>JARHVA010004094.1:277500-1620000 GCA_037957365.1 Torreya grandis | reverse complement strand
GCATAGATAGGTTATGTATCCTAGAGTTGATTTATCTTTTTTATCCTTACATACCACTTCAATATGTTATGAAGCACCTTGGGCAAGTGAGAGATTGAGGCTTGACAGGTTCGTCTTCAAAGGTAAGTATTCCTAACTTTATTTCTCCTTTGTAAGAGTAGATAAATAATGTAATTTTGCTTCTATTCCCATGTATTATGATTTTGTATACATTGACATGAGTATATGTCTTCTATACATATTTATTTTAGTTGTTTGTTTTGTTTCTAACCCCCACTTTGTGCCATAAGCTTTGTTGGGTACTATATTAGATTTAATTTCTTGTTTATTATCATAGGTGAAATATCAAACCTTAGGAATCTTTTAGGGTTGTATGATTATGTTAGATTGTAATATTTAAAACCCTACCTTACATGGTGTATTGTGACAAGTGATCCCCTAATCGGGTATAGTGGATCCCCATATTGGTCATGCTCTCATTTAACAAATGTTATCCCAATTAGAAGTGTAGGTATGCTCTATCTTCTCCAAGATAGGAATAATTTATAGACATAATGCATTTCTGATTGTATACATTTTAGTGAATCTGATGTGAAACTAACCCTTGTAGGATTTATTTCACTTTCATTCTATTTAACATTATTTTTATCATATATCTATCATACTAGATTGACTCTATCAACCCAGTTCTAATCTCTATGTGTAGGTTTATAAGAATAGGTAATTAGATTGACTCAGATGACCTAGTATAGGTTTTCAAACTTCTAGACTTCTAGTTCAGACTACTAGGTTGACCTAGTTGACCCTATATACTTTTAATTATCTAGATTCAGCTACTAGGTTGACCTTGGTCGACCCTATAAATTTTAGGCACTTAACAGTAGGATTTTACAAAGGTTGATTGACCTAGTCAACGTAGTTAGCAAGTTTTACAAGAATATATCAAGGTTCTTGACTAGAAATCTCCATTATCATCATCTCTAATCCACCAAGGTTCCTTTATATCTCTTAATCTCTTTCTTTTATGTCTTTCCTTTCATAGTTTGTTGTCTTCAGAAATGCCCTTGTATAGTCAACTAGATCGACCCTATCAACCTAGTTTTATCTTCTATGTGCTATCTGAATAATTGGATCAACCCTGGCCAACCCTATTCATTTTTAGACCTTGATTATGTAGTACAAGTTTGACCATGTTGACCCTATTCTATATTTTTTGCATATAGTGTCAACACTATACCTTGTTTCAAATTGGAATTAATCTCTATATGCTAGTAATTACTTAACACATTTTTTTTCTTATTGTTTGCATGCTTATAATAGTTCACATAATCTAATTAGGGTTCTTTTAATTAACCATTTAGTTTCACTATTTATATGTTATGCATGCATGGCCAAATCACATAATCTAAACAAGCACTTTAACATTTGTCTATCTGAGGCCAACCTACTTGGATTTCATCACCAAGATGGAGGTTGATTTGATACTCTAGTAAAGTATAAAGCATGGTTAATGGTATATTTTGGCTAAGCACCTAACACCCTTACCGATGTAGTGTGTGAAGTGAGGGGGTAGGCCCCAATACTAAGCTTGTATCATTTCCACTATAGTCAATTTCATCCCAAACTACCTAAAACCATCCCTAGATTGTTATCTAGTTATTTGCTTTACAATCAACTTTCCATAATATTTAAAAGCATTTTTTAATAATCTAATGAAACTTCTTAGGTTGAACAACTAGTTAACTCTTTACTTCCAAGTTGATCACTTGATCTTTGCTCAATTGTGTGTATAAAAACTTGCATTAGCCATTGTTAGAGTAAGGTTTTGTATTGTGTGCCTCAATTGGATTGGCTATCATTAATCTAATTGACTATTTATTTCCCTTTAGCTCTTACTTTCTTAAATTAGCTACAAAAATTGACTTATTTCAGTTTAAAACTTGTTACAAACTTTCTTTTCTTTCCTATCTATTGTACTAGGTTGACCCAATCAATCTTGTACCTTTTTATAGCCTCTGTGCACTATACAAGATTGACCTAGTCAACTTTGTATTATCTATATCCCCTGTTACCTCTTTTTATAGTCTATATATACTATACTAGATCAACCTAGTCAACCCTATACCATTTTATAGTCCCTATTTTTGTGCTAGGTTAACCTTGTACTATTTCAATCACTACTTGGTTCTTTGGTTTGTCATCTTTCTTCCTTTCCCTTCATTATGAACTTTTTTTTGCCACTAACATTAAGTTGTAGTCAATAGACATGATAAACTTTACTGTTGATACAGTGGATTGCACCCTTGATAGGAGGATGATCTCCTATCTTCCACACATCACAATGGAAACTCCCCTCTTGCCTATGGGTCTAGAAAAATTGGGGGGAGAATCTCTAGATAAGGGCTAGCTCCCTTTGATGTATCTTTGTTGGTCTTGGATTCCCTACTGCTAATAATGGGGGGGTGAAAAGAGAGAAAGATTGCTAAAAATAGAACCTAAACTAAAAGGTGATACACCAAAAATGGTTTGATCTACGTAGCTTGAGCCTACACTTTCCACCAAGAACAAGCTGGCATACACTTCATTTGATATGAGAAACTCTTCTACATCAGTGAGTTAGGGGTCCTCTTGAGATATAGGGAGGAAGAACTACCAGAAGTGTTCTAAGACACACTATGGCAACCTGTTCACATGCGCCTATACTCTGCTACAGACACTTCTGGTAGACCTGCAAAAGAAGAACTCACAATACACTAGACATGCTAGAATCATTATGTGAAAGCATAAAATAAGAATGACTTAACACAAAATAGAGCCATAGACATATGCAAAATTGTAAACTCAAATGGAGGTAAAAATGCTATGTCTTGATTCAAGGTAAAATATGGTAATGTTCCACCTTACAAGCTAAGATATCCCTTCTGAAATGAGAAGTTACAATATATATAGAGAAGAAGAAAACACAAGAACCCCTTTTGGAAAAGACTTTGATGCCCTTTGACAAGTGGCCTACATGTGATGGGAGCATTGGGAAGAGGAAGCCACTGAAAGAGAATGTTGTGTCAACTCTAATTTTGAATTTAGGTGTTTCAAATACATTAAATGTCATATGTGAAATTATGGGCCACACCATTTATCTATAAACAAGACCACTCCTTCAAGGCATTCACATAGTTTGTCTGCTCATCAATGCAAAGTGAAGAAAAATGGGTCACATCATTTATTGTTTGTGCCCCTTGATGATCACTTGGCAAATACTGTGTCAACTACTGGAGTAACTCCTTGAGTCAACACATTCTTTTGCCACTTGGACTGTTTTGTCCATTTCTACACTTGGCTCTTTTGCCTCTTCCTAGATTTGTCTTTTCTGGCTTTAAGCCTTTGAATTCCTTCAGGCTCATGATTTTCATTTAAATATCAATGGTTATTGAAATTCACATGCCCATCACCATTTGGTTAATTCCTTTGGCCTTTTCTTTGTTCAGGTCTCTTTGTAAGTGTTCCCTGCCCTCCATAAGGGTACTTGTCCTTTAGGCTTTGGGAGACTCCCTTGAACCTCCCGATTGAACCGACTGATTTGAACTATTTGATTGAACCAACTGATTAAATTGACTGATTAAACCAACAATGGTTCAATGGTTCAATAGTTCAATGGTTTAATACTATGTTCTACTCATTCAATTGACCACTTAAACCAGCTGCTTTGAACCAAGCCAACTGAACCAACACTTTGAACCAAGTCATTGAACCAAACCTTTGAACCAAGTGATTAAACCAAGCAATAGTTCAAGCAGTAGTTCAAAGTGATTAAACCAAGTATTTGAACCAAGCGATTAAACTAACTTATTAAACCAACCGATTAAACCTCCTAATTGAACCAACTGATTGAACCAAATGATTGAACCAACCGATTGAACTAAGTGATTGAACCAACTGATTGAACCAAGATATTGAACCAACCGATTAAACCAAGCAATTTAACCAAACATTTGAACCAAGTGACGGTTCAAGTGACAGTTCAAACTGATTGAACCAAGTGATTGAACCAACCAATTAAACCAAGCGATTGAACCAACAATGGTTCAAAGTTCAAATTTCAAGGTTTAAAGTTTAAATCTCTTTGGAAAGATCATGTCATTGAACCCTGACATCGAACCACTTTTTTCAACCTTAAGGAAAAATGTCTTGAACATTTTTGGTCTCTTTCCTTGTGAATTTCTTCCACCAAAAGTCTAGAGAAGCTTTGTAAAAATCCTTGCATTCTTTGAACTGGTTCATATTTTGCTAGAAGACTTTGTGCAAACCAAATTTGAACTGGCTCAAAATAATAAGGGGAAGAAGGAGATTTATTTTGGCTTGTAGGACCAAAATGGTCAACAAATTGGTGATTCCCAGGGGAAGCATACCTACTATGCTTAGAATCCAGTAGTCTCAAAGTTCATTGGGCACAGAGTGTTGGAATAATGCATATTTAAGCTTACCTAGGGTTAATAGGGTAAGTTATTTATTACCGAGGGTAAAATTTATTTACCTCGGTTAATTTATTTTATTGTTGAGAATTTCTCAACAATATATTTGTTCGTAGTATGAGAAAACAAATAGTTTGTTTTCTCTATTTTGTAATCATTACAAATAGTTTGTTAACATGAAACAAACTATTTGTATTATAAATACTTTGCATTATATGAGAAATTAATGAGAGATTATTGAGAATATATAGATAAATTTGTGGATTATCACCTATTTTTTAGGTGTGACAAATTTATTTATTCTCTGGAAATATTTGCAGGTTATTTGTTGTGGGTTCTCTCTCCTGGATTGATCCTGTGGATCCTGTGTATCTCCTGCTCATTCCTTCATGGTATCAGAGCTTGGAGTTCCATTTGAAGATCCTCTTCCCTGAAATTTTTCATCTTTTAACACATTCAAAAATATTATTTTATTGATGTGTTACAGATATTTTTAATTCTCTCAAATTCTGGTTCTTATTTACTAGTTTTTATTTAGAAAATTCTGTACTTTATGCTCATTAAATGACCGTACAGATTTCAAAAATCAGATTTTTTTTCATGGAGGCATAGGAAATAAAGTCAGGAATCCATTAAAATTTGAATTTTTTCATTTAATGCTGGACGTACAGCTCTTTCCTTCCAAAACTTGCAGACTGGTCCTTGTTGGCAGACTGCAGTACCTGTCCGTTTTTCTGATGTGGAAAATAGTACGGTTGACTTTTTTCAAATCTGAGACCTGTTAATGAAATCTGAATCTTATATCTTTCTATCCATATAAATTTTTATGAATTTTGATCAGGTCGTACAATGTTTTGGAAGCCAAAAACAGGAAATTAAAAACTGTTTTTTGCCTGTTGTATAGCCGTACGGATTTATCTTTTTTGAACGCCTTATGCTGCATAAAATCCAAATTTTTTAATTCCATGTGATATCAGACATCAAAATATTTCATTTCATGCTGAGAAGGACGGATTTGGAGCAGGCCGTATAGTTCTTTTGGCAGATCCAGTGGAGCCATTCTGCATTGCTGAAAGGTGTTTTTTTCTTGGCTATTTTTCTCAAATATTTCCCTGACCACCACGCCTTGCTGGAAAAAGAGTTTATTTTTGATAAAGCCAAAGATTATTCAGCTGATATCTCACATGTGTGAGTCATTTTTGGCCTTTTTTTAATTAATTATTTTAATTTTTAGTGGTTTAAATGCAAGTCTCTAGCTTTGAAAGTTCAAATTTGACTTTGCTAAAGCGGCTAGAGATATTTTGTTAAAAATTTGTAGGGAGGAGGTATTGGGGTCAAATCCCCCTACATTTTTTTTTTTTTTTTTTGCATAAAAGCCATTTTTTAATTTTGTATAAGTCAAGGCTAAATTTTTTTTCGTCGGGAGACGTTAAATTGTAACGGGAGGGGTGTTTTTTGAGGAAAAACAAATGTCTAGATTGTTCTTGTCAACTTCATCATCTTCCCCGGGAATGGAATCTCGATTGTTTGAACCTCTAAATTCTAAAAATTACCATGTTTGGAAGCTGAAAATGAAACAACTCCTTCAATCAAAGGGCTTATGGAGAATTTTTTTTGAAACGACACCTGCAACATTCACCACTGAAAAAGACAAATATGCATATGGTTGTAAGCAGGATGAGGCTCTTGGATTGATTTGCCTCAACGTCTCAGATAATCTTCAATTTCACATTGCAGATGCTACTACACCAAAAGAGGTATGGAAAAAATTTAAAAACCTATTTGGCAAAGTTAATGAGTTTAAAATTTTGCAATTAGATGTAGAATTGAGTACTCTCTCTCCATCAGATTTCCCTTCAATAGATGAATTCTTGGCAAAATTCAAATTTATAAGGTCACAATTGAAAGCTGGTGACAAGGATAAAAGTGATCAGGAGTGCATTTTCATGATTTTTTCAAAGTTGAAAGGACCATATAGTGTTTTTTCCTCTAATTTTTATACTATGATGGATACATTAGGTGATGAATTCAAATGGCCTTCCTTTGAAGTTTTTTGTGAAAGATTGACTAGGGAGCAAACAAAATTAATGGCCTTAGATGCTCTACCTGGTCCTAGTCATGCTCTAGTTGCTAATTCTTCTAAAGGAAAACCTTCACCTAAGTCTAAAAAGCAAGCACCTTCAAATAACCCTCCAGAGTCCACCACCCAATCACCTCATCATTCTAAATCTACTAAGACCAAAAAGTCCTTTAAGCAAAATAAGAAAACATTTGGTCCATGTAATTTTTGTGGTGGTCCTAATCATGATGAAAGTAGATGTTTTAAGAAGATGGAAGCATTAGAGGCAGCGGTTAAACAACACAAAATTTCCATTCCGTCTCCATCTCCTTCTACTTCTACAGGAAAAGGGAAAGCACTTTCAGCCAGGGCTATATCTTCATGTCAGGATCAGTGGATTTTTGACTCAGGTGCTTCTCACCATCTCACACATTCTAAAGATCTATTGTCTTCTCTTATAGATTGCAGTACATCACATATTGTTATGGGTAACTCCTCACAGATTGAAGTTTTGGGATCAGGTACTGTTGATAAACAAGATGGATGTTTTAACAATGTATTGCTTGTACCTCAAATCTCTTCTAATCTTCTCTCTGTATATCAAATATGTAATTCTGGTACTGGTAAAATTGTGGAGTTTACTTCACATAATGTTGTAATAAGAGAATGTAATGATCCTAGTGAGATAGTTGCTACAGGTACAGCAGACCATACTGCAAGACTCTATACTTTTGATAAGTTTGAGTCTTTTATGTCTTCTGGTTCTTCACTTATAGCACATGGTAATAATCTCAGCAAATTGTGGCATGAGAGATTGGGACATTTGAGTTATGGATATATGCAACAAATGAGTACAAAACATCTTGTAAAAGGCCTTCCTAAGGTCTCTTGTATTGATGGGGTGTGTCCTGGTTGTCTAGTTGGTAAACAGCACCAGGATCCATTTCCAGTTGGTAAGGCCACACGTGCAAATGCACCCTTAGAGTTGGTTCATAGTGATTTTATGACTTTTCCAACTCGTTCTTTTTCAGGGGCTAAATATGCACTCACATTCATTGATGATTTCACTCGTAAAACTTGGGTATATTTTCTCAAGTTGAAAAGTGAAGTTTTTGAGACTTTTAAGGCCTTCAAAGCCTTTGTTGAAAAACAATCATCTCTTCCTCTTAAGAAGATACGCACTGACAATGGGGGGGAATATGACAGTAATGCTTTCTATGATTTTTGTATTGAGCATGGGATACAACATCAGTTCACTATACCACACACTCCTCAACAAAATGGTGTAGCAGAGAGGAAGAATCAAACATTGAAAGAGATGGCTAATTGTATGATTCACTCTAAAAATTTGGGTCCACAATATTGGGCTGAAGCTATAAATTGTGAAAACTACATTCAAAACCGTATGCCTCATAAAGCTGTGCAAAATATGACACCAGAAGAAGCTTGGTCTGGGATCAAGCCTGATATTTTAGATTTTCGCATCTTTAGGAGTCAAGCATGGGCATTCATTCCTGATGACAAACGTAAAGCATTGGAGAAGAAAAGCCAACCACTCATTTTTGTTGGTTATTGTGAAGATGTAAAAGCCTACCATCTTTTTGATCCTGTCACACATGATGTGTTGTTTCGACGGGATGTTCAGGTTGATGAGCTACCCACTCCACAGGAGTGTACATCTAGTTTTTCTTCTCCCCCTCCTTCTACTGAGGATAGTGAGGATTTGCTTTCTATTGTTGATGATGATGATGTTGCACTTATTCAGCCACCACAGCCATCTTCTTCACCACCTTTGCCTATGTGGGTAAAGAGCACTCTACAAACAGCTGGTTCTTTTGTTGGTGATCCATCTAATTCTTGTCGCACTCGCTCACAGACATCTGGTGTTGCTCTTTTGGGACAAGCTTGCACAGATGATCCAGTGTTGTTTTCTGAGGCTAATGGTATACCCGAGTGGGATGTTGCTATGTATGATGAGTATTCTTCAATGATGAAGAATGATACTTGGGATCTTGTCCCTCTTCCTAAGGGAAGAAAACTTGTAAAATGTAAATGGGTCTATAGGACAAAATATGCTGTAGATGGATCAGTAGATAAGTACAAAGCTAGATTAGTAGCTAAGGGTTTTTCACAGGTTAAAGGGGTTGATTACTCTGAGACCTTTGCCCCTATAGCTAAGATGGATTCTATTCAGCTTGTACTCTCTCTTGCTGCTTCACATTCTTGGTCTATTTTTCAGATGGATGTGAAGAGTGCTTTCTGACATGGTGATCTCTATGAGGAGATCTATATGGAGCAGCCTCTAGGATTTGTGTAGGACTCATCATTGGTTTGTAGACTCCGTCGTTCTCTTTATGGCCTCAAACAAGCTCCTAGATCTTGGTATGAGAAGATGGATAGTTTTCTTTTGAGTTCTAGTTTTATTCGTTGTGAGTCAGATCATAATGTATACATCCTGAAGCAAGGTGAGGAGCTTGTCATTTTGGTTTTGTATGTTGATGATCTCATCCTCACTGGCAGTTCAGATTCCTTGATACATGACATCAAGGACAAGTTGGCAGATAGGTTTGATATGACAGATCTAGGACTTCTACATTATTTTCTTGGTCTTCAAGTTTTTTAGTCTTTTGAGGGCATTTCTATTGGACAACAGAAGTATGGGACAGATCTTCTTCATCGATTTGGCATGGTTGATTGTAAGCCTGCACCCACTCCATATCAGTTAGGTATTGTGTTGTCTGCCACTTTTATGACTCCTCTTGTTGATTCCACTTTGTATCGGCAACTTGTAGGTAGTCTTTTATACCTGACTCATACCCGTCCCGACATCACATTTGCTATGAACCTTGTCTCTCGGTTCTCACATGAGCCTCATGAGAGTCATTGGCAAGTAGCCAAGCGTATTTTGTGCTACATTCGGGGCACCACTCACTTTGGTATACATTACACACCACAGAGTTCTACACAGCTTGTTGGATACACTGACTCTGATTGGGCTGGTGATGTTGACACTCGCAAGTCCACTTGTGGATTTGCTTTCACACTTGGTTCAGGTCCAGTTGCTTGGGGATGCAAGAAGCAGACTGCTATTGTATTTTCCTCTATTGAGGCTGAGTATCGAGGTGCTGTCAAAGCTAGACAGGAGATACTTTGGCTTCGACAGTTGCTTGGAGAATTTGGCTTCACACAGTAGGGTCCTACTACTCTTTGGTGTGATAACCAAAGTGCGATTTCTATTTCACACAATCCTATTGAGCATCAATGGACAAAATACATTGATATTCACATGCACTTCATTCAACATCTTATTCAGGATGGAGTTCTTTCTTTGGAGTTTGTGCCTACAGCTGAGCAGATTGCAGACATCTTCACTAAACCTTTGGCTTCTCCTCGTTATCTTCAGTTGCGAGTGATGCTTGGGGTGAAGGAAGTTGTCCTTAGCGGGGATTTCCCATGAAGTCCTTCCTTCCTTTATTTTTCATATATTTTGATTGGTTTGTACATGGGTACCTTATCAGGCCTAGTAGCCGGGACCCATCCTTGTTTGTCATTCTCCCTATGTTTCACTTAAGGGAGGGTGTTGGAATAATGCATATTTAAGCTTACCTAGGGTTAATAGGGTAAGTTATTTATTACCGAGGGTAAAATTTATTTACCTCGGTTAATTTATTTTATTGTTGAGAATTTCTCAACAATATATTTGTTCGTAGTATGAGAAAACAAATAGTTTGTTTTCTCTATTTTGTAATCATTACAAATAGTTTGTTAACATGAAACAAACTATTTTTATTATAAATACTTTGCATTATATGAGAAATTAACGAGAGATTATTGAGAATATATAGATAAATTTGTGGATTATCACCTATTTTTTAGGTGTGACAAGTTTATTTATTCTCTAGAAATATTTGCAGGTTATTTGTTGTGGGTTCTCTCTCCTGGATTGATCCTGTGGATCCTGTGTATCTCCTGCTCATTCCTTCACAGAGTCAAAACCTAGCTTGAAAAGTTAGCAATAGCCTCGAGAGATCCAAGAATCAACGATAAAGCTTCTACCCTAAACACAAAGGAAAATACACACAACAAAGGCTAAAAAACACTACTTGTACAAACAACACTTAGGGAAAATAGGGAAAGAAAAATGAAAGCAAACTACTATGTACAGCTAACCCGGTATATTTTCCTTCCTCCTAGATCAAAGGGAAAACTTATTAAGTCTCCTTCATAGTGAGAAAACTTATGATGCCAGACAAGTGGCTGAATGGAATGGAGACTTAGTGACTTGCTCTTCTTTCCTACCACCTTGATTCGCTCGTATCCAAATGAATTGGAGGCAAACATGCTTCCTACATATATGTATTCTTCTTATTTTTGGAAGCTTGCCTCATGCTGGTGTGTTTCACCAAGAAATCTGTGGCTGTTAGCTTGTCACCATAAGCCCTTTGATATGCATAGTCCCCTTGACATGCATTATGGTTTGACTCATTCCCTTATGCTTCATTGAAGACCCTATCAAACTCATCCTCTACTCCCTCATGGCTTTCTTGAAGAAGGGTGACTATTGTGATGTTTGAAATGAGATCATAGACTGATTGCTCATCCCACAGAACATCACCTTCTTGTTCAAGGCTCTCTCCTTCAAAGCATTCCTCAAGATAGATAGTCCTATCCTTTTCTTGCTCAAAGACTAGAGTCTTCAGTTGTTTAAACACATCCTCCTGATCCTCCTCCAACTTGAGTTCCATGGCATGGTCATATTCTTCATCAAAGCAATAAGGAAGTTCATCAAATAAGGGAGGAGAGAGCTCACCATGCTTACGTTCCTCTTCATATTACTAGAACATCTGCATGTATGCATGACCTATGTCTTCTCCATTGTTGATGATGTCTTCAAAAGGAGCATCCATGAGGATTTCTTCCTCATTGACACCCATGAGAGTTTTTTGATCAGCTGCAAATTGGATCCTCTCTTCTTCACTTGCCTCTTTCAAAATAGGTTCCTCCTTGATGACTTCAAAAATATCATCCTCAAATTCACCAACCTCTTGAAAGGATAAATCTGAAAGCTTGCAGCCCCTTTACATAATTATTTGAGTCTTAATGATGCCTTCTTCACCCTTAGTCAACTCATAGCCTCCTTGAAGAAGGGTGCAACCCACCCCAATGACTTCAAATGAATCATTCAAAACATGAACAAGAGACTGTCTATGCTCCTCCATGATGTCTATGGTGATCTCCTTCTCATCTGCATTCATGGAGTCTCCATGATCAGTCATGAACTGAGTATACTCCTCTTCACACACCTCTTTCAAAATAGGTTCCTCCTTGAGAATGGATGAAGTGGAAAGCTGACGGATGAACTCATGTGGGAGAGGAGGCAGTCCTTGAGCTAGAATCAAATGATTCTCCTCCTTCCATTTGGCCAATACTTCATCTATATCAGATGTGGTTGATATCTCTCTTGGAGTGGTGTAGATGGGGTGTGTTCAAATGTAGGATCTTTTACTTGATATAAACCATCCATCACACTTTGTTTGAAGAACCTCATTCTGGATTCCAACTCTACAATTTTCTTGGATATATTTTCTTAGAAGAGCCTTTCTTGGAGGTCACAAGCATCATCATGATGAGTAGGAGTAGCTTTGTCTTCTTTAAGGTCCTGAGCCAGTTCATGATAGGCACTCCTCCAACTTGGAATTTGGACATCATGTTGAGAGACTTGAGGATTGGTAGAAGGGGTGTCTTTTGGCGTAGGCTCCTCTCTAAGGTCTGAAACCTCCATCTCTCCTTCACTAAGCAATCTCACCTTTGCTTCTAATTCCTCAATTTGCTTAGCTAGATTTTCTTGAAAGAGTCTTTCTTGGAGCTCATAGGAATAATCATGGAAATGAGGAGTGCATGAAGGCTGCCATGGAATACAATAAGCTTCATGAGGAAGGGTGGGAGGGACTTGAAAAGGACTAGCCTCATTTTGTACCTCACACTCTTGGACAATGTCTTTCTCCTCCTTATTGTTCCATGACTCAACTACTTTATTCCAGCTCATGATATTAGGACTGGACATCTCCTTTTGGGGTGATAGGGCTATAATGTGAGAGGGTAGTGAAGGTTTGGATTTCACTTCCCTTACCTCCAAAATAGACTACTGTATTTGAAGATTTGCCAATCTAATATGCTTATCAAGATTGGCCTTAAAAACAAGATTTACTATTTTGGGACTCTCCTCAACATGATTGGGGAAAGGACTTTGATAGTCTTGACTTGGCTCATGAGTAGGGGCTGCATATGACTGATATAAAACTTGGGGCAGTGGGTATGCAGGTTGATAGACTTGGTAAGGCTGCCTCTCATGAATACCCAGCCTCCCTTCCAAAGATGCAATCAAACCACTCACATCCAGCATCTCATTTATAAGCCTTTGCCAATTGGCTCTTTCAATGGGATTCCATTCACTCTTAACTAAATCTAGTGCATTTCTCACTTGATGGACGACATGATTAGGAATTTTTTTGGCCACATCCGCTTTTGGTGTCAAACTCTACTACATACTTTTCATATTCTAGCAGTGTTTGTTTGAAGGTGGAAAGGGGCTGATTAGCAAAGAGATTAGGTAGAGTAAGAGAAGTGACACATTGATAAGACTATACATAAGACTGATATAGCTAATGACAGGGTTGAGAATGGACATATTGGACCTGTAAAGGGTAAAACTCATAACCGTATGCATCCTTGTTGCTTGAGGTGATTTCATGAACAACCTGAGCTTGATCAAAACTATATGAAAGAAAACAAGGTCCATGGTTCTGAGCAATGGAATTATACATAACAAAATATGATTTCTTAATGGCACTAGGACTACTTAACCAACTTATTTAAATTAGATTCGCCATTGGTGTTGATGAAAAAGCCTCTAAAGGCTGGTTGGTTGAAGAACAAACCAAAATTCTTCAACTTTTTTGGATAAAACTTGTCCCATAATCACCTAATTAAAGGTCAAATGTTGTATTAATTGTTCATTCTACTGTAATAGGACCAGCACCAATCCTGGAACTTTTTTGAGTGTTAAAACATGGTCCCACTAGGTGTGCCAAAAACTATTGACGTAGTGGATTACACCCTTGATAGGAGGATGATCTCCTGTCTTCCACGCATCACAATGGAAACTCCCCTCTTACCTGTGGGTCTAGAAAAACTAGAAGAGAGTCTCTAGATAAGGGTGAGCTCCCTTTGATGTATCTCTATTGGTCTTAGATTCCCTACTGCTAATAATGGGGGGGGGTGAAAAGAGAGAAAGATTTCTAAAAATAGAACCTAAACTAAAAGGTGATACACCAAAAATGGTTTGATCTACTTAGCTTGAGCCTACACTTTCCACCAAGAACAAGCTAGCATAACTTCATTTGATATGAGAAACTCTTCTACATCAATGAGCTAGGGGT
Organism: Torreya grandis; assembly: GCA_037957365.1. Classification (NCBI taxonomy): domain Eukaryota; kingdom Viridiplantae; phylum Streptophyta; class Pinopsida; order Cupressales; family Taxaceae; genus Torreya; species Torreya grandis. The sequence goes on along the minus strand of JARHVA010004094.1, from coordinate 1,606,033 downwards.
CCTCTTGAGATACAGGGAGGAAGAACTACCAGAGGTGTTCTAAGACACAGTATGGTAGCCTATTCACATGTGCCTATACTCTATTTCAGACACTTCTATCAGACCTGAAAAAGAACTCACAATACACTAGACATGCTGGAATCATTTTGTGAAAGCATAAAAGAAGAATGACTTAACACAAAATAAATCCATAGACATATGCAAAAGTGGAAACTCAAATGGAGGTAAAATGTTATCTTGATTCAAGGTAAAATCTAGTAGAGCTCCACCTTACAAGCTAAGAGATCCCTTCTAAAATGAGAAGTTACAATATATATAGAGAAGAAGAAGAAAAAAGTGACCCTTTTGGAAAAGACTTTGGCACCCTTTGATAAGTGGCCTACATGTGCTAGGAGCATTGGGAAGAGGAAGCTGCTGAAAGAGAATGTTGTGTCAGCTCTGATTTTGAATTTAGGTGTTTCAAATACATTAAACATCATATGTGAAATTATGGGCCGCACTATTTTTCTGTAAACAAGACTGCTCCTTCAAGGCATTCACGTGATTTGTCTACTCATTAATGCAAAGTGAAGAAAAATGGGTCACACTATTCACTTTTTGTGCCCCTTGATGATCACTTGGTAAATACTATGTCAACCACTAGAGTAACTCCTTGAGTCGACACCTTCTTTTTCCACTTGGACTATTTTGTCCATTTCTGCACTTGGCTCTTTTGCCTTTTCCTGGCTTTGTCTTTTCTAGATTTTAGCCTTTGAATTCCTTCAGGCTCATGCCTTTCATTTAAAGATCAATAGTTATTTTGTTACCATAAATTTGGCATTCATGCACCTATCACCATTTGGTCAATTCCTTCAGCCTTTTCTTTATTCGGATCTCTTTGCAAGTGTTCCCTGCCCTCCACAAGGGCACTTGTCTTTTGGGCTTTGGGAGACTCCCTTGAACCTCTCAATTGAACTGACTGATTTGAACCATTCGATTGAACCAGCTGATTAAACTGACTAATTGAACCAATAATGGTTCAATGGTCCAATAATGTGTTTTTCTCATTCAATTGACCTCTTAAACCAACCACTTTGAACCATTTGCTTGAACCAACCAGTTTGAACCAAGCTGACTGAACCAACACTTTGAACCAAGTCATTGAACCAAACCTTTGAACCAAGCGATTGAACCAAGCATTTAAACCAAGTGATGGTTCAAGTGGTAGTTCAAAGCGATTGAACAAAGCGTTTGAACCAAGTGATTGAACTAAGCAATTGAACCAATCGATTGAACTAAGTGATTGAACCAACCAATTAAACCAACTGATTAAACTAACCAATTGAACCAAGTGATTGAACCAACTGATTGAACTAGCTGATTGAACCAAGTGATTGAACCAAGCATTTGAACCAATTAATGGTTTAAGCAGTAGTTCAAATTGATTGAACCAACCAATTAAACCAAGTGATTGAACCAATTGATTGAACTGACTGATTGAACCAAGTGATTAAACCAATAATGGTTCAAAGTTCAAGGTTCAAAGTTCAAAGCTCTTTGGAAAGATCATGTCGTTGAACCCTAATGTCGAACCACTTTTTTCAACCTTAAGGAAAATGTCTTAAACATTTTTGGTCTCTTTCCTTGTGAATTTATTTTGCCAAAAGTCTAAAGAAGCTTTGTAAAAAGCCTTGCATCCTTCGAACTAGTTCATATTTTGCCAGAAGACTTTGTGCAAACCAAATTTGAACTGGTTCAGAACAACAAGGGGAAGAAGGAGACTGATTTTGGCCTGTAGGACCAAAATGGTCAACATTTACCAATCTTCATAGGTTCTCCCATAGATAGAGTAGGGATCCTCTCTTGGATGTTAGTAATGTTCATATTTCCACTTGTATAATAAACTATGGGACCCCTCTTAATACCTCTTTAAAACATAATCCTCTTTTCTCATTAGAAGAGCAACCTGAGTTAGAGTATACTCCCAAAATGCTATTCTTTATTTTTACATTTCCTCAACATCAAGGAAAATATCCTTATACCATTTACAATCTTATGAATAGTGGTTAGGTTGAAGAGCTTCATTCACCTACTCCTACATTCTCAATTGGATTTGGGGGTACTACTTTCTTTTATTCTCAACCTCTTCTTTTGATTATGACCCCTTCTCATACAATGATTTCTTCTTCTTTAACTTCTTCCACCTCCATGCCTAGTATTTCAACTAACATGGTAGGTTATAAATCTAGTGGGCCTCTCTTAAGATCCACTACCCTTAATCCATCTATTAGTGATTTTTTTTCTACCCAAGGCAATCATTCTTCTAGTGCTTCTTGCTCTCAACCATTCACTAGTCCATCTTTTCTTACACAAGTATTTTTTTCCACTAGTGTATCACACTCTCATAATTATTCTCAAGATCCTATCAATACCAATAGTGGTACCCAAGCCACTAATAATAGCACTAATTCTAACCCTAATGATTCTATTAATGCTAATCAAACACAACAAATTTTTTTACAAACTCTTAATCAAATGAATACATTTCAATCTCATAACACAAATTAAATGATGAAAAGACAAAACCACCTTCTTCATCTTCAATCTCATCTACAACCAATGGCTTGGGGCACACATAACCAAAATGTTCCACCTCCTCCTCTTCAATATTCTCAAGGCAATCTTACTCCTCAACCTCCCTTAATCAACAAAATCATAAATCATCTACAAAATGAACCTCTTACTACTCAAATTACTAACATTGACATAGGAGGTATAAAACCTACAATTTATTATAATGGATCAACCAATCTTTCCATTCATATTAAGACATTTATAAATCTTTATAAGGTTTGGGTTAAATTAAACACCTTTTCTTCTACCAAACTCCTTGCCAAAACCCTCACGGGTGATGCCTTGGATTGGTACAATCAACTTTGACCATATTCCATTACTAGTTTGGAGTTTAGTGAATGCTTTAGTACAATAATTCAAAACTAGTGATCTTCTTGAAAACACTTTGACCCATTTCATAAATTCCAAACAAAAAAATTGAAACTGCTGAAACCTTTATTAAAAGATGAAAGACTTTGTCAAATAAATGTGAACATAACATGGCTAATAAAAATCATTTCCATCTCTTTACCAATGCCCTTTTTCCTAAACTTCAATATTGGGTCCACATTCTCTCTCCATGTACATTAGAGGAGGATATTGACCAAGTTAAATGATAATATTTACTAATGCATCAATTCAAGCCACCCCAACATTTTGTGGGTCCTTGTCTATTACTTAAGAACAAATATTGCAATTTTACCAATGATGGTGTTATATATTCTTATGACATCAGTCACAATGTTCAATTTTTCATTTAACCCTTATTTGGAATAACTCCCCCTCTCAATAATATACTAATCCTCATTTCTCTTCACCAAATATTATTAACATTCATAAACCTTTATCCTCAGCTGAATTGCTTTAGTGTCTACCTAGGCCTCTTCCATGAGAGCTTGACCACTCATCCCATGAAATCCTAGTATGATTTTAACAAGTTTTATTGGTTTCATGATAGTTGGGGTCATTCTTATGAGACCTATAGATAAATCTATAATTTAGCTATGGATTTTATTCTTAGACATAGTTTTGATCATGATTATATCATTAGAAACATTATCAAGCTTATGACATAGCTTTCAAGGATTAAAAATCACATGAAAAAACTCAAGACTTGAATCAATCAAAAACTAATTTAGCTATCTATAAATACCATCTTCCTAATCATCAATCTATTCAAGACAACCAAGACAATCCCACCTCTTCCACCAATAATGTAGAAAGTCTTGTTGATCTAACTCTCAAAGAGAATGTGGTTAGGATGACTAATATGTAAAGGGTGGTGTATTTCATTGATTTTCAACTTATGTGCACTCCTCATTCATCTTAAACATATCACGTTATCCAAAATTCTTCTCCAAATAATTTAAATGAGTTGGGGCAAGATGACCTTATTACCTTTGATGATCCAATTTATGATGCTCCCTCAGATAACATTTCCCATTCTATTTCTACAATTCTTCCATCATCTTCCAATACTAATGATACTCAAGATTCTACTAACACTTTTTGTACCAATTCTCAAAATAAACTTGAACTAACTACTTCATCATCTCAACATTATTTTCAACCTTGTCCTAAACCTTCTTCTCATTCTTATCAACAAAAATTCTAATGTACTTTGGCTTCTCCTTTTGAGGACCTCCTTAGTCATATGAACCTATATCTAATAACCTTATTATGGGATATGATGAGTGGGATCACATAGTATAACCCATTAATATCCCATCTCAAATTATGTTCCTTGATATCATGAGAACTTCTCCCCATCATAGACACCATCTCATGAAAATACTATTAGAGATGAATGTTCCTATCCTCCTCTAGTAGGATGAAACACATCTTTATCTGGTTCCAAAGATAGTATATTACAATAATTTAAAGAGATGTATATCAATGTTGATGAAACTATAGACACTTCTCTTTTCTTAAAATTTCCCATAGCTTCTATGATTCTTGATGATATTCTTCTTTGTGTGGATGATCCTCCCTTATTTACTAGCATCCAAATAAGTGATATCCAAGTTACGTGTGCATTAATTGATGAGGGTTCTGGAACTTGTGATGCTTCTCTTAATTTCATTAAGACTCTTGGATATTCAAAATGCAATCTTAAGTCTATATGCAACACCTACTAAGGATATGATAGAAGGCAAATGCCTCCTCTAGGTTGTGTGTGGCTTCTCATTACTATCCCACCTATCACCATCTATGTTAAGGTGATGATCTTTAACTTCCCCCTTTCTTATAACATATTTATTGGTAGGCCATAGACTCACTACATGAGAGATATTACTTCTTCTACCTACCAATGCATTAAAATCCCTCATAATGGATCCATTTATAGGATTTAAGGTGATACTAACCCTTGAAATTCTAAACAATTCCAAGATCATGATGTCTTCAAGATTATTACTCTTGAGTCTTTGTCTAGAATTCCATTTCATAAGTCACAACATCTCAACTTTCCCACTAATTCAACCCAAGATTACAATGGGCATCTCAAGCTTATTGGGAACATTCCTCCTAACCTCTTATACTCTAATGATGATGAGCTCGATAACATTAACTTAAAGATAAAAACTTCTAATCTCTCACCTCATCTAATCTCGTAGATTCCTACTTCCTTATAACCTCGCTCTCACAATCCTTCTTGTGATGAAATTCTTGTAGTCTTGACCAAGACTAGGCATTATATTCACCATTACTTCCTCAGATGACAAAGTTATCTCTACTTGTGTCATTGACCTTCACACCCTAGGTTATGATGATGGTTAATCCTTAGATGATCCATTATTAGGTGGACTTGTAAAAGCCTATAATTCCAAGATTGTTCATTTTTGTTCTTCTTTACTTGAGTCTTTTCATGCATTTCATCATTTTAATTCACTTATAATTTTTTATTTTTGTATTTTTCTCATTTATCACAAGGTAGAGATTACATCGACACCTCTAATTTATGAGGAGCCACATAGGACCATGCTCATAGATCATGCTATCACCAGGCTTTACCATTTTATTAATTACCCTGACCCTCATAGCTATTTTACCACTAAAGTTAGTGAAACTTTCCTTAGACCTTATCTAGATCTTGTTCTTCCCTCAGTAGAGCTAGCTATAGTTGAGTCTCTTCCCACTCCTACTATATTTGAGTTTGTTTCCACTCCTATTATTTTTGAGCCTACCCCTATTTTTGATTCCAGTGCTCCTTCCATTGAGCCTAGTTCCATTCCTTCCTCATCATCACCCTCCCTTGGTGATGGTTTGATTTTATTTCCTAAGATGGATCTTATATCTAAAAAATGGGTTGATAAGTATTCTCCAACTTCTTTCACTCCTATTACACCTCCTTCCATGATTTATTCTACTAAAACCACTCACAAGCATATCTATTACTTTCATGGGATAGATAAACATTATTTTACCCATTATCACAAGTTATGATAATATATTGATACCTTGCATCCTTCTTCCCCATCATCAGACAAATCCATACCTCCCTCAAAGGTACTTCCTAAATATATACCCAAGTATGGTGAGGTATATTTTATATGGCATTTATGCATCACCCATCATACCTATCATTGTCGTATCCTTCAAAAACATATTAAGGATCACTTTTTAGCCATTCTCAGAGCTTATACCACTCCTTCCATAGGTCATTCCTAAAATAAGGTTCCTCCTTATTATCCCATGGCTCCACCTCTTGTGGTTTGATCACCTCCTATGGTCTTTTCACCATATTTTATGCCTCCACCTGTGATTCCTTCCCCTATGGACCTTCCCTCACCTATGGATCATTTTTCATCATTGATTCCTATGTCTCCCATAAAGACCACTCCCATGCATTCTCCTGACCATACCTTACCTAATTTATCTCCTTAGCATGATCCTTTGAGCATTCCTACTTTTTCAATGGAGGAGATTAGAAGAGAAGTATTTGCATAGTATTCACTAAAGATTGATGAGACATTAGTAGTAGTTTGTCTCCAGCTTCATAGAGATTTATCTGATGTATTGGTTAATGTGTGTGGATATATTTATTAGTATTTATGAACACATGCATGGTGATTTCACATTTTCATTTGGGTTGGACATGTGCTCCAATTTTATCTTTATCTATCTATTATATCATTTGACACTATGCCAAAATTTTCCTTATCATATATGGTGATCTTACTTGTTATACTATATCTTTCTTATCTTATCATTTATATATTTATTATCTTTCTTTATCATTAATTTCTCTTTCTTGCTTGAATTATTTTGAAAACTCTTTTCTTTCCTCATCATAATTGTTTGCTTTCTTATCTCCATTTTTCATTATTAATTATCATTGTGACTTGGTTGTACAAACCTTTTTCCCCTTTAGTCATTATCTCCTTTTTACCATGTGATCAGTTAGTAAAATAATCCTACTCATTAATATCTCCTTATACCAGTCCTCTTTTTAGATCTCCTCTTTCCCTTCTTTTTTGAAAAGTAAGAATATACATAGTTAAGACTTGAGATCACATGCTAGTTCATTATCAAGCCTAAGTGTCCTAGTCAGTATTTGTCTTTGGTTACTTACCTTATTTTAACCTTAACCTAAAGCTCATTTATTTGTAACACTACATCTCTCATGATTGGTCATTCCAAATCTGTATGGAGGAGGAATTTTAAAAAATCTATAAAAATTTAAAAGATAAATCATTTAAACAATAGGCAATGATATAAAAGGAAAAATTATTCTTAAAATTTAAATCACACTAAAATACATGATTCAAAGCACATCTCCTTCTTCTAGTCAAAGCTCAAACTCCATATTTGGCCTCATGATAGAGATGAGGTCCTTTGGGGTGCAGTAGGCTAGTAGATTAGAAGAGTAGAATTAAAAAAAATCTTTTAGTGTTATTTAATTTATCATGCAAGTACCTAATATTTGTAGTAGATCGATAGCTTTGTAAGGGGTCCTAAAGAATGAAGAACACATCATGGGAAGGTAGGTCCATTTTATTTTTATTTTACCAATATAAATTCATGAGTTGATCTTAGTATCATTCTTATTTTCCTATAAAGCTTTGTATCTATATATAAAAGGTTTCCTTTGAACATAGACAACCACTAGTCACTTAGTGTCTTCTCATGTCCTTAGTATGCTTCCTATCTCCTAAGGTCTTCTCATAAGATGATTAATTTTTTATTTTTACACTCCCTTTTTCATTACCTATATACCTCATATTTCCTCCTGAGAAATATTTTTTTATCTACTGATCACTCCCCTTGGGATTTCATTTGTGAGTTACTTTGTAAGACCATGGATAGGACCCGACCATCTTCACAAATTACCATATTTTCCTTCCTATTACCAACATCCTTGATTACCTAATTTTTCCTTTTTACTCCACCATAGTGGTGTTATATTTGTGAGTTTTAGTGTAAGACTATGGATAGGACTTGACATTCCTCACAAAATTTTCCAATACCCAAGTCATAATCCAAAATTACATGTGTCAAATATGAGATAAGATTTGATTGATTATGAAGTTACACATCATTGACATGCTTCCCAGCTTGATTTAGTATGTTTTATGCTTACTTAATTTCTCTTTCACCTTTTTTTCTTATTTTCTAAGTGTATGTAAGAATACAACCATTTTTTGAATTTTTCATACTTCTCAGCTTGAATTAGTGTGATCAATTTAAGACCAATGTTTTGCCAATTTTATTTTTATCTTATACTTCCCATCATGATTTAGTATAATTGATTGATTTAATTCATTTTTTTATACCATTTGTGCCCTTTTACATACCTTCCATTTTATTACACTGTTGTCATACTTCCCAATGTGAATTAGTATGATTTTACTTATTTTAATTTGGTGCAAAAAAAATTCACTTTGGTTTGAAAATAAATCCCTTTTTACCATCTTGTTTTACCATTTCTTGGTTTTTTATACTTAATCATTTCTTGTTATTACACATTTACCAACTTGAAATAGTGTGTAGTACATTTTCTTGATTCATTATATTTTTCCAAGTCCTTTTTGCCTGTTTCTATTTAACCATGCATGTGTTTTTTATAATGCTAAAGAAGAAACCATACAACAAAGATAAAAATACATATATAACCACCAACAATAAATCTAAAAATACATGTTCTAGAATGAAATATATCCAAAACATCCACATCCATAACCATAATGACAACATACACAACCACCAACAATATGACAAAATGATCTTTTATATATATATATATATATATATATATATATATATATATATATAAAGTTTTGATACAAAAAATACAACTATATCCAATGCTCCAACTTTATTACTGGGTCCCATCTTGTCTATCTCATGTCCTAGCCACACTACCTACTGAGGCCTTGGCCTGACTCCTCTAAATAGTATGTTTTAAGGAGGCTATTTAGGATTTCAGTCCCTCTACCTATCCTTTTAGGTGTACTACTTGAATCTATGACTACATTAGTTGGGTCTAGATCTCTGTCATCTACATCACTATGGCTAAATACGTAGTTATTTCCTCAGCCAAGGCCTACCATGCCTACATCTCACCTAAACCCATCTATACTATTGGATGCATCCTCTCTCTATGCCTATATCTATCTCACTACCTCCCCATCTAATCTAAACTAGCTCACCTGAGTAGGGTTAGATGGTATGATGGGATCCTCCAATGTAGTATGATCATATGGTTGTAGACTCTCATCTAAGACATCATAGAGTGATCCCCTCAATAGGGACCCCCATATCTCCTCTACATCCCCAGCTATGCCTAAAAAATCACACTAGATGGATATTAGATCACTGTTATATCTCAAAATATCTATCTCAACTTATAAATAAAAACTTTAAACAATAATATAACCATATTTTATTACCTATCTATGTCTTGGCTATTATTGTCTCTCCATCTATGAAACTTCCTAACATAGTCTCACCATATATGCAACCTCTTAGTATCTCTTCTATAGGCCACATACTCAACTCAAATCCCTTTATCATGGCTTGCATCCATCTCATATTGCACTTGAGCAATCTCTCTATCATTTATCCCTCCTCTAGCTCCTCTACTAGCTCATCAAAGATGACATCAATCTCTGCTATCTCTTACTACCTCTATCACCATCATGTCCTTAGTGGTTACAACTCTTCCTATTGTGGAATTAGTAGTGGTACATCTGATGTCTATACCTTCACCTCCCTATCCTCTTGCTTTGCTCCCCATTATGCTCAACCATTCCATGGCCATTCATAATGTGGTATGAGTGTTAATCTCACTATTTGTGGTCCTAGTCCTCTCCTCCCCTATGTCTCTCTCACATGTTGAGCCAACTACTTGAGCATCAATATTAGTGTCACTAAATGAGTCAAACCCATCTATCCTGGCACCCATGCCATTGAATGTGGCTCTCTCTACCATGTTTAATGTCCAACCACCTCTGTCCTTACTATCACTAGTACAACTATGTACCAACTTACACATATAGTCACTATGTATCCATATGGATACCACACTATGTTTGTATGTCTCACTAATTACAACATTGGTAAATGGGGCATGGCCTAAACTACCTGGTCCTCTCTGCACTTGAGGTTACCTATCATCAATCACATGGGGCAACCTAGCTAACTAATACACAAGAAACCTCTCATTTATCCAATATGTCATTAATATGATTGGTCCCATGGTATTTTTCCCTCTAAAACACATCTCATATAGATCATGTATGAGCTAGACCTAGATGATAGATCCTAGATCATATATAACTTGTTCCTCTAATATCATCCTGCTCAAGGCTACCACAAATAGTGGTACCTTGTCATCTGACTTGTGACATAAAACCCACTATGTCATAAGTCCTATCAATTTTTTAAAAATATATATAATATATGTTGTATATACATAATCTATACTAACTCTTCATCCTCCCAAAATTATCTCTGAGCCTGTAGCCCACATGGCTAAGGCTCTCCTCTCCTCTATGTTGTATGGTATCCTTATGGTCATTGGTGCTCCTGTTATGGGAAGCCCAAGAATGGCATGGAAATATTCTAGTGTGATGGATACATTTATCACATCCCCATCCACCTCCCATCTAAAGGTGTTAGTTACTCATTCCCAACAACTAAGGAACAAACTAACAGATCTAGACTCATGGGGATCCTACACATATCAACTATACCTCCTAGACCTATGGATACTAATATAGCCCTCTCTTTATTTGAAAATTTATCTAATAATGTTGGTAATTAGGCCAAATCCACTAATATCTATAACCTTTGTTGTCTCTGTAATCAAGAAACAACAAAGGATGTATCAGTTCCTTCATGTCATGTATAGTTAAAATACATTCTTTTTACATTTTTAAAGCAAAAAAAAGCCTAATTATTTTTAAATTTATTCATTTTTTTTCATTTTTCCCTATATATATCTTAATCACTCCTTCTTACCCTCTTTTGGTCATTTTAGGCCATTATATCCCTCTTTTGGGCTTCTACATGCTTTTTGTTGCTTATTCTAATTCTTTGGTCAAAAAAGTTTAGCTAAAATTTCCCTATTTTTGCCCTAGTTGACTTCAAAATCTTATTCAAACCTCTTATTTTCCCATTCCTAATTCTATGTTATCATTATATACCTTTCAAATTAGTTTTAAAATTTCATTAGATTAGTAGCCTATAGAATGTACAGGGTTAACCCAGTTCATTTTGCCTACTGACCCCTTGCATTTTCCTAAAAAAGTGCATTTTACCTACTTTCTTCCTAATTCCTCTAAACCCATTTATCATTTTACTATTTTCTACCCATATAATCTAATTTTGTCTCATTATGACATCTATAAATGCTTAAAATTCAAAAGTACTCAATATATACTTAATTTAATACAAATTTCAAAAACTGGTTTGAGATTCATAGTTGCATACCTGTAGTGCACCCGTTGCTACCTCTGGAGCCTCTCCCTATCTATCCTATCATCTCCTCGCCATCATAGATAATTTGGTCTCTAGATATTTTTTTCTCTTTCATAATTCAAAATAACAAATAACTTATCTTTTTCCTTATTATAAAATACTTTTCAAAATTCAAATCCTTTAATTATTGCCCTGTAGATTCTATCTTTTTGATATATATTTGTTTTTACTCATCTATTTTCAAAACCATAAAATTCATTATATTCATTATTTTGTATATTTTTTTTTCCACTATCATATGCCTATTTTCCAAAAATCTTGATTTTTGGCTATTTTTTGCACTAACTTCTACAAGTTCACCTAGTGTTCTTCACATTGGATGCCTTCACTTATCTTGCAGTCTACTTCTTTATCTAAAGAATTAAGGTAAGTAAAGGTACATGTTTTTTAATTAAGTACTTTAATTTATCTTATTTTCTAATTACTTCACTTTACTTAGCATCAACGTTGTGTGTTACTATGTTCTATTTATCAAAACACCATCATGTGTTGCATATATGTGAGACATGATGAGCTTCAATTAGGGCATATGTATACACACAATATTTTCAAACTTTTATTGATTGATGAAACTTTGTATCTTGTAGGAACATATCAAATCTCAATCTCTCTAATTGCAAGCCTTAAGGGGTACACTGGGAAAGGGGTGGGTAGACCATCGATACTTCATAAGATTGTTATCCCTTTTGCCACTTGCCATCTACACACTCATCTCATAAAACCATTTTCCCTAAGCTTATTCTTCTTATTCTTACCTATTCTAGTCATTTTCCACTTTCCATCCTCCTTTTATTTCCTTAATTCCATTTTGTATTGTTAGTTGTACTAAGTTGACCATGGTTGACCCTGTACAATTTAGGGGTATTTTTTAATTTTTGGGTTTGTTAACCTTTCAATAAACCTAGCTTAGACCTAGTGAATTATCCATAAAAACATATAGGGTCAACCATGGTTGAACCTATAAAACTAATGTTTTTATAAGGATTTAGGGCAACATCCACCTATATATACAAGTTCATTTCCAACCACTTGTAAAGAAGAGAATCAAAGATGAATAAGTATGAATGAACATCTGCTTATTGATCATTATACTTGAGGAATAAAGCTTAGGGTTCCATACTTTCTTTGGAGATACATATCTTGTCTTGTGGATAAGTATTTTAGATGCATAGATAGGTTGTGTAGCCTAGAGCTTATTTGTCTTTGTTATCCTTACATACCAAAAAAATCTCTTGTGAATCACCTTGGCTAAGGGAGAGATTAAGGCTTGATGGGTTCATCTTCAAAGGTAAGTATTACTAAATTTATTTCTCCTTTGTAAGAGTAGATATATAATGTAGTTTTGCTTCTCTTCCCATGCATTATAATTTTTTATACACTGACATGAGTATATGTCTTTTATGCTTCTTTAGTTTAGTTGTTTATTTTGTTTCTAACCCCCACTTTGTGCCACAAGCTTTGGTGTGCACTAGATTAGATTTACTTTCTTGTTTATTATCATATGTCAAATATCAAACCTTAGGACTCTTTTAGAGTTGGTGCATGATTGTGTTATACTATAGGCTTTGGAACCCTACCTCACATGGTGTATTATGATAAGTGATCCCACAGTCTAGCATATCCCCATATTTATCATGCTCCTGATTAACAAATGTATTTCCAATTAGAAGTATAGGTATGCTTTATCTTCTCTGACCCAAGATCGATTTATAGAAATGATGCATTTCTGATTGCATACAAGTGGCACTAAAATTTATAAATATATTATTATATAATTATATAATGAGACCTCATACCCTAATTTACTGGACAACCACACCCTAGTGGACCTTGAATCTATCATGAGTCCAGCTTTGGAGTTGAGCTTTGGCTAGAATAAGAGATGTACCAAAAAAAGATCATATATTTTGGTTTGATCTAAATTTTAAGATATAATTACATTTTCTAATGATATATTTTTTAAATCTTTTATATTTTTTTGTTCCTCCTCCATATAGATTTGAAAAAACCAAACATGAGTGAAATAGGTATCTAACACAAGAGAGATTATGCTCTACCACTATAGCAAAGGACCTAAATACCATGGTGTCTATAGGGTCCTATACTTACCCATATTCAAGTGTGAAATCTCAAAACCAACCTACATATGCCTCAAGTGAAAAATAATAATGGAAAGATGGGGATCATGGAAGTTCCAAGCATGTAATAAAGGTGATACAATGATTAAGAGGGAACTTGCCATGATAGTTGTGTCACTAAATAAGTTTAATAAGTTACAAGGGATTTAAAAAAGCACTAATGAAATTAATAGGCATCCTAAAAGAGTGGGAAAGTAAATAATCATCCTTAAAGTAGGGGAAAGTAACTAGTCATCCCAAAAGAGGGGGAAATATAAATGGTATTTGAAGGATCATAAATAAATTAATGTAAATAATGATAAAAAATTAAAGATAATAACCTAAATTTTCTACCTAATCTCTAAAATAGAAACAAAGATCAAATATAAAAATACTAAAGAATCAAAAATGAAGTAATGGTGTAAGTAAAAATGATATAAAACCCAAATGTTGATACCTAAGATCTACAAGTTAATCTAGAGGCCAAAAGTAAAATAATAAAAATGAAGCACAAAGGTAAAACCTAAGATACATTAAGGAAGCTAAGGTTTACTAAAAATTGATATAAAACCTATAGGTGATACCTAAAATCCACTAGGGAAATAAAGACCAAAAGTAAAATGAATAAAACTAAAGAACCAAAAAAGAAAAAATGGTGTAAGAAAAATGATATAAAACCTGAAGGTGATACCTAAGATCCAATAGGGGAAAAAATTTCAAAATTAAATGATAAAAATAAATACCAAAGGCAAAAGCTAAGATCCACAAGGGAAACTAAGGTTTAATGAAAATGATATAAAGATGGAATGTGATACCTAAGATCCACTAGGGAAATAAAGGCTGATAGTAAAATAAAATAAAACCAAAAAATAAAAAAGGAAACCATGGTGTAATTAAAAATTATATAAAACCCAAAGGTAATACCTAAGATCCACTATGGAAATAAAGGCCAAAGTAAATGATAAAAACAAATCCTAAAGTTAAAACATAAGATCCATAAGGTAAATTAAGGCTAATTGAATAATGATATAAAACTTGAAGGTGATACCAAAGATCCACTAGGGAAACAAAGGCCGAAAGTAAATATACCAAAAAAATAAAAAAAAGTAATTGTGTAAATAAATATCATCCAAAGAGGGCGAAAATAAATGAAATGTAAAAAACAAAGAAACATGAGACAAATAACAATCAAAATTCTATGCTAATGTCTATATCAAAGAAGAGCATGTGAAATACAAGTGTAATCTCAAAAAATTTATTGAAGTTGTCTTCGTTTGGTTTTAATATGATAAATGTTCTTGATTACCACTGCATGGTGAGGATAAGAGATCAAGAAGCTGAGGGAGTGATTATGGTATTGGTAAGATGCCCCAAAAACATGCAAAATCTCAATGATGGGCATCACAAGATGCCGTAAAAGATGAAATATATGCAACACAAGGTGACATAATATGTGTAATATGAAAAGGATGGGAATCACAAGATGCCCTAACATGTGTAATAATAAGAGGATGGAAATCGTAAGATGCCCCAAATGGTGGGATATAGGTGGTTTAGATCTAGCCTCAAGTTCAAAAATCCTAGGAATGATGCCAAAATTAATGTAAAGTGATGTTGCAACATAAAATGTAGCATTTAAGGTAATTTTAAGATATTTGGGAGATGATATAAAATTATGATGTAAAATATTGACTAGGTCAATAGAATCTAAAGAAACATAACTAAATTTAATTATATTAGTCAGGTTAAAACTATCTGATAAAATATGATTGAAATTGACTATATCAAGAATGTTGATATAATACAATGAAATAAAATCAAATGTATCTATCATGTTGATAGAGTTTACTAAAACAAGACTAGAGTGGATTGTATTAGCTAGGTCAATGTAGTCTAGTGACATATAATTGATTGTATCAAATTATTTGATACAATTTGATGAATCAAAATACTCTATTGATATATGATTAAAATGGACTATATTGACTTGGTTGATGTAGCTTGGAAAAATAAATTGAATGGTATCGACACATTATGGGTCATGGCTGATGCATTTGAATTTATTTGAAAGAAATATATCAACACATTTCATGTCATGGATGGTGTAGTTGACTAAATGTAAAAGAAATGTATAGACACATTATGGATCATAAATAATGTAATTTTATAGAGTTGGTTGAGACTAAATGATATCACGATGGCCAATATACTCTAATAGAAGTGATTTTGGTAGATAGGAAGAAGTATGATAATTTTGAAGCTTCATATAAGCTTGAGGATCAAAATCACCTATAATGCACAAGATAGTATGAATTTGAATTATGTGTTTTCATAAATTGATGAATTGGTAAAAAAAATGGTTAAATGTGAGTTGAGGTTTGATGAATCATCCTCCTAAGGTCTTATAAGGGTGGGTAAACATTAAGAGATCCATGCTCATCATTACCCAATTTATAGTTAGGAAGGCTAAATGTGGGAAAATAATAAGAGGGATCATCAATGGGAAGGTCCATTGTTATGTTATGGGAATAAATATAAGTGTAAGGATCATCAAGGTCATAAAGAGGAACATTGGGTTATTTACCCTAGTAATAAATATCATCAAATTCATAAAGAAAATCATCATGTTGATCTTCATCAATTTTATAATTTTTAAAGGTGATATCACGAGGATCCTCATAAGGATATTCATCAAGTAGAGGACCGTATTCAATCCTACTAAAAGTATCATCATAAATGGGAAGAATATCATGAGGTTCCTCATCCATGGGAGAAGGTATATGATGATTTAGTTGAGTCATGATAAATTGAAGAGGACTAGTATGGGTGACCTCAACCATGTTACATTGTGTTTGCATTAATGACACAAAATTTAGGTTGGATGATGCAATAATTGGCTTAGGATTGGGAGGATCCATTAAGTAATCTTTGGTCATGGTAGAAGTGTTAATATTGAGAGGAAGTAGTTCAAGAGTTACATTTGAAGTAAGGATATAAGTGAGGTTTAGATCTAGATCTCTAATTATTTATTTGTGTTGAATAATTGGAAGCTTGAAAGATGACATCATGCTAAAATTATTAAGTTATTTTATGAAAATAGATGGTATCAACCATGCTGATATATTTAGTACCTGAGTCTAAAAAATAGACTATATCGACTAGGTAACATAATTTGGTAGAAAAGACAACACTGGTTGGTAGCTAAGGGAAATGAATGTATCATCTATGCTAATGTAGTCATAAAGGCACACTAGAATATATTTTTTAGTTGATATATTATGGAAATAAACAAAATGGCACCAGTCTAACTAAAACAATTCAATAGTTGAGAAAAAAAGGTATCAGTCTAGCTTATATAATTAGGCTATAAAATATTTATTTATTTATAAAAAATTTGTAAGTTTAAAAAATGAGGAAAGATGAATATGAATTTAATCAATGAAAATTTTGGAAACATGAAGACAATCCAACCAATAGTAGGATAGGATTTATGTCAGGTTCACAAAAATTATGCATAGGCTAGGATTAGCCTACAAATACCCTATCTCAATAGATCCAAACTCAAAAAAGCTTAATCAAATAGAGTCCATGATAAATAATGTTTGGGTAGTGACCAATGGATCCATGAACCTATAAGAGGGTTTATTACATTGAAAATATAAAAAGGAAAGGGTTCCAAAGCCTAAGTATATGGCATAATGAAATAACTCTAACTAGACCTATATATGAAAGTAAATGATTGATAACAAGTAATGTAAGTAGTTATGAATAAAGTAAATTTAATTAAATGGGAAGGGTTTAAATAATAAAAAGGGGTAATTTTCCATGTTAAATAATGTGGGAGTCTAGGCAACATAAAATGGAAGATGGAAAGTCTAAGCAATCATATAACCACTCTAGTATTAAGTGTAGAGAGAACTTAGACAATAATACACACAGATTCATTCACTAAGCAATAAAAAACATATAAATACTTAGTAAATAAAGGAAATAGTATAAGGTTAAAAATACATATCTTGAAATGGACCTATCAAGCATCAATCTCCCCCTTGGCCAATAGTGCTTTGTAATAGATTATTGTGGTTTGTGAAGACTCAAAGGATGGACCAAAAGTCTCTATACCAATAAGGTATTCCTAGGGAATATCCAAGACTTCCATAAGAAAATCTTATTCAAGACAAGATTATATACCTAACTCCTTCAAATGTGACTTAAGGTAAAAGTGTGAGCGAAAACAAATTAAATAGAGTGTATATGATATATTTGGAATTAAATATGACATGCATATATAGTTGTCTAATACCTAAAACCAACCTAAAGGTTAAGCTAATAGTATCAAATAGATCAATATAGTTAAGATATGTTGGCTAGAACTTGAATGACATTGGCTAGGTTGATATAGTACAAATTTTAATAAACATACTCAAAATTACATCAAAATGGTTGATGTAGTATAGGAAGGGAAAGGGTGCAAAATAGATGGTATCGACCTATATGATGTCATATGATATAAGGAAATTAAAATAGCTTAATGATATAGGATATAAAGAGGTAGGTATGAAGATAAATATGGAGAAGATAAAATGTAAGTAGGAATGATATGATCATGACATGGGTAAAAAAATATCTCTTAAATCACCATGAACTTGCCCACCCCTTTATTGGTGCACCATTTAAGGAATGCACTCAGGGAGATCAATGTTTAATAATTCATTTAAATCAAAAGTGTTATTAAAATTATAAATTAAAAAATATTATGTATAATTTTTTTTAAATTATTAGATATTAAATATTTCATGATCATCATTAATATCAATTAGGATTAAATATGTAACACTAGCCATGGCATCAACATGTCAATTATCTTTTCAAGGAATGATATCAATGGAGAAAGGAGAGAAGTGTGTTATGATACATTAGACCATGTATTTATATGGGATTATCTTGTCTTCCTTAGTTTTATAAAAATTTATAACTTGATTAATGACAAGTTGTGAATCACCAAATACACATAAGGATTTGATGCGTATATTTCCTGGGGTTAACAAGCCAATATTATAGTTTCATATTCCACTATGTTATTTATGCATGAAAAGATCAAAAAAAAAGTAAAAATAGTGTTATCACCATGAGGAGTAATAAACACAATCCTGGCCTTAACACCCATAGTATATTTAGATCCATCAAAATGCATGGTCCATGTGTCATTATCAGAATTATAAGAAGTAGATATGTCTTGAATTTCAACATTTATGGGTAATGATGTTAGAGTGGGTCACAATCAAGTATTGGTCTAGATAAGATCAAATTAATGAATCTAAACCTTTATATAGTAGTGAAATACAAATAAACAACTCAAAATGAAGAATCTTATCTTCACAGTTAAAAAATTATATTAGTAACATTAGCCATAAAAGCTTTAGAAAGGTACATTATATAGGTAAAAGATAAATATATCATCATATCCTCATGAATATGGGATTATCTTTCATAATGACCTAAAAAGACACCTAAGTGACACCTAATCAAGGTAAATAAACATGTATAGGTAAAAATCATTAAATGGAATAAAAACTTACACTCACACCCCCCTTAAGTATAGCTTCTGTGTGTAGTGTAATTGGGTCCTAGAAAAAATGAATGATGAGGTACCTAAGTACATTTAAATTCCCATAAAATAGGATGCCAAATCTTCTTGAACCTTGAGAAGAGCCCATAAATTAAGATAATTTCTCTTAGTGAAGGATTTAGTAAATATGTCAATAATTTGCTCCATTTTCTATATGTAGTGGAGATTAATGACTTGTTCGTGGATGATATCCCAAATGAAATACATGTGAATCTCTACACACTTGGTCTCTTTATAGAGAACTAGATTCATACACATCTAGATTGTTATTAAGATGTCATAGAAGATGATTTTTGGTCATCAAAATTGGATGCCAAACTTAGTGAGAATCCCCTGAATCCAAATAGCCTCATTGGAAACAATAACAATTCCTTTATATTTTGCCTCTATAAAAGATAAAACAATAGAATTATATGTATTTATTGACTAACTAATTAGACCTAAACCAAGGTAAAAACTATATACTAAAGTAGACTTATGATTATGAATATCACTATCCTAATATGAATTTGTATAACCAATCAATTCAACATAAATGCCTACTTCATAGTGAATCCTAAAACTGTGTACCGTAAATGTAGTGGATAATCTACTTAGATGCTTTCTAGTATAGATCATGTGGTTCCTACATGATCTAATGGCCATGCCCACTACATATGAAATATAAAGTCTAGTGTGTGTAAGGTAAATGAGACTACCAACAAGTTATTGAAATGAGGTAGCACCAATCAAAGGAGATGGAAAATTAGCATCAAAATTCACACTAGATAGAAATGGATTTGGTGGTGGTTTAAAGTTAGCCATATTAAACCATGCAATCAACTCAAGAGCACACTTATATTATAAAATTGTGATCTTAGATTTATACTAACAAATTTTGATCTTAAAGAATTAATGCAACAAGCCCAATTCAGTCATTGAGAACCTATTAAATAAAGTAGTTTTCATTGATGCAATGGTGGATGAAGAACTCCATATGATCAATAATTCATCCATGTAGAGAAACAAAATAAAAAATGAATCATCCTACCATACAATTTAGACATTCAGATTAGAATGGCATCTGGTGAACCCAAATGAAATAATAAAGGATTTCATCTTGGTATACCACACCTGAAGAGCTTGTTTGATGCCATAGATAGATTTCTAAAGTTTGAAAACAAAGGAGGAATATTTGAAAAAAATTATGTTTTCTCCATGTATATTTCCTCTTTAAGGTCACCATGAAGAAAAACACTTTTCACATCCATTTGATGAATATCCCAATGATGTGTTATGGATATAGAAAGAGTAAGTTAGATTAAGTTCATTTTAGAAACTATGGAAAATGTCTTAGTATAGTCAATATAAATTACCTAAAAAAACCTTTTACTACCAAACATGTTTTAAACTTGTCTACACATGCATCTCTTATAAATTTTATTTGGTGTATCCACCTACATTTAACATGTTTTCTTTCCCCAAGAAGAGGTACTAAATCCCAAGTGTTATTTCTTAAAAATGAACCATACTCCTCTTCCATAGTAGTATCCCATTTAGTAGTGCATGATAACTTGTGAACAGACTCTAAATCAAAATTAAATGAAATGAAAACATGTGGGCCATTCTAGATTATGGACATGTTTTCCTATTGTCTAATGGATCTCCAACCCATTAGTTATCACTTTATAGTGTTTATTTAGTCCAAAGAGGACCAGTGCTCAAAGAATCAAGAGGAGATTCCTTATCCTCTTAAGATATTTTGGGAGAAGGAGCAGGTGAGTCCTCATCACTACTCTCATCATCAAAACTAGAGGAAGAATTAGGATCATTAGGAAGCTACTCAAGTGGATCTGAATCATCATAAATTTCATCAAATCCTAGCATGTCCAAGGAATGGGGAGAAGTGTCAAGTGTGGAATCTGAAGGACTCTCTTGAAAATGAACACTCCTTTCAATGAATAACTCATGATTAGTGGGATGGAGAATCTTATATCCATTAACACCCTCAAGATATACAATGAAGATGCAAGGCTAGCTCTGAGCTTCCATTACATTTATTTTTTAGAATGTGGGCCATAACAGGAGATCCAAACACTTAAAATTGATTCACTATGGGTTTTTTACTGCTTCAATATTTAAAAAGAGTGACTCCATTTAATGATTTATGTGAAACTCAATTTTGGATATAACAAGCATAGTTGATGGCCTTGCCCCAATACTGAGGTGAAAAAAACTTTGAGTGTAGCATAAATTTGGCCATTTTATTCAAAAACCTATTCTTACACTCTAAAACACCATTTTACTAAGGACTATATGGAACTATATGTTGTTATACAATTCTTTTTGATGTGTAAAATTGTTTAAAATGGCTACTTACATACTCACCACCATTATCGGTCTGCAAAATATTGATGGCTTTACTTAACTATTTTATACAATTGCCTTGACATATTGAAAATGATCAAAGACCTTATATTTTTTTGTTAAGAAAGCACAACCAATTATACCTCAAAAAAATCATTAATTAAATTAAACATGTATTTAGTCTTATAATGGTGTTGGAAATGGTTCGACAATGTCAATGTGAACTAGATCTAATATCTTTGTAGCTCTCTATGATTTTGATTTGTTATAATTCTATTTTGGATGCTACCAATCATGCAATCCTAATAAAATACATCATAAAAGCTGGCTCATGGTAACCCTAAAATAATGTCATGATGACTGAGTTACTCCAAGTAGTGATAGTGAGATGGCAAAATTACGTATGCCATAATGTACTTACCCCATCTGAATGAGTGAGTAGTGTAGTAGAGGGTTAATCATGAGCAAAATGTGAGAAATTTTAAATCATGATTGGTGATATAATTTCCAAAATTTAAAAATGGAGTCATTATCTAATTCCCTAATAACCATATAATTAGGTGTGAACTCAACTCTCTTTCCAAAATTGATGTGAGTGATCTGATAAATAGATAGGAGATTGGTGGATAAAAAGGGAACACATAGAACATCATGAAATGTTCCATCATTCACTTCAACCAATCCTCTCCCACTAAATTTTGTATAAGTATCATCACCCAACAATATGGAAGGCATAAAATAAGGCTCTAAAGATGAGAACATGTCATGTGATGAAGCCATATATTGCGAGACACTAGAATCAATTAACAAGGTGGATGGTTAGGATGTAATAATAATAAGTGCCTTTCCCTTATATTTTACCTTTTTATTGTCTTTGGCCTTAGAAAACTCTTATGATGATGAACTCTGATTGGTTGAATCAATGACACTGATATTATGCTTCTCGAGCATCTTAGTCAGTTGGTCAATTTGCTTATTCATGCACTTGGTTTCATCATTTCCAAATTTCTTGTAGTAGGCACATGTAAGTCACTCATTTTTAGCTTTCCCATATAAAAGGGAGGACTCTTTTGATTCTTTATACTTAGCATCAGATTTATGACCCTTTCTTTACTCTAGGTCCTTTTTATTCTATTTATTTTCCTTGCTATTGGAAGCCTTCTATTTGTCATGACTCATAATTAAGACATGTGATTTAGATAACTTTAATGTACCATTTGAATAATCTCATTATACTCTTGAGTCAATTTATAATTAAAATCATCTATGGATTGCATGGTCCATGTAGTTCTAAGGGCATGCTTGGTGGTATCAAAGGTAAAAATAGAGACAAAATAGTTTAGACCTAATTTTAAAAGAATGTAAATAAAAAATTGATCATCATTTTTTCAATGTCACACAATTTCAAATACAACCTGAGTGATTTGAACCTTGTTAATTAGATTTGTATAGTTTCAAAGTCACCTAGGCTCAAACTGATGAGCTCATTCTCCAAATTGTGACCTCTCATTATGTCCTACTTCACAAATAATTTTTTCAATGTGGTCCAGACTTCATTAGGAGTAGTTTTAGATTCAATATGAAAGAGTAGATTAGGATACATAGGAATAATAGACCTTAAGATTCATCATTTATATTAAACTAATTCACTTTCTCTACATCAAGTGTCAACTATTTTTTTTACCCATAGTGATTCAGTATAAACCTTTTCTCCTCAATAATATTTAAACATGGGTTTTCCACTTGTGATAGTTTAATGGTCTATGAAGTGGAACATGACTTTGGTCCATGGTGTAGAAATTAATTATATGAATTATGTGTTGAAATGAGTGGTGTAGTAAATACAATGATATGTAACTACCTGAATCTACAAAGATTTAATTTTGCAAGGCATAAGAATATTATCAATGTGTAGATCTAAAAAAACTCATACTTTCAAAAAAATAGTGCCTGAAAAGGAGATATTGGCTAAAAATTATGGAACTTTAATGATTTATTGCTCATAAAAAATAATTATCCACTTTGAATAATTTTTTGTGGTGTAAAAATAGTTTGGACCAACTTTTGTCAAGAAAATTTAATCCCCCTTGGGTTGGTTGTGACTATGAGCTAATCACCCATTTGACTAGGGGCTAAGAGCTAGGAGGGTTAATCCCCTTGATCAATTTGATTTAATAGGGATTGATGTCACCTTATAATTGATCCATTTTTCAAATGAATAGTACCACAAGTGATGAGCTAAAATTTTATGGCCATGGGATGTCATAGGCATACACGGGCACAAGGAGGTGCATGGTTATCTTTGATGCGATGCATGAGCATGGTGGGACACACATATGTAGTTAGTTTTTATAAAACTATTAATGGTGTAGAGTGACATGTTACATTCATGTAGATTGTGAGGATGTAGAGGCATGGGTCATAATAGCACATTTGGCAAGGATGCATGGGTGCAAGTCATGTCAGTATGGCTAACAAAGACTCATGGGCATGGCTATCAGGGATGCATGGGCACAATTTATATTGGCATGGCTAGTGGGGGCATGTGGGTGTAGGTCACATTAATTTGAATAAAATGGAAGCATGGGCATAAAAGTTGAGGTTATGAGTAAAAATTTATATTTTTTTAAAAGTCTCCAAAATCAATCAAAAATGGCAAAAAAAACCAACAAAGAAAACCCTAGATCTTAAAAAATTCTATAGTTTCCTCTAAAATAAAAAATACCTAATTAATAATTTAGAAAACCTATTAAATCCCAAAAATATTTTTCCATTTTAAGTACCAGATGGCACAAAATCTATAGATTTCAAAAAACTACCTTTATACCCTCTAAAATGGTTTTAAAATGTCTGTCACAAAACTAGGTCATCTTTACAAGCAATCCTAAGGTTTTGACACATTTATGAATCTAATGGCATTATATATATTTTTTATTGGACACTATGGTGGTATATATCTATATGATTTTTATAGAAATCACACCAAACCCTTGAAAATTAAAATCAACAAAAAATTCTTGAAAAGGTAGAATGTTAGATATCACAACATGAACAATGACATTCAACTACCAAAAAATATTTGATACCATGTCAGAGTGGGACACAATTAAGGATTTATTTAGATAGGTTTTATCAGTTTAGATTACACCCTTGAGGTAAATATGTTTCATACATTCCTCATCTAGCTAATACAATGGGATAACCACCAAATGTGGGTAGCCTGTTGAGTGAGATGAACCTCTATTTTTTAGGCTAGCTCCCTTAATGCATCATCTAGGATCAATTCCTAAACCTACCTAATTTTAAAAGAAAAGGGATAGAAATATGCATGAAACAAACCTAATCTATGGGAGGTGATGCACCAATATTTTTATCTCTTCTACTTTATCATTAACAACTCTTATGGACAACACAAAGATAGATTACTGACACACTTTCTCTCTCATAGACTTATACACATTAGTGCTTCAAATGGAGGTTGTGATACATGACCATGACCTAAAGATGATGAATTAGAGGCCTAATTTAAGGCACTATCATTCAATTTTTTGAGTATAGTCACTAACTCCTTCACACACCATTTAACCTGCATAAGACACTCTAGTAGTACCTAAGTGAATACAAGGCCTACAAAGGGAGAAGAATCAACCACTTTTGAAAATTAGATAAGAATAACACAGTAGATTAATAACATGAAAGGAGTTTAAATCAATTTTTTTATTATCTTAAAGGTTTCAAGATGTAATTTGGGTATAACTTTCTTGTACCCAGTAAAGGGATCAATACAATGGCATTTAAAGCCCAATTTATAGAATATGAGAAGGAGAGATAAGGATAATGTGGCATATAACTATGGAGTAGAGGAAATTAACACCATAATTCATTCAAAAATTAGTTATAAACATAAGTGGGGATAGTAACAACTCCATAACCTCTCTCATGAGTTGCCTTGGTTGTAAAATGATCTTCAATGAGTCCTTAGGCGTAGAGGTGTGGTATATGGCTTAGTTTTGGTCATATCTAACCTCATGGAGATGACATGCATCTTTAAACTTATCCATAACTCCTTGAAATGTATTGGGAGGTCATGCACTCATTATGAGAGGTAGTTACTTGCTTGAACATGTCCATTACTTTCCTAATTACCACCCTTCATGTCATTCTTAGTTCATTCAATGCATTGTTATCCTAGTGGGTGAGATACTTGGGACTTAAAGGTATTTATGTGAGTTATGATTCTAATAATTAATTGAATAATTTTGTAAAATAGTGTTCCTACCTTTGAGAGTCTCATCATTATTTGAATAGTCATGTAAAATTCCTTTCTTGATGCAAATTAAGGTTATCTCCTCAATTAGGTTCAATCCTACTTATTAGGATTGTTTTCAATTATATGGGAGTTTAAGATTGGTTTTTTGTGGCTCAATACACCTTTTTACTTTCCCAAGATTCCTTTCTACTCACTCAGGACCCTTAACATGCTTGGAATTATGAAAATAGACCCAAAACCAAACTTCAAAAGCCATTTTCCTACATATTTGGCCTCACACATGCCAAATTTATGATGTATAAAGGACATAAAATAATTTTATGTGTCTTCATGATGTTTTCATGGTGTCTCATGGTCATTAAAATCATTAGGAAGAGTTTCTTGTCCATCAGTTTCTCTATTAGGGTTTTGGAGGGTTTAGAATGGCCTACCATGTTAATGATGGTTCATAAAGCATAAGCCTTGGTATGAAAACTTAAGGCCTTTAATTTTTATTATATATACCCCCTAAAATATCCATAATATATCATAGTCCCATGCACCTTGTACATTGAGTTATGATTAAAATTTGGTAGCCTTTGAGTCTTCACTAGGCATTTTAGGCATGCTCACGATTTTAAGGATTGTTCATAGAGTTTACCCATTAAAACCAACTATATCCACCATGGATGGTAATTTAATAGGTGTCCCCAAATTAACCTAATATAAATTTGACCCATACATCTTGTCATGT
This sequence comes from Torreya grandis, assembly GCA_037957365.1. Lineage (NCBI taxonomy): Eukaryota > Viridiplantae > Streptophyta > Pinopsida > Cupressales > Taxaceae > Torreya > Torreya grandis. The sequence continues at coordinate 1,579,364 of JARHVA010004094.1, read as the reverse complement.
AGGATATGAGCACTTAAACTAGAAACTCAAAATGGCAGACTAGGGTGATGGAGTGTGAGGAGGGCTATTAGGTGAAATTACCACTTCCCCTACATTATCCTACCTATAACACATTTATAAATACATATAAAACCATAATACATATTTTTATGGCCTTATATTTTCCTAAGGAACTTGATATGTCACATGAGTGGAGTTGGGGATCTGAGGGCTTAAGAAGGGTTTTAGGCCTTATAGCACTGAAGTGAGCCTCAAGACCTTAGACCACCTGTAGATGTTTTAGTGACTTAATGGTCATTTTATCACCATTTTATATTCAATTTCAACATTTTTCACAATCTCAAAACTATTTATATCCCTATCTCTATCATTATTCCCTTCTAGGTCTACCATGACCATCTTTGGCATAGTTTGAGTGCTTAGACTAGTTGATGCTAAATACCTAAGTGGTCTATATTTATATTTTCCTCATTATTTAGAGAGTTGTATCACTCATGGATTTTTATCTATTATTTTTTTAATACTTATTTAATTTGGGTCTCCCTCATACTCTGCCATCAAAACCCACTCTATAGCCATACACATAGGCCTGTGTGTCATGAATACTCAAGGAAGCCTAGGCAACTATCTCAAAATTAAAAATACATTTAAAGGTTATTAATAATTTATGTATTCCATAAAATACCATGGTATCACTCTCACATGGTTTGTTTAATTCATAATTTTGGCCATCTAGGTACTCCAACTAACTAGGCATACCTGTGTGTATTGAGCCAACTATATATGCAGAGTTAGGGAGTCATGAGTTAACTTATTTTAGTCATTTATTTCATATTATTTTTTCTTTCAATAACGTAACCTCTTTACCTAAATCCTTTTCTTAATATCCCATATCAATGCATATGTGGCATTTCACTCCCAAGGTTGGAGTCAACCTACCTATAGTCTTGTAAGTGGTGATTGGGAACACTTAACTGCAGTTGGGGCCTTCTCACATGTCAATGAGCAAGAGAAATGTTATGTAGGCTATACAAGGAACCTAGTTTCCCTCATTTGAAACTCAATATCCTTCCTTAAGGAAAAAATATTCATAAGTATATATCCCTCTCTTGGATCTACTTAGGCTTAGTTGTAGGTGTTGATTTAGGGAAAACTCTTTGAAATTTGGGCCTTAACCTGACCTTCTAAACTATGTCATTGGCCTATTAAATGTGTCCAAACTTGATTTATCTTCTTCCCTCATAGTTTCATTATCCTTTCATGGCATTATACATACTTTTGGTCTCACTTTCACTCATAATATTATGTATGAGGACTCAAACATATAGGTTTATTACATAGTCCTTTTGAATTTTTTAGTTTGAAGGCCAAAACCCATTATGAGGTGAAAAATGTTTGATGAATTCATTACATGGTAGATGTCTTTGGAAGATCCTATATAGATTGCTACTCTCCACTTAAGATTACCTATTGAGACCTTAAACATCCCTATTTGGATATTCAACAAGGCAATACATTTAGAGCTATTGAATTAGGCATATTGAGGGAGAAATTGAAACCTAGGAGTCCAAAAAAAACCTTAAACAATGATAATAAACCTTAAACCCTTTTAAAAGGCTTATGAATGCATTTGGAGCTAGTTTATGGGTTTTGGTCTTGAGGCCATAAGGAGTATTCTTTCTTCTAAGAGAGGGGGTCCTCTACATTCCTACATCACTCCAGCCACTTGAATAAGACATCATTTATATACTTTTAGCCTGAAGATTGATTTTTACAAGGACAAGTTAAGTCATGCTTGAAGCTTGTTTCCTTCCTTCACATGGTAATCATTGAGGAACTTGAAGGAGACCTCTCATGACCCAAAAGGTGACTCGATGAAGTGTGTGAGGAGTATGGGGAAAGTATGGAAACTTTGCATTGATCCTTTTCATGCTTTTTTCCTTCATGAAACATAAAAACTCTTGTACATGACTTGTAATATTCTAACCAATGGATACTATGTGTTGATATGTCCTTGCAAGAACCATGAAAATATGATTAGAGGGGTATAATACAATTAAAAATCCATTAAATACCTTTAACCATGCTCAAGCTATCATAACAAGCTCAATATTTTGATAAATCTTCTTTTAAGTTAGTTTATGGGGTTTGCAAAGGGCTTAAGACCACATAGGGGTTTTAGTGATTATTCATAGAGATCATATCCTTGATCTACAAACTAATGCCACTGATTTTAATCCCACTAGGGATCCTACCTATAGATAATAGCTTGGGCTCTGACTCCCCTTATAGGAACCATACCATCCAACTCAAATTGGCTCTAGAGAGCTCACCAAAAGATCGATGGAGGTTGCACCACACTTTCTTCCCTTTTATTCACATTTGAGACATGAATCCTTATTTGAGATGCCTATAAGGTGTCCCCTTAAATTTTTTGATCTCTTCTAACTTTGACCTATCTATATAAATTGATACAAGTCATTGAGACACCTATAAAACATCATTTTCCTACATTTTCTTAGATCTGAGATCTTGAAATATCATTATAGGATGAGAGGAGGGAAATGGTAAGTCAAATATGCTTTCAAATCAAAGATATGGGTGGAGGGAAGTTTAAGTGTCACTTTTTAAGTGTGTGGGGACCTTTTATTATGAATAAATGATATTTGAGCCCTAAAAAGACCTTTTATGCATATAAGACCACTTTTTATGATTTGAAATAGTTATGAGACATTTGAAACTCCTAATTTCAATGTGACACCTTCAAAGGCTTCTAATATGAAGGTTAACCCACATGTCATGTTTGAAAAGGGCATCTAATGACTTGGAGGGCTAATTGGACCTTGAAACAGTCTTGACTAATAGGCTATAGAATATGACCTTGGGTACATCATTAGACTTCATGTCAATATTCAAACATTACTTGTATATATATTTCATATTGATGATAAGGCCTCTCCCACAAGAAGTAGCCAAAACAAATATAAATATAACAAGAACAAGAAACCTTAATCTCTCTAAATACCTTAATTTCTACTAAAGTACCTTAACCTTATCAAACAAGATATAGACCATTATTTAGGCTTAAAATACACTTAACACCCTTCCACTCACCCAAGGACAACATATTAATACCTAATGTATCACCCAATGACTTACAAGATACTGGCACATGATGATTCCTCAAGCAATGCCTAGCGCATACTATGAAACCTTAAATAATTGTAATAAAGCTTTCAAAAAGAATTTAGAAGACCATGACAAGATCTAAACCACCATGTACAAGCTTGGATGGGTCTCAGGAGAAAGTTTTGAATTATAGGGGTTGATATTTAGCCTAGGAGGCCAAATTATCAATAATAGGATAGAATGCATGAAGCTGAACCTATATGGATTAGTGAAATCCAAATAAACTCAAAATAAAGAAGCTTGTCTTCATAATAAATAAATTATATTAGAATCATTAACCATAAAATATTTATAAAAGTACATTATATATGTGAAAGATAACATGTCTTCACATCCTCATGAATATGAGATTATCTTTCACAATGACCTAAAAAGATACCTAAGTGACACCTAAACAAAATAATTAAACATGTGTAGGGAAAAACCATTAAATGAAATAAAAACCTACACTAACAAATGGATTGTGTAATGGGGAAACAAATAATTAATATATGATAGATCACCCTTTAATATATTTTTGTGAGACAAAATGTAAATCAAACTTGGTAAGAAGTATTACTCATTTTTTTATATGCCCTAACAGTTGGAGATTTGATATTTGATATTTGAGTGGAACAACCTTAGTGATGAGATGAGTCTCATTATGAATTAAATAATGACATATTTTTTAAATGGGAAAAAGGAGATAACTATAGCTTTTCGATAGTAGTATAATTTTTCTCATAATCAATAAGTGTGAGACTAATGTAATAAATGACACATTAATAATAATTGTCATCATATTGGATAAGCAAAGCTCCCAAATCATAATAAAAGGCATAAATTATAATAAGAGGGATTAATATGGAATGGGAGGCATAAAAATAGGTGGGTTTGGTATATGTGATTTAATTGCATTAAAAAAATCTGAAAAAAGTTATCCCATCCAAATTTAGTATCTCTCCTGAGTAACCTTGTAAAAGATTATGTTTTATTTGCTAATTAGGATGCAAAACATATAATAGATTGAATTCATCCTTGTAAACATTTAAGTTGATTTAAATTAGGTGGTGTGACATATCAATTATAACTTGTAATTTTTTAGTCAACTTTAATACCTCTTTGAGAAATGATAAAACACAACAATTTACCTAAAGTTACTAAAATACTCACTTTTTGGATTTAAATGTATGTTATATTGTCTCATTATTTAAAATATTTTTCATAAATAAATAACATTATTTTTTTGATGATTTGATTTATGTAATAAATTATCAACTTAATATTTAATTTTTTTATATATATAATCTTGAAAAATGTGTGTCATAGCTCATTGATAGGTTCTTCTTGCATATTTTAATCCAAAAGGCATGACTACATAGCGAAATGTCCCCCATGGTGTAATGAAAGATGTATTTTCTTGATCTTTAAGATTAATTTGGATTTGGTTATATCCAAAAAAACCATCCATGAATGATAACATTTCATACTTGCTATAAAATTAACAATCATATCTATGTTTGGTAATGGGAAATCATATTTAAGACAAGCCTTTCTTAAATCAAAATACTCTATGCAACATCAAAAATATCCATTGGCTTCATCATTGTCATGATATTAGATACCCATTCAGGATAACCAAAAAATCAAATGGAGACAATATCCAAAAGTCTTTGGATTTCATCTTTGACTAATAAATCTACTTTTACATGTATTTCTCTTACTTTTTTACTTGACTGGTTTGACATTTGGGTGTAATACAATACTATGCATTGACACTATTGGGTCAATTCTAGGCATGTATTTATATGCCCATGCAAATAATTATGGATAATCATGTAAAACTTATTGAATATATTTTCCTTCATCATCTTTTAACATGGTTGCTAAAAGAATTGGTTGAGGATATTTATCATTTCTAAAATGAAATTCAATAGTTTCCTGATTAAGAAATATTGATCCATATTCCACATATGGTGTTGTATAAAAATTATTGGGGCCATCTAATTACATTTGATTAATAGAATAATTCCCTTCATCAAAGTGTACATATGCATTTTTTCATGAGGAAATATTTTCTTGTGGTGCAAAGAAGGAATATTCTCATATGCACCTAGATATTACAAAAGAGACTCATTATTTGAAAATTCATCCAACATCAAAATTGTAGGCAAAATTGTGTTGTCAATGAGCTCAAGATACAATAATGACAATTGAGAAACATGATTGACTTTAATATTATGCCCAAAGCACATATGTGTAGTAGGTATGAACTTGAAAGGTTACATGACTTGAAGAAGTCCATAAGAGGTAGATGTATCATGATACCTAAGAACTTTTTTCCACCTCATTATCAAAATTAGTAATAGGATGATAATACTTGGACATGTTTTCCTAACCCTTGTCCAACAATGTAAATATAATTTTGTAAGTATTTAAATACAAAACCATGTTGATTGAAATTTATTGATGAGTATAAGCCTTAGTTCCTGTTGTCTCCACCGTCTCCCCCGATGTCAATGTTTGTTGTGGTTGCTTAATTATCTTCTTTATTGATTTATATTCCTTGATTTTTGTGCTTATGCTTGGGAAAACTACATTGAATATCAATTTGGGCCAACCTTATATCCAAGTGAATTTATGAAAGAGATGTTATAAATGTTTAATCTTGATCTATTGTTGACAAGTACTATTTTGACCACTTAATTTTTTTAAATACTTGAATATATGGGAGTAAATATTGATTGATAATATGTTTTTGGGGAAGATCATCCTTTTAAAAATAAATTCTTTATTCTATCCATCAAAGTAGTAATAATAAAATCTACATAAGGAGTTTGACTTTGTTAGGTAAAAGTGTATTATGTAATACATCATATAAGATAGATTTATGTGTTAGCATTATTTGAAATAGATCTATTAATTAAATCTTGTAATAATTATTATTTAATTGATATAGGATATCAAATCAATTAGATTGAGTAATTTTTACTAATAAAGGGGGAGTAGAAACATGAGGGACTATACCTCATCGATTCTTAACAACATGAAAATTTAAGAGGTTTATTAATAAAAAATGGTTGCATAAATTCCTTTTGGAACTTATAGTTATGGGGATCAATTTAGATTGAATATTATAACAATATTAACTATAACATGATTGTAATTGATCTAAGATAACTTTTTGAACTTCATTGAATATTAACCATGCACATATATAATAAATAACATCTTGGAAAATAAGAGAAGATTTAAAAATAAATTTCATGATTCTAAGTAAAACATGAAATAAACATTCATTCATTAATCTCATTATAGTACAAGAAAAAAAAAGGTATAAAGAGTGATCTAGGAAAGGATTTGAATGATTATGTGGGCTCTCAAATATACTTTCTCATTTATAAATTAGAGTTAGCTCAATGTTTCATACACTAACTACAGAGGCTAAACCATGTGTAGTCATAAAAATTGGTAACTTGAGCATGGATAATGAAACCTAACCCATAGGTCCCTCTTGCTTGCTCTCATAACCCTCATAGGATCATTTTCACTAATTCCCAATCATCTGTAGACTTCTAGACTTGATCCCATCTAATTCAAACTCCTCTTTTCATGACTAATCCATCCCCCCAAGTCTCGTCTATTTATAACAATAGCACCACACTAGGAATATAGCACCAATGCCACTCCTATCCACTTTCAACACTATTGTACAAGTCCATTTCTGACCCCAATGGTTAATTTATTCTAGTTCCCCATCCTCCTTATCATCCTAATGAGATAAAATTTAATCCATGACCAATAGATCCCTATAAAATTCCATTCAAAGATCATTTGGAAGGGGTTGGAAATTATCAATAAGTAAGAAAGAATGCAAGTAAGACTACTTAATCAATCTTCCCTATTCTCTGCATACAGCTAGCCAATACACTTACAAGCTTATTCAAATCCTTGCACAAGTCCCTAGCCATCTCAAGCACATCCAATTTTGAATTTTTCATCTTCATACACTCAATTTCACAAAACACATTAAGTGGGAGAACTATATATAGCTTGATCCCTTTTCAGAGTATTGGTATGCAGGTAGCGTTCTCACACAAGGGGTGTGGATTCATGTTGAGTGAATATTATACACACTAACCCCCATCTTGTTTGAAATTGATCAAAACATAATGGAAGATAGTTTTTTAAGAAAAAAATTATTTATAAGGAGCTCTACAAACTTCTAGTTGCAAAAACTTCATAGACAAGGTCACACAGACCTATCGAGCAAAACCCAAAAAGCTCAGATCCTTAGGACAATAGCAATAAAGGTGGAGTATAACACCGGTACCACTCCTATCTAGTTATGACACTCTTGTTGAATAAAAAAATTAAGTTCATATCTTAGTTTTTGATAGTGTCCCAATTTTGCATAGTTAGTATCAGCCTCTATCTTAGTTAGATCAACATAGTTTTAAGCTAAGCCATATTTCTCTTTACTTATTTGTTATTTTAGAAAGTTTAAATAATAATTAGAATTAAAAAATTAGTAAGTTAATTATAAGATAATTATTGAATAATTTTACTAATCAAACCCTTTAACTAAATTAGGAATAATACATCAATATTCTTGAAATTGTTAAATCATTTGGTGAACCCGATTTACTTCATTTTCACATAAAAACCCTAGAAAACCTAGGGTAAATTTCCTACTGATTTTTCCTATATTTTTTGATTTTTTAATAAAAATTATCATTATATTTTGAAATTTCATATTAATTTTTTTTAAAATCTTTCAAACCCTAGTTGCTCATACTAGGTCCCAATAATTTTCTAATTTTTTACTAGCATATTAAAATTAGAAATTCACTTCAAACTTCAAAATTCAATAGTAATTTTCAAAAATATTTATTTTTCAAAACCTATTTACATCTACTAGGTCCCATTCAATCATAAATTGCTCCTATAATTTTTTGAATTTTTACTTGCATAAATAAATTAGAAATCCACTTTCATTTTCAAAATTCCATAGTATTTTTCAAAAATATTATTTTTCAAACCATAGTTGCATACACTAGGTCCTAGTACTTTTGAGATATCACCTTACATTCTAAGATCATATTTCAAAAATATATCTCACTTATTGTCAAATATTTCTTACATTTCTTGCAACCAATAAGGATACCATAATTGGTCTTATTATGTACATGAATGATGAAGTTTACCATATGTTAATGCAAAGTTTCATTCTTTCCCTTTCATGCTTAATTTTCATAGTAAGGGATGATATTAAAAAATTTATTGCTAAACATGCACAATATTTCAATATTTCTTTTGCATACTCTCATGCACAATATTTCAATATTTCTCTCTCTCTCTCTCTCTCTCTCTCTCTCTCTCTCTCTCTCTCTCTCTCTCTCTCTCTCTCTCTCTCTCTCTCTCTCTCTCTCTCTCTCTCTCTCTCTCTCTCTCTCTCATGTGAAATAATTTCCAACTCTATTTTGATAAACATGTTAGAAATATTATGTTACAAGTCAAAGTTCTTTATGAATTAATTCAAAATTCCATGCTCTCCACCATTTTATTTCCTTTCTATCTCTCATATGGAAAAATTTCTAAGTTTATCTTGCTGTATATAATATACATATCATAGCACAATTAAAAGTTCTTTATGCATTAGTGCACAATTTCATGCTCTCTATCCATTGTTTACTCTCTCTTATGTGGAATATTCTTTATAATAATATTATTATACAACTTATAACTCCACTTAAATTCATTTCAACCCATATACATGGTCTATACCTAGATATACCTAACTCCTTGGCTAGATGGTTTTTACATAAGCTAACTACCACATGTTAAGTTTTAATGCCATATCTTATACAAAGGAAATAAATTCCTTTTCCTCCTCTCCCCCAAGAGGGTGATATCTACTTCCCTCTAACCAAGTCCAAGATATCACCCCTCCAAAAGGTGAGGCAACATATACTATTGTTCCTAATGCATACATTTATCCTATAGCTTCGTCAAACCTTTTTCAACATATGTGCTTACATGTTCAATTAAAAGCAACTAGGGTTTGCACTTGTAAGACTCTAAGGGATCAAATCACTAGTATGAGCAAGTTAATTTTAGATTTACAAATACAAAATCATATATTACATGACAAGATCACAACATTGGAAAATTAGATTATACAAAATCCTCAAAGGCATCCTAGTGCCAATCATGTATATACCTTCACCTAGTCAATTGGTTCCAAGCAATCTTATATATCAAAAATAGAAATCACAACAAAGTAACTCTAAAACTAGGGATTCAAAAATCATTCAAAGATCAAATAAGATTTCAAGTGAGGTACTAATGGAAATGATTAAATCTAATTTGATCAAACTACCTCTTCTACATCTAGTGAGAAAATCTAGATATTATTGTGCATATCATAAAATGCATGGGCATCACATAGATTCATGTATGGCATTGAATAAACATATAAAACAAATAATTTCTAATGAGGAACATATATAAGGTAAGTCATTCAAGTAATCCACATTGACATAGGAACACATTCACAAAGGGTCAAATTTAGAACTAGTACAAAAGTGGTTACCAAAGCATAACTCAAAACAACAAAAGGATCAAAACCAAAATCAAAGAAAGAAAGAATACCTTAGGAATAGGTAAATCATGAAAAATATGCAAATATACCTCTCTAAAATGAGGCTCAAATTTCAAAGCAGTATAGGTTTGGTCAAAAATATTTACAATAGTTTGATTATCAAGGTCAAAGGTTGAACAAGTAGGCTCAAGGCATCACTACTCATATTCTAGCAGTTGATAATATCTCTCACCAAGGTTTGGGATTTATTGAACATCCTAAGGCAAATCATTTATAGACACAATTTATTAAAAGAAAAGATCTAGATACAACCAAAGTCAACACTAACATTCTATTGGTCGAAAATCAAGATGATAATGATGAGTGGAACAATATAGATTATTATGATTTCCAAGATATCAACAATGAATCAGAATATTTAGAGTCATATTCATATCCATTCACTCATGCTTCACAATCATACACAATTCCTTTGTTCAATATAGGACACCATGATAGGGAGTCTCCCATGAGACTCATTGATTAGTATCATTTCTTCTCAATCTTTATTGTACATAGCTTCTTTTTAATTTCTTGTACATAGTCTCCTAAATGACTAATTGTACATAGCTTCAAATATTTCAAAATACAAAACATGCAAATAATTCAAAAAACATCAAAAATATTTTGATTTTATGCATCATCCATGCTTTACATTTCTACTATCATGCTAGACTTCCATTTATTGTTCTATGCTATTGTTTATCAATTTATCTACATTACCATGCTTCACTTGATCTTCTTTAAGTGTGTGCAATGACATCTAGATCCTTGATTGCTTCACTCTACCCATTAAGGGGGCAGCCTAATTCTATATTCAAGACACACATCGATATACATGCCCACTGGGGGCATATTTTACATTACTACACCATCTAAGTTATGTCATTCCTACACCACATACTCTAGTTATCATGTTGATGTACATTACTTACTAGCTTACACAGATTACTCTATCGATACTCACTAGTATATAATACTTGTGTATTTGTTACCATATACCTAGTCTTATACTAACATGTCTTACATACTTTCCCTCTTGCTTTGATTAGTTAGATGTGATTGTACTTCCAGTTCCTTACATGCTTTCTTTTCTTGCTTAGCATAGCTAGATTGTTTACATTTCTTAGTACTTGTTTGTCTCCTGTATGTGCCTTAGGATATTTACCAATGTCCTTTGATTATATTCATGCATGTGCCTTAGGACATTTTCCAATGTCCTTTTCCTATACTCCTCTATATGATTGTGGCTTCCACGCCAACTTTACTTGATTCAATTATATGTGTATGTGGCATTTAAACATGCTTTGTATGCTTATTTTCCATCTTGAGTGACATGTACCCATGTCCCTTGTTTATTTGGCCCCTTGACCACCCTTGTATTCTTCTTGATTCTTTCCTTACATGTTTGTTTCTCATTTTCTTCTCATTGTTTGCAATGCCATGATTCACATCAAGCATTTATCTTGCTTTCTTGGATGCCATGATGGGCATCATGTTCCATCCCTCCAAATAAAAACTAACAACTAAAAAAACTTTCATTTATTGTTTATTATATTTCACATGTTATTACATCTATCTAGGCATACCCATATTAATCTAACAACCTCTCAATATAAATCATGTTATATCTTGAGATATCGATTATCATTACTATACCATGTATCTTTGTAGCATAGCACACTTATATGGATATTTTTGATGAGAGAAGTCATTACAGGGTCTTCATTCCTACCCTCAAAAGAGGGGGCAATAAACAAGTGTTTTTTCATAGAAATCAAAGCTCCTAACGGTTAAAACAATAGTTTTTAGAACACTTAGAAAAACATCCAGACATCAAACTAGTTAGAACAGACCAAGAAGATAGTCAAAAATCCAAAATAGTTACCAGATTTAGCCCTAAACAATAATTACCAAATTTGACAATAATTTTGGTACCACTAGTGTCCACTTTTGGTGGTCCTATCCAAATAGCATAAAACTAGATTTTCTAGAAACAAATAGAAAGGTAAGTTCAGTTATAGTTTTGTCAGCTATAATTTAGACCAGATTCAATAGTTTTAGTATAGGTTTTCTTAGATAATATAGATATAGGGGGCATCATTCATAAAAAGATGTTTCTCAATTATAGTTTCAAATACGGTAGTTGATATGACTTCTAGATCAGAATCCATGTTTCAAACACCAGTGATTGGGGTTAATGTGCATGGCACATTTATTCCTTTTCTTTCTAAGTTTAGTTTTATCTAGGTATTCTCAATAGTTACATGCCTTACTCTATCTATAGGTGGTTGGCATCATTTTGGATTGGATTTCATATAATCCTAACTTCTTGAGTTCTTAAGTGGCTTTCATACAAGCTTAGTGCACCAGTTTAGAGTGGCTTTCATACAAGCTTAATCTCCATATTTTAGAGTGGTTAAGAGTGGTCTAGTTTCTATCATACATTTAACTATCCATGCCAGCATTTTTAGATCACATTACATTCATGGGCTTTAGGATCCATCTCATATGACACACATCTCATAATAGTATCAGTTCATATCTTCACTTCACAGGGAAATGATGGATCCAAAAGACTAGCTAGCCTTTATATTCTTAAGCCACCTATTCATAGGGATTAGACACATAGTCCAAACATAAATTAGCATATGCATGATCACCTAGCTTCACTTAGTGGATGATGATGGAGCCAAATGGCTAACATTTTTATTCTTGAGGCACTTATAGGGAATTGAATACTTAACTCCATTCATGATATTACTCTTGGTACATCGTCATCTAGCATTACTCAGCAATATTCAACATCACTCAGTATCACAATAGGATTTGTATTAGTCTACATACTCGATGAGGTGTATTCATTCCTTTCTCTTCCTCTCTCTCTCTCTTACTCAACTTTGTACATTCTTATTTTAGATATAGTGTATCTAGTAAGAAATGATATACTCTTTATTTTATTTTGAAATTTCATACTTCACAATATGCTCTCTCTATGCACACTCTACATCACATAGATTCATGAGCTTTACCCTTATAGATAAGTTTAGGTATGCTTTATATTTTTCCTTTATCCTAGTATTTCACTTTATTACATCACTAGAATAAAGGGGGGGAAATATAGTCATATAAAATGCAAAATTAGTAACTTGAGCATGGCTAATGACACCTAACCCATAGGTCCTTTTTTCTTGATCTCATGACCCTCATAAGCTCATTTTCACTAATTCCCAATCATCCATAGCCTTCTAAACTTGATCCCAACTGAGCCAAACTCCTCTTTCCATGACTAATCCATCCCTCTAATTCCCATCTACTCATGACAATAGCATCATACTAGGACTATAACACCAATGCCACTCTTATCCATTTTTGGTAGTATTGTCCAAGTCCATTTATGGCCCCAATGGTCAATTTATTTTGGTTCCTCATCCTTCTCCTTGTCGGCCTAACATAAGAAAATTCAATCCATGACCAATAGATCCCTATAAAATCCCATTCAAAGATCATTTATAATGGGTTGGCAATTATCACTAAGCAAGCAAGAATACAAATAAGACCACTCAAGAAATCTTCCCTATTCTCTACATACAACCAAACAATACACTTACAAGCTTATTCAAATCCTTACACCAGTCCTTAGCCATCTCAAACACATCTAACTTTGTATTTTGCATCTTCATACACTCAATTGCACAAAGCACATCAAGTGGGAGAACTACATATGGCTTGATCCATCTTCAAAGTATTGGTATGTAGGAAATATACCCACATAAGGGATTTGGATCCACATCTAGTGAATATTACACACACTAACCCCCATCTTGTTCAAAATTGATCAAAGAACAATGCAAGATAGGGTTTGAAGAAAAAATTTGCTCTATAGGGAACTCTATAGACTTACAATTACCAAAACTTAGTAGAAAGGGTCACACATACCTATCAAACAAAACCCAAAAATATTAGATCCTTAGGACAATAGTGGTAGAGGTGGAATATAGAGTTGGTTGCACTCCTGTCTAGTTCTAATGATCTTGTCTAATCAGAAAAAGAAGTTTAGATCTCAGTTTTTGATAGTGTCCCAGTCATGCATAGTCAATATCATCCTCTATCTCAGTTAGATCAACATATTTTTAAGCTAAGTCATATTTCTCTTTACTTATTTGTTATTTTTATAAAGTTTAAATAATAATTGGAATTGACAAATTAGTGGTTTAATTATAGCATAATTATTGACTAATTTTACTACTCAAATTCTTTAACTAAATTAGGAGTAATACATCAATATTCTCAAAATTATTAAATCACCATGCATATAGCCCACTATCCCATCTCTAAGAGTATACTGAGAGTAACTTCCCTAGGTGATACAGTCCTTTTGGGTGCACCAAAAATCAAATAGATAAATAGGCTTCATATGGTGTAAACAAGTGACCCTAGGCATTTCTAATATACCATGAGGTATATGGAAGCTAAAATTTATGTATAGTGTTTTCTAAGGCCTAGGTATTGGATAGTATCCCTCACTTCAATGTGATGGTAAAACAAGTCACCATTTAGCCAAAGGTGATAACTCTCTATGTTATAAAAAATTATTAAATGCCAAAATATTAAAACTACTTTCCTTTTAGTTAATAAGTTAAGAATGGCCTTAAGATATGCAAAGGGCCCTCTAGACCCCAACCTTCACAACTAATTCTATTTTATTGAATGCTCATGTGGTCACTCATACATTAGGGAGATGGGGAGGGCAATATGGACTAGAATTAAGGAATATGTTTTTGATATTAATTTTTAAAAGAAAATAAAAATTGGCCCTTATTGAATATTCATGCTAAACCAAACACATTATAAACATTGAAGATGCCATAATTATTAATGTGGAAAACCACTTTCATAAATGTAAATTGAAGGAAGTCATTGGAATTTATAAACACCATATAATCTAAATAGAGATGAGGGACTTGGGATTGGTCATGCTTGGAAACCTATTATTAACAATGTATAGGTCAGGTTTCCTAGATAGGTTAAAGTTACAATTTTTTTTAACGAAATAATTAAATTTATAAATTCTTTAATAGGACTAATATATTAATAAATAATTTATTAATTTATTTAATATCAAAATACATTGGGTTTTTTGATACAATTTATTTAATTATAAATTACTTATTTGATTCTTTAAAATCAAAAATATATTTATGAACATTATTCTTTCTAGACTTAGCTGTGATTCAATAAGGAAGGTAAACATTTAATTCATTTAATTTTATAAAATTCAATGCAATAAGGAATGTGAAAAATTAATTTAATTTTAGAAAATTTGATTTAAAAATATCTAGTAATGACTATTTTCTCCTTTAAAATTTATTATTTAAGGATTATGGATCCATTGTTCCACATAAGTCTTTTATGCCTCCTGATGAAGGATCATAAGTAGTGATCTGAAATGTAGAGCAATTAATAAAGGATACCTAGTTATTCCAAAATCTAGGTTATCATTGTATGGATTGTGAAAGCATACAATATTTGAACTCTCTATGTAATTTTACAACTCTTAGAACATAGTTGTGAAAAATAAGCTACAAGAAATAGAAAATAAAGATAAAATAAAAGTTGAAATATTTTGTGTAGAGATAAAAAAAAATCAACCTAAGGTTGAAAGAAATGCTTTAGTGTTAGATGTTATCCAAGGTGCCAAGACAAATTCTTAAGTTTTAGATTGAAATCCAAGGTCGAAGAATTTTGGCTTTTAATGTTAGATTTATATCCAAAATTGAAGACTCTTTCAGTGTAATAAATTTGTATAAATTTCTATGAAACCCTAGGTCAAAAATCAAGCAAACAACCATTGTTTTAAAAAAATTATGGGTTCACCAGAATGTTTAATGCTTATTTATATTTAATGTAATAAATTTTATAAACATTAAAATATTTGAATTTGATTTAGATTTACAAAATATGAATGTAAAATATAGTAAATTACATACACTAAATTGAACTATAAACAATAACTTTCAATGAAATATGCAAACCTAGCTTAGATATAACTATGCTAATTATGCAGGTAGATCACTGATGTGAAACAAACTAGAAGGATATCTTAAGTGCATCACAAATAAAATAAAAATCTTGAAATGTACTGAGACAAGGCCTTATTAGGGAAAACATAAACACACAATGACCTTGTCTATTTGAATTTGATTGCGTGTGTTGATTGTGCTAGTGATTTTCCTGCTCATATACTTGCCCTTATTATAGGTGGTATTTTGATTGTTTGAGGGTGTTGAGTTGTTACATAGAAGTACCTATAATTTTTAAACCCTAGTTCCTACACATAAACTAAATCAACATCAAATTTAAAGTGGGGAATTTGGTAAGGGGATTAGTTGATATATCCTAAAAAACCACACATAATCTGAGTGTTGCCTACATAGCTCAAATGGCCTTAGACCAATGTAGTTCTATCTCCTAGAGTGAGAGCGAAAATTTGAATTTTGATGTATTCACTATATTGATGTAACTATTAAATTGATTTGAATGATTGAAAATAAATACACTTGTTATAAAATAAAATAGATTCAAACTTGGCCTATGATTTCTAGAATAAATTAGAATTTGAATTGGGAAGAATATGGCTCTTTTTATCAATGTGCAGTAGCTTTCATAGAGAGTTATATTGTAAAATTCCTAAATTAGTAAGTGATGCCCTACGTGGCCTTGATGTTTTTATATAGTGGTATATTTTAAATATTTACATTAACCAAATTTTTCAAAAATTCAAGAAGGTCAACAAGTAGCATCTTGAAATTTAAACTAACCATTTGAGTGCATAAGACAAGTATACACTAGTAGAGAAGGCTTGGTTACAGCTCTATTCGACCTAGTGTAGTCTTGTCCCAAAAGAACAAATATTTTTAGAACTTGGATGAAAATAATCTATAGAATAGGGATGTTTGAATGATGATTTCAATATTTGTAAGACATGAGTAGGATAGTGAAGGATCTCATAGAGATTACAAGTTAACAAAATGGTGAATAGGTCAAGTAAGGTAAGTATGTCAATATTAAACATTTTGAAGCACTTAATTGTTAATTTTTAGTGTTTATAGATATACATATTAAGGTATGTCCATGTGTTGTTACACTTTTATCTTGTTTTATCTACAATGTTTTTTTTTTGATCTTTTTCTCTAAGTATGTTGATAGGCATTTTACAATGGTAACAAGGGAGTGAAATAAAGTGAATATTTTGTATTTATGTTTTATCTTCAATTTGACATCCATTTTACCAGTATAGGGGAATTTAAACCTTAAATTTGATGTCAATTTAATAGTCACTTCAAAAAAATTCCTTTTTTATTGGAGAAGTAAATCATAAAATGATCATATCTTGGTCGTATAGTGGATATTGGACCCATTATTTTCTAAAAATACTTTTTCTATCCTGAAACAATGGTGTAGATAGATTGATGTCATTTTTCACTAGCCAATGGGAAATTGGTAGAGAAGGAATCCTTGAGATTTATATATCTCGATGTATTTCAGATAGATGTATATAAGATATGTGTACTAATATCATTTATATGTTATAATTATGACTATGTATTAGATCCATTAATGGATTTTTAATGTAGGCCCATTATTTTTAGTCATGATGGTGATATTTTTATAAATAGATGCCATGACTACACATTCTAAAGTGGGATCATGTTTTTTATTCCAACATATAATTATAATTTCAATTATATAACTTAATTATAAATAATGAAACATTTATTTTAATAGGACTTGTTTTTAATAATAATAATTTATAAGAACAAGTCCATGGGGTGATGGTGTAGTTCTATTTGGGTGATTTTGGAGTGAGATACCCAAGTTGAAAAAGGATCCTTATGTAAAATTAAATTTTGAAACAAATTCAAAGTGTATATCACTACAAATAAATTAGTGTAAACTCTTGTGAACACCATTTTCACTCATCTAAGATGCAACTAGAAATAGATAAACCATCATCAACAATAATGAAAGTGTGGTAAATTTAATATGAAATTTCTTAGGGATAAAGGAAATCATTTCCTTATCGTGTTTACATGTTTGATGTTTATTCTATGTGTCATATGTGATTTCAATTTATGATGTAATTTATATGTTCATTTCCATGCTAACATGTTTTTTGGTGTATGAAGTGTTTTCTTAGCACCTTATCACTTGTCTGATGTGCCTTTTATATCATGTTTACATTACTTATATGCATGGTGTGTGATTTATTACCTTGGTAATTATATTTTTGATATGTTTACATTATATATATATATATATATATATATATATATATATATATATATATATAATCCCACTATGTTTTGATCTATATCATGCACATATTTAGGACATTTATTAGAGAAATAACTTGTTACATGATCTTCATCATTATATCTTATGAACTATCATAACAATGCTATGATTTTATATATTCTATGTTGCTATGTTATAATTTGGCATGGGAAAACATGGGACATTATATCCTTGGGGCATGTTTTCTATAAAATATACCTTTGCATGTTATATTACCTTGATAAATCATTTTCTATGTTCTAATGTTCCATATAATTTATTTATTTTGAGATATAAGTTTGAAAAATTCACACCACATCCCAAAAAAGGGGTATATATCACGTACCACATTTCTCTTAGACATGTTTTCCTTTGATAATATGATAAACCCAAGATTCATTCTACTACATAGGGAACAAGGGGGTGTGAATCAACATATTAATTAATGAAAAATTGGAGTCTTTTCACTAGATGACTACAAGGTTTCAACTTCAATTATTAATGTTTAATACCTATCTAATTAGTATTCAAAATCATTTATATGTGAGGGAACGTCACTTGACAACACATACAGTTATATTATCATTCCATATTCACCTCCTTGAATAGTATTTTGAGCCCATGGGACTTATGCTACATATTAGGGAGAAATGAGGTATATTTTTTAGCTATTTATAAATTCAAATTTTATTATTCAAAGTCTCACCCAATTTTATGTAGCAAAGTGGGTTTACAACTTCCAAAATATATCATTCTTAGTCTAGGGATCCATATCAACAATATCAATTTTTATATCATTTTCACATTCTTATTTGGAGAGCATACTATGCCATCCAATTTATTTCTAATGCACATCTCAAAGTGGGGGAAAATTTAGTATTTTATAATGCCCCCATGACCTTTATTTTATGTTAATTTATGTATGTTTTACAAATTTATTTATATATGGTTAATTTCATCCAAATCATGAAATATTGATCATTTGGCTAAATTTATAACCATGAAAACCCATCAATGCATGCCATGAAAAAACTCATCCTAGCCTTTTTATCCCTATAGTGAAATTTTTTGGACCTTATTATATGGCCTAGATAGTTATTATTCACTCCTATTTTGGATAAATGGTATCTTTCATTGTTACACCCTAATATTTTAGCTTCCCAAGTGTATTACGGTTAACGTATCTTTCATTAAGAAGAGGAACACCTCAAAATCATCTTCATTATATAAAATGGAATATTTAGACCAATTTAGAGTCTCAAACTCATTACAGATGCTTAAATATTATTGCCACAAGTCTTTATCATTCTCTTGACATCCCTCTTGAATAGGTCTAACCATAGTTTGGCCTTGCTCTTCAAATTATATAGCCTTATGAAATGGAAAGCTTGGGGGTATGCCTTCTTCAATATAAATTAGACCATGACACGTCTCTATAAGAATGTAACTTGATCTTATAATCTCAAACATGTCCTCCAATTGGTCTTCACTTGGTTCTAGTTCACTTAGACCTCCTTCAAGATTGATGGGAGCTGATCTAGAAATAGTTCTAACATAATTTGAGGAGTTATAATATGTACCTCTTTGATGATAATCTTGGAGATTAAAACATTTTTTTCCACATCTAATGAATCCTTAGAAGCTTCTTTTTCTACTATAGTAACTTGGTCAACTTGTACTCCATAAAAGTCACCTTTCTCTTAGACTTCAAAGGTTGATTGGCATCTCTCTTGACCAAGAGGTGTTCTAATGATGAGTTTCTCTTCACATATACTTGAAGTATCATCTTCATATGTTTCTCAGGAGTGATCTTTAGCTACAACTTGACTATTTTTTTCAATAAGAAGTTGCTCATCTTCACAAATAAGCTTTGATTTCTCATGATCCATGTGCTAGTTCTTAGCTTCCCTTCATTCACTAATGAATCCTTCCATCATTGGAATTTTTTGACTTTAAACTTTCTCTACAAGGGATTTATTACTAATTTTAATACATTCTTTAATGGACTTCAAAGATGGAAACTTTTTATTTTTTTCAAGATTCTCAACAAGGATATCTTATTTACTTTGGGTTCCTTCTTGAACTAACTTCCAAGATGGGAAGGATTTAGACTCTTGAGGAGGGATGGGAGGGGATTGAATAGGTTTATATTCTTCCTTGATATCAACTCCTTGATCTATGTTTGTTCCAATTTTTTTATCCCATGATTTAACCACTTGATTCCAACTTGGAATCTTAAAAGACTTCTTGGGGGGTTCTTGAGGAAGAGGAGTGGAGTATTATGCTAATATGGCTTCATTAGTTTCCCTCCAAGAATAAATAAAGCTCTAAAATTCTTTTTTTTAATTATCAATAATAGGTTTCTCAATAATAACCTCTTTCTTTCTTTTAGATGTTCTCTTGGATTGATTTCCATGATGGGAATACTTGAGGGGTATTTGAAGTATTTGGAACACTTTAAAGCTCACTTGAAATTATATTTTGAAGGATAATGGGTGGTACATAAGAGGGATGTGGTGATATATATGAAAATACATGGGGCTAATAACATTGAACCTATTATCCTTCATGAACTCTTAGCTTATCCTCTATGCCTTGAATTAGGCCACTTATGTCCATAATATCACTTATGAACCTTTGCCAATTTTATCTCACAATAGATACCCATTCTCTCTTTATCAGCTGTAATGAGTCTCTCACATTATGCATGAGATGGCTAGGAACATTTTGACCATACTTCCTTTGTGTGTTAAGCCTTATCATATACCTTTCATAGCCCAAGAAGGTTTGCTTGAAATTTAAGATGGACTAATTTTAAATGTGGCTATGTTGATTAGGGGTAACATGGTCTTAAAAAGGCTTATTAGAGGAATGAGAGGGCTGAAAAAGAGGTTATTATCTTTGTATGACTATTGAAGCAAAGGAGGATAATAATTTTAATAACAAGGCTGATAAGGTTCAATATCCTATTGATAAGGGTCAACAAATTACTAAAAAAAGATGAACATGAGTTTGATATAGATATTTAACTTGTGTAAAATAAAATAAAACATCAAACCTAGACATGAAATTTTAGAGAAAGGTATAAATGTAAGAACAATTTACTTCAAATGGTACCTAGGATTCTATAACTAGTCGAATTCATTCATACTCACCATTGATGTTTGTTAAACTACCTCCAAAGGCTGGTACATTAAAGATCAACATCAAAAACTCTTCAATTGATTGTAATATAGTACCACCAAGAATTCCAAAACTATAATAGATCAAATTTTCACCCTTTACAGGGTGTTTCAATCCCTCTCAACTTGAGTTATGCAATGGGATTGATCCTAGGTTATGGGTGACCTTTAGGTGGATAAAACCTCTAGGTTATAGGGCTATCTCCCCTTGATGTATTAATTAGGATCTTATACACTAATAACTTGAAAATAAAAGGGAGAAGAATAACATGAAAACTAAAGGAGGTGATATACCAAAATAAGTTGATTGGTACCAACTGGCTACATTTTCACATGTAGACTAAGAGACTAACCTCAACTTACACTATTCCTAATCTAAATCTCTCACATAAGCACTTCAATTTGGAGGTTACGATGGTTGATTAGGCTAGGAGAACTAACCAAGAGGTCTTATATGACACTAAAGGATATACAATCTCACTCAACCCTTGTACCACACTTACACACTTCACATGAACTATAAAATAAGCTTTCAAACTACATCTAGGTGTTAGAAAGGACAATATGCCAAGGAAGGCAAGTCGAATCACTTGAAAATATCAACTATTCATACACACACACTAATTAAAGTCATAGAAAGAGGTAAAACTAGTTTTTTATCATTGATCTAAGGCATAAAATTGGGTAGGGCTTTGTCGTACCTAGATAGAGGATGAATACAAAGCCAATCAAGGCTCAATTTATAGAGAAATAAGGCTAGAAGAGAGAGAGGGGAATATAAGTGAGACATGATAAGTGTAAATAAGGATTTAAAATAAATAAGGGAGTTGGAAATAGTTTCATCAGGCCTCCAAATACCTATCTTACTTCCTTGAAGATGCATCCTCTTCCAAATGGCATGGGAGTTTGTCTAGTTGCTTGACACCTTTGTCTTCTTTTTCAAAATTTCCCTTCTCATCACTTGGAGAGTGAAAAGTGTAATAATTCATCATAGATTCATGTTGATTTACATTATATCCCTAATATTGACACCTTTTATCAGTTTTATAACCTCCTAATACTAAAACTACAATGATGATTACACCTCTTAGGTGTCTTGAAGCCCAATTGGTGTCAATATGCCTCATTTGCAAGCATCAAATCTTGGTTCCATATTAAAGAGTGAAAAATATATTTATGAAATGAATATACATATATTATCAGACCTAAATAAACTCTTTAGGGTCCATAAAACACTCTCCAAGGCCTCATTTTACACCCAAACCTTGAATTTGTCTTCAATTCCTTATAACCTTGAAAACACACAAAGCTAATTGTGTAGGAAAATGTATGGATTATATTTGGAAAATATACATATTTTTGAGTAATTATTATTCCCTTAAAACTCCATGAAAAACTTCATGACCCAACTCTGAGTGGAAGTGTGCTCATTCACCTAATCTCTCTCTCTAATATGGCCTCAATTAAGCCTCTAGGCCTATAAACTAAGATTTTACTCTAGACTTATCCTACACATTTTAAATTAAAAATAAGTGTTTTATTAACTTTTATGACCCCATTAACATTCTCCTTTCCAAATTTTGGCCTTTATAACTTTGTGTAGATAGGAGAACCATGAGATGACCAAAAAACCTAGTCCTTCACAAGCCTTCTTTACACTACATTCAAGAATCAGACTTGTTTGAGAACTTACAAGATTATATATATGTATTTTGGACTTTTTAATATGTAAAACACCTCAATAAACATTCTCAAATATTTTTCATCAATCTAGGATATTTTAAACCCTATTTTGAGCCCAAAACCTCACAAAGGTACAACATTTAATGTATCCATATAGGTGCAAGTAAAAAAACATTTCATGGTGAGGTTATATTAAGATTTAAAAATTATTTAAATGTGGTTTAAATATAAATACAACTCATTTAAATCACTTGGTAATCCAATTCTTTCAATCGGGTCACTTCTAGTCTTCTAGGCAACCAAAAACATGCTTATCATCTTAATGATGATTCATAAGACTCAAAGCCTTAACCAATGAAAAAATTAAAAAAATAAAAATTATACAATGGTATATAACATCCCCTATGATCTTGGGCTTCCATTTAGCTTTTTTTTATTGTTCAAGCTTAGGAAAATGCTTCTTGGGCTAGAAACTCTGAAATTATGATGTTAAGAGAGAGATGAGTCCTGAAAATACCATTTAGGAGCTTGGTTTTGGTTATAAAAACATTATAGAGGTATATTAAACCAATATTGACTTTTTTTAGTGACATTAGTTTCCATTTATCTCCACAATAATCCTACAACACCCATTGGTTCATACTTAGGGTTCATGAGCATCCTAGTGCAATTGATCCTAGTTGATTATGTTAACCCCTTTTCTCACTACTGGAAGAGTCTAAAACCTCATAAAATTTTCATTTAAATTATATTAACCTTTTATATCTTTAATTTTCTCATCTCACCTCTGATTAAAAAAATCTTCACCACTTTGTTACACACATGTTTGTGTGTGCATGTTCAAGATTACTAGGCCTAGGTAGATTTATCAAAACTTGTCATTATTTTCATTAAGCCTAAAGATTATATGGAGTTAATTATTTCATTATAAATTTATTTTAATATTTTTTTATTCATTCCACATAATTTTTCCTTCATAAAAATTTAGGCACCTCATCATCAAGACTGAGCAGGCCTGTAGGTGTCATCATTATTTTTCTTGACTAAATTCTCAAATGCCCTTTATTTTTAAGGTATCTCTCACTTCAAAAAAGTAAAACCTTTTATATATATTCATAAAATACCCATAATATCACATTATGACTTTTTAATACTCAATTCCCATACAATAATTACACTTTCTCTTCATAAATTAAATATAGACCTATAGGTCTTCAATATGGTATGTGGATACATAGTTTAGGTTTATTGAGTGTTAGTCAATTTATTTTGAAATTTACCATGGAATAAACCTTAAATTACTCTCATAATAACCTATTAATTCCTTTTATATTTTTACACAACCATTTACAAGTATGTTTTACCTCTAATTTACCTTAACAAGCCTATAGGTGATTATCAGGCTTACTTGGTTACAAGGTCATTAGGTTGATATTTATCAGATTAGTTTAGACATTTATTATTATATTAGGTTTTTATACCTTATTAAAATTATATTTTACCTCTATGACCATCTAAGTCCTCTTTCTAACACACAAAATAATCTCTTTCTCTATTATGCCCATGATAGGCCTTTATGTGTCTTTGAGGTTTCTTGAACATTGGTTTTGAAGCCACACTTCTTAATTGGTCCTGAGCCTCACCAAATGTAGAAAAACTAAATTTAATTAATTCTTTATGCCTTAAAAATCCAACTTTTTATACACATTTCTCATGAAATGCATACCTACAGGTCTGCGGACCTGTAGGTCTACATTTTTGATGTCTTAGGCCTTGTATGAGGCTTATCTTAATCTTCTTTGTTCTTTGTATCCTTAATTTTTACATGGTAAGGTATGAATAATTTATATTATTTTATTATTATGTTAAAATTTTCTTTCAAACACCTCATCTTCAGAGACTTATCATGAGTCCATAACCTTGCCCTTTAAAGCCTACAACCATGGAAGTTGATGGGATTGTGAAAGATATGAGACCTATAATGTATCCATATGTTCATGGATGATCATATGAGATTATATATGGCATATAATATTCTATGGATAACATTAAACAACCACTTGTATGCATGAAACCTATAGAAACTTCTAAATTTCAAGTGTAAACCTTATAACTTATCACACATGAAAGTTTTTATTGATACTTAGTTGTTCACACATGTGAACCTGATATAAGATCATTTTAAATTGTTTTAAATATCCATATATACCTTCAAATTTTCATACCATGATCCAAATAGCTCCAAATTACATGAAAATTGCACAAAATTGAGCCTGTGAGGTTTAAGACCACCTACTAGTATTAAAAATTTTTAATAATTATGGGGGAAAAAATATGAGAAATAATTCCACAAAATTAAATTGTATAATACCCCCTTCCTTTGACCACAATCTTAGACCATGAATCTCTTTCCTCTATCTATACTAAGCATATGAAATTGCCCTTTACTAGTCTGTCAAGAGGCCAATGGAGGTTTTGAAGCATATTTTGGACTTTTTGAGACCTTTAAAAGATTTATATACATGAATACGGCCTTATTAAGGTGAAGAGATACTCTAAAGATGTTTTAAACTGAGATTGGATTGGTCAAGTCTATACAAGTGCTTATAACTACCCCTTTTAGAGTGATTTACTTTCATTTGGATGTTGGACCTACAAAATTGACCTAGTCTAACATTACTTACATGAGTGATATTTATATAAATTCTTAAAAATATTTTAAAAGTATATTTTTTGTATATTTTATATTTTTTAGCTTTGTCACACCTAAGCTTTGGTTATATACACTTTTTCCTCCAATTTCACTTAACTTAAAGTTTGCAAATCAACCTTAACCTTTTCAAAAAAACATAAAATTTTAATACAAGGTGATTAAAGGGTAAGGCTATTTTAGTGAAAACCTATAAACCTTTGACAACATTTTATCAACCCTCTTCTCATTATGGAATGACTAGACTAGCATAAGACTAATATAAGACATTACCTTAATCTTGTCAAATTAACCTTAAATTATGCTAATAAGACTTTATAAAGACCATTCTAAGACATCATAAATCATGGAATGGGTTATGAACAAGGTAATAATGCATGACAAGTAATTTTTTTATGAACTCAGGTAATGGTAGCCAAAATTTGGCTAACAGGTACAACCCAAACAAATAAAACCAAGGGACATGGCAACCTTTTGAAGGACAAAAATTAAAGTACCCAAAATAGACATCTACAAGTTTGATGGTATGATATAAATTTGTGGATAATTTCCTTGGATTTTAAGTTTTTTTAATATACAAAAAAATGTAATGCTTGACATAGCCTCACTACATTTAGAATTTGAACCTTATTAGTGGTATAAATTGATGATGAGTAACAATCAAGAATATGTGATTCTTTGGAAATAATATCCTAACCACTTTATAACCCACTATGAACAACCATGGAAGGGAAGCTATTTTACCAAATTTAAAAATATAAAATAAACATGTCTGTAGTGGAAAATAATGTTGATCATATAAGATTTTAATTTTTAGCTCAAGACACGACACCTTATTAGAGGCTATAATTATACATTTAAAAACTTAATTCTTGAATTTAGAATTATGTTCATTTTTTGAAACCTTGTATATTTAGGGAAGTTATGGAATAATAATTTCACATTAAGTAACAAAAATTTCTACAAGAAGATTCATGCCAAGTTATAGAGAGATAGAAATATTGCCAATATTTTTGATATAAATTTGGCAAAATATTTTAACTCAAGGTAAATTATAAAGTTATCTTCTCAATAGGAGGTGAAGAAAAGATAAAAGGGATTGTGTTGACATTGTGATATAAAATGGTCTAAGGGTCATAAGGATGTCAATAATGAGAAAATATTAGTTGTAAAGGAACAAAATATAAAGCATGAACATGAAAGATTTGAAGAGGAATAAATCCCCACCATCTCCCTACATGCATTGAATTATATAAGTACACAAAAAGCAATAAAATTTTGTAACTATATAAAGAAGAGGAAAGTGAAAGTTTTGGTCGATACATATAGTACACACAACTTCATTGAAAAAAGATTTGTTAATGAACTAATTGTTTTATGGTTCATGTTTCTATTTTTTAGGTCATGATAGTCAATGGAAAAAAAAATTATGGGGGTAAATTTTATCATAACAAATTCTCAATGGAGAACTTTCAACTGGATTAAAAATTTCACATCTCAATTAGGGGAGAACATGTAGGTTTGGGAGTACAATGGCTTAAATAGTTTTGAATAGTGTCCTTCAAAATTTGTCTCTTATTCATGTATTTTAATGTAAATGCACAAGGGTACTAAATTTTCAATATTTAATCAACATCATTCCAAATTATCAACTCTCATAGGATGGATAAATTTATAAAAAAATTATCTTTTAGCATAAGGGCACAACTACATTTCGTAGAAGCATGAGATTTGGAAACTTGGACTACACAATAGATTAAAGAGCACATTCAACATTATCAACATGTTTCTAAAGAACCCAATGGCCTACCTCAAATAAAATATCATGACCATGACATAAATTTTCATTTATGAAGTATTCCATCTAACATTAGGCCCTACCACACTACCCCTATAACATATGTCTAAAATTAAAGAATTGGTCTGAGAAAATGTTAAAATCGATAATTTTTTGACCCAAAAAAGTGCTTATTCATCTCTATTGGTGACGGTTAAAAATAATGATGAATCATGGAGAAATTATTCATATTATAGGGAACTCAACAAGGTCGCACTCAAGGATAAGTTTCATATTCCAATTATTTAAGAATTATTGGATAAGTTAAATGGTGTTTTTTTTTTTTTTTTAACTAAGTTAGATATATGTTTGGGTTATCGTTGAATTTGAGTTTGTGGGGAGGGTGTCTATAAGATGAAAAGCATAACACATGAATTTCATTATGATTTATTATTTATGTTTTTTGGTCTCACTAATACACCATCAACCTTTTAGAGTCTCATTAATTTAGTATTCCATCTATTTATTCAAAAAAATATGTTATTTTTATTTGATGAAATATTAATCTAAAATAATAAATGTAAGGAACACTTGAAACATGTGGAGAAGGTTTTACAAGTTTTTTATTATAATCATCTATATGTAGAAAAATTCAATTATGTATGTATATTATATTAAAAAAGTGGATAGAGTTTTATCATAGGATAAATAAATTGAGACTAACTCAAAATAAACAAATGTTACAACATAATGATCTAATTAAAATTATGAGAAAAATAATATTAAAAAATTATCTTGCATTACATAGCTCTTTAATGATCTATCATTTTTCACACGCTCTCTCACTATTCTACCACTCTCTCACCATTTTACCATGATCTATCACAAATGAGAGGATAATAAGCCTAATTTTATAATGCCTAAAGGCCCTAATAAATGCATGTAGTTAGCTTACAATCATAAATTCAAGTGGTTGTATAAATACAAGTTGTTTTATAAAGTCCATGTTGGTTTGAAATTTTTACTTTAGTGGGAGTTTACCTATGGGTGTGTAACTTAGATTTTAGTGAAATTTACATTTCCAAATAGGATTATTTTCTAAATAATAAAATAATAAAACATATGGGAAATAACATAAGTAAAATTAAGCACTAAGGTGTAATTATCAAATTACACTAACACCCCTTAAGTGAAACTTAAGGATCATGTAGAAAAAATGAGGCTAAACCTCTTAAATGGGTCTCGACCTAATGCCTAATAAGGTACCCATGAACATTTTTTTATCTAAATTTGGAATTATTGGTTTATTAAATATAATTAAGATAAATGAATAAAAGGGTAGTAAACATTATAAAATAACTTGCAACTAGTAGAATGAAAGTAAAGTACTAAAATGGATAAAACATGAAAAAATGAAAGAAACTAACTATAAATAACATAAAAATACTTAGTTATTTTATCCTTATAGTTTAATTGTGCATGACTAAAAGATGACTAAAAATGATCAACTCAAACTAATTGTGCATGTAAAATTGAAACAATAATTGTCATTGATCAAGGTTAGGATTGATTCGAATGGAATGGGATCAACTTCCACTATTGTTCACTATGGGTCAATCTTGACATTTGTAAAAAAATTAAGAATATAATGGAATATTCACTTGCACCTACTTGAAATATGCTTATATTTATAAATTTGACCTTTGGATTTGTGTGGATGACCTGTAAATGACTTCTTCAAATTTGAAACACTAATAGGGATTAAAATAGATGAAAACATAAAAAGAGAAAGGGGGAATGTAATGGGTTGAGCTGACCCAAATAATATCCATGATGATTTATCACTACCTATGTATCTAATACTCTAAAGAGTGAAATCAATCCCACATATAGATCTTAGTGTGATTGTGCTTCTTTTACTAAATGTATGCATCTAGATATGACTTGAATACTTGATAATGATTTTACTTTACTTGGATAGAATAATCACTTGACTTGGATAAATTTTGCTTCAAGTGATTAAAATTTAATTTAAAAATAATAGGGAAGTTTTTCTCAATGTGAAATAGTGTAAGTATGCTTCAGTATTTAAAATTTTAAGTTACAAAATAAATGACTTAGATGTGCATTTATAGCAATCCAAAAGGGGAAAACCTCATACTAATTATCCTAAAAATATATACCAACTTATAAGGGAAGGTTTAACTTTGAAAATATCCTTTACTAATATAAAAGACATGATCGATCCATAAGGACAAAATCAACTAATCGGTCTCATCCCGTATGAATCAACTCTATCTTGGGAAGGGTGACAATTTTATTAATTTGAGTGTCTATACAAATGCTTACAGAGGTTTTTAGTGATTAATAACATTTATATAGGTGTCAAAAATATGTTATAAAGGGATAGGTTCATATAAATATTTAGGATAGAGTGAGGTGGAAAAATATGGTTAGATTAAGTGTTCAAGTAAATTAACATAAAAGTGGGCCAAATTGGTATTAACAAGTATTCATGACCAAATTTGAGGATATATATCCACCCCAGTTTAGAAATTAAATTACTATAGTAAAAGGAAATATATACTTAAGTGTGTATAACATACCCTGCCTTTGCATAAATACTTCATTTATGCAAGGTACTTTAACTTAACAAATCCTACAACAATTCATGAAATAGTCATTTTGTTCATTTGAAATTTGAAAAATATTAAACTTTAAAAATAAAAAATTTGAAAAAAGAAAAAGGGATAATTACACCTATATGTGTGAAACCAGTTTACATTTATAACTTTTATTGAAGATAATACTTCCTTAAAGCATTAGATAATTGGTGCATCCTATAAAGCACTTGGAGAAATTTGGTTCTTTTGTTAAATCATGGTGAATTGAGGGCAATAAAGCCCTAATTTGGATTAAACATGAATAAAAATAGAAATATTTTGGGGATGTAAAAACCTCAATTTTCATTATTGGTATTTGTAACCTATAGACAAAATGGGTTAGAATACATAATGGATTTATGGGATGTAATGCTAGAGGATGATAAGTATCCAAGATATGCATTATTCACTTTAAGTAAATCAATCACTATAGATGGCATATAGATTCAATTGTCACTTTGTTTCTTAGTTCATATATGCATGATCAAAAGAGAATGGAGAACATCCATGTTCCTATTCAACCTTAGAAATAATAATTATGATTTAATTAACTCTAAAGTATTGTATACTTGAAAAATAATCTAAGAGAGATAAATAAGGTAGCCTACTATAAAATATAGTGATATACAAAATTTACATAAATTATAAATTTCTAAATATAGAAATTAGTGTTAGGATTAGAGATATGTCCTTGAAAACTAATTTATGTTTTATGTATCATGATTCCATTGAATGTGTCTATGTAATAATTCTTAACATATCTTGAAAACACATTGTCAATTAAAATTTTTACTTTTCTATATATTGGGAGAAGTGCATAGTAGTTGGATAGGGACATAGTACACCATTTTCCTCTATTGTTACTTTATCTATGTTGATTGTGAATTGAATCTAAAAAATTTAGGATATTTACCTATGTTTATAGGTTAATTATTTATGTGTGATCTCTAATTTAATACATGGATAACCTATAAGATACAAAACCCCTACACAAGGAACAAATAATATCAAATACAAAGGGGTAAAAGTTGGAAAGTGAGATATGTATAAGCTATCCAAATAAAACCCATTGTTGACTGAGCGATGCCTACATAATCCATGCGGACCTTAAGCCGATGTAGTTATCCATATGAGGAAGATCATATGAGTGTAATGAATGAAACTAAAAAAATTGATTAAAATTATTACTAAAATATGGTCTCAACCTAATGGAAAATAATTTTAACTTGGCCAATGATTGTGTTACTATAACATGATTGTAGTAGGGATATTTTTTGAATAGATAAGTGCTTTTGAAATAGCTTTTTTAAAGAGAATTTTAGAGAGTAACTAGGGGGGTTTCAAGTGAGACACTTGATTTGATCTTATAGGATATCATTCTAATTATGTATGATAATAGACCTTATAGATCACAGAGTAGATCTATTAGGAAGCATGTCATTTTGAAAAAAAAATTGTTGGAGAGTGAGAGATAAGTCTGTACTGGTGGATAAGTGCTTAGGGAACCTTTGTTTTCCTAGTACACACTTGTCTATATTGGACAAAGGCTTATGAATTGAACTAATGGTGAAGTGTCTACTAATTAGGGATGTTTAGGAAAAAATTAGGGAAGTATAAGATATGTTCATATAAATTTCCAGACTTGTAATGCTTTCATATAGATAAATTATTATCAAAATGGAGAGTTGGACAAACAAGGTAAAAATTTCAAGGACCAATATTGTCAAACATATTTTGATTTAATTTCAGTGTCTAGATTCCCCCCTCTTTTATTCAAGTGATGTATAAATTATTAAAGTAAAATAAATGTGATACCTGAGTGTGTATACACACGTATTTGTTAAGGAGATGCACATGCCCCTAGTTAAGGAATGTGGATAAGTGTTGAAATGAGACTGATCAAGTCTTAGTTTTGAAGAATCATTTTTTATTGAAATCATATAAATGTAATCATTGAAGAATTTAAAGAATTTTTAGATTTCATTGCATCATATAAGTTTGATATAGTAATGCTATAGTATAAATTAAAAACAACTTGTAAAAGGTGAATATGTATTTTAAACATAGAATTGAAAATTTTAAACATTAGAACATGTATACAATATTGTGCATGATATGTATCAAGGCAGCATAGATAGATAAGTATGTACATAGTAATACATGATTAGAATCATGGCACCATAGTATCCAAAGAGAAAGCATGCAATAAAAGTCACATAATTTGGCATTATGTTATCATGAAAGTTTACATTTCATGGAAATGACCCCAATTATGGTCTCACAATCAATTAAAGGTTTTTTAATGATAGGGATAATATTTCTTTAATAAAATAGACATCAAATTTAAATCACAATAGACAAGGATTTATTTGTTTAATGTTTCACTTTTTAGATGTGAAGAGTTCAAGTTGAAGGATTTTACATCAAATATTGCATTATCCTTCAAGATTCTAAATAGCGAGCCATTTATTGGTTTTAAAAGTAACATTATGGATGGATATGCATTTGAGTAAAATATTTTGGTCATCCCTAATTTAGGAGTTTTGAGTCACAACATTGGGGGTGTTTAGTATATCTCAAGAATTTATCTTTTGACAAAAATATGTGGCCATTTTGATTGCAACCTAAAGCATGAAAATATTTTAGATTCATTATTTCCTATTATGTCATTTTAATATTATTTTCATCATGGAACACATTCTAAAAAGGGAGATAAATTCAAGGGGTGATCTTTTGAAGGTCAAAGAGGATAGCATCTTTGATATCACTATTGAGTTCTTCATATTTTTAATTTAGATGGAAAGGAAGTTCATGAGGAAACATATAGGGTATGTTTTGAATTCTAACAAATTTTAATAGGTCATTACTTGAAATTCATAGACCACTCTTTGGAACTAAGTCCCACACATGAACACAAGGTTATAGATGATAGTCTAACCAAATAGTCACAATAAGATTCTCGATGCTAGATAAATATACATATAAGTTTTACACCCTTGAATGTGTAAAGAAGAATTCACAAAGGATGATATAATTGATAAAGCACAAGTTCATCATCCACATTAAATGGACATCATATCAGATAAATCACATGAGATAGAAAATAATTCCTATAATGAGCCTTTTATAATACTTAGATTAATACTATTCTGTAAAAAATCAAGCTATGATGGTTGGTTGATAGGACTATAAAAAGCTTGCATATTGGGTCAAGTGATTATGATGAAATTTCAAATGCAATCATTGGAAGCAAGTTCAAAATGTTGAATGACTCAAAAATGATTCAAGGAAAAGTTATTCACAATCATGCTTCAATTCTAAACTTTAATAGTTTATCAAAGATTACTATAGATTTAAAATATCCAAATGGTGTATAAGAAAGGGTAGTACAAATCTGAAGAAAGTTTTCCTTGCTCAAACTTGAAATGCCTTACCTCAAAAAGTTCCTCAACAGGGTATAGAAGAATCAAGGGAAAATAAAAAGTTTCCTAAGTCTTTTTATTATGAAAATATAACACCTCTACAAATAGATGGGTCAGAGTCTGACACCCCTACAAGTAGAGGGGTTAGAATATGACACCTTTACAAGTAGAAAATATCAAAATATGGTCCAATATCCTTTGGACCATAAATTTCACATCCAAACTTAGTTTTGGCTCTCATTTGATGCATTTAAAAGGTAATTTTATTAATAATAAATTACATTAAGAATACATGGTCAAAAAAATTCATCTTAAACTTCTAAAATCAAGAGGAAGAATCACAATTGTTCAAGTAAGGTAGAATTATAGATGTGTCTAAAAAAGGTCCAAAATCCATCGATCTATAAATTTCACATCTAAATTTTGATTTGTCTCTATTTCAATGAATTGGAAATATAATTTTATGATGAAAATTTAACCTTAAGAACATATGGTTCAAAAAATTCATCTTGAACTTCTAAACTCATGAGGTAGAATCATAGTTATTAAAGTAAAGCAGAATTCTAGATGTGTCCAATCAAGGTCCAATCTCCCTCAGGTCATACATTCACATCTAAAATCTGATTTGGATCTAATTTAATTATTTGGAAATATAATTTTATGAATAAAATTTTCCCTCAAGGATCCATGGTATATTTTTTTTATTTTGAAATTCTAAAATCAAGGGGAGAATCATAGTTGTAGAAACATGGTAAAGTTCATAGTTTTTAAGTTGTGCAAAACTGTCAAGTCATTTTTACAAGTTATACAAATTTTACATTACACTTTTTAAAGTTGTAAAAAAACACCAATGCAATTTTTAAATTAATTAAAATTTGTCATTTCACTTTTACAAGTTATGCAAAAACACCAATGCACTTTTTCAAGTCGGTTATTTCACTTTTGCAAGTTGTGAAAATTTATCAATGCATTTTTTCAAGTTTCTATTTAATAATTTGGATTGTGGAATTATATTTAATAATTTAATTATATATCATTAATTTAATATAAATTATAGGCCATAAGGGTGGTTATAATATCTACAATAGGCCAATTAAGGTGTTAAACTTATATGTACCATATGCTAAATTTATTAAACTAGGATAGGCTATTAATAGAAAGTTTAACTATGCTAGATATAAAAATGACATAAAAGAGAGTAATTATCTTATTCTAATGATAATTTTTTTTTTGGATCTAATACATTCAAAAATAAATTAGGATGATAGTTCTTGATCAATCATCAGATTCTAGATATGGTGCCTCTATCTTTGGATAATTGTGTTAGCCTGGGATGGTTGCATTGACACTAGTGTCTGAGTTTGATGCTAGTGTCTTGTAAAAAATATCAACTAAAATAATATGTGACCACCTATATGCTTCTATTTTTTATTTTTCCTTCACTCTAGTGCATTTAGATCTGGGTCATGGATTATCACTCCTGATGAAATTGCTCTTGGTGAAATGGTAAAACCCTAGCTTTTGATCTTTAATGTGACCTTGGGGGAAAATGGGTTAGTGGGAATATGGTGTCGATCTGAAATTTAATGAACCCTCTATCAAATGTAATTTATTTCATAGACAATTCTCCAAAAGAGGGCCTCAGACTCATATAGTTCTCCCCTACATGTTAGTTTGTGTGTGAATCATGTAATCTATGTAAAGCAAGAACAATAGTGACCTAGCTTATAACTTGGTAAATATGACCTTATGAATATGAATTTAGACCTTTATCTATGTTTTTATTTTGAAGGATACCATAATAGGGCATAATAGGAAAGCTTTTGGTAACTTGAGTGCTTCTTGAGTGTTCTTTTGGTTTGATTTCTAGGTGAAGAATGAATGAGCATTAATATTTTATTTATACCAATCATATCATGAGATAACTTGCATTAAATAAATTAAGCCAACTATTTTAATATTTTTCATTTAAAAATTGGATGACTTTGGGACACTAGACACTTACGTCAGGTTAGGACAGTAACATGGATGTTATTGTTTGTCTTAGATGTTAGTGTTCAGGGAGTATCAAAATAGATATATAATCAAAACTTGCAAAGGTGTAAGATAAGTACAATTTAAATTTTTTTGACAAGATATGATGTATGTTCCATCAAGATAATGTTAGTTATACTAGGAGATATGCTAAGGGGCACAAGATAAAGTAGATGTGAGGTTTGTAGAAGTAAGGCATGCGTAGAACTATGAAGAATAACCAAGGTTTGAGTTTTCCAAGTGTACAAGATTGAGGTTCTACATAATTAAAAAATATAATCTATATTTACCCCCTATTTAATATAGTAATTAAATTACTAGTTTAAATGAAAGGAATAAGTACTTGGGTGTGCGTTCACACCTCATCTTTGTTTGAGTTGAATTTGAGTGATTTTCTAAAGTTGAATTTGAGTGTTTTTTGGTGACCAACCTAAAACCAATAGCATGTTATAGTGTATAATTAGTGCATATAATTTGGGTTAAAATTACTTGAAATAGATTTAAATTTAAATAGTAAGGTTTAAGAGTACACGTGTGTTGATGTAACTTCCTTACCTATTGGCAAGTTATTTCTGCAAAAGATGTATCATTAAAAATATATGAATATAAGATTAGGATAAATATAGATAAATATTTAAAGTGCATATATCCAAGGAGATAGAGAGAGAGTTTGTAAGGTACGTGCCTCTAACTTTGGAATAAAGTGAGTTACCACCTGGTAGTTGAGACTAGCTTAACCATGCAACCTAATGATAATTATAACCTAGTGAGTTTGGATGATCAAGAATAAAATGAAAACTTGGAAATATTGATTGATTTAATCACCTCAACCATACCAATAAGTGAACCAACTACTACATTATAATGACTTGCTAGAGTTTGTAAAAGTCTATGGGGTATTAGTATGTGTAATAGTTTTAGAATCTAAAATTGATTTACAATATTAGGCACATGTTGCATAGCATTCACCGTAGATATGTCTAATTTTGAAATTGTGTATAAAAATTGTACCATGTATAGAATTATACCACAAATGTGTATCATAATCATATAACTATGTGTTTTAGCTAATTTAGAAAACTATGTAAGTGTGGAGGATATGCTTCCAAAGTATGCCTCCAATATATATGAAGAAATCTAAAACTAATAGAAGTACCAATGTGGAGGACATGTTTCCAAAACATGCCCCCACTGTAAACTAGAGATATTGAATACTAATTAGGTGTGGAGAACATGCTTCATAAGCATGCCCCTACTAAATTAATGCATTATAAGTACCATACTGAATGAATGTGGAGGACATGCTTTCAAATCATGCCCCCACTAAATCTAAAAAATGTGAATGTGTGGAATCCATGTTCATATGACATGCCCCTACTAAATCTAAAAATTGATATATGTATCAAATATTTAATAAATGTGAATAACATGCTTCCAAATCATGGGCCCACCATAATTTGGAAACTATGAATGTGTGGAAGCCATGTCCATATGACATGCCCCCATTGATATCTGAGAACTATGAATGTGTGGAAGATATGTCCATATGACATGCCCCCACTAAATCTACAAATTAGTATAAGTACTGAATATTGAATAAATGTAGAGAACATTCTTCTAAAGCATGACCCCATTATAATCTATAAACTATGAATGTGTGGATTTCATGTTCATATAACATGCCCCCACTGATATTTGAGAACTATGAAAAGTGTGTAGAACATTATTCCCAAGAATTCCCCCACTAATATTTCCTCCCCTTTGATGTGAGGTAAAAATAAAACCTAGAAATTACCTCACCTCAAAATGGTAAGACAACTATAAAATATGTGAATGTATCCTTGCAGCATATAGAAGGAAACATGTCTAGTTAAATGTATCATTAAAGCACATAGAACCAATGTGATCACATTTAGGTCTAATATTCATGATAAATCTCATGGAAAAATCTAGATGGTAATAATGCAATCTCAACTAGCAAATAAGCACCACATACAAGAGCACTCAAAAGCAAGTCAAAATTCAATTTTCTTATCAGATCATAAATAAGGGGCATGTTCAAATACCATAAACTTTAATAGATATGACTTATTCAAATGTCCAAAAAAGAAAGGAATGACATATTCAAATGTATATATAACAATCAATGACATATTCAAATATCCAAGAAATAAAACATATGCATAGGGGCCACATACAATGGAGCATATTCAAATGTTTGAAAAAGTAATACAATAACAAAGCAAAACACTCAAAGAAGTTTGTAAATTAAAATCATAAGAAACCAACATAAAAATGTCATAATGGTCAATGGATCAAATTTTTAAACATAAAATGTCAAGTACATAGCATATTAAGTACCATGTGCAAGATAAAATCATGGATAAGTCAAACATGATAGTGTCGACTGATCGTCAAATCATATAACGTGTGTGTATCAAGATCATATAAGATGGACATCCCCAATGTACTCATGATATGTGTAGAGGTAAATTACAACACCCATAAGTGTATCATGTATATTTTTATGCCTATATATGTATATATAAGATTAAATGATATTTTATCCCTCAATATGGAACTTACAGATAGATTCCAAGGAGACAATCAAACATGTAGGTGAAAAAAATGTTTTTGGATTTTTGAATGTTTGTTTTTTTATTTTTTTACTATTATTCAAAGAGACAAGATCATCCTATGATCTCATCCAAAGGATGAACATAGGTATCTCTCCAATTGGAAACTAGTGAAAAAAAGTGGTGGTATGCTAAGGAGCATGTATAGGTGAAATATCTATCATTGTAATATATGTGATTCTTAGCATATGTATAATAGGAATATAAGGTCATGAAGTGCCAATAGAAGGAATAGGGGCTCTTGGAACCCATCTCTATGTATTATGTGGTTTATTTGGAATAGAAATAGTAGGAACATGTTTAAGTGCTTTAGATATCTGAATAAGGTATATAGAAGATAAGGACTCTATGAAATCCATTATTTGTCTTTGATGTGAAGATCTCTCAAATGTTTGTTACCTAGTAAAGGGCATTTCCTATTGCTTACCATTTTATGGTGGATTATCCTTAATAGGATTGATAATTAACTACATGGGTATGAATTTCTCATGTTCAAGAGGATACTCATATGAAATATCAAAAACTAAAATTACTTGATTGATATGAATGTACTTAATGCACCCATGTACTATAGAAGGTACTACTCAAAGAATGTGTATCCAAGGTCATCACAATAACATGTCAAAGACACTTGTATAAGGTATAAATTATAATTAGTAACCACATGTGTGGGACTGACTTGTAAAGGTAGATCAATCTCACTAAGAACCTTCTAGGAGGACCCATCAAATGTTATAACTAATATAGTAGAGGGGTTTAGATCATGATGAGTATAACCCAAATGCATAAGTAATTTCATGGTGAAAACATTTTTGCTTTTTCCATTATCAATCATAAAATTACATATAGGTTGTTTATCAAGTTATATGCTTAAATGAATAGATAATGAAGATTAGAGTCATCATCCTTAATTTCATAGTAATCAGAGGAAATGGTAGGTTTTTGATCCATAGGAGGTATATGTCTCATCTAAGTACCAATGACCCCATCTAATGGGTGTCTATAATATGATGGAGAAGGATGTGCATTAAATGCCATTTTAACTTTAGGTTCCTTCTTGGAATGGTCTTGTAAATGATTTTTAAATATTTTATGTTTATGGTGATCATTAGATTGTGAATATAATTCCTTTGGAGGATCATCAAATGTAATATATTGGTCATTGATGAGGTCTTGTATCTTATGATTTAAGGTAAAACATATGTTTGTAGAATTCCTAGGGCCTTGGTGATAGTCAAAATAAGCATTTTCATCATATCCTTTGGGTAGAGGTATATTTACATCAACCTTTATAGGAGAAGGGAAAGATATAATATGACACTCAAGCAATAATGAGAGTAATGAAGTAGGAGGCTCAGTTAAATGTGTAAATTATCTCCTTGGTGTATTAGATAGTACAATTTAATTAGTCTATTGTTTAATTATGTTAACTATGGTGGTTGTTTCCTTTTTAGGATCAGGAGGTTTTAATTTATGACTTGCTTTAATTGTAAATTTTATACTAAATGTAGATTCAACTAGTGCATTTGCTACATACTTAAGCTTATTCAATAACTTAAAATTCATTTCATGGTCCTATATAACATGGAATAAGTCATAAAAATATTGGAACTAAAACAATAGACTCATGTAAAAGAGAGAAAAAAATTTGATTGAATGTCTAACAACTCTTTTCCTACCATAGGATTTATCATTTCAGATAGCATTGTCTTATATCACAAGACATATTCATTAACTGGTTCATTGGTTCATTGTTTGATCTTTGCAATTTCAACATAGGAAACCTTTTTAGTGATATTGATATAAATGTGTGCCAAAAACTAGTCTACAAGAGGTTTGAATGCTTTCAAGGATTAGAGAGGTAAGTCATACAACCACCTCAAAGCATAGTCCTTGAGGCTCCTTGAAAATAATTTGGTCAAAATTTTATCATTTGAAGCATAATTAAGGTATGTCATATAGAAGGTTTAAGGATGTTTTTTAGTATCACCCTTTCCAACATAAAATGTGAACTTGGATGAAACAAATATAATTAGAAAAGGGTGTAAAGAGATCTCAAGTGTAAGAGGGTTGTGTAGCTCATATTTCAAATCTATAACATGTGCAAAATTTGAATCCTTTTGTTTAATGTTTGTAACCTTATCCTACAAGGTCTTTATGACTTGAAGGAGTGATTGAATTGTAGTTCCAATGGGATTTTGATTAGTAATTTGATTAGTCACGAAAGGGATTGGAAACATGTTTTGAGTAGTAATAGGAATTGAAATTGGTATTTGTATTGAAATAATAGGTAAGTTCATCATAGATGTATTAATAGTAGTTTCAGGGAAAAAAGGTTGGAACACATAATTCATGCCCCCATTAAATTTTTTGAGTTTTAGTATGGGATAAGATATAGTACTTGCTAAGGATTCACCATTACTAGGTGAAGCAGCCTTGGTTTTATCTTGTTTGCTTATTTCATCTTTTATAACTTATAAAAATGCATCTATTAATCCCTTATTATTATTGATATGAGTAATAAATGCTTCTTCATCCTCCATTTAGAATCAGGTTTTTGCACTAACATTTTCCATTGCTTTACAAATGAGAAGTTTAAAATTTGAAACATAGTGCAATAACCATAAAAATCATAAAATCGTAAGTGGCCTAGGGTTTGATGTTCAAAGATTGGGTTCACAAAAATTTCAACCCTAATTTGGATTGTGTGATCTTACTTAGGTAGATAGGGTTAAGGTTATAGAAATTATAGGGCACAAGGGTGATTATCAAATTTATAATAGGCCAATTAATCTACTAAACTTAGATGTACCATATGCTAAATTTATTAAACTAAGATAGGCTATTAATGGAAAGTAAAACTATGATAGATATATAAATGACATAAAAGAGAGTATTTATATTATTTTGATGCTAAAATAGTGATGGATATAGTTTAGGTAGAAAGTAGGTAGGAAGATAATTCTGGATTAATCATCATATTCTAGATCTAGTGTCTCTAGTTCTTTGGATAGTTGCATTAGCCTGAGATGGTCACATCGATGCTAGTGTTTGAGTTCAACACTAGTGTCATGTATATAATATCAACTAAAATAGGATGTGACCACCTATATGCTTCTAGGTTTTGTTTCAATTTCACTCTAGTGCATTCAAATCTAGGTCACAGACTATCATTCCTAGTGAAATAAAAAAACCCCTAGATTTCCATCTTTAATGTGACCTTGGGTAAAAATGGGTTAGTGAGAACATAGTGTTGAGATAACATATAATGAACCCACTATAAAAGGACACTCCCTACATATCCAATATTCCATAAGAGGGCCTCAAACTCATGTAGTTTTCCCCTACATGTTGGCTTGTGTGTGAATCATGAAATGTGTGTAAAGTAAGTACAATAGTGAACTATCTTGTAAATTGGAAAATATGACCTTATGACTACTCTCTTAGTACATTATACCTGTATTTTAGTTTTTCTTTTGACTAATATCATAATAGGTCATAATATGAAATCTTTTGGTAACTTGAATACTTCTTGAGTGTTCTTTTAGTCTGATTTCTAGGTGAGGAATGAATGAGGGTTGATATTGTATTTATACCAATCTTATCATGGGATAACTCACATTAAATCACTTAATCTGACCATTGTAATACATTTCATTTGAAAATTTTATGACTTTAGAACACTAGACACTTATGTCATGTCAGGACAATAACATTGATGCTATTGTCTATCTTAGACATTAGTGTTCAAGGTGTAGTAAAATAGGTACATGATTAGAAACTTTATAAGGGTAATATAAGTACATTTTAAGAATTTTGGACAAGATAGGATGTATGTGTCATCAATATAAGGATGGTTAGACTAAGAGATAGTTGAGGGAGCATAAGATAGAGTAGATACAAGGCTTATGGAAGCAAGGCATGTGTAGAACTATGAGGAACATCCAAGGTCTAAGTTTGCCAAGTGTACAAGACTGAGGTGCTACATAATCAAAAAATACCATCTACAGGTTAAAGTCACAAAATTTTCCTAACACACTTTTACAGGTTTTTTGAATATGTCAACACATTTTTCCAAGTTTCAAGTTGTGAAAATTTTCCAATATAATTTTATAAGTCATGAAAAATACCAATGCATTTTTTCATGTCATTCAAATTTTTCTTTGCACTTTTACAAGTTGTTCAAATTTCTCAACACATTTTTAAGTTTTAAGTTGTGTATTTTTAATAACATACTTTTACAAGCT
The DNA here is from genome assembly GCA_037957365.1 of Torreya grandis. Lineage (NCBI taxonomy): Eukaryota > Viridiplantae > Streptophyta > Pinopsida > Cupressales > Taxaceae > Torreya > Torreya grandis. The sequence goes on along the minus strand of JARHVA010004094.1, from coordinate 1,536,862 downwards.
CCTAAAAATGTATAAAAGGTGGTTATATAGTGTAACCACCCATTATAACCTATAAATAGGGTTTTTAGGCTCATTTATAAATTTAGCTTCAATTGAGTTTAGATCGACTTTTTTCTAGTTGGATTTTTAACAATAGAAATTTTTTCAAGATGGAAGGAATTTGTATGTACATCCCATGAAGAGTCAATATATAAATGATTTAAATAACTTTGTACTATAAGTTTTCTAAATGAATGATATGCATGAATTTGTCACTCCATTTGAATTCTCACTCTTTCATTTTTCTAAATTACCATTGTTAGATACTAAATGAATGTGTAATTTTTAGTGTATAAAGTTATATTGAATATGCATTAGGAATACATCCATTTTAAAGCCTTGGTGGGATTAAAAATAGAACTATGTCTATTTTTATTGGGAAATATGAGGTGGTTGCATATCTTTCTTTACAATGTTATCCAATCTCCTTGGTGTATGTATCATGTTATTATGTTTATAATATATCTTTATCATACCATTTATATCATAAAGGTTTTATTTATTACAATCTTAAATCTTGGGCTATTCTTGTGAGTCTCTGTGTTTATCTACCTAGGGTTGTCCTTCATCTTTTCCAAGGTTATCATATAATCTTGTGTTTAAATAGATATAATAATCCCATTATTCCTTTATCCTTTCTTTTATTATTTTCCCCTTTTTCCCATCATTTTATTAATTTCATTTTTATCTCCTTTCTATACTTTCAGTTATAACTATAAAACCCCCATAGAAAATTTTTTTCGCTATAAAAAGTTGTGAATAGTTATTTCCTTGATTTATTTTTTAGTTTTCAATAAATGTAGCTATACTTGTTAATAGGAGAGGGAATTTGTCCCCATGCTATTGACTAAAATCCCACATTTTTGCCCCTAACAATTTTTTTAGCCAATAGTTTTTGGTGACTTAGCTAGGGATCGAAGTGTTTTATTCACATGGTTTTTAGACATTTCAATGAACCCCCATAGAATAGAGGTTGGTGAATCTATTGAGATTAAGTATCTAGTGCCTACATCTTTTTGATTGAAGAAATGGTGTTAGTCAAGCCTAACCCTAATATTTCCCATGTCCCATGGGGAATAAATTTTGGACCATTGACTTTGGCCCAATATAATGAGTTACCTTCAGGATCAAGGAAGATATTTATAAACTTTTATAGTGAAAATGGTCAAGATACTAATAACCATATCCTAGCCTTCACATTGTACTATAACATCTTGGGAGTTATGTATGACTATTTCACTATAAGAATTTTTGTTAAAACTCTCACTAAACCTAATGTTGAGTGGTTTCGGAACCTATAATATGGATTCATTATAAATTGGGATTCATTAAATAATAGGTTCCTGAATATATTCAAAGTAGTAGTGGACATATGTGAATTGTTGTCATATTTCTTCCAAACCCATAAACAAGAAGATGAGAAGAAGAAACAGTTTATATCATCCTAAAAAACTTTGTTGAGACTGATTCCTCATATGGATTAGCCAAGTCCTAAAAATCAACTATATATCTTCATTGGCTCTCTACATCCAAAGATCGAATTTAACTTAATGAAGAAATAAGGTAAATAATGTAGAAGTTACAAAAAAAGAAGTTATTGAAATCAAAGATGACATGAATTTGTCTAGAATGCTAAAGAAAGAAGCTTCAAAACATGTTATAATTATTATTAGTGGTGATGAAGTAGTGGAACCTAATATAATCAAGAGCCCTCATTATTTATAAAAGATATTCTAAAGGCAAATTAATGACCAAAAATTTAATAACTCTAATAGATAAAAAGAGAAATTACTTCTTGTCACATATGATTGTTTTAGTTTCATAATTATGGAATAAAGGGAACAATTGGAATAAATAATGATTGATCAAAGAATAAATGAAGAAGTTGTATTCCCCCTTAGAAAAGTAGAGAAAGATCTATTTGTTTCAAAAGATTTCTCAAATCTCAAATTCTTGGGAGAAAATGAGTTATCTAAATAACAATTGATTTAATCACAAACAAAAAAGTATAATAATATAAAATGTGTTGTCTTACTTTATGAAGGAGAAGATAACATGGAACTAGTATTACGCAAATAAAATATTCCTCTTGTATGAGGATGGAAGACTCAATGGTTAAAAGTGAAGATTCTCCTAGCACTTCCTTTTCATGTCCCCTTGTAAAAGAGTTCTCTGAAGGATTTGAATCTAAAGTAGTCAAGCTTGTATAGATTAAATATCATAATTATGCCAAGATTGAAATCAAAGATGTGAATATAGATAAAAGTGAATGGTTTTCAATTTTTATTTCAAGTGAAATGGAAAATGCCAAGGTATAATAAATTGATGATGATGATGATGATGATGATGATGATGATGATGATGGCTCATTCAATGATGAATTTATTTCTATTATGGGAAGTAATTTAGAAAATAATATCAATACAATTATGGTTCTAGCTCAAGCAAATATATGCAACACAATTATCTCTAATTCAAATCTTATATCTAGCACAAATTTATCTTAACTCATTCAAGAATACATTTAATATTGCTTAAGAATGCTCATAAAAGATTGAAAATGCATAATTATTCCATTTCAAAACCTAAAGTCACCATTGATATGTCTATTCATGACTATTTGAATATGCATGGTGATCATAAGTTCATCCTCTTCCCACTTACTTGGTAAATACTATTGAATATGTTTAAGCCTCATAAGTCAAATTCATTTATCTGAAATGATAGGTACTTATCCCATCCAGTTAATGGTTTTGTATAATATTTTAATATTCCTCTACTTCATGTAAATATATCTACTTTCCCTATTTTAGGCATGTTTCCTTTTCTCTTCTTTATTTTAGTGTGATTTTTTTGTTTTCAATAAATTCAATAGCTTGTTTATTATTCCTTCCTCTCCATGTATTTGTCCTTCATCTCCATGCATTGGTGGTTTAACCTACACATCTTCTTATTTGTGATCTTTACCTAAGAACTATCAGTTGGACATATTAAATCCTATGCTAGTTCTATAGTGCAAAATATTATTTAGATTTTAAAATGACATGAAAAATAAATCCTTTGAAGCATATCAACCAAGTGGGTCTCTAAGACAAACATTTTATGATGCATTCATAAGATAAATTTTATAATCATGAAAATAGTGATATGAATGTTTGTTTCTCAAGTGACATAATGGATAGGGTTTTCATGGATATCTTCAAGTGAATAAGAGGTAAACATGAAAAAAAATCAAAGTAGGAGATATGGTCTAGAAAAACATGTTCATTTCTCATATGATTGAGATAGGTAAACTAGTTGTTAGTTGGTTAGATCAAGAAATGAAAAGTATTCTAAATAGGTGATCTAGCCTGACAACACATGTTCATTTTTCATACAATTAAGATAGGCAAACTGGATGTTATTTGGTCAAATCAATATGTTCAAATGTAATCTACACAAAATGTTATATGAATATATGGTAATAAGGCACCAATCATCTAAGATTATGTAGTTCTCCTACATTCCCTTGGGAAATGTGGTCCCATAATCGAAGCCAAATATTGTCTTGAAATTTTACATTTTAGATGAATACCCCTAATTTCACTCTCATAGGTAATTAGAGGTGTTTTAATGACATGGATGGTAATTTTTTTCAAAATGGACATCAACTATGTAGCTCAATTGAAAATTCTTTGTTTGATTAATATTTCAGTTGTTAGATGTGAAGAGTTTAAGGTGAAGGAAGTTACATCAAATTTTGTACTATAATTCAAGATTCTAAATGGTAAGCCATTTAGTTATTTCTAAATTAAAATTATGGATGGATATTTATTTGAGGGGAAATTTTTTTTCATCCTTAATTTGGGATTTTAGAGTCAAAAAGTTGGGGGTGTTGAGGATATCTCAATAATTTCTCTTTCGGTAGAACTAGATGGCAATTTTGATTACAACCTAAGGTATGAAAATATTTTAGATTTAATTTTTCCTATTATGTCATTGTAAGATTATTTTCAACATAGAACACATGGTAAAAATGGAGATAAATTCAAGGATACAATTTCTAGTATAGGGCATGAAGATTATTCTTACATGTGAGAACTAGGTGATCTTTTGAAGGTCAAAAAGGATAACAACTTTGATATCACTATTGAGTTATTCATATTTTGCATTTGGATGGAAAGTAAGTTCATGAGGAATCATATAGGGCATGTTTTAAATTTTTTTAAAAATGTGATAAGTCATTGCTTACAATTCATAGACAACTCATTGGAACTAAGTCCCACACTTGAAGACAAGATTATAAATGATAATATAACTAGATAGTCACAATAATATGCTTGATGCTAGATAAATCTACATACAAGTTTGGAACCCTTGGATGTATAAAGGAAAATTAATTAAGGATGATATAATTGATAAATCATAAGTTCCCCCTACACATTAAATGGACCTCATATCAAATAAATCACACAAGATAGAAAATAAGGCTTGCAATGAGCCTATTTTTAACCCTTAGATCCAATATTATTATGTACAAAATCAAGTTATGAAGGTTGGTCTATAGGACTAAAACAAGATTGAATTTGGATACTAGATCAAGTTATTGTGATGAAGTTTTAAATGCATTCATTGGAATCAAGGTTAAAGTGTTGAATGACTCACAAATGATTCAAGGCAAAGTTCTTCACAATCATGCTTCAATTCCAAACTTGAATAATTTCTCAAAGATTTCTATAGATTTAAAATATCCAAATGGTGTATGAAAAAGGGTATTAAAAATTTAAAAAAAGTTTTCCTTACTCAAACTTGAAATGTATTACCTCATAAAGTTCCTCAACTGATTCCACAATAATCAAGGAAAAATAAAAAATTTCCTAAGTCTTTTTCTTGTTGGAATTTGACACCTCTGCAAGCAGAGGGGCTAGAGTCTGACACCCTTACACGTAGATGGGTCAAAGTCTGATACCCCTAAAAATATAAGGGTCAAAATCTAACACTATTTCAATCAAAGGGGTCTGATTCCAACACCCCTATAAGTAGAGGGGTCAGAATCTAACACCATAGCAAATAGAAAATGTCAAAACATGGTCCAATCTCCCTCAGACCATAAATTTTGCATCCAAACTCTATTTTGGCTCTCGTTCAATGTGTTGGAAATATAATTTGAGAAATAAATTTTATCTTAATAACACAAGTACAAAAAATTCATATTTAACATCTAAAATCAAGGATAATCATATTTATTCAACTAAGGTAGAATTCTAGATGTTTCCAAGTAGGATCCAATCTCCCTTGGGCCATAACTTTCATATCCAAAATCCTTTTTATATCTCATTCAAAATGTTTGAAATATAATTTGATGAATAAAAATTTTCCTCAAGGATCCATGGCGTAAATATTTTGTTTTGAACTTATAAAATCAAGGGGAGAATCACAGTTGTAGAAATAGGGTGAAGTTTACAGTTTTTAAGTTGTGCAAAACTATCAAGTCACTTTTACAAGTTGTGAAAATTGGCCATTTCACTTTTTCAAGTTGTGAAATAACACCAACACACTTTTTAAAATAATGCAAATTGGTAACTTCTTTTTTACAAGTTGTGCAAAAACACCAATGCACTTTTGCAAGTCGTGCAAATTTGTCATTACACTTTACAAGTTGTATAAATATGTCAATGTAATTTTAAAAGTTTTAAGTCATGAAAAAACACTAGTGCATTTTTAAATTTTTTGCAAATTGGTCATTTCACTTTTAAAATTTTTGAAAATTTGTCAACACACTTTTTTAAGTTTCAAGTCATGCAAATTTCCGAACACACTTTTTAAGGTTGTGTGAATATGTCAAAAAACTTTTTCAAGTTTTGAGTTGCAAAAAATTTACAATGTAATTTTATAAGTCATGAAAAAACACAATGAAATTTTTCAAGTCATTCAAATTATTCATTGCACTTTTACAACTTGTGCAAATTACTTGACACATTTTTACAATTTTTAAGATTTGAATTTTCAATAACGTGCTTTTGCAAGCTACTAAAAATATAGAAAAGGTGGTTATGCAATGTAACCACCCATTGTAACATATAATTAGGAGTTTGGGGATCATTTGAAAAGTTAGATTTAGCTAAATAAAAAAAATTTCCAATTGGATTTTGACAGTAGAAGAATTTTTTGTAAGATGGAAGGAAGGAATCTATGCACAACTACATGAATAATCAATACATAAATGATTTAAAAAACTTTATGCTAAAATATTTTCTTAATGAATGATATGCATGAGTATGTCAGTCTATTTTGATTTTCATTATTTCATTTTACTAAAATGATTTTTTTAGATAGTTAATGAATGCATAACTTTTAGTGTAAAAAGTTTTGCTGAATCTACATTAGGAATTTTTGTCGTTGTGAGGCCTTGGTGGGATTCAAAATATAACTTATGTCTATTTTTATTAGGAAATATGAGGTTAGTGTTTATATTTTTTCACAATAATATCCAGTATCCTTAGCATATTTATCATGTTCTTATGCCCATAATATGTCTTTCTCATCTCATTTATATGATAAAGGTTTCTTGTATTATAATCCTAAATCTTGGGCTATTATAGTGAGTCTTTGTGTTTAGCTACCTAGGGTTATATTTCATATTTTTTAGGGTTATCATAGTAGCTTATGTGTTTAACTAGGTATAATAATTCCATTATTATTTTCTCTTTTTATTTCTCATTTTACCCTTTTTTCCATATTCCCTTCATTTCCTTTCTATCTCCTTTCTATACTTTTTGGTTAAAAGTATGAAACCCCTATAGAAAAATTTTTACTATTAATAGTTGTGAATATCTCTTTCCCTAATTTCCTTTTTATTTTTCAATAAAGATAGCTCTGATTGATATTAGGAGAGGTAATTTTTCCCCATGTTGTTAACTGATGAAGGTAATTTGTTCCCACACTATTTACTAAAAGCCCACATTTGTTCCCCTGACAATTTTTTTAGCCAACACATGCAAGATGGCTTAGAGGACACATACAAGGGACATGTAATATGTCTCAAAGATCATAGAAATAATGCATACAATATCACATATAGAGCCTAAATGATGAATAGAAGGGACATGAACATGTCACATAATGCATATAAGGCTCGGAATACCACACACACAAAGGCACGATTGTGTCGTAAAAACAAGGTGTATGTTGAACATATATAAGGCTAAATTCCATATACAAGGGGCAAACAAATTTTTAAATCATGATATGAAACTAAAATGAAAATGTAACAATAACATATAACAAATGGATCTATAATAATTAAATCATGTGTATCTATGTTTTTGTTTAACATGTGGCAATTTTACCACAACATATGTGAAGATAGAATGAATGATTAAACCATTTATTTTCATTTATAGATCAATATGGAAAAAATATTGTGAGTAAATAAAACATGTAATTTATTCATATATAATAGTGCAATACACCTAAATAAGTAAGGTTGTTTGGTAAGAGGCTCGACCAACATCAAACCATGTGAAGGTAAGCTTTAGCTTTGAAAATGTACTGATCTCTATGTGTGAATTCTATTTTGTGTACAAAAAATGTGCTAAAATTCCATGTGACTAGGTTACCATTTGAAATAGAGAGAAAATATACACAGGGAAATGTGCATAATAGGTCACATGTGCATATTACATCATTGTTTGCCTATTATGACTTTGTCTGGATTGACTGTATTTAAAAATTGTCAATCAAAGTAGTGTTTGTGGTGTATAAAAACTATTTTTCATTATATATTTTGTCCTATTGCACACTCAAAATACCTTGTGATAATCAATATGCCTTGAAGAAGATGGTATATACCAAAATACAAGTCTAGATGACATAAGCAAAAACATATTCAACAACATATAGAGATGCCTATAGGTATTTATTTATTATTTTGGTAGAATATTATTATTTTTTTGTTTTTTAGCATATATAATTGATTTTTTATTATGCATATTTGAAAGGAAATAATTATTCATGAAAATGATAAAGCTGTAAAGCAACATAAAGAAACATGGGTTGAAAAAGTAGAACATGGTTGTCTTGTTTTGTTAGAATGGATTAGATCAATCAGAGGGAGAAAGTTCCTCCAAAATAAAATTTTAAAACAAAAAATATAGAATAAATTTGAATAGATGTATAAGTATAATCAAGAAAAGGATGAACAAGAAATAAGAAATGTACCAGTAGGGACTAGACAAGGAATATGGTCAAGGGAATAGGACTAACTATGAGAGTATGAGGGAATATCATAATATTTGAAACCAATGATCTCATCAATAGGATGCTCATATATGTACCCAAATCCTTGATAAGAAGGAATTATCTCTTATGCCATAAAAGTAGTTCCATATGTAAGATTTTTTGAATATAAAGAAGAGCCATTTTTTTATCAAGTAACCTTTTGAATCATTGTGTATAAGTCTATCCAAACCTGTATCCTCATCCATAATAGGAGGTGATTCCATAACTTGTATTTATGTAGAAGAATTTTGAATAACATATACCTGTGTAGAAGTAGATATCTTACTTTCTTATGGAAAATGATCGTGCTCATGTGTAATCATGTTGTGATTAGTAATAGATGGAAAAACTAAAAAATTATCATGATAATTATTAGGTGAATAAATTAAAATATTCTCTTGCTCATGTATGGATGTAAAAACAAAGTTTAGAGTATGCCTTTTTGAATGTGAATCATTAACTTGAATAGTAGTGTAAACTAGCTTATTACCAATTTGCTCAATAACTATACCAACTAGATATTGTGGATTAAGAGGAGATAACATAGGTTACAATGGATATTGATATTTAATTCCTAAAAATTTAACCATTTGATTATAATTAATATACTTTAAACATTTTTGAACTATAGAAGGAACTACACTAGTTCTTTATAACCAAGGTCTTCCTAGTAACATATCAAAGACACCTATGTTTGGTAACACTGAGAAAAAATTATGAAATATGAGAGGGTATATTAGGAAATAAAAATCCTATAGTTCAAGTAATAAAAATACAAAATTAAAATAATCTACAATAATACACAAAATAGGAGAGCAAACCACAACATCAGATATATGTGGAAAACCCTTGATAAACTAGTAAGGGAAAAAACCATGGGGAAAAGGTAGCACCAGACTTCAATATATCAACAAAGATATATCTATAATATCATATTCTTAGTAGCTTCTATCTAGTGTTAAAACAAAGCACTCAAGTGAACCAATCATACCATCATGCCTTTTAGGTTTCAACCTCCTAGCTGTAACAACCAACTCCAAACAATGTTAAAATAATAACATCAACCTTCTTCATGGAACCATCTCATGCACCTAGATGAGAAAATAAAAATCCTTCATTCTATGCTATAAAATATAACCTACATTTGATGCTTACAACCCAAACATCTAGCTGAATAAGGCATGCAAGCCTTTCCAACTCTAACCTCTAACTATGGATCCAAAAATGGAGAGCCTCTAAGGGCTCCTCCTTGATCCACTAAATGGATAAGCCATTTAAAAGTAAAAAATAATGATTTAATAGCATTTTCCAAGAGAGAGAGAGAGAGAGAGAGAATTTCAACCCATATGAGTGGGCAGCACTATGACTCAATAGGGAAACCTTTCCCCCACATGGGCAAGGTCAATATTGGAATGGTATCTTATGATTCCCTTTTTAACCACCTCCATGTGAACACCATGTGCACTCCATGTGCACACACTTTACTCCAAAATATTCCAATCACCATTTTGACTATTTCCATGTGTATCCAAAACTGGCATGCCTCACATACCTATGTGCAAGATCTAAGGGTCAAATATACCCCAATTCACTCAAAGACTTCCAACAAGGAATCCCCACACTCACATGGCCAAATTAATGATTAAATCCTCTTCATTTTGACTCCCACATGTGCAAGGGACAATATGGTGTCCCACATGCTCCCCACATGTGCTTTTCAAAAAGTAAACCCATGTGTTTGAGAAAATGGTGCCCCATTTTCTCTCTCCACCTTTCCACCATGAAATATTCCTTTTGTGGGTCATACCATGTCACCTTGGAGCCACCACTTGGGACCCATTATGGGCCCACATCCTGGGACCCATTATGGGCCCCACTACCACATCACCTACATACCACATCATTACACACTTGCATGCCACATCACCCATATGCCATGTCACCATGAATAGTGACCCATGAATAGTAGTCTATGAATAGTGGCCTATGAATAGTGGCTTCACACCCAACAATATCCCACTTGAAGGCATATGCACAAGACTTTAAACCACCTGTGTCTTCATGCTAACCTATCATCATACAACTACCCACTAGCTATCATCATGCCCACTACTTCTCATTCACAAGCCCAAAATAAGTTTTTGGCACTAACAAAACTTCTTTATCCTGATTCCTTTGTAAACATTTATATGGTCACTACAAATTTTTAGCAACCAAAGTGACTCCCACTTCACCACATACCTGATCTTCTATCCAAGATCCCACCATGAACTGTTCATAACTCTCATTTCACCACATACTCTAATCCTCTAGTTTATTATACCATGGCTCTCATGAGGCTCCTCTTACTCCTAATGGATATGATACACATAACAACCATCTTCTCCTCTTTTACTCTAGGACACACTGGAAGACATTTTCAAAATACCAAAAGAAGTGGGATACTTCACTTCATTGCTTTTCCCATCCACTATGCATCTCCATCCTTGGTTTATTTTTATAACCACCTTCATTACATCTTAACAATCTGACCCAACTCACCATGATCATGTCGGGGCCTATAACCAACATGCCATCTACACATAGTAGCATCCTTTGCTAAACCATGGATCTCCATGAAGGCATTATTGTAATTCATTTGCACATCTACTTCAACCCATATAGTGTTCAATCCACAAACTAGAAACTCTTTGCCTCATCTACATAACCTTCCTAGCTACTCCTATCTCATCATGAGATCACCATGTATAAATTATGTCAAAATACATATCACTAATTCAAATCTTGAATAGCAATAAGTTCACACCACACTCATAATATTAATCTATAACCAGAGAGAAAAACCCACAAAAGTCAACACTTGACTTCTACATGTATCAAACTGCTACCCACCATGATCAACATGGTACTCATATAGTTCTTAAGAAGTCATCACACTAATCATTTCATTGCAACACCTACTAATTTTTTGATCCCATAGTTAAACTACATCCTACTCTACCACATGTCAAACCAAACACATGTGTATAGTTACTCCATACATCAGTCTACCTATCTACTCACACACCACAACCACTGATCACTTCACTCAAGGCATCTTTGAGCTATGAAATATCCAACACTAGCCTTCTTCTTTCATATAACCTCGAGTCTCAACTTGTTCTCCTCCATCCATCAACTACTCAAGGTATATAAGCAAGTTTTTGGTACCTCCTCTTCTACATGGAATTTCTTGCATTATCTTGAACAACACGTTGTGGTAGTAGGATCCCAAAACTTGTATCCCCTTCTGTAGATGAGAAATAATAAGGTACATGCCTTATCATCACCCTCCATCTACACCAATTCATAAAAGCTTGCTCCACCATAATCTATGCAGTTATTTCTTCACCAAGAACACTATGTTGGTACTAATCTATCTAAAAAAGCTTTTAATATTATTTTCTAAATTCTCCATCTTCCACCAAGAGAGAATACCTACCATGTAAAACTTTTTATTTTGCTTCATATCTAGGTATCTCCACCTATAGCTCCCACTTGCACAAAAACTAGTCAACCTAGGCTATGATACCAATTGTTAGGAAATAAACATCTTACAGTGGAAATAATGAAAATGTAGAATTAAAATAAGCTACAATAATACATAAAATATGAGAGCAAACCAAAACACTAGATATATGTGGAAAACACTTGCTAAGCTAGAAAGGGAAAAAACCATGGGGAAAAGGTAACACCAGACTTAAATATATCAACAAATCTCTCTCTATAACAGCATCCTCTTAGTAGCTTCTATCTAATACTAACACCAAACACTTGGGTAAACCAAGTATAAAACCATGCCTTCTAGTTTCCAACCTCCTAGCTACAACAAGCAACTCCAAACAATGTTAAAACCATAGCATCAACCTCCTCCATTGATCCATCTCATGCACCTCAATGAGCAAAGAAAAATTTGGCCTTCCATGCTTCAACCTATAACTTGAATTTGATGCTTACAATCCAAGCATCTAAGTAAGGCATGCAATCCTTTCCAACTCTAACCTATAACTATGGATCCAAAACTGGAGACCCTCCAAGGGCTCCTCCATGATCCACTAAATGGATAAGCCATTACAAATGATCAAATAATTCTTTAATAATATTTTATAATAGAGAAAGAGAGAGAGGGAGATAATTTTGACCCATATGAGTGGGGAGCACTATTTATCAATAAGGAAACTTATCCCCCACATGGGAAAGGTTAATATTGGAATGGCATCTCATGATGCCCCTTTTGATTGAACACCATGTGCACTCCATGTGCACACACATTACTCAAAAATATTCCAATCACCTTTTTGACCTTTCATGTGCATCCAAAAGTGACATGCCTCACATACCTATGTGCAAGATCCAAGGGTCAAATATACCCCAATATACTCAAATAATTCTAACAAGGAATCCACACACTCACATGGCAAAAGGAATGATTAAATCCTCATCCTTTTAACTCCCACATGCTCCCACAAGTGTAAGGGACAATATGGTGTCCCATATACTCCCCACATGTGCTTTTATAAAAAAAAACCCATGTGCTTGATAAAATGGTGCCCTATTTTCTCTCTCCACCTTTCCACCATGAAATATGCCTTTTGTGGGTCATGCCATGTCACCTTGGAGCCACCACTTAGGACCCATCATGGGCCCACATCTTGGGATCCACTATGGGCCCCATTGCCACATCACCTACATGCTACATCATTACACACCTACATGCCACATCACCCACATGCCATGTCACAATGAATAGTGCCTATGAATAATAATCATGAATAGTGGATTCACACCCAACAAGGCCCACTTGTAATGGAAAAATATTATGTCCAAGAGTATCTTGTGTGTGACCATAAAATTCCTTCACAACTCTAGATGTATGTTGAATATCCTTTTATGTATAGCCAAGATAATGTAGAAGTGTTATGGTGAATATATTTTAACGTGATCCATTGTTTAACATAACACTATGGATGGGTTACATGCCAACATATGCTCTAATGAATAATTCATGTCTATCAAAAGCATCATCAACAATTTCTAAATCATCAAATGTAATATATGGTTTAGATACTAGCTTGATCATAACTACATCAATAATTCTATCAAGTGGATACCAATATGAATATGGAAGAGGAGAATGATCTTTCTATGTATAATTTACTTCAAAAAAATTCATGTTATCTTATTCCCCATGATTATGAAAGTAATTTTGATACATTTTTAGCTTTAGATTGTCATTTACTTGTGGCTTAGCCTCTTCAATAGGTTTATTAATATCAATAATATTTCCATGAATGATATCTTGTATTTTATTCTTAGGATTCACATATATATTAGTGGAATGTCCCACACATCCATAATAGTCACAAAATGCATTTCCATCAATTTTTTTAGGTAGATATCTAGGCAGAGTTAATTCATGTGGTGGAGTAAGTTTAATAAGATTACCTCCTCTAAGTTTTTTAATAACACACGAGGAGGTGAAGTTAGCCTTGAAAATGGCCTCCTTTATGGAGCTTGTAATTATATCTATTGTTGTAGTTGAGATATAACATTAACTGTAACTTTAACCTCATTTTTTCCCTCATTAGGTTTGACCTTTCAATTAAAATTGCCTTAAAACTTGATAGTAGATGTAAATGGAGCATTAAATCTATACTTGAGCTTATTCAATATAATCAATTCGACCTCACATTTTTTAATATTTGACATAGCTCATCAAAATGATCTAAAATTATCAAACATGTTAGACTCTTGAAGAGGAGTAAGCAAGATGTGAGTGAAAATTATTGAATCCCATTATCTACCATTTGATTTTACATTGTATATATCATGATCTTATACCTTAGAACAAATTCAGTAATAATCTCATTTTGACATTGCATAAGCTTTTTTATTTGAGAATAGGATAGTTTATCACCAATATTGATATAAAAATGTGATAGAAATTGATTTTCCAGTGAGTTAAAAGTTGTAATTGATTATAGAGGAAGATCATAAAATCACCTAAGAGCATAATCCTTGAGGCTTCTTGGAAATATCTTGGTTAACAATCTATCATTTTTTGTATAATCTAAGCATGTTGCATGCAAGGCACATTATTATTCAGGATCACCTTTGCCTTTATAAAGAGAAACCTTAGGATCCACAAAGCCAACTACAAGAGGGTAGGATATAATTTGAGGATTTAATGACTCATGAAATAAAGTAATATAATATAAGGAAGGACTATCATAAGAAATTGTGTGCTTAATGTTAACTAACTTGCCTTACAAGAGAATAAGGGCTTGTTCAAGGGAAGTATTAGATGTGGTAATGGGAGGGGTGAAAGTATCATGATTAGGCATAGGCATGAATAATTGAAGTAAATCATGAGATTTTATAAAATAAAAAATGGAATAAGTGATTAATTGTGCATAAATAATAATATTCTCAATGGTAGAAGTAGTAAAATTGGGGGTAGGGCTTTATAGGACTTTAAAAGGTAAATGCTGAGTGGAGGAAACTAAATTGGATTTGTGATTATCTTGAGATTTGAGAAGTGTGATAATAATGTATTTCACCTCATGAGTGTTTTTTTAGAGACCTTGAAGGAATTTATAAAAATCTTTCACTTATTTTTGATCTACTTCATTAAACTAATTTGAATCAATATGTGTTTTTTATTCATTGTCATATTAAACATTAGTATTATCATTATATGTTTCAACAAAACCTTCCACCTCTTGAATTTTCATTGTATAATAGAGAAAAGAGAGTTCATATGATAAAAAGGATTACCACTTAATATATAACTATTCATTAAAGGCGTACAATATAATCAAAAGTAATATAATGTACAATAAAGAAATCAAATATATGATCTAAGAAGACAGGGCAAGCAAAAATTAAGGATGAAAAACTAATCTAGAAGGATTTTGAATTATGTTTAGGCTCTTAAATATACTTTCTCATCCATTGTAAAGTGTCATCCCAATATTTAAAAGAACTAAATATGGAGGTAGAACCATTCCCATAGCCCACTAAACTCAGTTTTTAGTGTGAGTTGAGAGTAACTTCCTAGAGCTAACTGCTTACCAGTGCACTAAAAAATCAAATGGATGGTATATCTTCTTAGTTGGTGTAAACAAGGGGATCTTAGGTGTTTCCTTTATGTTGTGAGGTACATGTAAACTAAATTCTAGGACTACATTTGTATAATGGCTATGATTATTGAAGAAAGCCCAATCATGCCATGATGTTTCTAAATAGAACACCACATAGTCTTTAACAATAGTATTCAAGTAGTTTATAGACTTTATACACACATTCTCTAAAACAAGCCAATATCAAAGAAAAATACATGAAAAATAAAGGTGAGGTAGTTGTACATGGAAATCATACATATCCATGATCCTTGATTAATTATTGTTTTTTTGTTGTTCTGTAGTTACTCTACCAAGTTTGCCTCTCTATGGTTGGTTATATGATCACTTTACTGCTAAAATTTTGCTAATTAGTCCTCTTTCTCTTGGTCATGGTTGTGGGATCCACTTTCTAAAACCTCTTACTCCACTATTTTGCTTCACTATCTTTAATTATCTGGACTCTCCATTATTGTTGTTTTTTGATACATTTCTATCATAATTATTTACTCTTGAGGATTTTATGGTTGGTCGGGCATTTACTCACTTGTGTATCTTATGAAAGCTCTATGTAAGTTTTAGATATAATCATTTTTTATTGTAGAATTTATGGGTCTTTCTCTTTAAAAAAACCTCATTTATATGTTTTAAAGGTTATGGTACCTCTATTTAACCCTTATCTTTTACCCATATATAATATAAAAAATATTTTTGGAAATTACTACAACAAAATTCAACCCAAAATCGAAAGAAAGAGCCTCTGTGTTGGTGTTTATCTGAGATGACAAGATGAAAATTTTCAATGTCAAATTAATCCAAAGTCAAAAAAGCTAAATTTTTATGTTATGGATAATATCCAATATTGAGGAATGTATTCCTTTAGTGTTAGAAATTTATAGAATTTAATTGAAACTTGAAGCTAAAAATCAACAAGCAATACAATCAATGTTTTATTCTAAAAGTGGGTTCACCAAAATGTTTACCCTTAGAATTAATAATTTTTATTTAATTAACTCTAAAGTATTGTAAATTTTAAAACTAATCTAAGAGAGATAAATAAGTCAACCTACTATAAAATACAATGATATATAGAATTTACAAAAGTTGTAAATTTCTAAATATAGAAATTAGGGGTTAGAGAGATGTCCTTGAAAATTGATTTATGCTTTTTGTATTATGATTCCACTGACCATGGTTATGTAAAATTGCTTAACAAAACCTACAAACATATTATCAATTTAAAACTTTGCTTTAATATATACTATGACAAGTGCATATTATCTAGATAGGATCATAGGGTGTCATTATCTTCTATTGTGACTCTATCTATGTTGACTGTGTATTGAATCTAAAAGTTTGAGGTTGTTCACCTCTATTTGTAAACCAAATATTTATGTGTGATCTCCAATTTAACACACAAATAACCTACAAGAGATGAAATCCTAGCCTTCATAAATAATAAAAAAGATAAAATGCGAAGGGAGAAGTGGGATATGGTTAAGCTAACCTAAAAAAAACTCTTGTTAACTAAATGTTTCCTACATAGTCTATGTGGGCCTTAGGTCAATGTAGATATCCATATGAAGATCATATAAGTATAATGAATGCAATGAGTAATTTTGATTAAAACGATTGACAAAGGATGACCTCAACCTAAAATAAAATAATGTTAACTTGGACAAATATTGTATTAATAAAATAAAATTATAGTAGGGATATTTTTTGAATAGATAAGTGCTTTTAAAATTACTTTTATAATATAATGTTAGAGAGAAATCAGGGTTGGGGATTTTCAAGTGAGACACTTGATTTTATCTTATAGGAGAAAATTTTAATTATTTATGATTACAGACCTTGTGGATCACACAGGAACATCAATAAGAATCATGTCATTTTTAAAAACCAGTCATTAGAGCATGAGAGATAAGTTCGCACTGGTGGACAGGTATGTAATGTGCCCTTGTTTTCCTAGTTTGAACTTGTCTAGATTAGATAAAGGCTTATGAAATTGAACTAGAGGTAAATTTTATATTGATTAGGGATGTTTAGGAATAAATTAGGGAATTATAAAATATGTTCATATAAATTAAAATACTTAGAAGGCTCTCATATAAATAAATGGTTATCAGAATGGTGCGTTGGTTGAACAAGGTATAAATGTCAAGGACTAGTATTTTCAAGCATTTATTAATTTAATTTTAATGTTTACAATTCTTCCCATGACCATGCATAAAAAATAATATTGAAAGTATGACATGAATCTATATCATGCCCCTATGTGATATGTGTAAAATATGTAACTGTATATAGATACAAATTATATAATTTATGTTTGAAGTTTATGCATGAATTTGTTTCATGCACCATGTCATATGCTCCATAGTATATACCAATAATTTAATTTTGAATCATTATAAATTTTTTGAATCTATATTTTATACTCAAAACTAAATTTATACTCATATAGGGTTATCTCATGTATGAAAATCCCACTAATATGCCCCTCTTTTGAGGTAATGGATGTATCTTGAAAGTCATTCATCTCAAAAGAAAAATTAACTATATCATGTGTATCAAGATGTAATCATTGAATATTTTAGCATATATGAAAAAGTTATGTCATCATACTAAGATATGTATTATTCAAATCCTATATGTAACACGTGAGTCAAGGCTAAAATATTGAACCTAGATAAGTGTTTCAATGAAACTCATATTAGTAATTATTTTATTAAGAATTGTACATAATTTTTAGTGCATGATATGGATCATGGAACTCATAAAAATCAAAAATATCAATAAGCACATAGAAACAATAAATATTTTGTTAAACAATAAGGCCAAGGGTTGCATACAAGGGACATGTTAAAATGTTGCATAAATAAATATTGCACAAACACAAGCCCAAGGGCCACATGTAGAACACATTAATAATATTTCAAATAAGGGTAATGTTTAAATGTTGCATGAAAAATAGGGTCCAAGGCCACAATAAATGGACATGTTCAAATGTCACACATATCAAGTAATGATTTCTTGGAGGTATTAAAATATTTTTTCACATAAGGGCCCAGGGCCATACATAACATACAATATAATTATAATCTACTATTCATAATGAATCTCATTTTGTCCCTCCATGCATCTTTGTGATAGGTAGATTTCCATAAAAGGGGGACAACTTTCGTATATCTTGTGGTTTAAGATAACTTCAAATTCTGTCTCAGAGATAGATTCTTCCCAATAGATCTTCTCTTGCTCTTCAATCTTCGGAGGATGCAGCGTTGTATCCTCATCAGTCTCTTCTTCCAAACATTTTTGTCTACTTCTAGGAAATGTTTGGAACAAGAGACTGACGAGGATACAATGCCACATCCTCCAAATATTGAAGAGCAAGAGAAGATCTATTAGGAAGAATCTGTCTCTGAGACAGAATTTGAACAGTTATCTTAAACCACAAGCCATACAAAATTTGTCCCCCTTTTACGGAAATCTACCTATCGCAAATATGGACAGAGGGATAGAATGAGCTTCATAATAGTTTATGGTATACATATGTAATGTGATCATATCCACGCAAATAAAAAATCCATGTATACAATGTAACATGGAG
This sequence comes from Torreya grandis, assembly GCA_037957365.1. Taxonomy (NCBI): domain Eukaryota; kingdom Viridiplantae; phylum Streptophyta; class Pinopsida; order Cupressales; family Taxaceae; genus Torreya; species Torreya grandis. Next base: position 1,517,791 of record JARHVA010004094.1, on the reverse strand, counting down.
ATTTTAGCAAGACATTTCTAAAGAGCACATAATTCAACACAATATAAGCATTATATAATGGTGTCACCTATAAATATTATAACATTTGGAAAAAATGCCTCCAATATGGCATGGTATGTGGGTAGAGGCAAGTCCAACATCTTAGTCCATTTGAAATTTGTATGTCTTGCATAACACTCGTAAATACTAGTGAAATGCATGTGTGACAAAAAATATTATATTATCTACCAATCATGAGATAAATAACATATGAAAATGATGTAAAATAAATGCTTAATCATGCTCGTGTCTTGATTTTGTATTTTAAAAATATTTTTAATATTTTTATATTTTTGAAATATTTATTTTTTATACTTTTTGAATTTTACAACAAGCACATAATAAAATAATAGATGAAACAATGGGTTTAAAAGTATAAGAAAAGGGAAGGGATTTTAATAATCTTACACATGTGTCAAAGTAAATTATACACTAAATATGATGGTATTGTAATGTATGAGTAAGATGCGCCCATTATATATGTGAATAGCTATGTAGAGGAAATGATTGTACATCCTCCTGTCATCAAATATACACTTGTCAAATTATGTAATCACATATATGAGAAATATAGTAAATAAATGATATATTTTACATGAATAATATTTTTGTGTAAATTAAAAATAAGCATAATATCAGAAATTTTGATGTATTAAGGCTATGTTTTCTCAGTTTTCAACCTGGTTATGTAATAATACTACAAGACTTAATTGTCTAGCTCAAGATAGTAATGGAATTTTATCTTGATTATTTCTGGTAGATATTGTATATGATATAAAAATTTAGTTTACTATGCCCAACTATGAAAATAACATGCTAAATGGAAAAAAAAATGGTATCATAGGTCATTGTTTTGGATTGTTCATATCTAGAAAGTGAAAGAAAAAATCCAAGAGACCAAAAGACATGAAGAGCCAAGGGTAGAATATTTATAAAAATGATCACATGTATAAAAAGTAGAAGAATGTCATGATGAAGTAATCAAGAAGATACGTATAATTAAAAAAATATTTTTTGATTATTTGAATATTTTTTATTTTTTTAAAATGTTTGAAATTATAAAGTGTTAACCAATTATCCCATCATGATGAGATTCATAATAATAATCTATGGAAGGATCACCTTTCATGGAGAAAAATTATCAGATGTGCATGACTCGAGATCAAAAAATGCATCAAGTTTTGTAATAAAACTATCTAGATCACTACTCTTGTAATCCCACATGGGAGAAGTAGCTCTAGTGTAGTTCTAGGAGATGTAGAATGGTTTGAAATCTAATAATTAGTAGAATATTTTTACATTTTTTTTGTTTTTGTAGAACATGTTGATATGTATGTATCACCAATTTAGAATATGTTGCATGTGATGGTGTTTTTTGTGAACTTGAAACCTTTTTTTGCTATGATACTTCCTTTTCCATTAGTTACTTTTACAAATGTTACAATTTTTTATGAATTGGATACATAAAAAGCTTTTACATAGGTGTAACAAATTTAAATGTGTTTTTTTCTTAAATAAATGTATCAATGAACTATGCTGGTGGATGGGGTGAAGGATATATCTTAGATTATAGATGGAACTATTATCTGATTCTTGAAAGTATAGTGACCATTTGGTTGAAATTAAAGTACTTTACGCATCTATGTAACTAGAAGGTATAACATAAAGCCTTTGTAACCAAGGGCATTCTAATATCATGTCAAAGACCTTATTTTTTGGTAGACTAGAAAAATAGTGTATAATATAGTAGGACCCACTTGAAGAGGAACCATAATGTGTCCCTAAGTAGTTTTTTATTTCCCATTGAATGTCTTGACACTTTTAGATGTTTCTTGTATGTCGTGCTATGTGTAACCTAATAAATGGAGTAATGTCATTATACATGCATTATTACTTCATCCATAATTGACTAGTATATTATGAATGAGTTTTTGATCAATGTATACTCATATATGCTAATGGTTTGTTCAACTTAAGTAGGATGGGACCCATCCAAAATCTATTGTAAGGAGACCAAAAATATCTCCAAGGTCTATATTACCAAGTCATGGCATACTGGATAACCTAATTAGTTGATATGAAACTATTCCATTTCAAGGATCCTATTGGTTTGGAATTTAGATTAAAAATGAGAGGTATAATGTGAGTTTATTATTTTATGGATATGATGTTTAAGAACATGACAAGAAACAATAATGCATGCATAAATTTTCCCAAATAAAATAATTAGTTTAAGATTTAATAAAGAAAATTTAACTAATATAAAACATACTTTCCATTGCATATATTCAAAAATACATATAAAATAATGAAAATGGATTTGTAATCTATATAAAACTTGTAAACATAGACTAAAATCAGATATATACTAGACCCTAAGCAAACAGATTGATAAAATTAACAGAAGATAAGGGAATAGAGGAAAAGAGTGAGCCTCTTTTTCAATGAACAAAGATGTGATTGTCTTGATTGAATAGATCCCAAGAAAACTAATCTCTTACCTGGCCAACATTTAAACAACCATAAACAAGGATAGTGCAAGAGTCCAAGGATAAAAAATTAGGAAGAAGAAGAACACAACCATAATATTCATGTGCATGAAGTGGACAAAAGTCTCCACATCTTTGATTGATAGATGTTTGTTTGAAAAAAATAGTGTTTTGGTCGATTGTAATTAGTTTGAATACAAAAAAATGCTTAGTACAAAATTGCCCACATGGAAAATCTATTTATAGATTAGGAAAAAATACATAATGGAAAGTTTTGGGTCCTCTCTATTGTCTCCAATACAAAATGATTCAACCCTTTGAATGACTTTTGGTTGGTTATTTATAAAAATTAAATCAATGGGGGACAAATTTCCCTCCAAAATTTAATTGAGATTCATATTCAAATTACCTTTTCCTTTCTTTTTTATTTCTGCCCAAAATCAAATAAAAATGTTAATTATTTGAAAAAGTAATAAAAGTAATAAAACACTAATCAACATTTTTGTTAAACTATTAAAACTTTCACATGAAAATGCTAACATCATCTAAACCATGCATTTCCCCTAGAAAACACCTATGTCACAACAACTATGGTGGAACCAGCTTATCAATGCCATAAATGGCATGTAAAATGAATTAGTGAGCAAAAATATATGCATAAAAAACTAAATTTCACTCCAATTTTTCCCAATAGACCTAATAAGGCTTTTGGATTAGGCAGGTATGAAATTAAAAAAAAATAACTAACCAAGATTTGAAATCCAGATTAGCATTGTACCTGTCACTTGGGGGATTCATAGTTAAAATGAGGGTTTAAACTTTGATTAGCATTTAAGGAGTGATGAAGGTGGTATGCAAACCCAATCAGGCTTAGGACCCTTGATTATAACTATGGTGGGTGTTGACAGGACCCTATAGACCTAGTAAGGTCCATGGGCCCAAATAGAAAAGTGTGAGGGGTAGCTTAAATCCCCCCAGATTTGGTTGAGGATTTATCACTAACTACCAAAGTAGTGGGGGGAGACATGCCCCCACTGACCTAGTTGGGGCTCAATCCCCAAATAACACTATGGAGGGGGGAGATTGAAACTCCCTTGACCTAGTGAGGTAATTTTCCTCAACTAGAAAGGGATGGAGGCCTATTTTAATCAAATTTAAATGTGTAAAAGTTTAGACCCCTTTAGTTAATATTATTGCAATCAATAAAAATTGATTGTGATTATCATGAATGAGTTTATCTAAATAAAATGTGTTCAAACTTAAGTAAATGATTTTAAAACAACATTCTATGTGATCAAAGGATTGAGAAGTTGAAGAAAAACTCAAATATTTTGGTACCTTATTAGGTACTTTGAGCCTTACCTCTTATGAAACATGTTTTCAAGGCAATATCTATGTGGAACCCCTGAACTTGATTGCATTTTTTGTATTTTTTACTACTACTTATTATATCTTAAAATTAAGAGTCCATTTTATTTTCGTATAACTTGAGATATTTTGAGCACCCATCAAATTTATAACCCTCTGCTTGTACACCCATGGACCTTTGACACATACATGGTACTTTGTTAAAACCTGAGCTATATTTGATGTTTTAAAACCTTAAATATTAATACACATGTAATAATTTTATCCTTCCTCTATAACTATTTCCATCATTAATTTATTTACACCTCACTCTCAGTTGGAATTTTCACTCTTCATCTCTCAAACCCTAGCCATTACTCAACCCCTTTTGTAATATTTTCTCTTACAGGTGATTCATTTAACTTTGTTGTAGCTATATTCAAGAGGTTCTAGGGTTTTTTCTTGGTGGATATCTGATATTTTAGGCACTTTATCAAAATTTCCACTATTCTCAATGAATATTTGATCATACAAATATTTTCATTAGGTTTTGGAGACTGTCATGCATATTTTTAGTTTTAAAATACCTATAAAATCTTTGTCAAATTTTGATCTTTGTCTAGTATCTTCTTAGGTTTTTAAAATAAAATAGCATGCCATAATTTCCATCATTACTTAGTATTTATCAATTTTAGGATCCTTACATGACACACATCAGAATTTAGAGTACTACAAAACATATCTTAGTTTTTTAAGTCATGCTTGACACACCTCAATTTTTTTCTACCTACACAACATACCCACATAACCTAATTAGTAAATAACACCTCATCAAATATCAAGATTTGGAAAACAACCCTTAAGATTTTGACAATTGTAGAACACTCCTAGGGTTTTCACCTTTCTACAAATAAATTATTTAATATTATCCATTTGGTTACAAAGAATCGCCTCACCAGAACATCATATGTTAGAAATCCTAAAGAAGAAAGGTGCCATGAGGTATCAGTTTCAATGTGTTGTTCCTCTTTCCAATTTGAAATCAAACATTAACAAAATCATAAACACAAATCTAGGGAATATAAATTTTACATAATGTGATTGCTACAAAGTCAAATTAGGTTCACAATATATATGATAGTGGCCTTCCTCAAGTTGTGGCCTTTCTAACATGAGTTTAGTGCCCTAAACTAGTTATCACTTTGGCTAGTCATTATGATAAGGAGAGAATAAAATTCAAGGATTAGAGAGATTTTTTCCACCTTGGTGTATACCACATTAATTATATGCTGAAGATACCTGATTATGAACCATTTAAGCAACTCATTCCTATACTACTTAACAATTATAGGATAACAATTAGATTTATTACCCAAAGATGATAGATAAATCCTGGCTCATAAAATCAATAAGTTCAAAATCAAGGTTTCCAAAGGTCATTTCATGTTTTTAATTAAAAATAGAAATCAATTATATCATTACACTCTTAAATATGATTATTGGAAATATTGCTACCAAAGACTTCCAGGAGTGGATGTATATATGAATCATTCATGAAAATAAATAATATATCAATTGGGGTGAATTAATAAGTGACTCTATTAATTAAAAAAATGGTAGAGGTACATAAAATAGGTAAATTTTAAATGTCCTATTCCTTAATTTATGCAGATGATCACAAAAGGATCTTTAGCAGATTGAATATTGTGGCCATATAACTTCATCAAAAATCTATAATTTCTATCCTCAATTCATAATAGGGAATAGTATAAAGCATTCCATATAATTAATGATTCATTTCCATATAATTAATTATTCCTTCCTATATTATATCATTCATATGTTTAAATATATCCATACAATGTTAGGTTTGTCAGTTTTAACCTCTATATAAATTATAAAGTGGGAAAGTTGGTTCATTCAATTCTGTACTTTTTCATACATCAAGGTATGTCAATTTGAAAATTATCCATACATGATACCTAGATATGTTGATGATAAACACGAAATAATGGAATTAGTGTGTCAACTTATTGATATGCAAAATTTCTTGTCCAAAAAACATAAGACATGTATACATTTCCCAATCACATTTCAAAGATACACTTATCCCTCTCTTACCAAAGCAAAAGGTATAGATGTTGAAATGACTAGAGTCACTCTTTTTCTATTTCATAGTAAGATATATTTTGATCTTAGGTTACTAATTTAAAATGATCTAAATTCTACATATTAACATGTTCCCTATTTTGAATACTTTTGGATGGACTACAATGATGATACAAATGTTAGGATACGATATTATTCTCATTTTAGACTAGAACAAATTTCTAAATATAATATCACATATGTTCCTAAATAATTTTAAAATGATGATGATGATGATGTTGTGGATATAATTTATCATGAAAATATATTAAATCATAAACTATTCCTTAAATTTATTGGATAAAAGTTGAGTCAACATCTCTAGAAGACAGATGTCAAGTAATGATAGACATAATATTTTCTTGGCTCAAAATCAAAGGGATTGGAGGTGAAAATTTTGGTTTTCCTCCACCATTGAGAAGTGTGGATATAGTTTCTCATCATGCTCAACAAGTTTTATAAAAAAATTCTTTGTATAATGCTTCTTTAAGCAAGGATATTAGTCAAACCATGATTGAAGAACTAAAAGAAAAAGAGGATGTGGTTCCAACAACTAGTCAACCTCAAAAGCTACCCAAGCTCAAGAAAAAAATGTTAGTTAAATGAGCTAAATTTATTTGGGAATTTATATGGATTTAAGTTCTTTACCTCTTAATTTTATGCATTCTCAAAGTCTATTCATAAGCACCACATAACATTTCATAGCAACAAATATTACCTTGCTAATCCATGTATCTACCTCTCCCAAGTTAGGTAATGCATTTCCCCAATTTCCTCCAAAAATAAATATCTCATTGACTCTAAATATGAGTCTACCTTATATTTCAACCCATAAAGCTTAAATAGAATCACCTAAGTTAGACAAAGTAATTTTTTACCCCAATCCACTCAAACGTTGATAATTTCAATAGGTCCTTCTAGTACTCAAGCTCAAATGGAACATGAATATACTCAACATGCATCCAGTACAAAAAATTTGTATTGGCTAAATGAGGTAGTAAAGAAAATAAATAAAATAATGAAACCTCAATAAAATGATTTCACTACACTCATCACTCTTGCTCCTCATATGTTAAATAAGTATAAGATAATTTATAGAATATTGATAAATGAATAAGGGAAATTATATGCTAAAGTGGAATTTCCTCCCCCAAATAAAGATAAAGAAGATGTCAGTGCTATAGTTTACTAAATATCAAATATATCAAAGGTGTGCCTTGGAAAAATCATGCATAAAGAAGTAAAAGAGAATGTATAATCAATAATATGTACACTCTTTGAGAAAATGGATAAAAAAAACTACCAAAGAGAAATTGAAAGAGAAAGTTGAAAAACTCTCATTAGTTGTTCAAAAAATGATGAAACCAATTCAATCCTTCTCTTCTGATATTGCACCTCAAATTTTAAAAGTAGAGACATTGAATGTAGCTAAATAAATTAGACATATTGGCAAAGTAATAATTAAAAAAGTTAATACTTCAAGGACACAAAAAATAATACAAAGCTATGTCTATCTACATTGAGATTGAATCTGAATTTGATATCACTAAAAAGTTATAATGTAATTATGAAGTTGAAGTTCGTAAATGGAAATAATTTCTACCAAAAATGGAATTCCTCTCTAAAATAAATCGAGATGTTCTAATTGCAGAAGGGGTTTTGAAAGAACAAAAATGTGGTGATCTCAAAAAAATCTAGGCACAACAAAATTTCATGTTTTCATTCTATAGGAAGGCTCAAAGAACTTTCAATAATCCTAATCAATGGAAATTGATGCAGTAAATGATATACAATAATTAATTAAGAAACTTCCCTATGAACTTATATATAATAAAGGAATGGTTCTTCTAGCACAGTCAATAATAGAAGAATTTAAGCAATTATTTAAAAAAGAGAGAGTTCCCAAATCTACATTCAATTCTAAATCAATCCAAAAATTCATCAAATATCAAAATTCTTTTGATAAACTTGATAAAATTTTGAAGAAAATTCAGTTCATTCCACACAACATGCTTGATCTTCATTGTGAAGGAAAAATTGGTTTCATACATTTACATGGCCCTGATGAAGATAAAGTGAAAGAAATAATGAAAAACTTTGATGGATGTAGGAAAATATTACATAGAATAAGCATAAGTTTAAGTCATTCATGATGAAGAAGATAATTGAAATGAAAAAAATAGTTCATGAATTTCAAGCCTATTTTTTTATAAATTAATTTTTGTATCTTTTAAGTTGTGCATTTTGATGATTTCACTTTCACAAATTTTAAGTTGTGAATTTTGATGATGTCATTTTCATAAATTTTAAGTCTTATAATTTTGTCATAGTGCTTTTACATCTTTCAAGTTGTGTATTTTTGTAAAAGTGCTTTTGCAACTACTCAAACTTTCATAAAAGGTGGTTATGACCAGTAACCACCACATTTTAATCTATATATATAATTTTTAAGTCATTATAAGGTATTTTTGACATAACATAAAATTTTGGCAAAGGAGAAAGAGTAGTTTTGTATGTACAACTCAATGAATAATCAATACAAGAATAAATCATGAGACTTTGTGCTATGGGTTTTTATAGATGAATAGTATGTTGATTTTATTCTTTTATTTTGATTTTATTTCAAATCTACTAGAACATCATTGTTGATTTGGTGAGTGATTTGACATTATTTATATAAAAGTCAGTTCAAGTTTATATAGAGGATTTAAATTCAAGAAACTAAAGTGAAAGTAAGGAAACAAAGTTGTATTTATTTCCCAAAATAATACATTGTTGTTTTTAAGTCTTTTAGGCTCAATGTCTCCTTGGTGTATGAAATTTATGATTACTTTAGAGCCTATCTTTTTTCCTTTCTAAGGAAAAGGGTTTTTATCATCATATTGATCATTCATCCTATAAAATTTGGGTATTTATAGCATTTTTATATGTTTAAAATATTAAATTTATCCTCTTTATTCCATCTCACTTTCCTTTCTCTCTCCTTACTCTGTAATATTCTTCTTTTTCTATCACTTCTCCTTTTTACCTCCTCATACTTTCAGGTTTAAAGTATAAAAACCCATATAAAGACAACATTTTTACTATAGATATTTTCATTTTTAGTTTTTACTTTGAATTTTAATAAATTTTATTACACCTTCCAATAGGAGAGGTACTCAGTCCCCAAATTGATGATTGAGAACACATAATTTTCCCACTCACAATTGTTTTAGCCAACAGTTTTTGGTATGCACCATCAAGTGCATTTTAATGTTTTTTGTGCAACCCACATGAGGAAGTTTTGACTCATATGAATATAATATTATATCAAGGAATAATTCACCAAAAATAAATTTAATGATAATAACTTACATAATTAGACCTTAATTTTGATATTAGACAGTGTGCATGGGAATGTGACAAAGTTAGTGTTTCTCAGTTTTAGATATTTTGAATACACTGAACCTATAAATATATCATGCATAAAACATTCCAATAATTATTTAATGTATAATATTTTTTATATCTCATCAAACAACTCATAATCCTAAAAAATAAATGTTGCATATAACCATTATTGGAAATCAAGATCTTGATTGTCAACTTGACCTTAATTGGATAGTAGCTACAAAAGAAGATATTTCTTCAAATCTTTGATCAATTTATTTGGATAATATAGTTAGTTATTCTCATTTCCAAAATGTTACTACTATTATAAATAAAGAAGAAGATCATGTTTCTATTACCTGAAGGAAAATAAAAAATATCTCAATAAGACAAGTGAGAAAAAAGTAAAAAGAGTAGCACAAATATCCTATCAAGCATCTCATATAGTAAGAGTATCTTCTCTTGACCATTCCATTAGTTTAGGCTCTATTCCACCAACTAAATCTTGATTGGGAAAGTGAAACACATGAAGATATTTATTCATCTTTATGATAATTTACATGGGATAATATAATTAGTGAAGTTTAGTTTCAAAGAGTCATTGATGTGTTGGAAGAAGAAGAGTATCATGTTATTATTTCGTAAAGAGCTAAATCATTATCTACGTGAAGAGCATAACCAATAAGGGTAGCTTAAAAAGTAATTCAATCTCATCTTATTCCTCAACAATAATAGTTTTATTTCAAACTAGAAGAAATAAGATTTACCAAAGAAAGCAAATCTCAAGGTAATACATATCCATTCTATTATTTACAAGAGAATTATGATTTTAAGATAAGTCATAAACATAAAAATAAAATCAATAAATCATCAAGTCTCCCATTAAATATTATAAAAAGTAAACAATAATAAGGTGGTTCTATATTAATTCAGGCTCTTATCCTCAGGGGACATTCTTCCTTTGTAAGTATTTTTTTATATGGAAGTACCATGGGGTAATGCAATAGGGCCACTAGCTCTAGGATAGTAACACAAACTTTCTAAAGGTTTACGAAAGAACTTTCCTAAATTCTCAAGTGATGGGAAAAAAATTCAAAAAACCATACCAAAGCCTTATTTATGGCATGTGGTATGTTAAGAGTGGAATCCAAATATATTATAGTCAGGTTATTTGTGAAAACCCTTCAAAATGGAGTATTTGATTGGTTTTATCATCTCACTCTGATTTCTATCACTAGTTGAGAAAACATGAAAACCATATTTGAAAGTAGAATCAAACTCACTAAAAATACACATGTATTTCTCACACAACTTGATCAAATAAATAAATAAGAATACAAACATATGATAGAGTTCATGGCCAAGTTTAATAACTTATTACATAAAATACCTATAATGACTAGACCAATGGTAGAAAATCAAAAATGCTTCTTTATCAATTTACAATTTCAAGAGGTAAATCATCAATTAAGAAGAGCCAGAATAGTTGACTTAGAGGTAGCTCAAACATTGGCCATTGATGTTTAGGAAAACATGATAATGGTTAGAAAACTAAAGAACGAAACTTTAATATATAAAATGCAAATTTTAAATCAGATTTAAACTATATAGCTTCTACAAAAAATGGCTAATGATATAACAACATTAAATAATAAATTACCTCATAAAGCCATTTATCCTCATTATCAGGGCATTCCAAGATGGAACTATGTACCTTATCAATAAAATCACCCATGTTTACAAGCTCCTAAATAATAAAAAGCTTGCCATATGCCTCTAAATCCTAATGCAAGTGCTCTTGTGAATTTTATTCTAGAAACATAAGAGATATTTGGATATCAATAAGAATTACTTGAGAAATAAAATCTAGGCCCTCAAGAATTTAAATCATAGGAACCTAATGGTGACTCCACTGATACATAACTAGAATGCAACTCTGAAGAAGATGACTATAATGACATAGTAAAAACATTTCTAGTCTTCACTAGAGCATAAAATCAAAATGAAGAAGTGAATAAAAAGTAACAAGATGAGAAACAAGAAGAAATGCAAAAGGTCATTCTTCCTCGATAAACTACATCACTAAGTCAAGCAAAGGGGGAAAAACCTATAACTAAGGTATTCAATCCTCCTTAAGCCTTTGTTACTACTTATCCAAAATCTAATATTGATTTTAAAAATAATGTAATCATGTTTCAAACCATTGCAAATGTTGAAAACTCATCTTATACTAGTATACTAGCTTTTGATATTATTAAACATGTGAATACAACCAAAATTAAAATATCCCAAGATGAAAATATAAAATAAAATTTATATAAATTAGATAAGGTAGTTTATTTTATCAAGATAAAAAACTATAGTGTTAAGAAAACAAAATTTAAATGGATTCTAGTGACACCATCTTATTCTAATGACTTGAACTCCATGGCCACCGACACCTCTAAGTTTGGTAAGGTAGAACCATTCTACATTTCCATTTTCCTCAAAGGATGTAAATTGAGTAACTACATCATTGATACTAGAGTCTATGATAACATGATTCCAACTAAATTAACTCATTCCCTAGGTTCAACCTATACTATAACCTTTATCCATTGATATTCCATGGAAGAAAAATAGGTGCCCTTGATCAGTCAGATTATAGATGCCCAAGTAGCTTTATATTTTTTCATCAGAAAATAATTAAAATGACTATCTTAGTGGTAGATATCCCAACTACATATTACATCCCATTAGGAAGAAAATTATGTAAATAATTAAGTAATGGAATTCTATTGGATTTATCTCATGCTATGATTCCAATCAAAGGAGTTAATCAATTCTTAGAACTTGAGTTAAAAACCAAGTATATAATGCAAAAGGTTGATGAACTAAGAATTGATATTCTATATGAAGATGAAATAATAGGTAATTATATGATCATGCCAAAAGAAGAGTTAGATATGTTTTGGGTAATGGTATCAATCCAAATTAATTCTAGATAATTAAATTTGATGGCAGTTATTCCTTAATTGGTGCAATAGTAGAAGTCATTATTATGTCTCTAAGTAAGGAATTTATTCCTTTTTTTGAATAAATTTTAGTTTTAATGTACCAATAACACTACCAAATATGAAGCCTTACTTCTTAGATTATAGGCTACTAAAGAAATGGGAATAAGAAACTTAAAACTATAGTTATATACATAATTAGTTGTGAAATAGATCAAAGTCTAATATCAAGTAAAGAATTTTCATATGAAGCACTATCAAAATAAGGTATGGGACAATATTGAATATTTTAAAGCTTTCTCCATAACGATTATTCCTAGATAAAATAATACAAAATATGATGAGCATTTTGTATTTCTTTCCCACACTCTAATATTAAAAAAGATAAGTACACTATTGAATTAGTATATAGACCCAATTTTATAAATAATTTCAAGAATTTTTAGGTCTTCAATTATGATCAACAAATTATCACTTTTCTTAAAAAAATGGATATATTCAAAAATCTCTACTTTGAAGGAAGTGATTTGACATATAAGGAATCTTCAGTACAAACTAAGAAAGAAGGAATTATTGAAGATTAAAACCAAGAAGAAATAATTAAATTTAAAGAGAAATTTTTTTCTAAAGGTTTCATTTCTCTAAAATAAATTTTTAATAAACATGATAGGTTTATTAAAAATAAGACACAAAAAGATTATTTCAATTCAGTCGACTACAAACAAGTGAATATCAGATCTAAAGAGCAACCGAGGTTGTCAAACATTTTAAAGTGTTGTTCACCTGAAGATTGGAGAAATTTTATTTCACTTCCCCGAAAGTACATTGATATTATTTCTTACTCATATGCTGATCTCAAATATTTGTGGCCAAGAGAGATGTCCCATATAGTGCCTCTCAAATCTGATTCAAGGCCTTTCAAATAAAATAAAATATAGATAATCCAAAAATATTTGGGACTATTTTTGAATATGTTATAAACATTTTGAGTGGATGAATCATTTTTCATATTCAAAATTTAACATGTGTTATGAATATAGTGCAAATTCACAATAGAAGTGGAGAGATTAGGATATGTGTGGATTTTTAAAATATGAATTAGGATTATCTAAACCATAACTATCCATTTTCAATTATGGATCAAGTGATTTGTGATGTCATAGGTTTAGAAATTATTTCTATGTTGGATGTATTTTTAGGATATAATCAGATAGAGGAGGCAAAAAAAGATCAACACAAAACTACCTTCACCATTCCTTGGGGTAAATTTGCATATTATAGAATGCCTTTTAGCCTCATCAACACAGGATCAAAATTTAAAACACAAATTGATCTCACATTTCATTATATATAAAAAATATAATTGTAGTCTATTTGGATGATCTAATAGTTTTCTAAAAAAAGAGAGAATACCATTATGAGCATTTAGAAAAAGTGTTTGAAAATGCCATCTTCATGGTATTTCTCTGAATCCAAAAAAAATGTCTTTGGAGTAAATAAAGTCAGGTTACTTGGGCATATTATTTCAAAATAATGAATAAAAATAGATCTTGAAAAAATTAAAGTTATTCAAAAATTGTCTTTTTCAACCAGTAAGCTAGGAGTTCATTCTTTATTAGAAGACATATATTTTTTAAGCAGGTTTGTACTTGAATTCACATAACTCAAAAAAAATAATAATGATATGATAAGATTAAAACCTTATTAAAAATGGAACAATTAAGTAAAAGGCACCTTTGAGAAAATAAATACTATAATTACTCACGCACCCACTTTGGTATGCCCTATTTCCAAAAAGATTTCATCATATATGTTATTCTTCTAATCACACTCTAATTTATTATGATTCAAAAGAATGATGAAATAATTGAATCATGATAAGTGGTCTCAAACAATATGAAATCAAATACTCTCCTATTGAAAAACATGCATATGTCATTGTTAGATCAGTTCAAAAGTTCAAGTATTGTATTATCAATTCTCATTCTATTATGATGGTGCCTGATACAATTATAAAATGTATTCTGACACAATAAGAATTTTTTTCAAAGAGAGATAATTGGATCAAGAAAATTCACTAATAATATATTTAAATTAAAGCTATTTAGCTAGATCGAGGCAAAACATTATGTCAGTTTATGATAATACAGTCTAATAATCATATGATTCATGTTTGGCAAGTGAAAATGATCAAGAAATAAAGAATTTTCCACTATTATTATTTGTTTATTCTATAGATGAGTGGTAATTGGAAATTTTATATGTCCTAACATATGGTGAATATCCATCACATCTATATTCTAAACAATGAATAATGGTTAAGTTGAAAGTAGATAAGTTTATTATTTGGAATAGAACTTTATTTAAAAAGAGTATTGATGGTTTATTTCTGAGATATGTAGATAGATAATAAAAAATATACTTCTTGAGGTAATTCATGTTCAAGCCTATGGAGATCATTTTTATGCATTGGTAACATCATTCAACATTCTGAGAGGTGAGAGCTCAATATTATTATTCATCCTTATTCAAATATGCCTATGAATGGGTAAGGAAATGAGAATCTTGTCAACAATTCGTTGTTAGGCCAAAACTTTTAGCTTTACCCCTCAAACCAATTATGATTGAAGAACCTTTTTAGTAATTGGGTTGGATTTCATATAAAAATTGTAATCCTCAATCAATCATTGGCCATACACATGTTCTCATAGTGACAAAATATTTCTTGAAGTGGGTTGAAGTAATTCTAGTTAAACAAACAACTTCAGAGGTAGTGTGCAAATTTATCAAAGAAAATATTCTAGTGAGATATAGCATACCTCAAATTATTTAAATAGATAACCCATAAAAATTTTATTTAACTAATTTGGTTGGTTTTTATTATGTTTATGGAATTTATTTTTCCTATTCTTCATACTACTATCAACAAGGAAACAACTAAGTAGAATCTAACAACAAAAATCTTGTTACTATCATTCATAATCTCATAGATGAAAATCAAAGGAATTATAATAAGAGATTATACGATGCATTATGGGTAGACCATATCACTACCAAGAAGCCATATATGTGTCTCCATTCTAATTATTATATGGAACAAATATTGTAATACCAATAACCCTTGAATTATCTACATTGTAATTGTCTAGAGCTATTAAAAATCAAAATTTTGAAAGCTCATTAGATAAGATAATTTTATATTTGAACAATATTAAAGAGGAAATAATTCATTTTATTGAAAATATTATAGAACATAAAGCTCAATTCAAAACATTTTTGGAGAAGAAGGTAAAGAAAATATATGTTCAAGTTGGAGATCTCATACTCCTATGGGACAAGTGAAGAGAACCAAAAGGAAATCATGGAAAGTTTGATTCTTTGTGGATGGGTCTATTCAATATCAGGCACTTCTATGGTGACAATACATTATACTTGGCTTACTTAGATAATACACACCTTCCCTTTCCATACATCATGTAATATTTAAAATATTAGTTCAATTGAAAACAGGTTATCCCCTGTATGTAAATAAACAAATTTAAGATTTTGGTTGTGTTCTCAGATTTTCTTGTTTTTTGTTGCATTGTCTCATTTTTATCCCTCATTTCTTTCAGTCTCTTATTTTTTTCTTCCTTTTATTTTTTAGGGTATCTTTGTCAAGGTTTATTGGTTAAATTATTTGTTATATTTGAAATATGACTTTGTTTCCCAATGGATAAAGTACTTGTTTATGAAACTCAAAATTATGAGATTCTCACTTTGTCTTTTGCAATCAAAGTCCATAGTTAGAGTTAATTTTTATACTCAAATTTAAACATGTGTGAAAATTTGATCCCCCTTAGTTAATATGATTGCAATCAATCAAAATTGATTGTCATTATCATGAATGAGTTTATCCAATGTAAATGTGCTTAAACTTAAGTAAGTGATTTTAAAAAAACATTCTAACTGTTTGAAAGATTCAGAATTTGAATAAACATATAATTATTTTGGTACCTTTTTGGGTTTTTTATCCCCACCTCACAAGATGTAGGTTTTCAAGGAATACATAAAACCTATATATGAAACTCAAGACCCTGCTTGTATGCTTCCAGTTCCTAACTACTACTTAGCATATTTTAGAAGTCTGAGTCATTTGTTACATCTCAAAATAACATGAGACATTATAATCACCTATCATATTTTTGACCCTCTACCTTCAACATGTAGACCTATGACACATGAACTATACCTTTTTGAAATTTAAGCTATCTTTGGTGTTTTAAAATCTTTGATATAATGCACATAACTACCTACATGTATGATTTTTTCATTTTACCTCCATAACTATTTCCCTCATTCATTTATTTACACCTCACTTTCATTTGGATTTTTCACTCTCCATCTCTCAAACCCTAGCCATTGCTTGACCTCATTTTCCCCATTTTCTCTTTCAAGTGATCTATTCAACTTTGTTGTAACTATATTTAGGAGGTTTTAGGATTTTCTCTTGGTGGTTCTCCAATATTTTAGGCATTCTATCATAATTTCCAATGTGTGAAATTTATTAAAGGATATTTGAGCTTGAAAATATTTTCATAAGGTTCTGGATACCATCATGTACCTTTGTAGTTTTCAAATACTTGAAAAATATTTGGTATATTTTGAGCTTTATCTAGCACCTTATTGGGTTTTCTAACTATTACCAAACATGTTGTAATTTATATCATTACTTGGTATTTTTTAGGTCCTATATCCTTGCATGACACACGATGGAAGTATGAGTCTTAGAAAACATACCTCAATTTATGAGTCATGCTTGACACATATTGGGTTTTCACTACCTACACAACATGCACATGAAATCCACTTAGTACATAACACCTCATAATATTCTAAGAGTTGGAAAACAACCCTCAAGTTATGATTATTATAAAACATTCACAAAGTTTCCACTTTTATACCATGTATGTATTTAATCTCTACCTTCTAGTTATATAGACTTGCCTTACCAAAACATCATATATCATAAACCCTAAAGAATGAAGTTGACATGAAGTACCAATTTTAAGGGGTTACTCCCCTTTTAAATTTGGAATCAAACATTGTCAAAATCACAAACACAAATCTAGGATATATCCATTTGATATAATTCTAGAAAAGAGTGAATGTTACTCCAAAGTTAGATTGGGTTTAAATTGTACATGACAGTGGCCTTCCTGCGGCCTTCTAACATAGGTTCAGTGCCTTGAACTATTACTCACTTTAGTTAGTCATTATGACAAGGAGAGAAGAGAATTCTAGAACTATTTTTTTTTTGTTCACCTTATTGCATAACACATTGAATATATGTTAAATATACTTTATCATAAGCCATTTATGCAGCTCACTCCTAAGATTGCTCAACAATTATGGGCAATAATTAATTTTCTTGCTTCAAGATGATTAAAAAATCTTGGATTGTGAAACCAATAAGTTCAGTGTCAAGGTTGCCAACGTTAATTTCACATTTTTAATTCAAAATTGAAATCAATGATATCATTACACTCCTGAATAGGATTATTAGAAATCCTATTGCTATAGGCTTTCAAGAGTGGATGTATAGATCTATCTAGTTCATTCATGAGAATCAACAATAGATCAATTGGGGTGAATAAATTCATAATCAAATTTTAGAGGCACATACAATATGTAAATTTTACTTGACCTCTTACCTAATTTATGTAGTTGATCACAAAAGGATACTCAATAGATTGAATACTGTTGGCTAGACAACTTCATAAAAAAATTATTTTTATATCCTTAGTTCATATTGGGGAATAGTGAAAATAATTTATATAGAGTTAAATATTCCCTCTTATAGTATGTCATTTAGATGTTTAAATGAGATATATACAATTTTATGTTGTCAATGTTAGCATCTACATAAATTTTAAAGTGGGGAGGTTGGTTCATTCAATTCTCTACTTTTTCATACATCAAGGTGTGTGGATTTGAAAATTCTTTGTACATGATACCTAGATATGTTGATTATAAATGTGATCTAATGGATTTAGTGCATCAAATTGTTGAGACTCATCATTTCTTGTCTAATAAACATAATACATGTATACATTTTATAGTCACAATTGGAAGATACCCTATGATTCTATTACCAAAGCAAAAGGTATAAATCTGGAAATAACTAGATTCACTCTTCATCCATTTCATAGTAGGATATATTTTGATATTATTGGAATAATTAAATTATTCTCCCAATTCTAAATTTTAACATGTTCCCTATTTTGAAGACTTTTGGATGGACTATGATGATGATATGAATGTTAGGCTATGACATTATTCTCATTTTAGCCTAGAATAGATCATTAAATATCATATCACATAGGTTTATAAAGAATTTTAAGAAGATGATGTTGTGGATCCCATTTATTAGGAACAAGATATTGAATCACAACCTATACTTCAAATTGATTGGATAAAAGTTGAGTCAACATCTTTGAAATACATAACTCAAGCAATATTGGATATAACACTTTTTTGGCTCAAAATAAAAGGGATTAGTGTTGAAAATGTTGGTTTTTCTCCACCATTGAGAAGTTTGGATATAGGTTCTCATCATGCTCAACAAGAAGCAGAATGAAAGTTAGTGATATATGGCTCTTAAATCAAGGATATCAGTCAAACCATGATTAAATAAATGAAATAGAAAGAGATGTTGTTCTAACAACTACTTAACCTCAAAATTTTCCTAAGCTCAAGATCAAAATGTTAGTTGAAGGAGACAATAGGTATTTTATAATTTATAGTGCTCTAAGTTATTCACCTATTATTTTTATGCATTATAAAAGTCTATTCATTAACACCACACAATAGTTCATAGCTACAAATACTCCCTTGATAATCCCTATATTTTCTTCTCCCAAGTTAGGTGATGTATTTCCCAAATTGTCTCCAAAAATAGATATCTCATTGACTCAACCTTCACCTAAAGATATTAGTTTGCCTTCTCTATCAACCCCTAAAGATTAAACTAAATCACCTAGGTTAGATCAAAGTATTTTCTTACCCCCATCCACTCAAAACTTAATAATTTCCCCATGTCCTTATGGTACTCAAGATCAAATAGAACATGAATATGCTAATTATGTATCTAATATAGAGATTATAGATTGGCTAAATGAAGTAATTAATAAAATAAAGAAGAAAACAACGCAACCTCAAGAAATTGATTTCAGTGCATTCATCACTCTTAGTCCCTGTATGGTAAAGAAGACTAAGACTGTTTATAAAATATTGATAGATGAATAATGAGAAAGGTATGTTGAAGTGATATACCCTATATAAAGATAAAGAGGATGTCAGTGTTACAAATTACTAGATATCAAAAAATGTATCTTGGCAAAGCCATGTGGGAAGTAAAAGAGCAAGTAAAATCATGAATAGGTACACTCTTTGAGAAAATGGATCAAGAAAAAGATACCAAGGATAAATTCAAATATAATGTTGAACAACTATCATTAGTTGTTTATAAATTTGTGAAACCAATTCAATCCCTCCTTTGATATTTCACATCAAATTTTAGATATAGATACATTGAATGTAGCTAAATGATTTTTTAATATGGATAGAGTAACAAAAGAGTGGTTATAAAAGTTAATGATTTAGGGAACCAAAATAATAAACAAAGCTATGTCTATCTACACCAAGACTCAATCTAAATTTGATATGAATAAAAAGGCAAAATATAAATATGAATTTAAAATTGGTAAAGTGAAAAACTTAATACTAAGATTGGAGGTATTCTATGAAAAATATATATGTTCTAATTATATAAGGAGTTTTGAAACAAGAAAACTATGGTGATATCATAGAATTGTTAGGTGCAACAAAGTTTTGTATCTGTATTTTAGAAAAAGGCTTGAATAATTTCAAATAATCCTAGTCAATAAAAATTGATGTAATAAATGATATATTAATTTAATTAAGAAACTTTCTTGTGCATTTATAGATGATAAAAGAATGGTTATTCCATCACAATCATTCATATAAGGATTCAAGCATTTGTTTGAAAAAGATATAGTTTTCAATACTGCACTCAATTCTGAATCAATCTAGAGATTCATAAAATATCAAAATTCTTTTGATAAACTTAATAAAAATTTTGAAGAAATTTCAGCATGTTCTACATAAAATGCTTGATCTTCATTTTGAAGGAAAAATAGGTTTAATACATTCAGATGGACCTGATGAACACTGTGAAAAACAATGAAGAACTTTGATGAATATAGGAAAATATTGAAATAGAGTAAGCAAAAGAAAGTTCTAAACATTCATGATGATGATGACTAAAATACAAAAGTATTTTTCAACTTTCAAGCATGTTGTTTGATAAATTGATTTTTGAAACTTTTAAGTTGTGTATTTCAATGATATCACTTTTCACAACTTTTAAGTCATGAAATTTTGTCATAAAACTTTTTCAACTTTTAAGTTGTGCATTTTTGTAAAATCACTTTTGTAAATGATCAAAATGTTATAAAAGGTGGTTATGACCCATAACCACCACCTTGTAAGATATAAATTTAAGTTTTTGAGTCATTATAAGGGATTTTTGACATAAATAAATTTTGGCAAAGGAGAAATAGTAGTTTTATATGTACAAATATAGAATCAATACAAGAAGAATTTGTGAGACTTTGAGCTATGGGTTTTTTCTATATTAATAGTATATGTTATTTTTTCATTCATTTTGATTCTTTTCTTTCAAAATTTTTAGAACATTGTTGATAATTGTTAAGTGATTTGATATTCTTTATATAAGAATCTATCAAATTTTATATAGAGGATTTAAAATCAAGAAACTTAAGTGAAAGTAAGGAAATAAATTTATAAATATTTACCACAAAGAATACATGGTTGCTTTTAAGTCTTTTAATCTCAATATCTCCTTATTGTATGGATTTTATGCTTACATTCAGAGCTTGTTTTATTTTCCTTTTTGAGGAAAATAGTTTTCATCATCATATTAATCATTTGTCCTATAAAGTTTTAGTAGTTATATCACTTTTATGTGTTTAAATTATTAAATATATCCTATCTAATCCTTATCAATGTCCTTTCTCTCTCCTTACTTTGTAATATTGTTCCTTTTCTCTTAGTTCTCCTTTTTATACCTTCTCATATTTTTAGGTTAAAAATACAAAACTCCCTATAAAAACAACATTTTTTCTTTAGATATTTTCATTTTCAGTTCTCTATTTATATTTCAATAAAGCTAGATCTACCTTATAATAAGATAGAGACTTAGTCTGCACATAGTTAACTAAGAAAACACAAATTATTGCTCAGATAATTTTTTCATCCAATAGGGCCACAACCACCCTTGAAAAATATGGTCAGTGTATACACATAATATTTTCAGCCTTCTATTTATTATTGAAACTTTATATCTTGTAGGAACCTATCAAGTCTCAATCTCTCTGAGTGCATGACTTAAGGGGTGCACTAGAAAAGGGGTTGGTAGACCATCGGTGCTTCATAAGATTGTTATCCCTTTTACCACTTGCCATCTACACACTTGTCCCCTAAAACCATCTACCCTAAGTTTTTTATTCTCATTCTTACCTCCTTTAGTCTTTTCCTCTTTCCATTCCTATTTTTCTTGCCTTAACATATTTTTTTATTGTCATTTTTATTGGATCAATTGGGTCAACCCAATACAGTGTAGGGCCATTATTTACTTTCTTGGTTTGTTAGCCTTTTGACCTACCTAACACAGACCTAGTAAATTGTCCCCAAAAACATATTGGGTTGAATGGGTCAACCCTGTACAGATGACATTCTTGGAAGGATTTAAAATAAGGTCTGCCTATATATAAAAGGTCATTTCCCACCATTTCATAAGAGAATAATTATTAGTGAATAAGTGTGAGTGAACATCTACTTATTGACCATTCTACTTGAGGAATAAATCTTAGGGTTCCATACTTTATTTGGAGATATGGATCTTGTCTTGTGGATAAGTCGTTTGGATGCTTAGATAGGTTGTGTAGCCTAGACCTAATTTATCTTGGTTGTCCTTACATACTATAACAATCTCTTACAAAGCACCTTGGCCAAGGGAGAGATTAAGGCTCGGTGGGTTCATCTTCAAAGGTAAGTATCCATAACTTTATTTCTCCTTTGTAAGAGTAGATAGATAATGAAATTTTATTCTTCTCCCATGTATTAGGATTTCATATACATTATGTGAGTATAAGTCTTCTAACACATTTTTAGTTTAGTTGGTTTTTTATTGTTTCTAACCCCTACTTTGTGCCACAAGGTTTGGTGAGCACTAGATTAGATTTTGCTTTCTTGTTATTAGAATAGAGTAAACATTTAAAACTTTAGGACTCCATTAGGGTTGTTGTGTAATTGTGTTAGAATTTAGGCTTTAGAACCCTTCCTAGCATGATATGTTATGATAAATGATACTGGTGATCTCCTAATCAAGTCTAGTGGATGCCCATATTGGTCATGCTCTCGCTTAACAAATATACCCCAATCAGAAGTGTATGTGAGATTTATCTTATCTGATATAGGATTAATTGATAGACATGATGCATTTTTGATTACATACATTCTACTAAACTCTATGTGAACTAACTCTTACATGATTTTTTCACTTTTACCTTCATTTTTTTGTTTATTTTGATCATAATTTTTATCACATATTTTGACATTCTGGGTAGATTATGTTAACCTAGATTTTTATCTCTATGCACAGGTTGTAAGAACAAATAATTAGATTAACCCAGTATAGATTTCCATATTTTTAGACACCCAGTTCAACCTACAGGTTAACCCAATCAACTCCATATAGTTTAAGCACTTTGTTAGCAAGTTCTTGTATAACTTGATTGATTTTATCAACCTAGTTTGTAGGTTTTGCCAACATAACTCAAAGTTATTCATCAATAATCTTCCTTCATTGCATCTCTGATCCACCAAGGTTCCTTTCTACTTATCTATTTCTTTCTTTTTTATTTTTCCTTTCATAGTTTGTAGTCTTCAAAACTACCCTTGCATAGTCAACCAGATTGACACTGTTGACCCAATTCTATGTTGTGTGTTATTTGAAATAACTAAATTGACACTACCGACCTAATTCATTTATAGAATTTTCTTCCATAGTACAAGTTTGACCCTATTTTGTATTTTGTGCATATAGTGTCAACACTATACCTTGTTTCAAATTGGAATTAACCTCATATTTGTTAGTAATTAGTTCGCACCTTTCTTTTCCTATTACTTGTAAGCTTAGAATAGTATACATAGTCTAATTGAGGGATTTTTAATTAATCACTTAGTTTCACTATTTATATTTTATGCACACATGACCAAATCATAAAAATATAAACAATAACTTTAACATTTATCTACCCTAGGCTAACCTACTTGGATTTCATCACCAAGGGGGAAGCCAACTTGATGCTCTATTCAAGTATAAATCATGGTTAATGGTATATTCTGGCTAAACACTCAACACCCTTATCATTGTGGTGTGTGAAGTGAGGGGTAGGCCCTAATACCAAGCATGTATCATTAACACTATAGTCCCTTTCATCCCAAACTAACTGAAACCCTCCTTAGATTGTTATCTAATACCATTTTTATAGCCAACCTCCCATTACATTAAAAATCACATCTTAATAATCTAATAAATAATCAGGTTGACCAATTAGTTATCTTTACTTTTCAAGTTTTTTGCTTGCTCTTTGCTTAATTTTGTGCACAAAACCTTGCTTTAGCTAGTGTTGGTGTAATATTTTTTTTGTGTTTCAATTGGATTGGCTAGTTTTAATCCAATTGGCTATATGTTTCCTTTCATTACTTAATGCTTTTCATTACTTATAATGTTAGATTTTTTCATTTTGAAAATTTTTTTAGGCTTCTTAAGTTCCCTATTTTATATACTAGATCAACCTAGTCGACCCAGTGTTTTTTTTGCCTTTTATACACTATACTAGATCAACCCAGTTGACCCTATATAGTTTTATAGTCCCTATTTATATACTGAATCAAACTAGTCGACCCTATATAGTTTCAATCACCTCTTTTGACCTTTGATTTCTCATATCTCTTCTTTCTCCTTCATCATGGACTTTATATTGGATAATGACATTGATTTATAGTCAATACACATGATGAACTTTACCAATCCTAATAGGTCCTCCCATAGATAGAGGAGGGCTCCTCTTTTGGATGTTAGTAATATTCATATTACCACTCTCACAATGAACTATGGGACCCCTCCTCATACCTCTTTGCAGCATAATCCTCTTTTCTTAGAATACCAACTTGATTTATAGTATACTCCAAAAATGCTTTTCTTTATTTCCAAGTTTCCTCAACATAGAGGAAAGGATCCTTCCACCATTTACAACCTCATGATTAGTGGTCAAACTAAAGAGCCTCATTCAACCACTCCTATATTCTTAATATTATTTATAGGTACCACTTTATATGGTTCTCAACCTCTTCCTTCAATTTTTATTCCTTCTTATGCCATGACTTCCTCTTCTCCAACTTATTATACCTCCATGCCTAGTATCTCAACTAACATGGTAGGTTATACATCTTGTGCGCCTCTCATAATATCCACTATCATTGATCCTTCCATTATATGATTGATTATTACCCAAATAAATAATTCTTCTAGTGCTTCCTCTCAACCATTCACTAGTCCATCTTTTGTTTCACAAGCAAATTTTGCTACTAGTGCCTCAAATTCTCACAATTCTTCTCAAGTTCATATCAATGCTAATAGTGGTACCTAATCCATTAATACCAACACAAATACCAATTCCAATTCTTATAATGTTAATTAAACACATTAAATATTTTTTCAAACTCTCAATCAAATGAATACCTTTCAAGCGCATAACACAAATCAAATGATGAGAATGCAAAACCACCTCCTTAACCTTTAATCTCATCTACAACCAATAGCTTGGGGCACATATAAACAAAATGTTCCACCTCCTCCTCTTTTATATTATCAATGAAATATCATTCCTCACCTCCTTTTGTCAATAAAACCATTAAACATATACAAAATAAACCTCTCACTACTTAAATTACCAACATTGATATAGGAGGTATAACAATTACAATTTCTTATAATGGATCAATCGATCCTACCCTTCACCTCAAAACATTTGGAAATATTTACAAGGATTATATAAAATTAAATACCTTTGTTACTACCAAGTTCCTATCCAAAACCCTCATGGGTGATGTCTTGGATTGGTACAATCAAATTAGAGCTCATTCTATTTCTAGTTTGGAGGATTTAGTAAATGCTTTAGTGCAAGAATTACAAACTAATGATCTTCTTGAAAACACTTTGGCCTATTTCATTAATTTAAAATAACATGATAATGAAAATACCAATCCTTTATTAAGATATGGAAGACTTTGTCAAATAAATGTGAACATAACATGGCAAATGACAATCTTTTTCATCTCTTTACAAATGCTCTCTTTCCTAAATTACAATATTAAGTTCTCGCTCTCTCTTTATGTACCTTGGAGGAGGCTATTGACCAAGATAAAAGAAAAAATTTCATAATGCATAAATTCAAGCCACCCCAACCTTCTATGGGTCCTTTTTTATTACTTAATAATAAAAACCATAATATCACCAATGATGGTGTTACCAATTCTTATGACACCATTCACAATGTTCAAGCTATCATTCCTAACCCTTCTTTGGAACTAGCTTCTTCTTCTCAAAAATATACCAATCCTCATTTCTCTTCACCTAATAACATAAATTTTCATAAACCTTTATCCTTGACTAAATTTTAATTCAAGTGTCTACCTAAGCATCTTCTATGATAACTCAACCCTACTCATCCTATGAAATCTTGGTATGATCTTAACAAGTTTTGTTGGTTTCACGCTAGTTGGGGTCATTCTCATGAGACCTGTAGACAACATAATTTAGATATGTATTTTATTCTTGGACCTAATTTCAATCATGATTCCATTATCCATAAGCATCAACAAGCCTATTAAATTACTTTCAAGGACTATAAATCAAATGATAAAACACAATCTTTGAATCAAGCAAATGCTCATTTGGTTATCTATAAGGATCCTCTACCTAATAACCAATTTATTCAAGATACTCATGAAAATCCCACCCCTTCCACCAATAATTTATAAAGTCTTGTTGAACCAATTTTCAAAGAAAATGTGGTTAGCATGACCAATATGTGAATGGTGGTGGATTTCATTGATTCCCAACCTATCTACACTCCTTCACAAAAGACATATCATGTTATCTAGGATTCTTCTCCAACTCATTTAAAAGAGTTGGGGAAAGAAGATCTTATCACTTTTGATGATCCAATTTATGATTCTCCCTTAGATAACACATCCCATTCTATTTCTATCACTCTTCTATCATCTTCTAATACTAATGATAATCAAGCTTCTTCTAAAACTTCTTCTTCCACTTCTCAAAATTAACTTGAACCAATTAGTTCATCATCTCAACATGATTTACCACCTTGTTCTAAACCTTCTTCTTCTTATCAACAAACATTCTAATGTACTTCAGTTCCTTCTTCCAAGGACTTCCTTAACCACTATGCACCTATATCTAACAACCTTCTTATGGGTTATGATGAGTGGGATCCCAAAGCAAAGCTCACTAATCTCCCATACCAAATTCCATTCCTTGAGATTATGAGGAATTCCCCACATCATAGAAACCATCTCATGTAGCTACTATTTGAGATGAATGTCCCTCATCCTCCACTAGCAGGATGGGAGGTAACTTTATCTGGTTTTGAAGATAATAGTTTGAAACAATGTGAAGAGATGTCTATCCACATTGACAAGACCATAGACACTTCTCTTTCTCTAAAATTTCCCATAGCTTCTATGATTCCTAATGAGATTATACTTCATGTATATGATCCTCCCTTATTTATTAACATCTAAATCACTGATATCCAAGTTAAGCATGCCTTGATTGATGAGGTTTCCATCACATGTGTCACTTATCTTGATTTTAATAAGACTCTTAGATATTTTGAATGCAATCTTAAGTCTACATGTAGCACATGTCAAGGATACGATAGAAGGTAAATGTCTCCTCTAGGTTGTGTGTGGCTTCCCATTCCTATTCCACCTATCATCATTCATGTGAAGGTGATGATATTTAACTTTCCCCTTTCATATAACATCTTGCTTGGTAGGTCGTGGACTCACCATATGAGATCCATTACTTCTTTCACCTACCAATGCATTAAATTCCCTTACAATAGATCCATTTACAATATTCAAGGTAATACTAACCCTTATAATTTTAAACAATTCCAAGATTATGGAATCTTCAAGATTCCTACTCTTCATCCTTTGCCAAGTGTTTCATTTCATGAGTCTCAACATCTTAAATTTCCTATTAATTTAACCCATGGTTATAATGGGAATTTTAAGCTCATTGGTAACATTCCTCATAACCTTTTAGATTCCAATGATGATGAGCCTAATGAGCCTGATGAGATTAATTTAAAGATCAAAAATTTTTATCTCTTACCTCATCTCATCTCATAGCTTCATGCTTCCTTGCAGCCTCATTCTCACAAACCTCCTTGCAATGACATTCTCTTAGTTTTGACTAAGACCAAGCATTTTATTCACTAGATGATAAGGTTATCCCTACTTGTGTCATTGATCTTCACACCCCAGATTATTATGATGGATAATATTTAGATGATCCATTATTAGTCAGTCTTATCCAAGCTCATGATGCCAAGATTTTCCATTATCATTCTTCTTTACTTGAGTCTTTTTATGCATCTCATCATTTTCTTTCACTTATAGTTCCTAATTTTTGAATTTTTCCCTTTTATCATAGGGTAGAGATGGCACTGACACCTCCAATTTTTGAGGATTCACGTAGGACTATGATCATGGACCATACTATGATTGGGCCTTACCACTTTTCTAGGTTCCCTAACTCTCATCATTGGTTTACCCTTAAGGTTATTATAACCCTCCTTAGACCTTCTATATATCTTTCCCCTCCCTCAATAGAGCCTAATATATTTTATCTTATTCCCTCTCTTATTGTTTTTTAGTCTACTCTTGTTTTTGATGTTATCACTCCTTCTATTGAGCCTAGTTCCATTCTTTACTCATCATCACCTTCCCTTGGTGATGGTTTGCTTATTTTTACTAAGATGGCTCTTTTACCCACCAAATGGGCTGATGAGTGTTCTTCAAATTATTCCACTCTTATTTTGCCTCGTTGTATGTGTGCTTCTCATAAAACAACTCATAAGCATATATATTGCTTCCATGGATAGATAACCATTCTTCCACCCATTGTTGTAAGTTGTGGCAATACCTTGATACCTTGCATCCTTCTTCCTCATTATTAGACAAATATATAACTCCCCTGAAGGTAATTCCTAAATATTTTCCCAAGTGTGGTGAGGTATATTGTTTATGGCATCTATTCGGCACCCATCATATTGATTGTTTTCACATCCTACAACAAAATATCACATATCACCTTATAGCCATTCCCAGACCTTCTACCACTCCTACCATAGGTTATTCCCATAATAAGGCTCCTCCTTCTTCCCCCATGGCTCCACCTCTAATGGTTCCATCACTTGTTATGGTTCCTTCTGTGCCTCCACCTATGATCCCTTCACCTGTGGACCTTCCCTCACCTGTAGATCCTTCTCCACTTGTGAGTCCTTCACCTGGGGATCCTTCTACACCAATGATTCCTTATCCTCCCATAGATCTTGTTCCCACACATTCTCCTACCCAGCCTTTGCCTAATTTTCCTCCTCAACATGATCCTTTGAGCATTCCTACATTTTTAGTTGAGGAGATCAAAAAAGAAGTATTTACCCAGTATTCATTGAATATTGATGAGACTTTATCATCAATTTGATTACAACTTCATAGATATTTATCTGATGTATTGGATGATGTGTGTGGATAGATTTAATAGTATTTATGAGCACATGCATGGTGCTTGCACATTTATATTTAGATTGGATGTGTGCTCAAATATTATTTTTATCTGTTATAGCATTTGACACTATGTCAAATTTATGCTTATCTTTTATCATGATTTCTTACTTGTTGTACTATATCTTGCTTATTTTATCATTTATTTTCACATATGATTGTATTTTGTTTTATCATTGTTTTTCCTTACCTTTTTCCTTGGAATTTTTCTCAAAACTCTCTTCTTGTTTCTTTATGATTGTTTTGCTTTATTATCCTTATTTTTCATAGATAATTTATCATGGTCATCTAGTTATATTTACCCTATTCCCCTTGGGTATTATCTCCCTTTACGTGTGATAAGTTAGCAAACAATCTATCTCATTATTATTTCCTCTTACCAGTCCACTTTGGATCTATTTTTTCCCTCTTCCTTTTTCTACAAACTAAGCATATAAATAGTTGAGACTTGATATCACATGCTTGTTCATTATCAAGCCTAAGTATCCTAATTAGTCTTTCTCTTTGGTTACTTAGCTTCCTTTAGCCTTAGCCTAAAACTCATTCATGTGTATCACTGTCTCTCTCATGATTGATCATTCTAAATCCATATGGAGGGGGAATCTTAAAAACCCTTCAAGATAAAGTTAAAATCCAAATCATTTAAACAAAAGGCAATGATATCAAAAGGCAAAATTACTATTAAAAGTCTAATCACACTAACAGACGTGATTCAAAGAACATGTCCTTCTTCTAATAGAAGCTCAAACTATATATTCAGCCTCATGGTAAAGATAAGGTCCTTTGGGGTGTGGTAGGCCAATAGATTATAAGAGGATAATAAAAAAATCTTTAGTGTTACCTAATTTCTCACACAAGCACTCAATCTTCACAGTAGATCGACAGTTTTGTAAGGGGTCCTAAAGAGCAGGGAACACATCATGGGAAGGTACATCAATTTTTATTTTCTTGTACCAATATAACTTCATTAATTAATCTTAATATCACACTTATTTTCCTATAAATCTTTGTGTCTATAGCGAGTAGGTTTCTTTTGTCCATAGGCGACCACTAGTCACTTAGTGTCTTCTCGTGTCCTTAGTATTCCTCTTACCTCCTAAGGTCTTCTCATAAGATGCCTAAGTCTTGATTTTTTAGACTATGTTTTTCACTCCTTATATCCCTTATATTTCCTCTTAAGAATATTTTTTTATCTACTGATCACTCCCTTTGGAATTTCATTTGTGAGTTACTTTATAATATTGTGGATAGGACCCGACCATCCTCACAAATTACCATCTTTTCTTTCCTATTACCCATCCTTTTATAACCTGATTTTCCTATTCATTCCATCCTAGTGGTGTTCTCTTTGTCTATTTTTAGTGTAAGACTGTGGATAGGACCCGACCCTCACAAAATTTTCCAATACCCACATCACCATCCAAATTACATGTGTCAAATTTGAGATAAGATTTGATCAATTATGAAGTTACACATCATTTTACATGCTTCCCATCTTGATATTTATTATGTTTTATGCTTAATTTGTATTTCACCTTTTTATATTCTTATTTTCTGAGTGCATGTAAGATTTTAACCATTTCTTGAATTTTTCATACTTCTCAGCTTGAATTAGTATGACCAATTTAAGACCAATCTTTTAAAATTTTGTTTTTATTTCATACTTCCTGACATGATTTAGTATGATTGATTGAATTAATTAATTTGTTTTTATTACCATTTGTGCCCTTTTACATACCTTCCATTTTATTACTTTGTTTTCATACTTCCGAAAGTGATATTTATTATGATTTTACTTGTCTTAATTTGGTGCAAAAATCTTTCACATTGGTTTCAAAATAAATTCCTTTTTACCATATTTTTTTCCCTTTCCTTGGTTATTTATACTTATTCATTTCTTGTTATTACACATTTCCCAACTTGAAATAGTGTGTAATGCATTTTATTGATTGATTATACTTTTTCAAGTCCTTTTTTACCTGTTTCTTTTTAACCATGCATGTGTTTTTCATAATGCTAGAAAAGAAACCACATCTCATATATTTCCTATAGCATATACAACAAAGCTAAATGCATGTGCTAGAAATAAATATATCCTAAGCATCCATATCCTCAACCATATATATATATATATATATATATATATATATATATATATATATCATGAGTTTGATACAAAATATACAACCATATATAATGCTCCATCTCTAGGGCTAGACTCCATCCTATCTATCTCATGGCCTAGCTACACTAACTATTGAGGCTTCAGTCTGAATCCTTTAAATGGTATGTTATATGGAGGCCATCTAATATCTCAATCCCTCTACCTATCCCTATAGGTGTGTTTCCTACATTTGCGACTCCACCAGTTGGGTCTGGATCTTTGTCATCTATGCTACTATAACTAGATGTGTAACTCTCTCATCTATTAGGGCCTACCATACTTGTAGTTCCCCTATACCCATCACTGTTAATGGTTTCATCCTCTCCCTCTATTCACATATCTTCCTCATTACCTCTCCAGTGAAATTTAAACCAACTCACCTGAGCTAGGGTAGATGGTACACTCAAATCCTCTAATGTCATGGGGTCATATGGCTACAGAGTCTCATCTAGGATGTCATGGAGTAATCCCCTCACTAGGTACCCCCATCTCTTCTCCTCATCATTACCTACACCTAAAAAATCACATAAGATGGATATTAGATCATTATCACATCTCATAATATATATCTATATATATAAATAAATTAATCATCTTTTACATATCTATGTCTCAGCTACTATGGTCTTACCATTTACATGACCACATAGCATAGTGTCCTCATCTACATGGCTTCCTAGCACTTCCTCTATAGGTCACCTCCTTAGATCAAACCTAGATGGCATGGCTCATGTTAGTCTCAACTTGCATATGAGTGGTCTCTCTATCATCTCTTCTAGCTCACTTATGGGGTCATCTAGTATGGTAATAATCTCTACTCTCTCCTCTACCTCTTACCTCCATCAATGTCACATCCTTAGTGGCCACTAATCATCTTGATGTGGAACTGGTAGTGGTAGATCTAGTATCTCTACCTCTATACCCCTATCCTCCTACTTAGATCCTTATCATGCCTAACTAGTCTATGGTCTCTCTCAATGTGGCCTCAGTGTCAGCCTCACTACTAGTGGTCTAAGCCCTCTCCTCTATGGCTCCATCACATGTTGATCCCACTACTCAAGAATCAGTATCAGTGTTATTAGATGAGATAGGCCCATCTATCGTGGCACTCATGCCACTAGATGTGGCTCTTTCCACCAAAAATAGTGTCCAACCACATTTTTCCTCTTTATCATTGGTACAACTATGTGCTAGCTCACCCGTGTAGTTTTTGTGTGCTCTTATGACTACCACATGATGTCTACACATCTCACTAACTATAGTACTAGCATATGGGGCATAGCATGTGCTACTTGGTCCTCCCTCCATCTCCTCACTTGAGGTAACCTATCATTGATCACATGAGGAACAACTAGTTAGTACATAGGAAACCTCTCATTGATCCAAGCTATCAACAATATGATTAACCCCATGGTCTTCTACCCTTTGAATATCATCTCATACATATCATGTACCAACTAGACCCAGATGACCATGCCTAGGTCATATATAACTCACTCCTCTAAGATCAACTTGCTTAAGGCTACCATAAATAATGGTACCTTATCATCTAACTTGTGACATAACACATATTATGTCATAAGGCCTATCATAGCCTTCTGATATCTAAAATATATGATGTATATACATCATACATACTCACTCTTCTACTTGGAAGAATCATCTCTAAGATTGTAATCCACATGGATAAGGCTCTCTTCTCATCTAGACTATCTAGTATCCTTACGGTCACTTATGATCCTACTACAGGTAGCCCCAAGATGGCATGGACATCCTCCAACATGATAAACACCTCTATTATATCCCCATCTACCTCCCATCTAAAGGTATTATTCAATTATTCCCAACAACTAAGGAACATGACTAATAAGTTAGCACTGAGGGTGGAATTTAGCATAGCTCTAATATCCTACCTAGACCTATGGATCCTAGTCTAGCCTTATCTCCATATGATATCATATCTAACAAATCTAGTAACCATGTCACATCTACAAATCACTAAAATCTCTATCATCCATGCACCTAAGAAACAATAAAGGATGTATCAGTTCCTCCATGATATGTATAGTCAAAATACATTATTTTTACATTTTTAAATAATAAAAAATCCTACATTACCTTATTTTATTCATTTTTAGCCTTCTCAATCCTTCTTGACATTACTTGGTCATTTTGAGCCATTCTAGCCCTCTTTCAACATTTTGCATGCTTTTTTGTATTTTTCTAGCTCTTTGGTCAAACTAGTTTGACCAAAAGTTTCCTATATTTTTTCTTGGTTGACTCAAAAATCTAAGTCAACCCCCTTATCTTCCCCTCCCTAGTGTTGAGTTTCTATTCTGGACCCTTTAGACCACCTGGCAACTCCAAACTAGGCCTTCAACCTGTAGAATGTATAGGGTCGACCCATACCTACCAGGTTAGCACTATGGATTCTACCTATTTTCTAGCCTATTGGGTCGAATGGGTCAACCTAGTGCTTTTTTCCTGCTGACCCCTTGCATTTTCCTAAAAAAAAGTGTAATTTTCTTGCTTTTTGCCTAAATCCTTCAAACCCATTTCTCATCTTCCTATTTAATACCTCTAGAATCTAATTTTGATTTATTTTGACATCAAAAAATGCTTAAAATTCAAAATTAATAAAAATTCACTTAATTCAATACAAATTTCAAAAACTAGTTTGAGATTCTTGGTTCCATACCTGTAGTGCACCTATTGTTGCCTCTGGAGCCTCTCCCTATCTAGCATGTCATCTCTTCACCATCCTAGCTTGTTTTCTCTCTAGATCTCTTTTTTCTCCTCTATCATAAGTCAAAATAACAAATAAATTGTTTTTTCCCCTATTTTAAAACACTTTTCCAAACTCAAAACTTTTAATTATTACCTGTAGATTCCTTGTTTTGCTTCTATCTTTGTTTCTACTCATCCATTTTACAAACCATAAAATATGTTAGATTTTTGATGAAGTAGAGATTATTTTCTACTATCATATACCTATTTTCCAAAAAAATTTCAATTTTTGGATTATTTTTTCACTAACTTATACAAGTTCATCTAGTGTTCTCTACATTGGACACCTTCAAACTTTCTTACAGTTTACTTCTTTATCTATGGCACTAAGGTAAGTTAAAGATATGTGTTTTTCAATTTAGTCATTTCATTTATATAATTTTTTGCTTAATGTACTTTAATTATCATCAATATTATATGTTATCATGTTCTTTCTCAAAGCACCATCCCCTATTTCACCTTAGTGACACTGATGAGCTTCGAGTGAGGTATATGTATACACATAATATTTTCAAACTTTTATTGATTACTAACACTTTGTATCTTGTAGGAACCTATAAAGTCTAAATCTTTCTAAGTGCATGCCTTAAGGGTTGCACCAAGAAAGGGGTGGGAAAACCATCAATGCTTCATAATATTGTTGTCCCTTTTGCCACTTACCATCTACACACTTATCCCCTAAAACCATTTACCCTAAGCCTGTTCTTCTCAGTCCTACCTCCTCCAATATTTTCCTCTTTTCATTCTTCCTTTTCTTTCCTTAACATTATTTTTGACTGTCAATTTTACTAGGTTGATTAGGTCAACCCAGTATAGTTTAGGGGCATTCTTTACTTTTTTGGTTTGTTAGCCTTTTGGCTGACCTAGCACAGACCTAGTAAATTATCCCCAAAAACACACTGGGTCCACTAGGTCAACCCTGTACAGCCAATGTTCCTAGAAGTATTTAAGACAAGATCCACCTATATATATAAGGTCATTTCCCACCATTTCATAAGAGAATAATTATTAGCAAAGAAGTGAGAATGAACATCTACTTATTAACCATTCTACTTGAGGAATAAAGCTTAGGGTTTCATACTTTCTTTGGAGATACAGATCTTATTTTATGAATAAGTTTTTTAGATGCTTAGATAGGTTATGTAGCCTAGATTTGATTTATCTTAGTTATCTTTATATACCACAACAATCTCTTGCAAAGCACCTTGGCCAAGGGAGAGATTGAGGCTCTGTGGGTTCATCTTAAAAGGTAAGTATTCTTAAAAAAATTCTCTTTTGTAAAAGTAGATAAACATGCATTTGTATTATTCTCCCATGTATTAAGATTTAATATACATTGACATGATTATATGTCTTCTAATACATGTTTAGTTTAGCTTTTTGTTTTATTATTTCTAACCCCCACTTTGTGCCACAAGCTTTGGTGAGCACTAGATTATATTTTGATTTCTTGTTATTAGAATAAAGTGAACCTTTAAAACCTTAAGAATCCATTAGGTTTATTGTGTGATTATGTTAGATTTTAGGCTTTGGAACCCTTCCTAGTATGATATGTTGTGAAAAATGATACAAGTGATCCCCTAATCAGGTCTAGCAGATCCTCATATTGATCATTCTCCCACTTAACAAGTGTATCCCAATCAGAAGTGTAGGTATGATCTATCTTATCTGATCTAGGATTAATTCATAGACATGATGAATTTCTAATTACATACAGTCAAGATTTGAACCCCAACCATCACTACACTACACTTATTGATTTAAGACTACCTAATTAGAGTTTGAAATATGATTACAATTAAAAACAATTCAATCCCTAAGTGCATATATAATTGGGCCTACGTGCTTAATTAGTAAAGGAAGATGCTCATAATTGACCCAAAAACCTAATTAGGTTTAAACCCCAATTAAAACTAACATGCCAAATATGCCTCCAAAATACCTAATCAAATATTTGAGAAAGATTTTCAAATGGAAATAAAATCTTCAAGAATCCATTTTTCACACCAATGATTTTTATTAAAATTTACTGTATGGACCTGGTTAATGCAATAGGATGAGTTTTAAGAGTTACTTCAACATGAAAATCAATACATGCTAAAATGCATCTAAAAAATGATAAACAACAACACTGTAAATGCAGGTAAGACTAGAACCAAAATACAAAAGAGGGTTACCATGATTTTTATGAAATTATGGCATGTTTATAATCAATATAAAATGACCACTCTATTAGAGAATACCCCTAAGTTTTTGAAATAAAAATATATATCTATGAAACCAAAATATCTAATTAAGATAACACATGACACTTGAACAAGGTCATGAAATGATAATAAGGGAATGACTATAAGATAAAATATGATAATCACATTGACCTATTTGTGTAAATGAGTTCATTCCCATTTCATGGAACTTGTAGGTGTTAGATCACTCTAAGATCACTAAATGTCCATAAAATTCACTAAACCCTAGGAGTATGTGAGAACAATACAAAAGAAGAGTGAGTTTCATATTAGTCCATTAGCCAAAAAGTAGAAAGGAGGTACATTATATAGTAATATATTAGGTCACCAAAAAGTTAATAACTTAACTCACTATTAAAAAACATATTAAGTGTATTTTCCCCTAATGACCTTAAAAACCCTAAGCAAGCTGGCTAACAATCATGTAGGTAAAATTGAAAGTGGTAAAAATCCTACACCAACATCTACCTAAAGTGTAAATTTAGTGGGTATAATAATTAGGTCTTGGTAATGAGGCTTGATGAGGTACATAAACACAATGCAACTCCCATAAGGTGGATAAAAGGAGAAAATCCATAGGAAAAAACTCCTCTCAAAAAGAGAGAAAATAAGAGAAGAGGGCTAAGAAGGCTAACTAGAGTATAAAACTACATGTGGCCATCCTATATCCTATAATAGAGTTACCAAGATTGATTATGGATCATAAGTAGATACGATGAAGAGTGGATCACCCTAGAAAATTGAATGTGTTCACCAAGTGCCTCGTGGATATTCAACCAAGGTGTGATTTCTATAAAAGGAACTATTCTCCTCATATAAGGTATGAGGAACAAATGATTTATGTAATTATGGAGTAATGGGAGTAAAGGCTAAGAAGGATTGTGGAATACCTTGTAACTATGGAATAGTTTGACATTTGATGTGTCATATATCACTATACTTATTTCTTGTAATGTCTAAAGTAGACCAAACATAGGTTGATTAATAAATAACTCCTTAATATTTGAAAGGTGATAAGGAGATGGTGGAGGTGTATCCCTGTAACTATTGTAGTCATTTATTCTATAATAAGAGTCATCAATATCAGAGGTGTGTTTAGGCTAAAAAATGGCATTAAGTTTAAGTGAGTCAAAAGAAGAATGTGAAGGAGAGTCAGGAGAAAATTTTGAGAAATTATATATTTGAGTCTGATGATTGACCATTACCACTACTAATATAGTATCATTATGCATCTCTATAACAGACATTAAACCTGGAGTGAACTCAACTCACATGCCTAGACCAAGGGGAGTGGTCTGGTAAACTAATACGATATTAGTTGAAAGTTAGGGAACACTTAGAACATTATTGAATGTTCCACCCCTCACTTCAATAGACCCTCTCTCGAGAACATTTTTATAAGTGTCATCACCCATTTGTATATACACATGTCACATAGTTCTAAGGAACTGAACTCTATCTATGAAGAGGCCATGTGATGTGCAAAACTAGAGTCAATGACTCGTGTAGGAGTCTGAGGTACAAATATAACTAGGGCCTTTCCCTTTACTTTCCCATTACCATTATATTTTGGCTTTTCTTTACCATTGTAATTTTCATTGAAGGATTCATGTTTTGATGAACTCTAATTGGAAGAATCAGGGGCACTGATATTGTGCTTCTTGAGCATATTAGCCAGTTGGTCAATCTACTTATTTAAACATTTGATTTCTTCATGATTTACAAATCAAACCCCACATTTTATCCTATCTTCCTTATGATAAAATATAGAATAATAAGTCTCATTTTTTATTTGTAGGTGGGAGGATTTACATCCTTCTCTTGATCCTTTTTGTTATGTTTCTTCTCTCTATTGTTTAAATCCTTTTTATTTATTAACAAAAATTGAATGAGATTGTGAGGACTTCACTGTGCCTATTTGTATTAGCTTATCTTGCTCCTGAATAAGTTAGTAACAAAGTTATCTAAATAAGGCATCTTTCATCCAGTTTTAAGAGAACTTTTATGGCATGGAAAGTAGACACACACATAAAATAGTCTGGACCTAGTTTGGAGAATATAGATAGAACAAGTTGATCATATTTCTTATCTATTACATATATTTTTAACTTCAACATGAAATATATAAACTTGGTGAATAAATCCTATTGGGTGTCAAAGTCACTTGGGCTCAAACTGATGATCTCATTCTCTAGCTCATGGCCTCTCATCACATCCTACTTCCCAAAGAGCTTTTCCAATGTGTTCCATAATTTAATAGGTGTTGTAGTAAATTTTGTGTGAAATAATAGACCATGAGAAACAAAAAAATATTATTCCATGGACTTTTGTTCTAGGTTTAGTCTCTTTACCCATTGTAATTTGATGAAAACCCTTGGACTTAAAAATGATTTCCATTTTGGATTTCCATTTGTGATAATTAAATGATGTGATAGGACTTAATGAACTTGAATCCATAATGTAAAAAGAGTTTGTTGCATAAATTAAAGAAGAAATGTATAAAATAAAATTGCATAGCACCACATAGTATTCATTTAAAACTATCAAAGTGATGCTCCCTTTAAAGTTTTAAATACAAGCATGCTCATATAAATGTCGAGCATAGCCAAGAATTCATCTTGAGTGATTAGTGCATAAGTATAAATAACTAGAGGGATGTTAAGATCATAAAATAGTTTAGCCATGAGAGTATAATAATAGGTTTAAAGGGAACTATAGTAGGCCCAATATGACCACCAATGTGTAGAGCATGAAAAAATAAGCACCTTTGAAGAAGATGACACTCAAATCTACGTTACCAATATAAATATACGTGTCTTTTAATATCTTGCTTGCATAGAAAATTTGGGTAGAAATAGTGGTGGTATTTTTTTGAATCAAATTCCCCAAGAGAAATTTTTTGAATTCTTGGAAGAATAAAAATACTTTTGAAGGGCTAGAAATTAAGCCTCCCATGTGATCACACCATATTACGGATAAGGTTGAGGATAAGTTAGGGTTTTTGGGGTCCAACAAGCTTCTTGATAGAGGGGTGAAATCTTGTCAAGGCTATAATGTCTACTTAGGCCTATTTTCTTACTACCAAAAGTTTGACCAAGTCCAAAAATGCCTACCCATTTGAGAAATCAAAAAACCCATAAATATTTTATTGATTTGAGAACCTTATTGTATATATATGCGTGAAATCATGAAAAAGTCTCGAAACCCTCCAAAAATGGCTATCATGAATCTAGTTTGTGTTTATATCCAATTTTAGGGTTTTGATGCCTTATAAATCTAATGATGCTATCCATTTTATAATTTTAGACTTTATCTATATAGTTTTCATGTATTTTTATGAAATCCCATGAAACCTTTTAAAAACCAAAAAAATAAGAAAGCTAGCAAGAATCCATGTAAGAAAGATCTCACCAAGGATTTTAGAAATGGTAAAATAATTGTTAGATTAGAGCTATGATACCATGTTAGATCACTCTAAGATATATGAATGTCCAATAAATTCATAAAAAACTAGGAATAGGTGATAGTAATGAAAATTAAGAGTGAGTTTCATATTAATCCATTAGCTAAAAGGTACAAAGGAGGTACATTATTTAGTGAGGGATTAGGTCACCAAAAAGGTAACAACTCAACTCACTATTAGAAAACACATTCAATGTAGTTTACCCTAATGACCTTAACAACCCAAATAAAGTTGACTAACAACCATGTAGGTAAAATTTCAAGTGGTAAAAATCCTACACCAATAATTGGGACTTGTTACTACGACTTAGATCATTAAGATAGTAAATTATACCTTAAAATTATTTCCTAGACATTACTTCACTTATATCTAGGTGTCTATAGCCCTAAAATATTTGTCTTTGATACCACTTAAGGCCTTGCTCTAGTATCATCTGAGTTACCATAGCCC
The DNA here is from genome assembly GCA_037957365.1 of Torreya grandis. Classification (NCBI taxonomy): domain Eukaryota; kingdom Viridiplantae; phylum Streptophyta; class Pinopsida; order Cupressales; family Taxaceae; genus Torreya; species Torreya grandis. The sequence continues at coordinate 1,477,268 of JARHVA010004094.1, read as the reverse complement.
CATGGAAGTTACTCAAATCACCCAGAAATTGATTTTTTCTAATAATAATTTTTCATTTATTTTATTTTTAATCATCTCAATTTTGTGTGGGGGACCACCGCAACAAACGAGAAGTATAATTATAGATTTTTTTCTCTAGATCTTGATTGTAATGGTTTCATCCAGGTAAACCCATAAATCATTAAAGTATATTTTCATGATAGGTTTTGAGAGATTATCTTCAAAACTTAAATAGTTTAACCAAACTCACCCAAACATGAATAAATTTAAAACTTACGTGACAACCCAAGAATTTTAAATAAAACTTGAAAATGTAATTTTACATCACAAACTACTTAGATTACTTAAGTACCAAAACACCATAACACTACTTACTAGCTAACCCTTTTCTATTTTTTCAATGAACAAAAGGATACCCACTAGATTAAAAACAAACAAAACTGGATAAAAAATAGACAAAGAACATGGAAGTACTATTGATAAAAAATGAGAGAATAACAACCCAAACAAACAACTAAAGCAACAAATTAAATAAAACTATGTACATGACCTTACCTTACCAAATCATGACTAGAATTAGTGCTTGAGTAATTGACCATTGACAAGCAATGGAACATCCTCACTAGTTAGACACTTGAGCCTGAATGGATTCTTACCCAAGATTTCAAAAATCTAGAAAGGACCTAATCAAAGAGTATCAAACTTACCATGTTATCCATTTTTTTAATGAGCCTTGTTCCAAGGAAGGACTAAATTATAAACTTTAAGGTATTTTACTTTGTCTCATTTATAAAACCATCATTTGATGACTCCTTGATGTTTGTTAAAGTGTAGCAAGGTTTTATCCCATTTTTCTTCCAATTTCATCAAGTTAAAGACCTGACCTTTAATTTTATCATCATTTTCAAGGTAATATCTCATGAAATACATGATAGTGATTCTCAAATTTATGGGACAAATAATATCTTGATCATACACTAGATGGCATGGGGATGTGCCTAGGGATGACTTAATCCTAGTTTTATTAGACTAGAGTGAAAACTTTATTATTTTATGCCAATCCCAAGGGTTATTATCCAAGATATTCTTAATCACATCTAATATATTTTTATTCATTGATTAAACAATGCCATTACCTTTTGGATAATAATTATAAGATAATTTGATAATTATGTAGTTGTCATACACCCATTTAGTAAATTTCAAAGAGGAAAAGGTAGGTTCATTATTACATACCAAAGTAAAAGGCATTCCAAACCTAGTGATGATGTCCTCCTCATGAATATGATCACCACATCAGTTATATAATTATTGAATGTTCTTGCCTTAGTCCATCACTCATAATAATCGATTACCACTAAGATGAACTTGTGTCTAGTGTAGGAATTGGAATTGATAGCTCTAACAAAGTCCAAGCCCCATTTTTTAAAAGGTCAAAATTCAATGACCATAACACCTTTTTGAAGATTTAAATTTGGGTTGTGACTACCCTACACTATTTTACCCCTATATTTATATACTTGTTATTTTAAGTTTAAACTTTGGGTCATAAATGTAATTATTTATGTTAGGATTTAGTTGTCAATGGGTAGACTTAGGATGGGGACTACTTGAAGTTGTTTTGGATTGTCCTCCTGGAATAAGTCTTGAAATTCATGCTCAAACTCATATCTAAATTTGTGCTTACTTATCGCATGTTTAGATGCCTTGGTGTTGCTTAATTATGTTTATATGAGTTGGAGGTCAAGGAGTTTCCTATAAAGGTAATTATGTTTCTCTCAATAATGTAACATATTGGTGAAGGCCCATTCATGTCAAAATTAACACTCATTGGGAAATGGGTGAAATGCAACCAACCTTGATTTTACATGTGATGGAATCACCATAGACATGTAGGCAGCTTGATTAGTGGGAATGGGTCTAGAAGACAAACCCTTATAATGTCTTTCTAGTACAGGTAATTTACAATTAGCCTTAAGGTGTTTTTGGAACACATGATTATACATCTAACCCTTAAAGTGTTGGCTTAAGTTCAAATGTTATAAAATCCTTATCCACACATGTGTTTCTTTTATGGTTTTCAGCTATGTGTTTTTCTTAGTTGTTTAGTGACCCTTGATAATTTTTTAAATTTGAGCTTGTTCTCTCCCATTTTAACCTTAAGCACCATTAGAGACTCACTTGGGAGATGGAACTTATTTGAGAAACATAAGTTAGATATTGATGAAAAATTAGCCTCATTATAATATGATAATATAGGTTTTTTATAATAATCAAATCCTATTTGTGTCATCATGTGGGAATGTTTGGTTAAGTATGCATACTTTATGATGTTTATAGTTTGTGATTGATGACCTTTGGGTGTGTTGTCTCATCTTAAGAATATGATTAGAGATTATAGAAGATCATTTAAGTGGTGTATTAGATCCTTTGTTATATTATAAAGCTAACTTAGTCATGGTGATGATGTCTCGTGGAGGAGGCCATCATAAGTGTAAGGAGAACTAAATCGGACCTTGATTCCATGGACTAGATATGTAGACTACCCAAGTTGTGGTGGGGGCATTAGGTCTAGATTTTTAGGCTAGATTAGGGTTAATTTTTATCATCCCTCATTTTGGGCTTATGCATTATAATTTAGATTAATTATATATAATATTAATTAAAGTTTGAGTTTGATCATCATGTGGTTATTGTTAACCCTTTCACCTTAAATTTGGTTGTATTATTTATTTTATGTGCCTTTAGAGTAGAGTTTTATAGTGTTATTTGAGACTCTCTCTTGGCTAGACTTATAGTGGTAACCCCATGTTAAAGTGATCATTGTCTTGGCTCACTTCATTTCCCTTGAGTGTGTTTATTAGACTATGCGATGTTAAGTCTTAAGCCATCCTCCTACCCACAAGATGTGGTGGTTTCATACAAGATTTAGCCAAAGCACTTGTTATATTTATTTTTGGAGGTCTAAGGAGGTTATGTTCTCTTATACTTGACTTAGCTACAACATTACTTCATTATTTATTGGGATGTCTAAGGATATTATTTTCATGGCATGGTGATTACACTTATATTTTAGTAATGATATTAATCTATTCATATGGTACTTAATGTTATTGTTTTTTATGGTTTAATATGGTTCAATATGATTCAGTTTCATTCAACATTATGTGGTATTGATCTATGTGGATTTTTCATGGTTTGGCATTTACTCTTCACATTTTTCATTTATCATGAGACGGAACATGATTTTTTCTATTTGATTACAAAATATCAGTAAGTTATGCACATGCTCTGATACAAAAATGTCATGCCCAAAATTTTTCCAAAAACCCATGTAATTTTTTATCATGTTTCACTTTTGAGGAGATATGTGCCAGATATTTCTCATGTTTTGGATTGGATGGCTTTGTAGGTCAAGGAGGATGGGTAGCTAATCTTGGAATATATGCATATTTTGAATTATAATATATTGAGCCTTTGAGGACATGAGTTGAACTAGGTCAAGGTTTAATGGGACATATATGACAAGTTAACAACTACTTGGGAGGATGTGTCACCTTTGCAAGCTTGATATCTACACCTATTATAGTGACTTTCAAGAGGAAGTCTAATTTTAGGGGAGGGGGATGTGAGACCCAATTTTGATATCATTCCATATTATATATTTTGTTATATTTTTTGAACTTGATTGACATATATTGGACTATATGGAGGGATGGGGTGCTCATACTTTATATTTTATTTCATTATAGACCTTGGTTAGGTAGTTTAGTAGATCTTCTTTATATGCATGGATATTTATCATGATTGTCTTAAGTGGATGTATTTTACTATCTAGTTATTTTTATTGAATGGAATGATGATATATTTCATGATTTTATTATTATATTATTTAAATAGCTAAGATATGTGACTAGTCTTGTGATGTTATTATGGTGAAATACTTGTGTATATACACACATGTTCCATATTATTCTTGATATTGCTTATTTTCTTATAGATGTATTTGATGTTTGTATTAAGTATACATATTAAAATGGACCAAAGGTGGGACTATAAGGGAATAAAATGTGCCTCAATAGACCATATGCACACCTTAAACCCTTCCTAAACCTTTAAATCTTATAACCTTTTATTTTACAAATTATTATAGGCATTATTTTGTATTCTTTTATATTTCCTTTGTTATTATTTGAGATAATGATGTTTTAGCCTAAATTTTTTTTAATCTAATCAACCTAAACCTAAATTAACTCTATAGGAGGTTTAAACAACCTAGATGTGGGGTTGGGTTAACCCATAAACCTAACCCTTATGCGCAATCTCAAAATTATCCCTTCAACCACCTTTTTCTTTTAGTGTTTGACAAGTAAACCTTGTCTTACAAGTTATTTTTGGGCCTATATACATTGGGTATGTGGGGTTTTTAAGGTAATTTGACCACTTTTTAGTCATAGAAAGGCCCTTATTTATGGAATATATTTTTCTCCCACAAAAAACTCTCATTTTTGTACAAATAAGTTATATTTTATATTTGAGTGGAAGAAACGCCCATGTAAGTGTGTAAGGATATTTATGATATTTTTAAGAGAAATTTATGGAGGGTGGTTGCATCCTTGGGATGTTCATGGCCACATATCACCCTCATATTGGTCATTTTTTTGTCTTCTCCTTTTAAGGACCTTCTTTTGGCATTTTTGTGTTTTATGCATTTTAGATTTTGGGATAACTTGTATGAATTATACTTGATTTTGTTAAGTTTTGAAATTCACCAAAAACTATTAAATAATTTGTATCCTTTTTGACACTAGTCATTTAAGGAATTTCTTGGAAGATAATTGCAAGGATAAATTCTTGTTATCTTATTTCAGCTTCCAAAGTTAATTTAGAATCGACATAATTAAAATATCTAGAAATGTGTTTCCTCAAAACTATAAGTTGCATCTAGTTATAATAGCTTAAATAATTATTATAATAATAAAATAAATTTTATTGTAAGTTTTATTAATTTTAACAAGGTGATTCCAAAGCTGGTTTACATAGAATTTTTGTAAGGCAATTTTTTAAATAGATAAAGTCACTTTGAAATGATAGTCAATTTTTTTATTTCCCTCATAATAAAAATGTTTTTTTACCTTAAACACAATATTGATAGCATAGAGAGTAGGTTCCCATGTTTATTGTGTGTGTGTGTGTGTGTGTGTGTGTGTGTGTGTGTGTGTGTGTGTGTGTGTGTGTGTGTGTGTGTGTGTGTGTGTGTGTGTGTGTGTGTGTGTGTGTGTGTGTGTGTGTGTGTGTGTGTGTGTGTGTGTGTGTGTGTGTGTGTGTGTGTGTATCCACTTCTTTAAAATTAATATAAGGGGTTTTTTACACCTATTTATTATCTTAGAGATTGGTATGGTTGTTTTTTTTATAAGGGTATCCTATTGTGATGGCTATCATAGTTCCTTTTTGAAAGTTTGGGTTGTGACTACCCTACACTATTTTACCCCTATATTTATATACTTTTTATTTTAATTTTAAAAATTAGGTCATAAATGTAATTATCTATGTTAGGCTTTAATTGTCAATAGGTAGCCTTAGGGAGGGGCCTACTTGAAGTTGTTTTGGATTGTCCTCTTAAAATAAGTATTAATATTCACACTTGAGATTGATTTAATTTATTTGTACTTATCACATTTTTATATGCCTTGGTGTTGCTCAATTGCATTTAGACCAAATAGAGGTCATGGAGTTTCCCATAAAGGTAACTATATTTCAATTAATAATGTAACTAATTGTGAAGGCTAAGTGCCTTAACATATAAAACTAAAACTCATTGGGGAATAGGTGAACTATAGCTAACCCTGATTATGCATGTGATGAGATTAGCATAGATATGTTGGCGGCTCATGGAGTGGGCACAGTCTTAGAAGATTAACCCTTAGGATGCCCTCTTAGTGTGGGAAATTGACAACTAAACTTAGGGTGTTCTTATAACATGTGATTATACATTTAACCCTTAGAGTGTTGTATTAAGTGTGAATCTTATAACATACTTATTCATGCATGTGTTTCTTTTCTATTTTATAGCTATGTGGTTTTCTTAATTGTTTAGTGACCCTCGTTGATTATTGAGATTTGAGATTATTCTCTCTTGTTTTAACCTTGGACATAATTAGAGACTCTAGAGAGAAACATATATCCTCTGAGCATCATAAGTTAGATATTAATGAGACATTGACCTCATTAGAACAAGCTAATATAAGTTTATTATCACACTTGACTCCTATTTATGTCATCATGTGGGAATGTTTTGGAAAGCATGCACACCTTGTGATGTTTTTAATTTGTGATTGATGACCTTTGGGCGTGTCGTGTCATATTGAGTATATGAATAGATCTTATATGAGCTCACTTGAGTGGTGTATTAGATCCCTTACTAACTTAGAGTGCCAACCCAGTCTCAGTGATGATGTCTTATGGAGGAGGCCATCACAAGTGTAAGGATAACTATATCAGACCTTGATTCCATAGAGTGGATATGTACATTTCCTAAGTTGTGTTGGGGGAATTTAGTCTAGGTTCTTAGGCTAAGTTAGGGGTGTTTGTCATCATCCCTCATGTTGGGCTTATTCATTGTTGTTCTAATTAACTATATATAATATTAATTAAAGTTTGATTTTGATCATCATGTGGTTGTTTCAACCATTTAACTTTAAATTTGATTGTATTCCTCATATTTTGTGACTTTAGAGTAGATTTATATAGTATTATTTGAGTCTCTCTCTTGGTTAGCCTTAAACTTGTAACCCCATGTTAAAGTGATCATTATTTTGGATTGTTTGATTTCCTATGAGTGCACTGATCAAGTTATACAATGTCAAGACTTAATCCATCCTCTATCCCAATAGACTTGGTGGTTTCATACATGATTTAGCTAAAGCACTTGTTGTCCTGATTTTGGGAGGTCTAAGTAGAATTACTCTTAGTAGGTCTAAGGATTTGATGTGCTCTTACACTTAAATTGGATACAACATTTATTCATTATTTATTTAAAGGTCTAATGAGATTATTTTCATAGCATAGTGATTACACTTATATTTCAACATTGGTATTACTCTATTTAAACAAAAATTAGTGTCATTGCTTTTCATGGCTCAATATGGTTTAGTATGGATCAATATCATTCAACATTACTTAGTATTAATCCATGTGGTACTACCATGGTTTGGCATTTACTCTTCATATTTTATGTTCTCCATGTGATGGCATGTAATTTATTTTATTTGATTTTATAAAATATTGGTACCTTGTGTAAATTCTCTTATTAGAGGTTGTGGCATTAGTTAAACATTAAGAAACCATAGTTAATAGATAAACATCATTGAAATAAGTTTTAATAAAATTACATGGCTTTTGGGATAAATTTTTGGTATGACAGACATTTTCTTGTATGTAAATGTTCTCCATTTTATTTTGAATATTGTCTTAATTAGATCTTCATAATTCAACATCACTTGATTATAACCTGAATACCCATCCAATAATTACATCATTTTCAAACCATTCACTATTTATAGTACCTAATCTAGAAAAAATAATGGATAATTATATCTCTTTGAATCTTGGTTTAGGTTCCTAAAGTCTACATACAACTGTATCTTTCCATTTTTATTTTGAACTAGAAAATTATTTTCCACCCACATGGAGTGCCTAAATAGAATAATATTATCTTAAAATAATTATTGTATCTCCTTAAAAATTAGAGGCTCTAGAAAAGGATTCACATGCCTTTTCCTCTTATGAAAAGGTTTAAATCTAGGTTTGAGAGGAGTGGTGTGAGTGAGTATTGAATTGTGGAATACCTTAATATTTATAACTCTAGGCTATGACATCTCTAAAATATTTCAAGTCTTGTTTAATTCCATGTTTTTAAACTTTAGTATAAGTTGTGCCTAAAAAAACATTTTTGATTCACCAGCATTACTTAGATTACACTGTTCATTCAACATACTTTTATAAGGATTTATTTTTTCTTTCTCACCTTGATAGTCCATATCAAACAACCTCTCCAATAAGACTATACTTTTCAGTATGTCATTGATTTTTATTTTTTCACCCCTTATTCATCCAACTCAAACTCATCTCTATCAAATTCATTTATGATCTGAGATTTAAACATGTTATTATTTGAGATGAAGTCAATGACATGTTGATTATCATTGATTACTTGGAAGTTTCAAACATTATCTATAATGGAAAGAGTAGAGACTAGCTCTACTAAAATCCTCTTCAATCTATAATCAAAAATTGGTTCCAAAGTGTTTGTAGTTATTTTCAACACATCAATCATGTGATTCATCCTATGAGGCATAGTTTTTATATTGAATGCATCAAAATATTCTATCAAATTACATACATGGTTTTGATACCTTGATAAGCACTTGTTGTTATAAGCATATTAACTTTTGACTTGCCTGATCACCAATTTGGAGTCACCTAACACCTTTAGGTTCTTAAATTTCTTATTAAAGGTGAATTTGATCATATGTACCAATGCCCCACACTCAACCACATTATTTGTGTAATAAAATTACAGCCTAAACATAAGAAAATAATATTTTCCCCTTGGATTAATAAGTTCAACTCTATCACCACACCTATGCTTGGATTTAGAACCATCAAATTTTAAGGTCGATAAATGATCTTTGGTTATTTGTTTGGGACTCCAAGATATGGATGTTGCTAATAAGTTAGATTCTTGGTTCTTTCCCTTGACATCAAGACTGCATATACTTTGTTCCTCATTTGATAATGACCTTTTGGTTCAATATTTGATGGCTAAAGTGTGCACTAAGCTATTTAAATGGACATATTTTTTAGATATAAAGATTGAAAAATCCTCTTCTTTATCTATGTTTCCATGCTCTATCTTGTTTACTTATGCCTTCATTATGTCCAATGTTGAAAAGGATCGCTAGTAATCATATTATGTGTGTGGCTCATCATGATTTAAATTTTTGTATGCAAGGGTAAAAATATCGGATGAGGGTAACAAAGGTGCATATAATATATCTTCTTCATCCATTTGTTATATCTCTTCAATCCCAGTTTAGATTTGATCACTTGAATTTTATGATTTCTCTTTGAAAAGTAACAAGTTCTCATCTTAATTTCAATTGTATAGACCCCAAGATCATATTATTCATACAATATTAATTGGTATTATTATACTCCATGATCATATGTATCATTTTTAGCTCTCTCAATCTTGATATGATTGAGTATACAATGCCATGGGAGCCACACATGAGAGAAACCAATTGCCATATATTTTTTTATTACTCTAGACCAAATATGTTAAAGAACATGCCATATGTATCAAGTATATCAACCACTTGAATATCAATAAATTTTTGTAAACTTAGATCTGAAGCCATCTACATCTGGATGTGATTTACTTCACCAACCACCTTGACTTCTAATTTGTCTAGCTAAACTACCTTCATATTTGACTTAGAAGGAGTCAAACCCAACTTCTATAAAACTGAGAAGGGCATCATGTTACTTGGAGCACCTAAATCCACCCAAAAAAAAGTTTTTCTTCAAAAATACATATTATTAGGAGGAAAGGAGGAGTTTCATCCTTTTCCTTATAAATAAAAATATGAGCATCATCTATTTTAATAATTTCATTCCCTTTTGGATCAGACAAATATTTTATCAAAAATATTTATTATCATATATTTGGAAAAATTCAAACATTGTTATATTGGCCTTAGTTTTCTTTAGGTATTTAATAATGTTGTATCCAAGTTTATTTTTATCTAAATATTTATTAATTTGATGGGGTGTAACATTTTTCTTTGATTGAGCATATGTGTTAGGTCTTTTAGGTAGACATAGATTATTATTATCATTCTCATTAGGTAGAACCTAAGTGGTGTTTGGAGGAGTAAACATTGTTAAGGGTGTTTGTAACTTGTTCCTAAAAAAGTGGTTGTAATCCCTTTGAAACTTCTCAAAGGCATGAACTTCATCTAATTTATCCTCTAATTCATTGTCACTTTCATATGGGATTTCAGAAGTTTACAAGACTAAAATAGTGTCTGAATTCCCTCTAGTTAGATTTGGATTAATCTTAGGTTCAAGAACTATCTCAAGATTGTCCATATCTTTTCACAAAATATTTGAAGCTAATATAAAATTAGAACAATCAATTTTATCATGATCACCTATATCATGTAACCTATACAAAGTGAGCAATGCCAAAACAACTAATTTAATGGAGTTTTCAGCATTTTTTTTGGTTTGATTTATGTTATCTAAAGGATTAGGTACACCTCCATTGCTATGTTGAATATTCCATTGATGATTGGCTCTTTGAAAGTTAAAATTTATATTTTGAGGAGGTTTTTTCATGACACGGTTGTGATTTTGAAGTAATTTTATCCTTAGATCAACCTTGCCATTAGTCAGTTGTTGAGCCATCTGCTACAAATTTCATATTTCAAGGTTCATGTTTGTATTCTAATAACTTCCTACTTGAGGAATTATGTTAATTTCATGTGTCATTTATAAATGTGTGGATAATAGATTACATGTGGTTATGGGAAACTTTGATAGGTGTTTGATTATTTAAAAATGTTGGACTAGCCTATTGATTGCTATTTAAACCAACATAACCACTAGTGTTATGTCTAATAACAATGTTGTTATAGGCCACATGAATAATTTGATAATTTTTTATTTGAGGAAACACATTATTTATATGGATTAAATGATTTGAATAAATTTCAATGGCACTAGGCTATAAACCTAATTCTAATTTGAATATATTACACTTGGAATTTGGTTTATCATAGGGGTGTTTTGTATGAGCACTTGATTGATCATTAAAATTTAGTTATGCACACCTGGTTTCCCTAATGAAGGAAATAGACTTTCCCCATAATCTTATGGAATAATTTTTTTCTCTATAATAATGGCTTCATTATATGTTAAAGGCAATGTTGCAAGTGTCATAGTAGTCCTTTAGACAAACATAAAAGTCATCAGGTCGAAATCTCTCAAGTAGGTTTATATGGAAGTTGCTTCCATTTGTTTATAGTCATATTTTGACCTCTTGTATAAATTATGGAAATGGGTGTTAAACATGCTCATTAGGTCATTTGGTTATCTCTGGGAAATAATAAATTCATGATAAAGGATTTTTGGATCAATAGGCACACATAAATGATTGACAAACATAGTTTCAAAATCATTCCAAGAGGTAATTGATCCATTAGGAAACCCAAAGTACTAGTCATAGGCCATATCATCCAAGGTATAGGGAAACATGTGACAAGACACATCCTCATGTTGGATTTGAGTACAACTTTGAAAGCTTGTATGTGTTCTTCCACAGTTTGAATCCCACCATATACATATTTTGGGTAGAATTTATCAAGATTATTAGGCAAATCATGAGAAAATCATCAAAAATTCACATGGAAGTTACCTCCACCAAGCTAAGAAACAACTATTAGTGGGTTTAGAGCTATAAAAAAGTGATTGGAAAAGGGAACAAAAAATGTAGGTGAGCTACTAATTGATTAACTATGTCTAGTTTTTATTTTCCTTTATCTTTTCTATGTATTTGGTATTCTATGAATTATAAAAGTTAAAATTCACCCTCAATAAGCTTTGATATTATGTTTATTCTATTGTTTTCTAGTTTGATACTCATCATACCTTAGTTTGGGTAATGCCTCTAAAATGTTTAAAGTTTAAATTTTAGTTTAGAATTTGGTTTTTGCCCTCCTTCTAACACTAGTCTATTGATGGGTCATTTGTCACACAAACTTAGGCATGATGGGAACCATCTAACCTATCTTGAAAGGAGACTAAAAATATCTCTAAGGTCTATATTACCAGGTCATGGTGTACTAGATGACCTAGTTGGTTGATGTGTAACTATTCCATTTTAAAGGGCTTGTTGGTTTGAATTTTAGCTTTAAAAAATGAGAGGTATAATGTGAGTTTGTTATTTTTTTCGATATGATATTAAATCACACAATAAGTAACACTAATATGTGTAAATTTCCCCAAATAAAATCAACATTTTAAGATTTAATATAGAAAAACAACTGATTTAAAAGATACATTCCATTGTATGTATTAAACAATACATAAACAATAATGAAAATGGGTTTTAAATATATATAAATATTTTAAATGTAGATTTAAATTATATCTATACTAACCACTTAGCTAACATATGGATTAAAATGGTGAATGATAATGGAAAAGAGTAAAATAGTGAGCTTATTTTATAATGGATAAAGATTTGATTTGATTGATTGAATGGAGCCCAAGAAAACTAATATCGCACTTGGATAACATTCACATAACCATAAACAAAGATAGTTCAAGAGAATGAGGAGAAACAAATAGGATACAGAAGAACATAACCACCATATTCATGTGTAGGAATTGAACAAAAATATCCACAACTTTGATTAATTAATATTCTCTTTAAAAACATGGCATTTTGATCGATTACAATTAGTTTGGATAAAAATAAATGCTTAGAATAACATTCACCACATGGAAAATCTATCTATAATGCAATAAAAAATATATAAAGGAAAGTTTTTGGTCTTCTCTATTATTTCCAATACAAAATTAACCAACTCTTTGAATGACTTTTGACTAGCTATTTATAAAAAAATTAGTCAATGGGGGGAACAAATTTCCATCCAAAAGTTAGTTGAGATATAAATTCACAATGCCTTTTCCCTCTTTTTTCATTTTTTCCCAAAATAAAATTAAATAATTTAATTCCTTGACAAAAGCAAAAATCTAATAAATCACTAATCAACAATTTTGTAAAACTATTAAAACTTTGACATGAAAATGCTGAAAATGTCTAAACCAAAAAATTACTTTAGAAAATACTTATGCTAAAATCATCAGAGTGGATCCATCTTCTTGATGCCACAAACAACATGTGAAATAAAATATTGGGCTAAAATATATGCTCAAAAACTTGACTTGTACTTTAATTTTACCTAGTAGACCTAATCGAGCTTTTGGGTCAAACAGGGATGAATTTTTTTTTAAATGAATTTCTTAACTAATCAAGATTCAAAATCCTAATTAGTATTATGATTATCACTTGAGGGTTTCATAATTAAAATCATAGTTTAAACCTTGATTAACATTGGAAGAGTGGTAGAGGGGGGTCCACAAACCCAATCAACCTCAGACCCCTAATGAGAATTATGATAGGGGCCAACATGACCCCATGTACATAAATAACAAAGTACAAGGTGGGATTAAATACCCCTAGAAATAGTCAAATATTTATCCCTAACCACCAAAGGGGTGGGGGATGACATGCCCCTATCTACATAGTTTGGTCTCTAACCCTGATTAACATTGCAAGGGGAGCTTGAAACTTCCCCAACTATAAAGGGATGGGGGTCATCGGCCCCCTGACAGACTTGGTCAAGATTTAAATCCTAACCACCACTATACTACACTCATCAACCCAAGATTAACCTAATAGAGATTTGATTTTTGATTATAAATAAAAATAAATTTACCCCTAAGCATAAACCTAATAAGCAAAGGAAGATGCTCAAAACCAACTCACATACCTAATTAGGGATTTAACCCTAGTTAAAACTAATTGGCTAAAGATTCCTCCAATAGACCTAATCAAATATTTGATCAATATTTTCAAAGTGAAATATAAGTAATTTAGATGAAAATTTATTACATAAACTTGATTGGCATAATGAGACAAGTTTTAAGAGTTGATTATATATATAAATTGAGACATGCCAGAATGTGACTAAAGTAAATTATAACCAATCAAACCATAGATACACATAAGACCAAAACCAAAAGATTAAATATGGGTACCATTATTTTGACAAAATTATGTCATGTTATGTAAATAACAACAATATATATAGCATGAAATTTAGAGTCATCGTCCACTATCTCATTATCATCAGTGGTGATCACATGATGTGGTAGGGAAGTTTGAACAATTATATCAGTAATTATATCTAATAAATTATCATATGACTTATGAGTTTGGTATGCATTATAATTATGATGCACTATTGAATTATACTTATTTATCACATGATTTGAAATTAGATCATTGAAAAATATTCAACCTAGTTTTGTATTTTATTGAGGGTTAGTTTCTTCTATAAGGATTGTTTAGCTCAATTTCAATGTTATTGATAATATATTGAATAACACGTTTGAGATTGAAACATATATTAGTATAATGTTCATTGGATATATGGTAATTACAACATGAATTATTATAAAATGATTTACTTTTAGGGCTTCTTATGCCAACCTCTAGTGTGGAGGTAGAGTAATAAGATTACACTCAAGTAACTTTTGTAAAAATTTATGAGGTAGCTATGGTAATCTAGAAATTTTCATCCTTGGTTTATTTGATAAAATAATCTTATTGTAAGGGTGATATATAACATATACTTTGATCTTTGCATTAGTTTTAATGTTTGTCGGCTTAGATTTGTAAGATGGTTTTCTTTGAAACTTCATTGTGTAAGTTGAATTAGATGTAGATACATATTAAATATTATTTAAAGAGACAAGTTTGATTTCTCTTTCTCTTATTGTATGACAAATTTAATCAAATTATATGAATTTATTTAAAATTATTGACTTGTGCAAATTTGAAAGTAAAATTTATTTGAATATATCTTGTAAATCATTATCTTCCAAGGTGTTAGTGATTTTGGAAAGCATGGTTTTGTATCAAAGTACATATTCATTGATATGATCATTAGTTCCTTACTTAAGTCTAGAAATTTGTGCATAAAAAACTTTTTCATTAGTGTTGATACAAATGCTTGAGAAATTGATCTAATAATGGATTGAATGCTTTAACTAATTAAATAATTAAACCATAAAACCAATTCAAGGCATAATGTTTTATGCATCTTGAAAATAACTTGGTTAGCAACTTTTCATTAAAAATCATAATCTAAACATGCCACATGAAAAGCAACAAGATGTTGTTTTGGATCTCCTTTACCTTTATATAGTGGAATTTTAAGAGCTAAAAATCATATAGGTAAAGGATATAATGCAATATCAAGTAATAATATATTATGAAGCAAATCTTGTGAATTCATTGATTGGACACTTTTGGTATAACTTACTCTGACTGTAACACCTTAGCATGTAAAACTAAAATAATTTACATAAGGGATTGTGTAGTAGAAAAAGTAGATGATGTAGTATACGTAGATATAAAAGGTACCATATTATTCATTTGGTTAGGCATGGGAATATATATTTATTATAATCCTTGTGTTTCCCCCAAACCTAAAAGTGTAGATGTAATAAAAATATCAATAGTAGAGATATCAATACCTATGTTAGGATTTACAATGTGAAATATTGGTTTTTATTGTAGATTGATAATAGAAATTTTTATTGCTTATGAAATTTTAGAAGATAAGATGACTTGGGTTATTTTGGTTATATCTTATGGCATTTGATGGAGTTCTTATTAGAATGTGGATAAACATCAGACTTGTTTATGATTTACTCCATTGAGTTCATCAGGATGGATTGTATCTAAGCCTTCATGATTATATTTGGCATTATGATCATCTTTATTAGCTTGTTCCTTGTGATTATCTTCCTAAAAATTACTCATGAACAATTTGTTCAAAAAAAAAAATCATTGTTTTAATTAGAGGAATCAATTTTACTATTGTTCAAAGCTACCTGAGTATGATCAATATGGACCCCACTTAACCTAGCACTATGCCTTAGAGTAATAAGGGAATTAGGTTTTTTATATGGAAGAGAAAAATAAGATGGAAAATATACTATAAATGATAAGTAAAAAATTAAAGATAAAATAAGGAATTTTTTGTGTATGGAAATTAGTAAATTCCCCTAAAATCTATGGTTAAAATAAAGTGCTTTCAATGTTATAAATCAAATCCAAGGTCAAAATAAAGTGATTCTAGTGTTAGATATTAAATCCAAGGTTGAAAGCAAATTATATTAGTGTAATATATTAGATCCAAGGTCAAAATAAAGTTATGTTAGTGTCAAATTCTTAAGAATTTATATAAACACGAGACATTTTTTTGAAGTAATGTTTGAATAAAATATGTGGGTTCATCAATAAGTTTTATCAAAATTTTAAATTAATTAGTGTATTAAATATAATTAATATAAGGTTAGAAAATGTTGTCAAATAACTTATAACTAGTAGAATTAAAGTAAAGTACTAAAATAAACAAATCATAAAGGAATGAAATAAATTAATTATGAACAACACATGAATACTTAGCTATTTTCTAATGTAAGTTGACTATTTACAACTAAAAAATGACTAAATGTGATCAACTCAAACTGGTTATGTATGTGAAACTAAATTAAGAGTTGTCACTAATTAGGGTCAATATAAATTGGAATGGGATAGGATCGACTACCACTAATATGTGGTTCAATCTTGGCCTTTATGAAAAAATAGAAATATAACAACACAATCACCTGCACATACTTGAAATATACATGTGTGTAAAATTTTGAGCTTTGGTTGCATACAAATGACCTACAAATGACTTACTCAAAGTTGAAACTCTAATAGGGCTTGTAATAGCTAAAAAATTACAAATAAAAATGAGATGGTTTAATTAGTTATGCTTACCCCAATCACCCTCATGATGATTGATCACTTCTTATGTATCTAATACTATGAAGAGAGAAATAAAGTCCATGTAGTTCTCTCACTTAGAGTGATTAGTGTTATTATGATCCTTTGTAACATGTATGCATCTAGATATGGCTTGAATACTTGATAATGATATTACTTGACTTGGATAAAGGTTACTTCAAGTGAATAAATTTGAGTTTGGGAATAATAGGTAAGCTTTGCTTAGTGTGCAATAGTGTAAGTATGATTCAATATTGAAATTTACAAATGATTAAATAGGTGAATTAGATGTGCCTTTATAGAAATCCAAAATGGGGGAAAATCATGCTACCTATCCTAAAAATATGATCCAACTTGTAATGGAGGTTTTACATTTAAAAAGACTCATTAGTATGAGAAAAGATAGGATCGAACCATAAGGATAATATCAACTAGATAGTCACATCTCGTAAGGGTCAATTTTATCCTGAGAAGGGTGACAATTATATAAATTTAAATGTCCATATAGATGTTTTAGAGAGGGTTTAAGTATTAATAATATTTATGTATGTTTAAAATAACAACTTAGAAATGGATAGGTCCATACAAATATTTAGGGTAGAGTGAGGTGGTGAAATAGGGCTAGATTAAGTGCTCAAGTCAATTAACATAAAATTGGCCAAAATATAAATTATCAAGTATTCATGACCAAATTTGAATATCTATAGAATAATGTAAGCAGAATACTACTTAGGAAAAGAGATGAACCATAAGGATCTCACCCATAATTAGGTAAAATAACATAGAATATCAAAAAATATTGAGATGCACCTCAAGAATCACACCTAAAAAATTAGTACATAATAACCCCCCTTAATGTTAAATTGAGTGAGGTGCACTCAAAATAATAGGATGGCATGAAAACATGATATACAACACAAGGATATCACTATCAATGTTTATAATTCCATTGTATGGATAAAAAAGGCACCAAAAACTTAAATATATGTTGGAAACACTTTTAGGTAGTATGAATAGCATGCAGAAGATGGAGTTAAACATTGGAATAACCATGTTAGTAGAGTCCACACAAATAGTATTGAAAACACCACCACAAATGATCATCAATCCATCCCAAATGAGTATGGATGGTGGATTAATATTCTTACAAGTGTTTTGGTTCCATGTACATAAACTATGTACACAAGGAAACATCTAGATAAGATTCAGGAGTCTCATACTTATAAGATTTGACAATGTGTTAGGACTCTCATTCCTAATAGAAGAAGGCTTAGGTATTTCATTCCTAAGTGAATATAAATATATCATAAGCCTTATAGAAAAAATATGAAGTCTCAAATGCCTAAGTGAAGGGCTAAGTCTCTCATGGATGATAGAATCTAAAGATGAATAAAGACTCACATTAAAAAATATAGTGTCTGATGAATTCTTAGACATAATGAAGTTGTGTCACTCGGTGTCCTTTGGAAGTGTAGATAAAAAAAATCTAGAGTGGAGCTCATAAAACATGGTCCTAAAGAAGAACTAGAAGCACATGTTTGATATATAATTTCATGGAAAGAAATCTAGTGAATAGACTAGATGGGTACATAATTACATGATCATGCTTTCCAATACATCTGCCAAAATAATCCTTGGTGAAAATAACACATGAAACAAAACCAATATTATGTTTCTTAACTGAGGAAAGCACATCAATATTGTGATCATTAGAAGTGTGGGTTGTGAAAAAAGTAACTAAAAGTGTAGTGAGATCACAATATGATTCATTGTATGGCAGATCAAGAAAAAAAAACTAAAAGTGTAGTGGGATCACAATATGACTTATTTTATGGTAGATTAAAATCAAGGATAACATCCAAATAATGCATTCTAGAGTTAATATTAGAAATAAAATGTGCACTAAGTATAGTATATGTAGGATCCATATGATCAAAGTGATATTGCAAGAGTGAAACACTATCTTGAAAAGTGTGAATGAGTGAGTTGTGTTCTTCAAGTTTTGTGAGGAGGAGAGCATTTTTTACTTTGAGGGACCTATTTTTCTCTATAAATGTAACAATATCTTCCTAAAGTGAATAAAAATTTTATAAGAGCATTTTACTCTCAACTTGAAAGTTATTTTCTTAGGTTAGGGATGTTACATCAAAGAAGGAGGTGATTGCAATAAATAAAATAATTGGTTATAATAAATGGGCCTTGATGAAATATCCAAAGAGAAAGCAAGGCACTAAAAAGGGGCCTTGAAGGATAATTGGCACAAACCAAAATTATGTTGAATATAAATGTCTAAACATAAGGACATGACATGAACCACAAGTGTAACAAAAAGGTTCCCCAAAAAGAAACAAGGCACAATCCTTAATATCATTGTAAGCAAGTGATTACCCCTCAAAAAGGGATTTTGGTGCTTTATAAGGAGTGAAATGACAAAAAAAATACCCCCTAGTTTCTTATAATGATGTAGTTTACAAAAAAATCATCCTTTTAAAAATTTGAGTTAAAAATGGTAATTATATTTTTATTTTTCTATAGAATATGACTCAATTCTAGTTATAAATCTAGATTATAGGGAAAAACACTTACTTTAGAAAAAAAAAGACACATCAAAAGGTGTCTTGAGTGCATATAAAATGCAATTTGAAGTTTGGAAATGTTCAACTACAAATAAAGATGGTAGAATTCTAAAAAAAGTTAAATTTGCATGCAAACCAGTAATAAATTTAATATATAGTGTATAAGAAGAAAAAATAAATTCGTAATGAAAAAATAATCACCTCCCAACTCCAAAGAGTGCTCAAGATATGAGAAAAATAACATAGGGGTGTTTGTAAAATCACTTAACAAGGAGGAATCCAAACAAATGTGAAATAAGAAGCATGAGGGTCATAAAATGTTGAATAGGTGTACTTACCTAGAAAATGCATGAATTAGATAGGAAAAAAAAAATTGTTGTGGGGAATTTGACCTCCTATTAGATTGGGACCCAATTCTTGGTCTTTGTTAGGAAAAAAAAATCCCTTTATAAATATTTTTAATGTAAAAAATTGTTTGGGGGCTCAAACTTGTGAATTCCCAAAAAATTAAATTTATTATAGAACTAGGGTAACCATAATTCCTAACAAATATTTCCAATATATATTTGGAAAAAATTAGTTTTGTTGAAAAACATGAAATCCTTTTCAAAAGAAAATTTGAATGGGTAGTGATTGGTGGCTGCAAAGTTGGAATAACATGCAAGGGTGGGGTGGTTTGGTTAAAATTAAAAAGTGGTCATTTTGAAAAAGTGAAACAGTGGGAAAGGTGGTGGGTGTTCAGTTGGTCAATTATAAAGGTGGGTAAAATGCACACACCCAACACTTCAATTTGGGTCATGCATTTTCAATGCCAACACTAAATACAATACCAATAATTTAATTATAATATTAAAATTATGTAGATATAAAAGTAGTCATTAAGTGTTTGATAATGTTTAATCCTAACATCCTTACCTTACTTGGCCTATTTTCCATTCTGCTAACTTATAATATATACAAGAGCATATATTACTCTAAAATATATCTTAAAAATACTCTAATCATCATTTAGACATCCATATTTTGTTTATAGGCACCTATCATACCTTTTCCAACAACCTCTATCCTTTTAGAATAGGACCATGCTAGGTCAAGTAGGGCCACATTGGCACTCCAATGATAACTTTTGAAATTTAATATGTTTGACTTAGCCCCTATAATGATTTTAGAAAGGTTAGTTAGCAGAAATATTCAAATTATTCCCCTATATAATCACATCAAGGATTCTCCAAACACATCTAGTAATCACTTAGAAATTCTATTGCACACTGTGTAAAAGAGTAATATTTTTTCCAATTTGAATTGTGTTTCATCCTAATAGTCATAGGAAAAGTATAAATATATTTTATTACATTTTAAAGGCATCCATTTTCAAGCATTTAAATTAATATCTTATCTATATTCATACAATTTCACAATCATGGATCATGCACTCACTCTAGGAGGGAGAACTACATGAGCTTGAGGCTCATTTGAGCTATGTAAGCAATACTCAGATTACACAAGGTTTTATGGGGATAACTTAACCATTCTCCTAACCTTATCCCCCATTTTTATATTTGTTTTCTTTTTTTTCTTGTAAAAGAGATAGGGTTTATGTTTTTTTAGGTATTTTTCATAATGAATCAAGCCACCTGATTAATCAATAAACCCTTACAGGTAGTCGTACAGACCCAAATCAAAAAATCAAGCATATAATCAACCAAGACATGGCCACAATTAATAAACAAGACTATATTGTAACCATGTCCTTATGTGGGCTTGTCCTAGTATGATGTAGAGAGACATCATTCTTGATCTTTATATACCTCTGACTCTGATACCTACAACTATATATCTCTAGCATTCTCTCTTCATTGTCTCCTCTTCTTAGTCCACTCTATTTCTCTTAATTATTAATCTATATCTCATGTATATAATCCTTCCAACATGGATGACCTCTCTATATCATAACACACTTTTTTCAACTCATCTCAAACTCTATCTCATCTTCAACTACCTCATACACTTCTCAAGCTCTCAATCAAGCTTCCCTCCTACTAGCCCTTTTTTATGAAAATTTACATAATGTGATGATTCTATAATTAATTAAAAATATCTAAGCCCAAATTTTGGTACCATATATCCTCTTTTCCATGCTCACAAAATTTCAATACCTCACACACTAAGGAGATTACTTTTTTAGACCCATTTCTTGTCTAATTAGGTCTCTAAGATTCTTTCTAGTCTTAGTCTACAAATACCTCTCTGTATAGGTCCGTACATGTCTAAAAATAAATAAATAATTTTCTTATTATCAAAACACTTGAAAATAACAACTTTCATGAAGTTTCACTAGATACATCTCTCAGAAAGTGATTTTGTAGCTTTTTACCCTAACCTAGGGTTTCCCAATTCAGTGACTAGCTGAGAAGCTATTAAACTAATTTTCAAGAAATATGAATGGTTATAAACCTTCCAATAAATTTATTTGGGTCTATCCTATCAATACTCAATTCTTAAAATGCTTACTTCTCTTTGATAATGCTTAAAACAATCTTCTAATAACTCTGTTTGATAAAGTTTTAGTTTCTTGACAGTTTTAGGAGTACATGCAACCCTAAAACTCTATTTTATCTCTCCTCATAACTCCATTTGACTTGAAATTACTAAAAATCATTCACAAACAAACCCTACAATCTTTCTTAATAATTTAAAGACTTTTTTTAGGCTTAAAATAGAGATACACCATTTTATTTTCCCTCTAAGGTTTTAACCCTACACATAGGCTGAGAGATCATTAATTGATCTAGTCTGAGTTTGATTGCTTCTCCAAAATTATTTATCACTTTATAGGGTTTTACCAATCTTAATAAAACTCATCAAAACTTTCTTGAGCCTTATCTAACTTCATAAAATAATGAAACTCACATTTTCCCTTCTTGACTGTGATTGTCAACTCAAAAAACATAGACCATAGAGATTCTCATTAAAATGTTGGATTAATAAAGGGTTAAAAACATCAATCAAGGATTCATGATATTATACCATCCTCTTTTATACTCTTTACACTCCTTCAATATCCTTACTCATGCATGACTCTCCCCAAATGAGACTTATGTCCTATTTCCTTACTATTTTTTTTAAATAAGGATGTAAGTCTGTAACTTTATACCTTGACTCTACCAATGAGTGAATTAGTGTCCTGGTAAACAATGAAACACCATACAATTATTAACTATGCTAAAATATTCTTATCATCCAGCAACTTTCACTAACTAGTCACTTTTTCATTATCTTCATACATATAAACAATCACCCTCAAAATTTTGAAATATAGTCTTCATCAAACCTATAATTACAAAAGATTACTAATCCAAAATATTGAAGTTTGTTCAAAACATCAAAACATTCCTAATACATATAAATATAATTCTTAGAGATATGTTACATAGAATACTCTTTTAATTTATAGATTTCTTACAAATATATATACAGTTACATTCATTGTCATCACTTGTCCTTCATGGACAATTCAAGTTTTCTGGTTTCTTTTTCATTTTATTCCATTAATCTCCAACCTACCAACATATTATGACTCTCTTTCCCCTTCACCACCTTATTTCCACATGTATTTACTCATTTCATTTCTTCCTACATGCATGGAGACCTTCTCCTACTTTCAAGGTCACACTATGATGTGTCAATTACATTCAAGACTCTTGGTATATACCTTCTTCCTCATGATGTGCACATATAAAACCTTCCTACACCCACTTAGGCCCATATATGACCTTATACAAACATTTTATAACATGACACTTCTTGACATTTACTCAAAATGCTCCTAAACACAAGCATAATTCAAATATTGAAAATGCCCATTTTGGCAGGAAATTTCCAAAGGGATACCAAAACTCAATTAAGGACTCTTTTAATGACTCAAATTCCTTTATGGGGACCCTAATACATCCCTCACACACATTCCACACCTAATCTTCTACTTATTAAAAAAATTACATTTTTTTTCTTGATGTTCCTACATCATACTCCCCACAAGGGAGAGATTTGAGCTCTAATTTAAGAAGTACCTGATCCATCTTCTTCTTGGACTTCCAATTCCTTTTCTCCTTAGATCTTATCCATATATTTCTTATCCATCATGCTTTCACTTCTCTTTGTTCATATTTTCTAGTTTGCCTTTGCCAAAAACAATTTATGCCCAATTAGCACCTGGTGTCCACTCATACCCTGCTCTTTTCCCCTATCATATGGGTATTTATGCCCCAAAACACTGTTATTACATCTAGATTATAATATTCCCATGTTATGATCTTCAATCTTATAGAAGAAATAAAGGCAATTTCATACCTGGTTGCTTCCTTACTAAAACTCAAACTTACATATGACTCTTTGTGTTCTAACTCTCCCATTTCTATCATTAATTCATCTTATTCATGTTCTTTGTCCTCCAACATGAGGTTTTTAACTTTTGAAACCTATACCTTCTCTTAGTGATCTCTCTCAAGATATTTTTTTTTATGTTATTCATCATCTCCATGACTAAACCTACACATACAAAGACAAAAAAAAGTAAAACATGTCATAATTGGAGACTCTTGAGTCTCATTATCTACTTTTCCCATCCATTATTCTCCTTTCAATTGAAAATCTAATTGGTTTCTTGTTTTGACTTCTTCTATCTCATCTTCCACTTATTCGTGCTCTAGATCATGTATTTATTCTTCATTATTCATCACATTACTATTCAAATCTTGTGTTAATGTTGTTATTTCTACCTCTAATTATTTATTACTTTTATATACAAACTGATATTCAAACTTCATACTCAATTTCTCTTCTTTTTCCAAGCCTTCTATGAGACTTATAATTTGATTTGCCTCTTTCTCTTCATCTTTTCCATCATTTAGCTGGTTTCTACTGATTTCTTTTCCCTCACTCAGGCTTACCTCATCCTCTTCAAGGTGTTATTCACCTTCATCTTTTTGCATCCTCATCTTACACTTCATTTCCCTTTTGAGTTGCTTGTAAAGTAACTTTTTATGCTCTCTTTATTCTCTCATAGATTTCATCTTTCTTTTCTTCATTTGTAGCTTTATTAGCCACTTTATTTTATTCCTCTTCATGACCCATTTATAGTATGGGTTCTCCTTTCCCTTCATTTGATCTATTATGATCATCAACTCGTCTAATTTTTGTCTTATCTTTGTCATTTCTTCCTCCATTTCTTTCCTCTTTGTGTCTTCTTTCACCTTATTCTCTTTGTGGTAACTCATCTTAGCCATTCCCTATTTTATATTATCTTTTTCTATCTTCATCTTACCTATCTCTCAATATTTTAGTCTCATTTGGACATATTCCTCTTGACAAGCTTCATCTACTTGCCCCTCATGACCTCACTTGGGTCTCTTTCACTCTATGACCTCACCTAGGTCTCTCTCTCACTTTCTTGTCCTTTGCCTAGGAATACTCTTTATCTTTCCAAGCTCTCCTTGAGCTTATTCTTGAGCTTCCAATAGCTCTCTCTATCTTTATTAAGCCTCAATGGCTTCAAGGATCCTTACCTCTCTCTCAACCTTTCACTTCAATACTCTTTCATGAACATATCAAAAACATAAAATGAAAAACAAAATCAAAAATGTACCTTTCTTTTCTTGAAAACTATATTTATCCTCTTCCCAAATAACTTTATACTCTAATACCAAATGATGTAGAGAGACAACATTATCTACTCTTCATATACTTCTGACTCTGATATATGTAACTATTTATCTCTAACATTATATCTTCATTTTCTCCTCTTTTTATTCCACTCTATTTCTCTTAATTCTTGATCTATATCTCATGTATATAATCCTTCCACTATGGATGACCTCTTTAGAGAATAACATACTTATTTCAACTCATCTCAAACTCTGTCTCATCTTCAACTACCTCCTACACTTCTCAAGCTCTCAATCAAGCTTCCCTCCTAATAACCCTTTTTTATGCAAAATTCCATAGTTTGATCATTATGTAATTGATCCAAAATATCTAAGCCCAAATTTGGGAGCCTTTTATCCTCTTTTCCATGGTCACAAAATTTCAAGACCTCACACATTAAGGAGATCAGTTTCTAGACCCATATTCTTATTTAATTAGGTCTTAAAGACTCTTTCTAGTCTTATTCTAAAAATACCTTTATTTACATGTTTTTATAGGTCTAAAAATACCTAAATCCTTTTATTCTTATCAAAACACATTAAACTACCAACTTTCATGAAGTTTCACTAAGTACATCTCTCAAAAAGTGATTTTGTAGCTTTTTACCCTAACCTAGGGTTTCCCAGTTCTATGACTAGCCAAGAGGTTATTAAATTTATTTTCAAGAACTATTAATAGTTATTAACCTTCCAATAATTTGAGTTAGGTTTTTCTTTTAATACTCAACTCTTCAAATTCTTACTTCTATTTGATAAGCTCTAAAACACTCTTCCAACAACTCTGTTTGACAAAGTTCTAGTTTATTGATAGTTTGAGGAGTAAATGCAACCTTGTAACTACATTTTATCTTTCCTCATAACTCCATTTGAATTTAAAATACTCAAAATAATTCACAAACAACCCCTACAATATTCCTTAATAATTTTAAGACTTTTGGTAAGCTTAAAATAGAGATACACCATTTTGTCTTCCCTCTAGGGTTTTAACCTTGCACACATATTGAGAGATCATTAATTAATCTAATCTAAGTTTGATTGCTTCTCCTAAATTATTAATCAATTTATATGTTCTTCCAAACTTGATAAAACTCCTTCAAATGTTCTTGAGTCTTATCTAACCTCCAAAAATAATGAAACTCACCTTTTCCCTTCTTGACTATGACTGTCAACTCAGAAAACATAGACCACAGAGATTCTCATTCAAATATTGGATGAATAAAGGGTTAAAAACATAAATAAAGGATATATGATAATATACCATCTTATTTTATACTCTTTACACCACTTCAATCTCCTTACTCATGCATGACTCTCCCCAAATGAGACTTTTGTCCTGTTTCTTGATTATTTCTTTAAAATAAGGCTAGGAGACTGTAACTTTAGACCTTGAATCCACCAAGGAGTGAATCAATATCCTAGTAAATAATGAAACACCATAAAATTATTATTTATGATAAAATCTTCTTATCATCCATCAACTTCCACTAACTAGTCACTCTTTCTTTATCATCATGCATATAAATAATCACCTACAAAATTTTTAGATACAATCTTCATTAACCCTATAATTAAAAAAGAGTACTAATCCAAAATCTTGAAGGATATTCAAAACATAAACACGTTCCTAATATAGATAAATACAATGCATATATATATATATATATATATATATATATATATATATTATAGAATACTCTTTTCATTTATATATTTCTTGCAAATATATATAATTAAATTCATTATTATCACTTGTCCTTCATATGTATATATATATATATATATGATACATAGAATACTCTTTTCATTTATATATTTCTTGCAAATATATATAATTAAATTCATTATTATCACTTGCCCTTCATGGACAATTCAAGTTTTATGGTTTCTTCTTCATTTTCTTCCATGTCTCTCCAACTTACCAGCCTATTATGACTCTCTATCTCCTTCACCACCTTATTTCCACATGCATTTACTCATTTCATTTCTTCCTACATGCATGGAAAGCTTATCCTAAATTCAAGGTCACACCATGATGTGTCAAATACATTCAAGACTCTTGTTCTATACCTTCCTCCTCATGATGTGCACGTATAAAACATTCATACACCCACTTAAGCCCATATATGACCTTATACAAACATTTTATAACATGACACTTCTTTAAATTTACTCAAAATGTTTTGAAACACACAAGCATAATTCAAATATTCAAGATGTCCATTTTAGTGGGAAAATGCCAAAGGGCTACCAAAACATAAATGGGGTCTCTTTTAATGACTCAAATGCCTTCAAGGGGACCCTAAGACATCCCTCACACACATACCACACCTAACCTTCTACTCATGACCAAATTTACATTATTTTTCTTGATGATCCTATATCATAGTACATTTTGAATCTCTATTTTAGGGTATGACACAATTTTCAAGTCTTTTCATCTAGTTTTCAATCATAGTCATCCTGCACAAATAGCATAATATATTTTCTATGGAGGTTTGAAAATTTATAGGCTTATTTACTATTTTTAGCTAATTTCTAATTTTGTATTTCCCTTCCAGATCTGTATATTTCATGTATATCAATTTCAATAGTTTTTAGTTAATAATTTGATTTATTTAATTCAAAGTAGATTAAAAAAACATTAAAAAATATTTGAAAAGGATTTTTTATTATTTTTTTATATTTAAATAAACATTAAAAAAAAGATTTTTTTTAAATATTAAGTAATAATTTTTTTTAAACCTATTTTATTTTATTTTTAAACTTTAAATTAAAAAAATCTCTAATTTTTTTTTAAGAATCAAACCTATTTACCCATAGATGGTTATAAGTGACCTACACATTCTCTCAAACTAGGAGAAAAAAAGGTTTTTTTTCATAAAATTAGAACCTACCTCCATAAATCATCCATTCTAGATGCATCAACATAGTTAAGTCTAAAAAACAAATGCACCATTTTTTATAAATTGATTAACAACATGCATGATTGGTAGGTAGATTTAGAGATTCTAATGTCCTTTTTGAGAAAAACGAAAGGCTACACCACATTTATCAACTACTAAGAACATAATAGTGAGTTCCTATCTGCTTCAAATAGTAAAATAATAGTGAAGATAACATATTATATCTCCTGTACCATTTCAAAAAAAGGATAAATTCCAATCATAGGATCAATACTCTATGACTAACTCACACTAAACATATTTGACAACATAATGATATAATTCACATTATTAGACAAACTATATTAAAACAAAATCTCTTGTATTACATAACCCTTAAAGGAGTTTTCATTTGTCACATGTACTCTCACTTTCTACCATGTTCTCTAACTATTTTGCCATGATTTCTTACAAATGAGAGGAGAAGAGGCTTGAATTTATAGATGTTTAAATCCATCATAAATTCATGTATTTTGACCACAATCATAAATTCAAGTTGTATAATAAAATCCATGTTGGTGTACGACATCAAATTTAGTGCAAGTTTCAGTGTGGGTTGTAACTTGGATTTTAGTGCAGGTTATATTTTTGGATAAGATTATTTTCTAAATAAGAAAATTATAAAATTTAGGTAAATTATCTTGAGTTAACTTAATCACTAATTTATAATTACCAATTTACACCAATAAACTATAATAATTAGAGTACCTAGGTCATGTAGTATTGTATGAGGGTTTTAAAGTGGACATGAAGAAAATTTTAGCTATCCTTAGATTGGCCACTACTTAAAAAAAAGAGTTTGTGAGGATTATTAGGGTTAAATGACTGCAATGTAATATTTTTTAACAACTATGATCACATATCAATACCCTTATAAATATTATTAAAGGATATTTCTTTTCATAGTTAGAAGTAGCCACAAAAACATTTCAAAAAAAATAAATTTGATCTTATGACACCCCTATTTTAGATAACACTAATTTATCTAAGACATATGTGGTATAATGTGATGCTTTATGACATGGTATTAGTATAATATTAATTCACAAATAATGTTATCCCTTGTCATTTGATAATTGATAACTCAAAGGCAACAATTTTGTATGATCCACAAATGAAAATGAAATTGAAGTTATCATTAATGCAGTAAAATAATGCCATCAGTATCTTATGGGCTAACATTTTAAAGTAAAACCAAACCATGAGAGTCTTAATTATTTCTAAAAAAATGTTATGAATGTAGATTCAAATGGTTTTTAGTAATAAAGTTAAAATAAAGATATTTGTTAGTTATAAAGATAGAATAAAATAATTGTATTGCACATGCATCTCAACAAGACATCCCCATGATTTGTTATTATTATGTACGTATTCATTATTTATGTGGTTATATAATTATGTCCTTGGGTGGTTATGGAGGTTATTCCATCCAATCATTATTTATAGGCCTTTATTCAAATGGAGATATTGTCAGGGATTTTATGCTCTCACCCTATTTGTTAATGTAAATCATTTTATTTATACAATATTTATTTGAAATGTACATTCTATTATGTTTTATGAATCAAACATTTAATATGTAATATAATAGCCATCATGATACTATGCATGTGAAGATGATCAAGGAGGATGATGGAATATCATTATCAAAATCTTTGTTTTAAAAAAATTATAAATCCATCTTGCCAAATTTTCTACAATTTTTTATCAAATCAAGATCGTACAAAATTTGTTTTGAAAGAGGAATATGCTTGATTTGAGGAAGAAGCATATGAAAAAACATTACAAAGGGATGTGATAGATTTATAATATTTTATTTATTTTTTATGTGAAAATAAAATTATGTTTAGATATTTAATTTTTTTATAAAGAGAAATAAAAGTGCATGGATTGATTATTGAAGGCATATGAAATGAAAAGGACAAGGAGATGATTTATGGCATTAATACACACACAAACACATTTATTTTTACTATTCATGTTTTTTATATGGTTAATTATTTAATGTTTGTTGCAAATGAGATTGTACATTTTGTTGAGGAAAAGAGTGAAAAATGTGTGAGAAAAAATGGTTGTAGGACTACCTTAAAAAAATGTGTTTCAAATTTATTCATCTTTAGAAAAATATTTTTTGAGAAAGAATAAAAAAATACAAAAAACTAATTATAGATTGTTTTTAGAAGGTCGTGCACATTTACTTTATTTTATTTCTAGGTATTTTAATTTTTTTTTGCCTTCTCATTGTTGAACATGCAAAAAAATTGAAAAAAAAATGGGATAATTAGTAAAGGATATATACAATTATATGATTTATAAGGGTTGAAGAGAGGAGTCATAAAAAACATTTTGAGAAGAAATTATAAACACAGAGGTCACAATTTCAAAACTCATGCTACATCATTTATACATAAAGTGTATTTCATTCTTTAAAAAATGGGAGGATTATATAGAAATATAGAGGAGAGTTGGTAGATATATTTTTTAAATACTATAAACTAAGAGGTTTTAGATTCAAATATCACTTTCTAATTATTTTGTTCAAAATTGTTAGTTATATATATAATTAGAGATAAATGAGTATAAAATTGGCATTTTTCATTTGGAGAAATAAGTGTCTAATGAAAAAATATTTTTTACTTATGAGATATAAGGAAAAGAATGTATATTAATGAAATGGTCTCAATTAAAACATGACACAATGGATTCAAGAAACTTCCAATAATGGGTGAAATAGGTAGATGTGAAGGGTATATATAATGATATTTTATCAAATTTTACAAGAAGATAGTTCTCAATTATTTTTTATTGAGATCTTGAAAACAAATAGTAGGCTGATAGTATTGTGTTGTATAGAATTATCATCTTTCTTATAATAGGGGGAAAGTTTTTAAATTAGTCTCCACTATGGTGGTATTGATAATAATCCTTTAGGTAGTGAGATTAATCATGTAATTTTTGTATAGGCTTGACAATGGTCATGATTAGTTGAAGCATCCCATTGATGCTTCATGCTTCCTACAAAATATCAAAGGAGAAAATATTGATCATCTTGGTTGGATCATTCCATATATTTTCCATACTATAGGTACATGTACACATATTAGAGGATGGTGGTGTGTGTTGCACACTTGTCATCATGTTTGTGCCAAGTAGTGTTAAGATTATTAATGATTATATTAGGCACATTATATAGGAGGTCAGACTATGGGTAAATAATAGATGTGTTAGCATAGGTTTATTAGAGTACATGCTATAGTGGGTAGGATTCAATGATTTTTAAATTTTGGAATGGCTCTAGGATAACTAGAACAACCTCAAAACATTTATCCATAATGCATTCTTATCTATATATTATTAATGGTAAATAGAACACATATATTAAGGTAAAATGAGTACCAAATATATTAAATAATATATGTGCATAAGGTCAATTTTCCCTCTTCATAGGAAGATTACAATGATAATACAATAATACAAACTTCACCCATACCTATAAATGAGTAAGTAGGTTTAGAATTTGGAATGAATCTTTATTTTTAGGGAGATTGGCTCAAATTAGATAAACCATGATTTGAGGATAACCATTAAAAATATATTTTTATTTATATAAATAAGTTATTATACATTAATTATGGATAATGATGTGCACATAATTGTATGCTTATCTATAATATTTTTTTGTAAAAGTACATATTAAATGATACAAGAGTGTTTGTCATAATAAATCCCAACATATCCCATTAAAATTTACTTAGTAAAAAGAGAGGAAAAATAAAGCTAAACTAGCATAAGTAAACTTACAAAAATATGTATACATAATTATGTGTATATCAGAACCCCCCATTTTGAGAGAAACTTGGAGAAAGTGATGCAAACATTTGATATAGATTTCAAAAACTAAGCCATGTTAGGTACCCATAAACAATCAGTACAAGAATAATAATGATCATTGGAAGGACTAAGTTTGAAGATGATGCTTTGTGAACTGTTCTTCACAAAATCTTCAATGTCTAAGTATATCACAATGGGTGTATAAAACTAACATGTCATATGCTCCATTTCTTATATTACAATGAATAAAAATATTAATTAATCCCTTATGGATGCCATTTAATTTTATCATAATAAATGGGTTTCTATTCACTATAACTACCCAGTAAATAAGGAAATGGAGTTAAATATGAAGAGATCTCTAAAATTTTAGGATGTCAAATGTAAATAGCACACTTGAGCATGTAATTAGTATTTTTTTATGATCCATGCATGAGTGGAATACATCTACTTCTCAATATGTTAGGTAAGCACTTTCCAAGTTGTTACTAATAATCGACCCAAGCACAACCATCTTCAAAATGGATTCCAAAAAATTGATGTGAAAATGTGTATCAAATGTACGTATAGTTATAAACTATCGATTATAAAATTATTACAAAGAGAGAATTTGTATGATGCCATTATGAGTAAAACATTTATGCTTTGAAAAGGACGCATTTTTTATTTTCATGATTAATGGTCAAAACTTGTGTGAAAAGAAAATATTTTCTTTGAATAATGTTGTGACCAACACAAACCCATTTCTTCAAAAATTAATAAAGACCTCATTAAATCATAAAACATCGGTGATTGCATAATCATATATTATAATTCAAGACCCACTTTATATTCCATATTATATTCACTTTTGATAAAAATAAACCTGACCATTATTTGTAATTTAAATGCATATATCAACGCATCCATAGAGGTCATTTTATAATTCAAACTTTAAGTTTTGTTTTGATATCTTCATGACTCTATTATTACATTATGATTTTCATTTATTTAGATTTTATATCATAGGTTTAATTACAAGATATGCGCATATTATTCTAGATATGATTGCATGTATATGTTTATGTCTTATGTGTATTGAAAGTGGATGTGTGTGGCCAAAAATAGGATATAAAGTTTCAATGCATCGGTGGACTTCATCAAGGCCACAACAAGTTGAAAATAAATACTTTGTGTTTCCATGAACCTATGACCCTATGATGATCATCATGTTTTTATTTATCTTGATATGATGTGTATTTTATTGTCTCTTTTAGGGAAGTGATTTTGATGTGTTTATTGGTTGTGCATAGGTAAAGGTGTGGATGTCAAAAGATATAAATTGAATATCAATATTATAACACATCTAAAAATTTTACATGAAATAATTTGGAAGTTTGGATGGCTCCATAAGCACGATTGTGAAGCAATCATGGAATGCCACATGTTTTAATTTCAATTATGAAATTAAAGGCCAAAGGAAAATAAAGAAAAGGAACCCATTATAACTCAGTTCATGGGATGTTTCCATGTGGCTATGTAATATGCAAATGAGATAATATATTCATATAAGGGAAATTATAACATGAAGTCAAGAATCCAATGTGTGCATGAATAATAAAAGGTAAATCAAAATCTTAGAAAAACTCCATGACTATGTTATTAAGAGGTAATCAAAATATTCCATGTGTTCCATTCTAAGTGGAGACAATAAAGGTTAAAGGTGATAAGGAACTTGAGCTCTATTAAGATATAAAGCAACCGAACTTAAGAAAATACAAAATCTAAATTAAATATTCAATGCATTTGTAAAATATAAATTGAATATAAAATTGGAAGAGGCATTTCATGACCTTAGGATGGTGGGATTGTCACATGTGAGTATTTAAAATTGATAGATGTTACCAGGGATATAGACTTACAAATAACTAAAGCTATAACATACAAAATTTGAAAGGTAATTACTTTCATTATTCTATGTCACCTACCATTTATCTAATTTGTTAATAGGTGAAATGGATTTTACATATAGTGGCCTTTAAAATTTGGATTGGGAGCCAAACTTGAATGTGAAAATTAATTCCAATTAATATGTAGCTCATCAATAACCTCTATTTTTGATAAACTGCATATTGAATATTGAGAAATAATATAAGAAAAAAAAATAGAGAAAAAAAATTATAGGTGAAGACAAAATTTCATTCAAAAATTAACAAAATTATTTTAGAGATCCCACAATATTCCAAGTTACAATTCCTTCTTCTTTAGACCCATTACAAGAATTTATGGATATCATCCTCATTTTAAGAAGTGTTCATTTCTACAAAATTTAGGAAGATCATAAGCTTCATGATAGAAAATATACCAACCAATTAAAGGATGAATTCAAATATTATTTTGTATACCTTTATAAATAAGGCCTCCACCAAGTGGTGTCTAAACCAAAGGTATTACCCTGTAAATATCTTCTACATAATCTCTATTTTGAGGCCATTTTGTAAAATAACTTAATAATATCTCCCAACATGAAAAAAAAGTGTCTTATGTTTTTATAGTTTATTTTGAAAGTTACTATAAGTTACATAATCCCACTTTCACATATAACCAAGTTGATGCCAATCAGTGGATGAAGGAAAATGATTTATGGTAGGTTTAAGAGATTGAGTTTAGGACATAGATAATTAGATTAATAAGGAAGTTATAGATAGATACACCATTAAAACATTTATGTGTTCTGTTAGGTTAGGAATATTAAAAATTAATAGGTTATATGTATCCTCTAACATTGATCATTATAACAAACTATGGGTGCCTATACTAGCTACAATTATTAATGATATGAATAAACTAGCCTTGGGTGAGATTATTACTATAACTTAAAATAACAATTTCACAATGTCAAGGAAGGTTTTAGCTTCTACTTTATGTCATATATATTTTATAATTGTTGTGCCACTATGAAATTCACACATACACATTTCCCTAAGTGTAAAAATATTTTTGATTCACCCATCCATGTGTATATAGAAATCTATATGTATATAGGTACCATGAATGTATGCAGGGTATTTATGACTATTTATACCCTCCCATGTATGCAACTATTAATGAACATTTAATTCCAAGTATATCTAAGGAAATGAGAGATATATTTAATAAAATTGGGGCTTATTGGTACTATCATCCCTACATTGTGTTAAGAATAGAAGGAATTTTGGTGTCCATTTGCAAAATTCATTATCATGTGCTTGATAGGTTCATAGATCAATAATTGGCATACCAATTTTTCATGAAGTGGGAGTAATTTTTAAGAATATAAGTAAGATATCATATCCTCCAACACCTTTGTAGTTTAGAAAATCACTATATAAAACATGGCCATCTATACAATAGATCACAATACACAGGCTTGAATTCAAAAAATTTAGGGAGGATGTGATTATAATGTGGGATCCATACACTAAACACTTAAAATATTTTTAGGATAAATTTAGTTTGAATCATATACATCAAAAATATCCAAATGACCAATATAATCTCAATCCTCAAAATGACTAGGAGGTGATAGAAAAACTACAAGCAATATGGTTAATCAAATCACTATAATGAGTGTTGGTTGAAAGACACGATGTACATGTATTCACAAAGGAAAACCAACAAGCATATGCATTCTAATTTAAATTTTTTTAGAGAATTTTTTTCAAAAAACATAGTAAATTAATAACTAGCGATTCTGGGATAGATTGATTCATTTATAGCTTCAAATTTAGAGTAAATAAAATATAATTTTCACTCCCTCCATACATCAAAACCTTCATTTGGTATCATATAATTATTAAATAAAGTTTCAAAAATATTTCAATCCATTATTAGAAGAATCATAGCTTCAGTGAATTATATTTCTATGAATATCCCCATTTTTAAAGGTGACAACTTTGAATTTTGGAGAAATAAATTAAAAATAATTATTGTATGGAAATAAGTCTGGAAGAATGTTATAAAAGGATACATACCACCTAAATATTTAAATAATTTAACTCAAGATCATAAAATAACAAAAAACTATGAAGAAAATTTTGATGCATAAGATTTCTTCTATCTTCAGAGCACCATAGACCCAAACATCTAGCCAAAAATTGCTAAATGCAAAAATGCCCATGAGGCATGGAATACCTTTGGAAACTTCATATCAAGGATCCATTAAGGTAAGATAAAAACAAATTCAAACTCTTATAATTATTTTTTTAAATAAAATATTTAAATAATGAAGGATTTAGAGAATTTTTCATAAAGATAAATGACTTAGTGCATATAATGAGGATTTATGGAGAAGCTATACAAGATGTGTTATAGTAAAAAAAAATGAGATATTTAACTCAAATATTGTTTCATATTGTGATCACTATTTAGGAGTGTTATGACATGAACACTGTAAGTGTTGATGAGTTAGTGGGATTTATTTTATCCATGAAGATAAGATGAGACTATATGCATGAGATCAAGAACATGCACTTGAAACCAAGTTAGAAGTTTAAAATACCAAAGATAAAAATAAAAATTAGAATCAAGGGAGTTCTTAAAAATCAAATTTAAATGGGAAATTTGAATCTAACTTCATATTTAAAATCAATAAATACATTACTTATCATTACTATAAAAAACCATGATAACTTTGTAAAATATTTCAGGATACTGACAGCTAAGAATCAAGCTAATCAAGAGGGCCAATGTCACCATTATTTCCCTATCATATCAAACTTTATCTAATGTTCCTATTTATGGTGTTTTAATGTCCACCTTTTATTTATCTATTATTTTTTCCATTCATTCACCTAAAGATTCTACAATTCCTATTATAAGAACTTTATGCCCATC
This sequence comes from Torreya grandis, assembly GCA_037957365.1. Classification (NCBI taxonomy): domain Eukaryota; kingdom Viridiplantae; phylum Streptophyta; class Pinopsida; order Cupressales; family Taxaceae; genus Torreya; species Torreya grandis. The sequence continues at coordinate 1,440,664 of JARHVA010004094.1, read as the reverse complement.
CAATGTGACAGGCCAAGTTCACAAAATTTCCTTATCGCCATCAATTTTTACAATGGCACCATCTAAAGTAATAAATTTGTAACAAAATACAAATTTTCACTAGTTTATAATGTTTTCAAAATAAAAAATTTCATTGATCCTATAGGACATGTTTTTCCCATTTAAAAATTCTTGGAATTAACAGTGAACACTCCAACTCTCACTTCCACATCCATTGCCAATATTTCATCCATTCTATCCACTCCATCATTAATTTCTTGTAGTACCATTTTGATCAATCCCATTTTTTTAAAAAAATCTAACACAATATGTACCACCTAAAATAATCATTATTATTACATAAATTGGAGAGGAGTATTATTAGACACATTGGATACAAAGTGTGTAACTAGTGAAATGTCACAGAGACAATGTGATTATTCATGAGTAATTGAGAAATAAGATGAAGTTTAATAAATCCAAATTAAATCTAAAGATATTATCTATCTTAAATATAACTAAATATGTTCTTCAATTCTATGTGAGACTAAAGAATAATTATATTCAATGACCGAGAAGAGAAAGATGGCAAAAAAAGACATAGTGAAAACCACTAGATAATCTAGTAGTGAAGATAGATATGATCCTAATCCATCCATTTACACCCATGGTTAATAATTGGTTATATGTAATATCAATAAATTTCCAAGGAGATATCCATGAGTTGTTCAAAAATATTGAGATATATCTCCATCATTTCACACTTGATAGGGGCCAAACTATAGAAGAACATATCACATCATTCAAGGCTGATTTGAGATTTTTGAATGTAGAACACAAGGATGTTACATGTAGGTTATTCAAATTCATATTATAGATTAACACATAATATTATTTTCTAAATTTAGTGGAAAATATATTTACAATTGGAATGCATTTCAATCTACCTTTCTAGGCCAATTTGGCCAAGTTATTAATACCAACATTTAATATCAATAGGTTTCCAATGTCAAAAGAGAGATAAATAAACCAATTAAAACCTTGAATTTTATATTTTAGAGGATGTATGGTTGAGTAACCCTAATATATAAGTATGTTTTACCATTGACACTTAAGATATATACAAATTTACTTGATTTAATAATTATAATATTCATCAAACATGCAACATGCATAAATGACTTACTAGTAGTTTATGCTCAAGCAATCAATGTGGATAGGCAGCTCTATCCTTGGGGACATATTCTCACTATCATACTCAATGTAAAAAAAGTGTCCTAATTTTAAAAACTATACCAGTCATAAAAAAATCCCTTAAGACATGCCACTCTAAACCAATAATTGGGTTTTCTCAATATTTAGTCATTTGAGACACCACAAAATTAGAGCCTAGCTCTATTCACAACTATTAATAATGCACAGACATTACCTCAAAATTTAACTAAAAATGAGTTAGATGTTATTCATCGTATGGTGTGTAAATTGAGTAATGATTATATTAAACTCTATAAATAAGTTGGTAGTTCTAGTGGAGAAAATATTACACAAAACTAAACTTACCATAGATTTAGCTACTTATGAAATCATCCCCACCATACAAAACCATCCCTTGATAGGCTACTTGAGATTAACATATGTGAAATAGCCTTGCCCAATTGGTTTATATTTAATAATATTTTCCAACATGGAGAATTAGACTATTTCAAAAATTGCAAGCATTTTATATCTTCTAAAATGAAAAAAAAGGGTATGAGGTGATCTTAAATTGTTAAAACATAGCTAACACATCAACACACTTAGTACATCCCATACTATCATTTCCATGATGTTAGAGACTCTTAATTTTCCTCTCCAAGAGGATAATGAGCTAGAGGTGGATTCATAGAAAGTGTTTACTTTTTAACAATATCAAAGTCCCTCACTAATTTGACAGCCCAAATAATAGAGACATGCCTTTAGATATTATGGCCAATAATGTTCCCCCTCTGCCAAAGGGAATTGACCAACATTCCCCTATCGATTCATAAACAACAATTAGAAATTATAGCTATAACATTGTTGAAGATATGAAGAATATAAAAGAAAACATAATTTCACATGAGATGGCACAAATTATAGAGAAGAGAGATTTGATTTTAAAATATTTAACTGAGAAAGCTCCTTAGAATAAGAAGAATACAACACTTAAAAATGTATCTATTCATAAGAACAAAAATGAAGTTTGCCTTTCATCATCATAGTTAATATTTTTGGGAATAATGTACACAATTGTTTAGTGGACTTGGGAGCTTCTACTAATGTAACATCTATTAGGATATGTGAAAATTTAGGTTTGAATCCCATTAAATCTAATCAATTAGTTATCGAATTAGATAAATCAAAATTAAATTTGATTGGGAAACTATTAAATGTACACATGGATCTTTCCTCTTAACCAAGAGTGTAGCATTTCAAATGTTTATATTCAAGTTATATACATCCCTAAGGCTTACAGTATGGTTCTCACTAGCATAGAAATTTACATGCTCACCACCAAGCTTGCTATTAAAAATAAGAGGGATGTAATTTTTGACTAATATGGCCTATGGATGTTATATTTTGATGGATCCCATTCAAAACAATAATGAATATTAAGGGAAATAATTACCTTAATTATTATCACTTGTAATTTCCCTTATACTAACAATCTTGTTGAATATGAAATTATGGTTTTGGGTTTGTAATTTGCTTTGAATCACAAGGTGTGAAAGTGTTGAAAATTTTTGGTGATTTTAAATTAGTATCCAACTATAGTAAGATAAAATTCTAGTGTAATTCATCATACCTTATAAGATATAAATATAAGGCTTGGGACTAGATTGAATTTTTTGATGTTTTTAAATATCATTGTGATTCCTAGGGAAGACAATCACACTGGTGATTCTCTTGTAACATCAACCATAAAATTATTCCCTTTGAATGATCCTAAAGTACAAAAAATTTCAATTAAATTAGTACCCTATCTTTTTATTTCATATAATGTTGATATTTTTTAGGTATTCAATGATGATCAACAAATTGTATTATTCAAGAACATTATTATTTTTTTGAAACATTGATCATTGATGAAAAAGACATAGATTATTCCTCAGAGAATAAAATTGAAGATGTTGGAATCTTGAGATTGAAATAAAATAAAATTTTCATGGGAATGGTATCACTAGAAATGTTATTCAATCTAGATATGAAAACTAATAAACTTAAAAAACATGAGATTTCTAGTCAAAAATTCATCGTGGTTGATTGGGGTTCACTTGAAATGTGGCATAATGTGAATATTTTCTTTGATTAATTGAAACTAGAAAAGAGAAGATGAAATATTTACTTACATAGTACAAAGATGTGATATCCTATTCATATGAAGACTCAAAGTTTTTTTATCCTTGGGACATTACTCACACCATCCTAATTAAGGAATTCCAAAAACCTTTTAGACTGAGATAGAGACTAGTGAATCATGTCCTTGAGCCCATCATTCATAAGGAAGTTCATAAATTCTTACTACAAAAATCATGTTTCCCATTATATAATATGCATGGGTAGTTAATTTAGTTCCTACTAATAAAAAGAGTGGATAAAGAAGGTTCTATGTATTTTTTATAAATTTTAATAAAGCCTCTATCTAATAAAAGTATACTTTACCATCCTTAGAATAATTTGTAAAAATGGTGAGTGGATATAAAATGATGTCCTTTTATAATGTATTCTTGGGTTACAACCAAGTATATAAGGAGGATAATATATAAATTGCTTTCACCATGAATTTGGGCACATTAAATTATAAAATAATGCCTTTCAACTTAATAAATACAAGTGTCACTTTTCATCACATTGTGGATTTTTATTTCTAATGTTTGATAGGAAACTTTATTATCATTTATATAGATTACCTAACTATTATTTCCAAGTACATTTCATAATATGTACATAATTTAAGGAAAGTGGTTGATAGGTGCAAGAGATATGGTATATCCCTCAACCCAAAGAAGAGTATTTTTGTGTCATTAAAGGTAAGTTGTCAAGACTTATTATTACCAAAGAAGGTAAATCTATTGATGCTGATAGATTAAGTGCTATTTATAAGATTCTACTTCCAAATAGTAAGAAAGAGTTGATATCATTCTTTGGAAAAACCAATTTCATGAGAAAATATTTTTTTGGTTTTGCCAATATTGTGAGACCTCTTAATGTTATGCTAAAGCAATATGCAAAAATAGAATGGATTGCTCAAGAAAAGACTAATTTTTAGGATATCAAAAATTCCATAATGCAAGCTTCAATTTTAATTAGCCAAAATTTCACAAAGGATTTATACCTTTATTATTTTACTTTCAATCACATTGTATCAGTTATGTTACTATAGCGTATTGATGAGTAAGATCACCCCATTAAATTCATGAATAACAATTTGAAGGATGAAAACCTCAAATATTATACATTGGTTGAGAAAGCTTATGTTTTAATCAAATTTTTTAATAAATTCAATCATTATACACTTCAAAAAAAAGTGTATGCCATTATACATAATCTCATAATGAAGCCTATACTTGGACATAATGATTTGGAAGAGTGAAAAGGAAAATGGAAGACCAAATTATAGGAATATGACATTGAAATTTAAAAAAACTAATATGGTGAGAGGCAACGCCTATCTTATTTCATCACACATGTAGATCTACACATCATTGTTATGCAAGTGGAAAAAACAAAAATTGAGCAACAAGAATGGTATGATCACATTATTCATTTGATATTATATGGGATTTGTCTTCAAGGATTAAACAAGGTACAGATAATAGATTTAAGGGTGCATGTATCCCATTATGTGTTGAATAAATGAGTTTTATATCATATAAATTATGAAGGAATTTATATTAAATGTGTCACCAAAAAGGAAGTCAAAGAAATTATGAGCTCTTTTCATGAAAATTTGGGAAGTGGACATTCTTATAGAAACAACACAACACATAAAATTATTAGATTAAATTACTATTATCCCATGATATTCAAATATTTTCATAACCATGTAATATTTGCATCAAATGTTAACATTTGGCTAGAAGGGAGAAACATGCAACAATTCTACTACAATTGGTGATTAAAAATAGACCTTTTACATGAATGGGGACTTAATTTTGTTGGATTTATTAATGAAAACTTCACAAAGGGATACAAATTTATATTGACTACCACCTACTACTTTCAATGATGGACTAAATAATTCACTACAAAGAATAATATTTCTCAATAGTAATCAAATTCATTGATAAATATAATATCACTAGGTTTTTCACTCCTTTTTCCTTGGTTTATGATAATGGACCCACTTTCTAGTTTTTAAAATTCACAAAATAGGCATATGATAACACGATTAATTTAAAGTTCTCATCATATTATTACCCCCAAATAAATATAGTGTTTAAATTTAAAAAATAATATTATCATTAATTCCATCAATAAAGCATCAAAAAAGAGACTAACAGCATAAAATTCACTTTTGAAATATGCATTGTGGGTAGATAGAACCAACTAAAACAAGTGTTAAAATCATCTCCATCCTTGTTAGTTTATTGGTAGGTGTCATTATTCCCCATCACCTTGAAGTTTACAACATATCCGTTCATGGAAGAATAAATGGGATAGGATGATAGATTAAAATCTAGGTTACTTAACATCCTTTAGATGAAAGATGCTTGAGAGAAGATTTACAGAATTTTAGAAAACATCAAGACATATTCAAATGGTGGTTCGACAAGAGGGAAAAGATTAAATATTTTACAATTTTAAATTTGGTCCTATTATGAAATAAGGATCATTATAATAAAGTAAAACATGTAAAATTAGATCCTTTGTGGATTGGTTTTTATCAAATTTTTAGATATTTGGTAATAACACTTTTAGATTGAAGGAATTGTAATAAAATTACATGTTGTTCTTGGTGATTGGGTAGAACTTGAATCACTAATTCTCGATTGTATCATTCCCACCAATTCTATTATGAATATGAGTTATTAGTTAAATAAGTTTAGAATTAGAGTAATTATATTATTTTTCTTTTGTTTTTTTTCTAATTTATTTTTTGTTTTAATTATTTTCTTAGATTAGTTTGATTTGATTAGGTGTTAGTTCAGTACACCTTATTGAAGGTAAAAGAAGAAAACATGAGAAATTTATTATCTACATCCACCTCAGGAAGATCTCATCACTTTAAAACTTCCATTGTGTCCACATTGTCCAACATATTCCATAAGAGATCCTAAGTCACATTTAATTGGTTAAAATAGTTAAATTCATTATGAAAGTGTTGAAAAATTGAAGAAAAATGGTAAATTTTTTATAATTATTGACATCATTCTTGATTTGATTATATTTCATTATATAATTTAAGGTTTATTCCAAAATTAATAAAAGCATTTGCATTGAAAAGAATTCAAGACTGCACTATTTCACAATAAGTATTGCCTTGAGGGACATGAGTAAGAAAATCAAAGATCACTTGAGATTGAACTATTCTAACCATTACTATACCTTATTGCATTGGTTCCCAACACTTTTTACTAAATATAAAAAAGAGGGGAATATAAAATATTTATATAAAATTCAAAGTTTTTCCTAAAAATAGGTGATTCGGGTAATTTCTACTCAGGCTATGGATGCATGGTTGTTAATGGTGTAAGTTCTAGAGTGGATCCAAAGGTAAATTTTTTAGAACTATATATGCCTATTTGTAAATAACATAATGCCTAGCCTTCCCCCAAAAATCCATTCCCATAATACTATATATACATATAACAAAAAAATACATTTAAAAAAAAATTGATCAAGTGATTTCACTTGATCCATATCAAAAGCCTTCAAGGTAAAGTAAATAAATCATTGCACACACTTTTTATTCCTCAAAAATTTCAAGACCTAGTATGTTATGTGATGAAATTGAAACTAATGTTCATATATTCATTGAAAGTATAAAATTTTATTGCATGGTTGGTTTTTATTCAAGCTAAAATAAGAAATTATTAAACTTTAAAAATCAAACAATTTTTTTCCCACAAATTTGCCTTTTTTTAACCATTACACCCAATTTTTTTTAAAAAATAAATTGGAACCCTCATAAAACCCAAACATATTTTGTGTCTACATAATCATATATACTAATTCAATGCCCACTTTATATTCCATATTACATATGCTTTCATGAAAAAAGGACCCAACCATCATTCATAACTCAAATTCATATGTCAATTTATCCAAAGAGGACACTTTATAATAAAAAAATTAAGTTTTGTTTTGAGACCTCCATGAATCCATGATTACATTATGATTTCTAGTGTTCACTTTTTATATAATAATTTTTATTAAAATTTAGGCACATATTATTTAAATCAAGAGATATGATCACAAATATAAGTTTTTGTGTTATGTGAAATAAATTATATGCATGTGACTATAGAGAGAATCTAAATTTTCAACATATATGTGACCTTAAATGAAGCCAAAACAATTTAACAAATAGACACTCTATGTCTCCATGACCCTATGACCACATGATGATCACCATGTGTTTTCTTTTGATGTTATGCATACTTTATTGTCTCTTTTATGGATGTGATTATGACATGTTCATTGGTTGTGCATAGGTAAAGGTGTGGATATCAATAAATATAAATTGAATGCCAATGTTACAACATATGATTCTACATAAAATCATTTAAAATCTTGCATGATTCCATGACCTATGATTATGAAGCAATCATGAAATGCCATGTGTTTTGATTTTAATTAACATAACAAAAGTTAAAGGGAAAGAAAGACTTGGATCCTATGAGAACTTAGTTCATATGATGTCACCACATGGATATGATATATATGAAGGAGAGAATATATTTAGACAATGTAAAGTATAAATTTAAGTTAATTATCCATTATATCCATGGATAATAAAAGGTCACTTAATTACTCTGAGATAGTTTGTGACTACGAGGAAATCAAAATCCATCATATGTGTCATTCCAAGTGGATATGATAAATGTGAAAGGTGATATGGACTAAATCCCTAAAATTTATTAATACATGCAATTTTAACATGTGTCTGCAATAGATATGAAGATATAAATCATTTAAACTTGAGAGAATATAAAAAACAAATTAAAGATTTAACACATTTGTGGAATAGAAAGTGAACATCAAATTGAAAGAGGCACTCCATAAACTCCATGACCTTATGATGGTAGGATTGTGACATATATATTACTAGGATTAAAAAATGTGATCAACTCCATAGACTCATAAATCACTAATGTTATAATTTCCAAATTTTGAAAGGTGATTAGTGTAATTATTCCACATCATCTACCATTAATGCATTATGTTAAGAGGTGAACTAAATGTGACATGTATTGACCTATCAAATTTTAATTAGGATCCAAACTTGGATGTGAAAATTAATTCCAATTAATATATAATTTTCTATTGACCTCCATTTTTGATAACTTGGATACTGAATATTGAGAAAATCATATAAGGTGAACAAACAAACAAAGATAAAATTCATAGGCAGAGTCTAAAATTTTCATTCAAAATTTTCCAAAAGTATCACTACGATCTTATAATGGCCTAAGTTGTAGTTTCTTCTTCTTCAGGACCTCTAAAATAATATTTGGATACCATCCTCACTCTAGGCATACCTTGTTACAATAACTATACCTATATTTTATGTGTAATTGAGGAAGTTCATAAGCTCTATGATGGCAAAGGTACTAAAAAATCAAATGATGGATTGAGATATGATTTTTTCATGTTTAAAAAATCAAGCCTCCACAAAATAAAAACCAAACCATAGGTATTCCTTTGTAAATATATTCTACATAATCTCTTCTTTAAGGGAATTTTGTAAAATGGTGTAATATTCTCTCCCAACATGAAAAATAAAGAGGCTTATGTTGTTGGAGTAGAATTTTAAAGTTACTATAAGTTACATGATCCCACGTTTTCATATAACCAATCTACTACCACTTATTAGATGAAGGAAAATGATTTGATGGAATTTTTAAATTATTGGGCTGAGGACACAAACAATTGGGAAATAAGAAAGACATAGATACCTACACTATCAAAACCTTTAGGCATGGTGTTAGGGTAGGAATGTTACTAATGAATAGGTTATATGGGACCAAAAAAATTATCATTGAAATAAAATATAGGTGCCTCTACTAGGCATGATTATTAATTATATGAAGAAACTAGCCATTGGTGTAATTATTACTTATAATTTGAAATAACGGTTTTACAGTGTCAAGAAAGGTCAAATATTATACATGATGTATTATATAATATATTATTGTTTTGCCACTATGAAATTCACACATGCATATTTCCCCAAATGACCACATCCTTGAAATTTACCCATCCATGTGTTATATAGAAAACTATATGTACATTGGTACCATGAATGTATGCATGAGATTTGTGACTATTTCTACATTCCCATGTATGCAGCTTTTAATGAAAAATATATGCCAAGTATCTTTGATGAAATTAGAGATATAATAAATAAAATTGGGGCTTAATTATATTATCATACCTACACTATGTTAAGAATATAATAATTTTTAATGTCCCTTTATAAACCTCCTTATCATGTGCCCAATAGGGTGCAAGAACAAGATTTAGACTACCAATTTATTCATGGAGTGGGAATAATTTGTAATAATAGAATTTAAATATCATATCCTCTAACATATTTGTAGTTTTAAAAAATAAATATACATAACACATGGCCATCTATACAACATATCATAATACATATGCCTACAATCAATAAGTTTAGGAGGATGCAATTAGAATGCAGGATCTATACAACATGGTGACCAAACAATTATAATCTCTAAAAGTCAAATTTAGTTTAACTTGTATACAACTCAGAAATATAGATAATTAATATAATCTCAATCCTAAAATTGACCAGGAGGTGATAAGAAAAATACACATATCATGATTAATCAAACCACTACCACACATGTAGGAAGAAAGACTTGATTTAACATTAGTCAAGGAAAAGGAAGATCCTCAAGGGACCAACCCATATTTAAATAAGAATATCTTATAGTTATTTCTAAAAAAAAATCTTCCTATGATGATTATAGTATCATCATTACCACAATTAATAATATCTCTCCCTACTTGTATTTTGATGCATTATAGCCCTAAATTTGTGGCCATATTTATATTGTTATGAGTGAGGCTCTTCCCTCTAGTTCCCCAAGTGATCCATTTTCATTTATTATTTCACCAATGCCTAATAAACTTTCCTAATTATTACAAAGTGTTTTTATGTCTTAGATTGGTACTAGTGTTCAAGATGTTGATCTAGTTCCTAGTCAAGTGTTGGAAACATATGAGGTTACCATTGTTACCATGTCATCTCAAATGTTATCCTTTGTTCTTATTTATGGTGTTCTAGTGGCCACCTTGTTTTCAAATGTTGTTTTTTCCACTCCTTCAAATGTAGTTACTATAAGTATTATTTTAATAACTCTACTTCAAACTACCATTGTGACTAGTTGGTTAGTGAAATTTCCTTGTCAGCATCATAGATTGCAATGGCACCACCTAAGGTAGCTAAAGCTATGATAAAATCCCATGTTGAGTATGGTGACAATGTCGACACTTTATTTTTAATTTTATAATTATTTTATTTTATATTTTATTATTTTAATATGTTTATTTATTTTAGTTTTATTCTAGATTAATTTTTTGGTCAATTTTGACTACTTTTCAAAAACTTCTTAAAAAATAGTTAGAAGTGCTAGTTAGAGTGCAGTTCATTAAATATATATTTAACTGAGATTAAATACTTATCCATTAATCCAAAATATGTGGGAAATAATTTTTAGATATGAGTGAATTTAAATTAAATTTGTTTTAGTCAATATCCTATTTTATAGGGATTTGGAGCACCTAGCTTATCTAGTGTGCATGTTTTGTTTACTTATTAAGGAAGGCATCTTGCATGATGACTATATCTATTAGGAGACCCCTTATCCAATAGAAGCACAATTGATTACTTATATATGAGCAATTGAACATGGAATTATACCAGAATGATTAAGAAACTAGAAACATGAGACAGCAAAGAATTTGAGAGACAATACACACACTTGTATTAGATAATACTAGAAGAAAATACAATAAGGAAGATGCCACTTCTCCCTCCACCTCAAAGGCTTGCACACCTCAAGACCTTCTTCTCTCTCTCTCTTGCTCAACACAAACCCAACTCTACAACCTGAGTTGTTATCCCTCCTTAAATGCTTCAGCTGATCTCCTTGACCTTACACCTGTAGATCTCCTTGACCTTGCTTGCTTCAATGCTCTTACTTGATCAATTTGATAATTACAATACATGCCTCATGGGTCTTTAAATAGAATCCCATGGTTACAAAAATAGAAATCTAACTACTAAAATTAGACACACAGCTCGCGACTTAAAATAGCCCCTTAGCATGCAAACACTCAGTTTAACTAACTAACTGTTCGTGCAATGAACAGTTCTGGACCGCACAGGCGACCGACGCCGGTCCCTGCTTGTCTGGTGCTACCAACATTAGCCGACTCTTTGCCATCGCCGGTTTCTTTCTCCATTGTCTGTGACCGATGTTGGTCATGCTACCGACGCCGGTTCCTCTGGTTCTTCAGCATCCTCTTCATTGTGTGTGCAAACAGTTGAAGCTTTTAGCTCCACACCCTAACAATCTCCCACTTGGATATAAACAGCTGCAACTTATACCTATACCTGTACACCATCTATTTTTTTCCTTAGGCCCTGTATCCCTCTTCAAAGTCACCCTTGAAGACCAACCACCACGCAAACCTGTGATGCTATACCTGTCACTTATGCCACAAGAATTTTGCTGCTCCCAAATTCTTCATGACATACTTCTGAACCAACTCTACCCTTAGCTCAAAAAAACTCCCTGTATATGCAACCCTGCAAAAAGTAACACAATACAGTAATAGGATAATGTAGCTAATATTATCCAACCTGGTAAAGATAAAATACAATGGTCAAACCTCCATTGTATGCAGCATAATCAAGACCATATACCATAGTCTTCTGTCTCAGATGTCCATCCACTCTCTTCTCTAAAATGGGAATCCATCCCTCTATCCAGCTGACAACTCCACCAACAAATACCTGTTTGGCTCTACTCCAAGGACTCACACTCCTCATCCATGTCAAGCTCCCACTGTTTCTAGATTCTACCTGCATTGCTTCCTCCATCTTCCTAGTTCATGACTAACAGTAAGCAATATAAAGAAGGTGAACAACAAATATGAGGTTCACATACCTTTTCTGACCTCTATATGGGTGTTTGAGACTCCTTGACAACTAACCGTCCACCCATCATCCGTTCTAGTGACCGATCTCGGCCATCTCCCAGTCTGCTCCCGACCGATGTCGGTTCCCTGCACTGACCCTGACTACCGACGTCATTACCCCTGGCCGACGCCGGTGTCCCCTCTGCCAATGCCGGTCCTGATGACCGACGTCGGACTTCTCCTGCCCGACCTACCAACCCTGCTGATCTGCACAAGACCGATGTCAGTGTCTGACTGACCGACGTCAATTCCAAGTAACCGACATCGGTGCCTGTGTGTTCCCATGAGTGATGAATTCTTCATTTGCAAGCTTTTCTTGGATCAGATCTCTGTCCATGTTGCCCTGCTCAGATTTATTCAGTGCCTATAATTGTTCTCTGGCCTTCATCTCTTCCAAAAACACCAAGACTTCCCTATTCTTGTCAAAAGCCTCAAATTTCCTTTTCCTGCAATGAACTCTATCTATGCTTTCTAAATTTGAACACATACCTTTTGAATCAAGAACTTCCATTCCCTTCTTATTCATGTGACCTAACCTATTAGACCACATCTTTGAATCTATACCAGAAGTAAAATCAGTAATACAAGTAGATAGATAAAGAGTACCTACTTTCTTACCTCTTGCTAAAACAAGTGCTCCCTTGGTAACCTTCCAAGAGTCCGCTGTGAGGGTTATTGTGCATCCCTCATCACCCAACCTTCCTACAGAAATCAAACTCTGCTTCAGAATTGGAACATGCATGACCTCCTTCAACACCCATGTGTTGTCAATCTACAATCTCAGCTGCACTTTCCCTTTGCCAACTATCTGACAAGGCGTACCATCCCCTAAATAGAGCACTCCAAAGTCTCCCTGTTCATACTCATGAAACAAATCTCTGTTTGGGGATGCATGAAAAGATGAACCAGAATCTAAAATCCATGATCCTACCTGACTATCCAAAGAAAGTATGAGAGCATCCTGTACCACAATATTTGCATCCTTTGATTCTTCAATACCTGCATGTTGATTCTCTTTATCTCTCAACCAACACTCCTTCTTTGTATGTCCTTTCTTTCCACAAAACTAGTAGGTAATACCTTTAGACTCGGATCTCCTTCTCGACCTTAATTTCCCTTGCTCAATCTTCTCCTTTTGCCTTCCTCTACTTTCCGCACTTAGAGCATTCCCTGATGATTCACCTGTGCTTCTCCTGCGTATTTCCTCATTCAAGATCACACTCACAACATCATCAACTTTTAAGATTTTAGAAGCAGATGTAGAATTACTTACTGCCATAACCAAACTGTCCCAACTTTCAGGCAAAGAACATAAAATCAAGAGAGCCTTTACCTCATCATCAAAAACAATATTGACTGAAGTTAATTGGTTTACCAAACCATGGAAATCACTAAGATGAGTATGTACCGATCCACCTTCCTGCATTTGCAAAGTAAATAGCTGCTTCATAAGGTATACCTTATTAGAAGCCGAGGGCTTTTCGTATAAATTCATCAAGGACTTTATCAACTCTTCTGTTGTCCTGCACTGTGATAAGCTGGAAATCATAGATGCTCCAAGGCTCAACTTTATGGAACCGAGAGCCTTCCGATCAAGAACACTCCATTCTTCATCCTTCATATATGTGGGCTTGCATGCAACCCCACCCAATGGTAAGTACAGATCTTTCTGATACAGATAGTCCTCAATCTACATCCTCCAGTGTTGATAATTCTTGCCATTAAATTTCTCCATTTGTAGCTTGCTTTCTTCTATCATTGCTGAACTCCCACTCAATCAAAAAACCCTGTGAATGACCTGTAATCAAAAATAACCTGCTTCCTACAAACCGTAGCTCTGATACCAACTGTTAGGAGACCCCTTATCCAACAGAAGCACAATTGATTACTTATATATGAGCAATTGAACATGGAATTATACCAGAATGATTAAGAAACTAGAAACATGAGACAGCAAAGAATTTGAGAGACAATACACACACTTGTATTAGATAATACTAGAAGAAAATACAATAAGGAAGATGCCACTTCTCCCTCTACCTCAAAGACTTGCCACACCTCAAGACCTTCTTCTCTCTCTCTCTTGCTCAACACAAACCCAACTCTACAACCTGATTTTCTATCCCTCCTTGAATGCTTCAGCTGATCTCCTTGACCTTACACCTGTAGATCTCCTTGACCTTGCTTGCTTCAATGCTCTTACTTGATCAATTTGATAATTACAATACATGCCTCATGGGTCTTTAAATAGAATCCCATGGTTACAAAAATAGAAATCTAACTACTAAAATTAGACACACAGCTCGTGACTTAAAATAGCCCCTTAGCATGCAAACACTCGGTTCAACTAACTAACTGTTCGTGCAATGAATAGTTCTGGACCGCACAGGTGACCGACGTCGGTCCCTGCTTGTCTGGTGTTGCCGACATCGGCCGACTCTCTACCATCGCCGGTTTCCTTCTCCACTATTTGTGACCAATGTCGGTCATGCTGTCGACACTGGTTCCTCTGGTTCTTTAGCATCCTCTTCATTGTGTGTGCAAACAGTTGAAGCTTTTAGCTCCACACCCTAACAATATCCTATAAAATAGTCAAACTTAATCCTTTGATTATATTTTCCATATATATTAGTATATTTTTAGTTATATTAATCTATTTTAGGTGTTTAATTTATAATATTTCTTATCTTAACTTGTCATTAAAGTTATTTTTAATTGGCTAATTTTAGCCTTTCTTGTTAATAAAAAATGGTGCGATAGTGTGGCACCATAATTATTATTGGAAAATATTTTTACATGGTTTTATCTCTATTTTTTATCACATGTATTCACAAATAAAAAAATATATTTATAAGTTTAATTTGAAGTTATTTAGTGCATATTTTGTCATCAATCACACTTACAACACTACTAAATCAACAACTAGTAATTTTAGGATAGACTGGATGATTTATATATTCATTTTTAGAATAAATCATAGCTAATTTACACTCGCTCCATATTCAAAACCTTTCTTTTATATAATATCCTCATTAAATAAATGTTCAAAGGGGGTTTAAGGCATTTGTAGGATAATCATGGCTTTTGTGAACTCTGATTCTATGAATATTCTCATTTTTAAAGGTGACGAATTTGAATATTGGAGAGATTTGTCGAAGAGAATTTTTTTTCAAATTAGTTTAGGAGAATATTATCCATTGATTCATACCACCTAAATATTTAAATAATTTTAGTTATGATTAAAATTGAACAAAAAAGAAAGCAAAAAAGGCTGATACACAAGCTTTCTTCTATCTTCAAAGCACCATAAACCCAAACATCTATCCAATAATTTTTGGATGCAAAAATTCCCATGAGGCATGGAATACCTTGAAATTTTCATATCAAGGATATATTAAGGTAAGATTTAAAAAAAAAAATCAAACTCTTAAAATAAATTTTAAAAATTTGAGAATGATTGATAATGAAGGAGTTAGATAATATTTCATAAGGATAAATGACCTATTGTATAGAATGGGGGTTTACAAAGAAACCATAGAAGATAGGGTCATAGTAAAGAAAATTTTGAGATAATTAACTCAAAAATTGTTTCATATTGTGATCAATCTTGAGGATTGTAAGACATTAACACTATAATTGTTGATGAGTTAGTGAGATCTCTCTTTTCCCATGAGGATAAGATGAGACTATATACAAGAGATCAAGAACATGCACTTAAAAGGAAGGCAATAATTTCAAAGCCCAAAGAGAAAAATAAAAATAAGAATCAAGGTATAATTAAATAAAATTAAATTCAAAGGGGAAATATCAATATAATTTCATAGGTAAAATCAATATATAAGTTGTCATTATAGTAAAAAATAAGATACTTTATAAAATATTTTAGGATACTGGCAGCTAAGAATCAAGTTAATTAAGGGGATGAAGAGAATACATTCCAAGATAAAAAAAGTGAGAGTCAAGAGCACTCAAATTATTATCTCACATATATTATGGGAATATAGGATGAAAATATTTTTTTGACACTTGATTCAGGTTTCTCAAATCACATGACAAGTCACAAAGATACTTTCAACAAGTTAGATGATTCCTCCAAAAGCCAAGTGTAATTAAGAGATAGAAAGTCCATTGAAGTTGAAGGAAAGATAAATATGAAAATCATCACAAATCAGGGTAATATTAAAATAATGGATGTTTATTTTTCTATAAATATATATCCTAAGAGTATTGATCACAATTTCATAGGATATAGTGATGAAAGCAAAGCATATAAGTTTTAAAATCCTACTAGTAAATCCATAATTATTTCTAAGGAATATATATTTTTTGAAAATAAGATGTAAATTGATTATTATCATATAGATAAATAGATTATAATTTAATTTGGGTATCCTCTTATTATTTTTATGGTTTATAAATTTTTACACATGTTTCTAGTTCAACATGAAACAATACTAGCTCTTCCCAAGAAACTAGTCATCCATCTTCATCAATTCTAAGCAAGCACAAGTTGTTGAATCCACTTCCAACTAATAAAATGTTAGATAATAAATATGATATTATTATTAAAAATATTCAAAATTATTAAATTAATTTTTTGATGATGCTTATGATGAAAAACCTGTGTTTACATTGTCATATGTGTCTAGTGAACCTAAAAGTTATAGAAAAGCTTGACAAAAGAAAGAATTGGTTGATGTTATGACATTTGAAATCGATTTGTTGTTTTCAAAATCAGATTAGCCCATTTTTTGGAACAACCCCTATGAAACTTGTTCGTTTCATCTTTTGTCTCTCTAAGTTTGTTTTTGAGACGAGTTTTGAATTCATTCTCATCTTGGCCTAGGAACACGAGAGTGGTTACGATCTCATTGCGACCAAGGAACCCCTCCCCCAGCCTGCCTCTTCCAGAGTTGGTCTTTTCTTCCTTTCTGTGCACAGGTGGAAAATTTTGCCGCCAGTGCATTTTGACCTTTGTAAAGCAAGGGCGGCGAATTTTGCCGCCCCTGCATTTTTCTAGCAATGGCAGCAATTTTTGCCGCCCTTGCATCTTGACCTACAAGGGCGGCAAATTTTGCCACCCTTGCGTTCAAACTCACCGAACATGCAAAGGTGGCAAATTTTTCCACCCAAGCATGCCTTGGTTTCCATGCATGGCATTTATCACCACACACAGTGGGTTGTTGGAGTCATTTTTCACCCCATATAAACTGATTTAAACCCCATTTCTTCTCATTGCTTCCTCCTCTCCTCCTGCCTTCTATGTCTAGACCATTTGACGAGTGATTTGAAGCACATTTTCATAGATTCAAGCTTATGGTGCATGCGGCTTTCTAGGTTGGTCTCATTTTTTTCTTTGCATTTGTTTTTCTTTTTCTTCATCAGTTTCTTTATAGTTTTTTGTGAATCCTTCCTGCTGGGACGACTAAAAATGCTGTCCCTCTCCATTTCCCATGATTTTATTCAAAACTACATGAACAGCAAATTTTGCCACCCATACCACTATGGGTTTCATCTTAAAACCCTACAAGGGCGATGAGTTTCACCGCCCGTGTGTCTCGTTCCCTCCCCTTCACCTTTACAGGAGGTGAAATTTGCCACCTGCACTCACTCTTTTCGTGCACGAGCAGCGAAATTCACCGCTCGCCCACACTCCTTGCCCGACATGCATCAGCGGCAAATTTCACCGCTGAGGCATGTCTAGTATGCAGGGGCGGTAAAATTCACTGCCCTTACCCTCACTTTTTTGAATTGTAGGGGCGGAAAATTTTTCCACCCCTACCTTTTCCTAACCCGACCTGTAAGGGCAGTGAAATTCATCGCTTATGCAGGCTGACTCTGCATGGGCGGTGAATTTTGCCACCCTTGCATTTTAGTCACTCCAACTTGCAAGGGCAGCAAATTTTGCCACCCGTGCATCCCTCCTCTAGATTTTCCTAACTCTGGAGGATTTTCCATGTTGACTTTTTCTTTCCCTTTCTTTCTCATTTTTCAGTCCTTTTTCCAACCCGGCATTTTTAAGTGACCTCCGTTGACCATGATCACTTAAATTGTGTTTTCTCCATTCATCCACTTTCCTCTAATCTCATAATCATGTTTGCAGTACCTTCAGAGAACTCTTGCTCATCGACATCTGTCCAACCAAAACTAGTTCCCATGTCTGAGGCATCTCTGAAAAAGGTGAAGACCATGAAATACAAATATCAGGGCATCTTTCCGCTCACATCGGTCTCCTCAAATGTTGACGACATCCGAGACACCAAAATTGGCCACGTGGACATGGCCAAATTCATAGCACGAATGAAGGTGACGAATCCAAGCACCGGGATGAAGAGGATTGTTGAGAGTAACATCCACCTAGTGGCCATTTTTTTGGTGGCAGCACATCATACTAAATTTATTCTCCAATGTACCTGCTTCTACAACAAAGAGACCAGGTCAGTCTCAGATGCCAGCGGCAATATGGTGATTCGGCTGGATCCTAAATTCATCGATAAAGTTTTCATGTGCCCTCCAGCCACCGAAGTAACCAAGACTGACTTCATGGACGCGTAGAAGGAATACGACAAAGACCCTGAGAGGGAAAATAAAGTAATAAACTACAAATGGTTGAAGACCCCCAGGACCAACTTATCAAGATGATCATGGAACTTTTCGAAGAGTGACTTCATTGAGGAGGTTGGTGACTTGATCACCCTTCTCAGTAGAGTATGAGGTCTCCCATCTTCCTCACTATTCCATGAATGGATGTATCCATTCATTAAGATCATTCTTCAAGGCAAACAGGTCATCTTTTGGGGAGAGCAGATCAGCAATGCCCTCCATGAGCAGTTAACCAAGGTACAGACTTCTTACAAGTTTTATATGACTTTGTACCTTGTGTACATAGCTGCCGCAATGCAAAATTTTTTGGGTTTAACCATAAAGGGGGATAGAAAGACAACCCCAATGTACTCCTACTACCCCCAGTTGACTCTGCATGGATCGACCTACCATTTCAAAAGGGTAAATGACACCTTCACCATATTTCTATGTCTCTTTGACCCTTAGCTTGAGTAGAAGAGAGTATCAGATGAGGCTTGGATAGTGGTCAATGATTACGGCTACATGTTCCTTCAGTTTCCCACCTTCTGCTATCTTCGAGATGGCTTTTTCCAAGGCTACCCTTATATTCTCCCAAGGTTCCCTTCAGATAAGTTGGTACTAATGGAACTTTTCTGACAACTGATTGTCATGCATACCAGAAAAATGGAGCTGAAGAAACTAGGTTTCAGGTTTTCAATCAAAATTGGTAGGTATTCCATTGCAACAGCAGCCAAAGCCAAAGTCATGGAAACAAAAATGTAGATGGTCACTCTAAAACCATTCAAGAGAAGAGAAAATTTTGACTACAGGGGAGTCAAGGAAAAAATCAAAAGGAAAACCCAGTTTTATGAGCCCATGATTGAAGATATCTGGATCAACCTAAGGACGGCCAAAGAAATAAAAAAAATGGACTTTTGCAGGCTGACCCTAGAGCAAATTGAATATTTGGGGCTTGTAGAGATCCCCTCTAGTCTGATCAATGATGGAAATATTATCAACAACAGATACCTAGCCAAAAAGGTTGTCGGTTCCCCTCTCCCTCCAACTTAGTGGTCTCAGAATGAGCTGACTTCTCTGAGAAAAAGATTCGAACCAATCTTGGCTAACACCAATGATTGGTTAGCAGCCAAAGGGATTGTCCTGAAAGAATTCATCATGGGATCTGAGACTGAGTACCAAGTAGAGATGAAGAAGAAGGTAGAGAACAAAACCAAAAACAAAGGTGATGTACCTTCCCCTTCTAGGCCTCACAAGCCTAGAATCATCTTTGTGTCTAAAAAACCAAAGACTACTAAAGAACTTGAAGCGACAGCAAAAAGAACCAAAGAATAGAGCCCTCAAAAATAGGCAGTCCAGCCAATGGAGATAGACGATCAACCATCAAGGCAACTAAGCACTGGACCTCCACTCTCATAAGAAGAAGCACAGCCACTCAAGAGCATCTCTCCTTCTCCCCCTCAGTCTCCTATGGTAGCCTCTTCTCTTATCTCTCCGATCAGTGTTCCCTCTTCTAGAGCCGCCTCCCCTTCCAGAGTCATATTTGGCGATCCTCAGGGCACTTCTGGAGGTTCTCCTTGTTCTTTTGGGTCCATCCCAAGTTTGTCTTCTCCCTCTTTCAATCTGGGGGAAAGTTCTACCCAAGAGCTAGAATCAGTGATTGGTACAGTTTCACCTATTACTCCCACTGCGACTACTGTCACCACTAGCAGTGTAGAAGCTACCACAGTAACACTAGCTGAGACAATCATTGCCACAACAGGTACTTCTCTCCCACCCTAGATGTCAGCATTCACCCCTAAAAGAAAGAAGTTAGACATTTCTCTAGATGACTTTGACTTTGGCAAAATAGTGCCAGTGAAAGCGAAGGCTTCGAAGAGGTCAAAGATCCTCTCCAAATTGGTCGAAGAAAAAGGATAGAAATTTATAGAAATTGCTAAGCCTCCATAGGATGCAACCCTTGAGGGTTTTGAAATGAGCAGTTATTCCATCTCTTGTGTCGAACTTGGCAAAGTTACTCATGAAGGTGTGAAAAGTGACCTGCAGTCTGCTATGGACATCATGGTCTAGAAATTCAATCGAGAGAAGGAGATGAAAGATTATTATAAGGCCAAGGCAGAGTATCTAACGGTAGTAATAAGAAGGTTCACTCTTCCCCCTGAAGCAGCAACTTTAGAGGCCTTCTCCGTAGATGACCCAGTCATTCAAAAAGTAGAGAAGACTTACTTGAAGGGAAAAGTCCTGGAAGATTATATTGAAAGAATGCATACTCAGGGAGTTTCTTTGCTATCAGACATTACAAAAAGGATGGGTAAGATGAGGAAGGTAAGAGCAGAGTTAGATGACTTTGTCTCTCCTATCTCTTAGGAGATTGATAGTTTAGAAAAGGATCTTAGCAGATGGAAGGAGATGAAGGATCTAAAGAAAGGCACCTTGATATCTATCGGTGTCATCTCCAGTAAAGACTCTTATGTTGAGATCAAGGAGTCACTGATTTTCAAGATCCAGGTACTCAAAGATTTAATTGATGATCTCAAAGCTTTCAAAGAGGCTAGTGAGAAGAGCGACCTAAGCCTGCTAAATAAACTAGAAGAGCTACCTTGTGACCTAACCTCTAAGGACAATCAGTTTCTCCCAGTGGAAGAGATGATTTAGAGTTTCAAAGAGATGATTCAGAGAGATTTTGAAGAAAAATCCTTCTCAATGTCTTCTGTGGACAATATTCTAGACGCTCAGTTAACTTTGGAAAATCTAAAATCCAGGTTAACTGGTCATGCTAAGGCCATCATAGCATTGAAAGATGCATTAATTAGAGCCAAAATCATCTCTAAGAACACGGTTGCATCAGACCGCATAGAAATGCAGGCATCCATCACTATGTATGATGCCCATACGAAGAAATATGGCATCAAGAACTAAATTTTTTCCCTTCTTTCTTCTTTCCTTATGCACTTTTGTTTTGTGAAAAGTGCATGCAATTTTGTAAAATGTAATTACATGTAAATATTTCGAAAAAATATCTCAAAGTCAAAGATGAGTCATCTTTGACTAAGATATTTTTGTATTTTATTATTTTCTAGTCTTTGAAGATTTTCTCCCTATATATAGTGGAGACCTCATTTGTAAAAGATCTTGGAAAAATTTAGAGCAAACACTCTGCCAAAATTGAAGCAATTTTTGAGACTTTGTGCTCAAACTTGTAAATCATATTTTGTTAAATGAATGAGAAGTAGGTTTATTTCAGACTGTGTGTTAAAGTTATCTGTGTTGTTTAGGAAATAGTTTCTTATGTTCTCTTTCCTGATAATCTCTTGTTTATCTAATTTAATAAGCAAAGTGGGTGAATTTATATTATCTGAGAGCACTTCTAAAGGTAGAAGATAGACTTTGAGCTTTTTTTATCTTTGAGATTCATTTATCTTTTGTAGTTTCAAACAAAGACTTTGTGCTTCATTTCACTCTACGGTTACGCCTGTTCTAGATCAGTGAAAGGAGCTATGAAAAACTTTGTACTTATGTGATTGTTCTAGTGAACTTTATTACTTCAGGTGATCTTCTACTTTCCATTTGATACCATTCCTAAAAGAAGAGGAGTGTTTTTAGCTAAGGATCAAGATATCCTTCTTTTTGTTCTTTATACATTACTTCTAAAAAAAGAGAGGTAGATGTTGTTATACCACCCCATGTGTTATTTTCTGCTTAATTATATATATATATATATATATATATATATATATATATATATATATATATATATATATATATATATATATATCCAGCACGTAAATATTTATAGGGAACCTCTCCTTGATGAGATGAGAGATTTACTTCATCTAGATCTGATAAACCCATACTTTTCATGGTGTAAATCTCCCTATGTTGTGGTTGATATACTCATTTTGTCATCAGTTAGTTGACGACAAAATATTCACCCAACAATTTTTTGGTGACTCCACTGGGGATTACAAATGTGCATTTTGAAGCCTCAAGCTCCAACTTGAAGCAGTTTGTCCTTTTTCCATTGAAAATCTGGTGACTCCATGCTACACCAGAAGCTAGAGATCTAAGGGTGTTTTTGACCCTGTGTTTGAGTTGGCGTAGCAAAGCAACTTTAATCTCTTTCCTCCGTCACCTTTCCTCCAATGTTCTAGGAGTTTTCCTCCTAACCTTATCAGGTCACCGACACAAGGTAGAGCTTCTTTTCCTACTATTAATCATGCCCTACCTATAAATGCCCCACCAAGGTTTGTTATCCCACCATTTAATCATCTTAACATAATGGCTCAAGGCCCATGGGGTAATTCCTTTGGTCCTCTCAATTTGACTGCACCTCTGCATGAACTATCTCGTAGTTTTAGGAAAAAATTTCCTAAGTTTTTTGGTGATGGAAAGGTTCATCCCGATGAGCATATTGCCACTTTCTCTATATCATGTGGTGTGATCAACGTGGAATTCAAGGATGTAGCAGTTAGGTTTTTTGTGGAAACTTTGCAAGGAGCCGCCATGAATTGGTTCTATCATCTGCAAGCCGAGTCAGTAACAGACTGGGATACACTCAAGTCCAAATTCAAAGCTAGGTTTAAACTTGCTGAAGATGCACACGCTTTGTTAGCTCAGCTAACACAGTTGAAAAAAGAATCCCAGGAATCCATGAGGGATTTCATACCTAAATCTAACAAGTTGAGAAACTAGATTCCAACTGTGGCTCAGCCCATGCCAGAAAATCTCAAGTGTTTTTTTATCAATTCACAGCTTCCCGAAGTAAGTTTCCTGTTGAGTCGAGTTGGCCCTATGGATCTAGCCTTGGCTCAAAGTTTGGCTACTGAGATTGAGGATGATCTTATCCTGGCGGATAAGATCAGAAAAGACCCTAGTAAAAATAAATTCTCTTCATCTGTTGAAAGTTTTTTAGGTACTACAGATCCTATAGTGCAGAAATTGATGAATGAATTGATAGCTTTGAAGAGGCAAATAGCCCAAGGAACGTCTACTCCTACCTATCAAGATACACCTAGGAGAATGTTATAGAATCAACAATCTCAAGGTAATGCTACCCGAAACTAAGGGCAATCCAATCGCCTACCTCCCCCTCTAGGGAGATTGGCCATTGAAGCAGCACCTGCCAATTCAGTAGTCAATTACCTAGAGGTTGAGCACGACAATTTGTTTCAACCTCAGTTGGACCGACAAGAAGATGCTAATCTCTTTGATAAATAGGAAGAAGAATTAGCTGGTGACTCCAATATCAGTTTCCTCAATTACCAAGATGAAGCTGGAAGTAAAGGGGAGGTTTTGGATGGATCTTACACTGTTTTCACTAGATCTCAAAATTAGTTGGCTTCACAAACTGACAAAAAAAAGGTAATGGAGGAACCCTGGCCAACGGTTTCCACTGCTAAACGTGGGACTCTATTGCCTCCATAATCAAAGGGTTAGGTAAGCCATAAAAAAATAAGTACCTCCAACCACGCCATACCTTCCACTTCTGTTGCCTAGACCAGTGCCACACCTATTAAAGTCCTTGATGATGGACTCTCTTCCTCTGTCGCAAGTTTTTTTTAGTTATTTGATATAATTGATCATGCTAGAAAGACTAAAATTCAAATGACAGAAGTTGAATATTTGAGGGCTAACCCAGAATAGTTTGATAGATTAGCAGAATATGTGAAAAATAATGTCGTCCCCATAAGACAAGATTCTTTGAAGGCCGTTCATGATCCCCCTAAAGATAAACCAACCCAAAACAATCTTGTTGTGACTCCGCCTGTCACTCCCAAGAAAATAGAACCTTTCTATGTTTTCTTACTTATAAATGGTTATAAACTGAGTAATTATATTATAGACTCTGGAGCTTCAGATAATGTCATGCCCATGAAAGTGGCGAATTCTCTTGGCCTGACTTTGACCAAAACTTTTGGGAGGTGTTTTTCCATAGAAAAATAAGCAAGTTCCCCTCCTTGGTCAGATAAAAGACGCTCAATATGCCTTCGCGGCTTTTCCAAAAAAATGGATAAAAATGATAGTTTTAGTGGCTAATGTTTTAGCATCTTATGGCATCCTGCTTGGGCAAAATTTTTGCAAAGATGTTGGAGGCGAACTAAATATGGACTTATTGAAAGCAAGGATTCCAGTTCAAGGTGTCTTGAAGAAGTTGCTTCCTGAAAAAATAAGCAAGGTATGTAGTTACCCGATCGTTAGCACCAGAAGCTCAAATTTTATTTGAGTCTTCGGGCATGGGCAACTACTTCCTATCTACAGACGGAACCCATGAGACATCTGATGAAACTCTTACGGGTAATGACTTGAGATTGTGTTCAGTCGGCACAGTGAAAAATTTGACAAATCAAAATGAACACATGAAAGAGCCTCTTTCCCCAAACAAAAGAGTTTTCAAAGAAAAGGTAGCGTCTAACGAGGTATGGACCTTAGAATTCGATGGCAGCTGCTTCTCTACTAGTTCGAGAGCCAGAGTTGTGTTGGTATCTCCTCAGGGAGACATTATTCCTTTGTACTAAAAATTATGGTTCAACAATACCAACAACACGGCTGAGTATGAGTCCCTATTGCTTAGACTACAGGCTGCCAAAGAAAGGGGCATTAGGCTACTCCATGCTAAAGGGGATGCTGAGTTGGTAGTCTGCCAGGTGAGGAACCTCTATCAGACAAAAAATGAAAGGTTGCGCCACTATTGCAACCTAATCTGGGACCAGGTTGAAAATTTTGACACTTTCAACATCTCTGTCGTTCTAAGGAAATTCAATGACTGGGCAGATGCATTGGCTGTCTCTGCCACCCTTCTAGTCCCTCACCCAGACTTTAAGGGAGATAGGTAAACTATTGAATTAGTCTTTCGGCCAAGTGTACCAAATAATGCCAACTACTGGCAAGTATTTAATAATGATGACCAAATCATCGCCTTCTTGGAGCAAAAGGACAGTTTCAAACAACTGCATTTTGAAGGTAGTGAACTCTGAGAATGTGAAGCAACCCCTGAGATCAATACGAACATAGGTGAAGATTTCCTACATCTTAGGGGGAATAGGATTCCTAAAGGTCTGGTTTCCCTAGAGAAGTTGTTTGATAACCATGACAGGGTTATTAAACAATAGCGAACAAATTCAAATTCTTCCCAATATTTTGATCAGGTCAACTTGGGAACCAAGCGCGATCCTAAGATGGTAAACATTAGGAAATGTTGCACTCTCGAAGAAATATTTGAGCTTGCTAGTCTACTCTGCCAATATATGGATGTATTGGCCTATTCCTACAATGATCTGAAATCACTCAGGTAAAATGACATCTGTCACGACATTCCCCTGAAAGCCAACTT
Organism: Torreya grandis; assembly: GCA_037957365.1. NCBI lineage: Eukaryota > Viridiplantae > Streptophyta > Pinopsida > Cupressales > Taxaceae > Torreya > Torreya grandis. Next base: position 1,414,356 of record JARHVA010004094.1, on the reverse strand, counting down.
TGTACCTTATAAGCAAAAATCCAGGGAATATAATCCAAAAATCTCAGGTACTATTTTACCTGAGATACAAAAGATGCTTGATGCCCAAATAATTTTTTTGATCCATCACTCAACATGGATTGCCAATATAGTGCCTGTCAGAAAAAAGAATGGCAAAATTTGAATCTGTGTGGATTTTAGAAACTTAAATCAGTTATCTTTAAAAGATAACTACCCCTTCCTATTATGGATCAAGTCCTGCAGATGGTAACAGGTTTAGAAATGTTATCAATGTTAGATGGTTTTTTAGGGTACAATCAGGTCAAAGTCAAAAAAGTAGATCAGCACAAGACAGTGTTCACCACACCTTGGGGCACATTCGCTTACCGAAGAATGCCTTTTGGTCTGATAAATGCAGGCACCACATTTCAAAGGGTGATGGATCTTGCTTTCAAAGATGAGATAGAAAAATTCATTGTAGTATACATGGATGATTTGATAGTGTTTTCAAAACATTGTTCTGAGTATGTTCACCATTTGCAAAAGATACTGAAACAATGTCATCAGAACGGTATCTCTTTAAACCCAAAGAAATATGTCTTTGGAGTAACTAAAGGGAAACTTCTCAGACACATCGTGTCTAGATAAGGTATTAAAATTGATTTAGAAAGAGTCAAGTACATCCAAGAACTTACTCTGCCTACTAGCAAGACCACAGTTCACTCTTTCTTTAGAAAGGTGAATTTTCCCTGAAGGTTTATTCCTAAGTTTGCTGAGAAAACCTGTCACATTGTCAACATGATGAAGGGCAATGCTACATTTAGGTGGACTACTTAGGGTAAATCAGTGTTCAAATAAATTAAGGAATTAATCGCCTGTGCACCAATCTTGGTCTATCCAGATTATACTAAGAATTTTAAAATATACAGTTATGCCTCCGAACATACACTATCGGCTATTTTGGTCCAGCAAAATCCAAAAGGTGCAGAATCCCCTATCTCATTCATGAGTTGTCCACTCAAGGATCATGAGCTAAAATATTCCCTTATGGAGAAGCATGCATACGCTGTGGTCAAAGCGGTCAAGCATTTTAGGTTTTATATCCTAAACTCTCACACTGAAGATCTCGTACCTAACACAACAGTAAAATCCATTTTGACTCAGCAGGAGTTCGGTACAAAGAAAGGTAACTGGATTGCCAAAACTCAAGAGTTTGATCTGGACATCAAACCAACCAAGCTCGTACAGGGAAAGGGTCTTTGCCAATTGATTGCCAACAACATTCCAGTTGAAGTAGAAAGTGAAGTAGAGATCGAAGGCATGCCTACGGTCCTCTTTGTTGCCACTACTGACGAGTGGTATTCTGACATTGCTCATTTTTTGACATATGGTGAGTGTCCCACTCATATTTTTTTTAAAGAGAAATGGAATGTTAAATTGAAAGCAGTTGGTTACATTCTGTGGGACAATGGTCTTTACAAGAGAAACCTGGATGGGGCATTTCTTTGCTATGTTGACAAGGCGCAACAAGAGAGACTCTTAGAATCTTTTCACAATCTGGCCTATGGGGGACATTTTTATGCACTGGTGACAGCGCACAAAATTCTATGAGCAAGGTATTATTGGCCCACGCTTTTCTAGGATGCCTACAAATGGGTACGTAGATGTGAATTGTGCCAACAATTCATTGGGAAGCTTAAGCTTCTTGCATTGCCTCTCAAGCCGATAGTGATCAAGGAACCATTTCAGCAGTGGGGTATTGACTTCATTGGGGTAGTCAACCCATCTTCAAGTGTCAAACATGATTATGTCCTCATGGCAACAGATTATTTTACTAAGTGGGTGGAGGCCATCCCAACCAAGCATGCTATGTCTGAAGTGGTATGCAGCTTTCTCAAAGAAAATATCATCTCTAGGTTTGGGGTCCCACTAAAGATCGTAACAGACAATGCGACCTATTTTTCATCACATGAAATTACTCAATTCTATTTTTATTATGAGATTACCTTATCCCATACTTTAGATTATTTTCCTCAAAGAAATGGCCAAGCATAATCGAGTAACAAGAATCTGGTCACTATTATCAAAAAGTTGGTGGATGACAATCAGAGAACATGGCACAAAGCATTGTATGATGCTTTATGGGCAGATAGAATAACACCCAAAAGGGCTATAGGTATGTCCCCTTTCCAGATTTTTTATGGTTTAAATGCAGAAATCCCCATCACCCTTAAGCTGTCAGCGCTCAGGTTAACTAAAGTAATCAAAGACTCAACCTTCAAAAGCTCGATCGACAAAAGGATCATGTGTCTAAATGAGTTGAATGAGCATCGAGCTATGGTAGTGGATCGAATTAAGGAACATTAGAACCGGGTGAAGGCACTCTTTGATAAGAAAGCTAAAGTTTGTGATTTTCGAGTCAGAAATCAAGTCTTGTTGTGGGACAAGAGGCGAGAACTAAAATGGATGCATGGCAAATTTGACTCCCTGTGGAAAGGCCCATTCACCATTCGACAGCTTTGTGGTAAGGCTAGCTTCTTGCTGGAGTACCAAGATGGAACACCATTTGTACTACCTCACAGTGGACAACATCTGAAGCTATTCAATCTTTGAGGCTTGAAGAAGTCCATTTGTATATATGTACAATTTTTATGTTTTGTCCATTTTTCTTTTATTTTTAACCTGACTCCGTAGCCCAATGGCTTGAATGAAGGCACTTAGAGACTGGTTTCTACTCTCACTAATCAATTTGATTAACAAAAGTTCCCCAACAGGAGCTAGCTGTTGTTTTCAAAATCAGATTAGCCTATTTTTTGAAACAACCCCCTACAAAACTTGTCTATTTCATCTTTTGTCTCTCTAAGTTTGTTTTTGAGATGAGTTTTGAATTCATTCTCATTTTGGCCTAGGAACGCGAGAGTGGTTACGATCTCATTGTGACCAAGGAACCCCTCCCCCAGACTGCCTCTTCCAGAGTTGGTCTTTTCTTCCTTTCCGTGCACGAGCGGTGAATTTTGCCGCCAGTGCATTTTGACCTTTGTAAAGCAAGGGCGGCAAATTTTTCCACTCTTGCATTTTTCTAGCAATGGCAGAAATTTTTTCCACCCTTGCATCTTGACCTGCAAGGGTGGCAAATTTTGCCACCCTTACGTTCGAACTCATCGAACATGCAAGGGTGGCAAATTTTGCTGCCCAAGCATGCCTCATTTTTTGTGTGCGACATTTATTGCCACACATGATGGGTTTTTGGGGTCATTTTTCACCCCAGATAAACCGATTTGAACCCCATTTCTTCTCATTGCTTCCTCCTCTCCTCCTACCTTCTGTGTTTGGACCATCTGACGAGCGATTTAAAGCACGTTTTTGCAAATTTGAGCTTGTGGCACGCGTGGCTTTCCAGGTTGGTCTCATTTTTTTCTTTGCATTTGTTTTTCTTTTTCTTCATCAGTTTCTTTATAGTTTTTTGTGAATCCTTCCTTCTGGGATGGCTAAAAATGTTGTCCCTCTCCATTTCCCATGATTTTATTCAAAACTGCACAGACAGCAAATTTTACCGCCCGTACCACCATGGGTTTCATCCCAAAACCCCGCAAGGGTGGTGAGTTTCACCACCCGTGTGTCTCATTCCCCCCTTCTTCACCTTCATGGCCAGCAAATTTTTCCACCCGCACTCACTCTTTTCGTGTACGAGCGGCAAAATGGTGGTGAAATTCATTGTCGATGCGTGTCAGGTAAGGAAAGTGGGCGAGCGGCGAATTTGATGCTTGCCCACGCTCTTTACCTGACATGCATCGATGGTGAATTTTGCCACTGAGGCATGTCTAGTATGTAGGGGTGGAAAAATTCACCACCCCTACCCTCGCTTTTCCAAACTGTAGGGGTGGCAAATTTTGTCGCCCCTACTTTTTCCTAACCTAACTTGTAAGGGCAGCAAAATTTGCCGCTTATGTAGGCCGACCCTGCATGGGTGGAAAATTTCACCGCCCTTGCATTTTAGTCACTCTAACTTGTAGGGGCGGCAAATTTCACCACCCGTGCATCCCTCTTTCAGATTTTTCTAACTCCGAAGGATTTTCTATGTTGACTTTTTCTTTCTCTTTCTTCCTCATTTTTCGATCCTTTTTCCAACCTGACCTTTTTGAGTGACCTCCATTGATCATGATCACTTTAATTGCATTTTCCCCATTCATCCACTTTTCTCTAATCTCATAATCAAGTCTGCAGTACCTTCAAATAACTCTTGCTCATCGACATATGTCTGACCAAAACTAGTTCCCATGTCTAAGGCGTCTCCGAAAAAGGCAAAGACCATGAAATACAAATATCATGGCATCTTCTCGCTCACGTCGGTCTCTTCAAATGTCGATGACATCTGGGACACTGAAATTGGTCATGTGGACATGGCTGAATTCATAGCATGAATGAAGGCAATGAATCCAAGCACCGAGATGAAGAGGATCATCGAGGGTAACATCCACCTGGTGGCCACTTTTTTGGTGGTAGCACATCATACTGAATTCATTCTCTAATGTGCCTAATTCTACAACAAAGAGACCAGGTCGGTCTTAGATGCCAGCGACAACATGGTGATTCGGCTAGATCTCGAATTCATCGATAAAGTTTTCATGTGCCCTCCAGCCACCGAAGTAACCAAGATTGACTTCATGGACGCCCAAAAGGAATATGACAAAGACCCTGAGAGGGCAAAGAAAGTAATGAACTACAAATGGTTGAAGACCCCCAAGACCAACTTATCAAGATGGCCACAGAACTTTCTGAGGAGTGACTTCATTGAAGAGGTTGGTGACTTGATCACCCTTCTCAGTAGAGTATGAGGTCTCCCGTCTTCCTCACTGTTCCATGAATGGATGTATCCATTCATTAAGATCATTCTCCAAGGAAAATAGGTCATCTTTTGAGGAGATCAAATTAGCAATGCCCTCCATGAGTAGCTAATCAAGGTACAGACTTCTTACAAGTTTTATATGACTTCATACCTTGTGTACATAGTTGCCACAATGCAAACTTTTTTGGGCTTAACCACAGAGGGGGATAGAAAGACAACCCCAGTGTACTCCTACTACCCCCAGCTAATTCTGCATGAATCAACCCGCCATTTCAAAAAGATAAATGATGCCTTCTTCACCGTATTTCTATCTCTTTAACCCTCAGCTTGAGCAGAAGAGAGTATCAGACGAGGCTTTGACAATGGTCAATGATTATGGCTGCATGTTCCTTTAGTTTCCCACCTTCTGCTATCTTTGGGTTGTCTTTTTATAAGGCTACCCCTATATGCTCCCCAAGTTCCCTTCAGATAAGTTGGTACTAATGGAACTTTGTCGACAACTGATTGTTGTGCATACCAGACAAATGGAGCTGAAGAAACTAGGTTTCAAGTTTTCAATCAAAATTGGTAGGTATTTCATTGCAATAGCAGCCAAAGCCAAAGTCATGGAAATAGAAATGCAGATGGTCACTCTAAAACCATTCAAGAGAAGAGAAAAAATTGACTACAGAGGAGTCAAGGACAAAATTAGAAGGAAAACCCAATTTCATGAGCCCATGATTGAAGATATCTGGATCGACTTGAGGACGGCCGAAGAAATCAGAAAAATAGACTTTTACAGACTGACCCTAGAGCAGATCAAATATTTGGGGCTTACAGAGATCCCCTCTGGTCTGATCGATGACAAAAATATTATCAATAGCAGATACCTAGCTGAAAAGGTTGTTGGTTCCCCTCTCCCTCCAACTCAGTGGTCTCAAAAAGAGCTAACTTCTCTAAGAAAAAGATTCAAACCAATCTTGGCTAACACCAATGATGGTTAGCAGCCAAAGGGATCGTCTTAAAAGAATTCATCACGGGATTTGAGATTGAGTACCAAGCAGAGATAAAGAAGAAGATAGAGAATAGAACTAAAAACAAAGGTGATGTACCTTCCCCTTCTAGGCCTCACAAGCCTAAAATCATCTTTGTGTCTAAAAAACCAAAGACTACTGAAGAACTTGAAGTGGCAGCAAAAGGAATCAAAAAATAGAGCCCTCAAAAATAGGCAACCCAGCCAATGGAGATAGATGATCAACCGTCAGAGAAACCAAGCACTGGACCTCCGCTCTCATAAGAAGAAGCACAGCCGCTCAAGAGAATCTCTCCTTCTCCCCCTTAGTCTCATGTGGTACCCTCTTCTCCTATCTCTTCGATCAGTGTTCCCTCTTCTGGAGCTGCCTCCCCTTCCAGAGTCATATTTGGTGATCCTCAGGGCACTTCTGGAGGTTCTCCTCACTCTTTTGGGTCCATCCCAAGTTTGTCTTCTCCCTCTTTCAATCTGGGAGAAAGTTCTACCCAAGAGCTAGAATCAGTGATTGGTACAGTTTCGTCTATTACTCCCACTGTGACTACTGTCACCACTAGCAGTGTAGAAGCTGCCACAATAACACCAGCTGAGACAACTATTGCTACAACAGGTACTTCTCTCCCACCCTAGATGTCAGCATTCACCCCCAAAATAAAGAAGTTGGACATTTCTCCAGATGACTTCAACTTTGGCAAAATAGTGCCAGCAAAAGCCAAGGCTCCAAAGAGGCCAAAGATCCTCTCCAAATTGGTTGAAAAAAAAAGATAGAAATTTCTAGAAATGGCTAAGCCTCCACAAGACGCAACCCTTGAGGGTTTTGAAATGAGAAGCTATTCTATCTCTCGTGTCAAACTTGGAAAAGTTACTCAAGAAGGTGTGAAAAGTGACCTTCAGTCTACTATGGACATCATGGTCCAGAAATTCAACCGAGAGAAGGAGATGAAAGATTATTACAAGGCCAAGACAGAGCAGCTAACGGTAGTAATAAGAAGGTTCACTCTTCCCTCTGAAGCAGCAACTCCATAGGCCTTCTCCGTAGATGACCCAGTCATTCAAAAAGTAGAGAAGACTTACTTGAAGGGAAAAGTCCTAGAAGATTATATTGAAAAAATGCATACTCAAGGAGTTTCTTTACTATCAGACGTTGCAAAAAGGATGGGTAAGATGAGGAAGGTAAGAGCAGAGTTAGATGACTTTGTCTCTCTTATCTCTTAGGAGATTGATAGTTTAGAAAAGGATCTTAGCAGATGGAAGGAGATGAAGGATCTAAAGAAAAGCACCTTGATATCTATCGGTGTCATCTCCAGCAAAGACTCTTATGTTGAGATCAAGGAGTCACTGATTTTCAAGATCTAGGTACTCAAAGATTTAATTGATGATCTCAAAGCTTTCAAAGAGGCTAGTGAGAAGAGTGACCTAAGCCTGATAAATAAACTAGAAGAGATACCTTGTGACCTAACCTCTAAGGAAAATCAGTTTCTCCCAGTGGAAGAGATGATTTAGAGTTTCAAAGAGATGATTCAGAGAGATTTTGAAGAAAAATCCTTCTCAATGTCTTCTATGGACAATATTCTAGATGCTCAATTAACTTTGGAAAACCTAAAATCTAGGTTAACTGGTCATGCTAAGGCCATCACAGCATTGAAGGACGCATTAATCAGAGCTAGAATCATCTTCAAGAACACGGTTGCGCTAGACAGCATAGAAATTTAGGCATCCATCACTATGTACGAATCCCATATGAAGAAATTTGGTGGCAAGAACTAAATGTTTTCCCTTCTTTCTTCTTCTTTCCTTATGCACTTTTGTTTTGTGAAAAGTGCATGCAATTTTGTAAAATTTTAATTACATGAAAATATTTCAGAAAAATATCTCAAAGTCAAAGATGAGTCATCTTTGACTGAGATATTTTTGTATTTTATTATTTTCTAGTCTTTGAGGATTTTCTCCCTATATATAGTGGAGACCTCATTTGTAAAGGATATTGGAAAAATTTAGAGCAAACACTCTGTCGAAATTGAAGCAATTTTTGAGACTTTGTGCTCAAACTTGTAAATCATATTTTGTTAAATGAATGAGAAGCAAGTTTATTTCAGACTGTGTGTTGAAGTTATCTGTGTTGTCTAGGAAATAATTTCTTATGTTCTCTTTCCTGATAATCTCTTGTTTATCTAATTTAATAAGCAAAGTGGGTGAATTTATATTATCTGAGAGCGCTTCTAAAGTTAGAAGATAGACTTTGATCTTCTTTTATATTTGAGATTTATTTATCTTTTGTAGTTTTAGATGAAGACTTTGTGCTTCGTTTCACTCTACGATTACGCATGTTCTAGATCAGTGAAAGGAGCTACAGAAAACTTTGTACTTATGTGATTGTTCTAGTGAACTTTATTACTTCAGGTGATCTTCTGCTTCCCATTTGATACCATTCCTAAAAGAAAAGGAGTGTTGTTAGCTAAGGATCAGGATAACCTTCTTTCTTTTCTTTAGACATTACTTCTAAAAAAAGAGAGGTAGATGATGTTATACCACCCCATGTGTTATTTTCTACTTAATTATATATATATATATATATATATATATATATATATATATATCCAGCATGTAAATATTTATAGGGAACCTCCCCTTGATGAGAGGAGAGATTTACTTCTTCTAGATCTGGTAAACCCATACTTTTCGTGGTGTAAATCTCCCTATGTTGTGGTTGATATACCCATTTTGTCATCAGTTAGTTGACAACAAAATATTCACCCAACAGGATTAATTTAAGATAAATGATACATGGATTATTTTTCATCTTCCATATGATAAATATGTCATTGAAACCAAGTGGTTCTACAAGACGAAAGTGAAGAGTGATGATACTATTAACAAACTAAAAGCTAAACTAGTTGCAATAGGGTTTTCACAAATATATGTGGTTGAATACAAGGAAACCTATGCACATGTGGCACGTCAAGATACTATAAGACTAATTCATGTTTTAATTTCTCATAAAGGATGAATATTCCATTAAATGGATGTCAAAAGTGCATTCTAAAATGGACTGATTTAAGAAAAAGTATATGTGGGGCAGCCACAAGGTTTTTAGGTAAAGGGTAAATAATTTTAAGTATATAATTTTAAGAAGGCTCTTTATGGGTGGAAACAAGATCCAAGATATTAGTACTTAATAATTTATGTTTGCTTATTTTATCAATGCTTTTTAATAATTCAATATGAACCAACTCTTTAAATACAAGCATTGGGTTCTAATGTGTTATATGGTTGTCTCTATGTAGATGACTTGATTTTTACAAATAGCTCTAAGCCACTATGGAGATATTGAATAGCTTCAAGGAATACATGAAATCATAATTTGAGATGAATCATATTGGATTTATGAAATTATTTATTATCATGGAATTCCATCAAAATAAAAAGGAAGTATTCATTTATCAAACCAAATATGTCCAAGACATGTTTAAAAAATACAATCTTCAAGATTATAATCCTGTCAACACTCTAATTTCTAGTGGAGAAAATAATGAGAGAGTATAGTATTATTAAAAATATTTATGATAATTTTAGTAGGTTTTATGTATCTCACTATGACAAAACTCGATATCAATTATGGGGTTTCACTAGTTTTTAGATTTATGGATAGTCCATCACTCAAACATTTACAAACAGTGAAAAAAATAGATGTATAAGAAAGAATTATAATCATGTTATTAATTTCATAATATAAAGTTAATAATGTATAATTTTATATATAGATTCATATTGGTTAGGATATCTTGATGAAAGGAAGTCAACTTCAAGTTATTGCTTCACATTGGGAACTAGGTTAGTTTCATGGCCATCAAAGAAATAAACTAAAACCGCATTATCCTCTATTAAATATGAATATGTGTCCCTTACATAATATTTAACCAAATTATTATGGTTTATAATATTCTTATTTGATTTTAGAGAGGTTTAACTTGAACCAACCTATATTTTTTATGATAACAATAGGGCAAGACAATTGTCTAAGAATCTAGTTTTTCATGTTAGAACCAAGCATATTGAACTCAAACATCAATTTATCAGAGATGTAGTCAATAATTTACAAAAATTTATTGAGTATGTGATAATTTAAGATCCATTTTTTGATATTTTCACTAATTATTTAAAAATATTCATGAAAGACTTAAGAAGATGATAGGTATCTCTACCCTTTATATCAAAGAGGTGAATGTTGAGTATGATGCCAATGTCAGCACTTAATTGTTGATGTTAGAACTAATTATTTATTTAATTATAATATAAAAAATTAATTTTTATTAGTTTATGAGGATTATTTAATTTAATTTTTTCCTAGATTAATTATTTGGTCAAGTTTGAACACTTTTCAAGAACTTCCTAAAAATAACTAGAAGTGCTAGTTTGAGTGCAACTCATTAAATGTATAATTAACTGAGCTTAGATACTTATATATTCATACCAATGAGGATGGGAATAATTTTAAGATATATTTTAATCAAATTTAATAAATATTTTAGTCAATCTCCTACTTTATAGGGATTTGGGGCACCTAGCTTGTCTAGTGTACATGTTTTACTTGTTAAAAAGGGCATCTTGCATTATGACCTTATCTTATCAATGAGCCAAAATTTTATCTTGATTTTATTTTTAATTATATTAGTTATATTAATTTAATTTATGTGTTTAATTTATAATTTTTCTTGTCTTAACTTATCATGCAAGTTATTTTTAATTTGGCTACTTTTAAAATTTATTATTAATAAAAGATGTTGCAATAGTTTGGCACCATAGTTATTCTTGGAAAATATTTTTGCATATTGTTATCTCTTATATTTTTATTTTAGGTATTAATATAATTGAAAATTATCAATATTTATAACATTAATTTTAAGTTATTCAGTGCATATTATATCATCAATCACACTAACAACACTACTAAATTAACAACTAGTAATTTTGAGACATATTATATGATATATAGCTTCATTTTCAAATTTAATCAGAGTTAATTTTCACTCCCTCTATATTAAAAACCTTCACTTGTTTCACTAGTATCTACTATAGTCACAATCACAATTGTAACTGATCCTACAAGACTTGTTGTTCCCATTTCATAATAGTGGAGTTAATTATGAACACTCCAAATACCACTTCCACATCCATTTCCACGGTTTCATCCATTCCATCATCCATTTATCCTAGTCTCATGGTGATCAATATAATTTATCCAACAACACATGCACTATTTTCACCACCTAAAACAATCAATATATTTGTACATATTAGAATGAATATTCTCAGACATAGTGGATACAAAGCATGTAATGGTGAAATATCAAAGAGGCAACATGATTATTCATGAGAAACTAAAAATGAATATGATTTTGATAAATACAAAAGAAATATGGAGAGAGTCACTATGAGAAAAATAAATAAAGATGGTTCTCAAACTCTATGTGATATTTAAGAAGAATTATTTTCACTAACCAAGAAGAAAATGAGTCCAAACAAAGACATAATGAAAGATATTGGACAATCCATTAATCAATAAAAATATGAAGAAGAGTAGGAATTTATTGTGAAATATACCAACATTATGATAGATAAAAAAGAGTATTTAAGAGCGTATCTATATTAATATAAACATGTATAAATTTCAATGCTAATCATATAAAAAAATAGGTGAAAATGTCACACCCCATGAGCAAAGTCAAACTGAGGATAAAAACTCCTCAGGAAGTAATAGGTATAGTAGAGGGTCAATAATTACCACTCAAAAAACATCAAATCAAAGATGCACAATAACTAATAAAGCATTCATATTATCACATACCCATAAAGGGAATAATTAAGGTGTAACAACAAATGTGTTTGTTGAAGGAGGTAGATCTTACAGCTTATCACCCCAACCTCCCTAAGTAGGGGGTCTTCATCTACAAGTAAAGGTTTTCATCCATCATTTTGTTGTGCATTATTGTTTTCACCTATGTCTATCAAGATAAATTATCAAATCCAATCATATATACTTGTTCTGAAGGGGAGGGCCCCAACCCCTGCCATCACCTTTATGGTCCTGCTATGGAAGGCCCCAACCTATGCCATCACCTCCACTCCTAAAAGATCCACTTGATCTACCATGCCATGAGGAAGACCAAAAAAGTGGTGAATGATGAGGATAGAGGATCCTTTATCTATTATTATAACATTATAGGTATGAACCACATCCCCATCTATGAAGAGGTGACAAAAAATGTGGTAGTTCTAGAGGTTTTTTGACTAACTGCACATGAGGCATTTCCCTAGTGATCAAACAAGCATTGAAGGTGATTAAGTTCCAAGTGAACTTTGTTAGTATGGCTTTGAAACTAGAAAGTACCATTATAAATGATAGTAATTTTGTTAGTAACATAAAAACTACATCTTATTTCCTCATAATTAAATAAAACATAATTTCCAGCTTTCCATATTTGAAATAAAATGTCAGCATGAAAATATGACAAAATCTATTATATCTTGCAGAAATTAGAGTAGAGTCCTACAAGAGAGGCATCCTCCATGTAAATAACTTAGGTCTAAACAAAGGAAAGAGGGTATGAATCTAATACCATGTTGACTAAGTGTGAAAACAAAACCAGAAAAGGTGCTTAATATACTTGGGTTGAAGATGGGCTGGGCAAAAGGGATTTGAAACCCCCATATGCGTAAGCTCATTTCCCATAGGCAAACCATGATAGAGGATGCACTAAATAAAATGAGCCTTTTTAGGCTCAATGGGATTAACTCACACATTTTAGAATCTTTTAGACTAGACCCCATGGTTGGATCAAAGTTCCATTGATGACAGATAAATTCAACCATGGGATGAAAATTAAAGTTAAACATTTAGAGACCCAAGCCAAAGTTAAGATGGCATAGAGCATTAAGAATGAATTTAAGGTTACCTTATATTTATTAGTTATGTCATTGATGGAGATACAAAAATCCAAACTTAAGAGTGATTAATTGAAGAAAAATGTCTAGAACTATTTTTTAGAAGTTTCTAAATTGAGAAGAAACTAAATGTAATTTCCATGGTGGTCAAATGAGGTTTGATTTCAAACACCAAAACTATGAACATGTTTGAAATAAATTTATGTAAAATTTTTATTGTGTATATAATGAATTCACTTGGATAGTTGTTACATAACCTTAAAGTCACTATGTCACAAATAAATGAATTTATAAAGAAATTTTTTTCCTTTTTCGTAGATGCTAACGTGGTAAAACTATAGTTTTAATGAATTATTTGATAGGAATATAGAATGCATATCATTATTAATTAAATAAATATGGAAATAAAATTCAAAAAACACAATAGAAGAGAGACATATTTAACATGGTTCACCCAATATGGGCTATATCCACATAGAAACAACGAGTTCTTCTCTTATTCAGTCTAACAAATGAAGGGATAAACCTGCAATACATCCACTACAATTTCCTCTTCACTCACACATAGTGTGTCATCATGATTACAATTCTCTCATATCAAAGTAGGGTTACATATTAGGATAAAAATACATCAACATAATTTCTACCATTAGATCTATGACTTAATAATGAATGGTCTAGATTTACAATAAAATTGCAATATTTTACAATGCATTTTTCATAAAATTTTGCTTTGGGGGTGTTTCCCTTAAACCCCTACTAGGGAGGGATCCAAAGTAGGTCATCACCCCCCATATACCCTCATGGTGACCATATTGGGGGTGTTGTATCCCCACACACCCCTATCGTGAACTTGGCATTCTAATAAGATTAGGCTCCACCATCCAACAATCTCCCACTTGGAGACTGATTGTTGCAACTCCACTACTATAACTCTTCCTTGGAGTTTTATTTAAACTTTGACACTAGAATGTTTCTCATATTCTTTGTTATCCTTGAAGACCTATTGAATCTGAACAACTCTCCATCTTCTCCTTTGTGACTACATTTAGCATATTTATAGGATTCTAACTCGTATGGATTTTTTCCAACTTTAGTTGACCATCCTCCAAAACTCAACAAATGAAGTGATACCTAAGTTGTATATGTTTATTTCTTGAGTGAAATTTTGAGTTCTTTTCTAAATGGATTGCACTCTGGCTATCACTATATAACTTAAAATCTTATTGCTTTTACCTAAACTCTTCCATGAATCGTTGCATCCATATCATCTCCTTGCTTGCTTATGTAGCTACAACATATTTTTCCTCTATAATTGACAAAGCAACTATCTTCTACAATTTTAAAATCTAATGAACTATTATTTTACCAACAATGAATACATAACCTATGGTGCTCCTCCTACCATCTAAATCTCTAGCCATGTCTGCATCAACATATCCTTATAAGGTTACATTTTATCCTTAATAACATTATTGTCTTTTAGTGCTCCCTCTCAAGTACCTGAGAATCTAGTTGACTGCATCCCAGTGCTCCTTTCCTATATTATTCAGAAACCTTCTGACAACTCCCACTGCATGAGTAATGTTTGGTCTCTTGCACACCATAGCATACATTATACTTCTAACTGATGAAGCATAGGGAACTTTAGACATGTAATTGATTTCTTCCTACATTTTAGGACATTGTTCCTTGCTCAATTTGAATTACCCTCCCAAAGGTGTATTCATAGGTTTTGCATCTTGCATATTAAACCTAACTAACACCTTCTTGATGTAATCTTATTGAGACTGTCCATTTTCTATTTTTCCTATCTCTTTTTATTCTTATACCAAATATTTACTTTGCATCACCGAAATCTTTCATTATAAATGAATCTACTATTTTCTTTTGAGCACATTTATATCATGAATATTAGACCATGTAACAAGCATGTCATCTACATGAAATAACAAGATAATATAGTTTCCATTATCTAATCTCTTAAAATAAACACAGTGGTCAGAATGACATCTACTATAACATTTTTTTATCATAAACATGTTAAATTTTGAATACCACTACTTTAGAGCTTGCTTTAGGCCATACAAACTCTTATTCAACTTGCATACCATTTTATCCTTACCTTTGACTTCATATCCCTATGGCTTCTCCATATGTGTGTGTGTGTGTGTGTGTGTGTGTGTGTGTGTGTGTGTGTGTGTATATATATATATGTATATGTATGTATATATATCTATGTATATATATATGTATGTATATATATCTATGTATATATATGTATATATATATATATGTATATATATGTGTGTATATATGTGTGTGTATATATATGTATGTATATGTATGTATATATATATATATATATGTATGTATGTATGTATATATATGTATATATATATATATATGTATGTATGTATATATATGTATGTATATATATCTATATATATGTATATGTATATGTATATATATATGTATGTATATATATATATATATATATATCATGTATGTATGTATATATATATATATATGTACATATATACATATATATATACATACATATATATATGTATATATGTGTATATATAAACATATGTATGTGTATACATATATATATATATATATATATATATATGTATATATGTATATATGTATATATATATATATATATATATATATATGTATATATATATATATATGTGTGTATATATGTATACATATATATATATGTATATATATACATATACATATATATAGATATATATACATACATATATATATATATATGGAGAAGCCATAGGGATATGAATTCAAAGGTAAAGAGAAACTGGTATGCAAGTTGAATAAGAGTTTGTATGGCCTAAAGCAAGCTCTAAGGTAGTGGTATTCAAAATTTAACATGTTTATGATATATATATACATACATATATATACACACACACACACACACACACACACACACACACACACACACACACACACACACACACACACACACACACATATATATATCCTCCTCCAAGTCGCCATGAAAGAAATCAATCTTCATATCTAATTGTTCAAGGTGTAAATCTTCTACTACTACCAAACCTAAAAGAATTCTTATGAAAGTCATTTTAACAACGAGAAAATATTTTGTCAAAATGTATACCTTTCTTCTATGTAAACCCCTTTACAACAAGTATGGCCTTGTACCTATTCTTTCCTCCATCTTCTCCTTCAACCTATAAACCCATTTATTATGCAATTCTCTTTTACCTATAGGCAACTAAACCAAATCCCAAGTTTGGTTATGTATAAAGGAGTACATCTCCTTTTTCATGACTTGTTCATACTTCTTTTCAGTTTCTACCTGCATTGATTCTTCAAAGATTTCTAACTCACCACCATCATTTAATAATAAATAATAAACTAAAGGAGAGTATCATTCAAGGAGTCTACTTACTCTAGTAGATATTCTAACTATACTTCCAAGAGTTTAAGGTACTTGTATTTTTTGCACATTTTGATTTTTTGGGACTTTTGGAATTTCATTTATAGTGATTTCATCAAGTACTACATATTTAGTATTTGAATTTTCTTGTTTCTTTCCCTTAAATTTATCTTTATACATTACCTTCTCATTGAATATCACATCTCTACTCCTAATGATTTTGCAATTTTTGAAATTCTATAAACAGTAACCAAAATCATTAACTCCATATCCAATAAAAGTATATTTCTTGGATTTTGCTTCAAGCTTGGTTCTATTTTATTTATCAATATGTACAAATGCTTCACAACCCAAAGTCTTTAAAAAGGAATAATCTACCTTTTTTACCTATCCATGCTTCTTTTCAAATTCCATGATCCAAAGAACTTGAAGGCCCTCTATTTATTAATAAAATATCAGTATCCATAGCATCTACCCAAAACTATAAGGAAAACCCTGCATGTAATCTCATGCTCCTTGCATATTCCATGATTAACCTATTCATCCTTTCTAACACACCATTTTGTTGTGGTGTTCTTGTAACCATCTTCTCTCTATGAATCTAATGGGATGAACAATAATTATCAAACTCTTTACTACACTATTCAGCTCCATTGTTTGATCTAATGCACTTCAACTTATTTCCTATCTCATTTTTAATTAAAGTTTTCCATTTCTTAAAAGTATCAAAAACATCATATTTTTTTCATATGTAATAAACCCAAGATTTTATAATTGCATCATCAATAAAATTAACATAATAAGAAGAGCCACCAAGGGATGATACCTGAGTTGGTCCCTATACATCTATATGCACAAACTCTAACTTTTCATCTTTCTTTGTCTACCTAACTCTAAGAAATCTCTCTTCTATTTTCCATACACACAGTGCTCACAAAAATTGATATCCACCTTCTTCAAATCTAGAAACAAATTCTTTGAGTGGAGAGCTTACATCCCCTTCTCACTCATGTGCCCAAGTCTATGGTGCCATAATTTTATATACACTTTTATACAAGATAAAGCAATAGAAGATTCAACATTACCAATAGATAAATATAGTTTACCTACCTTATCTTCTTTTGTTATTACCAGTGATCCTTTATTGACCTTCCATGAATGTTCTAAAAATGTAACTGTGCAGCCCTCCCTTCCCAACTATCCCCCTGAAACTAGATTTCTTCTCAACTTAGGAACATGCCTCACCTCTTTCAGTAACCATTTATTTTCATTATATTAGTTTATACGTATCTTACCCTTTCCAATAATTTTACAAGGTTCAAAATCACCCAAATAAACCTATCCAAAATCACCTTGAACAAAGTATTGAAAATATTTATTATGGGATGTAACATGACATGAATCCCCTGAATCTATCACCTAATAATCATTAATATTATCTAATGAAAAAATTAAAGCATCTTGCAACACATCACTTTCTAAATTTACTTCCTTATTTTTATATTTTTTTCCATCTCCTTATTTTCCTTTTCAAAACCAATAATCTTTCTTCAAGTGTCATTTCTTCTTTAAAAACTAGCACACCAACATTCCTATAGATTTGGATCTACCCTTTTTAGGCTTCCCACAATTCCTTGGGCCCTTCCTCTATTATTTTGTCTTTTCCTATTATCCATAGTCAAAGCATTACCTAATATCTCATAGGTGATTTTTCATGGCTTTTTCTCACTAAGAATAACACCAAAAACATCATCAAACTTTAAAGTATTTGAACCATAGATAGAATTACTCATATCCATGACCAAGCCATTCTAGATTTTTGGTAATGAACACAAAATCAAAAGATCCCTAACCTCATCATCATAGTTCACTCATATATAACTTGATTGATTTGTGACCATGTTAAATTCATTTAATTGATCATCAATAGACCCACCTTTTGACATCTCCATATTAAATAAACACTTTAAAATAAATACCATGTTGGAGGCTGAGGGTTTTTCATACAATCTACCCAATCCCTTTATCACATCCTCTCTTGTCTTTTATTTGAAATATTGAAGGCCACCAACACTGCTAGATATAGTCATATTGTTCTTAGTGCCTTTTTATCAATAACCTCCCAATCTTCATCCTTCATATTCATTAGCTTCTTTGATATTCTACCCAATGGTAGGAAAAGATCCTTCTAATATAGATAGTCCTCTATTTGCATCTTCCATAGCTGGTAGTTTTGGCAATTGAACTTTTCAACCTTAAATTTACCTTCTTCTTCCATTATTCCCACTTGAATTACAAACCCTCTTTTCCTATGATTTTATCTACCAACTAAAATTTGGCTCTAATACTAGTTTATGGGAATATAAAACATAGATAAATTAATAAAATAAACATGAAAATAAAATATAGTAAACACAATACAAGAGAGAGACAAATTTAACATGGTTCACCCAATATGGACTATGTCCACATAGAAATAGCAAGTTCTTTTATTCAATCCAATAAATAAAGGGATAAACCTGAAATACATCCATTGTAATATCATATTCACTCACACATAGTGTGTCATCATGATTACAATGCCCTCATATCAAAGGAGGGTTACATATTAGGGAAAAAATGTACCAACATAATTTCTACTATTAGATCTATGACCTAATAATAAATGGTCTAAATTTACTACAAAAATTCAATATTTTACACTACATTTTTCACAAAAAATTTATTCAGGGGCACTTCCCCAAAACCCTCACTAGGAGGTCTCCAAAGTAGGTCATCACCCCCTGGATCCCCATAGTGGGTGGGTGTTTCCCCCCCCACACCCCTGCTATCAGGAACTAGGCATTCTAATAAGATCAGGCTCCACCATCCAACATTATTTGTTACTAAAAAAAAGACTATGAATTGTAAATGAATTCATAATTATCTTAAATAATTTTATATTTGTATTCAAGGGAGAAGTAACCACTTAAAATAGAAAGACTAGTCATCAAGTTATGGACTTTACCTCACACATTATGAAAAGGATTGAAAAGGCCTCTATAGTTAAGTAATATAACCAAGGTCCTTTACACAACCATGCACAAGTGGTCACCAAAATTGAGCTTCACTATATGAAATTAATCATTAACATGTCACAAGTGGATGAGCACTATGAACTTTTCATGTAGAATTGTAAGGAAAAACAAATGGCTAGCTGAAGTTTTAAGTGGTATTAAATGATATTTTAAAATGTCTAATCCATGAAAATGATAATTCCAAGGGGTTTGGAGGTTAAATACTTATCTCACTTATATTTTAGTGGTGATATAATTATATAGGAATTACACATTTAAATTATAAATTATAGTCTATTTTAAATAAGCATGCTCACATGCTAGTACTTTCAAGATGTGAGTACGAGCTATATTTTCATTATAAATAATTTTTTATTGGTTGTTTAACCCATTTTTTAATTTATTTGGTTGAAGGGTTAAGGGGATAGAATAGCCTATGCACAAGAATGAATAAAACTATTCTAGATTAGACCAATTAATTAAAAACTTAGATAAATGAATATTCTAAATTAAAGTGTTGAGTTATACCAAATATGAAAATTACACTCAAAATAGTAGTTAAATTGCGTAGACATGAAGAAGAGATAATACTTAGATTATTTTTAAATGCACAAGAGGATTTGAGAAGTACATAGGTAGGAATAGGAAGGCACAATATCAGGATCTAGTGGTTAGATTTTAGAAATATTATTTTTGGAGGTCTAGACACTTGCATCAACCCTGAGACACGTGCATCAACACTTATGTCCTAATCTTAACACAAATATCCTATATATAATATTCACTATATTTTGAATCAACTACCTATAGCCTTCTAATTTTTATATCACCTTTACATTGATTTTTTTTATTCACATGCATAGATTATTGATGATTGTATGTGGTTCAAACCCTAGCTCTTCACCTTAAGTATTTATACCTTGCCAAAACATAGGTTAGTGGGATCATGATGTCAATTTGACCTCAAGCACCCCTCTCTCAATGAGTGTTGCTTACATATCTAATACTCTAAAGAAGGCCTCAGACTTATGTAGTTATCCCATATGTGTTGGTTTGTGTGTGTATAAGGGTGCAGTTTATTATATGTAAAAGAATGCAATGATCTAGCTTGTAATTTGATAAATATTTCTCATGGTTTGTTCTTTGAGTGATTCAAACCTATAATATGATTTCTCTCATTGATATTAAAATAGGGAAGAATAGGTTAGTATAAATTAATTGTGTAATTGATTGAGCGAGCTTAAAAATGTGTTTACTTTGTATTTGCTAAATGAATAATGAGTAGGATTAGATTTGTATTTATACCATAAATTTTTAATATGGGTTTAAGGAGACCATAAAAAAGGGGAATATTCAAATGTTGCACACTTGATGGAATGACATATTCAAATGTCCAAATAGAAAGCAACATATAGTGGCATAGGAGCCAAAAAATAAGGAACATATTCAAATTTTACACAATCAAAATAATATCAAACAAAAAAAAGATACTCAAGGAAATATCAATGTGAATAAATGAAGTATAAGCAACCATTGTAAATATATCATACTAGTCCCTATATGTATGTGTTAGCAAAAATGTCATGTAACATAGCATATCAAGTACATTGTGAAATATGTAAGCATGAGTATAGGCATGTGTAAGTGTTAGAACATAAGCTCAACATGATAATGGAAAGGTGATCATAAAATAATATACCATGTTTCAATCATAATCAAGAAAGGTAGATGCCCTCAATGTAGTATATCACATGAGAATAGAAAATGTCCAACATTTGTATGTGCAAGTATCATGGGTATGGTGTATTTTTGTATCACACTCAGATATGTGTGAAACGTATAGTGTATAGAAAATAAATTATGTGATATCTAATAATAAAAATCAAATAATATAGATGCCAATGAGCTGGGAAAAATGTGAATGTTGAATATTTTTTGAATTTTTTAATTTATTTGATATTTTTGTATTATATTGAATTTTTGACTTCTAATTTTTTTTTTTGGTATTTTGGAATTTTAATTATGATTATATTTTTAAATATTATATATCAGTGACTAAAGTGTCAAGAGGTGGGTCCTTTACTTACCCAAACCTCTTATGTTTGCTTATTGCCAAAGTTTTAATGTTGTATGGTAATTTATTGTTGGAAATTGTTACTATGGATTTATCATCACATCCATCATGTGTAATGAAAAGTTATTTGTTTTAAAACTAGTTGAAAAGGTACATATTTGTTTTACTAACACTTGATTTCATATTTACCAACCATTGTTTCCCAAACTAGAAAGTCAAATTTGGTCTCTTGTTCATTACCCATATTGGTGTATAACCACATTTGGTTTTCATGTTATTGGTAGCATAATGTATCCAAGTGATTATAGTAAAAGTGGGAAATGTTTTAACTCATGTATATCATGACCCAACTATCATAAACATACAATATTACAAAGTGTTTCATGATTATTTGTATTAATCTTAAGGTGTGGATAATAAGTTCCATCAATATTTGTAGTAATAGTTAAATCTTCACATATAGGATGTTTTGAATCGTGTCTCATTATATCCCTATATTTTGAAATATCTAAAATTGAAGTTATTTTTATTTGCTTAGGTATAATTTGTATATGACCATCTTGTTTATTATTTTTAATTTATATTTGTAATGTTGGGTAGATGCACAAAGTTGGGGGACAAAAAACATGAGACAATGAAAAATACTTCATTTTCTATAAAGGGCATACGCCCTTCTTAATAAAAAATAATGCATATTAGGAAAGGGTCAGTCCTAACCCTAAAGGGTGTAAGTCTTTTGTAAAGGGTGTACACCCTTTGGATAGCAAAAGATGCACACCTTTTGCAAAGGGCATATGCCCTTTAGACTACAATTTTTTTTTCCATGTTTGGTGTTTTGCAAGGATATATTACAAGGATATATTTAGTAAAATAAATGTTAAGTATAAATTTAGTTTTAATTTTATTTTAATAAATATAAAAAAATTAGGGCCACTCAACATCTTTTAAAATTAATTGCAGAGCTATAGGAATTACCATTTAGAAGTTAGTTTTTTAAATTCCATTGTGGTCAGTACTTAGTTTTCATAATTTTAGGATCAAAAGATAGAATCAGAAACAAGGTTTCAAATCAAGTTTTGTATGTAATATATCTATACTATTGAGGATTACATATCTATTTTACCTACTTAAGTATTCCCTATCTACTTTATCTACTTGTGTATGCTTTACTTGATTAAATAATCAAACCATAGCTTGATCTCAAGGAGTATGCCCTAACTAAATACATAATCCATATCTTGATATTTACTATTCCCTACTATTTTTAAATTAAGTACTATACTTACTCAACCTGGTCTACTTCAAGGTCCTCTAAAAACTTGCTTGTAATTAGGTCTCTTTCTAACCATAAATTATCTCTTGGTCTATCACAAAAGGTCTTCTGAGTATTGGTATTGAAAGACTAATGACCTTATTCTTTATTATTATATCTTGACTTCTTAGCCTCTATATTTAGATCAAAAGATACTTTTAATGACTTAAAATAGGGTAATCAATCCCAAGATAGTAATCTACCTTCAAGAAAAACCCTTCTTTGACTCCTAAAGCACTCAATTGTACATCCTCACTTATTTGAACAATACTATGAGGTTTTCACCAATTACTTGACTCAAGCTTCTTAGTGCATGAAGAAATTCAACTCAAAACTCAGATGACAACAACTCTACCCTTTATAGGCCTATTAGGCCAAATTCTACCTATTAAGGACTTGATATAAAGAGATCTACAAATACTTTGTTTTTTGCACTCATTCAATTCAAAAACTCAATGAAAATATCAAAACAATGATACAAGGCATAGGTGTCTTTACACAAGCTTTAAATACCAATTAGATCACCAAAGTGCCCAAAAAGTTGACTAAGTCTTGAGCACTGCTATAATATTTTGTATAGGCATGTTTGGTCTTAAAAAGGTGTTATTAATATAAGTTGATCAAAGGATTATTATGAATATTTATTAATATGTTTGGATACTATCTTTGAGGATAAGAAACCAATTTATTTTATTGCTTTCATGAGAATTAGAATTTAATGGAAACTCTACTCTTTAGGTTTGGATGGCCTCATCTACTTACATTGAAGGATTTTGACTTGGCTTAACTATAAAATGCTTTTAATCACTTTATTTTTAAGTATTCTATAGTGTTTACATAATAACATTGGACCTTCATAAGAGGTTTATACTCAATCAACAAAGTTGGAGATGTACTATACTTGGAATTTGTTATCTTTTCCTTGGAATTTTCTTAACAACCTTGTTCTCAAATTATAAAATGAACTTTAATTAATGGGTCTATTAATATACATAAATGAATATCCAAAAACATGCAACCTATAACATATGTATATTATTTATACAATCATTCATACATTAGATCTACCGCATACATGGTACCACATGTAGGTATTTAATCACTCCTACATGACATCTTCATGTGGTCATGATATAGTCACTCATATTAGACATGAATATAGCTAATAACCCTAGTGCACTCTATTTCCACCTAAACCATTAACCCAAAACCCCTAACCCTAAACACTAAACCTTAAACTCTAAAAATTAAAACCTAAACCCTAAACCCCAAACCCTAAGCCATAAAACCTAAACTATGAACACTAAATAATATACATAAACCCTAGACCCTAAGCCCTAAATCTTGAACCCTTAACCCTAATACATTAGCTCTAAACCAAAAACAATAATCCATAAACCCTAAACTATATATATATATATATATATATGAATATAAACTTAAAACATTAAACCTTGTACTTTATACCCTAGACCCTAAAACCTAAAACCTAAATGTAAGCCCTTAACCCTAAACCCCAAACCATAAACCTAAAATCCTAAACCCTAAAACATAAATTTAAGCCCTTAACCCTAAACCCTAAAACATAAATTTAAGCCCTTAACCCTAAACCCCAAACCATAAACCTAAAATCCTAAATCCTAAACCCTAAAACCTAAATGTAAGCCCTTAATTCTAAACCCTGAGCCTAAAACCATAAACCATAAGTCATAAACCTTAAATATTAACTCTTAAAACAAAAATTCTAAACCCAAATCAAAAACTAAAAATGCAAAACCTTAAACACTAAACCTAAATCCCTACACCCTAAACCTTAAAAACCCCAAACCCCAAACCATAAACTCTAAACCATAAACATTAAACCCAAAATCCTAAACCCTAAGCCCTAATCTCCAAACACTAAATCCCAAACCCTAAATACTAAACACTAAGTTCTAAACCCCAAACCCTCAACCAAACCCCCAAGACCAAAACCTTGAACCTTACACCCTAAACCCTAAGTGTGAAACCATAAACCCAAAACCCTAACACCAAAAACCAAGACCCAAACCCTAAAATCTAAACTTTTGGTCCCTTGAGCCATAAACCATAAATCCCAAACCTTTAAACATAAAATATAAATTATAATCCCTAAATACTAATCCTTAAGCCATAACATTGAAACTTGAAACTTAAATGCTAATCCCTATACGCTAAACCCTAAGTTGTGAATCTTGAACTATCAACCATAAACCTTAAACCCTAAATTTATAAATCCTAAACTAATAGCCATAAACCATAATCTTGAGTTATCACCTATATAGAGAAAGGAGAGGGGGCATTGGCTAAGCCATAAATTGAAAGGATAGGGGGAATTCTAACCTATATATAGAAAGGAGTGAGTAAGTACATTCATGTAAAAGGATTGAAGGTGGATTCAAGATGAATTCCTAAATAATTCATGGTTTTTTAATCAATGGGTATATTAATATGCATAAATGGCTGGCCTATAACATACATATAATAATGATACAGACATTCATATATTACATCTACCCCATACCTAGTAATATATGTAGGTATGTTGTCACTCATACATTACATATTCATGTGTTCATGATATAGTCACTCATACCAGACACAAATGTAACTAATCACCCTAGTACACTCCATTTACACCTAAACCATTAACCCTAAAACCCAAACCCTAAACCTTAAACACCATAAACCTTAAACATTAAACCCTAAAAATAAATCTTAAACACCTTAAATACTTAACCCAAATACATTATCCCTAAATCCAAAATAATAATATCTAAACCCCAAAACTTAGACCCTAAACATGAACCTTAAAACCTTAAACCCTAGACTTTATACCCTAGACCCTAAGCCCTAAAACCTAAACTTTAAGCCATTAACCCTAAAGCCCAAACCATAAGCCTAAAATCCTAAATCCTAAACACTAAAACATAAAACCTTAACCCTATACCCTTAATATTAAACACTAAACCTTAAACACAAAATCCAAAATCGTGAACCTTAAACCCTAAACGCAGAACCTTGACCCCTAAACTCTTAACACTAAACCATAATCTTAAAACCCTAAGCACTAAACCCTAAACATTGAAATTTGAACCCTAAAACACAAACCTAAAACCATAAAACCTCAAACCAAAAACCATAGACCTTAAAACTTAAAATTGGATAAACCCTAAACCTTAAAACCTAAATTCTAGAACCCAAACAATCAACCCCAAACATTGAACTATAAAATTTGAACTCTAAACACTAAACCATAAAAATGAAACCTAACTGACAAAAACTAAACATACATTATGGAGACAAAACCATAGAGGAATGATGCAAGCATTGGTAGTTCACCTCAACCCCCTCTCCACTTTCCCATCATAATTCCTAGACAAGCACAAAGATTTCAATGTAAGGAGAAAACATGCCATAACAACATCAATTGCATATATGCTAATAATTTATTCTCATGGCCCACATCATTCTTTGATAATAACTCAAAAACATAAGAATATCTAAAATGATATGGCCCTTTTTCTCAATGATTTATAAATAACTGTCTAGAAGAAGGATTTCACCTCATACGAAGTAAGCACAAAGAGGTAACTTTTGATATATCATCATTTTTCATCATCCCTCATCATTCAAAAAGAATTTTTACCATGCAAGTGCAAAGATGATATTATCTTATTTCCACCATTTAAATCATTTAACCATCTCCCTAGAGTAATCCATCATGATCCTATATAATCTACTTGGCATGAATGAGAATAATCACCCTAGTACACTCTAATTAGAACAAAAGGAATTGAAACACCATTCAAATTTCATATAAAAAAGATATTATTTAGTTTGAAACAAATTTATATTGACTACTAGATTGGAACACACTCTACTAGATGAGGGAATGACTAGGGATGATGAAGGAGTGATCAGGTATGA
The DNA here is from genome assembly GCA_037957365.1 of Torreya grandis. Taxonomy (NCBI): domain Eukaryota; kingdom Viridiplantae; phylum Streptophyta; class Pinopsida; order Cupressales; family Taxaceae; genus Torreya; species Torreya grandis. Next base: position 1,387,757 of record JARHVA010004094.1, on the reverse strand, counting down.
TGAGGGACAATGAGGGAATGGTTAGAGATAATAAGGGATGAGGACAAATGAGGATGGGTAATTAGGGATGAGTAAGGATGATGAGGGTTAATAATGGAGTGATTAGGGATGATGATGGATAATTAAAGATGATGAAGGCTTGACTAGGGATGATAATAAATGATGATGGTTAATGCGGGTGTTATTAGGGATGATGAGAGTGTGACTAGGGATGATGAGGGATGATGAGAGAGTGATTATATATGATTAGGGTTGATTATGTTTGACAATGGAGTGTTTAGGGATGATAAATGACAATGAGGGATGATGAGGGAGTGACTACAGATGATGAGGGTTGATGAGGGAGTGATTAGCAACAATGAAGGATGATGATAGCCAATGAGGGAGTGATTAGGAATATGAAAGACAATGATAAATTATGAGGGAATAAATAGGGATGATAAGTGAATATAAGGGTCAATGAGGAAGTGATTAAGGATGATGAGTTTCAATTAGGGAGTGTCTTATGTGAATTTGGAGTGCTAGAATATGACTTTATTCTACATGACTTTGGAATAACGCATGAGATTGGAATTTAAGAATGCATGGATTGACCATTTATCTCACATTTTTTTTAGATTGAATGGCATCTTTTTATAATTAATTTGAATGGTGTTTCAATTTATTTTATTTCTAATGGATTCTATTAGGGTGATTAATTACGTTCATGTCTAATATAAGTTATCATATAATGACTACATGTAGATGTCATGTATGAGTGAATGCATACATATATGTAATAAGTATGTGATAGATGTCATGTATGAGTCATCGTATCATGACTATAGGTATGTTACAAGTTACATGATACAGGGTAGTCATTTATGTATATTGATAGACCCATTGATTTAAAAACCCATAAATTATTTAAGAATCCACCTTCAAACTCAGGTATTCAATCAGGTAGGGCATACTCAAGTAGGTAAAGTAGGTAGGGTATACTCAATTAGGTAAAATATGGGGCATAATCAATGGTATAGATCTATCACATATGTAACATGATTTACAACCTTGTTTCTCATTATATCTTCTGATACTAAAATTTTGAAAACTAAGTATTGAAAGTCAAATAGAATTTGAAAAACTAACTTCTAAATGGTAACTCCTATAGCTCTATAATCAATTTTAGAAGATGTTGAGTGACTCTATTTTTTTATATTTAGTAAAATACATTTAAATTAAATTTAAACTTATACTTAACATTGATTTTACTAAATAAATCCTTGAAAAACACCAAACATGGCAAAATAATGTGTAGTCCAAAGTGCTTAATTGCTACCTATAATTGCAATGTGTGTGTGTGTGTGTGTGTGTGTGTGTGTGTGTGTGTGTGTGTGTGTGTGTGTGTGTGTGTGTGTGTGTGTCTTTCAAAAGGGCATACATCCTTTGCATAGGGCGTACATCCTTTTCATAAGGTGTACATCCTTTTCATAATGTGTACACCCTTTTCAAAGGGCATATGCCCTTTCAACATTTAAATATTTTTTTTTGCATTTTCTCTCCAAATTTGCCTTGGGTACAAGTTTGGGGAGGTCCGAACCTAGCTTGAAACTGGTCATGGAGCAGCCCACTTAGTTTCTAGGAAATTTAGGAGTCTTTTTCATCTCTATCGACACATCTGATTAGGTAGATTTTATTTTATTTTTTTAAATATATATATATGGGTTTGTAGAGGAGAAAGTATAGTTTTATAATATATAATTTTTTTAATGTTAGAATATTATTTATAAGTATTACTTAATTTATAAATCACATACCTCATTATGGACTATATACATATCATCACAAATTCCATTATAAATTTTTAAATATTAATCAAAAGTTTATAAAAACTTATATCTAAATAATCTACACATTGTCAACTATTCTCTTAAAAAAATGATTTTCATGAACTTAAGGTCAAAAAGTTGTGTTCGTACACTTGTAGTTTCAATTTTATAGCTATATTGACTTGTAAAATTATTTAAAAATTTTATATATAATAAAAAATATTCTCAACAATATTAAACATTTCACCTATCCATATATGAATTTTCATACAAAAATTCAATCATTTACTCAAAAAAAGTATGTTCGTATACATGCAATCTCCTTATCTTTTCATAAAAAATGACCAACCTATTATCATAAATGCATCTATTTCTCACACTTTTATCTTCTAGGTATTGAAAAAATATATATATTTAGAAACTACATTAAAAATTCCATACTTAATGTTCTTATGTCATTGTCAAATGCCTTTTCAAAGTGTCTTTAACATTCTCTCCAAGTTCAACTATTGTTATTTTCAGAAGAAAAAAAGTGTCACTTTATACCCCCTCTTTTATCCCCCATTATCCGACATCTACCCTTCCCTAAAATTATTTGTATCATGGTCGGTGATCCTATGATAATTTCAATATGGTGATCCTTCTTTCTAGACAAGTATGTTCTCTAACCTATGTCTATTAGGAGGTAAAGATATCATCTAATGCTCAAGTAACATATAAATTATTGTATGTGGAGCATCTTGTTTTACTCTGATCTATAAAATCTGTTGTGGATTTATATTTGAATATTCCACATTATTGACATTATTTATTGTAATATTTCCATTTTGAGGTTGGCTTAAATGTTTTAACCAAGAGGTTTGGATTGATAGAAATCATTGACATGTTTATTGGTTAGTTTTGTCTTGCCATTATATTTATTTGGTTTTGTATCTTCTGGAGATGCAGTTAAATTATATGTATCATGACCTTTAGGTGTGAATAGGTTATGTGAAATATTTTTAAGTGGATCAAAATTTAGTTTTTATAAGTGTTTATCTATCATATCATGATGTATATCATTGTCACTATCAGGATAATCTAAAAAAAATTCATCTTGTTGTTCAGTATTGACCAATAAAGGAAGCTCAAATGTTTGATCTTCTTGTTGTTTTGATATCATTGGGTTGTTTGGTAATGGTTTTTATTTTGTATGTGCACTCATGTGAACCTCAATGTTTAGTTCCTTATGGGTTTCTATAGGTGAATGATTATCTTGCTTGATTTTCCCATCACATACTTTGGTAGAATTTCAAGTGGAATATATTGTTTTGGTGGTACCATTTTTGGAATCTCTTCTACATCAAAATGTATCATTTTATAAAATTTTAAGGGATCATCATCGATCAGGATTGTCCATAAAGTCCCATCATTTATTAATTTGACACATTAATGTAATGTAGATGGAATAAATTCCATTAAGTGTATCCAAGGTATACCAAAGAATAAGTCACAATGCAATGATTGAGGCATTACTTGAAATGTGGTTGGTACCATTTTTGGCACCAATCTCACATATAATATGATTTGAATAATTTTTGGGATACAAATTATCAAACCCTTTTATATGCATATTTATTTTTGAATAATATTGGTGATAATGCCCATTATTATTAATAATTTTGCATTATAAATGTTTGGGCTAGATCCATTATTGACTAGCACTCTTTTGATAACTTTTTTATTCATAATAACTTTTATTAATAGAGGCAAGTCTTGGTTAATAATATATTTTAATGGTAAATCTTTTGGATCAAAAGTGATGAGATTTAAATTATTTTTAAAGTCTTGTATAATATCTTCAAAGTAAGTTGGTTCTATATCTTTTGGTACTTGGGTTTCATGCAAAGATACATTTAATATATCCTTGTAGATAGTTGATTATTTTAAGATATCGAGGATTGAAATATTAACATGTGTGTTATTCAATTGGTCAACAAGGTCATACCCTTTAGACTTGATTACTAGTTTAAGCTTAAGAAGAATTTGTTGTATATTAATGGTGGAGAGTCATGTTGGGCACTCTTACCTTTTTGTGTAGTGATAACATGGACTATGGAATCCATTATAATTCATGGGAGAATAATGGGATCAAGATGGTAGTTGTCACTCAAATAGGATCTAGGGGGAACAAAATGTTGAGAGCATGCATGTTGACACCTAGATACTAGCTCTATATTATTACAAAAGGAATTGTAAAGATATTATTTATTTTTATTTTGTTGTAATCACTCTCTTTGATTTTACTAATTTATTTAAACCATTTTATTTTGAATTTTATTGATTTACCAATGCATGGAGAATAATAATCAATGATAACCATCATATATTAGTCAATGAAGCATCAATTAGATACATCCATATTGGGTATAATTTGATTCTTTTGGAATAAATAAAAATATGATTTTCAAGTTATTTAATGTTCAAAATCATAAATCAAAAAACCCTACACAAACTAGGGTTTTGCACAAGGAGACACATAAGCTGGGTTTACCAAATGTTTAAACCTTTTTGGATATATGTGGTTCAAGGGTTAAGGGGGTAGAATAGCCTATGCAAAAGGATGAATAAAACTATTATAAAGTAGGCCAATTGATTCAAAACTCAAATAAATGAATATTATAAATTAAAGTGGTGATTTATGCTAAATATGGAAATTATACTCAAAATAATAGTTTGATTTCATAAACATAGAGAAGAGATAATAATTATGAGTCTACAAATGCATAGGTGGATATGAGAAGTATAGAGGTGGGAACACGTAAGTACATGATCAAGATCTAGTCATCAGATTATGGAAATATTATTTTTAAAGGCTTGAACACTTACATCAATGCTTTTATCTTAATCTTGATTGAAATGCCTCATATGTAATATTCATTTTATTGAAAAGGAACCACTTGGAGTCTTCTATTTTTTTCACCTTTATGTTTATGTCTTTTATTCAAGTGTACATGTTTTTTTATGATTGTATGTGGATCAAACCTGAGCTCTTAACCTTAGGTATTTGTACCATGCAAAAAATGGGTTGGTGGGATCATGGTGTTAAGCTAACCTCAAGGACCCCTCTATCATTGAGTGTTGCTTACATAGCCAATATTTTGAGGAGGGCCTTGGAATTATGTAGTTATCCCCTAAGTGTAGGATTGTGTGTGCACAAGGGTGAAATATATCATATGTAAAGGCATGAAATTATATATCTTGTAACTTGACAAATATTGATCATGGGTTATTCTATGTGTGCTTCAAATTTGTAATATGACTACTCCTATGACTAATATTAAAATAAATAAAAATATGGTATTAGAACTCATTTGTACAATTAATTGGGTGACATTGAAAAGATGTTTGCTTGGTATTTTCCATATGATTAATGAGTAGGATTAGATTTGTATTTATACCACATCTTTTGAAATTATCTCATGGCAGTTTTTAATAAGACAAATGGGGTGACCCATAGGATTTGAATTTTTTTCAAATTAGATGACTTTTGAGAATTGGATACTTGATAAAAATCTAGATGCTTACATTGATTCAAGTGTTTCTATGTGGGACATAAGTTTATGATAATATAGGAAGTTGTTGATGATCTACAACTGATAATGAATTATGTGTATCAAGTTTTAAGCTTTTTTTACAGTGCAATAGATCAAGTTCATAAGGAATGATAGGTTTGAACCATAAGATAAATAGTTATGCACAATGAGATGATGAATACAATCCTTTCATCAACATGAAGGTCTAGAATTGAATGGTAGATCCCTGATAGGTATTTCTAAGTATAAAAGGCATAAATGCTATATAAATAAAGTTTTAATATCTATATTTTCTCTCCCTTTAATATAATAATGCATAAAGATGAAATTACTAGGTTAAAGGAAATAAATATGTACTTGGGTGTCTATAACATATCTTTCCTTTGCTTGAGCCAACTTTGAATGTTTTTTTAGGGTATGGCCTGTAACCAAGAGCATGTTACAATTTAAATAGTTCATATAATCTAAAATTTGACATAATTGAAATGCTTGAAAATAAAGAGAGGAAGGAAGGAGTACACATGTGTGTCGATGTAACCATGTTTCCCCTTGGTACTTTGACTTGGTAAATATGATTCCTTATGAAGTATTGGAGCTTAGACACGTTCAAAACAAAACCATGGATATTTGAAGATGGAGATTGGAAGGTAATGTTGACCAAATTTGACTTCTAGTCAAATGGGGTCAAACACTACTATTTTAAAATTTTGAAGAAGGTTTCTACATGTCCTATAGGGGTCTCATAATGTTATATACATCTTACTTCACCTTGTCCTAGTCCTTGTTAAAGTTCATCTCCCTTGAAATGGCCTAGTCAACCAAAGCCAAAGCATGGTGTTGAGAAGACTTTGCCAAGCAAGGAGACCAATACAAGGACCTTTTCCCTAAATGGATAAAATAGAAAGCTTGCATCTTTTTGTGTTTTGGCATGGGAATTTAAGAGTGTGTTTGGGGAAGGTGAATTGTGAGTTTTTTTAAGTCCCACCATGGGGATAGCCATTAGCGAGAGAGAGATGATGAAACACTTGAGAAATATGGTTTCTGAATAACTCAAAACCATGCTCCAACATACTAAAAGATGTTAATAATTTCTACAAGTCTGAGATCAAAAAGTAGCCCTTTTCCTCATCAAGTTATCCATTAAGCATATCTTCACATACAAGTGGTTATAAATGACCCAAGTGATGCTCATGAGACAATATTTCTTAAGATAAGATGGAACTTGGTGTGATGACTCCCCACACACTCCCCTCTATCTATACATAGGCCTGGGAAAGGTCATCTATAGGTAGTGAAGTGAAACAATGGGTTTTGAGGAGGTTCTGCGTAATTTTATTTTGAAGAGGTGGAAATGTCAAGGCCAAATGGTTTTTAAGGCCTAAATAAGGTTCTAAGGCATCATTAAAGACCTATTTCCATGCCTATGACCACCTATAAACATAAATAGGGGTGTCTCTTAAGGGAAACATAGTCAAACAGAGTATATGAGTAGTGAGTGATAGGGTCTCCTTTAAACTTAAAGAGAATGTATGTAATTAATTTGGTTTATATATGTGTAAATTAACCTTAAGGATCTCATGTAAATCTTAAATACATATAATACAAATTTTGGCAAAGCCAAGTCAACCTACAGGTATGATAAAAGGTCTCAGTCTATGCAATATCAACATTTGGGAACATTTGAAAGTGCCTAAGGTGAATAAAGGATCAATTTTGATCTATGTATTTAAAAATTAAATTTAAGGAATATAAAAACACTATAAACAAGTTTAAAACACCTCCAATCACCTACAACAAGGCCTGTCTCAGTCAATAGTCAGTGACCTAAAAGATGGGTCTTAGTGGCATTTTATATCATTCAAGGTAGTTCCAAGGATAAGATAAACATTAATTGGTAACAAAACCTAGATTGGATTTTATAAATATCATGACCATGAATTACATGATCCAAACCAACACCTACAACAATTTTTAAGGACCAAAAAGGTTGTCTTAGTCAATAACTAGGCCTAATCTTGTATTTACAGGAGTATAAAGAAGGTTGGAAGGATCAAGATGATGGAAGGAGTATTTGGAGGAATTATATATGATGATGAGAATTATATAAGATAATATCCATTAGTATATGGTAAAAAATATCCTTCAAAACAAATAGAACTTAGCCAATAATGATACCCCTACAGATAGTGTGCACTCCAAGAGTCTGCCTAAGAGATTTGGGAAGTTTAGAGGTCAAAACTTAGAATTAGATGCTAAAATTTGATACATATCACCCTTGGGAGTTTTTAAATATTATCCATTTTTTTTTTTAATAATTATAAATGAATTTCCCATTTTTTTTCTCAGACAGAGGGCAGTTTCCTCCTTACACAGACCCTATTTTCTTGCTTAGGAGGTAGAAGCATAGACCAGATGTCAAAAAAATATTTAAAGAAGGTTTTTTTAGTTTTAAAATATATATTAAAACCTAAAAAATCTTTCTATGGGTTTTGAGACCAAGTAGGGTGCCCTATGCAATGAGACCTACAGGTAAACTAGTTAGGCATTGTCAAGGACTAACATAAAAGGAAGGTTCACTTCTCATTCCATACTTTGTAAAGAATTATAATGATTTGAATTAGTTCATGGAGGTAAAAATGAAGTTTTTAATCCTTAAGGAGGTATTAGAAACCATTGGAGAGTCAGATTGAGTCTCAAGTTGCAGATAGACCTATTGGCAAGGTCTAGACCTAGTCTCAAAATAGGGGTCAATTTCATTCTAAGCTCTTGGTGAGATATTATATGGATTGGATCAGGTTTTTATGGAATATATATAATTTATAAAACCTTTTTTTGGTATGAAAACTTCCCAAGAAGCCATTTTTGGCCTAAAGAGTGCTCAAACCTTACCAAAATGCAAGAAAGGAGATCGAAGGCCAACTTAGAGTGCTTCAAACTTTCATGATCTTATGTATGGGACCATAAGGAATTTATAAAAGTTATATAGGATCTTTGAGGAGCCATTAGTGTAATTTTATCATATTTATAATGTGTCATGGCTATGAATGAATGTTAAGAATTGAAACCACCTTAAAACCCTTGTAAACCCTTCTCAAGGACTTGATTAGGAAGATATTGAGAATTAAGCATGAATATTAAATGGATATGCCATGAAACTTTGGTAAAATTAAAATGACTATCTCATGCACCCTCTAATGCAATTTTTTTGTATGGACCTATACATAATAAGCCAGAATAGGGCTCTTTTTGACCTTTTTATGTGTTATGCAAGAATGGATAACTTTAAAGAGGAAAAATCACTTTTGGGGAGATTTTAGGACTTTTTATAAGTCCTCATGGTTATTTTATAATGTTTATTATTTCCTAAGCCTATCTTCCATCTCTTTCATTTCAACCAGTCTAGTGGGCAGATAGTGAATGCTTAGGAGAAAGTGGTGAATTTCAATTTGGAAAGCCTTTTAAGGATAATTTATTGAAACTTATGATATGGACACATTTTAAAATTTTCATTAAACATTTTTCATATATCAAACAAAATAATTTGGACAGTTTAATGTTATGTTGTGGAGCTAAAAGCTTCACCAGGATGCGAACAGGGGGAGTTGCAGAGGTTGCTGAGTTGCAGAACAAGTTGTAGGGAAACCAACGTCAGTCTGATCAACCGACGTTGGTCATATTACAATGCAGAAGCAATTGACATCAGTTATGAGTTATCTGACATCGGTCAGGTAAGAGTCGACGTTGACAACCTGTGTGTGCATGCGTTTACATGCGGGTCGAGAACTGGTCTATTTTTGGATAGTCAGTTTACATGTAAAGAATTATTTTAGTCTTGGAGCTACGTTTCTAATTATTGTAATTAAGAATGTCTAGTTATTATATGCATGATATCTATATAATAGACTCATGGGTTTTATTGTAAAGTGTGCCAGATAGCCATTGTGTTTGTAGAGAGAGCAAGAGTAGCTCCTCCTAGTTCCAAAGGGGTGTCGAGTGTGTATGATTAGGGAGAGTTGCAGGTTGTGCAAGTTCTAGTAGAAGATCCACCAGGGTATTGGTTGAAGAATCATAAGGACTTTGTGAGGCAAGGACAAGGGTTCTTCAGGGCGTAGAGACATCTACATGGTAAGTAAGGTCTGGTGATTTACATGTTGTTGCAAGAACAGGGAGATGTACTTAGAGTACGGTTGTGTACTTGGTGTACTGGCAGCATTGTTATGACTGGTGGAGGTGAACAACAACTCTGTGTTTGAGTTGATTATTGTGACCATAATTGAGAGAGTGAATTGTTGAAGGAGAATTACTGGTGATCCCTAGAAGTGCGGGAGCTCTAGAGGTGTGGGAAGAAGTGTGGCATCTTCTTTATTGTATTTCCTTCTAGATGAGTGTTAATACAATTGGGTATTGTCTCTCATATTTTGTGTTGTTTCATATTTCTAGTTACTTATCATTCTAGTTAAATTTTGTGTTTAGTTGCTTATACAAAGGTAATCATGTGTGCTCTTAGTGGAGCAGTAGGATCCTGACAGTTGATATCAGAGCTTTGTGAGCCTAGGTCCTATCAATTGGTATCAGAGCTTTGTGAACCTAGGTCCTATCAAGTGGTATCAGAGTCAGGTTACAGGTTCATTAGAGGGTGGTTAAGTACACTAACAAGTGGTCAGAGCGTGTTAAGTGTTTTGTTGATTATAGGTCACTCTTAGGGGTTTCAGATTGAGTGGGAGTATAGCAATGGCAGAAGAAAGTAAGCTACAAATGGAGAAACTGAATAGCATGAATGGTCAATTACTATTTGATGGAAAGAAAGAGTAGGTAAAGAAAGATTGCTAGTTGGTAGAAGATCAGCATGAAGAAAATGAAGAAGCAGATGTTGTAGGTGTTGTTGCACAGGATGCTCTGGATAAAGTAGAATCTTGGTTTATAGATTATGTTGCCTCTTTCCATGCAGCCCAAAATAGAGCATCTTTTCATGAGTATGTCTAGGGAGACTTTGGAGAGATTTATTTAGAGGCTGGTGAGCCTTGTCAGATTATTGGCAAAGGGGAAGTGAAGCTGAAATTGTAGACATGTAACACACAGGTGCTGAATGAGGTCATGGAGGTACCAGTCTTGGAGACGAGTCTAATTTCTTCAAGAAAGTTGGGTGATGAGAGATGCACAGTAACTCTCACAGTGGATGCACTTGAATTAGATGATGGTAAGAAAGTAGGTATCATTTATCTATCTACTTATATTACTGATTCACCTTCTGTTGCAGAGATGTGGCTTTGTAGGCTTGGTCACATATGTAAGAAGGGAATGCATGTTCTTAAGTGGAAGATAGATATCTTTGACAAAATTAAGAACTAGAAAGCCTTGGTGTTCATGGAGGAAATGACAGACAAAGATCATCTGAGGGGACTGAATTATTCTGAGTAGGGCTGTGTTGATTTGGATAGAGTTTTGATCTAAGGTGAGCTCATGGGTAAAAAGTCATCACTCACAGGAGAACACAGTTACTAGTGTCAGTCAATAGAAACTAACATTGAACAGACAGGTACCAATGTTAGTCATATGCAGACCAGCAGAGTCGATGGTGTTGGGTAGGTGAAGACTGACGTCAGTCAGGTTAAACTAACATCGGCAGTCAGGGTCAGTCGCAGGGAACCGACGTCGGTTGGTTGCAAATTGGGAGATGGTCGAGATCAGTCACTGGAATAGATGTTGGGTAGATAGCAAGCTATCAAGGAGTATTAAATGCCCATGTGGAGGACTGAAAGGGTAAGTGAACCTCATATTCATTGTTTACCTTCTTTATATTACTTGTTGCTCACTGATGGTCAAGAACCAGGAAGATGTGAAGAGGCAATGCAGGTAGAATCCAGGAAATAGTGGGAGCATGGCATGAATTCTTTGGAAGAGAACCAAGCAGGAGTTTTGGTAGAGTTTCCATCCAGGATAAAAGCACTGACAGATGAATGGATTCCCAAGTTAAAGAAGAGAGTGGATGGATACGTGAGACAGAAGGCCATAGTATATGGTCTTGAGCAGGCTACAAGACAATGGTACAGGTTTGATAGGTGTATGACAAAGAATGGCTTTGGTCAAGGTCAATGTAACTATTGTGTTTTCTTTACCAAGTTGGATAATGGTTGCAACATTATCCTGTTACTTTATGTGGTGTGGTTACTTGTTGCAGGGTCACACATGCAGGGAGTTTATGAGCTAAAGGTAAAGTTAGTTCAGAGGTATGTCATGAAGAATTTGGGAGCAGTGAAATTCTTTGGCATAACAGACATGGAAGATCATAGGTTGATTTTGTCTCTAGAGGGAGCTGATGTGAAGGAGGTGTTGGCAAGGGTTAATTTACAAGATGCAGAACCAGTAAGCACATCGAGGGCTAAACAGTTTAAGCTGAGCATAGAACAGTGTCAGAAATCACATGAGGTCGAGTGTAGACCTGAGTTTTCCCAAGTAGTGGGAGTTGTCAGAGAGTTCAGAGCCAATTTGGGGAAGAAGCACTGGAAAGTGTTTCAGTGGGTTCTCAAGTATTTGAGAGGGACTAGCAGTAGGGATTCATGTTATGCAGGGTCAGGGACTTCACTACATGGGCTTGTAGGTTCGGATGTGGTAGGTTACTTGGATGACAGGAGGTGCACCACAGGTTGTGTGGTGGTTGGTCTTCAGTATTGAGCTTGAAGAGGGATACAAGATAGGAAACAAATTAGATGATGTATAGGTATAGGTGCAGCTATTTATCTCCAAGTGGGAGATTGTTATGTTGTGGATCTAAAAGCTTCACCAGGATGCAAATAAGGGGAGTTACAAAAGTTGCTGAGTTATAGAACAAGTTGCAGGGAAACCAACATCAGTCTGATCAATCAACGTCGGTCATATTATAGTGTAGAAGAAATCAACATTGATTATGAGTCGGCTAACATCAGTCAGGAAGGAGCTGACATTGGTAACCTGTGTGTGCATGTGTTTGCATGCGGGTCGAGAACTGGTCTATTTTTGGACAGTCAATTTGCATGCAAAGACTTATTTTAGTCTTAGAGCTACATTTTTAATTATTGTGATTAAGAATGTCTAATTATTATATGCATGAGATCTATATAATAGACTCATGGGTTGTATTTTAAAGTGTGCTAGATAGTCATTGTGCTTGTAGAGAGAGCAAGAGTAGCTCCTCCTAGTTCCAAAGGGGTGCCGAGTGTGTATGATCAGGGAGAGTTGCAGGTTGTGCAAGTTCTGGTAGAAGATCCACCAGGGTACTGGTTGAAGAATCATAAGGACTTGGTGAGGAAAGGACAAGGGTTCTTTAGGGTGTAGAGACATCTACATGGTAAGTAAGGTCTGGTGATTTATAGGTTGTTGCAAGAGCAGGGAGATGTACTTGGAGTATGGTTGTGTACTTGGTGTACTGGCAACATTGTTACTGACTGGTGGAGGTGAACAAAAACTCTATGTTTGATTTGATTGTTGTGACCATAATTGAGAGAGTGAACTGTTGAAGGAGAATTACTGGTGAGCCCTAGAAGTGTGGGAGCTCTAGAGGTGTGGGAAGAAGTGTGGCATCTTCTTTATTGTATTTCCTTCTGGATGAGTATTAATACAATTGGGTATTGTCTCTCATATTCCGTGTTGTTTCATATTTCTAGTTACTTATCATTCTGGTTAAATTCTGTGTTTAGTTGCTTATACAAAGGTAATCATGTGTGCTCTTAGTGGAGCAGTAGGATCCTGATATTTTAGATGCCAAGTGTGAAAGGTGCATGGAGAGAGCTCATTTTGGGACTATCTTGAATGATGGTACATGGCCATAATGATAGGGATGATCAAAAACCTCTAAAATTAATTTGAAGTCATATTAGTAACCCCTCTTACTCAAATCCATCATAAAACTTGGTTATTTGTAATTATAAGGTAGTTTTGGAAGGCTAATCATGAGGGGTAGTTTTTTGTGCAAAAGGAGTTTCTTGACTACTTTGTAGGTTTTGAATGATTTTAAATGACACTTGTAGCTCCTAACATTAAATTTCTCACATCATATATTCATCCACATGAATTTTAATTGATTTTATCTTTTGGACACTTGTCCTTGTGCCTTTTTAACTTCTCTTCTCTCTCTCAAAATGTCCCAAGTTCTATAAATTGAGCCATTTTAGCCATTATAAAAGAGACCACAGTTGGTATGGTGAATCCCTAATAATATGACATTACACTTTGTCTTTTAACATGGAATACAAGTCTAATTCTAAGTTTTTAACATTTTGTCTAAGTGTGTGAGTGATGTATAGTGGAGCTAAGTGATAGTACCATCCTTACTCCCTTTATCCTTCATGTTTAAGCAAGAGTTCTAATTTTAACAAGTCATGTGAAGTGTGTTTAATGTACTAGGATCTTCTTCAAGTATTAAATCATATCTATGGTGTGCAATCTATCCCTAGGTTAGTTATCTTGTTTATTATCCCAAGTATGCTACCTTCACATTGAAACACTATGTTAAGATCCTTTAATGCATAGAATTGGTCTTAGAAATCATTGTTTCTTAGTCTAAGTCTGATAGTCTATGGGATATGTCTTGGTGTATCACCTCTTTAGTATAGTTTCCATTTTATACAAGCTTCTAACTCTTTTCATAAACAAGCATTAGATTATGTGATAAGTACTTAAAGAAGAATCTAGGGAGCTAGCCCTTTCAATCCTAGAGATTCATCTCTCTTACAAGTTCTTACAACTTGAGAAATGATTCAATGTTTTATCAGATTTTAGGATATTTATATAGTATCATAGGGTTCATGATTTGATGACAACAGTTCTGGCATGCCCAGTGGGATAGTTGGTCTTAATTATTTCCATGTCAAGGTGAATGCTAGTCTAAACAAGCCCAAGGTTGCAGAAGTGTTTCTAATCCAGCATTTGATGACTCCAAAAGGCTAGAATTTCTGGTTGTAGATCAATTTTTCCACATTATACTTCATGGTCTTCACTAGATAATATTCTATAGATTTCAATCAAGTCCCTCTACCTAAAAATCCTCTTGAGGAACAACATCTTGAACCATTCTTAACATTTAGAGATCTTGAACAAGAATGTTTTAAAGAAGAAGAAGTTGAGGAGATATGAGATCAAGAAGAGGAAGAAGATATGGCAAGGTAACATATTTTCCCATCCTTCAACACCCAAAATCCAATTAACCTTCCTACATATGATCCTATTCCTCCCAATGCTACCAAAAGTCTCCCTAGTTTCAATGGAGAAGGCCCTATTACCCCATCTAAGCACAATAGGGACATTTCAAACTTTTGTAATTTCCACAATATCACCCAAGCTAACATAAATATTAGACTACTTGCCATGTCTTTAAATGGAAAGGAACTTTATTGGTATAGGACATTAGAGGGTGGTTGCATCACTAGTTGGGATGATTTTGGAGAATTATTGGTGAATAGGTTTGAGAATAAGAGTGATCATAATTGACTAATTCACTAGATAAATGTGATAAGGAGAGGTCCTAATGAATATATGAGGGATTTTAATGAAAGTTCCACCTATTATGAGGCCTCCTCTAAGCTTTTTAATCCCCACTTATCTCAAAGCTATTAGCACTGATATGGAAATAATGTTACAATCGATGGGAGGGTTTAGTTTACCAGAAGCATATCAAATAGCCATTGAAGCTAAGAATAGTTTGATACAAGCTAGGAAATTGCCCCCAAGATTTTTCATGCCTTTTTTATCTCATAGTTCAGTTGAAACTCCAAGTGTAGCACAAATTCCCAATGCCAATGTCAAGCCTAGAACCACTCCCAAGAAGGTGGATAATAATATAGACAAAGATGAAATGATTCGGTCATTACAAGCTCAGCTCAAACAAGCTCAATTGCATGAAATTACTCCACCTAATCCCAAATATTATCCTTCACAAACCTATAAACCTCCACCCTAATATAATTACCAAGGAAGAGGACAAGGTCAACAAGGTTTTAATAGGCATCCCAATTCCTATAATCCTAATGCCACTCCATCCACAAAGGTTGTTATTATAGTCCGTACTAATCTGGTCCAAAGAGAGGAACATTTAGATCATTAGGGACAATCTCAAGTTTAGTTTGGGTATGATGGTGGAGAAGGTTTTCAAGCCTTAGTGGCACAAGAAGGAGCTCCACCTTACCTCAAATCATAAAAATCACATCTCATGCAAAGGGATATTCATGGAGAGGGTAGTATCCAATGTACCATTCTTATGAACTTTCAAAAGGAGGATAACTATGTGTTGAACCAAAGTACATCAATTTAATCCAACATAAGATCCTAAAAGAGAGCTTTTGGGGATGTTATAGAAGCACATGTGACTCCAAGTAATGCCTCTCCAAGGCCACAAGGTGTGAATCCTAATGTAACACCTCCTACTACTCACACTCCTCATCAAATTTAGAATGTGTGCAAGGTTGTCAATCCTACGTCAAGTTCAAGCTTCCTCACTACCTTCAATAATTCAAGAAAAGGTAAATACTTCCCCTCTAAACATTATTTATTCTTTGAAGAATACCAAGACAAGCATATCTCTTTGGGAAGTCTTGCAAATTCCTAGTCAAAAGGAACTCCTACAAGAACAACTTACAAACATCTATGTAGCCCATCAAGCTCCAAGACACAATGGTATATCCCTTGCCAATACACAAAATCATGTCCTAGAACCCTCCATCAAATCTAAAAATCCTCCACCTTTCTACCTCACACTCATTATGGGAGATAAATTGGTTCACAATTGCATTATGGATAGTGGAGCTAGTACCTCAGTTATGCCTAAGGTGGTTGTAGATAAGCTGGGCTTAGAGTATGAACCATATAGCAAAGGTGTGTTGTAGCTTGATGGAAATTCAACTAAGATAGTGGTATTGGTTAGAGGATTGAAAGCCTTTCTACATTATTTTCCAAGTTTTCCCATTATACAAGACATTATGGTGGTGGATGTTCCATCTCATTTTGCCATTTTCTTGTCAAGAGACTTCACAACTAAAATAGGAGGATATCTTTCTACTGATTGGACTTTTCTAGATTTTAGGACAAGATATGGAGTTAAGGTGACCATAATAACATATCCCTTGGCAAGTTTTCATATTGAACCATATGTGGAGATAAATTTAAATCAGAATTGTGTGATTAGTGAAGAAAAAGAAGGTGTCATGGGTAGTGAAGCATCCTCTCCTCTTGAAGGTATTTCTGATCTTTTCCTTGATAAGTATGGTACTAAAACATATGATCATGATCCCTATACATCCATAGAGGAGATTTATTTGGGAACCTATTGTGTACATGAAGAAAATACTCCTATACCCCCACTTACAAATGAAGATCATGAAGTAGAAGAGGTATGTCCTGCTTTGCCTATTCCTCCTAAAGATGATCAAACTCATCATGATCCTTATGTTGCTTATAATCAGTCCTCTCTAACTTGTACTCCACCTAGTTCATCTAATTCAACTTATTTCAAGTTTCAAAAAGATTTTTATTAGTTACCAAGACTACATGTTAGATCCTGACACTAGATATGATTGTAGTCAAGACATCCCTAGTGTTTGTATTGAGATTATAAGGGATGCTTTGGAACAAGTCAAAAGGGACTGGATACCCATAGAGAGTGCTAATTAGTCAAATCTTACCTATGAGGTGCATGAGGTTTATGGCTTAATTCGTAATCTAGAGGAGAGATTGAGAGCTCATGAAACAAATTCATCTTTTTAATCTCAAAATGCCCCAAGTTTTTTGTCCATTTCATAAAATTCCCCTTCTTGGGAGTCCATCCAAGAGAGAAGCCAAAAGAGAGAAGACATCATGGTGAAATAAGTTAACTTATGTGGAGAGTATTTTGAGGAAGAAATAGAGGTTTCAAATTGGTTAAATGATTATAAAAAGCTAACTCCTTGTGAAAATTATGTTCCTTGTGTTAAAAAGGATGCCTTGGAAGGATTTCTCTTGAATCACAAAGAAGTGTTTTCTCTCATTGTTCCTTTCCATGATGCAAACCAGTCAAAAGATGATGGCTTATGGTAGATGTTTGAAGACATGTGCAATGAATTTGAAATAAAAAAGGGGCTTACAAGTCTTATAGAGCTAACCACAAGCCATGACAAGCTAGAAGTTGGAGATTAGGTATGTGTTGAGGGGTATTATCATCAAGAGAGTCTAGATCATGATGAAGCAATCTATGATGATATTGGGCCTCTTGAAGGTGATTTGAAGATTGATCCTAAAATCACCTATGAAGCTACCTCCACCATCATCAAAGAATAATTTGAGCAAGAGATTCTTCCAAATTTTCATGATGCAATTCTTCTTGGAGAGTTTGAAGAAGGTGTGACAATTGAGAAGGAGGATGAGATCCTTCAAGAAGACATGAACTTGCAACAAGTTATTCCATGCATGGATATGCAAATTTTCCATGAGGAGACAAAAGGACAACAATATGAGGCATGTTTCTAATACCAAGAGGACTTCATCTACTTTGGAGACCTATTTGAGATGACTTCATTAAATGACATGACAAGTCAAGGAACAAAGAGAAAACATGAGTCATTCAGCATCACACCCAAAAGGAAGCATGTTTGGCATCCTCATTCATCTAGTGAAGATGGAGATTAAAGATACTCCCCTTTTGATCTAGGAAGGTAGTATGGTCAAGATGAATGTACATACTAGTTTGTTTTCAGTTATGTCTTGTTTTCCCTAAGTGCTTAGTAGCACAAGTGTGTCCTTATTTTATGTGTTGTTGGGTCTTGTGTGTGTTGTTTTTTCTTTGTGCATTTTGAGGTAAGTCAATTGTCTTATTGGTCTTTTCAAGGTCTGGTCCTAATGTTTCCAAGTGTATTCTGACTCCTTTGCCCAATGGATAGGATAAGGCTACTAGTCCTTAACATAGACAATCATATTACCCCTAAGAGTTACCAAATTATTGACCAAATTTGACTTCTAATCAAATGGGGTCAACCCCTACTATTTTAAACTTTTGAAGAAGGTTTTTGCATTTCCTATAGGGGTCTCATAATGTTTTATACATCTTACTTTACCTTGTCCTAGTCCTTGTCTAAGTTCATCTCCCTTGAAAAGGCCTAGTCAACCAAAGCTAAAGCATGGCATTGAGAAGACTTTTCCAAGCAAGGAGACTAATACAGGGACCTTTTCCCTAAATGGACAAAATAGAGAGCATACATATTTTTGTGTTTTGGTGTGAGAATTCAAGAGTGTGTTTGGGGATGGTTAATTGTGAGTTTTGATAATTCCCACCATGGGTCTAGCCATTGGCAAGGGAGAGAGAATGAAAAACTTGAGAAGTATGGTGTTTGAACAACTCAAAACCATGCTCCAACATATTGAAAGACCTCAATAAGTTATAAATGTTTGAGATCAAAAAGTAGCCCTTTTCCTCATCAAGTTGTCCATTAAGCATATCTTCACATATGAGTGGTTCTAAATGACCCAAGTGATGTTCATGAGATAATATTTCTTAAGATAAGATGGAACTTGGTGTGATGACTCCCCACACACTCCCCTCTATTCGTATATAAGCCTGGGAAAGGTCACCTATGGGTAGT
This sequence comes from Torreya grandis, assembly GCA_037957365.1. Classification (NCBI taxonomy): domain Eukaryota; kingdom Viridiplantae; phylum Streptophyta; class Pinopsida; order Cupressales; family Taxaceae; genus Torreya; species Torreya grandis. Next base: position 1,368,797 of record JARHVA010004094.1, on the reverse strand, counting down.
GAAGTGAAACAGTGGGTTTTGAGGAGGTTATAAGTACTTTTATTTTGATGAGGTGTAAATGTCAAGTCAAAATTGTTTTTAAGGCCTAAATAAGGTTCTAACACGTCATTAAATACATATTGGCATGCCTATGACCACCTATAAACACAAACAAGGGTGTCTCTTAAGGGAAACATAGTCAAACATAGTATATGGGTAGTGAGTGATGGGGTCTCCTTTACACTTACAGAGATTGTATGGGTGTAATTTGGTTTATATAGGTGTAAATTAACCCTATTGAGATCATGGAAAGCTTAAATAAATATAACACAAAGTTGTACAAAGCCAAGGCAACCAACAAGTAGGACAAAAGATCTCAGTCCAGGTAGTATCAACATTTAGGAACACTTAAAAGTGCCTAAGGTTAATTAAGGATAAATTGTGAACTCTGTGTTTAAAAATTAAATTTAAGGAATATCAACACACTAAAAACAAGTTTAAAACACATCCAATCACCTATAGTAAGGTCTATCTCAGTCAACAGTCAGTGACCTAAAAGATGGGTCTTAGTGGCATTTTAGATCATTCAAGGTAGTTCCAAGGAGAAGATAAGAATTAATTGGTCATCAAACCTAGATTGGAGTTTATAAATATAATTACCATGACTTACATGATCAAAACCAACACCTACAGTAAGTGTGAAGGACCAAAAAGGTTGTCTCAGTCAACAACAACTAGGCCTAATCTTGTACTTACAAGAGCATAAAGAAGGTTAGAAGGATCAAGATGATGGAAGGAGTATTTGGAGGAATTATATATGATTATGAGACTTATATAATCCCATATTCATGATCATATGGTAAAAAAAAAATCCTTCAAACAAATAAAACTCAGCCAATTCTTATACCCCTGCAAAAAGTGTGTATTCCAAGAGTCTGCCTAAGAGATTTGGGAAGTTTGGAGGTCAAAAATTGAAATTATATGCTCAAACTTGATCCATATCACCATTTTTATTTTTTATATATTATCCAATTGTTTTTTTTATAATAATAGAGTAATTGTCCCCTATTTTGTCTCAGACAGAGGGCATTTTCCTCCTTGCATATACCCTATTTTCTTGCTTAGGGAGGTAGAATCATAGACTATATGTCAAACAAATATTTTAAGAAGATTTTTTTATTATTAAAATATCTATTAAAACCTAAAAACCTTTATATAGGGTTGGAAACCAAGCAGGGTGCCCTGTGTAACTAGACCTACAAGTAAAGCTAGTTAGGCATTATCAAGGCCTAACACTAAAGGAAGGGTCACTTATAATTCTATAATTTGTAAAGAATTATAATGATTTTAAGTAGGTTAATGGAGGTAAACATGAATTTTTTTATCCATAAGTAGGTATGGGAAACCATTGGATAGTTATATTGAGTCTCAAGTTTTAGATAGACCTATTGGCAAGGTCTAGACCTAGTCGCAAAATAGGGATCAATTTTATTCTAAGCTCTTGATGAGATATTATAGGGATTGGATCAGATTTTTAGGGAATATAAATAAGTGATATGACCTTTTTTTTTTATTAAAACTTCCCAAGAAGCCATTTTTAGCCTAAGGAGTGCTCAAACCTTACCAAAATGTAAGAAAGGAGCTTGAAGGCCAACTTAGAGTGCTTGGAACTTTCATGATATTATGCATGGGACCTTGAGGAATTTTGAGAATATATAAGGGGTCCTTTAGTATCCATTAATGTCATTTTATCATATTTACAATGCGCCATGGCTATGAATGAATGTTAAGAATGAAAACCACCTCAAAACCCTTGTAAACCCTTCTCAAGGACTCGATTGGGAAGAGATTGAGAATTAAGCATGAATATGACATGGATATGCCATGAAATTTTTTTTAAATTAAAATTACTCTCTCATTCACCCTTTAATACAATTTTTATATATGTACCTATACAGAATAGGCTAGAACAGGGTTCTTTTTTACCTTTTTGTGTGTTTTGTAGTCACGGAAAACTTTCAAGAGGCTAAATAAAATTTAGGGGAGATTTTAGGATTATTTATAATCCATCATGATAATTTTATTAGTTTTATAATCTCCTAATCCTATCTACCATCTCTTTCATTTCAACTAGTCTAGTGGGCAGATAGTGTACACTTAAGAAAAAGTGGTGAATTTCACTTTGAAAAGCCTTTTAAGGATAATTTCTTAAAACTGATGATATGGAAACCTTTTAAAAGTGTCATTCACCATTTTTAATGGATCAAATTTAATAATTTAGAAATTTTTAGGTGCCAAGTGTGAAAGGTGCATGGAGAGAGCTCATTTTAGGACTGTCTTAAATGATGGTGCATGGCCAGAATGATAGGGATGATCAGGAACCTTTCCAATGTATATGAAGGATTCTTAGTAACCCCTCTCACTAAAATCCATCATCATAATTTTTTATTTTCAATTATAAGGTAGTTTTGGAAGGCTAATCATGAGGGGTAGTTTTTGATGCAAAAAAAGGAGTTTCTTGACTACTTTGCAGGTTTTGGATGATTGGAAATGACACTTGTAGCTCCCAACATTACATGTCTCACCCCATATCTTCATCCACTTGCATTTTAACTTATTTTCTCTTTTGGACACTTCTCCTTATGCCTTTTTAACTTCTCTTCTCTATCTCAAAATGTCCCAAATTTTATAAATTGAGCCATTTTGGCCATTGTAAAAGAGACCACATTTGGTATGGTGAATCCATGATAATGACATTACAATTTATTTTTAAATATTGAATACAAGTCTAATTCTGAGTTGTGAACATTTTGTCTAAGTGTGTGAGTGATGTATAGTGGAGCTAAGTGATAGTACCATCCTTACTCCCTTTATCCTTCATGTTTAAGCAATAGTTCTAATTTTAACAGGTCATGTGAAGTGTGTTGCATGTAATAGGCTCTTATTCAAGTATTTAATTATCTCTATGGTGTGTAATATATCCCTATGTCATTTATCTTGTTGATTGTCCCAAGTATGCTACCTTCACATTGAAACACTATGTTAAGATCCTTTAATGCATAGAATTGGTCTTAGAAAGCATTTTTTCTTAGTAGAAGTCTGATAGTCTATGGGATATGTCTTGGTGTATCACCTCTTTAGTGTAGTTTCCATTTTATGCAAGCTTATAACTCTTTTCATAAACAAGCATTAGATTAAGTGATAGGCACTTAAAGAATAATCTAGGGAGTTAGCCCTTTCAATCCTAGAGATTCATCTCTCTTACAAGTTCCCACAACTTGAGAGATGATTCAATGTTGCATAAAATTATAGGATCTTTATAGAGTATCCTAGGGTGCATAATTTGATGACAACAGGTAATTATGCCTCCAAATTATTGTAAAGATGAGTTGTGACATGACCATTTATATCATTGAATCTCAATCCCATAACTCAAGTGACAGTGTTATAAAATCCAAGTTAATTGGTATAAAAAACTCAATATACAAAATGGAAGTAGTGTTAGTCCATTGAGGTCATTAAATCTCAACCACACTAGTAAATGGAGCCAATTGTTATAGACAGAAAAGGCTCAAAATGGTGCTTCGTGGTGAAAATGGTATTTCTTGGTAAATATTAGTGCTTCTTGGTAAATATATTTGAATATGTATTTGAAATTTTTGGTGCACTTGCATGGCATATGCACCTCTAATATGTCTCAAACTAAAGTATCTATCAAAATGTAACCTATAACTATGTATAATATCTGTCACAAATCTAAAAAAATCTATCTTAAATATATCAAATCGGTGTAATGTATAGGATTCTGACCCAATTGTATATATAAATCATGTAAACTGTAATGGATTAATATAAATTCTAATATTTGTATAAGTGTGGAGGTCATGTCTTTATGACATGCCTCCACTAATATGCCCTTGCTTTTGAGGTGAAGGAAGTGTAATTTGGTAGTTACCTTACCTCAAAAGGATAAGATAATTATATAACATGTGTATGAATCATGTAGCATATAGGAGTATCATGTCCAAGTAGATATATCAGTTAAACTTGCAATATGTGATCACAATAAGCTCTAAGATGCATGATATAGATCATGGTAATGTGTATAATGTAATAATACAATCTAAAAAAATAATCAAGCACACACACAAGAGCACTCAATGTCACACAAGAGGGGTCTAAAGAGACTGCAAATAAGGGGCATATTCAAATGCCACACATTTGAAGGAATGATGTATTCAAATGTCTAAATAGAAAGCAACATATAGTGGTCAGGGAGCCAACAAGCCAGAAACATATTCAAAATTTCCATAAGCAAGATGATATCAAACAAGAAAAAGACATAAGGAAGTGAGAATGTGAATAAATGAAGTATAAACAACCAACATAAGCATATCTTAATAGTCCCTAGATGTATGTGTTAGCAAAAATTTCATGTAACATAGGATATCAAGTACACTTTGAAAGGTGTAATCATGATTATAGGCATATGCAAGAATTATTATATAATCTCAATATGATAATGAAAATGTGATCATAAAAAAATATACCCTATGTCAATCATGATCAAATAAGGTAGATGCCCCCAACGTAGTATATCACTCAAGAAGAGGAAAAGTCCAACATTTGTATGTGCTAGTATCATGGGTCTGGTGTATGCCCATATCACACTCAAGTATGTGTATAGAAAATAAATGATATGTGATATAATAAAATGAAGCAAACAACATAGATGCCAAAGAGCTAGTAAAATGTGAATACTGAATTTTTTTGTATTGTTTAATTTATTTGAATATCTTTATATTTTCTTGAATATTTGATTTTTTTATTCTTTTTTAGTATTTTGGAATTTGATTTATGATTAGATTTGAAAATCTTCTAGCTCAGGGACTAAATTCTTAGGAGGTGGGTCCTTTCCTTACCAAAACCTCTTATGTTTCCTTATTGCCAAAGTTTCAATGTTATCGATTAATTTATTATTTCTAATTTTTGTTATGGGTTTATCATCATATCCATCATGTGTAATGAAAAAAAATTTATTTTCAAACTTGTATATTTTTTATTTTCAAACTTGTAGGGAAGGCACATATTTATTTTATTGACAATTGCTTTCATATCTACCAACCACTTTTGCCAAAACTGGAAAGTCAAATTTGGTCTCTGGTTCATTACCCATATTAGTGTATCAACCACTTTTGGTCTGCATGATATTGGTAGCATAATGTATCCAAGGGATTCTAAGAAAAGTGGGCAATGTTGTAACTCATGTATATCATGGTCCAACTATCATAAACATGCAATATTACAAAGTATTTCCAAATTGTTTATATTAATATTAAGGTGTGGATAATAAGTTCGATTAATATTTGTTATAATATTTAAACATTCATGTCTAAGACATTTTGAATAATATCTCATTGTATCCTTATCTTTTGAAATATCTAAAATCTGAGGTATTTTTTGTTGCTCAGGTATAATTTATATACGACCATCATGTTTGTAATTTTGAATTTGGATTTCTAATGCCCCATAATGATTTGTAACATTGTTGGTGATCCTATGATAAGTGCAATATGGTGATCCTTCTTTTTTGGACAAGTATGCTCCTGACCTATATTTGCTAAGAGGTAAAGATATCATCTTATGCTCTAGTAACATAGAAAGTATTGTATGTGGAACATCTTATTTTACTATGATCTGTAAAAATTTGTCGTGGAAACATATTTTAAAATTCCACATTATTGACATTATGTATTTGTATTTGACCCTTGTAAAATTGACTTAAATTTTTTAACCAAGAAGGATGGATTGAATAGAAATCATTGACATGTTCATCAGTTACCTTTGCCTTGCCCTTATCTTTATTTAATGTTGTATCTTTTGGATATGAAGCTAACTTATATGTACCTAGACCAGTAGGTGTGAATAGGTTATGTGAAAGATGTTAAAGTGGATCAAAATTTAGTTTTTGCAAGTGTTCATTTGTCATATCATGAGGTATATCATCATCATTGTCAAAATAATATAAAAATTTTACATCTTATTGTTTAGTATTAACCAATAAAGGAAGCTCAAATGTTTGATCTTATTTTTGTTTTGATATCATTTATTCCTTTGGTAATGGTTTTTATTATGTATGTGCATCCATATGCACCTCAGTGGTTAGTGCCTTACGGGTATCTAGATGTGAATGAGTTATCTGGATTGATTTTCACATCTCATAAGTTGGTGGTATTTCAATTTATTTTTGTGGTATCAGTTTTGGAATATCCTTCAGATCAGAATGTATCATTTTAAAAAAATTTAAGGTCTCATCATCGACAATAATTATCCATATTGTCCCATCGTGTATGAATTTGACACATGATTTAATGTAGATGGGACAACTTCCATTATGTGTATCCAAGGTTTACCAAAGAGTAAGTTATAATTCAATGATTGAGGCATTACTTGGAATGTATTTGGTAACATTTTTGGTCCCAATCTCACATATAATATGATTTGACCAATTTGTAGGATACATAAATTATCAAACCATTTGATATGCATGTCTAATTTTTGAAAATGATTGGTGTTATTTTCCATTATTTTTAATAATTTCCTATTAAAAATGTTTGAGCCAAATCCATTGTCGACTAGCACTCTTTTGATACCTTTGTTATACATATTGACTTATATGAATAAAGGCAAGTCTTGGTTAATAATATCTTTTGATGGTAAATATTTTGGATCAAAAGTGATGAGATTCGCATTGTTTTTATGTCTTGCATAATATATTCAAATTAAGTTGGTTATATATCACTTGGTACTTAGGTTTCATGCAAGGCTTCATATAAAATATCCTTGTAAATAGTTGATTGTTTTTAGAGCTTGAGGATTGAAATATTAACATATGTATTACTCAACTGGTCAACAAGATCATACCCTTTAGACTTGATTACAAGTTTAGGCTTAGAAAGAATATGTTGTATACTAACAGGTGGAGGTATAGTTTGGGCACCCTTACCTTTTCATGTGGTGACAACATGCACTGCATAATCCATTATAAGTTATGGGTGAATAATGGGAGTGGGATGGCAACTGTCAATCAAATAGGATCTAGGGGGAATAAAAGGATGATATCATACACGTTGCTACCTGGATACCAACTCTATATTATTTTAAAAGGAATTGTAAAGAGAAAATTTATTTATATTTTGTTATAAGTCACTCTCTTTGATTTGACCAATTTTTTTAAACCATTTGATTATTGCTTTTATTTATTTATCAATGCATGGAAAATAATAAGCAATGATAACCATCATATATTGATCAATGAAGTACCAATTAGATACATCTATATTGGGCCAAATCTAATTATTTTGGAATAAATAGAAATATGATTTTAAAGATATTTATAGTTCAAAATCATAAATCAAAAAACCCTAATTCAAAATAGGGATTTGCACAAGGAGATACAGGGGTCAGTTTCACCAAATGTTTAACCCTTTTAGGATATATGTGGTTCAAGGGTTAAGGGGGTAGAATAGCCCATGCACAAGGATGAATAAAACTATTCTAGAGCATGTAAACTAATTGAAAACCTAGATAAATGAATATTATGAATTAAAGTGTTGAGTTATGATAAATATGTAAAGTACACTCAAAATAATATTTTGATTACATAAACATGAAAAAGAGAAAATACTTAGCTTATCTACAAATGTACAAGTGGATCTCAGAAGTATAGAGGTGGGACCAGGTAGGGACAAGATTAGGGTCCAGTCATCAAATTATGGAAATATTATTTATAGAGACTTGGACACTTGTATCATCCTTGAGACACTTGTGTCAATGCTTATATCTTGATCTTGATGTAACTATCTTATAATAAATATTCACTATATTGAGAAGCAACCACTTGGAGCCTTATATGTTTTCTATCGATTTTATGTTGTTGTATTTTATTCAATCAAATAGGTTATTTATGATTATATATGGATTAAACCTTAGCTCTTCACCTTAGGTATTTGTACCTTGCCAAAAATGAGTTAGTGGGCTCACTATGTCGAGCTGACCTCAAGAACGTCTCTATCAATTAACATTGTCCACATAGCCTATACTCCAAGGAGGGCCTTAGACTTATGTAGTTATCCCCTAGGTGTTGGTTTATGTGTGTACAAAGTTGAAATATAATATATGCAAATGTATGTAATAATATGTCATTTAATTTTAAAAATACTTATCACAGGTTGTTCTTTGAGTGCTTCAGACATGTAATATGATTGCTCCTATAACTGATATGAAAATATGGAAGAATAGGACAATAGAACTTAGTTGTGAAATTGATTGAGTGAGATTGAATAGGTTCTTACTTGGTATTTAATATATGAATAATGATAATGCTTAGATTTGTATTTATACCACACCTTTTTAAAATATCTCACGGTGGGGTTCAATAAGATAAATGGCCTAACCCATATGATTTGAAATATTTTTAAATTAGATGAATTTTGAGGACTGAACACTTGATAATAAGATATGGACACTTGTGTCAATTTAAATGTCCCTATGTGGGACACAAGTGTCCCACATGTTAGGAAGTTATTGAGGATATAAAACTAATAATGAATTATATATGTTAGGTTTTAAGCTTTTTGTATAGTACATGAGATCTAGGTCATCAGGAATGACAGGGTCAGACTATCAAATAAAGAGTTAGACACAATGAGATGGTGAATGCAATCCTTTCAATAGGAGGAAGGTATAGAACTGAAGGGTAGAGCTCTGATAGGTATTTTTTAAGTATACAAGACTGAGATGCTACATAAATCATATTTTAGTATCTACATTATCACTCTTTTGATTATAAATATTTTGAAGATAATTTGTAAGATTTAAAAAACACATTAGATGTTCTATGAGTTTGTGTTTTATCTTTTTCACTCAGATTGATGTTGTGTACGCTCTTATTTTAGAGAATCACTACTTGAGATTTATATGCTATATTTATGAGTTGGTTGGATTGAGTATATATGTTATTCTAACCATTTATGTGGTTAAATGGTGATCCTTTGTTATATTTTACTAGATGTATCTGTTATGTTGTTTCTTACAACGAATTATCTCAAAAAGTAATGCTTTTGAAAATGTCTCATAAATTTGGTTAATCTGTAGACTTTTGTGTTATGTTTGCTAAATTAGAGTAAATACTAAAGTTGGTGACACTAGCTTATTTGCAATATATCTTAAGTAATGTTTGTTTTAGTAAAGGATAAATAAGTGAAAATTTGAACCTTGTTTTACACCCTACCCTTTCCCTCTTATTTGAGTTTCTTTTAAAATTTTAAATCACTATACAATATGATAGCATCATTATGAATATCCACGTTTTGATTAATTTTGACTATTGTTAGAGTGAAGGTCAAGGGATTTTATTGAAAGATTTATGACCACATTATAAACCAATTTTTATTCCACTAGTTGTTACTCATGTCTTGGGTCATATCCTTATGATTCTAAAATGAAAGGGTGTATACCTATCACCTGTTGGGGATGGTACACAATCCTACATTAAGAAAGAGGACACAATTTTAATGTTCATGGTTAATAGCCGAAAATTTTGTGATACAAAAAATCTACTTTAAAGATGATGAATTTTTAATGTTCAGGATTAATAGCCAAAAATTATGTGGTTAGAAATTCTCTACTCTAAAGAAGACACATTTTTAATGTTCAATATTAATGGCCAAAACCTGTCAATTTATATTTACATGATACAAAAACATTGGTTAATCTAAAAATATTTTAGAAGAAAAGCATTTTTCATCTTAGAATGGGTGAGCTTGGACAATGAGTGATTAGTGTAGACCCTAGAGTGGTCAGAATTATATGGTGTGCCCAAAGTCCAATGAGCACAAGCTTAGGGCATGGCCAAGGGATAATAGAACATACAAGATACTTGAAGCACATAAATAGAAACTGAATCATTAAAGTAAGCAATGGAGTGCATCTGGGGAGAATGCATTTTTTCTCTTCCATTTTCAGCATAAATGCAAAGAGTACGAAAAAATATACACTTTTAAAATAAATTGTTGTAAAAAATATTTTTGTATGAAAAAGTAATGGTATTTTCATGTTATTTAACACTACTTGTTTCAACATGGTCTCCCCTAAGTTATATGTCTTCCAAACTTAAATATGATACTAAATTTGGATTCCTCTTGATGAAATATATTTTTTTAGAAAAATGACACTCAATGTTGAGTTGAGATGAAGAAGTTATGGTCTTAAAAAGTCACATGTCTTGAGCAAGAGGTGTAAAATTATGCCTATTGAAGAGACCCTCTTAGATATCACCTACGTGATGGCTCAATTATTGAAATTTATTCTACCAATGTGTAGCTTATGAAGAAACACACACTTTCAAAACTTGACACTCGAAATGGTGTCTATATGAGGAAGTTATGCACAGTTCAAGTTTGATTTTTTTTTTCAATTATTTTTTTATCTTTATTTTTTTTTTGATAAGTCAAAAAAAGAGGCAAATCCCATCTATTATATATATTTAATCAAAAAACCCTAGAAGAACCAGGGGAATATAGAAGGAGTAACAAAAGTTTAAAAGAGCAAGAAGCTCTGTAAAACTAAAAACTAAAGTAAAAACTAATCTTCATCATAGATTACTATGTACACATTGTTACCAACATCATGAACATCTTCTTCAAGGTTGATAGTAGCCAAGGAGCCTGCGAAGCAAATCTCATCAGTATCATGCATAATTCTCAGCCTTTCACAAATTGCCTTTAGCTTCTAGTGTTGAAGGATGGTGTCTTCAACCATTGCCTTTATTAGAGTCCAAATTTGATCAAACCTGGTTTCCATCAGGGGACTGAAATGATCCACATATTCATCAACATCAAGAGAATTTCTAGCACTAGAGAGAACAATTTGAATGTCGATAAGCTGAGTAACTTTGAGGGTGTCCAAGCGGGCATTAGACTAACCAATATATTCCATAGCATTGATAACTGCCTCCACAAAATCCATCAGGGAGCCACCACCAAGATGAGTATCAAGATGGGTATGAAGTAGATTTTTGGCCATCCATTTCAATAGCTTCTCATCCTTCACACCCTCCAACAGGGTTTTTTGCCAAAAGTCCAGAGCCTCTTGGGTCATAAAATGAGTCTTTTTATCCAGGAGGGAACTTGAGCCAAGAAGATGGTGGAGCTTCAGATCATCCAAAAATCCTAGAAAGGAGGATTACACATCTTCTAAGGAATAGTTATGTAGCAAACTATTATTCATTTCATTAACCAAATTGAAAATAGATACCTTACCTTTAGCCTATCTAGGATGTTTGTTGCCTAAGCCTCCCGCATCCATTCCACTGGAGAAGATATCATCATAAAGCTAGGATCATAAAGCAAAATTCCCAAGGTGGAGAGTAGATGGGGGTAAATACCATACTGCAAGACACGCACATTGCATGTGACTCTTGATAATCATCATTTACCACTACCAATAATAAATTCCCATACTTCATAGATCCAAAAAATAAAACCCCAACCAATTAATGATTATCTTCATTAATATAGTGGTTATGTGAATCATTTTCCACTATCTTCCAAGCCTTAGATCCCTTAGAGAGGGTGTTGGTCATATGGAGACTTAGTTCTAATTGATTGAGGGTGACGCCTTCATTAGCCATATCGTCAGTAAACTTGTTACTTTTGTAAAAGATGTGCAAGGGAAAGTAGGTCTTGAATTTTTTACATAGAGTCTTGCAATCATCCATAATATTATTTAATATCCCATTGTGTGTATATCATTTTGAGAGGGCTTCAATGACAACTTTTGAGTCCTCTTTTATTTCCAAATCAAGCCAATTCTTTTGAACTACTAAAGAGAGACCACACCAAAGAGCATTGGCTTCAACAACATTATTGAAGCAGAAGCCAAGTGCTTCACTAAATTTGAGTAAGAAATTTCCCCTATAATCTTTGAATGTTCCCCCAATGCCAGCCATACCAGGATTGCCTTTAGCAGTGCCATCAAATTTGAGCTTAATCCTAAGGCTAGACGATGGAGTCTAATTGTCATTCCTATTTTTTTTAGTGTTGCTTCTAACCCTATTATTAAGGAGTCCAATAATGGTGTCATTCCAATTTTATAAAATATGATTATTAGCTGAAGTAATATTTCCATTTTTTGGAGGCCAAAAAATGAGCAATTATTTTATGGTCTTCAAGATTTTGTCAATGATTATGAATTCATTTTGACTAGTGTCTTTGAAGATTCTTCTATTCCTTTCAATCCAGATATTCCAGCATATGATGGTTGGAAGAGAATTCAATATTTTTTGAAATATAGGTGAGATGATCTTGAGATTCCAACTAAGAATTAAATCCCTAAGAGAGTTAGTGAGAACAAAATTACAATTGAAGTGGACCAAAAAAAATTCCAGATTGTCAAGGAAAAATGGCAATGTATGAGCAGATGATTAGTACTTTCTTCCTGAGAGTAACACAAGATGCATCTTAAAGGTCCCTAAAAACCTTTCTAAGATTGTTGACAGTGAGAATCTTGTCCCAACAAGCAATCCATAGAAAGGAGTTAGCCTTGGGAAGACTATGTTTATTCCAGATTACAGAAGAGGCAAAAGGCTCTAAAAGCTAAGCATCTTGGGTAGAAAATGTTTTGTAACCCTCTTTAATAAAGTAATTACTAGATTTATATCTTCTCTAGATAAGAGTATCATCTTTTTTGGAGAAGTTGAAAGTCGAAGAATTTACTACAACTTCTTTTTTCCTTCTTTGAGATGCTTAGGAACTTGCAAGTCTAACCAACCATCTTTATTATTATTGAAATATTATGAAACCCAAATTCTTGCATGAGAAGAACACCAAATACAAAGGTTTTTAAGATATTTTATGCTTGAGAGGGGAAAAGTTAGAATCCATATATCAATCCATACTTTGGCTTTGCTACCTTTCTTGACATTCCATCTAATCAAAGTCTTAATCATATGACTTGCTTGTATCATTAGATTCCAAGCATGAGAACCTTTGTGCAAATAACTAGCTATGAAAATCCTTTTCAAAATTATATTATCAATATATTTGAACCTAAGAATGATGCTCCATAGAGAGGAATCTTTAGAATACAATCTCCAAACAAATTTGGCACCTAGGGCCCAATTCATGAGTTTGTTGATTCTAAACCCAATTCCTCCCCATTCATGAGGGAGATAGGTTTTTTCCCATTTGATCTGAATTTTTAATTTCATCAGTACCTCCCAAAGAAATCTGATTTGCATGGACTTGAAATATTTCTCCACTTTACTAGGCAAAGGAAGAATAGACATCATGTATATAGGCATAGATTGAAGGCAAGATTTAATAAGTTGGATTCTTCCAAAAAAGGTGAGCCACTTGCCTTTCCATCCTTCCATCTTGTGCATTGTTCTATCAATCACTATTTTCCAAAGATATAAAGATTTTTTGCTAGAAAAGAGAGGGAATCCTAGATAAGAACAAGGGAGAAATCTTAAATTGATGTTAAGAATCCTACAAATGGCCATTTGTACAAAAATGTTAGTATTAAAAAAGAAAATCTTTGATTTCTCATAGTTGACTTGAAGCCCTTTTATAGAACACAAGAGATTGATTGAGATAGGTTGCTTCTTCAATGGTGGTCGTACTAGTGAGGCTAGTGGCATCCACAAATAGAAGATGAGTGATTCTTGGAGCATTGTTAGCAACCAAAGTGCCTTTCAGAGCATTAGTATCTTTCAGGTGGGTGAGCCATCTGCTTAGATATTTAGCAACAATAATAAATAAGTAAAGAGACAAAGGGTCTCCTTGACAGAGACCACGAGTGGAAGAAAAGAAGCCAATTGGTTCACAATTGATGAGCATAGAGAATCTGGGGGAGCTGATACAGCTAAGAATCCAATTCCTCTTGGTTTGACTAAAACCAAACTTGTTGAGAATGGAAATAATGAAATCCCAATTCACACAATCAAAGGCTTTGTTCATGTCAAGTTTTATAAACATGTTGCTTTTATTTTGGGTATAAATTGAGTGAATTATTGCATGAGTAATGATAATGCCATTGTTTCTATTCAAATTTTGTTTTCAGATTTCAAATGATTAGGAAACTAAAGAAAGGATGGTCAAGGCTTGTGTACCTGGATAAAGTCTGCGCACCGTAATCCAGACGCTGTGAGTACTCCTCTTTGGCTGTGGAGGAATGACACCTGCAAAGAAAGGGAGACTTGGACAAAAAGGCGTTAGATGGATAGATGGTGGGTTGCCAAGCGAAAGCTCGATCCCAGAAGTATGAAAACTTCCTTAAGGGAGGTCAACCCACTAGTCAATAGAAAAAAAGTCTGATAAATAGCAGAATATTAAAAAGACTGAAATGATAACAAACTGAAAAGCAAAAGGAAGCAAAAGCTTACTTGAGTGATGTTGTCGGCCTGGTCACAGTCACCGATGTTGGTTGACCTACCAGCGTCGGTTGATCAAGGTGCCGACGTCGGTTAGTATGCCGACGTCGGTTTGGGTAATGACCAGCGTCGATCGGGGCAGTAGTCTTGAACGGGGTCTGGTCTACTCTGTGGTCCGTGGGTAGGGTTTGTGGATGACTCTGTGGTCTGTGGACGGGTCTGAGATAGAGTTTGGGCCTGGTTGAATGGTCTAGGGTCTGGGTCTGATAGTCTGGGCAAGTTTCTGGACTGTGGATGGGTCTGGTCAGGGAAAATGGTCTGGGTCTGTCTAAAGGTCTAAGAGTCTGGTTTTGAGGTAGTCTGAAAGTCTGAATCTGGTCTGAGGTAGAGGGTCTGGTTGAATGGGCAGAGGGATAGAGGAGGCCAACAAAGAGACAAAGGAATCAAATAGAAGGCAGAGATAGTAGAGAAACAGGATTCGGGATTGGTTTGGTTTGGTCTAGGAGATAGAAGTGCTGAATCTAATTTAGAAACAAATGACTTTAAAGCACAAATGAAAACACAGAATACAACATTCCTGTGCCTGTTGATCTCTGTTGTTGTTATTGCCACTTGTTGAAGCCCTGTTGCTGATGGAGAATCCCTGTTGTGCTTGCAGAAGCTTGCTGTAAGTACCTGAGGGAGAGAGTTAGATGCTTGGTTGAGATATTGGCAGATTGACAGGGTCAAGAGCGGATTGTTGATCAGAGTGTTTGATTTCGAGTCAGGATTGCGAGAGAGAGACCAAGAGAGCTAAGAGAGGAGGATAACGGCGTAGAAAACCATTAAGAAGACCGCCGACGCCGGTAATATCACCGACGTCAGTCGACAGTTGACCGATGTCAGCGGCTAAAAGGCCGGAGAAAGGCTAAAAATAGTCTTTCATCCATTTTCCAACCGCCGGGTCAGCGAGTCCAAAGGAGAAACGGTCGAAGGGGATTAAATGGATGAGGGGAGAAGTTGGAATGGGAGTCTAAGTGTTAAATATGGCCATGTGGAGAATGAAGGGAATCCAAGGAGGGTATCCTAGGGTGGTGAGGTGGCAAGGGAGATAGGGAAAAGGGATTTTATTAATTTAAAATAGGATATTTATTTCAAATTAATAAAATATGGGTTAGGAGTGGTTAAGTGGACGAAAGGGGACCAAAGGACCAAAGCGTAGACACGATTTCGGTGTCTACATTTGCCCCTTTTTGTCTTGTTGGTTGTTTTGGACGAACTGCAAGACAAAAATAGGAGGTGGTTGCCCCAGGTGTGGGATGATGTGGATTGCCCCGAGGTATGGATGAGGTATTCCCCCTCAGAGCGGGAGTCGAGAGAAGGGAACCTGATGTCGGGTGCCATTTTGACAAAAGGTTAATGAGAAAGAGAGTGAGGGTGAACGCTGCAAAAGTTGTGATTGCGCGCATACCACTTCACAGGACAGGTAGGTCAAATGGTCACAGTCAAAAGGTTGAGGAGTTCCAAAATTGAAATAACCAGGCCCCAGCATTAGTCGTAGCTGATCAGGTTATTCAATTGAAGCTGTAGCTCCAAATGGTCGTCGTGTTCCAGGTATCCCGGGCTCAGGAAGTGCTCCCAAAAACATGAAAAAAGTCACAAGTATTGCGGATCAACCGGCTTGCGATCCTATACTTGTGAGGGTCCAAAAAGTAAGGTCTGCGAACAATTTTGCTATCTATTTGTGAGGTAGCATGAGTGCAAACAAAACCAAGACAGAGTTGTCTCAGAAGTGGTCAGGGTCTAAGGAGATAGGCGTGATCTCCATGGTCGTTGGTCGGGTTGAGATATAAGTGATCTCAAATGGTCATTGGTCAAAAGGAGGAAAAAAAGGTTTGTCCATCAGAGAGACGAACAAACGAGGGTGGTCGAGCTAACCCCAGATGATGTCATATCATCTGAGTGCTGCCTACATAGCCCTTGTGTGAAGGGCCTCAAACCAATGTAGTTTAGACAGAGGGTCAAAGAGGTTAATAGTAGGCTAAAGTGGTCAATGGACTGGATTGGTCATGATGAATGATGAGGGTAAAAAGATGATGGTGCAGCCTTTTCCAAATGGTGTATTCTGCAACATTGGTTGAGAGGTCTTTCATCCCTAGCAATTTTCCATAGTCGTGATGGATGTAAGCTAAAAATGAATTGAGGTCTATTTATGCGTCAGCAAGTATTAGTTTATGCTTAACATAAATTGTGTCGGGTCGATAGTTTCCATGTGTATTGTTGTCCACAGAAACTATGTGAAATGGACTAGGTCATGTTGATGGTCTGAAAATGTTTGATTGGTTTAGTTTGAGTTTGGTTAGCGGCGTGACCAAGATGTGTCAAAAGTGAAAAGCGAATTGCTCTTTCATTGACAAGGACCAGAATGAGAGCATGGATAGGGGTTGTTTAGAAACAAAAGTCCCATTCATGCATTGCGTCGTTGACCAGTGGTTGTGTTAGAGCAGTAATCGAATCACTTGACGTTAAGTGAGCTCAAAATCCCTTGAGTATGTAGGGGGGATAGGATTGATAATGAGATGAAAGGGGGAACCCTTGTTAGCAGGAACAACTTTGCCCCTTTTATAGGTAGACCCCGAGAACGACTATAGACAAGTCCATGACTCTAAAGTTTGTTAGTCAGTTTTTTTTTTTTTTTTTTTTTTTTTTTTTTTGAAGGCAGACTGATCGATGCAGGAACCCTGTGATGGGATATTGTCTTGCGTTGTGGTCATGTCGTGAAGCTGATCGATGCGAGAAGCTTCAGAGATAGTGCTGCGTATGTGGCAAAATTTATGCATAGCCATCCTTCGAGGGAGTGGTCTATATTCTGCTTTTAATATATTTGATATGACGTTGGCCTAGCTGTCCTTCAAGGGAGCAGTCTAGTAAATACAACAATGATGATGCAGCTGTCCTTTGAGGGAGTAGTCTACATTTATAGTTTTATGACCTTGGAATATGCATCCCATTTTATATATATTTGACTGATTTTGCTGACTAGACTTTTGGTCATGGACTTGACTATAGAGGTTTAGAGGGTTTCCCTTTTATTAGGACGAAGCGTTCATGCTTGCCAAAAGGGTTAGGACTGAGGGTTGAAGGGAATGGAAATGACGGTGACTGGGAGTTGCTCAAGGGATCGAGCTTAAGTTAAACATCAAATGAATAATTACTTGACTAACAGTGGACTAGTCAAAGAGGCAAGACATAAAAGGGGCTCAGGTTTTTGACCAAATCCTGACCCATGATGGTGTTAAGGTCCGAGTCAATTGGGAGCAAACTTGCCCCATTTGCTTCGTTCCAAATTGGTCACAATGATTAATGACGGTTTGAAGAAGTGATAGGTGCTTGGTTGGGTGGTGTTTGATAATTGAAGTTTGGTCGAGGTTTGGTTGATGCTGGTCGGGGTCATGTTTAAAAGGTTGGTTAATGATTGGACTATGTGTGGTCGAGGTTTAGTCGAGGTCATGGTCGATGTCATGGTCGAAGGATTGGTTGAATGTTTGGTCAAGGTCAAGATAAGGTTGGATTCCCCCAGTTGCTTAGGGAGAATGTTGGATAAATTGGTCAAGGTTGGTTGAGGTTTAGTGGTCAAATGGACTGTGTTGATGTCGAATAATGGGGTCAAAGGAGGTAAAGGGACCATAGCCTGGCGTGGAGATCCTAATTTAGGTGAAGAGGTTTGAGAGGCATGGGTCGGTGTTGATAATTTGTCGAAGAGGTGGTCAAGAGGGTCCTTGATGAGAAGGGAATCCTTTCTCCGTTGTTGATGAATGACAGCTTTAAGAGCGCAACAACGCTCAGTGTCATGTCTCGGAGTGTGATGATAATGACAGAATTTAGAGTTGTCGAACCAAGATGGTTTTGATCCGAGAGTTGATGAGTGGGGTGGTGTTGAAGGTTTGCTGAGGATGTGGTCGAGAAAAAGGGTGTCATTCCCCAGACATTGGCGAACGACAACCTTGAGGGCACAACAATGTTCAGTGTCGTGCCCAGGCGTGCGATGGTATGCACAAATGCGAGTGTCATCAAACCAGGGCGGTTTTGGTCCGAGAGATTGATTTGGTCTAAGCGGTGGTAGATTGATACGAGAGGACTGCAACAATTGTCGTAACAGCAAAGCGTAAGAACCTGCTAACAGGTCTGGATGTTTTGTCGCAGTGGGGATTAATGACTTTGGTTTAGGATGCGTAAGAGGCATAAGTCGATGGTTTGGAGGAGATATATGTTTGACGGGTTGAGGGAGTAATGGAGGCAACTTGCCTCTGTGAAGTATGGGAGTATGAAGCACTCCTATTAAAGTGGATGGATGTGGGCCCAAAATAGAGGGCAATAATGAAGGTGGGGGAAGAATCCTCCGGTGTGGTCTAGTGGCCTTCTTTGATATGGTTTGAGGGCCATTATTGCGAGAGGCGAGGTTAGATGTGAGGCGAACACCAAGAGGTTCAATCTCTTTTGGTAAGGTGGGCGCTTGTGCGGGTTTGAGCTTAGATGTGGATGGAGGTGAGTGAGATGTAGCAATCTCAGGCAAAAGGCAAGAGAAAACCGTGACTGGGTCTTTTTCGGTCAAAATGGGTGGAGAGACTGGTTCTTCTCTTAGTGGAGAAGAAATAGGAGAGTGCAGCTCCTCAAGAGAGAAGAAGGCAGGGATGACCGTGCCTTCTGCTTGTGCTTGAGGAGTAGGCAAGGTAAGGCCTTCGGATGAAGGTAAGGCTAATGGCGTAGGCATGGTCAAGGTGTCCTCTAGTATGAGAAAGGTAGAAATAGGAGAAGAAAGTTCTTCATCCTGTGAGGGAGAAGGTTGGTCAAGGACAAGAGGCAAAATAGTGTTGATTGTGTGAATATTATGGTCATGAGAGTCATTAGTCGTGGTTTGGATGTTGTTTTGAGTAGGTGGATGGTTTGGAAATGGTTGTTTGAAGATGTCGATGTTTTGATTGGGTGGGGCATTTGGGTTATCTAAAATGAGATCCCCCTTGTCGATCATGTCTTGGATGATGTTCTTGAAGGTTCGACAATTGTCGATGTCATGGCCGTGGACGCGGTGGAAGTGGCAGAAGTCAACCTCTCTATACCATGTAGGGAGGGCTTTTGAAGGGTCGAATTGAGGTGGTCAGATTGGAGGGAGATTGAGGACCCCTTGCTTGAGTAGTTTTTCCAAAACAGAAGCGTATGATTCTCCAAGTGGAGTGTATGAACGCTGGATGTACCGTTGTTGGAATTGTTTGGTGATGCTTGGAGATGTTGAAGGTTGAGAATAATTAGTTGACGTCGATGATGGTGATCTAATGACCACAGTGTTGGCCACTCCTTTGGGTTTGGAGTTGGCAGAAGAAGGTCTGGAAGAAGAATGGTCATTGGTTTTTGCGTTGGTATTACGCAATTTGACCTTATCCTCTTCAATGGCGCGGAGTTCAAGTTTTCGAGCCATGGTGAAAGCTTCGTCAAAAGTGCGGAATGTCTGAATCCACAAGGTAGAAGAGATGTGCCTGGCACATGCTCGAGAAAAGAGCTCGATGAGCTCAGGTTGAGGTAAGGAGAAAGAGAGCTGGTTAATCAAGCCTCTCCAACGGGCGACAAAATCAACTATTGATTCGTCGTCGAATTGCCTGATGAAGTAAAGGTCTGTGATTGAGACTTGTTTGTGATGTTGATAGAAAAATGGTCGAGAAATAATTGGGCAAGTTGAATGAATGAAAAGATAGAATGTCTGGCGAGAGAGCTATACCAGTCAAGGGCGGAGCCAGAAAGGGACATAGGAAACGTGCGTAAAAGTAACGCATCGTCGTGGGCAATAAGATAACAGGCATGTCTGAATGCCCGTAGATGTTGTTGCGGGTCCTCCTTACTCTGGAAACGAGTGAATTTAGGAAGCTCCCATTGGTTGGGGTATGGTCGAATAGGGATAGAAGGATGAATGGGCTCGTTGCAAATTTGCTCATATGAGGGAGCATTGCGTGAACCAGAGATAGAGGTCTCGAGACTGGACATTTTATCCATCAGCATTTTAATGACGTCTGCTGACGGATTGGTAGATGGAGCACCCCCTAGGTTGTAGGGCACTTGAAAGAGGCTAGAGGAGGTATACGACGTAGTCGATTGTACCAGTAAGGGGGCAACGTACGGATGACTAGTCGCAGGGACATAAGTGGAGGCCAAAAGTGGTTGAGTTATGAAGGTCGTAGGTACAAATTAACTAGGCACCGCCAAAGGTGGTTGAATGGTGGCACTGGTAGAAGGAAAGGTTGGCACTCCTGTGTTTATGGGCGCAAGAGTGTGAGGGGTCGAGACAACTAAGTTCTGGTATGATGTAGAACTCGGTTGAATTGTAGGTGGTTGAGGGGGTAATGGAACCCCAATGGAGGTTGGACTAAAAATGGATGGGGAGGCCAAACTTTGCGTATTGGCCATGGTCAGGTTAATGGTTGAGGCGAAAGACTGAGTCGTAAAGGGCTGGGTGGCGAATGGTGTGGATGTCATCGCCACATCACCCGAGAGGTCTCGCGTTGGGTTTCTTGCGAGATAGTTTTGGAGGGTTGCAGCATTGAGGTCCAAGAATCTTTCGAAATCTTGGTCCCCTTCAAGGATGATGGGAATTTGAGTCGAGGTCGGTCCTGTAGGAGTTCTTTCAGTTTTCGAGTGGAACTCCATGATAGGATTGGTTAGGGACGAGAGAGCGTGGTCAAGAAGAGGGTCAGGTTCCAAAAACTGTGTGTTTCCAGTTTCAGAAACTCAGAATAAGGTTTTGGCAGAAAAAGGGGTCAGGTTTTAAGTTGCTGTTTGTGAAAAAAATAAAATGGACAGTGACCGGCGTCGGTTTAAAAACTGATGTCGGTAAGGGAAAATGGCCGACGTCAGTCAGATAACCGATGCCGGCAAGAAAAGGAAACTGACGTCGGTGGTAAAACTGATGCCGGTGACTGTGTTTTCCAGAAAACCAAAAGATTTGAAGATTCTTGGAAAAACAATGAAGAAAGCGTCCTCACACACTCAAACAATCAGATGAGAGCAGATAAATAAGCGGAGACAGGCAGACACTAAGCGCTAAATCCTAAGAATCAACTTTAGAATCTTGTGGCTTATGCCTTAAAGTGATGTTTAGGGAGGTTGGTTGGAAGAAGGGTCCTAGAAAAGGTATTCTAAAGATGGTTTTAGGTGTGTTTAGGTGCTCAAGAAGTCTGTATTAGGTTCGGTACGTGGCCTGGTGCTAAGGAGGAAGCTCCCCTCACTTCACGATTCCAGTGGTTAGCTGGTTTCGCTTAGCCAAGATATACCTTGCCTAGAGATTATACTCCGCCAGAGAACGAAGTGGGCTTTCCCCTTGGTGATGAAATCCAAGTGAGATTGCTAGGTAGGGGTAAGGTATCCGCTGGGGGATGAAATCCCAGTTGGACCTTATCTCAAGTGAGCTTTATGTTTGTTTAGTGCATGTGGTCTGGTAGTGTAACATCAAGTGATCTACGATTTATTCAATATGCGTTTTAATTACTAAGTGTGGTCTAAAAGATGCAAGCATAAGCAGAAATGCAATGCAAAGTGTTTTAATGCCCAAGTCGAAATGTGAAATTGGAATGAAGACAAGTTGGATAAAGGGTTGAAGAAAATGATTCTGGACTAGTCTAGAAATGCAAGAAAGGAAAAGAAACGTTCTTTTTATTCCTGCTTATAGTGTCATTTAGAAAAGAAGGAAGGGGTGAAAAGGAAGGATCCTAAATGCACCCTGTATGAAAAAAGAAGGAAAGGAACCCAAGGAAGGCCCTTAAGTGTCCCACCGGGCGTGCCAGAATGTTTCTATTCAAATTTTGTTTTCAGATTTCAAATGATTAGGAAACTAAAGAAAGGATGGTCAAGGCTTGTGTACCTGGATAAAGTCTGCGCACCGTAATCCAGACGCTGTGAGTACTCCTCTTTGGCTGTGGAGGAATGACACCTGCAAATAAAGGGAGACTTGGACAAAAAGGCGTTAGACGGATAGATGGTGGGTTGCCAAGCGAAAGCTCGATCCCAGAAGTATGAAAACTTCCTTAAGGGAGGTCAACCCACTAGTCAATAGAAAAAGAGTCTGATAAATAGCAGAATATTAAAAAGACTGAAATGATAACAAACTGAAAAGCAAAAGGAAGCAAAAGCTTACCTGAGTGATGTTGTCGGCCTGGTCACAATCGCCGACGTCAGTTGACCTACCGGCGTCGGTTGATCAAGGTGCCGACGTCGGTTAGTATGCCGACGTCGGTTTGGGTAATGACCGACATCGGTCAGGGCAGTAGTCTTGAACGGGGTCTGGTCTACTCTGTGGTCTGTGGGCAGGGTTTGTGGATGACTTTGTGGTCTGTGGACGGGTCTGAGATAGAGTTTGGGCCTGGTTGAATGGTTTGGGGTCTGGGTCTGATAGTCTGGGCAAGTTTCTGGACTGTGGACGGGTCTGGTCAGAGAAAATGGTCTGGGTCTGTCTAAAGGTCTAAGAGTCTGGTTTTGAGGTAGTCTGAAAGTCTGAATCTGGTCTGAGGCAGAGGGTCTGGTTGAATGGGCATAGGGATAGAGGAGGCCAACAAAGAGACAGAGGAATCAAACAGAAGGCAGAGATAGTAGAGAAACAGGATTTGGGATTGGTTTGGTTTGGTCTAGGAGATAGAAGTGTTGAATCTAATTTAGAAACAAATGACTATAAAGCACAAATGAAAACATAGAATACAACATACCTGTGCCTGCTGATCTCTGTTGTTGTTATTTCCACTTGTTGAAGCCCTGTTGCTGATGGAGAATCCCTGTTGTGCTTGCAGAAGCTTGCTGTAAGTACCTGAGGGAGAGAGTTAGATGCTTGGTTGAGATATTGGCAGATTGACAGGGTCAAGAGCGGATTGTTGATCAGAGTGTTTGATTTCGAGTCAGGATTGCGAGAGAGAGACCAAGAGAGCGAAGAGAGGAGGATAACGGTGCAGAAAACCGTTAAGAAGACCGCCGACGCCGGCAATATCGCCGACGTCGGTCGACAGTTGACCGACGTCGGCAGCTAAAAGGCTAGAGAAAGGCTAAAAATAGCCTTTCATCTGTTTTCCAACTGCCGGGTCAGCGAGTCCAAAGGAGAAACGGTCGAAGGGGATTAAATGGACGAGGGGAGAAGTTGGAATGGGAGTCTAAGTGTTAAATATGGCCATGTGGAGAATGAAGGGAATCCAAGGAGGGTATCCTAGGGTGGTGAGGTGGCAAGGGAGATAGGGAAAAGGGATTTTATTAATTTAAAATAGGATATTTATTTCAAATTAATAAAATATGGGTTAGGAGTGGTTAAGTGGACGAAAGGGGACCAAAGGACCAAAGCGTAGACACGATTTCGGTGTCTACAGCCATCCAAGATTTGTCTTCCAGCAACAAACCCTCCTTGTTCTTTGGAAATGATCTTAGGCAAGATAATTTTGAGTATATTAGCCATAACCTTAGAAATGATTTTGTAGCTTACATTGCACAAAGAAATGGGTCTCTAAAAATCAAAATACTTGGCATCCTCTTTTTTAGGAATGAGAATAATGAAAGTTGAATTCATCTGCTTAAGCACCTAATTGGTGGTACCCAATTCCTGGATAGTATCAATGACATCATGGCCCACAATGTCCCAAAAATGTTGAAAGAAACGTGTTGGAAAGCCCTCAGGACCAGGGGCCTTATTTAGTTTGAAAGAAAAGATAGCGGTCTTGACTTCATCATCAAAGATAGGTGTGGTCAAAGAAGGCATTATCATCCTCAGATACCAGAGAGGGAATCTAACTAAGAATTTCATTTTATGCCAAAGATCTGTCAAATTCAGATTCAAAGAGAAGGGTTTTGAAATAATTTTATGCTTATTTTTTAATTTGATATTCTTTAGAGAGTGAGACGCCAATCAGGAGTAGTCACTTTGGAGATTCTATTGAAATTTATTCTTATGATAGTTGTTTTTTGAAAGAATCCAATATTTCTATCACCTTCTTTGAGCCATTTAACTCAAGACTATTGTTTCTAGTGAATTTCTTCTTGAAGAAGTAATTTATTCCAATCATCTAGGAGCAAAGTCTCCTCAGCTTTTAGATCATTAGTTAATCCAGAACATTGTATTTGTTTTTCCAAATCAAAAAGTTTATCTTGAAGAAGAGCTTTTTGGTTTGAGAGAGAACAAAAGGTAAGTTGATTTCAAACTTTTATATTAGCTTTGACATTTTTTAATTTTTGAACCAATTTGTATTGGTTAGTACCATGGAAATAAATGTCCCACCAAGATTTTATTATGTCCACAAGAGAGGGTTTTTTGAGCCACATAAGCTCAAATTTGAAGGGTCTATGCTTAGGGGGTGTAGCTTTAGAGATGAACAAGCAGATAGGTCAATGGTCAGAACTGGCTTCCAGAAGGATTTTTGATTCAAGAATGCAATCTTGTTGAATCCAATCCATGCTGAATAAGAATCTATCAAATCTTTCCGTAATGAAAGCATCACCAAGCCTTCTATTGTTCCAAGTATACTTGGGCCTAATACCAAAAATAGAGATGTCCTCGATGAAGGATGTCAGTAAATGCATAGAGAAGGAGCAAGAGCCCACTCCTCTAGATTTTTCTAGTGGGGAGGCTATAGTTTTGAAGTTTCCCCCTATAATCCATTTATCAAAAGGATAAAGAGCCTTAATGTTTTTGAGAGATAACCAGCATAAAGATCTACCCCAACAAGAGTTAGGGCCATATACATTGGCAAGAAAGAAGGATTGATTGGAACCATTCAATAATAATTTTTCCACTTGCCAATTGGCACAATCATTAGTCAGAATATGAGAAAGAGAAAAAGGATTCCAAGCCAAAACAAGTCCTCCCGAGGAGCCAGAGGAACTTTTAGAAATACACTTACAATTTTTCTAGATTATGTTAAAGACGTCTTGACAAAGATTTTCCTCCATTTTGGTTTTTTGGATTAGAACTAGATCCAATTTTTTGACTTAATTAGCTGCTTCAGCAACCTTTGTTTTTACGGGGAGTTGATCCTATGCATATTCCAGGAGATAATGATCATTGTGAAGGTTTTTTCCCATTACTATTGTGGGTGTGGGGCTTGTCCCCTCCAAAAGATAATGTCTATTTTTTTAGAGTTTTGCTTGCACTAGGGTTTTTTCTCCCTTTTTCCTACTCCTCAAGTAAATTGGGGTTCTGATTTTCTTTTGTCAACATTTAATAGATTTGTTTTTGGCTGTCTTTTCCAATATTGATTTGAACCTCCAAATTCCTAGAATTAGAAAGAGGAGGCCTACCAGCTTTGTTTTTCCTGCTTTGAATTGATTTGATAGCAAGAGAGGAGACATCTTGCATATCTAGATTATTAAGAAGTTGTTTGATTTGGTGTTGAGAGAGGTTTTCTTCTCCATCCACCTCTTGCTTTTCCAAGTCCAAATCTTCCTATGACCCAAAAATTTCCCCATCTTCCATGTCAAGAGGAATAGATGTTGTGAGGGGCATAATATCTTCCTTAGTTGAGACTATCAAAGGAGTCATCTTCAAATTTAGGCAGACCTTCACATCAGCAACAACCTCCTCCTCAAGAAGAGAAAACTAATTGGAAACATCAATCTTTGGAATACAAGGGGCCTAGGTGGAAATTTTGGCCTTGAATTTGACCCCTTTATTTCTTTTTTTTCTCTGTTCTTGGAAACCCTCAACATCCATTTCATTCAGAGGTTCTTGATCAAGACAATCTCTAGCGAAATGTCCATGAGAGTGGCAAAAATGATAGCAAAAAGGAACATTTTCAAAGTCTATCTCTTGAATCTATTATCATGTGTCTGATTTGAGTCAGAATGACAAAGGAAGAGGGTTAGAGAGATTGATATTGACATGGAACCTAGCATAAACTGCAAGACTAGCTTCTTTAGAGGGTTTTGACAAATAGACAAACTCCCCGAGCTGATTTCCAATAAGTTTGAAAATCTCCTCATTCTAGAATTTAGAGAGCAACCCATAAAGCCTAGTCCAAATTGGGACCTTATTCAAGTCCATAGTTTTGGGATCAAAGCTTTTTTCCCAGGGTTTCATGAACAGCCCAGTGTGACCAAGAAACCAAGGGCCTCCTTTGAAGATGTCATCCTTATGTTTAACATTATCAAAAGTAACTTGAAAGAATCCTTGAGGAAGGAGCTTGAATTTGAAGACTTTCTAGTTCTTCGCCAACCAACTCTTCAAAATGGAAACCCTAGGCCAATATCTAATGAATTTGCAGAGCATAGCCCTCTCCTTAAGAATCTTGATCTCCGCATTTAAGACACTATCCTCAAAATGAACTTTAGGTACCTCAGTTGAAGTAAGGAAAATAGAGCCACCTCCTTTCTTAGATTTGGGACCCTGAGTCCCACCTAAACCCTTTGCTCTCAATGAATCCTTATCGTTACTGCTCACAATCACCCCCAAATATTTTTTGCTTGCGCTCGCCATATCAATGAGAAATATCAAATATTAATTTACACCTTAAAATGTTATTAATATTGACAAATGATATATATTTATCTTTTTTTTTTGTCTTTTTTGCTTTCTTTTTAATTTTTATTTTAAAAATTAATTAAAAACATTTTTATTATTATTTATTTATTAAAAAAAAGGAAAACTTTAAAACTATTAATTATGTAAAAATAAAATAAAAAATCATGTAAAGAGATCATTAATGACCAAATTCCAACCTTGATAACTTTTGCTCTAGAAGTTTGTTTCAAGTGAAATGAAAGTTTGAATTGACTTTCTCAGATATTATGAATGTGACAATGAGCTCAAGCTCACTCTAGGAATCTCCAAGAGATACATATGTAAAAAATATCCTTCAATGGAGTAATTAGTGACAATTTTTTCTAGAAGATTAAACTTCATAACTTTTACTCCAAGATTCAATTTCAAGTGAAACAAAAGTTTAAACCGTTTGTCCCAAATGTTCTGAACATGCTAGTGTATTTAGAATAACTATATGAAGTTCTAAAAATTGCAGATCTAAATAAACTACTCAAATCTAACAATCATTATAGAAGTCAAATTAAATAAAATGTATATATGAAGCTTGTATAAAAGCTCTAATACCATGTTAAATATTGTAATGGATCAAAGGTAATTGAAACAATTTCAAGATATTCACCCACATTGCATGCATACCTATATAAAATTAATGAAAATTAACACAAATATGTCAAGGCAGAATGATTACCAAATAGTTAAAGAACAAATGTGAAGAGGGCCAATTCACCATTACAATAGTAATACAATGAGCAAACCTTCATCCACACCCTCCAACTTCTTATAAATATAATTAAATAGGTATAGGGTATGGAATGAATCTCTATCTTTTAGGAATGTTAGTTCAAATTAAGCAAACCCTGATTTAAAGATAACCACTAAAGAGATATTATTATTTATAAATAAGTTATCGATAATGTATACACATAAAAGTGGGTTTATCCATAAGAATATTTTTACAAGTGCATCATAGATAATACAAGAGTGTTTGTCATAATATACGCTATAGTGATCTCGCTAGATGCAACGATGGTCGTTTCAACATACACATTTCATCCCTTTTAGATCAACGAGGTGTTTTCTAAGAATATTGATCGAAATGGTTATTAGTAATAAAGTTGGAATAAATTTAGTGTATGGGCATGCATCTCAATAAGACTCCATGCAATTAGTTTTTATTATGTAATTAGATATTTGTATGTTTATGTGGTTAGGTAATTAGGTCATTGGGTGGTTATGGAGATTATTCATTTCGTAGATTATTTATAGAGCTCTATTCAAATTTAGATGTTGTCAGGAATTTTACGCCCTCACCCTTTTTGTCAATGTAAATCATTATATTTATACAATATCCATTTTTAAATCTCCACTCTATTATGTTTTGTAGCTATAATAATATTTAATAGGAACAACCTAAGAGCAATAAAAATAGGTCACCAAGATGTTGGGGTATAACTTTGAAATTATTTGTAAAAAACAAAAGGATAATATAATAGTTAATGCTCTTTCTCGATAGGAGGCCGAGACGTCAACAATACATACCATCTCATTATTATAACCAAAATGGTTAGAAGCAACAAGGATAGAATGAAAATATGATTTACAACAAGGAAGCTCATTCATCAAATTCAATTGGATCCTTCTTCTTTAGATAAGTATGCTTGGAAGGGAGATTCCTTATGGTATAAAGATAAACTTTTTATTGTAAAAACTCTCAATTGAAAGCTAATATTTTAACTCAAATGCATGACTCACCGATATGAGTACATTATGAGTTTATGAAGACCTATCATTGCATAAAGAAGGGTTTATTTTGGGAAGGCCTTAAGAGTGGTGATGTACGAAAGTTTGTGGCTGAATGTTTGGAATTTCAACAACATAAAGGAGAAACTATCAAAATACCAAGACTATTGCAATTACTAACCATCTAGTGCAGTGTTGAGAGGAAATACCAATAAATTTTTTTTACAAGGTTACCAAAATCAGACCAATTGGATGTGATATCGGTAATAGTGGATTGAATCACTAAATATGCACATTTTTTTGGACTCTCTCATCCTTTCCAAGCCAATATAATGACATAAGTCTTCATGGAAAAGGTGTAGAAACTCTATGGCATTCCCAAAATCATTGCGAGTGATCGTGACTCTACCTATATTCAATAATATATTTTGGATTGACCTATATGTAGCACAAGCCACAAAACTAGCACACAATTTTTCTTATCATCCATAGTCAGATGAACAAACAATTTTCTTGAATAAATGTTTGGAAGGGTATCTACATTACTTTACCTCAAAAAAACAAGCACAATGGTTGAAATGGATTTCACATGCATAAGGTGCTATAACACCTCATGTTACACAACAACAAAGATGACTTCATTTGAGGCTCTTTATAGTTACCCCACACCATCTGCCACTTTATATATACATGGTCATCCCAACGCTTGTGTAGCGAAGGATCATATTCAACATCACCAACAATGTTCGAAGTCCTTAAGGATAATTTGGTTGTGGCTCAAAATAGGATGAAACCAAAAGAAAAAAGAAAAAAAACATTGAAGTGAGAGGCAATTTGAGGAAGGAAATTGGGTATTCCTTCAATTACAAATTTACAAAAAAATATCATTTAAACAACATAAGAATGTTATCTAGCACCGAAATTTTATGGGCCCTATAAAGTTATCAGAAGGTTTGAGAGTGCCACTTACAGTTGGAGCTTTTGCCCTCTTCCAAAATTCATTGCGTATTTTATGTCTCATGCTTAAAGAAAGTCATCAATAAGAAGCTTCGAGAGTAGTCAAAATTCCATGAGTTTGATGGAGGAAATTTCATCATATACCTTGAGGTAGTCATTGAGAAATGAGTGACGCAATGATAAGACTAAGCCATTATTGAATTTCTAGTCAAATCGAAGAATCTACTCATTAAAGATGCAACATGGGAAGATAAACCATTCAAAGCATTAAGAGTTATAAAGGGTTCCTACGTTTCCATCGAGTATGACTGAAATCTTAAATAGAAATCATTGGCACATTCTCAAAAAATCAATGGGCTTATTCCTAGAATGTGGAAAAAAGAAAGGAAAGACAAGTCATTTTTAAAATTCATGATATCATGAATATTCTTTAAACTCTGAAAGATAATGTACACTATATGAAACCACCTCGTACTCCTATTATACAGAAAACACCTAACTTTAAGTCAAATACGAAATATACATACCTTAATATTTATCAAAAACGAAGGCGAATAAATAAAGCCGCGATGTGTGGGCAATCAGTGGCACGCCATTCCTATTTTTAGCCCTCCACTATACTACCCCATCATCCGAGGTTCGCCCAAATTAATTGTCGTCATGCTGACACGTGGACCCGGAAACCTCCACTGGACGCCGATAATGCTATCCTTCAAACAAATTTTGAACTCTTACTTTGCCGGAAGCCGACACGTGTAATGTGAATGGCAGAGGTTGGGTCAAGGGCATAGAGTTTAAAGGCAAAGGTTAGCTAGCAAAGGTGGTGGGGGTGGTATTGTTGCAGAGAAGAGAAAAGATGGACCACGAAGCAGATACATATCGCACAGACTTGATGACGATTACTCGCTTTGTTCTGAACGAGCAGTCGAGGCATCCTGAGTCACGGGGGGACTTCACCATTCTCCTCAGTCACATTGTCCTCGGCTGCAAATTCGTATGCTCTGCTGTTAATAAGGTTAGTGCCTTAACCAAACAAGACCTTTCCAATTAACTCTGTACAGGTTTTTCACTAGCGTTTGGGATTACACTCGTGATTTATCATTAACATGGCAACAAGATATGGACCAGCTTAGAATCCAATGTAAATTCTATTCCTATGCTAGGGCTCTCTACAATAAACTTGTGGTCAGACAGTGAATTGTTCTTTCATTAGTTAGTTAAGATCCATGCAATTCTGAAAAGTAAAAATAAATCTTGTATTAAGACAATTTTATTGGTTTGATTGTAGTTCAATGTTTATTGGATAGGGATTCAATGTTTATTGAATGGTTAGTTAAGATTTATGCAATTTGGAAAGCTCAAAAATCTTGTATTAGGACACAATTTTTATTGGATGACAATTCAATATCTATTGGATGATTAGTTAAGATTTATGCAATTTCAAAAGCTCAAAAATCCTCTATTAGGACACAATTTTTATTGGTTGGATGGTAGTTCAATGTTTATAGGATAGCAATTCAATAACTTTTGGATGGTTAGTTAAGATTTATGTATTTTTGAAAGCTCAAAACCCTATATTAAGACATTTTTTATTGGTTTGATGGGAGTTCAATGTTTATTGGATGACGATTCAATGTCTATTGGATGGTTAGTTAAGATTTATGCAATTTTGAAAACTTTTAAAATCTTATATTAAGACACATTTTTTATTGGTTTTATGGCAGTTCAATTTTTATTGGATGGCAATTCAATGTTTATTGGATGGTTAGTTAAGATTTATGTAATTTTGAAAGCTCACAAATTTAGTATTAGGACAATTTATTGGATGGTTAGTTAAGATTTATGCATTTTTTAAAGCTCAAAATCCTGTATTAAGACAATTTTTATTGGTCTGATGGGAGTTCAATGTTTATTGGATGACGATTCAATGTCTATTGGATGGTTAGTTAAGATTTATGCAATTTTGAAAGCTCAAAAATTTTGTATTAAGACACATTTTTTATTGGTTTTATGGTAGTTCAATGTTTATTAGATGGCAATTCAATGTCTATTAGATGGTTAGTTAAGATTTATGCAATTTTGAAAGCTCAAAAATCTTGTATCAGGACACATTTTTTATTGGTTTGATGCTAGTTCGTTATCTATTCCATTGTAGTTCAATATCTATTTGATTGTGACTCAATGTTCATTAGATATGATAGCTCAATGCCCATTCGATGTTTGTTCAATGTTTACTTGGAAAATGAATTGATGGGTGGTCGACTGGTTGAGATGGAGCATTATTAGACAAAAGACATAGGGTAAGGTGAGAGCTGCTTAAGAAGTGGTTCCATGGAAGGGGGTTGCTCCTAAGTTATTTTGGTGTACGTGAATGCTACGGATCAATTTTAGGAGCATTTCTAATAAAAAAATAGGTTTGATTTAAAAAGTTCATAAGAATGAATTGCAATTTTTTAGGAGATAATATTTATAAGTATCATATAAATCTATTTACATAAAAAAATTCAAACAAAATCTGATCATTCATAAATTAAAGTTTGTCCAAATGTATTCCTATAAAATTGAAGCAGGTGTGGAAACTTAGAGCCCCTTCTTTTTCCATCCTTATTTTTATGAAAATATTCTCAAATTTCCTATTTCCATGATTTATATTTTTTTATGGCGCCACCTGCTCAATAGAATTTGTAGCTTGACCTCAATTTAACCTTTTTTAATAATATGTAAAAATAAAAACAAAAAAAATCATAATGATGTTCAATCTCAGTGTCATAATAATAATGAGGACTTTTAATGTCTTTTAGTTTAAATTGCTCTGTAGGATTCAATAAAGTGTGTAGATAATGTAATTTTTACAAAGTATGATTTGTAGTTGTCTTGACTCTTTGTTGATATCAGCCTTTGTATTCTTTGAAATCTTCCTAACATAAATGCTTTCACAATCCTTGGACTCTTCCCATTAGAAATGTTCAGGAAAATATTAAATATTTAAACACAATTAAAATAAAACAGAATTAAGAAAGATAATTTTTTAAGACGTAATTTGTTGAAAGGAAACATAGACTAAAAACCATGTTTACTTGAATACACAGTTAACATGATGAGCATTTAAATTCAAAATAAAATCAGCGAAACTTTATTTAATTGTTCTGATTTATTAGCATAAGAATGCCTAAATGGTAAGATGGTAAAAAAAGAAAAATTTAGTAAAAAGAAGATTATTGATTAATTTTGAATGAATATAGTGGTAAAGATAAAGGTGCCAATAAAAAATTCTTTAAGCAAAAGAGAATGTAATAATGATTTCACAAGACAAGGGAATATTTAAATCAAGCATTTTCTAGAAACTAGATCACAAGAACAAGAGAATATGATTGTACATTTAGAAATGAAGAGAAAATGTTTAGTTGAAATCCTGTCATAGATACACTAGTGACTAGACCATAGATGATCTTAATGAACTGTAGTTATCATGGTAAGATTCATTGTATTCATCTAATCTGATGCTTGCTGCAGCCATAATGCATTGATTGTTCTCATGGTTGAATTTTATTGTTTGTCACAGGCGGGCCTGGCTAAACTCATAGGCCTTGCAGGAGAGACCAACGTGCAGGTAAGTGCTAATTCTTACTTTCATTATCAGAAACAACTTTGACAAATTTTCTTAAAACCATAATCTACAAGAAGTTTAGCTTATCCAAAATAAATGTTTCCATGTTTTTGTTTTCAGTATGCTTCACTTAGCTTATCGAAAACAAATGTTTCTATGTTTTTGTTTTCAGTATGCTTCACTGTATAACACAGTAATGCTTTGCAATATGCTAGGTGATTATTTTGTTTATAGGTGCCAATTGGGTTTTAAGGACAGTCAAATC
This sequence comes from Torreya grandis, assembly GCA_037957365.1. Classification (NCBI taxonomy): domain Eukaryota; kingdom Viridiplantae; phylum Streptophyta; class Pinopsida; order Cupressales; family Taxaceae; genus Torreya; species Torreya grandis. Next base: position 1,335,289 of record JARHVA010004094.1, on the reverse strand, counting down.
AATTATCTCTATGTTTATCAGAATGGAATGTGCTCTATATTTTTTATAAGGTGGTTTCAGAGAAATTTACTATATTTTTGTGTTTTTGTTTTGATCCTACATTTGAAAACGCGAAACTGTGATGCTTATTTTGGATCCAAGCAAATATAAATCTATCATTATTTTTTACCATAACAACTGTTTAATCCTAAAATTAGAAGTCCTCTTTAGTGACATCATTTGGATATTTTTCTTGGCAGCTCTAGAATATGCAGGGTCTTCCCAAAAAAAGACCAAACAAATTTACAATTTATAATTAATTTTTATCATAACAATTGTTAAATATTAAAATTAGAAGTCCTCTTTGGTGACATCATTTGGATCTTTTTCCTGGCAGCTTTAGAAATCTATATTATGCGGTGTCCTAAAAAAAACAATGTATTTTAGAAAATGTAATTTATCATATTTTTTGCCTGTATTTATTGTATCTTCTAATGAACTGTTTCTTTTTTCCATGTTTGATATCCACTGTATGATATGCTCCATATGAAAGTTGCTTCTTGGTTTTCAGTATGCTCTTGTAAGACATTAAGGCATGAACTTTTTTTTTCTCTACGATCGATATCCACTGTATGAAATGCTCCATACGAAAGTTGCTACCATGGTTTTCAGTATGCTTTTGTAAAACATCAAGGCTTCAAAACATTACAGGTGATCATTTGATTTCAAGGCTGTTGGGTTGTAAGGACAGACAAAACAACGATAGGATTATTTCCCTTCTTCTTAACAGTTTTTATCCAAAAGCCTTTTCTACTTAAAACTACAAACTGCAGAAGCCTAAAAGCTCTTAATGATAGTCATGTTGATAATGTAAACAACTTATGAGAAAAATTTGTGTAAAATATTTTTGAGATCAATGTTTTGGATGACACTGTTGTAAAATGGTTTGATTTCTTGATAAGTGATTTTGTAATAGCTCAATGGCTCTGCTACATTCTTGGTTGGAATACAGGGCGAGGAGCAAAAGAAGTTGGATGTGCTCTCCAATGAAGTCTTTGTCAAGGCTCTTGTAAGCAGTGGGCGCACTGTAAGTCCAAGACCAAATGGAAATTAGATGATTGCTCCTATGTATCTCCACTTTAAAAATAAATTCCACAAATTTTTGTTTAATTGTCGAGTCCTACTAGGTTCTAACTCTATATATATTTGCAGATGTTTCTCTCCTCCATTTAAGTTACACCCTCTAAAAATTATTTGTGCTGAAGGTGTTTCTGTGTAGATCAATCTATTGAATTTGTGCCCAAGGTGTTTTTGGGCAAATTCATCTGCGTAGCTAGTGTGCAATTAAGGCGTTATATGCTGATGGTTTGGGTCCATTAATGCAAATTTGTACTGGGTTGGATGTGTTTTGGTTGTTAAAATATTTTTGGACATTGTTACAGTGTATTCTTGTCTCGGAGGAAGATGAAGAGGCCACTTTTGTGGATCCTTTATTGCGGGGAAAGTATTGCCATTACCCTGCTTGTTTATCTTCTAAAATGTAGTAATTTGTTGCCCTTTCACCATGATTTTAAATGGAATTGTGCAGGTACTGTGTAGTTTTTGATCCACTGGATGGCTCTTCTAACATTGACTGTGGAGTGTCAATTGGAACGGTACAGGGAAAAAAATTGATCTTTTGACTTGTATAAATATTATAAATTTTGACTGAGAACTTTAAGAATGCATTTGTTTTTGTGGTAGATATTTGGAATATACTCGATAAAGGATGGAGATGAGCCCACATTGGCAGATGTTCTGCAACCAGGCAAACACATGGTTGCAGCAGGCTACTGTATGTATGGAAGCTCTTGCACGGTAATAATTCTCCTCTCAAAAATAGGAATGGATGGGATTATTATGTATTGTCATATTTTTTATTGAAATTCTTTGTATCCCTAATCAGGCCACTAAAGAACCCTGAACAAATCAAATGATTGAGCACAAGTCCTTGTTTCTTAAAGAAATTGTGCCCTGATATGATTAGAGGCTCTATGGATATCTGTTTTCATATACATACAATTCTGACTATGAAGTTCTGGGTTCTGAAAACTACTCCCTGTTGCAGCTTGTCCTGAGCACTGGCAGTGGGGTAAATGGTTTTACACTTGATCCCTCCCTTGGAGAATTCATTTTGACTCATCCAGACATAAAGGTATGCAATATCCCTTCAGTAATGCTAGGAAACTATTTTCATTTGCCTTGTCTAGAATCTTGATTATGGGTAAGTAATCTGAATGCTCTACATAGAGATAGATTGATGAAAACTTTTTAGAACTTCAGGTCCCAAAGAAAGGAAAAATATATTCAGTGAACGAAGGCAATACTAAGAACTGGGATGAGCCTACCAAGAAGTAAGTGGTTAAATGTCTTGTGGAATCTCAATTTATTTGTACAAATTCCCATGCATTATTTTTAATAGCTGCCAACATTTACAGGTATGTTGAGAGATGTAAATTTCCCAAGGATGGATCATCCCCCAAGTCTCTCAGATACATTGGAAGGTGATAATGATGCCCTCCTACATGGCTAGGCCATCGAAAATTCTGTTTTTTACCTTCTTATATCTTGAATGCACTAAAAACTAGAGGCCAGAGCTTTTAAGCCTGATCATTCGAATGTACCATGAATTAATTGTAATATACTATGCCAGGAAGAAGTGCATTGTCCTTATTCTGCAAAAATTGTGCCTATGTACCACTTGTGCAGTATGGTAGCTGATGTTCACAGAACCCTGCTTTATGGAGGCATTTTTATGTACCCTGCAGATAAGAAGAGTCCCAATGGAAAATTGCGGTATTGTCCATTGATTGATATTTCATTTGAGCATATGAATTGATTGTTTATCCCAAACATAAGATTATGCATTTCTATTTGTTCTGCATGTGCAGTGTATTGTATGAAGTGTTTCCAATGTCTTTCTTATTGGAGCAAGCAGGAGGCCAATCCTTCACAGGAAAGAAACGAGTATGTTTCGTTTTTCCATTGATTGAATGCTTATATTGTGGCCAAGCAGATAACAGTCCAGACAGAGATTAAAAATGAATAGCCTTAGCAGACAACAAGATTGAATGGATATATTTATTGACTTATTAGATGACCTCTCATTGTGATATAATATTTGGCAGGCACTAGACATTGTTCCAACAAAGATTCATGAGCGTTCCCCAATCTTCCTAGGGAGCTATGATGACATAGAGGAGATTAAGGCTTTATATTCCCAAGAGGAAGCAAAAGGCTGATGCCTGTTGGCAGCTTGGGTTGTCTGGAAATTGTATTTCTAGCTCTGTTTATGAATTGCTATCAATGAAAATGACAAATTAATCTCTAATTAACACAAAATCTTCATCCACCCTTGTAAATAAAATCTTAGGAGTTTTTTATTTTTATTTTTTTTTGGGGGGGAAGCGGGGAAGGGGGCGGGGCTGTCTCAGCTAACCAATCCAGGTGTGAGACTAGATTTTATTATTATTTTTATTTTTTTTCAAATGTTTATATGTTTGAATAACTTAGTACTGCATCCCATGTGCCCTTAATCTTTTGTTACACCCTAGCATTACAGCTGGTTTGCTTTTAATCTTTTGTTTCTACATGTCTTACTTCTTATGTTATTTAGTGGCCCTTCTGTCTGCCATTATTTGCCCATTATTGTTGGGCTCCTTGATCACAGGTTGTAGATGTTCCTTGAGATGCTATTTGGGTATTATTCCTAGGATGCACAAACTTTGGATTTGGGTTTATTCCCATGATGTACTAACATAGGGCGTTCCTTTGGCTTATTGTATAGTGGATTCAAATAGGTACAAGTTTGTGGTATCTTGTATAACAGTTCCAATTAAGTACAAGTTTGTAGTCCCTCGGGTCAGGAGTTTTTATTGGGCCTATTTTGGTATTGGTATGCTCTCCTTGACCTACAGTTTTCTGTCTTTACTTACATTATTATAACAGGATGTTGGCTTAAGATATAACCCTACAAGGTAAGGGGACTTCACATGTAAATCTAGCTGGAAGTTCTAAGAAAGATTTCACCATTAGTAACTTCTTTACAGTATCTGACTATAATACATTCACTTGAGGGTTAAGTTTTTTCCTTCTTGACCTTGCTTCTCCAAGGAATGCTTCTGTCCAAGTAGAAATTATGGATATTGATTGGACCACTGAAAACCCGAATTACACTTGGGCCTGTCATTCTAGTTACAAGTGTGCCCTAGAAGTCATGCCTGCTGTGAAGGTCTGGCTTACAGCCTGGCTGTGAAAGGCTCTGGACTCTATGTAGAAGAAACTTCAGGAGAAACTTGCTCCCATAACCTGTCTTTTCTTTAGTCTCTGCTCATCTTAACATAAATTGTTTCTTCTTAGAGAGAAGCTACGGTGCTGGTGAGTGGTTTCAGGATGATATTGGTGGATGACCACCACCCAACAAACAAAACATCATCCTAACCCTTCATCAAAACTTCATCCTAACCCCTCATGGATCAGGACTCTATTCAGAGGAAACTTGAGGAGAAACTTGCTCCCATAACCTGTCTTTTCTTTGGTCTCTGCTCATCTTAAAATAAATTGTTTCTTCTTAGAGAGAAGCTACGGTCCTGGTCAGTGTTTTCAGGATGATATTGGTGGATGACCACCGCCCAACAAACAAAACATCTTCCTAAACCTTCATCAAAACTTCATCCTAAGCCCTCATGGATCTGGATGCTAGGTGCCGAGATCTTGATCTGACTTAGTGAGAACAGTATTTTTGGGTATTTATTTATTTAAGGGAAGGGTTCTCAGCAGGGGCTGGTGAATCAGAGTATGAATCGAATTTGTGATTCATGAATATGAGCTCCCAAGGTATCAGGCTCAAGGACATTTTACAGGGCGTTTGATATAAGAAAAGTGGGTTTACATCAAAATGCTACGTTTACCCATACACATTTAATTAAGCTTAATCAAATGTAAAACATTAAAAGTAGACTTAATTAAAAATTAAATTCTGGAGTAATAAATGAAAAAGAGTGGATTTAGAGAAGTATCTTGATTTTCATCTCACGGATTCCCATGTGGACTCAATGCTCCTTTTCAAAGGCCCCGCACAACAAAAGAAGACTGCAAAGTCCTATACCACAGACAAAGGCAAGAAGAACCAAGTTGAGAAATGGTTTTATCCACACCACACGAACTCACACAATGATTTTGATATTAGCACACAAAAATATTTGTATGTGTAGTTTACTTCAAGTCCCACATCAACGGATGATACATCAAGTTTTGGGTGAAGGGTCAAAGTCTCCATGTCATCATTGATAGTGGTAGCTAGAAGAACATTGCATAAGGTACAACCCAATGCCTTGGCCTTACCACTACATCACATCCAAAACCAAACTCCTTGGGTTGGTTGGAACAAGGGAAGGATATACAAGTCTAATGGAAACACACTTTCTAGTACAAAGTCAAGCCCATCAAGGACAATGTCACTTGTGATGTTGCAGCACTTGAGGTCTATGACATCTTGTTGGGAAGATTGTATTTGCATGACCATGAAGATACATATTTAGCCAAATCGTAGTGATGGATTGTTCATGGCAAAATTGCTTCTTCAATATTTTGGAGTCAACTCCTACAACCAATATCACTTTGGTCTTTGTTAAACAATGCCACAAACTTTTCTCACACACACACATTCATGATACTCATGGTCTGGCCAAAAGCACATGCAGAACAACAAACATGTATTGGAAATGTGCCATACCACATACACACCACCACAACAATATCTTGATAAGCTACTGCTCAAATATGGAAATGTTTTTGAAGAACCAAAGGGGTTTTCAATACATTGTACAATAAAACATCACATCGGTTTGGTTCTTGGATCCCCTCTTCCAAACTATCCATTGTATCGCATGTCGATTTGGAAGATTGGTGAAATTTGGTGCCAAATCTAAGAGTTTCTTGATCAAGGCAAGATTAGGCCTAGCTCTTCTCCTTGTGGAATCTCAATCATCCTTCATCAAATAAAAATGGCACTTGGTATCTTTGCATCGACTATCACACATTGAACAAGATAATGGTGAAGAATTGATGCCCAATTCCACACATTGAAAACATCCTAGACTAGCTCTGAGGGACACAAAAACTCATCAAGATCGATATGAAGTTATCATCAAGTACCAGTCCATCTTAAAAATGTTTGGAAGACAACAACAAAACTAGGGAAGGTATGTACTAATGGTTGGTTATGCATTTTGGTTTGACCAATGTGCAAAAAACATTCATGTGATTGATGGACAATATATTGAGGCCCTTCCTCAACTCTTTTGTCATCATCAAATTGAATGACATCCTTATCTTCAACAACTCTTGGGAGGAGCATGTAGTGCACATCTCACGCATCTCAGACACTTTACACAAACACAATTTACAAGCCAACTTAGAAAAGTGTGCATTTGGCACTATGAGAATTCAATACTTGGGTTACATCATTGACTGCCAAGGCATCCATGTAGATCCAAAGAAGATCAAGGTAATCCAAGCTTGGCCAACTCCTCACAACCCCATATAATCTTGGACTTGTTAATTTCTACCTCAGGTTTGTTCTTTGTTTCTCCTACATAGCATTTTCCCTCAGTCAGATAATGCATGAAAAGGTAGCATTTCAATGGACACCTATAGAACAACGTGCTTTTTAGGATCTCATGTAGTGCATTTGTGCAAATTATGGCAATGCCACATTTTACAGTCCTTTAAAATTCAAAATGATGCATCTTGTTATGCACTCGGCATAGTGATCACACAACATGAATATCTTGTCACATATCATTCTAAAATATTTAGTGACACAATTCAAAAATACTCCACCTATGATAATATGTGTATGATATTTTGCAAGTATTAAAGCAATGGCTGAATTACATCTTATGAAAGGAGACAATCTTTTGTTCTAATCATAACCCAATTCAATTATTGTAGACACAGACAAAGATGGAGAATGCATGTGACATGAAGTGGATGACTTACCTCCATTAGTTCCATATGGTGATCAAGCATATGAAGGGGAAGGATAATAAGGTAACAAATTACCTCAGTGTCAGCTAGTCCATGCACTCATCATAGTGCTAGACATGAGATACCATAACTTCTCTAACTTGGTATCTCTACTCACTAGACAAAAACTTCACAATCACCTACATTGCCCTTATGGAAGGTGAATAGGTTCCAGAGTCTACATGTCTAATAAGCTTCTCTACAAGACTAGACATCTCTATGTTTTTTAGGGCACACCTTGCTAGAGACTCATATGGGAGGCAAATTATACCAAGACAACTTGACACTTCAGTGTTACCAAGACACTAACAACATTGTATCAACCCTTATTGGCCACATATGCACACTGATGTTGAGCACCACATCAAGTATTTTATTCCTTGTTGCATCACTAAGCCCACAAACAGTTAGCTAGGACTTTACATGCCTTTGTTGGTTCCTTTCAAGCCATAAGAATTCATCAACCTTGATTTAATGACAAGGATACCCATGAAAAAATAACAGAATGGGTGTCTTTGTTTTAGTGGATAGGTTATCAAATATGGTCATCATGGTTGCTTTCAAAAATGGCATCAATGCACTGAAAATCGCATACTCCTTCTAGCATGTTTAGGTTCATTTTGGATTACCAACATCCATTGTGTCCAACCATGACCCATGGGTTTCTATCCATTTTTAACAATATTTATGGGGCACAATGGATGCATAGTTGAACTTACACACTGCATTTCATCCCCATACAAATGGACAAAATAAATCTATCAACCACAACTTATTCATCTCCTATGCATGTACAACAATGCACATCTTTGCACTTGGGATGATAACTTGCTATACATTCAGCATGCCTATAATAGAGCTTTGCACAACTCCAAAAGGCATAGTCCTTTCCAAATATGTTTTAGGTTTCAACTAGCGACACCCTTGGTCATGTCCTATCATGCACCATCCAATATGAATTTTTGCATATGGGAACAAGAAGTAGAAAAGGTACAAAAGTTTATACAACACAACCAAAGCACTAATCAATAATTCAAAAATATATTTCATTTTAACAATCGAAGTATAAAGAGTATCATGATTCACATCTACACGTCATGAGTTCAAAGTGGGAAATAAGGTTTGATTATATCTACAGAAGGATTGCTTTAAAAGTTTGCACCACAAGATCAAGCTTTTGTGCTATGGTCTATACACCATCATGTGTGCATCTAGAGAGAACATTTTTGTTCTTGACCTACCACAATACTTGGGTTTGCATCTAATCTTCAATGCATAACTCCTTAAACCATCCTATCCTCCTTTTCTTGAGCTAGCAACAATGTAGTATCCTTTTGATTTTGATTCTAAACACACCAATCTAGTGCCAAAGGATCATATTATTGAAGTGACAACAAAACTCACTCACTGAGGCACTCATCAATTGCTCCAATTAGTTAAGGCGGGGAAATACACTGATCATTATAAGTGGTACAACCTTTAGCAACTTTAGGGTCAATTTTTTTAGCTAAACAAAGGCACAATATAGATCATTGCTTCTTAATAAAGGGAGAATGTTATTTGCTTAGTTTTTGTGTATTATCTCATGGTAATATTTAGTGATGGTTGTATTAGATGCATAGGTTTTTCCTTTCTTTTAGGTAGTGTCCCCTATAATTTAGAAGTAGTTTCATGCGATTTTTTGGTCATAATGATGCCTATGTTCGTATCGCTCACAATGGTGTTATGTTTATGAAACCATGTTCCTTTTGCATATGACTTTTGCTTGTGCTTGGACCATGTTGATGAAGAATGGAAGTGGAAGTGTGGGCTAAGTTGGGAGTTCATGTATGTGTACCATGATGCCATTATACAACTTGATAATTATAGAAATAGGTGACAATAGTCCATTATCTCTCATAGAGAGTGAGGATTCATACTAATGAGCACTCGTATCTGGTGCAGCTAGTACTTGAACCTTAAAAAATGCTAGAATGTATTCCCCATTTGTGGAAAAACCATATTTATGAATGATTATTTCATCTGAAATTCCTCGCTAACCACAACTTTCCCTTTAGGGGGATTGTATTGTGTGAGATATATATAAGGAGTACCGAAAATTGATATTGGAATGACTATGTTTTGTTGGAGAGCACCTTCTCCACATTTTTTGTGATCTAAATGGATAATAACTTGAGTTAGATGAATTCTTCTGGTAATTTCACCATCTGATATGCAATTTAGATTACCTCCATCATTTATTTGCATTCTTTAGTTGTCTAATAGTAACTCTTCATAATTTGTTTCAACACTCATTTAAGTGTATCAGGTACATAACCTATCAACACACTACGAGTGGAATATACATATTTATCCTTGATTTACTAGTAGAATGATAGATTGGCGGATTTATATAGGTACAATACTTTCCCCTCGCCTTCAACCTTATTGCATCTGCAATCATCTTAGTGTTGTTATGAATAGTCTTTTGAGCTAAAATTTAGATAATCCCCTCATTGTATCATTTGATAAACATCATTAGGATCTCATCATTTTTTCTAAATATTGGTAACCACACCAATCTCTCTCTATCTGTTTCCCTCAATCAATGATGTTGAGTGAAAATTCCTTGTGCTAACCTATGTGTTCCTTGGGGTTTGGCATTTGTAAACCACTTTGTTTCAGCCCTGCTAATGAATTAAAAGGGTTTTAAATAATTTCATTAGGTTTTGTATTTTTTAAGCCCTATCACCCTTTCCTATTTCTTTGCATCACTCAAGACTACCACAATGGGTCCTCCTACTTGGATTGTGGCCACTGTGTATCCTTCTAATTGATAAGTCATTTTCCTTTGAAATTTCACACTTGATGAATTTTATCACTATATTATATTTGCAAACACTCTTAATTTATCTTGCGACCTTACTTTCTCACTCTTCTTTGCAAAACAATATCTCAAAATATTGAAAATTCAAACTACACTTTCAAATGCTTGATAAATTAACGAAGTATGTTTTTTACCCCCTTATTCCCCTTTATGGAGGATCATGTTGCCTTATGAAAGACCAATTGAGTTACTTCCTACACCAACTTGTGTTTTCATTAAATTTATTAGAAGTCATTGACTTGAAACTTGCCCATTTTCAAAGTTCCCAATTTAGAGATTAAGTAATGTGATGTACCACCATTTTTTCAAATCATTACCTTTTTAGAACTTATTCATTGATTACATTGTAACCAAATTATTTTTGTCTTTAATATAAAACACACTATTAATCATGTTGTCACTTGTTATTTTTGTCTTATTTTATGTTGACTTCTCCTTGTCTCGTATGTTGTTCCTCGACTCAATTGATTTGTGAGGCTTTCATAGATTCCTCTCTTGAATTTGATCTATTATTGACATTAATTTAGGCATTGGGAACCTATCTATCCCATATTTCCTTTTCTTTGTTGTTTTTCCATGTTGCATCCAATTCTTCTACTTATTATCCAATTTGCTACTAGTACTTCCTTACTTAGTTTTGTTACATTACCACACTTGAAAAAAAGGGAAATATCATTTTTTTGGTACCTACATTGAATCTTGGTGGTGGTGAGGCTTGAGCCTACTACCATTAACCCTACTCAAAAGGACATTACCCTATAAACATAATAACAAAATGGTACATTAACCTATCATGTGGTGGATATGTATGGCCCCTTATAGTGAATTTGTAATTTTTTCAAGTGTGCTTTGAATATGTTTTCATATAAATGTACAAATTATTCTATTTGGAACTCCTTTGATCCCAAGTTGTGATCATGATAGGAATTATGGTTGTGGTTATGCACTTCTTGATTCCAATCAGCCATCTGTCATGTCTCCTCCATGCATCTCAACTCTAGTAACCAATTTTCCATAGATTCCTTATCACCAAGAAGAGTAACTATCTCAATGTGCGAATTGGGAATAAGATACTCCATCGACATAATTTCTTCCATTCCATAGACCAAATGAAATGGGGTGTATTCCAATGCATGCTTGTAATTGGTCTTATATTCCCATAGTATTGTAGGGATGTGATCCTCACAATCATCTCTCTATGCATTACATATCTTCATTAGAATTTTTTCAAGTACCTTATTTGACAATTCAAATTGATTGTTGGCTTGCAAATAGTATGCAATACTCTTCTAGTGTGATATGACAAATTCATATATGAAGGTCTTTATGGCACTATTAATGGAGTGTGTGCCCATATCACTAATTATATTTTGAGTAAATTTAAACTTATGATGATGTTTTTGTATCAGATTTTGCCCTACATCTAGGACTCACAATTGCCTTAACTCACTTCATGAAATATCCCATCACAATGAAAATATAGTGGGCATTGGAGCATTTGGATGGTGTATTAATAGTCCCTACAATGTATATCTCCCATAGTTAAAATGGTTAGTCTATGATAATTAGGTTGGGTGGCATTTCAACCCTATGATTTAGCTTGTCAATGCACTGACATACATCATAATGCTTTGTAAACCGTTGTGTATACTGAAACATTTTAGGCCACCATAGTAAACTCTGTAGTGTATTTATCATAGTTATTTATCCTATGAAATGACCTCTTACTACCAGTTGATGAGATTCATGTTACACTTGCACCATTTGTGCTCTAAAACCACATTATAAATTATGTCATTTTTTCCAAAATCCAATGATAATGCTAAATGGTAGGGATATCGTGACTAGATTATTCTTATCTCACACCATATAATGTTCTAATAATGTGCCATGCTACAAAAATTTTGTGATCTCCTTAAATTTTTGGGGATAATAGTTACTTAAAACAAATGCATGATAGAAGAATATTCTTACAATCCTCAGGTTCCTCACCAATTTGGATACAACTAAAATGGCCCAACCTCACATCCTCCCATCTCAACTTAACATAGATTTTTAATTGATACTCTTGAAAAATCATCAACCATATTGAAAGTATTCCCCCCAAGAATGGATTATTCACCAAGCATTATAATCTCTGTCGATCTGTGAAAAATTCAAATGGGGTCGACAATAGGTAATGATATAAATTTTGAAGTGTAGACACTATGGCCAAGGCTACCTATTTTGTAATGGTATAGTTCTTATCTACTGTATATAAATTTAAACTTGAAAATGCATTGGATTGTCCAATTCTCCTTCTCTAGGTTGTAAAAGCATGGTTCCAATCACAGACCCTGAAGCATCCACATGAACATGGAACATTTTTATCCAATCCAAAAAAACCAAGGTTGGGGTTGTGTCCAATCATTGCTTAAAATATGTGAATTTAGTTTTTTACTCTAGGGCCCATTCAAACTTTTTATCCTTTTGAAAAAATTTCTCCATAAGTGTTACGATGTACGTATATTTGCAAATTAATTTATGGTAGTACCATGTTTGGCCCAAAAATGATTGCACCTCTAATGGATTACTTCATGGTTTAATCCCAATTATGACTATGATCTTGGCTTAGTATACCAAAATGCCTTGACTACACACCACATGTTTGAGGATCACATTGAATGGTGTGAATGATAACCATTATTTCAACTTGAGTGTGATTCATAGTGCTCAACACATTTATAGCATAAGTCACAGTTTTGACAAGTGTTCTTTAATAAAGAGAAGGTTGCCTAATCATCCAAGTATACCTACATGAAATCAAAGATGAAATATTTGGAAGAAGTGACCACAACTCTATAAAATACTATTGGTTCATTCTTTAGGCTAAACAACATTACCCAATATGCAAATGATCCCCCCATTCTATTGCAAAAGTAGTTTTTTCTTGATATTAATTTGGGATGGCAATCTAATGATGGTCGTTGAACCCATCCATGAAAAAATAAACTTTGTGCCTTGTGAATTTTTTTAAAACCTAATCAATGAATGATATTGGAAAGGAGTCACTAACACAAGTATTATTTATTACATGATAGTCACCACACACTCTGATCTCCATGGTTTTCTTTAGTTGCACTACCATGGGTTTGACCCAATCTAACTTCTCTACTAGATAAATGATATTGGATCCATAATGTGATCTATCTCAACTTTGCCCTTCATTTTCATATTTGGTTAAAATTTTAGGGCCACTTTTCATTTAGCCTTACACATTTCTTGAGCTTAATATGCATATCCCATAATGAAGGGTTTAAACCCTTAACATATCTAAATTTAGTGAGAAAAACATTTTCATAATCTCATAATAATTATATCACCTCTAAAATATATTATTACATCCAGTATTCCTCAATTGGTTCCCTCTTAGGCACTTCCTCTAAATCAATGTTTTCAATGTTTCCTTGTAAATATACTCCCTTTAGCCTTTAAAAAAATACAACACCTGTCTGTAGCCTAGTTGTTCCTTGATGTTCATGTTTCACAACTTATCTTTTTTTTCCTTGGATAGGTCTTATTTCTTGGGAAGCTTAACACTCCTTTTATATCTCAAACATTCCATTGAGATCCACATCTCTCACGCTATTTTTAGCCACAAAGCTACTCACACTATTTTGTATTATGTTATAAGACTAAAGAACAAACCCCTTATGATCCCATTTGTAGAGACATTATTCCATTGTCTCATGTATGCTAGTATTGGTGTTAGCTCTATACTCTTATTTGGTTACAATTGTCACATAATATATCACTATGTAGCACTAAACAAAATTATTTTTTAAATTTTTTGATGCACTACACCATTCTCATCTTCAAACATATAGGTTTGAATGAAGTCTTGTTAGACTTGTTGCTAAGTGTTTATCTCCCTCCTACATTACTAATGCATATACCAAGCCTTAGGGAGAGGGGTTAATGTAACTTTAAATATGTGTAACCAATACCTTGGGTTGATGTGTTGTGTCCTTTGAATGTCCACATAAGAGTGAAGGTGCATCTTTGAATACTTATTTTCTTGGAACTTTAACTATTTTTTTGATAGCAGAGGTTGTGATATGAAATATTACACACAACATATCGTAAGCTTACTTCTATCTAGCTCCTCAAATCTATGCAAAACCCACAAAATATATGCAATCGCCTTCATTACATGATTAAGTGCACTTACATGTTCTTCTACCTGTGGAACATGAGCCTCCAACCTAATAATTATTTTTTTCCAAAATATTAAGGGATCTACTATCTTGTAGTGAACATCATGTGCATTGGCCTAAAATTCATGATCACCTCACATCAAGTTCATTTTGTCCAAATCTAAATATCCATTGATAGATGATGTTGATTCCCATGGTATTCTACCTTCATTATTGAGATTGATATAATCATTGTTAGTCATATCTAGCATGCATATTTTATCTATCTTAGACCTCATAGACAATCACATTGACGATGACTTATATCTTACCTTGTGGAATTTTTTTGGCACTTATGGTATCTAGATTGGTTAAATTTAGGCTTGTTTAGGGTATTTTAACCCTTTCATGTATTGTGTAGGTTGTGATAAGTATGGTAATGTCTTTTCCTAGATTGCTTCTATTCTTGGTTCTGTGTCCACCTTATATTTGATTTTTGGCATGTGTGTGTATGGAGAGATTGGTATCTTATGTACATGCATGGTTTTTATTTTGTTTTTTAATAGGTATGATGATAATGACATCACCTTGGTGAGCCTATATTTGATTATCCATTGTATTGATGTTCATGTGACAATCATAAACCCATTTATTTCCAAGAAGTACGGGTTAGTGGGTTTCATCTATCTTTATGTCAATGACCTTGAAATGCCCTCACAAGTTGAGTTCTAACACATTTATCTCGACATCATCTAGCCTCTAAATAGGCTCAATGCATCTCTAATTTAATAATCTTAAGGTTATTTTAATTTAACTTAGCATAATTTTTCCAATCACTTCTCATGTGGACCTTGGCATCAAGCTTACGGTGCTCCCAAAATCAAAAACAACATTAGGTACCTTGTATATTGTGAGCTTGATATCCATATGAGCATCCATGTCCAAAGGATTATTTTTATTTACATACCACATCACCTTATCTATTTGACCATGTCCTTTTGTTTCATACTCCAACAAATTGTGAAATGAATGGGTAACATTCTGTGAGATATCCTTAGTGCAAAATACACATTAATTTACATAGGTCTATCAAAGTAATCACCACTCCATCTCTCACAAATTTTTCATTATTTGTCTATAATATTTCACTTTCATGGTTATATCAACCCTAGTGATCCCATCCTTAGCTTATATTGATCTAAAAAGCTGAACCAATTCATTCATCAACTCCTTTCTCTTACAAGGTCTAGATACTTGTCATTTTGTACCTTCCCAATCATGTTCTCTCTAAGCATCTTTAGTGGGGGAAGACCTTGGTCCTTGTTTTTGGTCCTTATGAAAACCTATATGAATCATTTCTCTTTTAAATGGTGTTCACCATATTAACATTAAACATGGTCTTATCCTTGCTCTATTTTTATAGTGGATGGAGGTCGTAAATGTTGTGTTTCCATGAAACTCTACAATATACATAATAGATTAATAGCTAAGGATTACATGGCAAACATCATGAAATATGATTCACTTCATCACAAAAATATAAAGTGATGGGTTGTGAGGGCTATATCCTTCCCTATTTATGATCTAGATAACATTTTTTCCTCTACAATGACCCCCATCCATGTGATTGGTTAGGATAACCCCCATATTGTCTTTGAATATATGGAGTTTCCCAATTCAGCCGATACTAATGCAAGAGCATCCAAGGTGATGGGAAATATTTCATCAACAAAAACTATGTTATATTAGGCTTTTCTCTTATGTTGTGTCAATGTCCTTGTTTGCATAAGCTTTCAAGCCTCTAAGAATTGACATGACCAAAACTCCCCAAAGCTCTGACACAACTTGTCAGATTTAAGAGCACACATGATTACCATTGTATAAGCAATTAAACATGTGAAATAACCAGAAGAACAAATAACTATCAATGAGAAAACACACAGAATATGAGAGGCAACACACAATTGTATTCAACTCATTACAAAGAAAATTACAATAAAGAGATCACACTCTTCTTCCACCTCTGTGAGGCTTCCTCCTCAAGGGCTCCAAGTAATCTTCCCACCTGAGTAATCTTCTCTCATAGGTCACAACACACAGCTAACACAAGTTGTTGTTCACCTCATTGCACATCTATACAATCGAGTACACAACTGTACTCCAAGTAGATCTCTCCATGATCCTGCTGATGTATTGCTGTCACCTTGGATCTAGCTCCTCCGCCGATCTCCTTTCTGACCCTCGCATACACACATCCCTGCATATCAAACCTGATCTTACTTATACATACATGGGGAATTCTACTTGATTCCACCATGGGAAGAACTCTCCAAGCTTCACATAGCTCTTCTCCAAATTCTCCACTTAACAATACAGCCCATGAGTCTATTATATAGATCTCATGCATACAATGATTAGACTTGCGGCTCAAGACTTCGAACAAGCCTTTAACATGCAAACTCCACGTTCACTTAACTGACTATTCGTCAACAGCAGTTCAGACCGCCACAAGTGACCGACGTTGGTCCCTACCTTCCTGGAGGTGACCGACGCCGGCCAATTCTCTGCCGATGCCAGTTTCCCTTCTGCATCCCCTGACCGACGTCGATGTGGCATGCCGACGCCGGCGACTACATACGCCAGAAACCCTCCTGTTTTCCTTAAGGTGTAGCTTTTAGCTCCACACCCTAACAATCTCCCACTTGGAGATAAAGAGCTGCACCTGTACCCAAAACCAGTACTCTGTCCAATCTGCATCCTGGCTTGTATTCCTCTTCAAGCTCCCACTTGAAGACAACCCACCACACTCCTTGTGGTGATAATCATGTGCCTGATTTTTTTCATTCTCATTATACCATCTTCTGCCTTGCTATACTCCCACTCAAATAGCAACCCCTATGAGTAACCTGTAATCAACAAACACTTAACAGATCTGGGACATCTGTTAGTCAAACTCGCTCTGAGAACGTCCAACCTCGCTTTGATACCAATTGACAGGACCGAAACTCCCCAAAGCTCTGACACAACTTGTCAGATTTAAGAGCACACATGATTACCATTGTATAAGCAATTAAACATGCAGAATAACCAGAAGAACAAATAACTATCAATGAGAAAACACACAGAATATGAGAGGCAACACACAATTGTATTCAACTCATTACAAAGGAAATTACAATAAAGAGATCACACTCTTCTTCCACCTCTGTGAGGCTTCCTCCTCAAGGGCTCCAAGTAATCTTCCCACCTGAGTAATCTTCTCTCATAGGTCACAACACACAACTAACACAAGCTATTGTTCACCTCATTGCACATCTGTACAATCGAGTACACAACCGTACTCCAAGTAGATATCTCCATGATCCTGCTGATGTATTGCTGTCACCTTGGATCTAGCTCCCCCGCCGATCTCCTTTCTGACCCTCGCATACACACATCCCTGCATATCAAACCTGATCTTACTTATACATACATGGGGAATCCTACTTGATTCCACCATGGGAAGAACTCTCCAAGATTCACATAGCTCTTCTCCAAATTCTTCACTTAACAATACAGCCCATGAGTCTATTATATAGATCTCATGCATACACTTATTAGACTTGCGGCTCAAGACTTTGAACAAGCCTTTAACATGCAAATTCTGCGTTCACTTAACTGACTGTTTGTCAACAGCAGTTCAGACCACCACAGGCGACCGACGTCGGTCCCTGCCTTCCTGGAGGTGACCGACGCCGGCCGATCCTCTGTCGATGCCGATTTCCCTTCTGCGTCCCCTGACCGATGTCGGTGTGGCCTGCCGATGCCAGCGACTGCATACGCCAGAAACCCTCCTGTTTGCCTTAAGGTGTAGCTTTTAGCTCCACACCCTAACAAGAATGATGTTGTAAAAATATTCATTTACCGCAAAATAGTGCAAAGATCTTTTGTATGATTTTATAAGTTTGTGTTGACTCTTAAGTTGCATACATTTGGCAAGATGATTATTCAATTTAGACACAAACTGGTAGGAGAGACTTCTTGAGATCATAGTAGATGGATATCAAGATTTGTGAATTAAGTTTTATATCATTTGGAGAAACAACATTAATGTATAGAGAGTTTTAATGTAACATCCCCATAAGGATTTACTAGAATAATGTAGTAAAAAAAATTATATGTACATAACACTTATTATTTCATTAGATTATACCATGAGATTCTACCTAGTGACCTTAAAATACTAAGTATATTAAACATAAGTAAACATATAGCAAAAATAGATACTGATCACTAGCATCTTATGTAACTCAACATAACTGCATAAGGATATTAATTATATTAAAATCCAACCACGACTATTAAAATAATACAACCACTATTATCTATGTATAGTAAGTAATCAATTACATTTCCAATAGGCATTACGTCTCAATATTAATAAAATATTAGATACAATGCTCCATGGAGCACGAGTCACTCTAACTCCAGTATCTATGATAATCTTAAGTGTATTCTTTAAGTAAGTATTGCAGTGGGGAGGGAGTGCATCATTCGAGCACTTTTCCATACCAACCACAGACCATCGATCCCCTGCACAATCACCCAAATAGGGAATGTCCCTCCCTTCATGGATGGGTAGATAGTGATGGTGTAAGAATCTAAAGAGACATGTTAGTACGTATGTGCTGTAATATTCTACTACATGATGTGTACCATAAAGAAAATACATTCTAACATGATATCAGAAAAACATGTAAATTATAATATGGAATGACAATGTCTATCTAAACATTAATTTGGCCAAAGTTTTCAAATAGAGAATGATCTCTAAGATCAGTCATACTCATACACACCACTTGATTGAATTATCTTCATCTAGCATTGGTGGTGCTAAATAATCTAGTGAAGTCCGTCTCACTACTTATTTAGTACTAGCAATGTGAGAGTTGGTTAAAACTATATAAACAACAAATTCATACTGATTAATTCCTACTATAAATTATAATTTAAGATAATTATAGAAATAATCACTTTTCATACAATTAGTCCATCAAACATATGAATGAATCTTATTCTTATTATTCATCACATAAACAATAATCATAACAAGCAAGTTTATTTACCAAATGGTAAATTACAAACTCATAATACAGAATCTACTTTCCATAAGTAAATGCAAATGTAATCAACAATCTCAAAACATATGGTACATACTACTCTATTATAGTAATAACATTAAGAAATTTTCCAAAGTATAATCTTTCTTTTCATTATACCTATTGAGAGGCTTTATTGCATAAAATTAAAGCACCCTATCCTTTAAGTTTTTGTCTTCAAATTTTAATCAAACTAAAATAATAGTTATTCATCCAATATATATTCATACCCACTATATATATGTATGTTGACCTAAGTTCACATATAAATATACAACATATATACTTGTTGCTCATAACATACATATATCCCATTATATATATAAATATATATATATATATATATATATATATATATATATATATATATATATCTTTATCGTTCTGCCATACTATGGCTTTTTCCATTTATTTCAAGATTATATTATTCAATAACCTTTTTATGAACAAGCATATAAATTTAAAAAGAGTCTCCTTAATTCCTTTATCCCCTAACTAAATTCATAATGAACTCCATATTAGATGCGGTAGGATTTTGACTCCAAATTTTTTCCAAATCCAATACTATGTTTCACCTGAATACCCAAGTCCATACATCTCTGTTTCATACTCTCAGAGATAACAATTTTTCCACAGTCCTTTAAGGTATATACTCGTAATGTTTCCAATCATATAAATAAAGACATATACTCATAAAACTCTTGAAATTCTCATATTTTTTATATACAAACTGTATATATTTAAATCAATCTTGTTTAAGTAGTAAAAATACATAGTCATTGGTTTATATGTATACACCCTGTTCAAACACAATGTCATTCTCTAACTTGTTCAAATTTATATCATAGTCTTGTGTATGTATATATATATATATATACACACACACAATCTTCATATCATACAATATTTTCAAAAGATAAGACACAGTTGATATATATACAACATATGTATATATATGTTATTCACACACATAGTTGACATATATACATATGTATATATGTATTCATTGTTTAATGAGAACCTTCAAACATAGTCTGTATAAATATATATTCATACTGTCACATATTACACAGTTTGACTAAAAGTCCATTTTCAATGTTAAAAACTTACAATTATGGCTTTGACATAATTATTTATGTTCTATGTTTCAAGCAACATATATATATGTGTGTGTGTGTGTGTGTGTGTGTGTGTGTGTGTGTGTGTGTGTGTGTGTGTTTGTGTTTGCATATATATATAGGTTATATATGTACCCTACATCTGTATTATTCCTAAATACCTAAACCTTGTATATGTAGAAATATACCAATTATGTTCATAATTTTATCTATCAAAATTTACACAGTTTGTTATCAAGTCAACAATCCATACATCAACTTCATTATGTATGTATAAAATTGAAATGACAGTATGCATATTTTTATATTAAACCATTTGAAGACATTTTAAGTTAGACCTAGTTAGTATATAACAATCCAAACCTACATATATTCCTATACACAAATATATATCCATATATGTATATAGATATATACCCATCAAGTCATTTCTATTTTTCTGAGTTCATAAATATGTGTGTGTGTCTTTAAAATATATTTCACCCATGTATATATCTTTTAAGATTTAAAACTCAGTTATGTGTGTGTGTGTGTGTGTGTGTATCATTCACCTAGGGTTTGATTTAAACTAGGGCATTGTATTTCCATGAATTTGACACATGCAAAAGATTAGATATATACTTTTGAATATAATATACATGGAAGACATTATGTAATAGAGCTAGGGCTAGTGGCAATTCAATCCAATATGCAATAGGATTGATCACTTTTAAAATCTTGAAGGATCCCACATATCTTGGTGAAAGTTTTGTTGATTTCTTGAATTTAATCAAGCTCTTTTATGGATTAATCCACAAAAATATTTTCTCACCTACTTAAAATTGCCTAATTGTTCTTTTTAGATTAGCATAGCTCTTTTGCCCATTATTGGCCTTACTCAATCTCTGCCTAATTATTCTGACTTGATCTTCCAATTTTGAAAGCATTTCAGGTCCAAAGACTACCTTGTCTTCCAACATGTCCCAACTAAATAGTGTCCTGCACTTTCTCCCACAAAGTGCTTCAAATGGTGGCATCTTCAAAGCAAATTGATATGAGTTATTGTATTCAAACTCAACCAATGGAAGGTATTATTCACATTTTTATTATTGATCCACGTAATATATATGAATAATATCCTCTAAGTCCTGATTAACTCACTTAATTTGACCATCAGTCTATGGGTGATATGCAGTGTTGAAGTTTAGTTGCATACCCAAAGCTAAATTCAAAGATAACCAAAATCTAGAAGTCATTATCGAATCATGATCCAATCTGATCTTCTCTATAAATCCATATAATCAATACACTTCTTTTATGAATCTTTTCATAAGAGTTGGCGTATCATCAGTCAAATTATATGGTATAAAATGTGCTACCTTAGTTAGTTTATCAACTACAACCAAGATCATGTCATGCCTATTCCATGATGATGGTAATATTTGGACAAAGTCCATACTGATCACCTACCATTTTCACTCTAGTATGTCATGTGGATATAACAACCTAGTCGGATGCACATGTTCAATTTTCACTCGCTAACATTCTAGACAATGTGACACAAAGTCTGTTACATATTTCTTGATTCCTTTACATAAATAAAGTGGTCTAAGCTCTACCATGAGATTAGTTACTCCTAGATGCCCTAAATATAGGGAATTGTGTAGTTATTTTAGCATTATGCTCCTTAGATTCTCTCAGTCTGGCACATACATCCTTCCATTATATCACAAAAGACCATCACTCTCTAAGTTGTATCCTTTATATATAGGATTTTGAGCATTCTCAGACAAAGATTTTCTAACCTAGTCATAGAATTCATCTCCTAGTGATAAATTGATCACATGATCCCTAAAAGTACTCCTAATAGTAGCCATAGTTTCTAGTACCTTTTATGACTTAAGGCATTAGCTACTCTAGTATCCTTGCCTTTGATGTAATTGATATCAAAGTCATAGTCAGATAAAAATTCTAATTATCATATTTGATGATCATTTAAATTTGGTTGGATGAATATTTATTTAAGTCTCAAGTTATCAATCTTGAGCTTAAATGATTTTCCCAAAAAATAATGTCTCTAAACTTGCAAAGCATGATCAATTACTATAAGTTCAATATCATAATGGGCATAATTCACCTCATAAGGCTTCATCTTCCTTGACTCATAAGCTATTACTGCACCATCCTACATAAGGACTCCTCCTAGTCAATCCCTAGTGCATCTGTGATCACTAAAAATTAAATATTGGGTTCAAGAACTCTTAACACTAGTGCTGGAGTAAACCTTCTTTTCAATTCTTAAAAATCTACTTCACACTTATCTGACTAGATAAAACTTTGATTCTTTCATTGCAGAGAGATAATCAAATTAGCTATCTTAGAAAAATTTGAAACAAATTTCCTATAATAGCTCGTTAATCCCATGAAACTCTTTATATTGTGGACATTTCTTGGTGCTATCCATTCCATGATGGTTCTTATCCTAGTTGAATCAACTTAAATACCATCTATTGAGATAATATGTCCCAAATATTGCACTTTATTTTAGAAAAATGCACACTTAGATAATTTTCCATACAACCTGTGCTTTCACAAACATTGCAAAATTAGCTCCAAATGTTAAAGATGTTCTTCATCCTTAGAATATATAAGAATGTCATCTAAAAAGACCAAAATAAAATGATCTAGATAATCTCTAAACACACTATTCATGAGATTCATGAATGTTGCAGATGCATTTGTAAACACAAATGGTAACATTGTAAACTCGTAATGCCCATAACAAGTTCTAAATGCCATCTTTGAAATATTCTCATATTTTATTCTTAATTGATGATATCCCACTCTAAGATAAATCTTTAAAAAGACCATTTATCCTCACATCTAATCAAAAATATCATCTATTCATGGTAGATAATACCTGTTTTTGATGGTCACTTTATTCAATATTCTATCATCAATGCAAAGTCAAAGAGTGACATCCTTCTTGATGAAGACAACTAGTGCACCCCATGGTGACACACTTGGTCTAATCAACCCTTTAGATAACAAATCCTAAATTTTTGCCTTTAATTTGACTAATTTAGTGGTTGTCATTCTATATGGAGCCTTAGACTGAGGTTTTGATCCTAGTTTGATATCAATAGAGAAATCAAAATCCCATTTAGGTGGTAATCCTAGAAATTCCTCTAGAAAAACATCATAAATATTCCTAAGAAAAGGATAATATTCAATTGATGATTCCTTAATTTTCTTAATTTCATTTATCTTGATGATAAATGCTTGACATCCTTTTCCTTGGGCCTTTCTAGGTTACATTGTAGAAATATGCCTAAGCCTTAACTCCATTTTTTCACCTGAATTAGTGTCTGATATACAGAATCATCTAGACACTCAACCTTTTTTAGATAATATTCAAGCTTAACCTTATGCTTCATAATCTAGTTGACTCTTAGGATCACATCAGATGACCCTAGTGGTGATACATAAAGATCAATAATCTTTGCAAATTTTGGCAACCAAATTTCTTCTTTAAATAAGCAATTATCAACTTGGACTTTAGAATCATTTTCATATTGTACCAACCATGCATTTTATATTACAAAAAATTTTCTATACAATTTATTTAGAATTATAGGAGCTATAAAACATTCCATATCTTTTATATCTATTAAAATGGAAACTGGATGTTTAAATAAAATTACTGATAGTTCTATGGGTGAATCTTGGAATTTGGCTTATCAACTGTCACATGAATATGTTGATAAAAAGTTTATTTCTAAGGAAAAGAACCTTTTTTACTCAAATTATCTTGGGTACATTCATGTGCAAAATTTTCACCTCCATAGATGAAGTAACCTCTTGATGATCCCTTTCTATCAGACTATTGGTTTCCCTTCAAATCATCTTTAAAACCATTATCCAGTTTCTTGCTACCTAAACCGTTGTTGAGTCTAGTATTTTGACTCTTGGAGTCTCCACTCCTCTACTTATAGTTATCCTTCTTAAAATTTTGCTTTGAACTTCCAAACTTTTTCTTAAACTTGTCATTGACCTGAGCAAGAGATTTCAAAATTTTTTTTGTTTGACTGCTTTCTCAAAAACTTGGTCCATGGTAGATGGTCCATGAACATCTACTTCTCCACAAATCTATGGTTTTAATCCCATGATGAACTTCCTTATCTTTAACCTCTCATTTTCCTAATACTGAGGTACATATTTTATAAATTTAGTGAACTATTCTTATATGAATTCAAAAATGCATCATATCTATAAATCAATCCTAGCTCATAGAATATAGATCATACATACACTTTAGATTGGGGATACACTTATTAAGCGAGAGCATGACCAATATGGGGATCTGTTAGACTCAATTAGGGGATCATTTGTATCATTTATTACAACATATCATGCTATGAAGAGTTCCAAAGCCTGCAGTCTAACACAATCGTACAAAAATCCTAATGGAGTCCTACGGTTTAAAACATTCTCTCTATTCTAATAGTAAGAAAGTAAAATCTAATCTAGTGCACACCAAATCTTGTGGCACAAAGTGGGGTTTAGAAACAATTAAATAAACATGTATAGGGAACTTTAAGTAAAATAAGTATGAGTAATACCCTAAAACATAAAATATTAAAGATAGATTATTCAAGCCAACACTTATGCTACTTCTATCTACTAAAAGAGAAGAGAATAAAGTTAGAATAGACTTACCTAAATATGAACCAATCAAGACTCAATATCTCCCTTAGCCAAAAGGGATTTGAAAGAAGTTTTTGTGGTTTGTAAGGATCACTAAAAAAGGCCAAAGCATCCAAGACTTATCCACAAGACTAGATTCTCCAAATAAGAAATTTCAGCTATGTTTCCTCAAGTAGAATGGTGAAAGAGCAAATGTGAAGAAGCACGAGTGAAAATAATTATTGATTGAACATATTAATAATGACCAAAATGATCTTTTATAAATAGGTGAATCTTACCCTAAATACTTTTAAGAACATCAACTATACAGGGTCGACTCAGTTGACCCAGTGTGTTTTCAAGGACAATTTACTAGGTCTAAGCTAGGTTGGCCAAAGGGATAACAAAATAAGAAAGTAGAGAATACCCCTAAATTGTACTGGGTCAACCTAGTTCACCCAGTATAGTCAACTATCCAAAAATAGTTTAAGACAAGAAAAGAAGGAATGAAAGAGGAAAAGACTGGAGGAGTACTCAGGGGAGGAGAAATAGCTTAGGGAAAGGTTTTAAGATCTAGTTGGATTGGTAATAATGTGGAAATAAGGGAAAATAATCTTATGAATCACCAAATTTGTACCCACCCCTTTCTTGGTGTACCCCTTAGGGCGTGCACTTAGAGAGATTGAGTATCGATGGGTTCTTGCAAGATGTAAAGCATCAGTATTTGATAAAAGTTAAAAATATTATGTGTGTACAATTCCCAATACTCATTCATCGACAAGTCTCCTTGTTTCAAATTCTAAAGATTTTTAATATTTCAGTCAAAATATAAGTGTGGAATCCACTATGATCTAAATAGTGTTACAAATTACTCTCAAGTAGTGGTGGTTGAATTCAGATTCATTTCTAACTTCTTGTTGGCATATAACATAGTTGCTTCTCTAGCCAATTGATAAGCTCCCTAAATGAATTTAATGACCTTAGAGTAGTTTATAATCTTGAAATACTTTTCCATTTTAGTCAACCATGCTTTATCTTCATCTCCCATAATGGTTCAGTCAAACTTAAGTGGATTGACTTTTTTCATATCCCTTGCCAATTCTGCAACTACACGTGCTCTCACATCTTGAAGCACTTCTTCATGTCTCTGTTCAAGCTCATTATAATGGGTTTCCTCCTCATGTCCATGAATTTCCTTCTCCAAGATTATGATTTTGTCTCTAGTCTCATTCATGGTTGCAGAAATCTGATTCAACTTGTTGCTTGTTCAGTGGTAAATTGGTTAGGATCAAATGGAGATTTATTATCATTGACATTCAAAGGACCCTCTCTAGATGCTCTTTCTCACACCATTCTTCTTTTTTATATAATAATAATATGAAAATGTTAATGAACTCATTAAGTTCTAGAGTTCAAGCTATAATTTTGATACCACAATGTAACATCCCCACAAGGATTTACTAGAATACTGCAGTAATTTTTTATTTATTTACATAACACTTATTCCTTTATTAGATTACACCAAGAGAATATTATTAGTTACATTAACATACTAAGTATATTAAACATAAGTAAACATGTAGTAAAAATAGTTACTGATCACTAGCATCTTATGTAACTCAACATAACTGCATAAAAAAAGTAATGATATTAAAATCTAGCCACGTCTAGTATAATAATATAACCACTACTATAAATGTATAGTAAGTAATTAATTATATTTATAATAGGAATTAATCCTTAACATTAATAAAATATTAGATACAATGTTCCACAGAGTATGAGTCACTCTAACTCTAATATCTCTGATAATCTCAAGTTTAGTCTTTAAGTAAGTAGAGCATCATTCGAGTAATTTTTCACACCAACCAAGGACCATTGATCCCACACATAATCCCCCAAATAATAAGTGTCCCTCCCTTCATGTATGGGTAGATAGTGATGGTATAGGAATATAGAGAGATACTAGTACTTGTGTGTTGTAAGATTTTACTACATGATGTGTATCATAAAGAAAACACATTCTAATATGATATCACATAAACATGTAAATCATACATATGGAATGAAAATGTCTATCTAAACATTAATTTGGACAAAGTTTTCAAATAGCTAATGATCTCTAGGATCAATCAAACTCATACACACCACTTGATCAGATTACCTTCATTTGGCATTTGTGGTACTAAGTAAGCTAGTGAAGTCTGTCTCACTGCTTAGTACTAGCAATGTGAGATTTAGTTTTTATATATATATATATAATAAATATATTTTTATTGATTAATTACTACTAGAAATCATAATTTAAGATAATTACATGAATAATCACTTTTCATACATTTAGTTTGTCAAATGTATGAATGAATCTTATTATTATTATTATTCATCACATAAACAATAATCATAACAAGTTTATTTACCAAACGGGTAAATTACAAAATTATAATACAAAATTTACTTTCCATAAGTAAATTCAAGTGTAATAAACAATCTCAAAACATATGGCACATACTACTCTATTATAGCAGCATCATTAAGAAATTAACTTATAATTCCAAAGTATAATATTTCTTTTCATTATACCTATTGAGAGGATTTATAGCATAAAATTAAAGCACTCTATCATTTAAGTTTTTGTTTTCATCTTTTAATAAAACTAAAACAATAGTTATTCATCCAATATATATTCATACCCATTATATATATGTATGTAGACCTAAGTTCACATATAAATATATAACATATATATACTTACTGCTCATAACCTACATATATCCCATTATATATATATATATATATATATATATATATATATATATATATATATATATATATATATATATATATATATATATATATTTTTTTCTTTTCATACTATGGCATTTTCCATTTATTTCAAGACTATATTATGCAATAACCTTTTTATGAACAAGCATATAAATTTAAAAAGAGTCTCTTTAATTCCTTTAGCCCACAACTAAATTTGTAATAAACTCTATATTAGATGTGGTATGATTTTGACCCCAATATTGTTCCAAATCCAATACTTTGTTTTACCTAAATACCCAAGTCCATACATCTTTGTTTCATACTCTCAGATATAAATTTTTTTATACAGTCCTTTAAGGTATATACTCGTAATATTTTCAATGATATGACTAAAGACATATACTCATAAAACTCTTGAAATTATTATATTTTTTATATACAAACTGTATATATTTAAATCAATCTTATTTGAGTAATAAAAATACACACTCATTAATTTATATGTATACACCTTGTTCAAACACAGTCTCATTCTCTAATTTGTTCAAGTTTATATCATAGTCTTGTGTATGTATATATATAAACAATCTTCATATCATATAATTTTTTCAAAAGATAAGACACAGTTGATACATATATAACATATGTATATATACACTATTCACACACATAGTCAACATATATACATATGTATATATGTATTTTTTGTTTAATGATAACCTTTAATCATAGTCATCATAGATATAAATATATACTCCTACTATCATGTATTACACGATTCGATTAAATGTCCATTTGCAATGTTAAAAACTTATAATTATGGCTTTGACATAATTATTTATGTTATATGTTTCGAGCAACAAATACACACACACACACACACACACACACCTTGCATCTGTATTATTCTTAAATACCCAAACCCTGTATATGTAGAAATATACCAATTTTGTTCATAATTTTATCTATCAAAATTTACACAGTTCATTATGAAGTCGACAGTCCATTATATGTGTGTGTGTGCGCGCACGCGCGCGCGCGTGTATACACAGACACACAAATATATATCCATAAATATGTATATAGGTATATACCCATCAAATTATGTCTATCTTTCTAAGTTCATGTGTGTATGTGTGTGTGTCTTTCGAATATATTTCACCCATGTATATATATTTAAAGACTTAAAAATCAGTTATGTATATATATATATAATGTAATATCATTAACTAGGGCATTGTATTTCCATGAATTTAAAACCATTATACCCAATGGCTAAGCAATCAAAACAAACTAGTTTGAAGTCTTAAGGATTTAGAAGGTATTTTGGATTAGTTATGTGGATGTCCAAGCCATCCACAGGGATAATCCTATGTTTTATTTCAAAATTCATTCATTTCTAAACCCTACAAATTTAAACCATAAATAGTAATTATGCAAGCAAATTAAATTAATTACTTCACCAACCTGGTAAGTAGCTTTCAAATCTGAGACAAAATGAACTTGTATTATTTTTCCTCCTTGATTTGTATTTCCCTTTTCTTTTTCACTGTCTCCCATTCTCCTCTCATCTCACTTTTTATCCTAATCTACTTCACCCATTGAGCTTTGCATGAAAATTTCCCCAACTCGTAGTCACCATGCAAACTCTATGATTTTTTAGTTTAACAGTGACTTGAAACCGGTTAACTACTATTAACCATGCTTAATAAAGCCCTAATTAAAAATTTACCTAATTATTTAATAATTAATATATTCATTTCAAAAAAATTCATATTAACCTATATTTCATGAATGAGAAATCCACTCTAAAGTCCACTTTTAATTATTTTACAAAATGATAATTATACTTTCAAATCTTAATGTAGTCCATACATGTTAGAAAGATTAGACTTAGATCTTAGGTTAGTATTTTAAGATAATTAAATATCCTTCAATAACTAATAAAATTAATTATCTCCTTTCACAATATCAATTATATTCTTATATCAAAATGATAGACCAATCAGTTACTAATTTCAATTATAACAAGATAATCATTTGTGTCATTACTAGTGTATATAGGCTATCTATGTCTTTCATTATTTAAATAGTTTGGTGTATATTGATATTATTGAATATCAATAATAGTAAGCTTAACATTATAAAACATTTTAAAGACATTTTTTAGTCTATATATAATAGTAATTAGATATCATCTATTAGATTTACATTTTTGTAATCATAAACAAATATAAGTAAAGTAACCTTATATAATCATACTGCAACATTAAGCACTAAGTCTACGTAAAATATACAAAATAAAATCACATACAATATTTATTCCATATTTATGTACTATCATTTAAAACATGCAAACTCTAATGGTTAACTATAATTAACTTTCAAAACATACTAACTCTAACAATCCAAACACACAATGCATATAAAATCTAAAATCTAATGTGGTGTGTGCATGGATTTAGCAGTTCTTCTATTGTCCTCACCATCTCCATCTATGTCATCCTCTCTGATGATGCTCTCCCTCCATCATGCTCTGAGGGATCAACTCTCTTGCATCCAACTCATGACAAGAAGGTAGTTAGTCAAATACATCATGATATATATTATAAAATAATGTGATAACAACAAATGTAACATAATCATTATGTAAAAAAATCACAATTAGCCATCTCATAATAATGAAATAATGAAATATAAGTAACATACATCTATCCCATAAAAATATCTAACTTAAAATTGAGTCAAAAATTAACAATCAGTTTAACAACCATAATAATCCAAGGATAATTACGTAAATCAATTTAGTGAAAAAATCAAGATGTAACATTTAATATCTATCATTCAACCTATAATTTCACTTGAGCATTAATGACTCAATAGTTTGATTCTTCAGCACATAAACACATAAGTATCATATATTTTTAGAGGTGATTGGAGCTTTATTGCCTAGACTATGCGTCAAGTTTTTGATTATCTAAAAGCCCTATGTTTTCATAAGAAAGTTACATGTGATGATCTTAATTTTTGTGACGTGTGGAAGGAGATGTTGCTGATAGTTTGGAATTTAATCTTGAAATTTATGGAAACTAAAATTTTCCAAGCTCTTGTACATTTTTTTGAGATTTAGGAAGCTGAAGAGGAACCCCATGAAGCTAGGGATGTTAGAGGGATATTGTAATTGGTAAAAGTAGTCAATTTTTAGAGAGGAAGTGATCTAGTGAGGAGGCAAAGAAGAGAGGGATTAGGATAAAACATCCTTCACCAAGTTTAGTCTTAGAAAATAAATGTATAAGGCATTAGGGAGTACTATACATTTTTTCTAATGATTGAAGTGATTTGAAATAATGAAACCACAAATGTTTGAAGTGTACATGTCTACATATTTGGTCCAAGTTGTGTGTCTTGATTTGAGTGAATATCAAAGAATCATAGAGCTAGGGGTATCTTTAAGTGGATACCATGTTTTTTCTTGCATCATCTAGTATCAAAGTAGGTTTTTCCTAGTGGATTGTGTGTGTGAAGAATCTAATTGAGTAAATTGGCAAGCTGTGTAAGATAATTTTGCATTAGGATAAGTGATGGTACATAGAGGTAATGTTGTTAAAAGAGGAGAAATGACAAGAGGGCCTCAAATTTTAGACTTGGCAGAAATGATGAGAGGAATACAAGTAAGGTTGGATGCAATGGAAACAATTTAAAGAAATGAAACTCATGCTGAGGATGTGAGTGAAGATGAAGAAGAAGTAGCTCTAGATCTTGGAGTGGAGAACATGGAGAATGAAGTTGGGAATATATTTCTCATATCTATGGTGAAGCTTGGTATTAAACCAACACTGGAGACACCTTGATACAATGGGAGTTTGAATCTTGAGGACCTTATGGATTAGATAGTATATATGGCTAAGTATTTTGATAATGAGTCTATGGAAGAACCTAAGAGGTTAATTTTTTCTTATAACAAGTTGAAGTTTCATGCCTCCTTATGGTGGGATCATGTACAAGATGAGAGATAAAATAAAGGTAAGGAAAAGATAAAATATTTGGATAGGATGTTAACAAAGTTGAAGGCTCATTATTGCATTTTTATTATCAAATGAGTTTGTTTAGGAAATTGCAAAGTTTAAGGCAAAATGAGATTAAAATTAAGGAGTACACCAAGAATTTATATAGACTCACTATAAGAGATAAACATATGGAGGATGATCAGGAGAAGTAAAAATATATGTGAATGGGTTGCATTTTACAATTCAAGATGAAATTGGTTTGTTGAACTCAAGAAATATGGAAGAATCCTATTGAAGTGCATTGAAGTTGAAAGATAAGTTTTTAAGGAAAAAAACAAACTCTAGAGGTAGAGGAAGGTCTTCGATAGGATTAAAACAAAGAAACTATGGTAGAGGACAAAAAAACCATTGTGGAGATGCACGTAACTCATAAAAATAGAAATCACGCATGAGAGGAGATTAATCTTCTATATGGAGAATATCATTTAGAATAGGTAGAGGTGGAAGATTTCAAGGTAAGTGTTTTGAATGCAATAAGTATGCTAGGCATAGATCCTATGAGTGTCCATAAAACCCTCAAAAAAACAATATGAGGATTGAAGTGAGTAATCATGTTAGTTAGGATGATGAAGAGAGTTTTTGATCCCCAACACACATAGAAGATCCATAACAAGGAGAGGCTCTATTGATGAAGAGATTACTCTCGAAACTAGCCAAGGAGGTGAATGAACATGTATAAAAGAAGAGTTTATTCTAGACTATTTGTAAATATGGAGGAATGTGTTTTAAGGTGGTGAGTGATAATGGTAGAATATATAATTTGGTTTATCAAGAGATGGTTTAAAGGGTTAGTACATCCTATGCCATATAATTTTTCATGGTTGCTTAAAGGGCATCAAGTGATAGTGAATGAGAAATATATTGTGAGTTGTCAAATTGTTTCATATAAGGATGATGTATTATGTGATCTTATGCCCACATATGTGTTTCATGTGTTATTGGAAAGGACATGGTAGTTTGATAGGAGAGCCATGCATGATGGAAGATAAAACATATAAAATATAATGGCATATGGCAATAGATTCACATTGAGTCCATTGAGATATATAGGAGATGAGGTGGAAAATAGTTCCAAAATGATGTTGGTTTTTGGTAAAGAGTTTTTGAAGGTGACCAAGGAGAAGGAGACATGTTTTTATCTAGTTTCAAATCCTACGCAACTTATGATTACAACTAAGTTGAGTGATATTCCTATGGAAATTTATAATATGTTAAAATTATGTCAAGTTAATTACCAAATGGATTACTACCTATGAGAAGTATTAGCCATCACATGGATCTAGAGTCAGGATCAAGTTCACCTAATAAGATAGCCTATAAAATAACTCCATCTAAGAATGAAGAGATAAAGAGGAAAATGCAATATTTTTTAAAAATGGGACTAATATGAGATATTTTAAGCCCATGTGCAGTCCCAACTTTGTCAGCACCAAAAAAAGGTGGAGAGTGGAGAATGTGTAAAGATTCACATGCAATCAATAAAATCACCATTGAGTGCATGCTTCCATTACCAAGAATGAATGAATTAATGGATTTTTTGAGTGGAGATAGGTACTTCACCAAGATATAATTGAAGAGAGGTAGCATCAAATGTTAATCATGGTTATTGATGTTTGGTAGTCATTGATGTCAAAGAGAGCATGTGGTATTAGTGCATTAATGACAAAGTGATAAGATTGATGGTTTTGAGAGTGTTTGACTTAATGAGGCAATTGATATATGATATTTATGGTATGGGCATGTTTAAGAGACCCTATGGGATGTTATGAGTGCTTATGTAAGTGAATTGAATTCATCAGAATAGTCAAATAAATGTCTAAGCTCAAGCAGTCATCTTGACAGATAAGGCTGAGTAAGCAGTTTGATGATATCATATTTCATATCTGTGAAAGTTTAAAGATAATATTGATATATGGATATATTAACCTATGTGAGGAGATCATATGGTTTAATTTTTAGGTCTAGACATGGATCATAGCAAAATTTATTAAGGTGTAAAGTTATCTTCTTAGACAGAGTTCACTAAGTTCCCATACTTAGCCAAATTTACATCATCAAAGATATATGGTGAGCATTTAATCAGATCAAAAATCTAAAAATGATAATTCAATATGACCAAATAAGGATCCAATATCATGGTTCAAATTCAATTATTCAATATTGCACGCGCTAGTGACATATGCCACAATCATAGAGTTTGAATAGTAGATCTAATGATGAGTATGAAACCTATTAGATAGAGATCAACGGTGAGCACATGATCATGTATATGATGATACAATAGTGCATATTTATTAAATATGTCAAATAATACTTATAAAACATGTGGGGATGCCAAGTGGTATAAGTTCATTGGATTCAAATAGTCAATATGCTTAGAAGGCATGCAAGGGTGCCAAGTGTCTTAATCGTGGTATCGTAGATCAATGATCAATGGTGAGAAATGAAACTTAAAGTCTAGGATACTCTAGAGGAGATTTAAAAAGTGTGTTTACTCAAATTTTTTATGGATCATGAGATGATGTCAAAATTTTTGATGTTTAGCATTAACACAGTGACCATTGGAATTTGAAGATTCAAATTAATGAGGGAAAACTAGTTTGTAGTTTTTAAGCTATATATTTTGATATAGAATGGATTTATTGATGCAGTAAAAATAAAAGTTGTAAATGAATTCAAGGAACATCTAGATAATCTATTTATAAGGTTTGAATATTTTTATATTCAAAGTTATTAATCTCCAAAGTTGACTATGTGTTTGACCATGTTCTGCAAGTGACTTGAGAAGGATAGTTGAGTTGTTCTTGATAGTATTTTGAGGTTTCAATATGAAATAATTATTTAAGAGTATTTTATACTCTATGAAGTATATATGTATGTATTTTTGAGGTTTTAACAATCCATCTCTAGTGTGAACAAAGGCTTAAAAGTTGACTGTGTTTGTTAAATGCACTGATAATTTGAGTGGCCATCTTGTAAATGTAAGTTGAAGGTGTTTTGATCAAAGTTAAGGAAGAAAATGAGCATGGATATTTTATATAAGTATATAAAACCTATGATAATACATTATTTTTCATGATATGCCCCTGATCATATATGAAGAGTCAAAATAGTATGACTGTATATGACCATTCTAAGTGGTCATTCTAAGAGAGTTGATTTGAGTACTTAGGCCTATATTGAAGTTTCTGAGGCACATGGAAGTGTTGCAGAGGTCCTAAAGGGTTAACCCATCTGATATAATCATATGGATATATGAAAGACTTGAATTTTTTCTTCAAAATCTTGAGATTATGTTTTCTATTTATGAAGACATGAAGAGCAAGGAGACCTAATTGGTAGGTTCAAGTATTGAGTTGGTGTTCTAGGTGGCATGGATCCATGAGGGAGTGAGAAAGGGTATATTAGAGATATATTTTATGTATTATAATAATTATTAAAATATTAAGGTGGTCTAAGTAGTCTCACATGTAACGTGTGAGTATGAAGGCCTAATTGTTTTAGGTCTCACCAAGACCTAATGGTGGTTTGGGGATAATAAGGTATTGGTCGATCTAAGGAGTGTGTGGTTCTTACATGAAACATGTATGAGAACCTATTTCAAAGGTGGTTCAAATATTTAAAGCATATTGGCTGACCAAGATGGGTTAAAGGAAGAGATTGGTATAAGTACAAGGTCTAATTGGACTAATTGGCTTTGTTGTGTGAGTGTGGATTCAAGCGAAGGAGAGAACCTTTGAAAGAGAAGCTACAAGTCATTGAGGAACAAAAAAGAGTTGAGAGGATTAGTCATGCTAATCTGATCAAAAATGTAGGAGGATACATAGTTCATTGGACTTAATGAGCTTAAAAGAGGCAGTTTGAGTAAGTTAGCCCTAGAGGCAGCTTGAGAGAGATTGGAGTTGAAGAGTGAAAACAAAGGTGATCATCATCAATTAAATAATAGAAATAGGTATTCAAGGTTATCTATTAAGGTAGATGAGTGGGTTCTTGGTTTCCTAGGGTATTGGTTCTTCCTTTCAAGGTAAAGATTGCTAAAGGTCTAGTTGTTATGGGTGCTCAATTAGATAGGGGAAATATCTCCTTGTGGGATTGGTGTCTCACTAAACTAAGGGATGGGTGTTATTTGATAAATGAGTATTGTTATAAATGTTGGATCTTATTTTATAGGATTGTAGTCTATCTTATAGGGTTAAGTGGGTTTTATCCCCCAAGAGGGTTTACCACATATATGATGTGTTCATGTGATGTATACTCTTATGTATGCTTTGGATGTATGTACTTTCATGTTTATGTTTCTTGATCAAGTTGATGTATGTTGAATTTTTAATATTTGGGAATTAAATTGGATTATCTTACATCAATGATTTACCCCCCTCAGTCATTATACCTCTAACAATTGGTATTAGATTCAGACCTTTTGTGCAAGTTTAACCACTTGAAGGTGATCCAAGGTACAATATGGGTGAAAAGACTATCATGTCTGATAAAGTAGTTTTCCATGATAGTGTAGAAGAAGAAGTGTTATATGACATCAAGGATTAAGAAGTTGATCTAGAAGTTGAGCTTATGGGTGCACTTGGTGAACTAAAGGAGCAAAATAAGAGGAATTATAAAATAAGGAATATGATCAAGGGTCTTGAATCACAAGTAAGTTCTCTTGAGGTAAGTTTGTTAGGAAAGTCTAAGAGAGGGGAAAAGAAGAATCAGATCAAATCAAGCTCAATAACGAGCTAGAATCCTTAAAATCAAGCTCAAGATCAAAAGATGATAAAGAGAAGATCAACATTATGGAAGATAAATTAAGGGTTACAAAGACAAATATGAGTTCAAAAGAGGAAGAATGTAGACACCTCAAGACTCAGTTAGAAGAGACAAATGCCAAGTTGAGTTCAAAACAAGTTGAGCATGATGATTTCAAGTCCAATATTGATTCTATGAAGATTATTGAAGAACAAGCATGTAGATTGAAGGATGACATGGCTAAAGAAGATAAGAGGGATAAGGAGACTATCCAAGTTCTTAGAATTTAGTTAGAGGCTATAAGTTCAAGTTTGAGAGCTAAAGAGGATGAGAGCATTCAATTGAACACCAAGATAGATTCATTGAAGGATGAGCATGAGTAATTTGTTGTTAAGATAGGCAAGCTTGAAGAAGATCAAAAGAGAGTAGGATAAGATAAAGAGGATGGCAACATGAAAGTCAACAAGATAAATTAGTTCAAGATAAAAATGAAGAAGCTAATCAGATAGCCAAATTCTTCAAGGTATGCCAAATATTTTATGGGCCATTATTTTGCATGTAATTTTTTTGGTCATAAGGAAATAAACTGTAGAAGGAAGAGCATATGGCTAGCTAGAGGTGTGGATAATATAGTCTGCTATAATTATCATGACATGGGACATATTGCTAAATTTTACCCTAGAATGCATGAGAAAATACTAACCCAGGTTTGGAGACTTAAGATAGTCAACCTTGAGCATAATAAACCTATGAGATAAGATGGTATGTTTGCTAAGATTCATAATATTCATCAAGTAGAAGGTATGAATGATATTATTTGTTTCAGTTATCATCTAGTTGGTCATATTGCAAGATATTATTTTATATGTAAGATTTTTGGTCATAAGGCAAGAAATTATAAAAGGAAGAGTAGATGGTTAGCTAGAGGTATGGATAAGGTAGTCTAC
This sequence comes from Torreya grandis, assembly GCA_037957365.1. Lineage (NCBI taxonomy): Eukaryota > Viridiplantae > Streptophyta > Pinopsida > Cupressales > Taxaceae > Torreya > Torreya grandis. Next base: position 1,297,754 of record JARHVA010004094.1, on the reverse strand, counting down.
TATAATTATCATGGCATGGGAAATATTTCTATATTCTACCCCAAAATTCATGGGAAAAGACTAACCCAGGTATGGAGACCTAAGATAGTCAATATTGAGCATATGAACCTAAGAGACAAGATGGTATGTTTGTTGAGATTCATAATTTTCATCAAGCAGAAGGTATGAATGATGTTATTTGTTTTAATTTTCATCTAGTTGGTCATATTACAAGATATTATAAATTCAAGATCTCAAGTCATGAGAAGGTGAATGGACATCCTAAAGTGCTCAAGAAAGGTCAGTCCTTGGTATGGAAACCTAAGGAAGTGAAAATCAAGAAAACTAATTTAGTTGAGCTAAAATATCAAGGGGACTGCCTCCTAAAGCAAATGTGGAACCAAATATGAATAAGGTTTAGGAATGTGAAGAGAATGTGTCATCTTTCTAGATAGAAAAAAAAATCAAAGGTTAGTTCAATTCAAGCTCAAGGAAAGACCAAAGTGCTAATTGAGGTTAGTTATAAGGTATGTATGGATCCAAGAGAATATCCTAATTTTGTTGAGAAAGTTTCATAGAAATAACATCAGTTGTCAGTGCCCATTGATGAGGTTCTTTCTTTAGTTGAAAAGGTATGTCATGAATCTTTGTTGTTGTCAATCCAATCTTAGAAGAAAAGGATAATATATAGAGTGTTAGTTGTGTTTCTAAGACTACTTATCTCATTTTATTTTATTAAGTAAAGTACCTCAAAAAACCCAATTAGAATTAGGAAGTGTTGCTTAGGTTTTTGAGACAACTTAACTTATTTTCAAGGAAGTTAATTAACTTAGAGAACCTGATTTTCACTACAAATGAGCTAAGTTACCTTTAGCTTATTTCAACTATTGAAATGGACAAGTAAAAGGATTTGAGTGATGTTTTTAAGTAGATTCCTTTAGTCCTTTGGAGTAATTAGGAACAACTAAGGAAAGAAAAACAACAAAATGAAAAATAACATTAGTAGAACCTAAGTTATTTATTCAAGAGACTAGCTTCAAGTCATATAACTGACACACACAAGGCCAAAATGCAAAAAAAATCAAAAAGGGGGTTCCCCAAAATCTTAAAGTGTTAAATTTTGGGGACATTAGGACCCCCTTGGGGGATCCCTCAGTGGAGATTTTAAAACTTTTGGTGATATCATAAAAGGGGACTATGGGGGCTGAGAGGAGTGAACAAAGGCTTGAACTCTTGCTTCAACCTATTTATGTAATGAATTCCAATCTTGGATGAGTTTGGCTAAGCCAAACCCTATTTGTTTCACCTTTGAGTTAAAGTTTTCCAGCAACTATTTGTTTCTTTCTAGCTCTTCTATAATAATGGATTTCCCTTTCCACGCTGATTTCATAGGGGTCCTTATTTCAATAGGTTTTAGTTTGGGGATAAATAATAATTTGAGAGGGAGGACATCTAGGGGGACTGAGATAAGTTATTCTAGGGGGTAGAGTTAGAATGCTGGTGGGATCCCTTGGTAAGATCTTCCATTGAGGAGTCATCCTAGGAGTCTTCCCCTGAAAAAGAACCCCTAGGGGAAACCTCTTGACCTAAAAAGGGCTTGGTCATGCTTAATAAGAAGGAGAATGAAACCTTGGTTAAGTATGGGATTATAATCATTCACTTGGTGAAGCAAGATGGCACTCTCAAGGGATTTAAGTAGCAAATAGGGAAGACTGATTTTGAACCCAATAAGATGATTAAGAAGCAAAAAATGGTGGTAAAGTATTAATGTATATTTACTTTCTAGTGTCATGTATAATATAATCTGGAGGCAAATGTTGGGCTAGTAGTGTGAGAGATCAACTCTTGGGAAACCTTTTTTGTCTGTCTACACAAAATCATTTGTCCTAAAAAATTATTGTAGGGACTCTTACTTTTTTGATTGATCCTTTAATTCCTTGGTGCCTGCACATGACATTCTAATGGTGTTTTAGATGAACTCCTTTGAGACATTAATGGTGATGTCGTACAAAGTAACCTTACACTTTATCCAATCTACCATAAAGTCTTAATAAATTTTAGCCTTATGCTAAGTGACACATTTAATAAATTCCTTGAGTCCCCCTTTTTTAAGCTTATTCCAAAATTTATTTTGGTCGTGAGATTCCTTGTAGGATGTAGGCTCCAATCAATCCATATCATCACCCATGGAGACTGAGAATGCAGAGTAAAAATGGGAGAGATGATTTTTTTTTATGGGGCATAAAAAAATGAGGCATAAATGGGTGGGAAGTACTGCCTAAGGCACACAAAAATAATTAAGTCCCCTTCTTTTGAAATGATTGTGGATCATCTTAATTGAGATCCACCCCATCAAGGTGAGGTCATGCACATGTAGAGAGATGATTTTTTTAATTTTCATTAGTACCTTCAGCATAGATGGCATCAAAAACTTTAGAGGGGACACTGCTTGCATCATGATTTCTTGTGAATTTTAGAATGTTTCAATTAGATTTATAGTAGATGTTTTGTGAATTTTTTCCTTTAAATTGGTGGACATATTTATTTTAACATATTGCCTTTTATCACTTTAATATTTTTATTTTTAGTTCTCTACCTTTTCACCCATGTATGTATTATATTAGCATTATAATAGGATGAACTAGCCTTTGTAGCATGTAGGTTACCTCATTACTATTCACATGCATTGATAGAAGCTTCTGAGCTATTGGGGTGATGTGATGAGTGCTTATCATGATAACATTTTAGGATATTAGTGCTTAGAATGATAAAATTTTAGGCTATCAACAACACTTTTATAGCCTATACAATGAGTTAAAAAAATCATTTTAATCTTATTTTTATGGCCTTAAGATATCCACATTTTTTTCTATTTACAACCATTTATTTCTTTTCCATCATATTTTGAACATATTGCTCTACCCCTCCTTAGTATAATGGGTGGTGCACATTTTTTCAATTATGATTTGGGTTTATTTTTTTATTTTTTTGCTTACTAAATTCATTTCATTTATCAATGAATTCCCCATATAAATATGGGTCCTTCTCTCAAATAATTTCATCTCATATTCATTTGTAAAACTATTAAATGCACATTTTTATCTTTAGTAGGGATTGGGATTAATCAAGGTGGGCAAGGGATTGGGTGTTTGATCACCTGTTGAAGACATTTTGTAAGAAAATCCCCATTTATTTCTTTTTAAAATTTCCCTCTTTCATTTAGTGAAATGGGTGTATTTGTTTTACTAATAGAAAAAATATGGTACTAAGGGGCATTCCAACATGTTACAAAGGGGGTATCGAGGAACATTAAGATTTTGAATAGGTAGGCCATAAAAAATGTGGGTATCCTCTATGTCTACCTCTCTTATTCTTTCCAAACTACATCTTGCCCATTGCTTTATTCAATATGTTTATAACTAAATGAGTTATTTGTAACTTAGATAGTGTTTTTGGGGTTTGTTGTAAGTATCTTAGTACTCAAGCCTCATACTAAAAAATTAAAATAAAAATAATATTAAAAATAATAAAATATAAAAATATTAACTAAACCAAAGTTATGTTTATAAATAATATGTTAACTTACTAGATTCTCCTCTTGTTAAAAAAAAACATTAAACTAATTGATAGGACATGTTTCCTATACCACTTCCTTTTGATCTGGGGGTTGATCTAGTAATTGACCTTCATTTTTCTTCTCTTTCCCCTATTTTAAAGTTTTTTACCTCTTACTTGATATCAAGATCTATAGGAATAATGATAGAGTCAACTATTTAGAATGGTAGAGGCTAGTTATTTTACCCTCTTCTCATTCCACAAGCTAAATAGGAAAAATAATCACTCCCCCACATTTTTAACTTCAGAGGATATTCTTTCAATGTGTGGGTTCAACTAATGCAAATATTTAAGTAGATTCCTTGAGATTTGTGTTAGGAAAAAAATCTAATTTTGTTTTAGAGTTTAAGCCAATCTTAAGTTGATTTCTTAACTTTTCAAAAAAATTAAAATATAACAAATGGTAATAATGAAAATTAGGAAAAATGTTGACCTTAACCTCAAATATTCTACCTAGTTTAAATCTTCTAATGCCAATGTATCATCAAATTCTTAATAGAATTAAATGTAATGTCATTAGCATACCTAATTACACACCTTACTAACACAATTATTTGATTAACTTAATTATGTGGGAAATTAAAGTTAATTAATACTATAATTGAGATGAATTTGGGGAAAAGTGAATACAATTGATCACCATTCATCATGAGTTCATGATCCTAAATCATCAATGGACCTATTTCAACTAAAAAAGGTTTAAATTAGATGTGAGTGAATAAATTAAGGTGTTTATGGAAAAATAGTAACACACATTACATACTCATAGTTAGGTTCATTGGGGGTCAAATTGGCCCAAAATGCATTTTTTATTGAACTAATCAAGTGATTTATTTAATCAATGATTAAATTGAAGTGAATTGAGCTCTAAATTGTATTGTTTACTCTCAATTGGGTTCAAGGGGCTCAATTTAGCCAAAAGTACATGTGTGATTGAAGCAATCATTTTATTGATTCAATCATTGACAAAATTAAGGTGAATTGAGTCCAAAATTGCATCATTTACTCCTAATTAAGTTCACACAGTTCAAATTGTCCCCAAGTGCATCCATGATTTAACCAAAGGTAGGTGACAATTTTAACCAGTTAATTATATATATGGATACAATTTATCCATGTTTGGGGTTCCTCTCTCAATCCAGTTCAAATTTTATTTACTTTAATAGTTTGTTGTTTGTTTATTTTGTATCTATTTCAAGCATTGTTAATGTAATTGTGTAGCTCTATATCATTTCATGTAAATATTATCATTATATTTAATACTTTTTTATGTTTAAATTTTATTTATCTTTTTCATTGTAATTCTAGAATGTTTCAATTATAATTATAGTAGATGTTTTGTGAATTCTTTCTTTTAAATTGTTGGAGGATGCATTTATTCTAATATATCACCTTTTATCACTTTTCTCTTTTTATTTTTAGTTATCTACCATTTCACCCATGTATGCATTATATTAGCATTATAATAAGATGAAATAGCCTTTGTAGCATATAGGTTACCTCATTGCTATTCCCATGCATCGATAGAAGCTTCTGAACTATTGGGGTGATGTGATGAGTGCTTAGCATGATAATATTTTAGGCTATCAGTGCGTAGCATGATATCATTTTAGGCTATCAGCAACACTTTTTTGCTTATGCAATGAGTTAAAAAATCATTTTAATCTTATTTTTGTGGCTTTAAGATATCCACATGTTTTTCTTTGTCTACAACCATTTATTTCATTTCCATCATATTTTAAACTATAACTCTACCCCTCCTTAGTATAATGGGTGGTGCACATTTTTTAAATTGCGATTTGGGTTTATTTTTTTATTTTTTTGCTTACTAAATTCATTTCCTTTATCAATGCATTCCCCATATAAATATGGGTCCTTCTCTCAAATAATTTCATCTCATATTCATTTATAAAACTGTTAAATGCATATTTTTTTCTTTATTAGGGATTGAGTTTAATCAAGGTGGGAAAGGGATTGGGTGTTTGATCACCCATTGAAAACATTTTGTAAGAAAATCCCCATTTATTTCTTTTTAAAATTTCCCTCTTTCATTTAGTGAAATGGGTGTATTTGTTTTAATAATATGAAAAAGATGGTACTAGGGGGCATTCCAATAGGTCACAAAGGGGGTATTGAAGAACATTAAGAATTTGAATGGGTAGGCCATAAAAAATGTGGGTATCCTCTATGTCTACCTCTCTCATCATTTCCAAACTACATGGTCTAAAAACCTTGCCCAATGTTTTATTCAATATTTTTATAACTAAAGGAGTTATTTTTAACTTAGATAGTGTTTTTAAGGTTTGTTGTAAGTATCTTATTACTCAAGCCTCATACTAAAAAATTAAAATTAAAAACAATAAAATATATAAATACTAACTAAACAAGAGTATTACTAAAATGTTAACCTTAATCTCAAATATTCTACCTAGTTGAAATCTTTTAATGCCAACGTATCATCAAATTATTATTAAAATTAAATGTAATGTCATTAGTAGACTTAATTACACACCTTATTGACCCAATTATTTGATTGACTTAATTTTGTGGGAAATTAAAGTTAATTAAACTTAATATTATAATTGAGATGTATTTGGGGAAAAGTGAATACAATTGATCACCATTAATCATTAGTTCATGGTCCTAAGTCATTAATGGACCTATTTCAACTAAAAAAGGCTCAAATTAGATGTGAGTGAATAAATTAAGGTGTTTATGGAGAAATAGTAACACACATTACATACTCATAATTAGGTTCATTGGGGATTAAATTAGCCCAAAATGCATTTTTATTGAACTGATCAAGTGATTTATTTAATCAATAATGAAATTGGAGTGAATTGAGTTCCAAATTGCATCATTTACTCCTAACTGGGCTCAAGGGGCTCAAGTTGGCCAAAATTACATGTGTGATTGAAACAATCATTTTATTGATTCAATCATTGAAAAAATTAAGGTGAATTGAGTCTAAAATCACATAATTTACTCCTAATTAAGTTCACACAACTCAAATTATCCCAAAGTGCATCCATGATTTAACCAATAGTTTGATTGGTTTAGTCAGTGATGAAATTAAGTAAAATTGAGCCCTAAATCTCATTGTATACTCCAAATTAGGTTCACAAGGTTTTAATATCCTCAAAGTACATCCTCAATCACTGATGAAATGGGGAAAATTAAGTTCAAAATCACATCATATACTCCTAATTGGGTTAATGAGGCTCAAATTATCCCAATGTACACCTATGATTGAACAAATCAAGTGATTTATTTAATTAGTGATTAAATTGGATCCTATTAAGCCCCAAATCGCATCATATACTCTAAATTAGATTCAAGGGGCTTAAATTGGCCAAAATGAATTTATGATTAAGCCAAACAAGTGATTGGATCAATCAATGATTGAATTGATTCCAACAAGTCAAAAATCACATTGTATACTCTTAATTGATTTTATAAACCTCAAATTAGCCCAAAATACATTTATGATTGAATTAATCAGGTGATTGGTTAAATCAATGATGAAATTATGGAGTATCAAAAATAAAATATCATTATATACTCCTAATTAGTTTAATGAGGATCAAATTAGCCTAAAGTGCAGCCTTAATTGGTTCAATCATTAACAAAATTGGGATGAACTAAGCCAAAAAATGCACTGTATATTCCAAATTTGGTTCATAAGGCTCAAATGGGCCCAAAATGCATCTATGATTTAACCAATTAACTGATTTATTCTATTAGGGATACAATTGGGTTGAATTGAGCTCCAAATCTTATCATATACTCCAAATTAGGTTCATAGGGATGAAATTGGTTCAAAGTATTTCCGTCATTGAATCAATCAAGTGATTAGTTCAATCAATGATAAAAATGGGGTGAATTGATCCCCAAATTGCATCATATACTCCCAATTGGGTTTACAAAGCTTAAATTAGCCCAAAGTGCATCTCTAATTAAACTAATCAAGTAATTGGTTCAATCAATGACAAAATTGGGGTGAATTTAGCTCTAAACTCATCATGTACTCCTAATTAGATTCATAGGGATCAAATTGGCCCAAAGTGAATATGTTATTAAATTGATCAAGTGATTACTTTAATCAATGATGAAATTAGGATCAATTGAGCCTCAAATCCCATCATATAATTTTGAATTGGGTTCACAGGGCTCAAATTGGCTTAATGTCCTTTTTTTAATTTAATCAGTGATAAAATTGGGGTGAATTGAGTCCAAAATTACATCATATGTTCCCAGTTAGTTTCATAGTTCTCAAATTTCCCCAATGTGCATATGTGATTGAGCTAATCAAGTGTTTGATTCAATTGGTGATGTAAATTGCACCAATTGAGCCTTAAATCACACTATATACTCTTGATTTGGTTCATGGGGAAAAAATTAGTCCAAAATTCATCCATGATTGAACCAATAATGATTGTTTCAATCATTCATGAAATTGGGATAAATTAATCCCTAATCATGTCATATACTTCCCATTAGGTTCATAGTGATGAAATTGGCCCAAATTATGTTAATGAGTGAACTAATCATGTGATTGATTTAATAAATGATGAAATTGGGGTTTATTAAGTCCTAAAGCACATAATATACTCCTAATTTGGTTCACTATTCTCAAATTAGCCCAATGTGCATCCTTGATTGATTTAGTCAAGTGATTAGTTTAGTTAGTGATGAAATTAGGGGAATTTGAGCCCTAAATCACATCTTATACTTGTAATTAGGTAAAAATGACCAAATTATCCAAAAATATGTATGTGATTGAATCAAACAAGTTATTATCTAAATCCATGACAAAAGTGCAACCAATTTTTCCCAAATTTGCTTCTTATACTCCTAATTAGTTTTACTAGGCTCAAATTGGCCCAAAGTCTCTATGATTGAACCAATTGAGAGATTGGTCATATCAATGATGAAATTATGGAAATTTAAGCCTCATTTATCATCGTATACTTCCAATCAGGTTTAAAATGATCATATTATCCCAAAATGTGTATGTAATTACACCATTTAAGTGATTGGTTCAATCAATGATAAAATTTGAGTGAATTGAACCCTAAATTGCATCATATACTCCCAATCATGTTCATGGGGCTGAAATTGGCCCAAGTTGCATATGTGATTGAACCAATTAAGTGATTGATTCAATTAGTGAAAAAACATGGAAAACATTTATCCTTAAATCACATCGTATGTTCCCAATTAGTTCACTGGGTTGAAATTGGCCCAACATGCATATGTGATTAAACCAATCAAGTGATTGGTTAAATCAATGATAAAATTAGGGATAATTGAGACCCAAATCACATTGTATACTTCCAATTAGGATTTTAAGGCTCAAATTGGACCAAAGTGCATCTGTGATTGAAATAATCAAGTGAATGGTTTAATCAATGATGAAATTGGGTTGAGTTGAGACCTAAATTGCATCGTATACTCCTAGATAGGTTCGCAAGGATTAAATTTTCATGAAGTACATTCATGATTAAACCAATCAAGTGAATGGTTCTATCAATGAATAAATATAGGCCAACTAAGGCCCAAATCACATTGTATAATCCCAATAATGTTCACAGGGCTCAAATTAGCTCAAAGTGCATCCATGATTAAACCAATCTTGTGATTGTTCAATTAGTGACAAATTTGGGATGAATTGAGCCCCATATTACATAATATACTCCCAATTAGGCTTATGGGGATCAAACATTCCCAAAATATATTCATGATTGAACCAATTGAGTGATTTATTCAATCAATGACAAAATTGGTGTCAATTGAGTGTCAAATCACATTGTATACTACCAATTAGGTTCATAGAGCTCAAAATGGATGAAAATGTATCCCTAATTGAACCATTCAAGTAATTAGTTCAACTAATAACAATATTGGGCCCTATTGAGACCCAAATTTCATTTTATACTTCCAATTAGATTTTTAGGGTGAAAATTAGCCTAAAATACATTTGTGATTGAAACACTAAAGTGATTTTATTAATTAGAAATTAAATTAGGGACAATTGAGCCTTGAATCACACTATGACTATCAAAATAAATCTTGATATTCCACATGAGAACTAGTCCACTTGAAAATTATGATAAGATTTTCCCTATTTGGATGTGAAATTTTAATTAATGAGATTCTTATAGTGACTTATTTGGGTTCCTATAAATCATTTACTAATGGAATTGATTAGATCTTGAATTAATGTACTTTTTGTGTAGTCTACATAATTTGGATTATTTTTGACACTCCCAATTAACTTAATAGATAGTTATGAATATTAGGGTTGAGGCATTAATCTATCATTATACACAAGCATTAAAGTGAATCTCTTATACTTATAGGAGGTATAAGAAGATAAAAATGAATTTGGGTTGAGAGTTGAGAGCACTATTGCAGTTGTAAAGTTCTAATTTTTTAGGTACTTTTCATTTAATACTTATGATTATATAAGTTATATTTTATGCTTCCTATGGTACTAAAAATGGAGAGAAATGTTTAAATGGGGGATGTAAATATTTTAATCCACCTTCAACATTGTCCCAAATAAATAAGTATGATTACTATTGGTTTCCAATATGTAAAATATCCCAGGAATTAGTGGTATCTGGGAAAATCAATCACCAACCTTAATTTCTCAAGATCTCAAAGATTTTGTAATTTTGGTTAGTGAAGAATGTTTGTAAGAATGGTCATAGTTGTAAAAAATGGTATTTCATAAGTTATGGAAATGACGACCCTTACAACATGGGTGACATTTAATATTTTAAACTACCATGATGGTTTCATATAATTTGCTCAAAAAAATTTCTTCTAGAAAAATAAAATTTTAGTCTTTTTAACACTCTTATTTTCCTTAAATATATGATTTGTTTTCAAAGTGTCCATTTAATTATACAATGAGAGTGTTTTATTATAATTTTAAATTAATGTGATGATTACTCCTAATTTAGATAAATTTAATAGAATAAAATCAAACTATTGTAAATCAACTTGTGATAAGAAAAATGAAAATAAAATATTGAATTCAACAAAGTGCAATCGAATGAAAGAAGACTACTATAAAAAATGGAAAACTTAGTTATTTATTATCTAAGATATAAATATGTGAAATTGATAGATGATTGGTATAGGTCAATAAAGACTGATTATGCAAATGTACAAATATTGAGAATGAAATTGATGAAGGACTTAATCTCCCAACTTGGGACAAGATCAATTTCCACTATTGTCTATAGTTGGTTGATCTTGTCTTCTACTAAAAATTAGGAAACTCAAGTAACAATCATTGCCATCAACTCAAATAATGCATATGTATAGAGAATTGACCTTTGGATGCACATGAAAGACCTAAAAATCAATTATTCAAAGTTGAATTCCTAATAGGAATTATAATGATTGAGAATATACAAATATAAAGGGTGTATTTTAATAAGTTGAACTGACACCAATCACCCCCTTGATGATTCATTGTGACCTACACATCCAAAATATGAAGAGAGAAATCAATTCCATGTAGTTCTTCTACTCAAAGGGTTTTATGTAATTGTATTCCTTTGACTATATGAATGCATCTAGAGATGGCTTGCATACTTTATCATGCTTTGATTTAGATAAGATAAAACAATATTTTACATGGCTGAGAATTATTTTAAATGATTAAAATCAGAATTGGGAAGAATAGGGAAAATTTTCTCAATATGCAATAGTGTAAGTGTGCATATGTAGTGAAATTGCCTAATGATAGAATAGGTGACTTGAGTGCACATTTAAAACTATCTAAATTGGAAAAAACTCATGCTACATAAATTCCAAACATGGAACAAACTATAAGGGAGGGTCAAAAATTTAAAAATGACTATTAAAAAAGTTAAGGACAAAAATGTCCCATACGGGATAAAATTTTTTGCCACTATTGTTCCCTATTGGATGTTTTTATCCTTTTAATCAAAACATGTGAATTTTGGATCCAGGGATCTTTATAAAAATTATTATAGTGGTTTTTAATATTTATAACATTTATGTAGGTGTTAGGTAGCTATTTATAAAAGTAGTAGATCCATAAAGGTGTTTAGCATAGAGTGAGATGATGAAATAGGTCCAGATTAAATGCTCAAGTTAACTAAAGTGAAATAGGGATAAAACAGACATTATCAAGTATTCATGACCAAATTTGAGTGATTATAGAGAGTGGTATGCATTTTTTGTTGTCATAATCATGGTTTCTATTATTTTTGTGATGTTTATATATTTGATTTTTTTGTGGGTATATATGTTTCTTTTTTAATGTGTCTATATTTTTTTCACTTTTGAAAGAAAATCTTATGGGATATGAAAATAGTGATTCTATATAAGAATAATTTTAAAACAAATAATATGCCATTCAAAAAAATCATGAAGTAATTCCATTAAGACAAATAGCTTCAAATAAAAAACATGACTTTGCTTCTCGTATTATGTGATTATCATGGCCCAAACAAAAAATGAAGAATTTGCTTCTAGGACTATTTTTGGTATTATGGCCCATAATTCAAATTGAATGTTAAAAAAGGGGTAGTTGCTTACTTAGAGAGGATTTGAACCATTTTTGATGTGACACCTTTTCTTTATAATTGTCAATTACCTTAATTTGTGTGGTCAAATGTTATGTTTTCAACACTACTAAAAAAGTGCAATTTGAGTGACAAGTTGGGTCATATTCATGTTGGAAATAGACTATTATACCACTTTTGTGGCACAATAAAAATAAAAAAATAAAATTAATATAATTATTAAAAAATTAAAAAAAATATTACATTTAATTTTTTATTTTGTGTGTGTGTGTGTGTGTGTGTGTGTGTGTGTGTGTTTAATTTTTTTTCATGTGACAAAAAATAAAAATATTTTAAAATATAAATAAGTGATCTAAAATAAAATATTAAAACACTTTTGTAAGTTTGACCAATACAAAATAAAATTTCATAAAAAATAATTAAAATACTGCATTTACAAATATTTTTTTCTAGAATTTAATTGAAAATAACATATTTTAAAATAAAAATAAAAATTGAAAAATAACATGTAGAGTTTGAAATAAATAACCTATTATTTAATATTAATAAGAATGCTAAACTAACTTATAAAAATTCCACATAAAAATTAATGTCATAGGAAAGTTAATAACAAGATAAGAATATAATGTCAAAGATGAGAAAATAAATAACTTATTGTCTAAAATACAATAACATGAATTTGAATTATAAATTATACAAAAATTAAGTTCTGAGCTATCATAATCTAATGTTTTTCACCATCATCATCTATGAGCTAATTTTCATCATCTATGAGATCATTGTCTGTATTATTTGGACTTTACTCCACTCCATACAATGACTAGTTTCTAGAGTTATAGTTGGGATCATCATCATCTTAATCCTTTATAAAATCATGACCATCAACTAAAATTGATGATCTATTCACCTATAATGATATTATTAAATAATTATTAAAATATTTCAAAATTCAATTCATTTAAAGTAGCTAATTTCAATTACAAATTAAATTATTACTAAATAAAAAATAATGATGTCTTAATGTCACAAACCCCATAGAATGTGCTCACTCATTGTATGCATTTGTGTTCCATCGAAAGATGTTCAAATACTCTCACACTTATTTAATAGCCTTAAATTCGTACACCTTGCTTGGTAAAAATAATTAAATGTTAAAAAGATAGAAAGGGTTGTATTCCAATTGGTGAGGATGATGATTTATTATACCATCCACCAAAGTACAAATCTATCTAGATATCAAACATGGAAAATCAAACAAATAGGACCAATATCATTCTTAGGGTGACTTCGATGGATTGTATGCCCCCTAGTCTAGGATGCTTCACCAAAGGAATACTAAGATTTAGGTTTACACTTACTCATTAATTTTAATTAGCTATATGTGATCCAAAATATGCACAAATATGTTAATATTTATGTAAATTTGAGCTTCTGAATTAAAAAATGTTAAAAATATTAAGGTATAAATTAAAATTTGCAAACTACATTATTTAAATAAACTTAAAAATTTACAAGTAGCCTATTCTACACTTAATTGTCTCACATGATGAGTCACCAAAATCTCGTGACTCATTCTGCCTTGGTGGGATTTGTCGTAGAATTTTTTTATCCCTCTATTAATATGAAAACATAAAAACTTGTAATTAATGAATATATTTTTTTTTCATTCTATGGTTTTGTTTTTTTAAATTACTACATGCATATTTTACATCCTATTTGTAGCACATTTCAAATTATATTTTTCACATAGCTACATTTATTCCTTGAAGTCAACTAACTACTCTTTCCTTGTGTGTATTACCCTTGTAGTTCTCTCGAACAGTAAAATTTCATAAATTAATATAAACATATAAATAAATAAATAACATTATTCAAATTAATTTTTCTATCATATCCATATATGTCACCTCATCCACCTAAGCACCCAAGCTAAAAAAATTAATAATCCTCACATCATAATAGGCGTTAAAAAACTCTTTTTGAATACAAATAACCATCCACTTTTTTTGCTTAATCGGTTGACATTTGATTTTTAGAAAACAACTTTTTGGCTCACACACTAATTCTTTTTTAAAGTATCTAAAATAAAATAACTAAATTAAATTGGTTTAATTTAAAAAAATATGATAACATAAAAATTAAAAAAATAAAATAATGGATTAAATTAAAAAATAAAATTATACTATACTTACTTGCCCCAAGCATCTTTTAATATTTTCATGTGATCATTGACATATAATCTCACCTTGGAAATTCTTAGATTTGATACATGTACTTGTCTAGTGTTAGATGACATGGTTGATCATCATCAAAATTACATGTAGAACCTATATCCCCATAAACATTGTAGGAAACACCTCTTCAAGGCTTATGGGTGTGGTCTCCTATCATTTTAATTTCTGAGCATATGATGGAAAATTCTACTTGGAAGTTAGCATGGAAGGGGAAGATCTGTATTTATATAATAAGATTAAAAAGTAATAAATTAAAAACCTACTAATAAAAAACAAAAAAAATAGAAAATAGTTTTAAAACCAATAACTTAAAAACCTAATAAATAAAAAAATAGATTTAAATACATGATAAATATGATAAAAGAAAATAAAATATTTACCTCATTGGCTCCTTTGAAGTAGGTAAAATATGATGGGTCATCTCATAAGTCTCTACCACCTATAACCATCGAAGCACCTTAGGGATGTGATACACATCTAAATAATGATGTAAATTTGATCATTGAGACACATGATGGTGTGATACTATGAGATGTGATACTCCTCCTTAACATCTTGTGTGGCAGCTTCACAAATATTGGTTCTACCACACCCTAGACTATTGAACGCCCTTTAAAATAAAATAAAGATATGATCATGGGGTTTCTTATTTATATGTGTCTAATATTTTAAAAGAAAATGATTTTTATATTAAATATAGTTCATAAGTTTAATAAAATTTAAGAAATATAATTTAATAAATATGAAAAACAAATATGTTAAATTTTTGTCTTTCCATATATTCAAAAATTTTGGTATCATTTTTTGTAAGGTTTTTTCTTGTTGTTTTTGGTAGGGTTTTCCCATAATTTTTGTTTACTATTTTTTTAGGGTTTTATTATATTTTTTGCTCACTTTTTTTTCTAGGGTATAATGTTTCTACCCACTATTTTCCTCAAGATTTTTTATTTTTTTAAAAGGTTTTTCTTTGTTGTTTTTACATTAAAAAAACTAGTTTTGTGCATTATTTTTGGTAGGGTTTTTATATGGTTTCTAATTATTATATTTTATAGAATTTAAAGGTTTTTTATTTCAACCTGATATTTTTTTAAGGATTTAAGGTTTTTATATTTCTTCCTATTTTTTCCATAGAGTTTCTCTCTGCTAATTTTGTTAGGGTTTCTACCCATTATTTTTTCTAGCTTATTATTGTTTTGTGTAAAAAATTTTAGGGATTGCTAATATTTATTCTATTAAATTAATATATTTATTTTATGAAAATAAATATTGGTAGGAAATCATTTACATAACTCTCTTATTATATATCTAAAGTGATCTTTCTCTTCCTCCTCATGTGTTGTGTATAATTGTTCTCATTTTTTCTTGAAGTGTTATTCCTCCTCCTCATCAACTGTACATTATTCTCTCTATTTTATTCTTCATCTTCCCTATTATTCTTGTTGAGATAAAATATTCCCTTTCCCTTTCCTTCATCTTATTGATTTCCATCCTCTATGTATAACCCTTGACATGATTGATTTTTTGCTCAACCATGTTGTTGCTTGCACAACATGCCCCATTTTTAGTCTAAACATGGGAACCCTCTTTTTTGATTTGAAGCTTGGTCCTATGTCCTAAGGAGTTCATTGTGGTTTATTTTCCAAATCATCCTTATCGGGAGTTCATTCTTATATATGTGAATATTTGAAATATGAATGTGATTCATTGCTTTACCTAAGTCTGAATAATTAAATGTTCATCATAAGTGATTAGTCTAATCCACATATAAGACTGCATTAATTTTAATATCTTAATTTACATGCATCTACTAAGTCTTAGTCTATTTTTTTCTTGTGTTTTGAAACACATTTGAATCTTTATTTTAGACTATTTCACCTCATGTTTATGTAAATTATCTAACTATTTCAGAGTCTTATTGCTCTTTTTTCCAAACAATTTGATCTATTTTGATATAAATGACTACATGTTAATTTAGTTTCATCCTTATACTTAGTCATTTTTCATTAAAATGGAATAAATTGGCTTTGGAATCGATCAAAATGACTAAGTCATTCATAGTTTCCATTCTATACTTAGTCACTTTTTAGCTTTTTCCTTAGCCATTTTTTTCAAATTTCTTAACCATTATCTTTTTATTCAAAATTTATTGATTTTAATTTTTATGTTGTTCCCACATGTACCTAAGGTCTCCTAGTACCATACGACATCTTCTCAGTGGCCCTATCCCATTCAAAAATGCCTTTCAACACTTATCAAATTTTAAGAGTTTGCATGGTAGATAGTGACATCAGTAAATCTCTAGGTATGTGGAATAATGGGATGCGTCCACATGTTATAATACTAATGACCTAGTGTCCCAAAACCATTCATACAATTTTAAATCCTCCAAGTGAGTGGATTAGTGTATGATGCCATGTGTCATCATCCCAGTGATTTGTTATCTCAGAGATGTCTGTATAACAAAAGAGCCTTTGGGAAATCAAGATAGCAAGATGATGCCACATGGCAATATCCTAGTGATCTGATATCCTAAAGATGTCCATATAAGGAGACAGTGATGATATTAAGCTCCAAGTAGTGAGTGAGTGAGATGATGACATATGGTGAAATCTCACTTTACCATAGAAAATAAATTCAACAAGTACATAAATCCCCAAGTTAAGCAATGAAATAGTAAGAATAAAATGTGTGGTAATGACCCCACAAGCAAATAACACATTATAATATAGCCAACAAACCATAAACACAAATTTGACGACCCATCTGTCTATCAAAACTATTAAAATCCAAGAATGGACTATGTATCTAATTTGATTTATAAAAGCAAGTTGAAGTTGGTACAAATTATGAATTAAAACAATCAAAGGCAAATCTAGGTAGAAACGTAAATCAAGGAGATGGTGTGCACATTGGGATCAATAATAGAACATAAAAGACAAACTCAACCTTAAAGAGGCATGGTTTCAATTGTACAGAATGTGGGTGACTGGTAGGATCACTACAAACCCAACTAATTTCAGTTATTAGTATTTAATTGGATCATGGTTTCACTTATTCAAAGTCTACACACATCACTAATCTTTCAAAGATCTTAACTTGCCTCCTCAACTACATTTCCCAATTAGTAATGAATGTTTATAACTATCCTGTTAGTGAGAAGGTTTGATTAAATTTGAAACTCCTGAGGCATGTGTGCTTATATAATATTTTCTCTTATGTTGTAATAAGGGATAATATTTTTATAAATATTTAGTCTATGTCTAAAGGGTTGGTCCTTTTATAACTAGGGATACTATGTCTCAAGGAATGGTCTTTTTATAACTACAAATATTATGTCTTAAGGGCTGGTCTTTTTAGAAATAGGGAAACTATGTTTGAGAGGTTGATATTTTAGGATTAGTGAGACTATGCTTGGCTGACACATTTTAGATTAGAACATAGATTAGTGGACTAGTCATTTCCTTTCATCTATTTCCTTGCTTTCTAGATTAGTTTTTTGAGTCGAGGCTCTTCAGAAACTAAATCTATAATCCATGAGTGTTTGATGAACCCCAAATGATCCTTATAAAATAATAATTAATGTAAAAGCTTTGTCATTAGATAGACTTGGTCTACACATGTATATGATGACCCTATTTTCCTCTTTGGCTCTATTACTTCATCTCATAGATTCTTGCACCATCCTTGGATTTGTGTTAGATCTGGCTCAACTAAGGACTGGTTTATCCAAGGACTTATTTTCTCAATAAAATTAGGATGGTCTACATTATAAAGTGGGATATTTATTTTCTTTCTCCTTGCCCTTCTCTCTTTTGATTTTTATTTACCAATCTAATATATTAAATTAATTTAGTTTCTAAGCTACAGTCTGAATCTAATATTTATCTTGAATATATGGTTTTTGTCTATTGTTATTTATAAACTATTGAATTCATGTAATAGACATATTTTTTTGAATCAACTATTCATTCATAGTTAGATAATTCTATTAGTTCTCTATGCATAATCTCTTCATTTTTAATGGATATTGACTCATCTAAAATACATATCAAAGACCCATGATATGGTATAGTCATAATGAGTTTATTGGGTTACCTTATGTACCAAGACCTAGTATTGATACCTTGGGGAGATTTGTTCATGCAAATAATTTTTTAGGAGAGGCTAGGGACTAACAAATCCCTACCTAAGTTGGCATATCAAGAGACCCACTAACATAATGGCACTAGAAAGAGGGAATGAATGGTGTATTTTAGATGTTTCTTTTATTTATAATAATTGACTTGTTATTTTACAGGTTCTTGGAATAGAAAACTATTCATCTAAGTCTTCTAATGGCCTTAGCTTAGCCAGGAAGATGTAGTTATCCTATGAAAATTTCAGGACCTTACCATGATTTGCCTAAGAACCCCCACAAATTTTATGTAAAGGATATCCATGGTGGGTATTTTACTACTAAAGAAAACATTCAAGATTTCAAAAAATCCATTATTAGAATGTAAATCTAGCATGAAGATGTTGTTTTTCACTTGTTTCCTTATTATTTAGATGATGATACATATGGTTGGTACATTAGATTTCTATATGGGTGTATTGCCTCATGGTATATGATTTAAAACCTATTCATTAACCATTTCAACATACCCATTGACCCAATTGCCTTGTATTATCAATTTAATTCAGCTATTAGAGAGCCTAATGAACCCATTAATGCATTCAATCATTGATTTCATTATCTATACATGAGGTTGAAAGACCCATTCCTCCAAATAAAATTAATCACCATAAAATTTTACCTTAGAATGTTGTATCCATTGACTACTATGTTTGTTAGGATGACACTATCTACTCTCACATCCCTAGTGTTGGTTTATCAAGAGGTTTTCATTATAGAACAAAAGCCAATGACTCAAGGATTTACTTCCTACCCTTGCCACCCTCCAAGATAGTAGGTAATTTATACCTAAAAACCTTGATTTACATACCTAAAAACCTTGATTTACATACCTAAAAGTCATCCCATGGACCAATATGTACCTTTAAATTAAGCATTACCCCAAGCCTTCACTCAACCAAAATTCCCTATGTTAAATAAGAGCCCTGCTTGTTTATTAAATGTATATAATTCTACTAGTTTAGTATATAATAAGCATGATACTTATTATTATGTTAATGATTTAATATAATTTTATGTCATTACTAATCAAGTATCATTTATATTAGGATATAATAAAAATGCAATGCATAATCTGAGCTATGAAGTTGCATACCCTAATGCACCATCTAGATTTGTGAACTTGACTGCATTGCTAATGCACAATGAGGATGTCCCATATTACAAAATGGACTGATTATTTGAAGGTTATATTAGTGAGTATTATGACTCTAAATATGAAGTATTATTAGTTGTTGATGGAAAATTATCAACTAAAAATCCAATCGATAAAGAGTTATCCACACAAAATGACAAACTGACATCTCTTGTGATCAACCAAAAGAACAACTAGAAAAGTTTGAGTAAATGGATGGGGAAGATACATGTTATGTACTTGAAGCATCATTATCTTATGATAATGATCTTATATTTATAAAACTAAATCAATATAGCCAACAAATCAATGTTAGCAACTAAGGGTTCCTCCTAGCAATAGAGGTAGTCAAGCCCCCAAAATGGGAAGTCAAGAACATTCAAGCCTGAATGAAGAGGAGTTCCTCTGTAATCCTAAGTTGAAGGAATATAAGGAGTTAATGAGTTATTTTGATGACACCATAACCATATATGATTGTCTAATGCCAACATGTTCCATTCCTAAGGTAGCAGAGATGGTTAGGGTAAAAATAGAAGATCATAAATATAATGGTCTAAATGAAGAATTCATGTCTATGAAGATGCAAGTTGTGAATGACCTAATTCAATCTAAATCTCCACATAATTTAACCACTAAGGAAAAATTTAAAATTTATGTGATATTTGAATAACCTAAACCACTCCCATACCTTTTAGGTGATGAAGACAATAAAGAGGATTCTATACAGGCATCTATTTGCATCAAAGAGTAGCCACCAATCAATCCATCCATTGGATTTAACAAAGAACATACCAATATTAGGTTGGATCTTCCAATAAATTTGGTATGTATATATACCCATCCCTCTTCCTCACCATAATTTAATGTATGGGTTGAGGTATTTTCTTCCCCCTATCCCAAGTGCTTTCTGTAAATTAACTACAAACACATTATTAAATTGCACAATCTTAATTTGATTAATTTGCCTAGAAAGAACATAGATAAATATTTGTGGGATAGTGTATTTTATCTTATAGGAAAACATAGATACAAGTAGATGTTTTCTTTTCCCTTCTCAGAATCCTAAGAAATTAGGTGTCTAAATAAATTAAAACATGACCTTACCTAAAAGGAAACTTTGTGAATAATTTCTTTCCCCTTCTCTCTTTTCTTTTATTTTTATTTCCTTCTTGTCCCTTGGTGTTAGTATAGGTTTACTTTAGTTTGTTTTTTTAATTTTCATTTTTGGGTCTCCCAACTATTTTTATCTTGACATCTCCTTGATAATCAAAAAAATTAAGTGAAAGGTTGTTGTAAAAGCAACATAGGTGGCACTCAAAGAGTCTAATTGCAATTTTGATTGAAAATCTAGTGTAAACTACTATGATTGATTTGTTCATTTCTTGAATTTCAAAGGTCAATGATTCTTAATGAAACCTATGGATTTAGAAAATTTATTTTCTTACTTGAATCCATCTAATACACTTTATGAAATACCTAAATGAATTGCAACATTGATTCAATTCTAATTTATATTGAGTCATCATGAACTTAATTTCTTTTTACCTTACATATGGCTTGGTCCCTAACCCTCTATGGATGAAAATGTAAAATATCTTTTCAAAATAAGTTTAAATGTAAAATAATCCTTGAAAGGGTGATCTTGATAGCCTCCACCATAGGATTTATATCCTGGTTGGTAGTGGAGCAAGGCCTTTGGAAGGGACTAGAGGTATCTTTATTGGCACTATAGACACCTAGCTGGTAGTAAACCAATGTCCATACCACTTCCCCCTAGGATAAATTGAAAATATTTTCCCTTCAGTAGTTTTGGCCTTATGCAAATATTAATTATCGTGTGTGAATGTGAAGAAAATGAATAAATAATCACACACTTAGATGGATTTAGCAGGATTATAGTTTAGTATGTCACTTGTTCCTATAGACTTTAGTGCCTTTGAATTCTGGGCTACTCTATGTAATTAATTGTAGCTAATATTTTTCTTCTTGTAAAATCAGAGATTCTAAGTTCTCAAAATACTCAGGAGTATTTCCTAGTGGGAGTCACCATTTCTTGTTACTTGCACAACATGCCCCATTTTCAATCTAAAAATAGGGACCCTCTTTTTTATTTTGAAGCTTGGTCTCATATCCTAAGGAGTTCATTGTGTTTGCTTGTCCAAATCAGCCTTCTTAGGAGTCTATTCTTCTATATGTGAATCTTTGAAATATGAATGTGATTTACTTCTTTAACTAAGTCTAAATAATCAAATATTCATCACAAGTCTTAATCTAATTCACATCTAAGACTGCATTAATTTTAATATATGAGTTTGCATGCATCTACTAAGTCTTAGTTTATTTGTGTTTTGAAACACATTTGAAGCTTCCTTTTAGACTATTTCACCTCATATTTATGCAAATTATCTAACTATTTTAGAGTTTTATTTCTCCTTTTCATAAGCAATTCAATCCATTTTTATTCTCATTTTGATATAAATGACTAAGTATTCATATAGTTTCATCCTTATACTTAGTTTCTTTTCATTAAAATAGACTAGATTGGCTTTAGAATCGAGCAAAATGACTAAGTCATTCATAGTTTCCATTCTATACTTAGTCACTTTTCAAATTTTGCCTTAGTTTTTTTTTTTAAATTCTTAACCATTACCTTTTTATTCAAAATTTGTTGACTATATTTTTTACATTGTTCTTCTAGGTACCTAAGGTGGCTTGATGCCAAGTGACATATTCCTAATGGATCGAGCCCATTCAAAAATGCCTTTCAACATTGGTCAATTTTCAATAGTTTGCCTGGCAGATAGTGATGTTAGTAAAGTTCTAAATAAGTGAAAAATGGGATGTTTCCACATATCATACTCTTAATGACCTGACATCTTAAAACCATCTGTAAAAGTGTAAAGCCTAAAAGTGAGTGGATTAGTGGGATGATTCCATGTGCATCACCTCAATGATCAGTTATCTCAAATATTTAGATACAAATAAAGATCATATAGGCAAGTGAGTGAGCAAGATGGTTCCACATGACATCATCTCAATGATATGCTATTTTGGAGTTTTTTTTACAAGGAGACCATGATGATAGTAATCCTTGGGTAAGGGAGTTAGTGCGATGACATCATGTGTCATCATCCTACTAATTCATAGCCCTGGGGTAGTTCGTATAAGCCCAATAGTGTGTTATAATAACAGGTGATCAAGATGATGTCACATGGTGAAATATCACTTCACCATAGAAAAAATAGTCAACATGTGCATAAGGTCCCAAGGAAAGTAGTGAAAGAGTGAGGAGAAGATGCATGGAAATGACCTTAAAATTAAATTACATGGTGGAAATATAACTAACAAGGCACAAACACAAATTTAATGGCCCATCTAGCCATCAAAACCATCAAAATCTAAGAATAGATTGTGTATCCAATTTGATTTGTAGAATCAAGTTTCAATTGGCACAAATCATGAATAAAACAAAATTCAAAGGCAAATATGGGTGATAATTTAGATCAAGAAGATGGTGTGTACATTAAGAACAAACATAGAACACAAAAGACAAACTCAGCCTTAAAGAGACATTGTTCTAATTCCATGAAACATGGGTGACTAATAGGCTCAATGCAACCACAACTAATTTTAACTGCTATAATTTACATGGTTTTAATTGTTCATATCCTATGCATGCCACTGATCTATTAGAGATCTTGAGAAGCCTCCTTAACTACATTTCCTAATCAACAATGAATATTTATAACTTACCCATAATGGGATGATTTAATTTAATTTGAAACACCTCAGGCCTGTGTGCCTATATAAGATCAACTCTTATGCTATAATAAGGGCTAGTATTTTTAGAAATAGGGAGACTATGTATGAATGAATGATATTTTTATAACTAGGGGGACTATGTCTAAATATTTGGTCTTTTTATAACTAGGGAGACTATGTCTAAAGGGTTAGTCTTTTAGGATTGGTGAGACTATGTTTGGCTAGCTTTTTTAAGATTAAAACATAGAGTAGTAGATGAGTCATTTTATTTCATGCATTTCAATACTTTCTAGATTAGTTTTTTAAGTTGAGGATATTTGGAATAATAGTCTATAATCCTTAAGTGTTTGATAAACCCCAAATGATCCTTAATAAAAACATCTTTAATCTAAAAAAACTTTATCATTAGATAGAATGGACTACACATGTATATAGTGACCTTGTTTTCCTCTTTGGTTCTACAAATTTATCCCATAGACTCTCATGCCATCTTTAGTTAGAGTTGTGCTAGGTCTAGTTCAATTAAGGACTAGTTTATCCAAGGACTTATCTGCTTAATGGAATTAGTCTGGCCTATATTAGAAATTGGGATTTTTATTCTCTCTCTACCTGCCCTTATCTCTTTTGATTTTTCTTTATCATTCTATTATATTAGATTAAGTTAGTTTCCAAATTGCAGTCTAAGTCTAATGTTTATCTTTATTGCATACTCTTTTGTCTATTATTTTTTATACACTATTAAATTTATGTAATAGATGCATTTTTTTGAATCAACTATTTATTCATAGTTAGATCATTCATTGGTTATCTAAACATAAGCTATTCATTTTTAATGCATACTGATTCATCTAAAATACACACCAAAGACCCTTGATATTGTATGGTCACAATGAGTCAATTGGGTTACCATGCATACCAAAACTTGATAACCGAGTTCTTGGGGGGATTTTTTCATGCAAATATCCTTTTAAGAGAAGTTGGGGACTAACAACCCCCTACCTAAGTTGACATGTTGAGAGACCCACCAAAAAACCTATTCTTTATTTGTTGCACTATCTTTTTAACTATCTATCTGTGCTAAGAAAAGTAAAAAAAGTGAAAGAGGGTGGGTAGATGGGCCCTCCCATTTTTATTTTTATTTTAAGGGGCAGGGTGACATAAGTTACATTACATTTGTGTCACCCTTCAACTATTTTTCTTAAATTTTATTGTTATCACTCAACTTTTCACCCTTGGATAGGTAGTTCAAGCCTTATACAAATTGAGTGGAACATGGGATTACCCATAGGCCTAGGGGTTGTCTATAGTAGGAGTAAACCTCTAGATTGAAGGCTTATTTCCCTAGATTTGTCTTGATTACTCATAACCTATACTAATAGCTCAACTGGATGAAAAGGGAGAGAGAAAACATAAAGTGAACCTATCTCAATGAGGTGATGCACAAATCGTAACATGGCCATTGCCAACCAATTAAAATTACACTTCAAATAAAAGCCTAATCTACACATAACACTAATCCAAATCTACCTATTGTATAAGTATTTCTCAAGGCGGTTTATGAAGCAAGATTTAGTTAGGAGGTTTAAAGAAAAGGTCATAACATAACACTAGTGGAGATACAACTCACTAAACTCATGAAAAATTCATTAGAACACTTCAAGAGACATGTAAAAGACTTTCAAAGTTGAATATGAATGCAGACAAGGATAACATACCAAGGAAGATAATCTATCACTTATCAAGATCAACTAACCTAACATACACATTAAAAAAACTCATGGAGAAGGTAAACCAGATGTTATTTATTTTTAAAAGGTATAAAATTAGTAGGGATTCACCATACTTATGTGGAGGATCCATTAAAAATCCAAAAGTGGCTCAATATATAACACAGGTGAGAGAGAAGAGAAGAAGGGCACAGGAGAGAGAGAGTAGACATGTGTCTATATGAGTTAAAAACAAAATAAGAGTTAGGTAACTACCTCAAAAGGTATAGGATTACATGTGTAACTCCTCTAAATATTCTCTAACATTCCAAGTGGTGTGGTAGTTAAAATGTTTGCTTGACACCTTAACTAGCTCTTGAAAATTGCCCTTTGCCTTAGCATGTTGAAGGACAAGTGGCCTTATTAATGGTCAGATTAATTTCTCTTACATATTTTATATAATATTTACACCTTTCAACTAACCCCATCATCTTCTCTTTGACACATTATCTCTTTCTCTTTCAACGTGTCTAGAGGACTCTTCATCTCCTTAGGACTCTTCATCTCCTTACACCTATTTTACATACAAGTATCAAAACTTGGATTATTCTTATCCAAATTGTAAAAATTTCATGTATGTCCTATTAAACTCATATAAAACCTAAAAAATCCACTTTAAGGTCTCAAACTAGCCCCAACCATTTGTTCTCTAACAAAATCCCCAATTAGGTGTCATTCCTTGTAGCCATAAAATCATACAAACCTCCTTATGTAGAGATTTATATGGTTTGTGTTGAGAATATGAGG
The DNA here is from genome assembly GCA_037957365.1 of Torreya grandis. Taxonomy (NCBI): domain Eukaryota; kingdom Viridiplantae; phylum Streptophyta; class Pinopsida; order Cupressales; family Taxaceae; genus Torreya; species Torreya grandis. The sequence goes on along the minus strand of JARHVA010004094.1, from coordinate 1,271,772 downwards.
GAATATTTTATTACCCATTAATTCCTTACAAATCCATGTTTAATTTGAAGATTATAAAGTGAGTGGAGATGTACTTTTATGTAGCTTCTCTCTCCTAACTAGACCTCAATTAGGCCTCCATGCCAAGAGATTGAAAAATGTCTCTACAGGCTCTCCACATGTGACAAACCCAAAAAAAGTGTTTTAATAAGTTATATGACATCCTCCTTATTCTCCATGCCAATTTTTAATGTTTGGTAACTTGTATAGACCTATAAAGTATCAAAAATTAGACTTTTAGGGACTATTTCATATAGTCATGTACCTACAAGTATGATCCAATGGCATAGGGTGATGATTAGAAGAGTCTTGAAAAATTTATTGGTCATTTTTAAGTTTTTATGATCCATTTAAAGACATATAATCTCATTAATCTCTCATTGAGTCCTTATAGCTCTCCTAGGCAGCTTGAAAGTGCTTTTTAAAGATAGTTCTTATAGCTCAAGGCATGAAACCACCAACACATTCCTCAAAATGGAAGTTAACTAAGATATATAACTTACCTTAGGATCCAAATATCCCATTAAATTCCTTTGGACCATATTAATCAATGAATTCTAGCCTCTCAGGCTGAAACTAGGCATTCTATGAGGTCTGAGAGTAAATTGGGGTATGTACATGATTTTATTGAGTTGGTTTGAGATCCAATGACCTGAATAGGTCCATTAAATCCATATTAACCTATTACAATGTTCATATTTCCACAATTATTCACCAAACTCTCTACATCCTCAATATTTTAGGCCTAGGGTCTTTAAGCTAAGTTGCCTAACATACCCTAGGGGATTGTATTCTCCCATTTTATTTTATTTTTAGGGTCTAAAACTCATGAAATTATTTAAAATTTTCCTAAACATCTATTTAGGGTCTAAAAAAATAATCCTAACTCCAAATAACCTTAATTCAATCTACCGTCTTCCCAATTAGCTGCCTTGTAAGCCTGTGTATGCATTTAGGCATGTCCAAAGTTTAGAATATGGTATGATAACATGATATTTATTGAGTATAATATTATTTTAGAGTTATTTCATCACTATATAAATAATTCTTAAGTTACCTTTCTCTCAAATATCTTGAATATCCTTAAAGACTTCTCAAACCAAGCAAAAGCTACCATAAGAGGAAGCAAGCCTATGTCATGCATTGGTTGAGTATGAAAAATGTCTATTGGTATCTTAAATTTAGGTGATTTATAGATTAATTTTAAGTTATATTAACATTTTTAATCCATTTTCACGTGTTTCACTTCTTCTCAGATCCCAAAAACCTCTACCCTTTTAAGCAAACACCAATTTCTCACAAGGCAAACTTATGTTTGGACTATGTATGTTCAATATGACTTTGTGACCCATGCTGATCAATTAATTTAATAAAATTTTTATAAATATTTTATCTCAATTAATTTAGAACTTTGAGTTCCCTTTTATCTTTCAAACACTCACACACCACTGTTCTCATGTTTTGAGAGACCTTAAATTGCTTAAATAGACCCATACGTGACTGTTTGCTTGTCCTATTAGGAATGTGACTACAAAATTAGTGTTCTAAGAGTCATATTAAAAATATTTAATATATTAAAACTCTTTTTTTTCCATTTAATTACTAATAACTCCCTTAAATCTTTAAACCTATGTACTCTACCATTATCACTGTCTAAAGGAGAATCTTCAAGCGATTGTAGGTGGTTGTTGAAGGAGTTTGACTGAGTGTATTAATTTGAGGTTTATTAGGTATCCAAAACAAATCCATATAAATTTAAAATGTATATTATTTATTATTTTGATATCTAAAAACCATTTCAATGTCCTAAACCTTCAAACTCTTTGGAACATCACTGTTAGAGGCCAATTTTCTTAACAGGTTATAGGTGTCAATTTAGAAGTTGACTATGTTTTAGACATTACCTTACCAAAATTGAATATATAAATGGTTTTATCATGTTTTTTTGATGTCCTAAGAGACTTATCAAATCCCTAAATCTTTAGACCTTACCAACATTACCATTTCAAAGCTAATTTCCTCAACTGGTTGTAGGTGCTTAACATGAGAAGATCTGACTATGTAGTCTTTAATTAGGCATTTCTCACTACACCATAATACCTAAAATGGCTCAAATTTATAGATAATATTTATCACTTCATTATAGTTTCATTTTCATCCTTAGGGCATCTTCAAACTTGGATTCTCTACCTTCACTATCTACATAGTCTACAGGTGCATATTGGGAGAGTTTTGTTAGCTCAGTCTTCATCCACCCTTTGGCTATAGGTGTTTTGAAAACCTAATTGATCCACTGACCTCTTAAAATTTAATCCATTACCTTGACTCATGTCTAAGACATTCAAGTTTAGTTTTAACACCATTGGGTTTCCATAGAATTGTAAACCTAAAGGCTTGTAGGAGATGAAAGGATAGACAACCTTATGCTTGGGAGCTTTGAAAACTACAAATATGATTGTTAGAGGTAAAATACAATTGTTTACATTACACCAAAACATATAACATAAAAAATACACTCCAAACTCCTTGTAAACATGTAAAACTCACTCAACTCAACTGAATTGCAATGTAGGCACACAAACAAAGTCCATAATGGAAATAAAAATACGACCTTCATGGGACTTGTACAGAATGATCCATTAATAAGAGTCTATGAATGTATTTATAAGTATGTTAGGAGGCCATTAATAACAATTCATATGCATTAAACCACCTAGAGAACCTTTGCAATACAAAAAAGTTACAAGTCACTTTAAACTGTGCAAAAGAACCATTTGCTTGTCAAAGGACCATCTAAATGTTCCACCATGATGAATGAATGTGTGTGATACATGTAAATACATCTGAAACACAATTCTAACTGGTTTCATTCATCCATTATCTCATACTTTGCACTAGAGTTACACCAAATTTAGCCTATGGGGATTTGAGCTCTCAAAAGTAGTCTGACTCCTTAGAAATTATTCATAATTATAAGGACACCAATCCAATGACCAATTATTTTTTTTTGAATCCTATAGGGGTTCTAAAATTTGGCCAAAATATTATCCCCCAACTCAACCTATATGGCCTATACCATCTTATTGAATTTGGCCTTCACTAGCTTGTGAATGGAGTGATGGAAGAGAGAGATGGTTTTCTACAATTGTGGAGCTTGAAACTTCTTCAAATGATTTTTTATGACCTATATAAGCTCAAAAGACACTCTAAAGTTCTTTTCAATTTCAAGTGAGTTCTAAAATTTTGTACAACTTCTTTAACTCCTCAAGATGGTGTTGAAATGCAAGATTATGACTTTGTTCTAATTATCTAATAGGTGTGGTAGTTATTTAACTACTCAAAGATATTTGGAAGGTGTGTGGTATGTATTTATTACTTTGAAAAAATTTACATACATAAATTTTATCCAAGATCAACTTTTTCACTCATTTTCACCATTGTAGAGTCTACCAATGAACCTTAAGGACTTCAAAACACCATGAAATATTGTGATAAGATATTTAAGACATAAAATGACCTTAATAAACCCCTAATCACCTATGACATAACTTGATCATGATTTATCTCTCCTTGACATGCCTACACCACTTTATGAAAAAACTATGACATTACTTTAACTTCTCCAAACTAACCTTAAACATTGATAATAAGGTTATATGAAGGCTTTTAGGGACCTTATAAATCATGAAATGACCATGAAAAGACCACATAGAAGTTTTAATTTTGAGGGGGTGAACAAATTTGATGTGGGGTCAAATCTAGTCAACATTCTTGGTGATTCTTAGGGGTAGCATGCCTGTAATACTAATAGGACTAGTAGCCTTGCATGTCCATTAGGTAGTGGAGTCTCTTACACTTAGTTTCAGACCTGATTAGACTTTGACCATGATACAAAAAATTGATTTGACCTTCACAACACACAAAAAAAATAACAACAAGACACAAATCAAGAACAAGACACACACATGTGTTATAAAGAACTTAAAAAACACCACAACTACATAAGAAAACTAAACTATACACAACTAACCTAAAAACAATTCTTCCTCCTAGATCAAAGGGGAAGCTTGCACAATATTTTGCTCCATGAGATGAAGGAGGGTATGAAGCTAATTTTCTCTTGATTTTTGTTCTTAGTGTATTCATCTTATTCATGGTTTCCACTCTTTTTGGCATGATTTCAAATGAAACCATGACAGATGCAAACATGTCACCTATGAAGGTGAACTCATCTTTCACTTTAAAAACCCTCTCATTATGTTCTTAAATTGAAATTTTATCCATTGATGTTTCATCAAAGCATGTTTCTTTGTCCTTCATGGCATATTGAATGGGATTATACTTCTTATCATAGATTGCAAGCTCATCAATCTCTTCAAAGAGATTTGCATACTCAATCTAATATTCATCATTATCCTCATTGAAGATATTTTATACAATCTCCTTATGAACATGATCTTCAATAGGTATTATACCTTTGAAAAGGCCTTCAACTTCTTGGAGGAGTTCAATATGCTATTACCAATCATCTTTTTTCTCTTTCTCTTCAAGGACCACAAAACTTTTAACTTCATATTATTGGTCATTGTGCACTTGGTTAACTTCAACTTGCTTACTTGAAGAGTCTTCAATGTCAAGGCTGGTTGAAACTTTAACTAGATTGGATGGCATAGGATTTTCTTTTTGGAACACAACATCAAGAGGCAAAGAATCTTCAAGAGTCTCTTCAAACTGACCAGTAGGAGGTGTAGGATTTTTCAAGGCCTCAAACTCATCACATACCTCATTGAATTTATACCATAAGTCACCTTGGTATATAGAGTCATTAGCATCTTTGTCTTATATTGATTTTTCAACACCAAACTCTTGATCATGCTTATGAGTCTCAACCAAATCAACCAATATGATGTTCATCTCCAAAGCTTCCTCTTTTATGTCTTGAATAACTTATTTATGAGCAGAAACAACTTTATCAAGGTCATCTATTTATTCACTCAATAATATTTATTTGTGCTTATCTTCACTAAGGGGAGTACCTATAGTTAATTCTTCATCATAAACACTTGAGTCATCTTTTTTATCATCTACAAATTTAGCTTGATATTCTTCTCTTATCTCCCATAGGATGGGTTCTTATTCAAAAAGGGATGAGGTGGGAGGGTGATTAAAAATTTCATGGCTTGGAGAGGGAGTATGAGGTATGGTGGAAAACTCATGAATGGGGTTGGGAATGGAGGTTTCTTGAATTAACTCTTGGGGATATGACAAGCTGAGTTGGGCAATGGGAGAGACATCTTTCTTAACAAGATTTTCATTTTTTTCATAGCCTTCTTGAGGACATTCAATAGATTCAAATTGGTTTTCAATATCTTGACTTTCACACCTCTCTAATCTATCTATCCACCATTATATATATCATCTCATTTCATGTAAATCATCATTGATGACATAGTTTGCTTCTTCTTCAACTAACATCCAATTATTCATGAAGAATTGAACTGACTTCCTCAACTTGTATATGATATTAATATGGATCACATCAAGTTCCTTATCCCACTTTATCATCACCTTTTCTAATTTTAGTAGATTTGGCATGATTGTAAACACGGATTTGGCTTGAGGTGGAATTAAAGTAGGATGAAGAGGGGAATAGTAAGGTTTTTGGTGAGCTTTAACGTGTTGATTGGATTGCTCAATTAAATATTTTAAGACCTTATATCTTGCTTCTAAATCAATGGCATCATCTTATTACTCTTGACAAGGCTGATAAGAATCATGTTGAGGTTGATATGGATCATAGGGTTGGTAGGAGTTATATTGATGCTGATAGGAAGGAACTTCTTGATAATCTTATTGATAACATTCCTCATAGGCTTCTTGATAGGGATGATTAGTAACATCATGATCATATAGAGGGGGAATAGTCTAACTATTGGGTTATCATGACTTATAAGGAGGGTAACCATCATGATATGGCTATTGAGGTACATAGTTAGGGTCATGATAAGGTTGATAAGGAGGTGTATAGTAGAAGCTCTCATCATATCCATCCATGGCAACTTTATGAGTCAAAATAAAACATAAGATATGATCATAAAAATTCAAAATAAGTACATTATCTATTAGAACTAGTTGATTTCATTTAGATCCACCATTGGTGTTTTTTTAATGCTTCCAAAAGATGATAGGTATAAGAACACACCAAGATTTCCTCCACTCTTTTGGACCTTAGTCCCACCGAGTGTGCCAGAAATATTGTCACTCAATTTTTCACCCTTGGAGAGGTATTTCAAGCCTTCTCCAAATTGAGTGGAACATGGGATTACCCCTAAGCCTGTGGGTTGCCTATAATATGAATAAATCTCTAGATTGAAGGGATAACTCCATAGATTTGTCTTGATTGCTCATCACCTATACTACTAGCTCATTTGGATAAAAAGGGAGAGAGAAAACATAAATTGAAACTATCCTAATGAGGTGATGCACAAATTTTATCCTAACCACTTCCAACCAATTATAATTACACTTTAAATAAAATCCTAATTTACATATAACACTAATCCAAATCTGCCTATTACATGAGTATTTCTCAAGGAGGTTTATGAAGCAAGCTTAAGCTAGGAGGACTAAAAAAAATTTCATAGAATGAAACTAGTGGAGAGAAAACTCAATAAAATCATGAAAAAATCATTATAACACTTTAAGAGACCTACAATGGACTTTTAAATTTGAATATGAATGCACACAAGGATAACATGCTAAGAAAGAGAATCTATCACTTAGTAAGATCAACTAACTTAACATACACATTGAAATAGTTCATGGAAAAGGTAAAATATATTGTTATTTATTGTTAAAAAACTCAAATGAGTAGGTATTCACCATACTTAGGTGGAGGATAAATTACAAATCCAAAAGTGGCTCAATATATAGCACAAGTGAGAGAGAAGAGAAGAAGGGTGTAGGAGAGAAAGAGTAGACAAGTGTCCATGTGACTTAAAAATAAGAGAGGGGTTATGAAACTAAATAAAATTTTCCAATATTCAATGTTTATCTCCTTTAAAGATGATCTAACCCTCTAATTAGTGTGGGAGTTGAAATGCTTACTTGATACCTTGACTAGCTCTTGAAAACTACCCTTTACCTTGACATGTTAAAAGACAAGTGGCCTTATTGATGGTCATATCAGGTTCTCTTACATATTTTTTCTATACTTGACACCTCTCAAATAACCCCATCAAGTTCTCTTTGACACATCATATCTTTTTCTTGCAAGGTGTCTAGAGGACTCTTCATCTCCTTAGGCCTACTTGGCATATAAGTGTCAAAACTTGGATTCTTCTTCTTTAACTAATATAAACATCATGTATGGATTAATAAAATCATATTAGACATGAAAAAATATACTTTTAGGTCTAAAAATATCCCCAACCATTCATTCTCTACCAAAATCCTAGGCCTCATTCCTTGTAACCCTAAAATCATACAAACGTCCTTGTGTAGAGATTTTTATGAATGATATTGAGAATATGAGAGCATATTCCAGTACCTATTAATGCCTTATATAACCATGTTCAATTTTAAGATCAAAAAGTGAGTGGAGATGTACTTTTATGCAACTTATCTCTCCTAACTACACCTCAATTAAACCTTCCTGCCAAGAGATTGAAAAATGGATCTACAGGATTACCACACATGATAAACCATGCTAATTTTGAAGGTTTTACAACTTGTATGAACCTGTAAAGTAGTGAAAATTAGAATTTTAGAGCCTATTATGTATAGTTTTATACCTACAAGTATGGTCTAATGGCATAAGGTGAAGCTTAGAGGATTATTGAACATGTTCTAGGTCATTTTTAGGTTTTTTTTTATCAATTTGAAGGCATAGAATCTCATTTCTCTCTCATTGGGTCCTTATAGGTCTCCTAAGTAGCCTAAAAGTTCTTTAAGTTCTTAACAATAGTTCATATAGCTTAGGGCATTAAACCACCAATCAATTAAAAAAAATGGAAGTGAATTAGGGTATCTAACTTACATTAATATCCTAATGTACCATTCAATTCTTTTGGACCATACTGAGAAATGAAATCTAGCATCTTGGGCTGTAACTAGGCATTTTGTGAGGTCTAAGAGTAAAATGGGGTTTGTAGGTGATTTTATTGAGTTGGTTTGAGCTCCAATGACCTAAATAGGTCAATAAAATCCATATTGACCTATTATAAAGTTCATATTTCCACACTCCACCAAACTCTCTACATTCTCAATATTTTAGGCTTAGGGTTTATGTGTCAAGCTGCTTAACATACCTAGGGGATTGTATTTTCCCATTTTATTTTTTATGTCAGGGTATAAAAATCATGGAATTATTTAACATTCTTCTCACCATATCCTAATGGTCTATAAAGTTCATCCCAGATCCAACTAACTTTACTTCATTCTATCATTTTCCCAATTGGTTGCTTTATAATCCTATGTATGCATTTAAGCCTGTGTAGGGTTTAGAATATGGTATGCCAACATGATATTGCTTGATTACTATATTATTATATAATTATGTCATAACTATTTAAATCATGCTCAGCTTACCTTTATCTCAGATCTCTTTAATATACTTAAATACTTCTCAAACCAAGTAAAAGCTACTATAAGAGGAAACATGCCTGTGTCATGCCTTGGTTGAGTAAGCAAAGTATCTATTGGTCTCTTTGATTTAGGTGAGTTAGAGATTTTCATGAATTTATATCAACATTTTTAATCCATTTTCACATGTTTCACTTCTCCTTATATCCCACAAACATCTACCCTTTCAAGCAAACATTAATTTCTCACAAAGAAGACTTACGCTTGGACTGTGTATGTTCAATATGAATTTATGACCCCTGTTGGTCACTTAATATATTACCCTATTTATAAATATTTAATCTCAATGAATTTAGAAAGTATATTTCCCTTTTATCTTTCAAACACTCACACACCAATTTTCATAGGTTTTGAGAGACCTTAAATTGCTTAAATAGACCTACAAGTGACCGTCTGCTTGTCATATTAGGACTATGATTGTAACTTTGGTGTTATAAGAGTCCTACTAAAAATATTGAATATATTAAAACTCTTTGTTGTGCCATTTTGTAACTTATAAATCCCTCAAATATTTTAACCTCTATACTCCACCATTATCATTGTCCAAAGCATAATATTCAACTGGTTGTAGGTGGTTATTGAAGGAGTTTGACTAAGTGCATTAATTCAAGGTTTCTTAGGTCTCCAAGACCAATCCTTAGAAATTTAAAATTTATATACTCTATTATGTTTATATCTCAAAACATTTTCAATTTATTGAACTCCAAAGTCTTTGGAACATCACTTTCTAAGGCCAATTTTCATAACAAGTTGTAGGTGTCAATTTGGATTGTTGACTCTATTCAAAGATTTGATTGTGTTTTATACCTTACCTTACCAAAAATGAATCTATAAATAGTATTATCATGTTTTTTTTATTTCCTAAGACACTTATCAAATCCATGAAGCTTTATACCTTCCTAATATTACTATTTCAAAGCCAATTTCCTCAATTGGTTGTAGGTGTTCAACATAAGAAGATCTGACCATGTAGTCTTGAATTATGCCTTTATCACTAAACCATAATACTTAAAATGGATCAAACTTAGATAAATTATTTATCACTTCATTCCAAGTTAATTTGGATCCTCAAGGCATCTTCAAATTTTTATTCTCTACCTTCACTATCTACATAGTCTACAAGTGCATATTTGGGAGAGTTTTGTTAGCTCAGTCTTCAACCACCCTTTGGCTCTAGGTGTTATGGAAACCTCATTGATCCACTAACCTCTTAAAATTAAATCCATTACCTTGATTTATGTCTATGAAATTTGACTTTATTTTTAACGCCATTAGGTTTCCATGGAATTACAAACCTACAGGCTTGTAGGAGATGAAAGAATAAACAATCTTGTGCTTGGGAGCTTTTAAAACTAAAAATATGACTATTAAGGGTCAAATACCATTGTTTCCATTACACCAACATATCTAACATAAAAAATACAACTCTTAAATTCTTGGAAACATGTACAACTCACTCAACTCAATTTATATGCAAGCACATAGACACAATCCATAATGGGAATGAAGTTATGACCTTCTTGGGACTTTTATAGAATTTTTAGTTGATCATAGGATATGAATGTATTGAGAAGGATATTATCATTACATTAAGAACCATTTAGTTGAATTAAACTATCTGGATAACCTCTGTAACATAGAAAAGTTATTAATCACTTCAAACTTTGCACAAAAACCAGTTTGCTTGCCAAAAGACCATCCATGCATGCCACCATAATGAATGAATGTGTTTGATGAATATAAATACATCTAAGAACTCACTCCAACTAGTTTAATTCATCCATGAGCTCATATTTTACATTGGAGTTACACCAAATTTAACCTATGGGGGTTTGAGATCTCAAAAAGCATTATGGATCCTTAGCAATTATTCATAGATATAAGGACACCAATATAAAAAATAATTCCACAAATTATAATCCCATATGGGTCCCAAACTTTTACCAAAATATTAGCTCCAAAATCAACATATACGACATATACCATCTAATTAAATTTGGCCTTCACTAGCTTGTGAATGGAGTGATAGAAGAGAGATATGGTTTTCTGCAATTATGGAGCTTAAAACTTCTTCCAATGATTTTTTATAATTTTTATAATTTGAAAGGACACTCTACAACTCTTTTTATTTGTGACTTCTAAAAGTCCATACAACTTATTTAACTCCTTAAGATGGCATTGAAATGTAAGATTCTAACTTTGTTTTAATTCTCTGATAGGTGTCATAGTTATTTAACTTATTCAATATCTTTGTAAGGTTTTTGGTACATATTTATTACTTAATAAACTTTTACATACATAAATGTTAGCCAAAATCACCTTTTCACTCATTTTCACCATCTTAGAGTCTACCAATGAACCTTAAAGACTTAAAAACAAGATGAAATGTTGTGATAATATGTTTAATCCATAAAATGTCATTAATAAACACCTAATCACCTATGACACAACTTTACCATGCTTTATCTCTCCATGACATGCCTAGACCACTATATGACCAAAATATGACATTACCTTAACTTCTCTAAACTAACCTTAAGCATTGCTAATGAGGTTATATGAATACTTTTAGGGACCTTGTAAATCATGACATGACCATGACAAGACCACATGAAATTTAAATTTGGAGAGGGTGAACAAATTTGACTTGGGGTCAAATTTGGTCAACAATAACTATGCTTAATTTATTTTTTATTTCTAAATAAAGTAAACCTATTAAATAATACATCAAATTAAATTAGCTTAAAACTTAAATAAAATAACAATAAAATAACAATAAAAATTTAAACTTAATTAAATAAAAATAATGAATTAAATTAATTTAAGTACCAATTCATTCTTATTAATTAATTAATTAAAAAAATTTACATTGATTTAATTTAATTAAAAAAGAAAAGATGACATTTTAAAATAACATGAATAATTTGCTATTTTAGAGAAATTGAAAATGAAGATATTCATCCAAATGAGATGGATGTGGTTGTATTCCTTCATGTTTTTCTTTAACAAATGCATCCCATGATTATTGTAGTCTAGGGATAAACTGAAGAAAAAGATTTACAATATGAAAAGGTAGTGTACAAGATGTTGATGATGCCCAATAAATGAATTTATTGAAGGAGTGAAAATAAATAGTTGAACATGTTCATTTATTGAAGGAGTGTAAGAGGAGATGATGGTGGAAGTGATAGTGTGGGTGATGAAATACAAGTTTGTGTGGAATCCTTATCATGATGCAAAGACATTGATGATCACCATAACATAAATATTTTATTCTTATTTTATAAAATTTTATCATCTTCATCAAATTCATATACAAGTAATTAAAAAATTATTTTTTAACTATTTAAATTAGTAAAAAATAATATACTACTAAATAGATTACATCTTTCATAACATAAAAAACCTTAACATTAGATTGTTTTCAAAATAGTATAAAAATTTATATTATTTTATAAAGTAGGTTTCAAAAAACTAATGTATACATCAATCATCATTGTCAACTACATTTATTTACTCAAATTTGTTGGTTTGCTCTCCCTTTAAAGTAATAGTCAATAATTATTTCTTCATGAGATTTTATATTTAAAATTACTTATATCATGGCATGACGAGGAAAAATTATAGGCATGGCTTCCTCTCTGTAATTAACACACTTTATACATTGAAAATTGGTAGATATATGCATACACCCATGAGTACTATTGAAAAAAAACAATAATATTTTTAAATACATAAGGACACCCATCAATATAGTATGATAATTCATACATCAAGTTTTATTTATGGATATGCAAACCCACTCTTCCATTTTATTTCAATTATAACACATTCCACAAGTTGATATACTGAGCTTGTATCTTACCACAAAATCCCAAGCTACAAAATTATACATTGGGCTATAAAAATGTAACATCAACACACATAATCCAATTTGAATATTAGACCCAATATTAATTGTTGATAATATGACTATCCCAAGACCTCCATTATGTATGTTTGATGGTTGTATCATATAACTCTACCTCTAAATTGTAAATATCACATAAGGTGTTGGTAGTGGCTCTTGATTTGGTCACACCCCATAATCTTTCCAATTAGGGAAATCAAATTTATATTTTGGAAAAACCTCATTAAGAAGCTCCAAGTCATCTTTAGAATATTACTCATAAATTTTAATCTTATCCTTCCCCTTATCTACATGAAATTTATTCAAAATCATTGATATCCTACTATTTATTTGAATTATATGTAATTTTTTTGGGCTTCTTCCTCTTCAACACTTTTTCCCTTATCATATTTTATCATTACCTTTCTATATACATATTAATATGTAGATGATAATGGTGGTGAAGAATACCAAACTGAATTTTTAGAGCTTAATTTAGAGCTTGACATATTTTTAACAAAAATATGTAAACTAAGGTGGTGGTAGTAGTAGTAGTAGTAGTAGTAGTAGTAGTAATAATAATAATAATAATAATAATAATAATAATAATAATAATAATAATAATAATAATAATAATAATAATAATAATAATAATAATAATAATAATAATAATAATAATAATAAATTTAAATTTTGAAAGGTTGCCTTTCAAGTGTTTTAAATGTAATTAGGATGTTCACAAAATTTTGGTTTGTCCTCAGAATTATTCTAAAGGGGATGATACATCCTTTTTGATGAAATGGGTTTGGAAAATTGGTTGTCCAAATCAGGATATAGTGAATAGTTTGCATCTTCCTTTGGCTCCTTATTTAATAGGCATGGATTCTCCTTTGACTATTTTAGAGAGACAAAGGGGATTTTCTCTCAAGGGTGAGGATAGGGAAGTGGATAAAGTTTCTCGAAGAATAATTTTAGCACATCCAACTACTCTAAATAATATGGGTGACAAAAATAGCCATAATCTTGAAGGAATGCTTACTCAAGTTCAAGTTCAAGTTTCTCTAGAGGTTGAGGTATGTTTATAATCAGAATATTTTGAAGAGGATGGTGTTGCTTCCAAGGAAGAAGAAGAATAAATTCTTGTCTCTAGAGAAATATTGTCTATATCTTAGCATCCTTGCCTTTGATCGAAACTTGACTTTGGAAAAAAAGGTAGGAAAATTAAATCAAAAGGTTGTAGTTAGATGCTTTGAATTCTATCAATGAAGGTACTCAGTGGAATATGGAGGCATTGTTTTCTAGTAGAGGTGGGTGTACTTTCATAAAAAAAGGATGATCATGTGCTTTTTAGGTAGGTAGATTATGAGTTACCTTGGTAGTTGGCTCATTCATTTCAATTTTGGTTTTTGGATTGTATAATTCTCTTTTGTTGGATCTTTTAGTGGTTTTGGGTTTTTATTGTCCTTAGTTTGTTGTTTAATCTTTGGTTTTGGTTAAATCTATTTTGGTATCTTGGTAATTTTTAAATTTTGAGGACTAGGCCACTTATTGGGCCCTAGACCTAGTTAAAGCTCTAGTCAAAAGTCGATAATTATCAAAAAATTTGATGATGATATCTTAACATTAAGTGATTTGAGTATTAGAAGTGGGAGGTATCAAGCTCCATTATTTATGATGACCATTCTATATCATCATTCCCACACTAAGTTACAATGGATTATTCATAAAAAATATCCAATACAATGGACTACTAGCTCGGTGTTCAATGTGAAGGCGGTTGGCATATGGCTTGAAACTTATGTTCAATGTGATGAGGCAAGTCCAAATCCCATGGCTAGGAAAACTATTCACCATTGGTTTGGGAATTCTGGTTATGAAAATTATTTTAACCAAAATCTTAACCTGATGATGATATCTTAGTAGTGAGTGAGCTAAGTGTTAGAAGTGGGAGGTCAGGGGTCCATTCCCTAGGATGACCACTCTCTAGCGTCATTCTCACATTAAGCTATGATAGGTTATTCATGAAAATTATTCAATGCAATGGAATAATGACTCAATATTCAATGGAATGGGGGTCAAATTTTGGCTTGAAATTAGTGTTCAATGCAATAAGGAAAGTCCATAGGCCATAAATAGGAATAGAATTAACCACTAGTTTAGGAATTCCAATTATAAAAATGACTATACCCAAAATTTTAGACATGGGGATAGCCTAGAGATGTATGAGCTAAGTGATATAAGTGGGAGGTCCTAGGGTCCATTCCCTAGGCTAACCATGTCTATATAATCATTCCTACACTAAGCTCTGGTGGGTCAACTATGAGGGTACTAGATGTGCTAGACTAACTAACTCAGTGTTCAATGCAATGGGTGTTGGTAGGTGGATTGAAACCTATGTTCAATGCAATTAAACAAGCCACATTCCATGGTTAGGGCAAATCTTCATAGTCATTTCTATATTTGGTTAAGTAAATCCTATTACTGAACATTAAGAATCATAATATCACATCAATTTATAGGAAGGGGAGTTGATCGTAGGAGTGTGATTTAATTCTAGAACTAGGGATTTTCCTATGATAAGATTTTATGATGCGATAACTCATGATGATAGTGGCCTTCCTATCCATTTGGAGATGACTCATACTCTTTGCCAATAATCAAATGATTCAATCAAGGAGCGATCAATGATTTCTATTGAACTTCTGAATAATGTTAGGGTTTGTGGTGACCCTCCCTCCTCCATCCATGGTGGGACTATTCTAGTCTTAGAAAATGGTGGTTTGGCTATAGGTAGGGTTATTTTAGGCCAATCCTTCTCCAAAACAATGGCTCAGGTTGATAAGTCTCAGGTGAATAAATTTATGTCTTCCTTAGTCAAACCTTTAGGTGTAGCCAAGGATTTTCATACAAGTTCTTTCAGTGATGTGGCTTTGAAATAAGATCTTAATAGTGAGAATCAGTTCAAGGATAAAATTTTAGTATGTAGATTCATTTGACTCTGGACTAGTATCCCTACCCTTCATTAATGGATCTCTAATTCTTGGAAGCCTTTCATTGAAGCTATCTTGAAACTATATCCCTATGCCAAGGGATTTTTATTATGATTTTTTATAGTTTTGAAGACAGAAACATGATTCTTCAGGCTAATTCTTGGAGTTGGGATCATCATTTCCTTTCTATGAAGCCTTGGATCCTTAATTTCAATCCTCTTTTATAATCCCTTTTTGTTAGGCCTATTTGGGTGTGGCTGCCTCATCTTCCCCTTTAGTTCTAGGCTAAGTTTTACCTTTTAATGATTGGATAGTCTTTGGGTGCGATGCTTGAGGTTGATTGGGTATTATGCTTGAAGTTGATGTTGTTACTGTTAAATTTTCCCACACCAATTTTGCTTAGATTTTTATTTATATGGATACAGTTTTGATTGAGTTGAATGTTAATAATAGGTGTTGGCTTCAATCCTTGGATTATAAGGGGCTATCCTTTAGGTGCCATAGATGTTTTAAAATTGGTCATTTGGATACTTCTTGCCAAAGATCCAAGTGAAAATTTATCTCTTCTTGGTGTAAATATGCTTGCTAGGATCTTATGACTATTGATCTAGACATCATTCATGTTTAGGATGTTAGTCAAGTGATTAAACCTCACTAGTAGGGTGATAGGTTGGATTAAGAGCCTCAAGCTTGGGTTTCATCCTCAATTCTTGCATCTTCAACCTTTGAGCCTGTAAGGGAAAATGTGTATAGTAGTACATATTATTCTAAGTGGGGATGGTGATTTTATCTATTATTTCAATGTTTTACACTCTTCTTCTACATTTGACTTTAAAAATTTGGGTCCTCAAGAAGTTTGGATAGTATTAAGGAAAAAAGGGGCATTCTAGCCCTAATCCCCTTCCCATGATTCTTCATTCTCTTAATAAATAGGAAATGGGAGGGGTTTATGTTTTATTGGTTATAAATGAGTTAATTTTTTTATCATGTTTTCGTGCCCCTGCTTTCCCTAGGTTTCTAACCTATGGATATTGACTTACATTTTTTTGGTTTTTTCATTCCCTCATGGATTTTCATCCAAGGCAAATGGATGTTTTTTGGTATTGATATTTATTATGAGTGAGGGACATTTAAACCCTCAATTATCTATCAATAATAATAATGAAATGTAAATTATAAAAAAATGTAAGGTAAAAATAATAATTATATCAAACAAAACATGTAATATTTCACTAATTTATGTAATTTTCCCCATTTGTCTATAATTTCCCTAATTTTGGCATAATTTTGTCAACTTCAACCAATTTTTACTCTAATTTATCTAATTTCCTCAAGTTTTACTAGTTTCATTATTTTCCCTAATTTCTCCATTCTCTTACGTTTCTCTATTTGTCATTAATTTGATCAAGTTTGGCTTAATTTCATTAAAATTGGCCAAATTTTACTTTAATGTCCCCAAGTTTCACTAGTTTATGTAATTTTATCTAATTTTCATGATTTCTATAATTTTCCCTATTGGTTACTAATTTCATCATGTTGGTTCTAATGTTACTCTAAAAATACCCTAATTTACTCTAATCCCCCAATTTTCACAATTTGGCATAATTTCCCCATTTTTTGTAATTTCCCCTATCTAGCATTAATTTACCTAATTACATAATTTTGGCATAATTTTTTCAAGTTTAGAATTATTTAACTAAGTTTGGCTAAATTTTACTCTAATTGCCAAAAGTTTCACTGATTTTTCTAATTTTTTATAATTTCTCCAGTTTCTCTAATTTTCCCTATTTGTCACTAGTTTTTTCAAGTTTGGCATAATTTTACTATAATTTACTCTAATTTTTGTAATTTGGCATAATTTATTCCTTTTGTCACTAATTTCATAATATTGGCATAATTTTGACAAGATGGCTTAACTTTACTAAGTTTGACCAAATTTTACTCTAATTTCCATAAGTTTCAATATTTTTGGTAATTTTGCCAATTTTCTTTAATATCCCCTATTTTTCACTAATTTTGTCAAGATTAGCCTAATTTTACTTTAACTTTACCCTAATTTACTCCAATTTCCATAATTTTCACAATTTGACATAATTTTCATAATTTATGTGATTTCCCTTATTTTTCACTAATTTCTGTAATTTCCTTTATTTTTCACTAATTTCCCTGTTTACATTTCCCTAATTTTTCACAAATTTATTTAATTATGTAAGTTTGCCATAATTTTGTGAATTTTGGCCTACTTTTAGAAAGTGTGGCCAAATTTTACTCTAATTTCCCCAAGTTTCACTAATATCTATAATTTTCCCTATTTTTTTCAAGTTTCAATACTCTTTGTTTTTTCCCTAATTTTTTGAATTTATCTAACTTTCCATATTTGTCACTTTTTTCATCAAGTCAACAAAATAAATTGAGAGTGAAAGAAATGGTCCTAATGGAGGAAATTTTGAATTCTGAGCTTAGGCAAGAATGTTTTGTGCAACCCCAAAACATTGATAGCCCACTAAATCCTACCCATATGGGAATCAAAAATACCCTATGTGCACCTCAACATATAATACAACTCTCCAAATCACCATGTGTTCTTCTATATAAGCTGGAGGATAAAAAAAATACCTTCATTAACCTGACAGGAGATCATGGGTAGAAATACTGATTGGTAAAAGACAATAGTTCTAGGAAGGATCCACCTTAGCATTGGATTTCATGTTCAATAACAACAAGGTATGACTCAAAATCCCCAATTCCCTGATTGATATAACTAATATAAAGATAGATCTATATTTAGTTGGAAAAATTCAATGAAACAAGAAAAATAATGACAAATTTAGAGAATGGGACAACCACCAGTGGAATCCCCAAAGGGCACATGGATATTGTGGCCATACCAAAGTACTTTTTCCTTATCAACTTATTCATTCTAAAAGACTTTACCAATGTTCTAATCAAGGGTCCATGGTTCCTTGGGAAATTGAACCTCTACGTAAGGAAATACAAACCAAGGATAAATATGAATGGTGACATTTTATTTAAAACACCTATGTGGGTCAACATACCTAGCCTCCCTATGGAATTATGGAAAGAATAATTCATTCTAGGGTTACCAAATCCATAGGCCAACCTATTTCTATGGAGCCTATCACCAATCAAGGTGAAGGATTTTAGCATCCAGATTTTGCATTTATATCTCCTCAAAAAAGATCCTCCCTAAAATGACTGATATACAATCAAGGTATAACACTTGGTCCAAATAAATAGTGTATGAAAGAGATTCAAACATCTACCCCATTTTCCATAAATGTGGACACAAGGAAGTTTCCTACCATGAAAAAAAATAGAGAGATCCAAGGAGAAATATCAATCTGTTATTAAAATGGTAAAAGAAATAGCCAGGGTTGAAACCATCTCTGAAGAAGACACCAAAAATCTAGAATTAAGTAAGTATCCTAAAAAATGTAATCTCATATTCCATGGTTTCCTCCCCTACTTCTTGAAAAATTACTCATTTGGCTCCCTTGAGTACCAAAAAGGGTTTAGAAAGGGAACTTTTCTCCCCAGTAATAGCATCTTTGGTGGAGCTCTCAAACTAAAGAAAGGAAAAATTGTTGAATATCCAGATGAATAAGAATAAAAGATTCCCTGATACCAAAGGTCAAGATCACACCTTCAACATCACCTTTCAATGCTAGGCTAACCCAAAATAGAGTGAAGAAACATGAGACTATTGAATAAATAAAATACCTCGATAGACCTTTAAGACAAATAAGTAGAACCACAGAAATATTAAAATAGGTTGTTAAAAGAACTCAGAGATCCCTAAAATAAGGAAAATTTAATATCAAGAAACCACTGAGGAAGAAACCCAATCAGGCTATCTGACTACCCTCACCAATTAAAAGGTATTAGTGTTGATGATTCAATATTTACATAAGTTTTTGGTTAAAACCAGTCTATACAATTCTACACACTAGCCTCTTTTGTTTGTTCTTAACTAGTTAGTTTACTCATTTAGTTTTTGTGTTTTTGTTTAGAGAGCCATCCAAAACCCTTTGTTGTTCCTTTGTGTCCCTTTTTTGTTGGTATTGATTTAGTGGTTAGTACATTCTATCTCTAGTTGTGTTTTGTATCTTACTTTTGTATGAGGTTGGGGGACCTTAATTCAAAACCCTTGTGTGTGATCCATAGCTTTGGTTTCCAAAGTGTTTTTACCCATATCTAATAAAAAATTGTTTTCATCAAGTTTGATCTAATTTTACTCTAATGTTACCTTAATTTACTCTAATTTCACTAACTTCTATCATTTAGCATAATCTCCTCTATTTGTCACTAATTTCTCTAATTTTGTATGTTTGGCATAATTACGTCATGTTTGGCCTAATTTTACTAAGTCGCCCAAATTTTAATCTAATTTACTTGATTTCTTATCACATCTCATATTTTTGGTTGGACTATATTTCATTTTTCATTTATAGTAAATGGAATGTATGCCATATGGATTTAATTATGAAAATTTTATTGTTTTTTTATATTATTATTCTATTAAATAGTGATGGACTAATAATTTTTAGGTAGTTGTGTGATTTAATTTATTTATTGCAATGTTGAAATTATATTCAGTCATGTGTATGTGACAAAATTAAGCATTTTGATAACATATAATGTTGATGTAATATATCATTTTGATTAACTATTTTTCTTTTTTTATGAGGTGGTTTCAAGATAAACTACCCTCAAATCAAAGGGAGAACATCATTAAAGATAGGAAAATAGATTCAGAATTTTATGTATCAAAGAGAGATAGAAACCGATATAAATTTGTAAACAATGCTAGGATATTTAACCTAGATGCCTTGCTTAGGATGAACATCCTAGAAAGGGTTTGTGTTCTACATTAATTTATTTTACTTCATTTTAAAGTTGAAATTGGTTGTCATTATTCCAAATATTTCCTTGAAATCATCAGACTCATTCATGTTAAAGAATTAGGTCAGAGACCCAATTGATTTATACAAACTTCCTCTTGTGTATGAAGATATTTAAATTACTAATAATAGGAAAGTCATGTGTGTTTTTGATACAAAAATCAAAAGATTTGGTTGAAATAAAATTCAATAAATAAGAACAACACAATAACAATAATGCTATCTCTAAGAAGAGATGTCTTATTCATCAAAATTTGCAGACCCGAACATATGCTTATCTCTGAGAAGAGATGTCTCATTTCCATTTTAGGTTACATATTCATTTATACACATTTTGAAGGTAGGAGGAGGATGTATAAGGTTACCAATATCGAGGTATACCAAGTGGTTCAACTTCCACAATTTACAACAATGCAAAATTCAAGGAATTACTATTTTTAGAAACTTACTATTTTTAGACTGCACTACTAAAATTGAAATTTGGGGCACTTCCATTAGGTTTTATATTTTCAAAATATATGTATAAGATCTCAATTCCATCTCATGAAACTACCCTCATTATTATCTTTCCAACGGTTCAAATGGGGAGTCAAACGGAGCTACGGTGCAAAAGTTATGGCTCCTAAAAGTTTTGCCACCAATTGGAGTAGAACCGTCGCCTAAATTGTTCCCTGAAATATTGCTCAGATAATTTTCCTCTTATAAGGAGTTTCACATTTTTATCTTGGGTATTGAGTTTGAATGATTTTTATCCTTTTTTTTCATAGGCTAGTATCCACCTAATATACCCATGCTCAACTTTGAGCACCACTTATCATGGTTTAGTTAATATCATTATACAATCACTAAGGCCATTAATGGCTTATGAGTTAATAAGACAAGTAGTCATGATTTGGTATATATGGATTAAACTAATGTGTTAAAATGAGGAAATATTTATATATAAAATAATGTGGTTTATCACATCATTATAATCTTAGATGTCTGTGAAATATGTTAAGCTTGATCATGATGTAATAAATGGACCTTTAGCAATAAATATATGAAGTTGTAAATAAGATAAAGTGGCATCGAGCCTATAATGGTGATAATATGGTGAAAATCAAATGAGTTAATAAAATGGTAAAACACTGTGATAATGTTAAATTATATAAAGTTAAAATATTAATAAACCTAAATTAAGGTATTTCCTTTCAAAAAAATTAAATGTGGATTTGGGGATAGAAATTTTCAAATAATTGAAATAACACATGGGTTATTTTTAAACTAAATTTCATTAAAATCAAATATTAGATTTTTTTTTATAGAATTTTGGAAACTTTGAAATGATTTAAATCCACATGGGTTGGTTGAATCACCATTTAATAATAATCAAAGACTTTTGTAGAGAAATGAAATTCCATCCCTCCCTAGATAACTATGACATTAATGCCTAGGAGGCATGTGTGGATGGATGAAATAGCATTAAATATTAGGTTAGATAGGGAGAGGGGAAGGATTGCTATATTATTTCCATGTTGCAATAATAGGAGGATGATTTTTTATATATTATGGAGAAGAGGAAAATTGAATTATAGAGCAAGAGATGCCTTGTGTTTGTTAAGCTAACCAAATTAGAGGGAAAAGAGGCACTTGGGAATATGGCATGGACAATAAATATTACTATTTAACATCAATTATAAAGTTTTTATTTATTCTCATAAATATTAACTCATTATAATAATTTTTTTTTGAAATGGATACTTTGAAAAATATACGACCAAATAATTTTTAGAGCTTAGAAGATATACAACTTACTAAATTCATAAGCCTGCCTACACTTTAGATTTCCAAGCATTAGAATAAGTCCTAAAATTAAATCTCTACCCATCATTGAGGTCATTTGTAACACATGAAAAAATTAAATTACCAATACATAGATTTTGAAGTTTATTTTTGAATTGCAAAATGAAAGATAAACTATCAAATGTCTTTTTTTTAAGTTCAAAATTGTTACCTAATCACCATAAAATTTGGTTGACAAAATGGGTTGAATTCGATGGAGATCAACCTTAAATTTTATGAATTTAGTTTTTAAATAATTTATAATAATTATATGAGTGAAAAATACCATATACTAAATGTATAATTATACCATACAAATCTGTATATTAATCTCCTTAAGATCTGACTCGATCAAGATGAAAATAATTGCATATCGAATCATTTTAAACCTGTATCTAGGTAAAATGTATAGCTATTTGAAGGGTTATATATAAATTTAGTAAACCTTAAAAATGAAGACTATAAGTTAAACCACTTAATTACAACCTATTAAATTTAAGTCTCTGATTTTTAATGGTGTATTGGAAATTTAAATTGATCATTGTAATCTAAAACAAAAAGATCATTAAATTTCAAGTTATCCATACCTCTGGGGTGGATAATGGCACATTTCCTCAATGACGAAAATGACAACCATTCATACTAGGTGTGGGTAGTAGCATGAATGTCAACTTAACATTACAGTCATTAAAAATTGTTGACGACTACCTCTCTTTAGAGACATGTCAATTGCAAATTACTCTATACAAAATTTCATATTGTGAGTGTTTCTCTTCTCATAAATATTAAAATTCATTATATTCATATATTTTTTAAATGAACAAGTATTGGAATAACTCCTTTAACTTTAAAGTTTTCTATTTATTGTGGTCTATATGTGGTTACCTAGATTGGTAGTGGTTGTTATAATACCGAGATTTAACCAAACCATAGCAGTTTAAAATATGGCCACTTCAAAAAGTTAAAGATCATCAAAGGTTTGCAAAATGTTACTATGGTAACTGTTGATATAAATATCAAACATGGGTAAATAGTTATTGAGATTTTTAATAGTATGGTGAATAAATATCGTTAGTATGATAATGTGATCATGGGATAATCAATCTGATGGTTAGTAAAATTTTGAATAATAAAAATACAGTAAAAAAGTGGATTAATTTGAAAACCCCTAAAGATATGTAATAGAAATCATTATAAACTTCAGTCTTCATAGTAAAGAATTTCAATTGATTTAGAGTATATATTGAAGTATTGATATTAAAGTGGTATTGAGACCAAAATAGTAAATTTCTAGAATATGACATTGAGACTTAATAAGATAAAGAGTTGATATGTTTTATTTTTAACATTTGAGATCATAAAGTATAATTATTTGGACCAACACTAGAGCTTAGGGCTAAACCTTACTAAATGAATAGTTCTATTGATTATTAAAACTCATTTATCTTAAAATTTCACTCTCAATAAGAATATTTGATGCAGGAGCATCATCAAGTCAATGTAAACTTTGGTCAATAGGCAAAATTTTGATTATATGTGGGTCAAAAGTGTTTTATAGGATTACTTAGGAGTTTTTCAAGTCGTTAGAATTTTAAAAATATGGTTTTTGGAGCTATAATGTATTTTCTCATCAAAATGGGAAATTTTAAATTTTAAATTTTTTACTAAGCAAATGGAAGGGTCTAGCAAGTTTTAAAGGGATTGAACCTTATGTAAATGGTATCTAATATCTATTTACATGTTTTAAATGCCCTTAAACCCTCAACTCATCTTAAACATGTCTTTAACTCAATCTAGGTAGAAGCAACATAGGAGGAAGGCCAAATTAAGCAAGTTTTACAAAAAAATTTAGATGGTTGAGAGAATCTTGTACATGAAACAATAAAAAGACAAGTTTAGAGTACTAGTTACAAGGTGATAATCCTTGAAAGATGAGAGGAGGAGGCCAAGGATGAATGGAAACAAGGATAAAAGTTGCATTTATAGGTTTTTCTGAGTGTTAGTGATGGTATGCATGGTTTGTAAAGTTGTTTTTAAGTATATATATGAATAAAATATGACTTGTTTTATGACTTTATGTTCATGAACACCTTGAATTATGATTGAGTAATTTATTCATTATCTTTTAGACATTTATTATGTTTTTTTTGTATAACTTTCAACCTACAAGACTATAACATAACATAGTAGCATATAATCAGAGAATGAATAGATTTTGGTGAGTGTGATACAATCCAAAGGACTTAATGAAAATCCAAAAAATTAAAATGATAAAAAAAGAGATAACTCTTAGCCTATTGTAGTAAACTAGGGTTTTGGGGGTACTAAAAACTTCATATCCTAAAAACTAACTAGGGAAACTTACTGAAACTTGGTAGAAGGGTAGAGGATGATTATTTTGAAGTTTTGAAACTAATTTAAAGTTTTTTTGAGTCATATAATGTAATTTATATTAAAAATTGAAACCTATAGTCCTTAACAAAGGCCTAAAACCCCTCTTTGTAGCACTAAAAACCCCATATATTGCAAATGAATGAGAGAAATGATATGATTTTTTTTAAAAATGTGTGCTATGAATTATATGAAGGGTTAAAGGTGGTTTCAAAGCTTTGTAAGACCTGTAAAGAAATTTATCATAAAAATACATACTACAAACCTATATGTAATGGTGTTAGAAGGATTTAAGCTTACAAATCATCTAAAATTTTGTGATTAGATGCTTGTATGTGTTTTTAAACTGATCCAATTGGTTTTAATATTTGAATATATTTGAAGGTGAATATATAAATGATTATGTTTTCTGTAGGTTTATGTACAAAGCCTAAAAGATAGAATTTGGTGTTCTTGTAAGAAAATCATAAAGGAGGAAGATTAAAAATTAACCTAGAGTACAATAAAAAAGAGAGGAGTTGAGAATATTTTTAAACATATAAAGAACCCTATTTAGATATAAGGAGACCAATTTTGAAGTCAAGACCCAATAAATAAGTTGCAAGCCATAGGTCTAATTACAAAGGCTTGTTTGAAATTGTAAGAAAGAATCAAGTATAAGGAGGAAATTTCAGTTGTAATGAAGTGGATAACATCAAGTAAAGACTAAAAATTCTCTAAAGAGTCTTGAGAATACATAATAATTTATGTAAAGTTTATCATATCCATTCAATAAGGCTACAAAACCTATTGATAGACCTAGAAGACTTAGTGTAAGAGACCTCAAGAAGTCTACTTACATCAATATTATAATGGGAGAGGCAATATTATCAATGTTAAGACTTTTTATTCCAAATATGAGGTAAGGTTTTACATGTGATTAAACAATGTATCTTATATCCTTCTTATCAAAACCATTTTATTATTTCTTACTTTACTATAACTCTATTGGTTGTCATTTAGAAAGGTCAAGGCTAAGAGACATTTGGTTATGTTTATAATGCCTACTTAAGCCTTTGAACTATTGTGTTAAAAAATTAATTACATTCTTGATTAAAACTAAGAAACTACTTCTCTTATTTAGTATATCAACATGAATTGCATGGTAAATTTTTTTCCTTAATCTAATGTTTAGCATTAAGGAAAA
The DNA here is from genome assembly GCA_037957365.1 of Torreya grandis. Taxonomy (NCBI): domain Eukaryota; kingdom Viridiplantae; phylum Streptophyta; class Pinopsida; order Cupressales; family Taxaceae; genus Torreya; species Torreya grandis. The sequence goes on along the minus strand of JARHVA010004094.1, from coordinate 1,245,888 downwards.
CTAAACACATCTCTTTCTTCTTAGCAATGATAATTAACTGATATGTTGTATTGTGAAAATGAATTACTTGAGATACATTATTTTGAACATCATGTGATTTTGTTTTTAATTTTATCAAGATTTATATAACTTTGAAGGAACAACACTTTATTTACCTACATTTTTCAATGATAGGATCATCAATAGAACCTTTTTTGGGCTTAGTAAACATTGATGAATTTAGATCTAATAATGTATCATATAGTGGTATGGAACATTGATACACCATGTTATCACCCACACACTTTACAAATATTATGTACCTGGTGAATCATGATTGTTTTATGGAGATAAAATATTATGTAGTGCAAGATTAAGGAAGGTTGAGTAGGTTGAGTGGCTAAAAATAAATGTATAGTTAGCATTAAATAGTGGGACAAAAAGATATAGGACTGGTCTAGTTATCATTACAACTTTTTAAGAATGGGTATTATTCATTTTAGGGGTCCACCAAAAAAGGATCTTAGTGTTTGTGGTCACCAAGCACACCTTATTTATGAAGTAGGATATTTTTGGGGTTGCCTTATGTATTCTAATTATTATGGCCATGAACAAGTAATATATAGTATTTTGAGAATGAAACCATTAATTTCCAATTCACCATTCTATACATTTATCATAATGGGTTGAGGTTGCATGTGGTTAAAGAGTTGTATACATAGAATACTCTCTCTCCTAATATTAGTTTTTTACATCTACATTCGTCATGAAGGGTAGGCCCCTCTCAGGTTACAAGAGGAATACAAGGAAATCATTAGATCTATGATTTAAGGTAAATCACTTCAATTATGATCTCCTCACCTAGTTTCATTACTTCTTCAACATGACCTTGTATCTCCAAGAATCCAAACAGAGCCATGAGGGTTTGGAAAATAAGGTACATAGGATATTAACTAAGCATATACTAGGCTTAAGGTCACTATGGGATACTAGATATATATAGAGGATATCCAGTTTTTTGACTTGCACCAAGTTATAGATACACTTATAAACTAGGTTAGGGTTAGTAAGATTGAGTGAACAAAGGATACAAATATCTATAATAGGTATAACCATATAATATTAAGTAGTTAAGGGGGATAATACAATTCTTAAAGAATTAAAAAGTAAATTACTTGAATAAGATAACACTACCAAGCAAGAAAAGTGATTTAGAATCATGAAAATCTAGTAATTAAAGGATGGTTTCAAAAGGGAAATTACATTTTTAAGAGTGAGAGAGAGAAGTAGAGAGTATGCAATTTCAGAAACCTAAGATGATGTCTTTACTCAAATAAAATTATCTCTAGCATGTGATATCTAACTTAGCAAAGGGAATTCCATTTTAAGTAAGTAAACTAAGTTATTTGAATAAGAGAGCATCTACCAAGTAGTAAAAGGATTTAGAATCAAGAAATTTTATGAAATGAAAGACTTTTCCAAGAAAAAAGATGTTTTTAGATATGAGAATGCATGAACTTTAGAATATACTCTAAAACATGTTCAAAATGAGTTAAACTAGCATAAAAATAATAAACCCTAGAAAATACACTAATCTACAACTATGGACTTTTACTTTGCATAAAAATGTTCCCTCGGATCAAGATCAAAGTAATGTGCATGTGTTCTACCAAGTAGGTTTCCAAGTATGAGGCGACTATGGAGGAAGATAAGGCTACAATATACAGTTAGGTCCAAACCAATGTCTAAATAACAAGAAGGAAGAGAAATAAGAAATTGTAATAATGTATGATCCCAAGTTAGGTACACAAATTAAGTATAATGCAACTTGTTAAAATTTAAGAGAAATCCATAATAAAGCAAGAGCAACTGGGAGTAGCAATGGAGTCACCAAGTCAGTATGTAGCAATGTAGATGAATCTCTATCATAATGGATGCTTCAATCACCAAGAATTAATCAAGAGATATTCAAGAAGGAGATTGAGAAAATGATCAAGAAGAAGAGGAAAAATAGATGATTTAGACTCATATAAGGCACACCAAGATGTAGAATCACCAAAAATGAGTCATTTTTACCATTCATGTAAAATACAAAACCCAAAAACCCATCAAAACATCTCTCTACCCAAGTTGTGGCTTAGGACATAGGTTTTTGGACAAAACATCTGGTATAGGCAACATGTTTTGGGCTAAAATATATGGCCTATGCCACCATGGGATTTTGGTAGTCTTTAGGGTAGTTCAGTGAGCCTAGGAGTGAGCAAAATGTCTTAAAAGGTGCAAATAAGGATTATAGGGGTGTATAATGGGATATGAATGTGTCCAAGCATGGAGATAGTCTCAAATTAGATTTATGAGGTTGGTAGTCTACACATTAGTTGATAAATAATCATTAGGAGGAGTAGGGTCATGGGATGTATGATTATATATGCCCCTGAGGTATAAGAAATTGGTTTTTAAATGAAAAGGGAGTATTGTGTAGTACCTAGAAGCTATCCAAAAGTAACAAAGAAAGAGAAAAAAATTTAAAAAAAATTACCTACACTTACCTAATATGGATGGTAGTAGAAACAATAGTCGATGGTGTGATCCATTGGCACAAGTGCAGACTCTACATAATCCAAATCCAAATCTAGCTATAGCTCTAGATCCTACATAGAAGGGACACAAGTGATATCAAATCATAAAATATAAAATTATGTTCAACAAAGAGTTAACTCTAATTTTATCTATGTGAGGGATGTGGAAGATCTAGACATCATTAAAGAAGGAGAACAAATCATGTGTTGCCATGAAGAGGGGGAGTAATTCATAGATAAGGAGGTTCAAGACCCTAATGAATTGAGACACAACTAAGAGTGAGTCAGAGAATAATCATACATAGCACGTGCCCATCACATAATAATTAGTCAAAGCATCAATAATTATGTGATATTTGAATACACTATTCATCTCACTATTAAAGAAAAAGCCAGCTACAATAAGCTCATGGCCCCATGGGTCATTAATAATCCAAGTGATATTGGCATGTTCTAGGTTATCTTGAATACCACCATCAATTTGAATCACCATTAAGAGCTACACCATGGTGGGGTTTGAGGATGTAAGACACCACTATAAGAGGATTATATGGGCATAGGAAAGGATAAATGACCTACATAGGGGAGACAAGTAATGAAACTGAGCTATAATAAATGGGCTAAAGTGGATACTAGTTGTGAAATGAGGTGATGAAGGGTGGTAGAAGGCTTTTGAAATATGCATATTGGTTGATGAAGACTATAAAAATTCCCAAAATAACCACAACCATGAACCTTCACACTTATTAATGGGGATCAACTACAATCAAGTAGATAAACTATTGACTAAATGAAGTAAATGATTCTCCTTCTATTCCAAGGTACGTATAAAAGGGGGTACATAATCCTAGGAGGCCAAGGGACTTAGGGGTCCAAGATAATAGGATGATCTTAAAATGGACCTAATAAATCCTTAGATTAGAAAATGGATGTTGACATTGTATTTTTAACAAGCCAAAACCCCTAAGAAGGAGGTTTCACTATCCTACTAGTAATAGCAGGTGAATTCCCAAAATAGATCCAAAAAGGGGATTAAAAAGAGGTGGGAAAAAGATTTAAAAGGGTGAAAATCATCATTTTCACTCTTTCACCACCAAAGGAGAGCTAAAAAGAGCCAAAGACTGACACAGAATGTACAAGGACGTGAGAGAGCATGTGATGTGAGAGCAAGATGGTCTAGGTAAGCACACTAATTGTCAATTATTGAAATTTTTAGTTTTATGATGGTTTAGGAAGGCCATACAAACATTTTTATGGATTTTTAATTATTTAAGGGATGAATCAATCAAAAATCCAACCAAAATGTTTAGAAGGGGACCACAAACAATTTGATAAAAAAAGAAGCCAAGCAGGGGCCTAGGGGAGGTGTTTAGGGCCATCTTAGCCACCATGCCCCAATCCATAGCTTGGTTGGGTAAACCCATGGCTTGACCCAATTTCAGGCCATAATAATCATGGCTTGGTCTATTGGTAGGCAACTAGTTTGGTTAAAAATCCATGGCCTAACCCTGAGGGTCCTAAAAAAGTCTTGAATGGGTCCAAGAGAGGCCAAAATGAGGGAAAATAGGAAAGGAGCAAAAAATAGTTGTCTTACTTTATTTTTGCATAATTACTCACAAAATAACTTGATTTTTCATGTATTTTCTTGTACACATGACGAGGAGTTAGTATGCTTGAGGTTGGAGAGTTGTCATAACCTATTGAGCCACCACCACCTACAGAGATACTAATTACGTACAAGGTAACAGGGAGAGGAACTATCTTGAGAAGATCAATACCTATTTATTAAAGGACGTAGAGGAATTATCTCAAGAGGATCAAGGCTACTTGAGGTGAGAAGGCCTATGAAGGATAACACACATAATATCATTATGTTATGCTAGAAAGCTAGTGAATGCACTAATATCATGTTGGGATCTAGAAAGGCATGTGTTCCACTTAGGTCTAGACTTGGAAGTTATCCTAGGAATTAAGGACATATACCAACTATGTGGGGCTAAGCTTATGGGGTAAGAGGTGGTACCATAAGTGGTGTAGTATTTTGTGATCTTTGGGGACTACCTAGTGGGATAGATAGGGGTATGAATGTATCATGGAGGTATGATCATATGGGGAGTACTTGGGGTCCCACATTTGAGAATAGTGATATAAATAATTCTATTCAGGAGGGTCTAAAATGGCTAAAACACTAGGATACTACCACTAACATGGACCACCATAGTATAGGGGTGGATAGGTGACACTGATTTACTTGGGGGTGGTATATCTTAAGAAGAGTATACATTTTCTTGATCAAATCCAATGATTAAGCTTAGGTGGTATGACATAGCCTATGATATTGCTAGGTTAGGCATATAAGAGGATACTTATTACTTGGTTGAGAGGACCCTTCATAATAGAGGTGTACCTAACACTACAAGAGATGTCTTATGGGCATCATGGTTTACAGGTAGGGGTGGGGGTAGAGGCCTAACCTAGACATAGATAAGTATTAGGCTATGCTTGAGATCCATAAAAGATAGTGGCATGGCTTGAGGATGCTAGAGTAGAACCTCTCCTAGGGGAGAAGGATTTTACTGGTCCTCAAGGGACCTACCAAAAACTAGGACCACAAGCCCTAACACTAAGTGGGTATGAGCATGACCCACTAATGAGGAATAATAGAGGTAGGTGCCACACAAAGATAGGGAACACAACTTGAAGTAGACTCACCTCAATGAGAATGATTCCAAGGCAAATAGATGTAACCATGGAGGGGGGCACCACCATTAGGAGGTTCTCAGTAAGCAAGTGTTCTATAAGGAGCGAGACTGCCACCTAGTAATAAATTTATTTTGAAGCACAATTTTACCTTTGTATTACTCTTCCTTATGAGAGTTAGTATTAAACTCATATGTATCACTCAATGTGTGTGTGCATGAGATCAACCTAGTTTGACTGATTCCTAGGTGGACTTACTATTATGAGAGTTATTTATAAATCTCACACCAACAGTGAGAGAAGAGTGAGTTTCACACCTATTAGTGGGTTCCATCCCACATATGCACTTATATAGGTTAGGAGCATGAGTAGCACAAGAGCTAGGGAAAATGTGGTAGTAGATCCCTAAATAAGAGGCCAAGAGTGTCAAGAATGAGTTATCAGTTACATGATAGGAGATAGACATGGTGTGAGTGGAGGTGATACTAGCTTAATATGAAGTTAAGGTAGAGTGGCTAAAGGTTGAGCTAGCATGGATATCAAAGGACAAGACCCAAGGATTCAAGGTGATAGGCTATATGCTAGGTATATTATCAGTACTAAAGTAAGCCTTGGCCTAGATTATCAATAGGTAGAGGTTGATATCTCCACCAAGATAGGGGTCGGACTAGATAGAGATCCTAGTCATAGGTTGACTAATATTATGGTGTATTTATCCATGTGTGTGGCAGTTTTGGGGACTACAAGCCTAGTCTCATGTGAAGTTGTATGATGTACCTAAAAAACACATTTTTCTATATATATATATATATATATATATATATATATATATATATATATATATATATATATATATATATATATATAGATTTCTCCTATGAGTACATGTGTATATGATTTATGTATGAGTATATGCTTCATTTGATATAGACTAGTAGATACATGTGATTAATAGTAACTACTAATAAATAACCCACATTCACACACATATACATGCGACACAAGGTTAGTGGTGTGAAAAGAGGGAAAGATCCACCATACCACTATATGTGCATTTTCAAAGGGGGGAATGTAGGCCTTAGATGTTAAACATCTTGAGGTGGAACCCATTAATAGGTTGTCACTTGGATTTGCCTTCAAGAGTGGAGAGACAATAAGTATCATTATTCAAATATGCGATAATCATAAAGGGGACAAACCAATTGTGAGCTAGTTTGCCCTTATTATAGTACACTTTATCAAACATGAGTACCATTTCACTTATATGGAAAATATTTGGTTACACCATTTTATCAAATTATCAATATTGGTGACACTGATAAGCATGATTTTGCTCAAGAACATCAATACAGTGTTCATCCACCCACTCGAGATTTTAAAATGAGCAATGCATTCCTACTCATTAGGAAATGACCCAAACATCTTAACCTATAGTGAGGGGATTAATATCTCTAAAGGAAGGACATCCTCATACCCATGTACAAGTGCATATGGGGTTGCCCCTGTGACCATATAGAAACTAGTTTGATAGGCCCAAAGGTTAGGATAAATCATGAGGTACCAATCATGCTTGGACTTGGTAATAATTTTAAGGAGAATATTATTCAACATATTATAATATTTAACTTTCCCATTAACCTATGGGTAATAGGTAGAGAAATGGATCTTAAATTTGAAATGTTTAGCTAATTCATTTATATCCAAGCTTTGGAAGCTTGATCCATTATCAACCATGATCATGGTAGGAACCCCAAGTTGATAGATGAGTTGGTTTAAGATAAACTTGGTGATAATATTCCTACTCATTCCACAAAGGGGCATGGTCCAACCTAATTTATGAAGTAGTTATTGGTCGTGATGAACCAATTATGTTCATCCAATGAAATAGGTTTTAACTCACTGATAAATTTGAAATCCTAAACCAAGATTGACCATGGGACCAAGATGAAGTGTAATAGGTTAGTGGGGGAATTAATAGTGTCCCTAATATATTGGCATAAATTTCACACCTTTTTATATCATATGGCATCCTTAATAATAATGGGCCAATAGTATCCCATTATAATAATATGTTAGGTAGTAGCGTAAGAATCCTTTAGCACTAGGAAGGTGTCTTCTAGAGGCAAAACATTGCAACAATACATCATGGATATATATCTTGAACAATACTCCCCCTAATGATGTAGTGAGTGGCAATATTTTGGATCTGATACTATTCCTATAAAGAAGTGTCATCAAGATAAGACTATGTCTCAAGGTAGCATATGTCAACCCAATACCAATCACAATCATAGACTTCCCTCCAATCTACCAAAAAGACCATCTCATCAAGAAATGCATTTTCAACCAACTCCTTACTATAGCTAGGTACTAGGCACTAAAGGATTATTCAGTGACTACTAAACCCTTGGTGAAATTTTGGTTTAATGATGTGTAGGTCAAACTTCTAAAGAAGCATGATCCACCTCAAGATCTTACCTATTAGGTGTGTCTTGTTGAGTAAGTAGTAGAGCAGATTAGACTAGATGATTACATTGGAACTCTGACCCAACATATAATGGCATTACTTCTTTGTCATGATAAAAGTGAGGAATTGCCTCTCTATGATGGTATAGTTTATTTTAGGGCCAACTAGAATACAAGAGATGTAATAAACAACTCTCTCTCTACCAGAGTCATCCTTTTGACATAGCATGTCCTTGATGGAAAGATCATTGACATAGGTATACAAAATGAACTCATGACCCTCAATTAGTTCCATTAAGATGGGAGGGTTGTGAAGCATGCAATTCAATTCCTTAAAATCCACCTAGATTTTAGGACCCCATAAGAATGGGGCATTATTCTATAATATATATGTCAAGGGTATGGATTTTTGTACATACTCCTCGAGGAAACATTTGATAAAATTGAGCCTTCCTAGGAAAGACTACAACTAGACCAAGTTTTGTGTGGAAGACATTTCAAGGATCACTCTCATCTTGTTTAGATCCACCTCAATTCCTTGTTATGAAATGAAGAATCCAATAATCTTCCCAATAGAAATGCCAAAAATGCACTTCTCAAGTTCAAGGCTAATATGATACTCCTTGAGACACTTAAGTAATTTTGAGGTGTCACACATTCTCATACCACTTGTGGGATTTACCAAGGAGGTAATGTATCACTCCATGGTCTTATGGATGAGGTCATGAAAAACATGGGTCATGGTACATTGATATGTAGCCCAAGCATTATTTAGACCAAAAGGCATGATAACATAATAAAACATACCCCAAGGCATAGTGAGCATCATCTTATGTTGGTATTTGGCCAAAATATGGATTTTATTATACCCTAAGAATTCATCCATGAGAGACATGATCTCAAAACTAGTCTTGGAATCCATAATTTGGTCAATAAAAGGCATGGGAAAATTGTCCTTTAGGCAATCCAAGTTGAGGTCATAGAAATAAATGTAGATGTGAACTACTCCATTCTTTTTTTAAATGGGGATGATGTTGGTAACCCATCATAGATAATCAATGGATTTTATGAATCCAACTTGGATGATCTTTTCAATTTCTACTTTGACCAATTGGGATACTTTGACATCCATTGGTCATTATTTTTGGTGAATGAGATAGGCCCCTCATCCATAATGAGGTTATGGAGAAAGATGTCAAGATGCATCTAATCCATGTCAGCATATTCCCAAGTGAATACATCTAAGAATTCATATAAAAATGAAACCAAAATGTCATGTTCCTCTACATAAAGGCTAATGCTAATCTTAATAATATTTGGCCTTGTAAAGGTGCCAAGATTGACATCTATGGACCCTTCAACATCCATAATATTACCTTCCTCCAAACACTCAAGAGTAGGAGGGAATGGTTTATCTAACTCCTTAGGCTTGATGATCATGAAATGAAACATAAGGATACCAATGATAGGGACATCATCAGAGAGTGAGATCTCTAAATCAAGATAATTGAGAGGGTTGTGATGCTTAAAACAAGCCTTCATGAACTTCTTATATACCTTCCTCTCATTGAATAGGTTGTGTGCTATAACATGGATGAAATAACACTTTAGATCTAACTTAGGAACTCTATCAATATCTATGGGGGAGGCATTAATATTGTTAATTCCACGATGATAAATTTGTGATAAAAAGGGAAGCTTGACATTTGGGGAGATATCTTGAAAAGGTCTCTCAAAAACAAAGAGTCAGTTTAGAACTAGGGAGAATAAAGGGTGATTAGCAATTTCATAATGGGTGTAGGAGGAGTGAATGTTGAATGAAATCAATAGGGTTGAAGCATTCATCCTTAAAAAAAATATTAAATGGTAGTAGACTTGGTTGAATCTATAGGGTCCTAAAAGGATACAACCAAATCCTTGTCAAAGGGTTTTGCCTTAGCATAAATTAGTGCATAGGTATTTGGGTTAGCCTCCAATGTGTGAACCTCACATTTACACATAAATTAGACCATCAAAAATATTTTTTACATAATGGCTTGCATGATGGCAGTCTAGGGGCAGCTAAGGATCATGTTGTATAAGATATTTAGGTCTAACACATAAAACGTGATACTGACTATCTTCGATCCAAACTTGACCTAAAGCTTCACATTTCCTAAAGGCACAACTACATAATTTTTTAAACCAAAATAGTTTTTTTAAGTGTTGTCACTTGTATTTTCACCCCTTGAGGATATTCCTATCTCTCCTCATCCAAATGATATAATGGAGACATCTCACTTGTTGTGGGTAAATAATTTTAGTGAGATGAATCTCTAGAAGGGCTAGTTCCCTTGATGCACTCTTTAAAGTACTTTATTATGTATCAACTTTGCATGAAAAGGTTTAAGAGGAAAAACTAATAAAAATAAAATGTGATTCACCAATATTTAATTTCATCCTATTTATTAAAATAATACTACTTAGAGGAGAACAAAGCTTTCTTCACACCAAACTCACAACACAAGATAAATTATTACATCAATGTTTCATATGCTAGGTTCAAAAGGTATTTTGATACTTAGGAGGGTAATGAAATATTTTTTAGGATATTATATTCATGAATCACTTTTAAAACACTTATAAACTTAAAAGACAACACTAACAAAGACCTATAATAATTACTCTTCTGCACACTTGGTGAACAATCAAGGATAACATGCTAGAAAAGATCATCTTCTACTAGATAAGACCAACAATATTGAAACAAAACTCAATTGTAAAAAAATTAAGTAGGAAAATTCACTTATTTTATTTCTTAAATATTCATTCAAATACAAAATTGGCCAGGGTTTCACCATTAACCAATGGAGGCTGCTCAAAAGAGCCAAAAGAGTCAAAATTTATAACATTTAGAAGAGGGGAAAGACAAGGGAAGTAAAAAGGTCAATTGAAAACATATAAAGATATTAAAATAGGTTAAATTTTATGATAAATATGTGTGAAAAAAACCATGCAATGTTAGGAAGTCCAAGTGTCCATACAAGTCATGAAACTTATGAAAAGTGGCATGAAACTCCTTGTCTTGACTTAGAAAACTATCTTCATGATTTGAACCTATTTGAACGTCCCAAAAATGATTAGGGATAGGTATAATTATTTTAATTAATGGAAAGGGTTTCATACATACCTCTCCATGCATCTTTTGTAGTCTTACTCATTTGGAAACTCTTAGAAGTAATCCATCACTGCCTATAGTCTAAAAAACTCCTCTTTTGATCACCCCTCACACTTGGATTCAAAATTGGATTTATTTTTCCATGAAAATACATGAGATGGAGTGAATGAAACTTTTAAATACTCTTAATTTCCTTATAATTCTCAGGTACACCTTAAAAAGGCTCATACTTGAAGTTTTCACCCTTCTCACCATTGTGTTCACTATGCCAGTTTTGACTGGCTGATATGAGAGATATTGTTTGAAACATTATAAGTTTTTTAAAATCATAATATGGCCATAGGGAGTTATATAAAGTCCATAAATTCCTCCCAAACTTTATTTCATCTTTAGACCTCTTCTAAAACCTACAAAACACACAAAATGGTCAAAAGTACCATGCCTATAGAATTTCATACAACTCAAAAGTGTGGGAGGGATACTAAGTGAGTCCTTTAAAAGTTACAATAACTTTCATGGTCAAACTATGTCATTTGGATATATATCTAAGCTTGTTTTCTCCTTTAGGTCTTGATTGAGGGGTTTTTAAGGGTTTTAGGCAGTTTTCCTTCTTAATCTTTGTTCATAAAGCTCTAACATTGGAACTGCCAACAAATGACACAATCATGATTTTAAGAGACCCTAATGACCCATAAAAAATCCATTGGTATACATGCATATTTTCTTTATACATCTAAAATTTCTCACTCCATTACAGTCGACTAATATTCCTATTAGTCAACACTAATTTCGCTCATCTAAATTTTATTCCTAGCCATAATATAATATCCCCTTTCATTAATATACATTTTACTAACATTAATCCATCCCATTATTCTATTAATTCCCTCTAATCTACCATTATCCTAATCCAATTCCAATTATCTATTATATGGGAATTTTTAATTTCCATAATACCACCTAACCACCTACTAGCCTATCCCCTAGGTCTCCTACATCCCTAGGAATCCTAATCCTATTATTTAAGTCCATAAACAAAACCTATTATCCACTAAACCTACCCCTAATCCCACTTTCCAATGAAAAATTCCAAAATAATCTACCTACCCACCCACCACCCTACACTAGCCTTTCCTAAACCCCTAAAACCCTATGAAGAGATCTCTAGAGTTAGAGAATTCTATAAATCTTTCCATTTTAACCCTCTTCCTCTAGAATTATCTATTATAGAGGATTCCATGGAATTAAAAAAAATCCATGGAAAATCCTCCATCCTAGACCTTGATCTTCCCTCCATGAATCTATAAAACCAACACACCCTCACTTGCTCAAGCTAATGAATGAATGAATAGAGGAAAGAAGAAGTGAAAGCATATCACAAGCAATTTATCTATCAAGCCTATCCAAGGCATTGTCAAGCATCTCCAAGTAATCTAACAATCATATTCAAGCATACAAATCTTCGATCAGAGTTATGAGAAGGTAAAAATGATGGTAAACATGCAAACTAAATTTTGATTTACCTTTTATATCCCTTCCTATTGGTGTCATTATCTTTGGGTTTCCATTATCTCTTTGACAATATTTTTTTTGAATCCCAAATTTAGTGCACATTTTGGTGACCATGGTGGGACCAACCTCCCTTATTTATGCTAACACTCTTGATGGAAGCATTTTGGATGATTGTAGGGCCAACTAGAAGATAAATCAATCATGTATTTTGAAATTTTTACATGATTATGAGAATAATGGTATTGATTTGTAAGTCATGGTATTGAAATAGAGGTATCGTTAACAATAATCATGGTATTGCAGGCTAAAATATTAGCAATCAAGGTTTTAGTAGGGTGCTACATTTGAATAATACCGTTACTTCACGATTTGTGGTATTGCTCTGCTATTAGTGATATTGTTATTCCTAGTAGTGGTATTACAACCTAAATTTTTTCACATTTAGATAGCTAGTGGATTAATCCTATATTTTTTAGGTGTTGTTTGTGGTGTGCAGTAAAGACATTACTCCCTAAAGAATTACCAGAGGGTAGTCAACATCAGTTTCAACTATCCTGATACTTTCATAGTCATGGTATTTTCCTAGAAATAATGATTATATTGATCTCAGTCATTGTATTATACACCCTAGTCCTACGTATTATATAATTTGTTACTCTGATCTACTTGTTGATTTTGTATATTCTTTGTGTTTTGTTATCTAACCTATTTTCAAGAGAGAAGCAACTAAGGAACATTATTAGGAGGGCAAGAAATTTAGTCTAGTTTGAGCAATCCTACCACTTTGTGACTAGCGGTATTACACGGTAAGTAGTGGTATTGTAATTTTCAGTAGCGATATTATGTTTTTGGTATATGTAAGTCAAAACCCTTCCTTGTTAGTCTTTTATTACTTTGGCATTCTGTTCATGTTTTATTTTTATAGATGAAAGAGAACATCCAAACTGATTAAGGGTTATTTGGTCTTGCAGGGTCTATAATGTTCAAGCGAAGATTACTGCAATTTGCCCAAATTCAACAATACCACTACTTTCATAGTCACGAGATTGTCCTATAAGTAACGATATTGTTATCTAGAGTAGTGATATTGAAAATCTTTATTTTAGCAATTAATTTTAGATTTTAGACAATTTTAAAATCAATAATTGTATTAAAAACAAAGCTCTATAATCATTTTTATTTTGTAAAATTTTGATCTAGTACTTTTGAGCTCAATTTAGGATCATAAATTAAGCTATGAAATACCTCAACTTTCCTAGTAGCAGTATTATCCTGCTAATAGTGATATTTCTCTATGAAGTAGTGATATTGTAGTTTTGGGTTTTCTAACCATTTTACAGGTCTTACTGGACTCTTAAGGCACCCTTAGTGGATTTCTAACCTTTGTGTTGTAGGAAAAGAGGGTGTTTAGTTTATCATTGTTGATTAAGTATTTTTTGTAATTATTACATTATCATTAGTAGTTAATCATTAGCTTTGCTTGATCCTTGTGTGTGTATGTACATAATTTTTCATATTGTGTGAAGCTCACATAGGTAATTAGAATGGTTAATTAATTATATTATGAGTTTGATTGTTTGTATAAACCTTCCATAGGATAGCACGTGATGTGGATTTCATCACCATGCACATGGCTTAGTCTTTAGGGGTTAGTATCATGGATTTCACCACCATGTGCTAACCACACTCCATGTTTTAATGGAGTATAAATATCAGAAGAGCATTATCATTATGGCCTAAGTGGAATTCCTCATAAAGGGTTTTATGGAGTGAGGGATGATTAAGTTCATATACATAGGGCAATCAGATGGCCTCTTATATGGACTTGGGCCCCATCATACCTTTGTGTATATAGGGGAATCCCTTAGATCCTTGTGTAAACCTTAGAATAGGAGCCTATGACCATAATAAGTGTTCCACTACTAGCATCAGTATCAACACCCAAGTGACCATTAGGAGTAAGCAAGGTTGAGAGGGTTTTATTAATTCCATAATGGGTCACAATCCTATAACCTCACTTGTGTAGCCATTATATGGTGTGGACATCGAGTTACACTCCCATATGGTTTACTAATTAGGGCTATATATGTGCATGATTTATGTGTGTGTTGTGATGAGGCCCATTTTATTTGTTATCTGAGTCATCCATACTCATATATTTTGTGTGCATACCTTAGAAAACTTATACGATCATTTCCATTATCCCATCATTCATTTATTCATCTCATTCCATCATCATCTCATCTTGACTATCCATATCACATCATCTTTCTTCTTCCCTTCATAACATTTTTACCTTAATCTACCCTCTTTTCATTCCATATCACTTTCCACCTTCATCCTAATATCATCCCTTCTCCTTGATCATTTGTATATTTTGACCAATATTTGCCCATCATATACCCTATCTTCTACATAGTCACACTATACTATCCCATCATTCTACATCTAATTAGTAAAACCACCCATCCCATAACACTTAGTATCCACTATCCTTTTTATCATATCCCCTTGGACCATCCCACATCCCCATATCCTTTTGTCCATATTATTTTCACTTTCTTATCTCACCCCCACAACATAGGATTCATCTCACTTAGCAACACCATCATCTCTCCACATATTTCTTTGTAAACATTATCATACTTTCATCCATCCCACAAGAATTCTCTTATTTATATCCATTCCATAACATCTAGTCCCATTTCATATCTTTGACCATATCTTATTCACTTCATAGCACATTCATTCCCCATAATCCTAGTGTCATCCCACATATAGTGATTATCCACTCTCCTCATCATCTATTTTCCTTCAAATTTTCATCTCATACCTATATCTACCTAGTATTCACCTCCATCCATAACCACATATAATTGTCATTTCCCCTATTTTAGAACATCCCCATTTATGTCACATCTTATTATCCATAACCCATCTTCCATTTATCCACCCATCTTATATTTATATCATCTCATTTCCTCACTTATTTTATTATCCATATAGTCTATTTCTCACATATATATCCATTACTTCACCCATCGTATCCGTAAATCATCATATTTTATTCCATATATAATCCATTCCCCACATCTATTAATCCCTCCATCCATACTATTTTGTCTATATTTAATCCACCCTTCACGTCTATCATCCATTTATCTTCTTATTATTTTATATACATAAACCATACTTCATAACCATCATCCACCTATATTATCCTTATATTGACTCATTCCCTTGTATATATATATATATATATATATATATATATATATATATATATATATATATATATATATATATATATATATCGTCATCTTTTTATACATCCTTTTACATATCCCATATTATCATGTCTTCATCCCATCCTAGTCATACCCCACCATCTTGTACATCCTCACCTTATCATCATCTTGTATATCTTTGTCACCCTTTCCTTGTATATCCTTTTCATTATCCCCTCTCCTATCTTAAATTAGTCACACCTTTTCATAAGACCACCTCATCCATAATCAATCACACCTCACTTTGACCTTGCCTTATCCACTAATCACACCATAGTCTTGACCATTCCGATATCATTTTTATTGACATCACCCCTTGTACTTAGACATCCACATCTCCCATATAATCATCATCAACATCTTGACCCATTTCATATCCTAGTACCCCTTGGTTATCACTCACAAAGATCCATTCCCCTCCTTGTGATCCAACAAAGTGTCCTTCATTACCCATTGTTAACACATAATCCCTAGTCCATATCCCCCATATTACCCTCCACTTACATCACCCTCATCTTGGATCCACATATTTCTCTTCCAATTACCTAATCACATCTACATCATCGTTATCTAGCCATTTTGATTAGTGGTCCTTGTCCATACACCTTCTTAATTTCATCCCATCCTCATGCATCATTTGACTATTTGGTTGAAGACAAAAGATCAAACTATTGGTGGTCATTTTCCTTTCTATACATCACCATCCTAACTTGAAATTATTAGTGAACATAGCCTTATAAGACATCAATCTATCACCCATCATTATCTTTTATCCTTATCAAGTTTCTTTTGTCTCTATCACCAATCAACTTGTCCACTTGCTAGTTGAAAAATATATTTAATCCTATCATCATGCTCGCTAGTTTGACCTCTTAAAATAACTATTGTTATCCTATCCATCAAACTTTTCTCTTGACCACTAGTAGTCTCATCTTTTGGACTACAATTTAATAGTCAAAAGACCTTCAATAACACTTCATCCCACCTCATATTCTTTCATAATGGTCATCCAAACCCAAGCCTAATTCTACCAAGGACAAGGTTCCAATCAAGAAGACCATATTAGGGGGCAACTCATGGACCCAAATTAGGAATATGAGGACTTCCATAGTGACATCCCTACACCACAAGAGGAAAATGACAACACCAACCCTCTCCATAACCTCTTTAATAATGAAGGTGTCCATAAACTCATAGAACAATATGTACAACAAAATTAAAATATGTAAATTGGGGGCACCTGCCTAAATAATGTAGACCACCCATTAACCCCATGACACAATGATCATTGAGAAGTGGACCATGGATTCTTAGATGAAGGTGACCCACAGCCACCCCTTATTAATTGACATGTTGAGGCTAACAGGAGATAAGCTACCATGGAGGATCGCTTATACCAACTCACACAACAAATTAACCTTCTCTTCCAAGCTCAATGTGAAAATAAAAATAATCCAAAATAATAGTGATACCAATCATACCACTCATAATAACCATCATACCCATATCCCATAAGGAAGTCAAAACCAAATGGTCAATCCTCTTAGGGATCTTACCTTTGCCTAAGAATGGAAGATGATGAAAGAGACCCTCCAACAAGTGGATCCTAGATCATAGGCCCTCAAATACAAATATGAAGATTTTTGTTCATCACCTTTAGACAACAGTGTACTACAAGTTTTATTTCCTCTACACTTTGAGATTTTGAAATTTGAGAAATATAGGGGTAAGGGAGACCCAAGGGATCATGTGTAAGAATTATTCATTTCTTGCCATGAAGTATCACAAGAAGATGCCCACATATTAAGTTTTTTTCCTAAAAGTCTGATAGGACTAGCATTAGAGTGGTTCATGCATCTCCCTAAAGGGTCAATCTCAAATTTTGGGGAATTGACAAAACAATTTGTCAAACATTTCTCCTTTAACATAGAACATGATGTGTCTATTATTGACATCTATAACACAAAACAAAGAGATGGAAAAATATGGTTTATTTATTACAATAGTTGTGTGGATTGGCAAGTCAATTGAGATGCACCATACCTAAGAAGGAGATGGTAAAAATATTTGTGGACAATCTCAATATAAATTTGAAATATCAATTAAAGCTACAATGTGCGAAAACTTTTGATGAGATTATAGAAAATGGGATGCAAATTGAAAAGGCCCTCATAGGAAAAGGAACCATTAAGCCATTCTCTTGTAATGAGAACACTACAAATTTAAGAACCTCATTCTCAAATAAGCCAAAGGTATTTAACAAAAACAAGAATGTTGTTGGAGATGGGGTAACAAATTCTCAACCATAAGAGCAACATGTCCAAAATATTCAAAGAAAGGGACTCCCACCATAATCACATGTCTCTTCTATCAAGGCTCCTAGGGGAAATCCAAGACCATGTATAGGAAGGCAACCTCTAACAAGTCTGGGTATCCCTTTGGAAATTGTATTAGAGTAGTTGATTATAGATAATATGATTAATTTGCCTAAGATTTGACTTATCAATGATCTCCAACCCAAACTAGATTGGTATCATGATGATGAATAATATAAATTCCATAGAGTAAAGGGCCATGACATCGACAATTATATGCAATTAAAACACTATGTACAAGATTTGATTGCAAGAGGTGATATTGAGTTGGAAGGAGAGCCTGCTCCTACTCAATCAGGCAATAGATAATTGGGAATTTATAAAGATCCTCTTTTAAAGCATGAAAAAAGGAACTAGAGACCCCCAAGGGACCAAGGTCAAACATCCTCTTTTAATTGTAATATTAATACCATCAAGCTTCACCAAATTCCCACCTTTGAAGAACCTTCTTCTCCAATTTTGAAAATAAATTTGGCCACCTATCAGTATACTGTAATGAAATTACTTCAACAATAAAGTAGAATATCAGAAGTAGATCTAAATATGATTGAAATATATCAAAATATATGATAATAGATAAGCCACTTCAAGGGGAAAACCTCCACAAGCTTTAATAAGAGTAGAATTCATAATATGATGATAAATAGTTACCCACTACCTCCTATATATAGTCTATCTAGGCCATGGTTACTCCATAGGTTGACCTAATAACCAAATGAATGCATAAATAAATGTGAAATAACATCAAAGAGGTATAAGTAAGCCGCAAGTCAGCTATTCCTATCCTAATACATGTGATAGGTTAGGGGCATATCATGCCCTTCCCCTTCAGACCAACGTTGTCCTCAACATTGAACAACTATGGATGTTATTGTAGAAAAATCTTCACCTTCCTAAGTTTCATCTTCACTACTCAGGTTCTTCCACTTGATCAGATATTCCCTAATCTCTCTGGTTCTCAACTTCTTAGTATGTGTTTGGAGGATCTTCTCTGGTTCCAAAATGATACATCATTCTTCATCAAGTTCTGGGAGCTCTATTTGGGCTAAAATTTCTATCTAATGACCTTATTTAAATAGGAAACATGAAATACTGGGTGTATACGAGATGAATGAGGTAACTCAAGCTTTTAAGCCACACTTCCAATTTTTTGTAGAACCTGATAAGGGCCATAATACTTAGGAGCAAGTTTGTTGTCCTTTTTGTTACTTTAAGGACATCTTCTTGTAAGGTTGTAAACATATAAATACCGAGTCACCCACCCCAAAATTTTGCTCACTATGGTGTTGATCTTCTTGTTGCTTCATCCTATTTTATTTCAAGGCCAAATTCTCTCTCAAACTAGCCAAAACCTCTTGTCGATGCTGAATGTGCTCCTCCACATCAAGAATCATCTAAAGATCAGGATGTGTAGATGCCTGTGTGGGTTGAGCTTCTATGGAACATAATCATGCAATAATTCCATCTGTCCCCTTTTTTAGCATCTTGGTAATCTGATGTGAACTAATCAATTATGGAGATTTTGCCTGTAATCCATGTAGTTCAATTTTCCTACCTTTAAAATGAAAGTGCATGAATAGTTCCTAGAAGTTCATCTCAATGGTACCCAAGGTTGTGAGCCATTGGACTCCCAAAACAATGTCTTTGTTACCTATGGGAATAGAAAACATAGGAGAATCGAGATTTTACTCACCCATAGCAAGCTTAATACTATGGCATTTTCCTAAATAATAAATTTTGCCACCATCGATAATCATGACCTACAATTCTGGTGTTGGGTAAATGAAATAGTTCAATCGAGTGGCCAACTTATGGTTGATGAAGTTATGTGTGCTCCCCAAATCAATCAACATTGTCACCTTCTATTTCTTGAGGAAACCCACCACCTTAAGAGTATGTGGAGTGCTAATACCTACAAGTGTATGACAAGAGATTATAGGTTGGGAACCTTCAGGTACTTCCTCTATCTCTTCTTCATCAACATTGGAGGCATCATCTTCTTCTTTATCTTCATTGGATCCATCAATGTAGAATAACTTATTCTTAGTACATCTATGTAATTTTATCCACTTGCTATCACAACTAAAACATAATCCTTTTTCACGCTTCTCTTCAATTTTTTGAGGGGTCAATCTAGTAGGTGGAGGAAATGTTGGTGTCGATATGCTACTATCTTTGAAGTGAGTGAATGGTTACTTCTCATTGGCTATGAATTTTTCCTTAGCTCTGCGTGCCATGATAATAGAATCAAAAATCCTAAGTGGATTAAACATGTGTACCTCATGTTGAATGTGGTCCTTGAGTCCACCCAAAAATAGGTCATTCAAGTTCTCCTCAAAAATTATCTCCACACGTAAGGATAAGTTTTGAAAATGATGAATATAATCCTTGATAGAGCCAGTCTATCACAATTTTCCTAGTTGGCTAAATTAATTCTCTGTCACATTATTTCCATAGTGTAATTGTAGCTCCTCTATAAAAACTGACCAAGTGACACTGAGAGTCATCTTTTTCTTTTGAGCAAACAACCATCGATACCAAATGAATTGATCAGGTTCAAGATACAAGGATGCCATGGTAACATTTTGTCCACTTGGGATCTGATGTACATAAAAAAAAATTCCATTTGGTTGATCCAATTGAGTGGATCTTTTCCATCAAATTTGCACATATCCACCTTTGGTAACAAGTTCCTTTGTGGCAATGTAGTTGGATTTAAAGTAGACTGGTTGGAAGAACCACCCTGATGGGGTTGTGAAATAGTGATAGCTAGATGATTTGATTGATTATTTTTCAAATTCATTATGATATCTACCAAAATATCTTGTATGGATTTCATATTAGATTGCATGCCTTTCACCTCACTTTAAATGCCTTACACACAATAGTCAAGCTGGCTTACTTTGTGATCTATCTCAGAGAACCCTGGTATAAAATATCTAGTACCTCCACCTTATACCTCCATATCTTCATTTTTATGAGTTTTACCTAGATTTTTAGCACCCTTTCCTCAGCCCCGAGTTTGTGGACCTGCCATAAAAGGGCTTTATGATGTTGACCCTGATTGGCACTTTTGACCCAAATTTGACCAAGCGATTTTGGACTTATGTCAACCTCAAATAAAAATATACAAAGAAGATACCTTAGCCAAATTTTTCTAAACTTTCCAAAAATGTAAATAACTTAGAAAAATTCTTTGAATTACGCACTATAGAGCAATTTTATGAAAACACTTAAAATGACAATAATTTTTTTTTAAATGTCCAAATGATCTGAAATTTTAATTTAATATTAATTTAATGGTTTCACACCTCCAGTAAAAACATTGTAGAGAAATTTTCAACCTTTTTTTATATATATCAAAATTTAAAAAGTCAGGGTTTCACCCACAATATTGCCCAAATCACAGCTCTGATACCACTTGTAATGAAATTACTTCAAAAATAAAGTAGAATATCATAATTATATCCAAATATGATTGAAATATATCAAAATATATGATAATAGATAAGCCACTTCAGGGGGGAAACCTCCACAAGCTTCAATAAGAGCAAAATTCACAATATGATGATAAATAGTTACCCACTACCTCCTATATATAGTCTATCTAGGCCATGGTTACTTCATAGGCTGACCTAATAACCAAATGAATTCATAAAGAAATTTTAAATAACATTAAAGAGGGATAAGTAAGCCACAATTTGGCTATTCCTATCCTAATACATGCGATAGGTTAGGGGTGTAGTATATACTATTACAACCAGGTGAAATAAAATCACCATCCCATTAGCACCATCACAATATCCATCCACTTATTCCACTATACTGAGGGGGAATACCTATAAAAAATCCACAGATAATCCTAACAAGTCATATGACATTATTCAATAGCTAGAAAAGACTCCTACCTAGATTTCCCTTATGGATCTTCTAAAAACATCCAGTTTGCATAGAGAAATATTAAATCAAGTGCTTAATGACCTATAGGTACCTAAAAACATGTAAAAAAATAATTTTCAAGTGCTAATGGTTCATTTATCCCCCTCCCCACAATGCACCTTCAGCACTCAGGATCTACCACCAGCTGGCCCTCATCACAACTACCCATTATACATTAAGGTTTCCATTTCCTATCAATAGGGGCCTAATCAGCACTTAACTTTTGTAATATAGACTTCCTAAAAAATCTAGGTTAATCTAAATCATCATTGGGGCATAATCTCATCACGATCAAATCATATGATGATAATGAGCAGCCATCTATTGGGTCTATTTATTTTCCCATCATTTTGGGCTCGTAGTCCATCAAACATTAGTGTATGTGGTCAACATAGACTTGCCATATAATATGCTTCTTGGGAGACCTTGGATTCATGAAATATAATCTATCCCATCCACTCTTCATTAGTGCCTTAAGTTCCCCCATTCAGGGATGACAGTCACCATCCCAAGGATTATTGACCATCACAACTATCAAATGGATCAAACCCCTTCTCCATCATTATCTTAAGGCAATGAGAATTCTATCCTCAGTCTTATAACTGCCAAATATGTCTCTCTTAATTAATCAACCACCACATCTACCCCAACACCTAATCTTACCAATTTAAAAATCACATCCATAGGTTATGGAAAATATGAGTATAATACCCTTTGCATTGGCCATCTCCCATTATCTCTTCAAAGCTATGGGTCCCTCATAATGAAGATCAAACCATCAAGTATTAAGTCAGGCCCATGAATTTTAAAAGTGCAATATTTTTATCAGATGAATATATTGAAGATGTTTATGATTCATGGCTCTTACCTGATGATGATAGCTTCATCTCACCCCAGCAAAAATATCTTATTATCTATCACATGATGGAAAACATGAACTATAAAGGAAAAGGACTATGCAGGCAAGAGTAGGGTTAGATAGAACCTATCGATGTTCAGGATAACTCATCCTATTATGGTATAGGGATATAAACCATATGGTGATGACCCTCTCGATGTCATTGTGGATTCTATCTTGACCAAAGAGCAATCTCTCCCTGACAAGGATACTAAAATAGAGTCCATTTTTAGTCAATTCAAATATTTGACTCCACTAACCTCTTTTCTGACACCTCCATCTTCACCATTGACATCTCCCTCTATTATACCTCCCTCATAGACTAGGATGCCAAATAAGAGCCTACCTTTGACACATTTCAAAATGATGAAGTTATTCTTGAATACTTGGGGGTAAGGACTTTTATGCCATCTAGAGACCATAAGAAATTATTCTGAATCAATCTATGTGAATCAACATATTTTGGAGAACAAGAGTTACTAAGCACATAAAGTGATGATAAAACATATGACGTAGAAGGGGAATATTTTATAGACCCTGATAACATTCTAAAAAGTCCCATTCAGTTAGAAGATTATCTAGATGTTGATATCAAGCTTCTAATCATTATCACCTCTGACATGATGGAAAGAAAATACCCCCTTATCTATTAGAACAATCTCCCTCACTCATTAAGGAAGTTATTGAAATAAATATTAGAATTGAAGAAAACCCCAAGATCATGAAATTTGGGGCATCTCTTATGCGATTGAAGTGTGAAATTCTCACTACCTTACTCAAAGAATTTATTGATGTCTTCGCCTAGAGTTATGAAGATATGCCTGGGTTGGATCCTTCACTAGTAGTCCATCATCTTGATGTCCATCCTAATGCTAAACTAGTCAAAAAAAATTATGAAAGATACATCCAAGGTGGCATTGCTAGTTAAGGAAGAATTAAAAAAATTCTTAAACGTAGGATTCATTCATCCTATTGACTATTCTGATTGGATAGCTAATATAGTCCCTATCTTGAAACCACACGGTGAGATTCAGATATGCACTGATTTCCATGACATTAATAAGGTGTGCCCAAAATATTATTTTCCACTTACTAATATTGATATGATTATATATTCAACTACTTATTATGAGATGTTGTCTCTCATGGATGGATTTTCAAGATACAACCAAATCAAAATCTCTCTCGAAGACCAACATAAAATAGCATTTATCACCCCATGGGGCATGTTTTGCTATCAGGTCATGATTTTTAGCCTAAATAATGTAGGGGTAACATATCAATGAGTAATGAATATTATTTTCCATGCCATGATGCATGATATTATGGAAGATTATGTTGATGATATCCTGGGAAAGTCTCACTCATAATCTGAGCACCCTGTGGTCCTTCGTAGGATCTTTGAAAGACTATGAGAATACAAGGTATGCTTGAACCCCAAAAAGTGTTTCTTTGGCATAACATCAGGAAAGTTTCTAGGTTTTATTATATCTAAGAGAGATATTGAGGTTGATCCAACAAAATTTTGAGCAATCACTAAGATGCGACCTCCCCAAACACTTAAACAACTTTGTGGCCTTCAAGGTAAGCTCCAGGCTATTAGGTGTTTTATCTCACAGCTCACCAATAAGTGTCATCCATTCACTCACTTCCTTAAGAAAGGAGAAACCTTTTATTGGGATGAAAATTGTTAGAAGGCTTTCAAGAATATTAAGCAATACTTGGAAAATCCACCTATCTTATCTCCACCAATTCTAGGCAAACCATTATTGCTATATGTATCCACCACTCCCTATGCCAATATAACCTTACTCAAGTAGCATAATGATTAGGGAAAGGAATGATCCATTTATTATCTTAGTCATTCCTTAATATAATATGAGTTAAACTATATTCCAGTTGAATGAGCATGTTTAGCTATGGTCTTTGCCTCCCAAAAACTCTAGCATTATATGCTCAAAAATCAAGTACACCTAATTGTAAAGATAGATCCTTTAAAGTATTTCCTATCTAAAGAAACACTAACAAGGCATGTGGAAAAATGAATCATATTGCTTAGTGATTTTGATATTGAATATGTCCATCAAAAAGTAATCAAAGGATAGGTCATAATAGATCAATTGGCAGAAGCTCCACTAGAAGCGGTTGAGCCACTTACCTCTCCCTTTTCAGATGAATCCATTATGATCACCTCACAGGTAGAAATTTGGAAGTTATATTTTTATGGATACTTCACAACTCATCGATTAGGGGTAGTAATCTTGATAATCACCCCACAAGGTGATCTCATTCTTAAGGTTTTTCATCTTACATTCCCTTGTACCAAAAATATCTCAAAATATGAAGCCCTTATAGCAGGACTTCATCTTGCCATATAATGGAACATACATCATTTTAAAGTATTCAAGGACTCTCAATTAATCATAAAATAGGTAAATTAAGAGTTCAAAATAAAGGATGAGAAGTTACTCTCATATAAATAACTAGTTGACCAATTAAAAACTAGTTTTCAAAATATCATGTTTGAGTAAGTGTTGTGAGTTAATAAAAAGGAAACTAACTCTATGGATACTCTAGGATCCCTCATTGATCTCCCTAAAATAATTTTAGAGGGAAATTTTTTTATTGAATAATTAATCACTCTAGCTCATCATTCTTTGGCTCCTACACAAAGTTGTACCATTAATAATCCTAGTCTCCCTTGGTATCATTCCATCTACCAATACCTCCATAAAAACATCTTATCTCCTAATCTCACTCGCCATCAACATAAATCCTTTATCCATAAAGCCACCTATTATAATATTCTAAGTAGCATGCTCTATTGAAGGGGTTATGATGGAACCTTATTAAGGTGTCTGACCTTAGAAGAGGCAACTCAAGCATTAAGGAGGTCCACTTTGGCAATTGTGGAGGGCACATTAGTGGGATGTCCTTAGCCAAAAATCTCTTCTGAGTTGGATACTATTGGCCAACCATGAAACATGATGCTTGTCAATATGTGAAAAAATGTGAAGCTTGTCAAGGGCATGGAAACATTATCCATGCATTGGCACAATAACTACATCCTATCATGAGCCCATGTCCTTTCTCTAATGGTGCCTTAATCTAATTAGCAAGATTAATCCTACTTCCTTAGATGGGCATAAGTTTATTATCACAGCTACATAATATTTTAAAAAATGGGTAGAATTCATGCGTCTAACTTACACAACTAGCCTTTAGATATCTAAATTCATTCTTAATCAAATCATTTTCCACTTTAGCATTCCTACCAATATTATCTTAGACAACAGCAAGTCTTTCAAGAACCAAGACATTGAGGTCCTTTGTCAAAAGTACCACATTACGTAGCATTTCTCTTCCCCATATTATCCCTAAGGTAATGGACAAGTAGAAGCAACCAATAAGATCCTGATCAAAATCCTAAAAAATACAATCAATTAAGCTAGGCATGATTGACATATTCAATTATATCCATTAGTATAGGCCTATCACACTAATGTCGACACACCCATAGGGGCCACCCCCTATGCCTTGGTATATGGAGCTAAAGTAATATTACTCATCAAAGTAGAGCTCTCATCTCTTTATCTCTCATTACAAGGCATAATTACTTACCATAATCACCAACAAGAGTGCCTACAAGAATTGGAACTCCTCAATGAAAAATGATATCAAGCCCTAAATCACCTATGGGCATATCAAAATAAGCTTAAGAAATAATACCATAAGAAGATTCAAGCTTAGGAGTTTAAATTAGGTGACCTGGTCCTCAAGGAGAGTCAGAAGAACACTAATGTAGACAGAGGCAAGAAGGGAAAATTCAAAGCCAATTGGTTGGGCCCATACATCATTATTGCCAAATTTGGCTCTGAAGCATATAAGTTGGCCACACTTGAGGGAGAAGAATTGGATGATCCTATGAACATCATGCATCTCAAGTAGTTCTATGCCTAGTCCCTATATCCTCTATCTATAGGACCCATCCATCCCATATATATATATATATATATATATATATATATATATCGTTGGATGATATATATATATATATATATATATATATATATATATATATATATCATCCAAGGGTGAAAACTAGCTCGCTAGCATCTTGGGCAAGTACCATGGTGAAAATCTATTCTCAGTGCCATGGTAAGGATAGCTTGGCCTTGGTCCACCTAAGTGGGAATATATAACAAGGAATCATGTGTCTTTTATCATAGAAGCAACAAGGGCTACTTCTGGGGCATTTTTTGGATAAATCTTCTCAAATCATCTACCTATCCTTGGAGACATTATCCATATCCCCAAGACCCTCTATCACCCCATCAATATATATCCACTCTTTTAGCCAAGATTCCTATGACAGATATGTCTCCTATTAGCCTCAACCACATCATGTCAAATCCTTGCCATCCATGAAACCATATACTCCCACTATCATTAGCAAAGGTCCATAAAACATGGGGGTTACTATGACTCTAATTCCTGATAGGATAGTCCATGTCCCTTTATTTTGGGCTTTATGAATCAAACCTTATCCATATATCATATGCACTATGTTCCCCTATCACCTATAATCAATTATCTATCACTACATCATTATCATCTATTTTCTTAGTCACCATCATCATCATCATCATCATCATCATCATCATCATCATCATCATCATCATCATCACTTTCTAACTATTAATCCTCATCATCATCTATTATCCAAAAATACATTGGCTTGAGGTCTTTCAGACTATGCAGGTAGAATTTGGTCACATTTCTATGCGCAAGGATAGCTCAACCACTATCATTCCCATCTCTTCATCATCCCCACCCTTAGCTTCCATCCCCATTTCATAGCCATCTAGAAGATTGTGAATGTTTTTTGCTTAAGTGTGTGTGTGTTTTGTGTGATGATTGTATTGATGTAAACATGATATAATTTTATCTTTTCAATTAGTTTAATTTTTATATGTTTATACATTTTGGGAACAAGGATAGTAGGGGTTGACCATCAAAGTAAATACTTATGAATGGCTCATCCAATTTCAAATGGATTTCCCACTGTGCATCTTTAATATAAATTTCATGACCTTGTCAAGACCATCGACACATCTCATAAAAATGCAACATTAACATGGATTGCATAGATGTTTGACAATCTTCCCAAGCCTTAATGCTACCAATCAATCCCAAGCCATATCCCCCTAAAAACCATAAACCAAAACTTTCCTATCCATCCTCATCCCATATTCCTTCACTAAAATGATGTAGGAGTTCCAAAACATAAAGGATAATCATGAAATAAGATCCATATCCATTATACAAACATAAATTAACAAAATCCCATCATATGCACCCATCACAATCATATGCATCCTAAAAAAAATCATAAAAATATGCACATCACTCATCACATGGTCTATATCATATAATAGCATAACATTATAAATAAAATCAATTACATCACCATATTCATCATCATAATCAATAGCACAACCATTAAACATCATAATGAGACATCATAACTAATATATCCCATCTCACATATGTCATAACATGAATTAATAAAAACTCAATCTCATCATATCAATCTACCATAAGCACCATCATAATAAATATCTCACAATCACATCATCATCACATTACATTTACCATAAACTAACATAAAACATCACAACATAATCATGAAATCATAATATACATCACCATAAATAATTACAAGTAAGAGATCATCATCATAAATATAAAGAACATAATCATCATGAGTCATCATGTAATCACATGAAATCACATCAATATACATAACCATCATTGTACATGAATCTAAAAAGAATTAATGTCCTCATATTAACATCATAAAACTATCTATCATGGCTTAGGTGATGAAGGTGGACTCAACCCCTACTCCTTGATAGTTGTCTCTGTTAGGTTATGGAGCTAAAAGTTTCAACCTTTGCAAACTGAGGAACAGATGGTTGCTGAGTTCTACAGGAACCGGCATCGGTAGCAGGACCGACGTCGGCAGATACCAGTGCAGAAGGCCACCGGCGACGGCAGGAAGTCAGCTGACGTCGGCAGAACCAGACTAGCAGGGACCAGCGTCGGTCACCTGTGTGTTCCTGAAGTGTTCATTTCACGGACAGTTAGTTAAGTGAACGATGAGTTTGCATGTTAAGACCAGCCAGAGTCTTGGGCTACGAGGATAATTGTCTAAATTAAGAGTCTAAGTTATTGTTTGAGTTAGGGATCTATTTATAGACCCATTGGCATGTATTGTTTAAGGCATGAGATAGAAAGGAAGAGTTCCTTCTAGTTGTAAGATCTGTGAGTTGCAGGTTGTTGCAAGCTCATTGGGGATCTACATGTAAGTTTGGTCTTTGAATTGCAGGTTGCAGGTTCATGAGAGATCAGCTTGAAGTGCTATAGAGTGCTTGGTGTACCGGCAGGGTTATTACTGACTGGTTGGTGAGGTGAACACCAATTCTGTGTGTGAGTTAGTTGTTGGGACCATTTTTTGTGTAGGAGAGTGTGTGTGAGAAGAATTACTGTACACTTGAGGTGTGGCAAATCTCTGTAAGGTGAAAGAGTGTGGCGGCTCTTTGATGTATTCTTTTCTGTATAGTGTTAATACAAGATAGTGTATTGTCTCTCATATTCTGTGCTATTGGTGAATTCTAGTTACTTGTGTTTCTGGTTATTTCTGCATATTCAATTGCTTATATTTGGTAATCATATTGTGCTCTTTCTGAGGAGCAAGATCCTAACGGGTGGAATTAGAACAGGTGTGTTTGTTCTTGGATTTATCTTCCACCCCCCTCTCTCCCAACAAGTGGTATCAGAGCATGTTTGTTGTTCTAGATTCCTGACAAGTGGTATCAGAGCTTTTGGTTGGGATACTAACAGATTGGTGTAGATCTGGGTAGTGTGTTTTGATTAAAGGTTACTCACAGGGTTTCTGTTTGAGTGGGAGTTGAGCAATGGCAGAAAACAGTCAACTACAAATGGAAAAGTTTAATGGCAAGAACTACCAATTATGGAGGATGCAGATTAAGGACTATCTGTATCAGAAAGATTTGTACTTACTGTTGGGTGGGGTTGCTAGCAAACCCTTAGATATGAAAGATGAAGAATGGGAGGTTCTTGATCGGAAGGCTCTGGGATCTGTTAGATTGAGTCTTGATTCATCTGTGATTTCCAGCTTATCACAGTGTAAGACAACGGTGGAGTTGATGAAATCTTTGGCAAATTTGTATGAAAAACCCTCGGCTTCAAATAAGGTATTTCTTATGAAGCGTTTATTTAATTTGCAAATGTTGGAAGGTGGATCTGTTCATAGCCATCTTAGTGATTTCCATGGTTTGGTAAACCAGTTAAGTTCAGTGAATATTGTATTTGATGATGAACTTAGAGCTCTCTTAATCTTGTGTTCATTACCTGAAAGTTGGGAAGGTTTGGTAATGGCAGTTTCTAATACTGTGTCTCCTTCAAAAGTCTTAAAATTTGATGATGTTGTGAGTGTGATCTTGAATGAAGAGATACACAGGAAAATCACAGGTGAATCATCTGGAGATGCTTTGAGTGTTGAAGGAAAAGGAAGGCCAAGAGAGAAGAAAGAGCGTGGGAGATCAAGGTCGAAGATAGGCAAAAGATCCAAGTCCAGGTATGGCAGAATAACCTGCTGGAAATGTGGAAAGCAAGGGCACTTAAAGAGAGATTGCAGATCGGGTGAAGATCAGCATGAAGGACATGTAGAAGAAGCAGATGTTGCAGGTTACGTTGCACAGGATGCTCTGGTATGTTCTTTGGATAAAGTAGAATCTTGGGTATTAGATTCAGGTGCCTCTTTTCATGCATCCCCACATAGAGAATTTTTTCATGAGTATGTCCAGGGAGACTTTGGAGAAATTTGTGTAGGGGATGGTAAGCCTTGTCAGATTGTTGGCAAAGGCAAAGTGAAGCTGAAATTGCAGATAGGTGACACATGGGTGTTAAAGGAGGTCATGCATGTCCCAGTTCTGAAGTGGAATCTGATTTCTGTTAGAAGTTTGGGTGAAGAGGGTTGCACAGTAACTCTCACAGCGGACTCTTGGAAGGTTACCAAGGGTACACTTGTTATAGCTAGAGGTAAGAAAGTAGGTACGTTTTATCTATCTACTTGTTTTACTGATTCTCTTTTTGGGTTATCTACTTCAGCTGTAGATTCAGAGATGTGGCTTGATAGGCTTGGTCACATAGATAAGAAGGAGATGCTGGTTCTTGAGTCAAAGAATATGCTTTCGGATTTGGAAGGCATGGATCATGGTTTCTGTATGCAGAAGAAGAAGGTAAGGTTTCTTGAGGAATCCGATGTTAGTGACAAGAACGGGAAAGCCTTGGTTTTCAAGGAGAAAGTGACGGACAGAGTTCAGCATAAGGTGCAGAGGAATTCTGAGCAGAGCAAGGGTGATTTGGACAAGGTTTTGATCCAAAAAGAGCTCGCAGGAAAAAGTCAGGTCTCACAAGAAAAACACAGAGACCGACATCGGCAGGAAAACCAGCGTCGGTGTCCAGACAGGGACCGACATCGGCTATGTGCAGCCCGACATCGGTGACTCAGGGCAGAAAAGAGATCGGCGTCGGCCATGGGAAACTGATGTCGGCAGGGAGGCAGTCGCAGGGAATCGACATCGGTCAGCTGTAGACTGAGATGTGACCGGCATCGGTTACTGAGACGAATTTTGGGTGGACAGCGAGTTGTCATGGAGTCTCAAGTGCCCATATGGAGGACTGAAGGTGTAAGTAAGTTCTTAAATTTGTCATTTCCCTTCTTTACACTACTTGTTGCTCACTTATGGCATAGAACCAGGAAGTTGTTGAAGAAGCAGAACAGGTAGATCCAGGAAACAGTGGGAGCTTGGCATGAATGAGGATGTGATTCCTTGGAGGAGAACCAAACAAGTGTTTTGGGTAGAGTTGCCAGCTGGAAGAAAGCACTGAGAGATGAATGGATGTTGAGGATAAAGAAGAGCGGAAATGGATACGTGAGATGGAAGATCAGGGTATATGATCTTGTATTAGCTGCAGGGCAATGGAGGTTTGATCATTGTGTTTCTCTTTACCAGGTTGGATAATATTAGCTACATTATCCTATTTTCTGTATGATGTGCTTGTTGCAGGGTTACATATACAGGTATTGCTGAACTAAAGGTAAAGTTAGTTCAGGTGTTTGTCATGGAGAATCTGGGAGCAGCAAGATTCTTTGGCATGAGTGTGTTCTAGAGACATGGAGGTCTTGTTGACTTTGTTTCAGGATGATTGTGTGAAGCCGGTTAGCACGCCGATGGTTAGACAGTTCATAGAACACATGTCTTGATTCACATAATGAGGTTGAGTGCATGGTATGTACTAAACCTGAGTTTTCCCAAGCAGTGGGAGTTGTCACAAGTTTGGAGTCAATCCGGAAGAGTAATACTGAAGGGCAGTTCAGTGGGACCAGCAGCAGGTGCACATGCTATGCAGGGTCAAGTTCTTTTTCTACATGGTTGTAGATGCGGATGTGGCAGGTAATTTGGATGACAGATTTAGCACCACGGATTTTGTGGTGGTTGGTCTTCAAGAGTGATCTTGAGGAGGGATACAAAGCCAAGAAAACAAACTAGATGGTGTACAGGTATAGGTACAGGTTGCAGCTATTTATCTCCAAGTGGGAGATTGTTAGGTTGTGGAGCTAAAAGCTTCAACCTTTGCAAACTGAGGAACAGATGGTTGCTGAGTTCTATAGGAACCGGTGTCGACAGCAAGACCGACGTCGGCAGATACCAGTGCAGAAGGCCACCGGCGACGGCAGGAAGTCAGCTGACGTCGGCAGAACCAGACTAGTAGGGACCGGCGTCGGTCACCTGTGTGTTCCCGAAGTGTTCGTTTCACGGACAGTTAGTTAAGTGAACGATGATTTTGCATGTTAAGACCAGCCAGAGTCTTGGGCTGCGAGGATAATTGTCTAAATTAAGAGTCTAAGTTATTGTTTGAGTTAGGGATCTATTTATAGACCCATTGGCATGTATTGTTTAAGGCATGAGATAGAAAGGAAGAGTTCCTTCTAGTTGTAAGATCTGTGAGTTGCAGGTTGTTGCAAGCTCATTGGGGATCTACATGTAAGTTTGGTCTTTGAATTGCAGGTTGCAGGTTCATGAGAGATCAGCTTGAAGTGCTATAGAGTGCTTGGTGTACCGGCAGGGTTATTACTAACTGGTTGGTGAGGTGAACACCAATTCTATGTGTGAGTTGGTTGTTGGGACCGTTTTTTGTGTAGGAGAGTGTGTGTGAGAAGAATTACTGTACACTTGAGGTGTGGCGAATCTCTGTAAGGTGAAAGAGTGTGGTGGCTCTTTGATGTATTCTTTTCTGTATAGTGTTAATACAAGATAGTGTATTGTCTCTCATATTCTGTGCTATTGGTGAATTCTAGTTACTTGTGTTTCTGGTTATTTCTGCATATTCAATTGCTTATATTTGGTAATCATACTGTGCTCTTTCTGAGGAGCAAGATCCTAAAGGGTGGAATTAGATTAGGTGTATTTGTTCTTGGATTTATCTTCCACCCCCCTCTCTCCCAACAAGTGGTATCAGAGCATGTTTGTTGTTCTAGATTCCTGACAGTCTCACTAATGACTGACTCACTCAAATATATATAAAGAATGTCCTCATATGAACATCATAAAACTATCTATCATGGCTTAGGTGATGAAGGTGGCCTCGACCCCCTACTCCTTGAGGGTTGTCTCAGTAACGACTGACTCACCCAAAAATATGCTACCATACACTCTAAAGGTATTGCTACATCATAAAGAGTCTAGTAATATTGAGCCTCCCATGTTAATAGCATGATCTGGTCCATCATCCCCTATCCCTAAAGGCATACACCTATAACATCCCAAGCCCTCTCAACCATAACTAGCTCCCCCTATAAAGCCAAAATCCATCCATGAAGTGACACCAACTGTCCTAGGGACCCATCTACCTATCCTTGTAAAGTCATAATCTATGCTTATGCCTACTCAAGTTGGGTATCCTAATGATATATCTAACTTTGTAAACCTACTATCTATACTTGTAGATAAGATAACTCACTCTCTCACTGAGCCACTTGTGCTTGTAAGCCAATAATCTATCCCTATGCGTAGGTAAATCTCCCATCCTCCTATGCCCTCAGGACCTATAACTATGCATGAAGCTAGTGTCACTCTTAACTAATACACCCAATCTCCACCACTCAAGTCTAGAGCTCTTCCTATAACCTATAAACCAATGCCTCATCATTAGCAGATCAGCTAGGGCAAGATGATCCCACTCCTCTAGATGGCTACCTGGGAATCTATGGTGTCTAAGATGGTCTCTTTCCTCGAGATAGCTGCCTAGGAATCTATGCTGCCTAAGATGGTCTTGCTCCTCTAGATTACTTCCAAGGAATCTATGGTGCCTAAGATTATCCTACTCCTCTAGATGACTACTTAGGAATCTATGGTACTTGATATGATCTCACTTTTCTATATGGCTACCTAAGTGCCTATACCACCAACTAATCTAGACCCTATCCCTACCCATCACCCCTCGCATCAATATCTATCACATCTTAGGTTAGACCCTATCTCTAATATCATGCCCACTCCTGAATGAGATCTTATACTATTGTAACCCTCCATACTAATCTCCTCATCATCATAAGAGGTTGAGTCAATCACCTTAGTACTTATCCCTACCACCATGCCCAATACTCAGTTATGACCCTTGACTCTTGTATAGCTATCATAAAATCCCATTAAAATGGTGCCAAATTCTGATAATCAAAGACAACATCTAATCTCACCATTAACCTCCCCCAATGTGGCCTCTCTCACACACTCTATGCAAAAATATCCTTAGGATTAGGCACATCCTAAACAAAACCAAACTAGTGATGGACCTGATCTATTCTATATCTCTCAATCACATAGTCCCATCTCCCAATGATATAGTAGGGGGTTAGCATGAACTAAGTACATACCTCATCTCCCCACTTAAATTTAATTACTTGATATGGCATCCAAGTAATCTACTCAGGTCATAAGCTATTGAATGCCTCCCTATAAAAGAGTAAATCCCCTACATGCTCCTATGCCACACCTACCACCACATGCCATCAACATGCCATCACATATCTTGGCTCTAAATTAGTGAGAACCCCTAATGGATATTGAATCACAATGTGCTCCTAGCTCTATATATACAAAAATAATGATGGCTCAAAGCTCTGTGCATCCCTGTAAGCACCAAGATGTAGCTCTCTATATAAGTGATCTAGCATGATAAGTAACCATGTAAATACTCATTAATCATGAACCATGTCTTCCACCACCTCTCTTAAGCCAAGATAAAACCATCTCCCACTCTTATCTGATAGTAGAATTCCAAATATAAGAGTCATAATCACTAGTGTCAATCTATCCAAAGACCCATCCCATTAAAATCGATCAAGGTTAATCGATCTATCATGTACATCAATCTATAAACTACCACCCAACCACTATAACATCTAGATCACCATCTCTGACCTCCAGTAGATCCTAACACTAGTCATCATTAAATGAAAATTCCTATAAACATCCTCTAAGGTAATGTTCACCTCCTTGGTCATAAAATGAAATAAACTTGTATCTAAGTGCCACCGCTCCACTAGCACTGTGATCAATGCTTGATGAATCCAAATTGGTAGCATGATCACTACATTATGTAGCCTTATCAACTTTAGAACATTATAATCCACATCTATCACCTACCACATCTCATGTAGTACCTCTGAGTGCCTTGATTGACATGCAAATATGCCTAATCACTCTTGAATCATGAACACAATCAGTCCACTCATCTCCCCATTTTCCCTATTTACCTCATCTTTCCATTATCCTACCCACGTATCTTAATCCCTTGACCAAAGACATATACTCCCTAACCAGTCCTTCCTAGTCCTTTTTCCCACCTATCCCATATCATGACCTAGCTAATCTTTCTAAGCAACCCCCAATAGTGGTATTAAAATATTGCTACTTCTTAGTCATAGTATTGTAATACTACTATTCCCATCTCATAAGATTACAATCCTATGATTCCCCAGTAGTGGGATTACAATCCCACTGCTCCCCTAGTATCAAGATTAAAATCCCACTACTCCCCTAGTAGTGAGATTACAATCCCACTACTCTCCCTATACAAGATTATAATCCTACTATCTTCTATCCCAATCTCGCTACTTATATCTACAATACCAAGACTATGAGCATAATTCATAGTCATAGGATTGTAAGTCCACAATGCCCTAATTATTTTCTACCCTAAAAAGGCCAAAATAATCAACAAAAATAAATAATGGGAGATACACCCACCAATGGTCCTACCTTGAGCTCCTATTGATATGTTTGGACTCGCTCACCATGATGTGAAGATCAAGGAATGTGGTCCATGGTTCTCAGCTCAAGCTCTAGATTTATACAAACAAAGAATGGAAATGACCTTCCAAACTCACCATTGTCTTATATCAAACCCCCTCTCCTAGCTAGCCTTCCCATCCACCTAATCTAACCTAGATTCCTATCCTCTCCAATCCCAACTGACCCATATCACCCTCTTATATGCTCATTTTCTTAGGGCATCATCCCAATCATTTGGTTGCTCGATCACATCCCTTACTCTTTCTTGTCATCATCATCATATTGATCAATTTTAGCCTTGAGCTACACCTATCGTATCTTATCAAATCATCTTATCCTAGCCTATAGCTCTCCCTTGTATGCATCCTTACTTAGTAATGGCTAAAGCTTATGGCCTTTTATAATAACATCATCATGTTATAGTTAATTCCCATGCATGTGTCCTTGCTTGGGATATGTCTACAATTGTGACACCCATTACCTCTATTCCTAGTGTATGTGTCCTTATCAGGGGCATTGTTATCAATTTGTAGCTTATTACTCATGTCAACCTTATCCTCTTAATCTTTTATCCCACACCTAGCATCCCAACCCCTTGTCTATCCATTGTATCCCAATCCATGTTTCTTTTTTTGAGTGGTCATCTAGCTCATTATTCCCTACATATCCCCTCGAGGGGGCATCATATCCCTTAATATCAACTACTAATAATCACCCATGATATGGTTTTTCTTTGAAATACCATTATTCCTTCTGCTTCATCAAATCACAATGCCCTTTCAAAGAGGGGCAAAATGTATACACCTAAAATTGCTAGCTCCATTATAGCTGACTAATATTCCTATTAGTCGAAACTAATTTTTCTCATCTAAATTTTATTCCTACCCATAAATCTAATATCGCCTTCCATTAATCTACATTTCACTAACCTTAGCCCATCCCATTATTCCATTAACTCCCTTTAATCTACCATTATCCTAATCTAATTCCAATTATCTATTATATGAGAATTTTTAATTCACATAACCCCACCTAACCACCTACTAGCCTATCCCCTAGGTATTCCTACATCCCTAAAAATCCTAATCCTATTATTTAAATCCCTAAACAAAACCTATTATCCACTAAATCTACCCTTAATCCCACTTACCAATTAAGAATTCCAAAATAATCTACCTACCCACCAACCACCCTACACTAACCATTCCTAAACTCCTAAAACACTATGAAGAGATATCTAAAATTATATAATTATATAAATCTCTCCATTTTAACCCTCTTCCTCTAGAATTCTCTATTCTAGAGGATTCTATGGAATTAAAAAAAAAATCCATGGAAAATCCTCCATCCTAGACCTTGATCTTCCTTCCATGAATCTATAAAACCAACACATCCTCACTTGATCAAGTTAATGAATGAATGAATAGAGGAATTAATAATTGAAATCATATCACAAGCAAGTCATCTATCAAGCCTATCCAATCCATTGTCAATCATCTCCAAATAATCCAACAATCATATTCAAGCATAAAATTTTTGGATCAGAGTTATGAGAAGGTAAAAATGATGGTAAACATGCACACTAAATCCTAATTTACCTTTTCTATCCCTTATTATTTGTGTCATTATCATTGTATTTCCATTATCTCTTTGACTATATTTTTTTTGAATCCCAAATTAGGTGCACAGTTTCAGAGGAGATATAAGCAAATGAAATCACCTTATCAATTTTGTTTCCACCATTCCTATATGTTTGGATTATATTTGAGATAAATTAGTTTTCATATAATATTATCTTCATACCAAAATCTCATACATGTCTAAATACATCTCATAAACATTCTCCCACCATATAGAACACTCTCCAACAACCAGAAGTGAAGTTGGACCCCCAATCGGGTCTAGGTCCCTTCAAGGTCTAATGGGTTGAGCATGCACCTTGCTAGTTTAGGATATTTGGATTTATCTTACATGGTTTGTATTATTTATTATTAATTATCACACTTCATTCAAGTTTAAAAATTCATCACATAACCTCCCAAGCACTCCTTTTCACCTTTTCCTTTCATTCACCAACTAGGCGTAAAGGAAACTTGTCTAGTCAGACTATGTGCAAGGTTGTTTTAGTCATTTTGAGAGGTATAATCCTAACCTAGTCTTTCAAAAAATATATTTAACCTCCATACACATCAAAATATGTTTCATGATTTTCTCAAATCTTCTTATCAAGCCCTTTGCCTATTTTGATCTCATTAGATTATTTTGCTAAACCTTGATTTTTCTTGACTGGCTAACCTCTGAGACAAAATAATGAGGTATATCCCTCTTCCCCAAGAAAAATTTAATATTTTATGAGTTTTATAATTTCATAATGATATTTTTTACCAAATGGTTTATCTATATTCCTCTAATTAGGTACTTAACCAACTCAAAATGCCTAAAAAGGCCTCTAAAAAGGACTATTTTCTTGCATTTTTTACCTCCACCTAAGAATCACCTCCAAATACTAAATCCAAGACTCTTAGGATTTAAAAACATGTTAATCATATAAAATTAATTCTAATTAATATTTTAATTCACCCAAAAACACTCTCCTTTAGATTCTTCATTCTTACCCATTGAGCAAGGAGTCCTAGTGCAATCATATGGACTGCAACCAATGGGCTAATAGGAAGAGTAGATATTAATTTTGAAGTGGGTCCTATAGCTTGTGAAAATAATTTAAAAATCAATTATTAACCATTCCATTCTTTTTTATCCTTCTCTCTCTCTCCTTAATCACATTCATCTCTTTATCCTCAATTCATATTCAAGACTATAAAATGACTGTTGTAGGTGCATACAGGGCTGTAAGAGGTTTAAATAGGCTTGTTTCATCACTTTAAGAGTTTATGAAGTTCATAATTATATTAATGGAGGTGATCATAGGCTTGTCTCAAAATGTTAAGCTACCTTTAACCCCTTTGTAAGCACCTTGAAACCAAAACTGAGTTTCCTCTATCATGACTATGAACCCCTACCAATTTGACCCCTATAGGTGTGCATTATATCATTTATACCTTTGTCCTGATATATGTAGATTTTCATTTAATATTTATGGTCACCTAGCACCTATATTCACCTTAGATTCACTTTTATAGGCTAAAACACCATCAAACACCTTAACTGAGTCACTAATTGCCTTCCCAGTTATAGGTGCTCATAGGACCTATAGAAGGACAACTATAGGTGTCTATGATCTTGGAAAACTATGCATCATATCCTTTTGATGAAATTAAATCCATTTTTTATACCATATAACTAATGGAACTATTTTAGCCATGAGAGTGTGTTCTATTTGCTTCTTAGGATGTCAAAAGGCCATTCACAACTCCAAACTTGTAGATGTTAGTGTAGTGTATCAGTGTTTTTTAGGGAAACTTTAAGGCCTTCAAATCCTATCCTCCACTTAATTTATGAATCCCATATTTGTAATATATCTTATATATTATATAGGCCATAATATTGACCTCCTTATATGCTTTGAAAACCTTAGCAAACATGTTGTAATAGATCTATAAAAACCCCTTGGACTTTTATTTTTACTTTTCGGGGAAACCTTCTCAGAATTCCATCTCTTGATACTAGAAGGTGATTTTCCACTTTTTCAATCCATATATCACTTTAAATTTTTCATATTATGGTCCTTTAAACATTTTATGTGTTATAATTAGTTTCACCACTTGTCTAGTATTTCAAAATGGCTCCTTAACCCCCTATTAAACCACCTGTAGGTGTGGATTTTCAGTGTATACAAGCAATGAGTAGAACATGGGAAATATGCATTTATTTAGACATATTATGAGTTATAAACTTATATCTATACTTTAAAATACATTATTCATGTTTTAAAACACTTGAAATAAATGTCAACACCTTCCTTTAAACATGGACTATTTCTTCATGGCACCTGTAGGTGTAATTCCATGGTAGACTTAGTACAAGTATGGATAATGTGCATTTCTTGGCCATTTTATAAGTTTTAGTCCCATCTCAAGGGTTATAAATAACTCCTTTACATTAACAAAGACCTTTATCATTGCCAAACTTTATTTTCAACATGTTTGGTCTTGTGAGGGCACCTATAGGTGCAAGTTTTCATGTATACAGGCAGATAATGAGTATGTTGTATGACTGCCATAACACTTTCTTAATTATTTGAAATATCACCTCACTTTTTCATGTTTTAATAATATATTATACAATTATGAAACTTTCATCACACTTCTATATATGTCCTCAAAACCTTTACAAGTCATGACTAAGGCTACAGAGTAGATGAGAGTTGGATGTGAGGTATTCATGACTACATATCTGATCAAGTCATGGTGTTATGGGACTAAAAATGGATATATATGATAATATGGAATTTAGACCTATGGGACACCATATTCCAACTACATGAGACCTCTATAGGAAACTAACATTTTGCAAATAAGAACTTTGACTGGGAATGCACATGGTGGCACCTTCCTTTCAACATGGACTATTTATTCATAAAAACACCATAAAACATAAGTATATAAACCATATAATAATGTATCCAACATCCTATAGAGTCAAAATCACCAACTGGTTCATATGAACTTGACCAAAATAGATTAAAACCTATAGGGTGCATGAAATAACAAGCAGAAAAGCACAGTCAACTTCATGAAGATGGTTCATAAAGAAAAAGACACCATTATTAAAAATATTTTTATTAAATTAATGTATCTAAGTTTAATATCACCTCCCAAAATCATTTGACTTGAAACCTCTTTAGCTATATGTACTGAGCACAAACCTGATGGTCACTTTTGTATATCTAGAAAGGCAAAGAAGGAGCAGAATGGTTTTGACTTAAAAAAGGGAACTTATAGAGCATGTAAAGAGTTTATATGAATGTTAGGAATATCAATATATATTACATCACCTTTTCCCACATGTCACCTCCCCCCATAGGTCGTACAAGTGCCAAATATTCCCTTATTTAGTTAGTTTCTTTAGTTTCAATTATATAACCTACAATATTCTAATGTAACTAACATAACTAATAGGGAATATGACCTATTTGATGTTTTAAATTATAAAATGACACCTATAGACCTTTATAATTGTGCCACTTACATTTATGACCCTTAAAAACACATGAAATGACCAAAAATGATAAATAAACTTATTGAACCAAGACTAAGGCTAAGAATACATTAGACATCAATTGAACAATAATATAGACTATGACAAAGTATTAGACCCATAAACATCTAAAAAAACAAGTTTTTTACCTATAGGGTTCCAAATTTGACCTAAAAGTCAAATTTAGTCAATAAAATGGTGACTCAAAGGGGTAGTATACTTGCTATACTAAAGACCAGTAGCCTTATCAATCCATAGGCTAGGGAGCCAATGAACTCTTGAATAAAACTAGCAAGGAATTTCCTAAAACACACACAAAATAAAAATAACACACCAAGCAAACACAAAGTAAAGCAATACACGAACAAGACTCACACATGTGCATAAGCACTTAGGGAAAATAAGTAAAATAACAACTATGTACAAGGAGAGAGGATAACCTTAGTATCAATGTTTGATATATATCCCATTGATTGGGATATGAATCTCCTCTCCATCCAACTATGAGAGTTAGAAAGCATTATTTTACTTGCATTAGATGATAACATAAGGGTCACTCCATTAAGCATCAAACTTAGTGCATTTTACAAGCTTATCCCTATCTTCATCCCACTTTAGAACAATGTCCCCCTCTTGGAAGCTTCTTGGCATGGCTTTCTTTTCAAAGTATCTCTTTTTTTTATCTTGATGAACTATCATAGTTTGTATAGATTGATCTCTTATTTTTCAAGCTCCATCAAATCACACAACCTAACTTCCATGCTTTCATTTTCCATCAACTTAAATGGGTAAGTGAGATACAAAGCTAGTAACTCAAGTGAAATAGGTAGTCTAGCTTCTCTCCCATAAACTAGTGTATATGGCGAGTTTCCAATTGCTCTCTTGGGGGTGATTCTATTAGCCCAAAGAGCTATCTCCAACTTGGAATGCCAAGTTCTTTGATTCTCCTCTATTGTAATTTTGATAATCATAATTAGATTCTTATTTGTGGACTCAGCTAGTTCATTCCCTTGTGGATAATAGTTGGAGGAAGTACTAAGATAAATTCCATGTTTCAAAGCCCACTCACTTGTCTTCATTCCAAGGAAATCCAATGCATTGTCTAATAATATTATTGAAGGAGCCCCAAACCTTATCACTATGCCTTCATAAAAG
Organism: Torreya grandis; assembly: GCA_037957365.1. Lineage (NCBI taxonomy): Eukaryota > Viridiplantae > Streptophyta > Pinopsida > Cupressales > Taxaceae > Torreya > Torreya grandis. Next base: position 1,203,239 of record JARHVA010004094.1, on the reverse strand, counting down.
TCTATAACTAAAATTTCATTTGCTTCCTTGAGAGCTATAGCCTCCACTCATCTTTTAAATTAATTTTTAGCAATCAACACCCACTTGTGTCTAGCACTAGAAGGTGGGTTGATTAGGCCTATGAAATCTAAACTCCATTGCATAAAAGGTTGGTCTAATTGTATTGGATAAAGAGGCAAGGATGAAAGCATTTTTTTACCATTAAATAGAGCACATTTTTTACATTTCCTTACCCAACCATGAGTGTCCTTAAACAAACTAGGCCAAAAATATCCAGCTCTCATAATCTTAGTAGTTATGGTTCTTGGAGCAAAGTGACCACCAACTAGTCCATCATGAAACTTAATCAATATTTTCTTAACCTAGTTTGATTCAACACATATCAATAACACACTTAATAATTCCTTCCTAAACAACACTCCATCAATAAGTACAAAAGGAATAGATTTTAATCTGAAGTACCTTCTTTTATCTCTATTTAGACCTTGTGGATACTCACTGGTTTGAATAAAATGGATCATTTATTATGTCTAAATCCTCATTGATGAAGATGAAGTTGTCATAGGGTCATCATGAAGGGCTAAAATAACTTATTTTTATTCTTTCAAATCTGAATCAAGGTGCTCACATAACCCCTTTCCTTTCACTAGCTTGGTTGTCTTAATTTCTACATCATACTCCATCACTTTTGTGATTCAACCAGCCGTTTTTCAGTCAAATATCTACTAAAAAGTAAGTCTTTGACACTAGGATGAGGTACCAATATGTAAATCTTATTTTTATATAATATATACCTAAACTTATTTAGACATATAACAACCTAAACTACTTGCTTTTCTATATAGGTGTATCTTACCTCATAACCTTTAAAACCTTGACTAAAGAAGGCAATAGGCTACTCCAAGTTTTCTTCATTTTATTGAGTAAGCATGGTAGAGATTAATTCCTTCTTTTCAAAGGTATACAATTTATATTCCTTTGATAAATTAGGACTTACAAGAGTTTGAGCTTGAGCAATAGCTTGTTTAATCTCTTCAAAACTCTCCTTCCTTCTTCTTGTCCAAGTAAACACTTCATTTTTCCTTAGTATAGATGTTATAGGATTGAATAAATTATAAAAATAAGGAATAAACCTCTTTATGAAATTTATTTTTCCAAATAAAATTTTCAAACCTTTCTTGTGTTTAGGAAAATTCAATGCCAAGATTGCACTCACCCTTTCAGAATCTATAGATAGGCCTTTATTTGAGACAATGTGTCCTAAAATTTTGCCTTCATGCACAAAAAACACACACCTCTTTGGGTTAAGAGATATTCCAAACTCTCTTAATATCTCAAAAATATTCTTAAGGTGATTCAAGTGATCATTTGCACCTTTAGATAAGATCATGATATCATCAAGATACACCAACACTATATCATTTATTAGACCTTGAAAATGCATATCCATTGCACATTAAAATGTTACTCCAGCATTAGATAAACCAAAAGTAATTTTCCTATAAGCATATTTACCCCATTTATTAGTAAAGGTTGTCTTGTATTGGTCACTTTCCTTTACCAAAATCTGATTATACCCTGAGTATCCATGAAGGAGTGAGAACCTTTCACTACCTACCACAACTTGAAAAATCTACTCCATGGAATGAAGAGGATAATGGTCCTTAAAATAAACTATATTTAAGTCTCTAAATTCAACACATAACCTAATTTCCTGATTCTTATTCCTTACTAGGACTAAGTTTTCTAACCAAGATGAATGCTTAATAGGAAAAATGATCTTAGACTTAATCAACTTTGTAAGCTCCTTTCTCATGAGAGGCTCAATCTTAGGATTGATTGGCCTTTGTCTTTGTTTGATAGGCTTGGAATTATCATATATATCTATGGTATGTTGAGGTAAGTTTGGATCAAATCCATTTAAATCACTATATTCCCAAGCAAAGACATCATAAAATTCCTTACATAACTCAATGAAATCATATATTTCTTATCTAGTATATACCTTCCCAACAGAAAACAACTTATCCTTGAATATTTGTACTTTCTCATAGTTTTATTTCTTAGTATACATGCTTACCATTTCCTTCTTCAAATGATCATAATAACTGAAGATAATCTCAAGTGTGACTAAGCTTTTAGGGAGCTTATTTGTCTTTAGTTATACAATATGTCCTCAATATTGTTGTTGTAGTTTGGAATAATTCATTGATGAAAACTCAGCCTCCTCTTGTAGGAAAATATATATTTATTGATCACTATCAAACACTTTCAAATTAGTGACATTATCAGGTATAGAGGGCCTTACAATCACCTTGAGATGTGGCCAATTCTTCTCTTCTCTTATCCCCTTTGGAACATCAAATTGAGCTCTAATTGTTGCCAATCTATCAACATGTTTGTTGTCTTCTATTGAGATATATTTGATGTTGAAGGATTAGAAATATTCTATAATATCCCACACTCTATGATTATAGGACTTAAATAAAGAGTTCTTAGTCATATTTTGGCCTCTTACTTAGTTCACAAATAACTCACTATCACCATACACTTTCAACTCTTTCATACCTCTTGTCCTAGCCCATACAAGTCCATGAATGATGGCCTCATATTATACCACATTAAAATTAAAATTGAAGTGAAATATGAAAGTAGAGTAGTACCTTTCCTTGGATGGAGAAACTAACATTGCTCTACCATATACTCCAACCTTACTTCTAGATCCACTAAAGAATAGCTGCCATAAACCATCCATGTTTTCAATTGGATTAATCAATTTTGAAATGAAATATTCCTCCTCATGAATGAAACATAGTCCAAGACCAGCTTATTTTATGAATTTTTAAGGATCATGCTCATAGTGCTCATCTCCCCATTCATTTAGATACAAATCAAAAACTCCTTCAATAGAAGAGGTTGGAGATTAATCCATGTGAAGTTATTCCTCATCAAGAATAGCATAATTTATCATTGTAACTTTAGGCATGTAAGGATATAAATTATTGTGATGAATAGGCTCTTATTAAATATTTACTTTGGTACCATACTTTGTCTTGAAAACCATATAGGACCAATTGGCTGCCAAGTATCCACCTATCTTGGCTATAAACTCTCTTGAAAAATAAAGAACAAAGTATGGAGGCAAGTCTACCACAAAGAAATCATGAGTAATGGAAAAAGTAGGACAATCATGTAAAATAAAATTCAAATCCTTGATTACTCCCAAGTTCTTTTCCAGTGATCCATCCAGTTGTAGAACTCCTTTAGCCATTGGTTCATACTTGAGGCCTAGTTTATCTGCTATTGACTTGGGCATAACCGAATTACTAGCCCCAATATATATGATATAATTATGAAATAAGAAATAAAAAATGAATAAAGATACATAAAAATGAGGATTATTATCAATTTTCTTCACTTTTCCATCAATGGGTTGAGTTCTATTCACCAAGACAACATTTTCATTCCTAGCTAATCCAACTTGTTTGCCTAATCCAAACAATTATTTTTGAAGGATATATTATTGTCTCGATATTTTCAATAAATAACATAATGAAATTTTCATGTGTAAATTCTTCATCTGATACACAACATTAATAGAAGGATTTTTCACCTTGAAAGGCTCTTTGGAAGCACTAATACCTTGTGGTGTAGCTTGTGAAGATAGATGTGTAGGAGCTAGCTTTAAACATTAAAATTTATAATTCTCCTATACCCTAGGAGATGATTTAGACCCTCCTACCATTGGATGTTATGTAAGAATCAAAACAGGTCCATGAGTTTCCCCTTGTGTCTCTTCAACAACCCTCTTCGTAGACCTAGTGTTAGAGGATACACTATCATTCACATTACTTGAATTTCCCAAATGATTAATGACACAAAACTCTTCATCAAAATTATTTATAAGAGTAGAATCAGATTTTTTTCATCCATTTCCATTACATTTTACATTGGCACCTCAAAAGTGTAAACTTGAGATGTTTGATTACCTTACGTTGTCATGGCTTGATTATGCATTTCTTTGGCATATGAAACTTGGTCTTGATCTTGGTCATCGGAAGGATAACATGGTTTTTCTTGAAAAAAATTGTTTTGAGTGGGAAAAATAAATTTAGAAGATGATGGGGTATTATGATTGTAACTTTGGTAAGGTGTATCTTGATTGATTTAACCTTGTCCTTGAGCATTACCTTGAAAAAGAAGCCTATTTGCTTGCCCAAACTGATTATAGGATTAGTAAGGCCTGTGAATTTGATATTTTTACCTTTTAAGAGAAATAAATTCATTAGTAACACTTTGAAGAAAACTCTTGACTTCATGAATCTCATTGGCAGGGGTAAGGGCAAACTTTTCTTGACTATTAGGGAAAAGAGCCAAGGTAGGTAATGTAACTTGACTAGAAGGCTACAAATTAGGAAATAATGGCAAATGGTGGTCTAGAATCAATATTATCTACTTGAACAAGATGATTCTCAACATTAATGGCTATCTCATAGGCATTATGTAGTGTATTCCCAACCATGGATTGGATCATCATGGCTTTATCACTATTCAATACTTTTGGGTAATACAAGAAGGCATAATTTGGAATAGGTCTCATAATGGATAGGATCCTATCCCATGTTTTTTGTAATCTAGAGTTAAAATCTTGCATAAAATCTTGATTATACCTCTTGATAGTGGTCAATTATGCATCTAGTGATAAATATTCACTCTTCTCTTCAAACCTCTTAGACAATAGATCTCCTCATTCATTCCATGAAGTAATAGAATTTTTAGGTAGATTCCCATACCAACTTAAGGCAATCCCTTTGAAATACAATGCCAATAACCTGATGGCTACATTGTCTTGAGTGATTTTATGGATATTATAGAAGTTTGCTATGTTATAATGTGCTCAATGGGAGTAGTAAGACCCTCTCCACTAAAATATGGAACACTCTTAAGGGATACTCCAAGAATTTGGTCATATTGGGAAAGATTAAAGGAGATGATCCAATGAAGGCTAAAAAAGGTTGTCTCCTAGACATATTTGAATGTAGACTAGGGGTATTAGGGGTTGAACTCAGTAGGAACTTGGACATCTTAAACACCACTCCCTTAAATAAGGATGAGTGTTCATAAATCTTAATATTTTGATAGAATACAAAGGCAATTACATAAAATAAAAGGGTATACCTTTATAACTATACCTAATGGTCACATTTTGTATATAAATTAAGGACTGATTAGTAACCAAAGAGTTGAAAACTAATGGAGTTTCTAGGTACTAAATATGCCAAGATCAACACCAATCTTAGATAATCTTCCAGGACTTAGGGTCCCACTAAGCATGCCAAAAACTATTGTCACTTGGATTTTCACCCCTTGATGATATTCCTATCTCTCCTCATCAAAGTGGCACAATGGAGACATCTCACTTTCTATGGATAAATAATTTGGTGAGATGAATCTCTAGAAGGCCTAGTTCCCTTAATGCACTCTTTGAATTACTTTCTTATCTATCAAATTTGCATGAAAATGGTTAATATGAGAAAATAATAAAACTAAAAAGTGATGCACTAATATTTAATTTACTCTTATTGATTAAAATTATACTACTTAGAGTAGAATAAAGTTTTATTCACGCAAAACTCATAACACAAGACAAATTGCTACATTAATGTTTCATATGCTAGGTTCAAAAGGTATTTTGAGAATTAGGAGGGTAATGACTGATTCCTTGGGATAAAACAATCATGAAACACTTATAAAACACATATATACTTAAAATAGAACATTAAAAAATAAATGTAACAATTACTCTTATGTACACTTGGTGAATAATCAAGGATAACATGCTAGAAAAGATCATCTTCTATTAGACAAGACCAACAAGATTGCAACAACACTCAATTTTACATCATGTAAGTAGTAAAAATCACTTGTTTTATTTCTTAAATATTCATTAAATTAAAAAATTGGCTAGGGTTTCACCATTAACCAATGGAGGCTGCTCAAAAGAGCCAAAAGAGCCAAAAGAGTCAATATTTATAGCATTTGGAAGAGGAGCAAGACAAGGGAAGTCCAAAGGTCACTTAGACACCTATAAATATGATAAAATAGGTTAAATTTACATGATAAATATATTTTAAATGAACCATGAAATTTTAGGAATTTTAAGTGTCCATACAAGTCATTAAATTTATGAAAAGTGGCATGAAACTCCTTGTCTTGACTCAAAAAATTGCCTTCATGATTTGGACCTATTTAAACATCCCAAAATTTATTATGGATAATTATTATGATTTTAATTAAGGTAAGGGTTTTATAAATTCCTCTCCATGCATTTTTTTTAGTCCTAATCATATAGAAACTCCTAGAAGTAAGCCATCACTACCTGCAGTCTAAAAAAATCCTCTTTTAATCACCCCTCACACTTGGATTCAAAATTGGATTAAATTTTATATGAAATTACATGTTATGGAGTTAATTATACTTTGGAAGACTCTCCATGTCCTTATACTTCTCAGTTACACCTTAAAAAGGCTCACACTTGAAGTTTTCACCCTTCTCACCATTGTGTTCACTATGCCAGTTTTGACTGGCTAATATGAGAGTTATTTTTTTTAACAATTATAAGTTTTTTAAAATAATTATATGACAATATGTAGTTATATTAAGTCCATATATTCCTCCCAAACTTTATTTCATCTTTAGATCTCTTCTATAACCTGCAAAACACACAAAATGGTCAAAAGTACCCTATTTTGCACCTTGTTCATACAATTTCATACAACTAAAAAGTATGGAAGGGAGCCTGAGTGATTATTTTAGAAGTTATAATAAATTTTATGGTCAAAATATGTAATTTTTATATCTCTCCAAGCTTTTTTTCTCCATCGGGTTTGGACTAAGGGTTTTCAAGGGTTTTAGGTAGTTTTCCTTCTTAATCTTTGTTCATAAAGATCTGACAATGGAACTTCCAAAAAATTAAAAAAACATGATTTTTATAGACCCTAATAACCCTTAAAAACTCCTTTGGTATCCATTCATATTTTTAGAGGAGATATGAGCACATGAAATCACCCTATCAATCTTATTTCCACCTTTCTTACATGTTTGGACTATTTTGAGATAAAAGTAGTTTTCTTGTAAACTTATTTTCATACCAAAATATAAAACATATATAAATACATCTCATAAAAAATTTCCCACCAGATAGAACAGTCACCAAAATCTATAAGTGAATTTGGACCCCCAATTGGCTTTAGGTCCCTTCAAGGCCTAATGGGCTTAGCATGCACCTTGCTAGTTTGGGATATTTGGACTGATATTTAATGGTTTTTATGACTTATTATGTATTTTAACACCTAATTAAAACTTAAAAATTCATCACATAACCTCCCAAGCACTCCTTTTCACCTTTTCCTTTCATTCACCAACTAGGCCTAAAGGAAGCTTGTCTAGTTATACTGTGTGCAAGGGTTTTTTAGTAATTTTGAGAGGTCTGATCCTAACCTAGTGTTTCATAGAATATATTTAACATAAATAAACCTAAAAATATGTTTCATAAGGTTTCCAAATCTTCATATAAATCCATTTTCCCATTTTGACCTCATTAGCTTATTTTGCCAAACCCTAATTTTTCTTGACTGGCTGACCTCTAAGATAAAATAGTGAGGTTTATCCCTCTTCCCCAAGGAAAATTTAATATTTTGGGATTTTTATAAGGTAATAATTATAATTTTTACCAAATTTTTTATCTTTATTCCTCCAATTAGGTACTTAACCAACTCAAAATGCCTAAAAAAGGCCTCAAAAAAGGACTATTTTAATGCATTTTTTACCTCCACCTAAAAATCACCTCCAAATACTAACTCCAATACTATTAGGTTTTACCAACATTTTATTCATCTAAAATTAATTCTAATTAATCTTTTAATTCACCAAAAAACACTATCCTTCTTTGGATTCTTCATTCTTACCCATTGAGCAAGGAGTCCTAGTGCAAATGTATGGACTACAACCAATGGGCTAATAAGAAGAGTAGATATTAATCTTGAAGGGGATCATATATCTTGTGAAAATAATTTACCAATAAATTATTAACCATTATAATTTTTTATTAACCATCTCTCTCTCCCTAAGCGCATTCATCTCTTTATCCTCAATTCGTGTTCAAAACTACAAAATGACTATTATAGGTGCATACAGGGTTATAAGAGGTTTGAGTAGGCTTGTTTCATCACTCTAAGAGTTTATGAAGTTAATAATTATTTTAATGGGGGTTATCATATTCTTTTATCAACATGATAACCTACATTTAACCTCTTTGAAATCACCTTGAGATCAAAACTAAGTTTTTTTTGTCACGACTATGAACCCCTACATATTTGACCTTTGTAGGTGTGTATTAGCTCATTTATACCTTGGTCCTGATATATGAAGATTTAAATTTAATATTTATGGTCACATATCACCTAAATTCACCTTGGATTCACTTTTATAGGTTAAAACACTATCAAACACCTTGATTGAGTCACTAACTACCTTCTCAAATGTAGGTGCTCATAGGACCTGTAGAGGGACACCTATAGGTGTCCATGAGCTTGGAAAACTATGAATCATTTCCTTTTGATGACCTTAATTCCTTTTTTTTATACCATCCAACCAATGGAACCATTCTATCCATGAGAGTGTGTTCTATTTGCTTCTTAGGATTTCAAAAGCTCATTCACAACTCCAAACCTGTAGATGTTAGTATAGTGTTTCAATGTTTTTTAGGGAAACTTTGAGGCCTTCAAATCCTATCCTCCACTTAATTTATTACTCCCACATTTTTCATATCTATTGTATATGATATATTCCACAATATTCACCTCTTTATATGCTTTGAAACCCTTATCAAACATGTTGTAAGAGATCCAAAAAACCCCCTTGGACCTCTATTTTCACTTTTTGGGGAAACCTTCCTAAAATTCCATCTCTTGTTACTAAAAGGTGATATTTATATTTTCCAAGCCATCTATAACTTTAAAATTTTCATATTAGGGTCCTTTAAATATTTTATGTGTTATAATGAGTTTCACCACTTGTCTAGTATTTCAAAATGGCTCCTTAACCCCCTGCTAAACCACCTATAGGTGTGGATATTTAGTATATACAGGCAATGGGTAGAACATGGGAAATATGCATTGATTTAGACCTCTTATGAGTTGAAAAATTGTATTCATACTTTCAAATACACCATTCACATTCTAAAACACTTGAAACAAATTTCAAAACCTTCCTTTCAACATGAACTCTTTCTTCATGACACCTGTTAGTGCAATTCAATGGTAGACTGAGTACAAGTATGGAAAATGTGCATTACTTGGACATTTTTTGAGTTTTAGTCCTATCTCAAGGGTTATAAATAACTCCTTTACATTAATAAAGACCTTGAATTCTTGGTCCTGTGTGGACACCTATAGGTGCATGTTTTCTTATATGCAGGTAAATAGTGAGTATGTTGTATGACTACCATAGCATTTTCTTCACTATTTGAAAGCTCACCTCACTATTTCATGTTTTAAGAGGATATCCTACAGCTATGAAACTTTCACCACACTTATATATACATCCTTAGAACCTTTAAAAGTCGTGACCAAGGCTGAAGAGTAGATGGGAGCTAGTTGTGAGGTATTCATGACTGCATATTTGATCAACACATGGTGTCATGGGACTAAACATAGAGAGAGATGATAATATGGCCTTAAGACCTATGGGACACCATATTCCAACTACATGATACCTTTAAATGAAACTAACATTATATAAACAAGAATAACTTTAGCTAAGAATGCACATTGTGGCACCTTACTTTCAACATAGACTCTTTCTTCATCAAAACACCATGAAACATGAAAATAAGTATGGATACCATTTTAGAAGGTATCCAACATCCTATAGAGTTAGAATCACCAACTGATTCAGATGAATTTATCAAATTCATGAGGATGGTTCATAAATCACAGGCCATAATTATTCAAAATCTTGTTATGGAAATGGTCTCTAAGTTTACTATCACTTCCCAAAATCATTTTACTTGAAACCTCTTCATCTATCCATATTGAGCACAAACTTGATGGTCAATTTTATATGTCTATAAAATCAAAGAAGGATAATAATGTTTTTGACTTAAAAATGGCACTTATAGATTATGTGAAGCATTGAGATGAATTTTAGGAAGATGAAGAGATGTTCCATCACCTTCTCCCACTTGTCACCTCCCCCCATGGTTCATACAAGTGACAAATGCTCCCTTTTTCAATTGGTTTATTGAGTTTTAGTTAAAAAATCTACAATTATCTGATGTAACTAACATACCTGATAGGTAATATGACCTCTTTGATGTTTGAAATGATAAAAAGACACCTAGAGACCTTGGGAACTATGCCACTTGCATTTATGACCCCTAAAAGCCCACTAAATGACTCAAAATGACAAATAAACTTATTAAACCATGAATAAGGCAAATAATACATTAGATAACATTAATTGAACCATAATACATCTTATTAAAAATCCATTATACCCCTAGACATCTAAAAAACCAAATTTTTTACCTATAGGGGTCTAAATTTAACCTAAAAGTCAAATTTAGTCAACAGTAAGAATACAAGAGCTTATTAAAACTAATCTCGAGCTCATTAAATAAATGTAATGGAATAATGTTCTCACTCATCAATGATTCATCTCTTGACATGTAAATCATTGACCAAGGTCTTGACATATATTGGGAATCTATCCCTCTCTATGAGAACTGAAGCATTTGGCAATGAGATGGGTCTGAAAGATAACTTATGAGGATGAGTATGATTAGGGACATCAAATTTGATTAAAACCTCTAAATCATCCCATAGTGGACCCTCATGAGATATATTAAGCTCATCAAAGATGAGTCCTATTTTCTTAAGGTAGAGGTGAAGAAGGTCCTAGATGGAGATACCAGTGGAAAGGGACTGTAGCTCCTCTATAAGAGAATAAGGATGTTGTCTAGCTTAGGGAGGGATATTATGATAAAATTTAAACCTAATTTTTGGGTTTCTAATTCATGTGGTTGGGGTTATAGGTCCTATATTTTTATCCTCTCTAATGGGGTCAATTTTTCAACCTAAGTGTGTGTTCACAAGGCACTCCCACCTAGTAGATGTTATGTCAATAGAAATAATGACCTTGTTACTCTCGTACTTAGCCTTCCCTTTTAGGTCAATTGAGGAAGAGAAACCAAAAGAGGTAGAACAATGAGAAGGAGAGTGATAGGCCTTGGTCTTTGACTTCTTCTTCTTCTTCTTCTTTGTCTTCTTTTCCTTATCATGGTTAGGAAGAGGCTCCTTGGACATATTCAACTTGCAGTTTAATTCCAAAACTAGAGAGGTCTAAGGGGCTGACTAGGCCTTAGCACTAGACATTTTGGTGACACACTCCTTATTGTAATGGCCCTTCATCTAATGAAAATTATATAACTTGGTAGCATCATAAGGATACATTATCCATTGCCCTCCTATGCTCTTTTTAGGGGCCTTATTTACAGTTGGCCTCTTACTCAAAGCATTGACTTCATGGCCATACTTCTTATCTTTCTTCTTTTTGATATAATTAGTGGCACCATATTTGGTCACATTATGATTATTATTGTGCAATGAGGATGAATTTTCAATTGATACAGGCTAAATGCCTACACACACCTTGAAGACCTCAATATTTAAACACTAGTTAACAACTTTATTATAAGAGGTGGGTTCACACTTGAGGAACTCAAGGTAGACCTCCTACTTTAATTCTCGTATGAACACATCATATATTTGATCATCCAATAAACTTGTCCTATATGTATGTATGAATTAATGCCACCTACACACTAAATCAAAGTTAGACTCGCCCTTGGCCTGAACCATGGAGGTGAGTGATTGGATGTTGAGGTAAAATGGTTTGGATATATTAAATTATTAGAGGAAGTCATCCAAAAGAAACTAGAAAGATAATCTAGTAGTAAATTATATAACCACATAATTAATTCAACACATAAAGAGAAAGCAAAGAGATTCAAAATCATGCCTTCATCTTATTTTCAATCCATACACACCATCATAAATGCTATGATATGGTTTATGGGATAGCGATTAGAGTAGGAAGGGGAATAGCATGGACCCAAAGGGCTATAGGTTTCTTACGGATATCCTCATAGGCATGGTTGATAGTGGGTTGAAAATAATCTCCCTAAAGAGGCCCATAAGAATAATTATGTTGCCTACATGAGTATGGGTCATCACATCTATGATAATGTGGGAGATAGTGTTGAGGTAGAATCTTGATATGTCCTCCTAATCATGTATTTATGAACAACCATGGGAGGGGTATCATTCCCTATGGGGATGATTAGATGACATGATGTACATAAGGGGATAGTCATGATGACCTAATTCCTCATGGTGTTAGCCATGTGTAGAAAAATAAGGGTCCATATGAGGGAAATGATATTTGGTATAGGCATCTTATGGATTCATAGTCCATAAATGGCAATCAAAATCAACATGCTTATTTGATGCCTTAAATGAATGGTTAGAAGGATGAGAAGGTTCCATAAGAGGTGGACATCAAGTCAAGTTAGGGTTCTTATATCTATCAATATGGATATGAGGGGGTTCTCATCATAAAGTCTCCTATCAAAAAAGATTTGGGGGATTCATGTGAGAAATATTAGAGGCATCTGAACCTAAAGGGGTGATATCTCTATCTCTAGAATAAGCATGCCACCTACTCCTATGGGAGGAAGAATGCTTTACATTTACATGAATCCACCTATGACAATTGTTAATGATCGTACATATCTCATCAAGCATCAATAATGCAAGGGGGTCATCTTCACCCCTCAAAATTTAATTCAAATCAGTGTGAATTTAATGGGAAGCATTCTTAGATAGGTAAATCTTGGACTAATAGAAAGGTGAGTGAACCTATTGGTTGTATACTTGCTAATATTATTCAATATGGAACATGGGATGGTCAAACTCACTATGTTATCTCTATGGAACTTCTTGGATTTTATGGTGTCTATGGCATTCTATTACAACCTCAGCCTACTCTTGAGTAAGCTTAGGGATAAGACCCTAAATTTGGTGAGGATGGCATCCCAATGGTGGGAGACTAGCTATGGATGCAATGAAATAAGAGAAATAAGGGAGAAAATAAAAAAGGAAAAAGGTTAGAGAACTAGTAGGGAGAAGAACACAAAACCAAATCAATATTAAACAACCTATAAGGGAGATAAAACATAACTGAAATCAAAGTCTCATAGCTATCAGTGAGGACCTAGCTAAGAGAGCTCTAAATGGGTTATAACCAGTGTGATATTATATGTGATGTCCCACTAGATGTGCCATAATATAGCTTCAAGATCCAAAATAGAGCCATGAGGAGTTGTCAAAGAGAGTATACAGGGTACTAAGTAAACACTTACTAGGCTCAACGGCACTATGGGATACTAGAGATCTATAGATGTTATCTAGTTTATCGACTTGCACCTAGATATAGATAGACTTATAAACTAGGTTAGGGTTTGCATGATTGAGTGGGAAAAGGACACAAATATATCTAATGGGTATAACCATGTAATATTAAGTGGCTAATGGGGATAATTTTATGCTTAAAGAATGAGAAAGTAAAATACTTGAAAAAATGAACAGTACCAAGAAAAATGTATTTTAGAAGCATGTAACTCTAGTAATTGAAAGACAATTTTAAAAGGGAAATGACATTTTCAAGAGTGATAGAGAGAAGTAGATAGAGTATGCACTTTTAGAAACCTAGGCTAATGTCTTTACTCAGATAAAACTATCACTAGCATGTGATATCTAACTTAGTAAAGGGAATGGAGTGATGGTTGTGTGTGGCGGTGGAAGTGGCGGCCCGACGACAGGCCCCAGGAAGGAAGGAGCGATGCCTGGGGAAAGTTTGGTGGCTCAAACTGATTTCTATTCTAGTGAACGGACTAAACTAAGCAAGGTTAATGGATGCTTACTGAGGAGCCAGGATAGACCGGTTCTGATTATACCTCAAGAGACAGTCAAGGAAGATGTTGAATATCTGTCTTCACATACCCTTATTTGTAAATTTTTGGGTATTAGAATCCCTGTGGCAGCTTTGGAAGCCTAGATTCGTTGATTTTGGGTCATTGAAGGGGATTTTGATCTCATGTTGGCAAGGAATAGCTACTTTCTGGTAATTTTTTCTTCTGTGGTGGATCGAAATCATATTTTTGAAGGAGGCCCATACTTATATGAGCGTGTGGGATTATTTCTTAAACCCTGGCATGTGGGTTTCAATTCTGCTGATGAGCTCCCAGCGTGTGTTCCAGTCTGGGTACGTCTCCCTCAGCTTCCACTAGAATTTTGGAGAGATGATATACTCAGGCAAATAGCGACTATGCTAGGAACACCAGCAGCTATTGCACATCAATCATTGGACAAGAAGGTGATATCTTATGCCCGTATTTGCATAGATATGGATTTGAATAACCCGCTGCCAGACTCTATAGAGATTTACATGGGGTCCCTGTCATGGATTTAACAGATTGATTATGAAGCCATTCCTTTTAGGTGTAGAATTTTCCATGTATACAGACATCTGCATCGTCAATGTCCTTAGGCTATCAAAGACAAAGGAATTGGACCTAATTCTTTAGCGCCAAACACAGCCTATCCTAGAAAAGAGAGTTGGCGTCTGGTCCTACCAGAAAATGTGAAAAATCAACTGGACAAGTTGGGTAAGGTTCAAATAATGCGAGCCTGGCGCAGGGGGTAGGTGACCAAACTCATGCTGGGTAGGATGGCTTCATGCTAGTTCGAAGGTGAGTGAGAGGTCGTGGATGAAAATGAGGGAATGCAGATAGGCAGGTGGACTTGGGGTTTAATAGATTTGATGCCCTGGATTACATGGCTCTCAAAGATGGTATTCTAATGGATGAATAGGGGGAGGATGTGGAGCATTCTAAGCAATTCACTGACCTCCATGAAGGGCAAGAAATGATGATCCATGAGCCTTTTGATAATGCTTTGAGACAGGAGGAAGGAATGACAGAGGCTTCTTGTGAAGGGAAAGAGAAAGAAAGTAGATGGGCTGATGTGGTCAAGGAAGGAGATGCTAGAAAGAAGGAAAAAGGACCTACTTTGGCACTTGGATTAGCGCAAAAATAATTCAAGAAGGTCACCTCGGCAGCTCTGTCCAAAGGTGGGCATAGAAAGGATGAAGACAAACTTAAAATTATAGGTGATTTGCTGGTGGAGGATGGGGTTGTTAAAACCTTGGATGAGCATTTCCCCCAATCCATTTAATGATAGTCTTATCATGGAATGTAAGGGGTCTAAATAGCTCCCTTAGACAAAAAGCTATAAGAAGCTTGGTGTGGAAACATACTCCAGATATTTTATGTATTCAAGAGACTAAATTATCGGTAGACTCACTTTTTGCCTATACGCCAAATATTTGGCCAATAGGATAGTGGCAATGTTTAGGTGCTTGGGGCAGCTCAAGAGGCATAGCTATGGGATGGGACCCAAGGAAAATTCTGCCCATGCACTGGATTGCCAATATTTCAGCTTTGTCTATGGTGGCGTCTTCTTTTGAAACCGGTGAACTGTGCTTGATCACCATAGTGTATGCACCTGTGGATATGGAGGGACAATTGCAGCTCTGGGAACACATTCGCTACATCTAGACGTGCTTTCCATTTCTATCGTGGATAGTTGTAGGTGACTTTAATGCGGTGCTGAGTCTAGAAGAGAAAAGAGGAGGGCTGAACCGGTTAGGGCCTTCTTCGGAATGCTTTCGCCACAATGTTGAAGTGCTTCGCCTCTCTGATGTTAGACCTTCGAATGGACGCTTCACCTGGTGCAACAGAAGATCAAGTAATGCTGCCATCTCTGAATGCCTTGATAAATTTTTAGTTTCTTGCTTTTGGCAGTCTAGTGCTATGTCAATCACCTCTGAAATCTTGGATTGGAGAGGATCTGACCACTGGCATATTAAGCTGTCCATTGGTTATATTAGGGGTCCCAAAAAGCCGCCATTCAAATTTTAGTTGATGTGGCTTAGAGATCCAGCTCTTCATGACTGTATCGGCCAATGGTGGAGGCAAGGCGGCCCTGCATATGGGACAGCAATGTATTCTTTTCTTAAAAAACTCCAGTATGTTAATAGAAAACTGCAAATTTGGAATAGAACTTGCTTTGGAAATTTAACCTGTAGCAAGAAGAAGGCACAAGATCAGCTTGATGAAATAACCAGGCAGATAAGGGAGGATGGACTTTCAGATAGCCTTCGTTTGGCAGAGGCTAGAGCTACAAATGCCGTAGCATAATGGGAACTTTGAGAAGAAATATATTGGAAATAGAAAGCCCGCATTGATTGGCTACAGGAGGGAGACAAGAACATGACTTTTTTCCATCACTCTGTTCAAGCTCGCCGTAACAGGAATTTTATTACCTCTCTTGTTCTCAAGATGGGACTTGTCTAACCTCTTCCCATGCTATTAATAGGGAAGCTATTCGGTACTTTTCTGAACTTTTCACCAGTGATCCAGTACCTAATAAGGGGCAGAAAATATTATTTTAGATTGCATTCCTACATTAGTGAATGAAGATATGAATGAGAGGCTTATGCGGCCAGTTGTTATGGCTGAAGTGGAGGAGGCGGTTTTCAGTATGAAGAGAGGCAAAGCCCCTAGGCCAGATGGATTTCTGACAGAATTCTTCCAAGACTTTTGGGATATCATTAAGCGGGATTTGATGGAAGTGATTCAGGAATCTTATTCCAGCAAGGAAATGCTTAGAGCCTTGAATGCTACATTCCTTGCTCTTATTTCGAAGAAGGAGCAGGCAGATAAGTTGGAAATGTATAGGCCTATTGCACTGTGTAACGTGATCTACAAAATCATTTCTAAACTTATAGCACAAAGGCTGAAAGGACTCCTCCCTTGTCTTATTTCAGAGGAGCAAGGTGGTTTTGTTGTAGGAAATCAGATATTAGATGGGGTGGTGATTACCTCGAAGGCCATTCATTCTATGAGTATTTCATAGGAGAGGGCAATGTTCATTAAGCTTGACCTTGCCAAAGCCTATGACAGAGTTAGCTGGAGATTCTTGAGCAAAATTCTCTCAGCATTTGGCTTTAATTAGGAGTGGATTAGATGGATGCTCAGCTACATTTATACGCCCTCCATCTCGGTCCTTATAAATGGAGCACCCTCTGAGCTTTTTAATGCCTCGAGAGACCTTCGTCAAGGAGATCCGCTCTCACTGTACCTATTCATCATTATCACTGAGGGGCTGGGGTGGCTCTTCAAAGATCAGGTCTCTCAAAATATTTTACATGGCTAGAAATGGGGGAGAGATATATCCTCCTTGACCCACCTCCAATTCGTTGATGATGCTATCTTAGCTGGTAGAGCTCGAATCAGGGAAGCGAAAGCTTTCCGCTTCACATTGGATAATTATTTGCAGGCCTCTGGACAAAAGATAAATGACCATAAATCCTCAATTTTCTTTTTCAATACGCCTGAGTCTATTCAGAGAAGGATAGCTACCATACTGAGGTTCCAGATTCAAATACTTCCAGTGACTTATTTGGGTATTCCCATAGTTGTGGGAAGGCAGCCTAGGCTTTTTTGGCAAAATGTGTTAGACAAGCTAAGACAAAAAATTAGTCATTGGACTCACCGATGGCTATCTACTGCTGGTAGAGTGATTCTCCTTCAATCTGTCATTCAGGTGTTACCTATATACCGTAACATGGTTTAGGTTGCTCCAACATACTTCCTAAAGGAATATGATGCCCTCTCTAGGAAGTTTCTTTGGAGTGGTAATCTACAAAATATGAAATGGAGTCTTATCAACTGGGCAACAGTGTGCAGACCAAAGCAAGATGGAGGACTTGGATTACGGTCAGCTATTTTGGCCAGCCAAGCTTTAGCTACCAAGTTATATTGGAGGTGGTGCTCTAACCAATCCTCCCTATGGGCCCGCATCTTGATAGCAAAATACTTTCTGGGTATTGCTTCACATGATATATCCAGACTTCCTCTTGAGGGTAGAGGCTCGATGGTGTGGGGCACCCTTAAGGCTGGAGTGCAATTAGTGAAGCAGAGCCTATTTTGGGTGTGTAATAATGGAACTGAAGCCTTTTTCTGGGAAGACTCATGGGATGGTGTGCCACCCATATTAGTTTCACATCCACATTTGCAGACTCTTGCTGATTCCTTTCATGCTGCTAGCTGGAATATAGTGATGCATTATAAAGAAGCTGTTAGCATAGGTTTGTCTATTGGTTATAGATGGAAAAACTCTTTCAATTGGCCACCAAGAGGTACAGCGGGGGAGAAGCGAGAATTAGCTCAAATCCTCGAGTCTAGAGGATGCAATTTTTTGCAAGGAAGTGATGTTCTTGCCTGGGGTGGAGAGGCGATAGGACAATATTTTGTTTCTGCTAGGTATAAGACTTTGATTCACCAAAATCTCAATGGAGATCAGTTCTATTGGGGGAAAAAGGTGTGGAACCAGACATCTTGGCCCAAATGCAATTTTTTTTTGTGGCTCCTTACACAATAAATGCCTCACTTGGGACAATTTGTGCAAATGTGGCTTTCAGGGGCCATCTATTTGTGTTTTTTGTCATAATAGTGAAGAAACAGGTGCACATTTATTCTTTCAATGTCCCTTTGTTAAACAGGTTTGGCACCTATGGTGGATTGCCTGGGGCGTCCCCTATCGCCATGTCCATTCATTGATTGAATTTTGGAATAAACTGGGACAAGCTCCAGCAAGGAGTTCCATCTTACAAAGTGCCTGGGCTATTGGCCCATCATTCATATTATGGAATGTTTGGTTAGAATGAAACAGGAGAGTTTTTAGGGGCGCGTAGCTCGAGCGAAGCTCGCTATGGACAAAAATTCTAAATTTGGTGCAGGAAACTCTGTAGTTTAAATGCTTGCATGGCACGGACTTGGACTTGGAAGTGGCTAGGTTATTCACACACCTGGGATTGGTCTTGAGCCCTAGCTTGGATTCTGGGATGAGCAAAACGCCGATGACTGGGAGATGTCCAAAGATGCAACCTGTCAATAGAATAGGCCACTGGACTTCCCCTAAAGCTGGAGTGGTTAAAATAAATACGGATGGTTCCTCAAGGGGGAACCCAGGTGAGGCTGGTATAGGTGGTATTGCTTGGGATTGTTCTGGGAATATCAAGTTTCTCTTCTCGATTTACAAAGTTTGTCACACAAATAACCACATGGAAGCAATGGCGATTCTAGAGGCTATGAAGTTCTGCTGTCAACAGGGATATTATGAGGTTATCTACGAATCTGATTCACAAGTGGTGATAAATTTGGTGAATAACGGGCCTACAGGTAAAGTGGATTGGCATCTAAGTGTTATTGTCCACCAGATTAGGCATTTAAGTACTTCTTTCAATTCAAGTTCCTTCAATCACATCCCTCAGGAATGGAATGGTGTAGTTGATCGTCTTGCCAAATGGGCATCAGAGAATGGTCCTACTTGGAATATTATGGATCAGGGAATGCTCCCTGCTAGTATGTATCAAGAATTGATTCACATGGTGGATCAGGAAAACAATTTGTAACTTTGGCTTTTTCTTGTTTCTGAATAAATTTTTACCCCCGTTTAGTTAAAAAAAAAACTTAGTAAAGGGAATGGCATTTTAAGCAAAAAAACTAAGCTATTTGAACAAAAGAGCATCTACAAAGAAATAAAATGATTTAGAAAAGGTAATATTATGAAATGAAAGACATTTTAAAGAGGAAATATATTTTCAAATTTGAGAGGATGCATAAACTTTAGAATCAACTCTAAACCATGTTCAAAATGAGCTAAACTAGCATTAAAATAGTAAACCCTAGCAAATACACTAATCTACAACTATGAAGTTTCACTTTGCATAAAAAAGTACCCTTATATCAAGCTCAAAGTAATGTGCAAGTGTTCTACCAATCAATAATCCAAGTATGAGGTAGATATGGAGGAAGACAAGGTCATAATGTAGAGCTAAGTTTAAACTAGTGTCCAAACAATAAGGAGGAGGAGAAACAAGAACTTTCAAGAGTGTATGAGCCCAAAATAGCTGCATAAACTAGGTGAAATTGTCCAAATAATGAGGAGAAATCATAACTTTCAAGAGTGTATGAGCTGAAAATAGTTACGTAAACTATGTGAAATGCAACTTGTAGAAGTTGAGAGTAAGCCACAATAGAGCAAGAGTAACTAGGAGTAGCAATGAAATCACCAAATCAGTATGCAGTAATTTAGATGAACCTCTATCATAATGGAAGCTTCAATCACAAGGAATGAATCAAGAGAGATTCAAGGAGAGATAGTGTAAGTGATCAATAAAAAGAGGTAAAATGGATTATGTGGAATCATATAGGGCACACCAAGACATGAAATCACCAAAAAACATTCATTTTTACCATTTAGGTAAAATACAAAACCCAAGAACCCGTCGAAATAACTCTTTTCCCAATATACATCCTAGGCTTGGGTTTTTTGCCAAATCATGCCTAGGTCACATGTTTTAGGCTAAAACTTGTGGCATAGTCCACCATGGGCTTTTCTTGGTCTTTAGGGTGCATCTAGTGATCCTAGGAGGGTCTTCAAGATTTCAAAGAAGGATCAGAGGGGTACATAATAGACAAGGTATGTGTTCAAGCATGCAGATAGTCTCAAATTGGATTGATGGGGTTAGTAGTCCACACATGAGTTGATATATAATGATCAGGAGGAATAGGGTCATGAGAACTATAATTATATACCTCTAGTGTTGTCTTGATGTGCTTATGTTAATAGACTTATTTTATATTTTTTTTACTCCTATCCTTAGAAAAATATTGTATTCGTATTTTTAACCTATAACCTTGTAAGAATCAATAATGATGAGAAAAATGATGGTTTAGTGTTTTGATCTCTTAGTAACAGGATAAGAAATGGGATATTTTGTGTCTTATTTTTAAAAATGTAATGACATTAATTGATAATTCACATCAATGGAATCATATATCATAAAAATATGATAAAAATAAGTAGATCTACAATAATAATTAATTAAAGATCAGAGTACTTGATAAATATTGTTGAGCTACTTTAAGGGGGAAATCTCTATAATAATCTAGTAAGATAAAATTTCAAAATATGATACTCAAAGACTAACCACTACTTCTTGTATATACTCTACATAATCCATGGTTATTCCATAGGCTAACCCTACTAAAAAATATAAGAGCATAGATAAATGTGACAAGATAATATGAAAGGTTATGTAAGCCACAAGTCAACCACACATATCCATAGACATGTTATAGTTTAAGCGCATAACATGCCCCTCCATTTCAAAACAATGTTTCCCTCAATGTTGAAAAACTTTGGATGATTCTATAGAAAAGATTCTTCCTCTCACATCACATCTTCACGGTTTAAATTCTTTCCACTTGATCAAATAATCCTTAATCTCTTTACTTAGCCTTTTAGTGTGTGTCTAAAGGATCTCCTCAAGTTTTATAATGACTTAACCTTTTTCATCCAATTATATTACCTTGATCTAGATAGAAACTCTCTATCTAATTATCTTATTTATGCAATATACATGAAATATAAAATGTATGCAAGTAGACTAGGGTAGTTCCAACTTGTATGCAACACTACCAATTTTTTGTAGGATCTTATAAGGGTCATAATACTTAAGAGAAAGTTTTCTATCCTTTTTATGATACTTAAAATACATATACTTATATGGATGCAAGCACACAAAGACCCAATCACCCATGTCAAAATTCCTCTTACTACAGTACTAATCCATTTATTGCTTCATTATATTATGTACCATTGTCAAACTCTCTCTTAAACTAACTAACACCTCCTTTTGATGTTGAATGTGTTCTTCAACAACTCAAACCTTGGGTCACACCCTTAAGTATGGTGTGGTAGATGTGGGATTATAACCATAAAGTTCCAAAAATTGATACATTTTTGAAGAGGTATGGAAGGAAGTGATATACCACCATTTTTCTAGTGGCATCCAATGAACTCATCATTATTGTTTATCTAATGCAAAAAAATAAAGATACCCTTTTATGAATTTATTGACCACCTCTGTTTACCCATAAGATTAAGGATTATATGAAGATATATTAGCCAATTGAGTACACAAAAATGGGAATAAATTAGTCCAAAAATTATTGGTAAATATTGGATCATAATCACATACAATGATCTTGGGAGTACTATGTAGTTTTTAAGTTGTATCCAAAAATACAACTACCATACTAGATATAAATGGTTATGATAAATAAATAAAAATGAATATATTTTATGAGCATATACATAATTATCATGATGATTTTTTTACCTTCAAATCTCAACAACCCTATAATAAAATCCATGGAAACCTCCTCCCACCTCTTGCTAGGAATGGATAAGCGTTGCAGAAGACTTGGTGTCTTAATTGTTTCACTCTTTTTCTATTGACACACCATGCATTCAATCATAAATTTATGTATTTCCCCCTTGATTCCCCATAAAAATAAATCCTACTTGTTTTTATGATAGGTTTTCAATAACATTGAGTGCACCCCTATTGGAGACGTACGTGTAGACACCTAAATCTGGCCACCGATAACCCCCAATAAGGTTTTTGACTAATTTCCACCCAAAATGCACAATTTGGCATAAAAACACTAAAACATGCTAAATTATGTGAAACTAACATATTCAAGTTCTAAGTTTGGCCAGAGTATCACTAAATGAGGCAATGTAATTTATAGGCTAGCTAACTTTGATCAAATCATTTTGAGTCAAAATGCCAATTTTGCCCCTATGTGCTCTGGATTGCTCTTTCCTATCAAATCTCTTACACAAGATTTGTGCCTTTTTTATTTGGTGTTGGCAACATACTAAATGGGATAACAGATCTAATGCATCTGAGATTGACTTCCAATTCTAATCCATTCAAATTTTGGACCAATAACAAGGAATTCTGATCAATTTGAGTAATTTGTGCACAAAGTGCTTAAACATGCTTAAGAGATAATTAAACCAAATTAGGGCCTAATCAAGAATTCCATGGAAACTTGTTGAATAATTTGTTTTGTAAATGAATATTGAATATTTACATTATCAGGGGACCTCATTTCTTGGGAAGACATCCCTAGGCCATAAATACCACAAATATCAGTGTTAATGCCCTCCATGCCTCATCAATACCTTCCATGATGCCCTCCATGCCTCTAAATTACCCCTTTTTCCAATGTCATGATGAGGATAATTACAAACTTAATTCCAAAAATTGGATTAATCCTCAACCACACATCTTCATCTTAGGATGGATAGTTTAGGTTGATTCTAGACATTCTCAAAAATCTATCAATAGAGAGGCCATGAACATCATTTCTAAGACATGATTAAGCAAAGTTATAATGCAAATTTGATTAAAAAGATTCAATAAATTAGTGTTACCATGAAAATTAATTCCAAGCCAAGCCAAGCCACAAGCCAAAGATGCCAAGGAGAGATGGAGGTAGCCAAGCTTCCATTGATGAGGACTTCATGAGTACAAGCCAAGTAAGCCACTATAACAAGCATTTTGGAGCATCGAAGGAAGGTAAGAGAGGGTTTCTTTTGCATTTGAGTTATGTGTTTTATTCATGTTTGCTAAGTAAGCTCTCCCTAGTGTCTAGGCTTAGAGATGTTATGCTAGTTAGTGTGTTTCTTTCAGTTTGTTTTCATTTTAAAACTAACACCATACTAACCATCCTCTCTTGAGTCAAATTCCTAGATTCACATATGGCATGCCCAGTAGGACAAGATGCATCCCACCCATGAAGAATATCATTTTTTATCTTTAAAATCTTCATTTGGATCATTAAAACTCTTTAAAATTTATTTTCTAACTTTATTTTTCCATTTTTGGTTGCCACGGGTTTACATAATAACTGACATTAGTTAGTAAAACTGACATCAGTTGGATAGTTGTCATCGGTCACATCGGTATAACCGATGTCAATTAGATAAATGTCATCAGTTAGTAAATGTAACCATAATTAGTTATATAACTGACGTCGATCACTATAATTTTATTAAAACATAGACCCAAGAGTTTTTTTTTAAAAGTTCATAATATCAAACCCAAAAGAGCTTCAAGGCTAAAGTACATGCTAACATTTTTGTTGTAGGACCAAGCTTGACATTTGCTAAAAACATGTTTAGATCACCTTTTGCATGCTTAAAATGAATTAGGAACATTATTTTGGGTGGTTAAAATAATATTTAGGTACTTAAGTGAGTTTTTAGCATTAGTTTTCAAAGTTACAACTAAGACCAAAGGGTCAAATAAACACCACCTCATTTTCTATTTGGGATTAAAAATTAAATCATCTTTCCAAGTTTTTGTATTTACTTAGTTGTTTAAGTTAAATCTTTGGTTCGAAAAAAGAGGGGTGTTGTGTGTATGCTCTTTCATTTGTCCCCTTTAGGGAACCCTTGGAATCAAAAGCACCATTCCTATTGCAAGTAACCTAGTCCAAGGCTTAGAAATAAAGTTATCTAAAGCACTCCCCAAAAACTCATCAATGTTTGAGTGACCTTGAAAATGACCCTAAAGTTTTTCTACTTTCATGATTTTTTTGTTTTTATGTAAACTTAGCTTACGAGGGGGCTTCATCACCTCTCACAAGTTCTTTAGGAAAACTTTGACTCAGGGTTTCACCTCCCAGCATTGACTTCATTTGGTCATAATTGGAGTTGTAAATGGGATGTCTTGGCACTTTAGACATCGCACTACACTGAACAAACAAAAAGATGTAGTTGTTGTAAAAAGGACTAGACCTTTTTGCAACAAGCTAACTAATATGAACCCAAAATTTGTGATTTTCATTTACATTATTTGGCATGAAAGTCATTGTGTAATTGATTCCCCTAGAACATTTGAAAACTTGTTAGATCTTAGACAAATCCCCACTTATTGCAGAAGTATTATTTGTGCAAGGTGCACCTCAAGGTCCATGTTTTAGTAATGCCACTTGAGAGAAGGGTGGTGTAAAAACCCTACTATATAATGTGCATTTACGTTTGGATGAACACTTAAAATCCTCTCAAATGATGTATATTGATGGATTCTAAAAATACCAAACAACCTTGTCAGTTTAAGATCTAAGAGCGATTAGTTAGTTATTCTTGTCCTAGATTAAGTCTTGTTTGAATTCAAAACTTGGTGTAAACAAATAATTCAAACCAAACACATAGTCCTAATTTTCCTTTGAACAAAGTGGCATTATGTTTCCCACATGAAAACATCAATTGACCTTGTTCAAAGTTCATTAAAAGCTTGGGAGTCGTATCATCCACTTTGGCATAGTTATGCTACCCAATTGAGTCTAGACCTTTACCAAAGTTGTTTTAAGTCCTTTACTTATAATCTAAATTCAAAATTTCACCTTTATAAGTTCAATAAACTTGAAGGAACTTCGGTTTAATTTCCAATTTGGGTTGAAGGCCATTTAAGATTCATAATCATTGTCATCACTTGATAGACTTAAGCCATTTTGTGCTAAACATTTGCACTTTGAGTCTATGCACCACGATATTTTAAGTCAATAAAATTAGTGTTATGTTGTTAAAATTGTGGGAAATTATCTTTGCCTTAGAGAGTTTTTTGAAACAAACTTTTTTGTCACACCTTTTGGGTAGTGTAGAGTCATTACGCTGCCCAAAACATTTCAAATATTGTTTCACAGACCCTATTACATAGAGTTAAAACTTGTTCCTATATTTTTAGACCAATTCGAGTATACTTTTGTGATCTTTTGTATAGCACAGTTATACTGTTCACTTTTATCTATATTATTTGTCAAAAGAACCAAGTTTTATACCATTATTTATGAGAAAATAAACTATCTCTAAAGTGCCTTTTGTTTCATACCTTATACCTAGTTGATCAAGTTCATGTCCAAAAATCAAATGCCTAGTATTTGTTATAAGTGTTTCAAATTCATTAGATTAAAATTTTCATCTATTTCAAAGTCTATCTTTTGACATCGTTTGGCCAAGAGTCCTAGCACATGGCTTGTTTGAGCCAAGCTTTTGACACCGCATTTATCCAAAAGACCTAGCAATTTTTAAATTTTTAGATTAGACTGATTTGAAACACTTTGACCTTAGATTTTGGCATTTTGATTTTTGGTCCATTTACTTGATTATCTTTATGTGAATAGTTAAATGTGAGATACTTCATGCTAGCTTGTTTCCTCACAAATCTTTGCATAAACCTTTTGATCCTTTTGATGAATCTAGACCAAGTTGGAACATCATTTGTTTTAAATTTTGTCCTTTTTAAAAAATTTAGAACTCTTTGACCTTTTATTGCAAAGCATTGACTATGGATCCCTGCATGTATTCCTACACTCATAGTGGACTCATGTATAATCTAGGGATTAGTAATGTGGTGGCATGGGAAGAAATGGTGTAAGACCCCTACGTAGATAATATTCCTTATGATATGGATTCTTATTCTTCTTATAATACTCAATTAGGGGCATAAGGCCAAGATCCATTTGCTAACTATTTGATTAACACCACCTTATTTAGAATAAGATCAAGGACAAATAGCACAATACCTAGCTATAATACCCATAGTGGATGAGCTAGTTCTTCAACAGTCATATTCTACTAATACGAATTCCACTTATGATCTATTTTTGTTTGAGTGATATTTTTTAGAGAACAAAGACAAGATTTTGGTTAGAGCCATAGAGATAGGGGCCAAGTTTCTAGCAGACTTCCCCCTTGAAATTTACCAAGTTGAGTAAGAGTGCCCCACAATATTATTTATGATCAACAAGATTCTTCTATCAATCATATGGATCTAGTCCAAACAACATATCAAGAACTTAATATATCTAATAAAGGAAAAAACATCATGGAAGATCACTTTAACCAAATGCAGATAGCATATCAAACCTACCTGAATCTAGCACATAATTTCAATTAGATGAACATGGTAAGCCTCTTATTGACCTAGTTCCTTCAACAAGGGTATTGATAGAGTCAACTGGACAAGAAAATCTGAGTTCTAACCCATTCATACAAACTAGTTCAATATATAACTTGATGCATATGCTTATTATTGAAGAAGTGTCTTTGGCCTCTACATAGAATAGTGAGCCAAACATAGTAGACAATGTATAAATAACATCCAATCCTGATCAAAGTGGTACTAATGCACAAACAACTAGCCAACAACATATGCATGTAGTTAATCCCATGAGTAGATCATCATACCAAGGAATAGGAGATTCTACATCCCAACCTCAACTGGCTTCTTCCTCAAGTGTATAACATATGGGATTAGGTAATCAAACAATGGCTAATGTCACACCTCAATGATAGAATGTGATGAATCCTACATCTCCTCAACAAGTAACGAGTAGTATTCCATAGCAGTAGGCATAATCTAGTATATCAACACAATAGAGGAAAAATAAATTACCACCTCAATCAGGGGAAACTAATGTTCCACCTCGCCAAGTAATGACAAACATACCTCTTCAATCATAGACTAATATGCCAATCTAAAACCAAGCAATGACTAGTCAACAACATGCAAATATTGGTTAGTGATAGATGTTGAATCTGTAACTTGTTTTCACTTCCCCATAGGGATTCATGTAACAAGGAGGTCCCCATATTTCTCAAGTACCTACTAGACCATCATTGGTTCAAAATGTGCCACAAATTTAGAGATAGGGTCTTGGTCCACAAGTTCCCACTCAACAACAAGGTTTGATTAGTTGGAAGCATGTCCCTTTTCAACCACAATAGGCACAGTATAGTTATATCCCTCCATCCCAACCACAAAATCCTCCAAGTCAAACCTTTATCACCAACCCAAACCAAAATATCACATAACCAAATGTGCAATTTCAAGTACATCTTAATCCACATATGTATATTCCTGGTCCATTCCCCAACCAAACAAATATACCCCAACAAGTATTTATATCATACCCTGGTCAAAGTGTCTCACTTGTGACCTCTCAACCATTAAGCCAAACTAATATTCTCCCTTAAACCAATGTTCCTTCTAGTTTCCTATCCCAAGAATTGCAATAGATGAAGGATGCAATTGTTGCCATTCAGGCTGGGAAATAGACTAAAAAGTTCAAATTGGATGGTGTGTGTTTCTATCCATTCAACATGGAGTATTTGTAGATATGTAGATACCATTTCTTATAGGATACAAACCACCAAAATTCAACAAATAAAAAGGGAAAAGTGACCCTAAGGACCATTTAACTGAATTCTTTGTTGCATGTCAACCAGTGGCATATAGTGACATATACCTTTTGTTATTGTTTCTAAGTATCTTGGTTAGATAAGCCTTGGAGTGGTTTTTAAATTTGCCCAAAAATTCAATAACAGATTTTGATGATCTTTTTGATAAGTTTTTGCAACACTTTTCCTATAATCTCAAGCATGAGATTTCATTAGTGGACTTAACACAAGCAAAGCAAAAGGTTGGTGAGAGTCTTACAAGTTATCTATAGTGATGAAGATCCCTTATAAGCCATTTCACCCATAGTTTACTAGATAAATAATTAGCCATTATATTTACCAAAAATTTAAATAGTGAGATAGCTATCATCTGAAACTACAATGTGCACATACTTTCAAAGAGATCATTGATAAAAGTTTGTTAATCGAGTGAGTGATTATCAATAAAAGATTCATCAAGATTAATTCAAATAATCAAAATCAATGTATCAATCAATTAAATGGCCAACATCAACATCCCATTCAAGTGCAATCATCACAATCAGCACAGGCCAATAACCAAGAAAGATCAAATCAATTCAACCACAATAGGAATGTTGTGGGAAAAGGAGTAACCGAATATCATCATGTCCAAATGGTGAAAATATCATCTATACCTGCTTTTTAGCTTACTCCTACCTATAAACCTCTCCAACCAATGCTACAAGCACAATAACTAAGACCTGCACAACAAATACAATAGCCTTTACCATTGCACACCCCTCCTTCTAAATGAACCATGCCTGCACATCATGTCTTTAGTGACTTAGGAGAACCTATTGAGTCTATATTTTACAAGCTTGCTACCACTAATCTGATTAGTTAGCTTATATCAAAGCATTATCTATAAGTCATTCCTTATCCTGATTGGTACCATGAAAATGAATTTTATGACTATCATCAGGTCAATGGACATAATCTATGAAAATGTGTCCAAATAGAGAATTTAATTAAGAATATGTTAAAGAATGGGGAGATAACATTGGATAATGGTGCTTCCACTTCTAATAAAACTCTTGGGATTTATCAAAAATCCTTTCCCTAACATAATAATCAACAACAATAAAATGATTAACAACAACAACAATAATGACTAATGCAACAACAAAATCAACAGTATCAAAATCAAAGGCTGAACCAATAGAATCAACAAAATCAATTATAGAACCCACAATGATAGAATAATGGACATAACCAAGGTCAAAATAGTAACAATCAATAAACCTATCATGAAGTTGTACATGACTAAAAAGGGTTGTAGGTCATATTGTAGGGGTAGCATTAATACCATCTCCATTAATCCTAGACCAAGCACTAATTAGCCTAGACCATTGCTAAACAATAATATTCAGCCAAATTACATGGATAATCCTTCTTTGACCTAGGAGTGCATATAGGTGAACTAGCAAACTAGGACTTCCCCCTTTGGACCTTATATTGACAACCCATCCTTTCCACGTGACCACATATGAGTGCACTAACAACCAAGACTTGTCTTATCTGGTCCTATACCATTCCCAACATTGGTTAGAAATAGTGGTCTAGTACTTAATCTTGATTATGCAATCATAACTCAGAGGTCAAAGATTACTATCCCAAGCCCACAACCATCTACCACTTTATCTATCATCCAACCAACCATTTAGCCTTAGAATAAACCATTCACTCCTAACTAAGACAAGAAGTTTGATATTGTGGAACAATTTCAGAAGACACCAACACAAATTTCTATTTTAGATTTGTTGCGAACATCAATAATCCAAAAGAACATCTTGAATGATTTTTTGACCCAATCCACTATTTCTAGTGGCATATCCCCTAATAAATTTCAAGTTTTGGTTGGACACCTAGCTCCAACCCAACAACTCACATTCAACTAAAGCAATATATCTTCCCTTGGCCCACTCCATAATAACCCATTATATATAGAATTTTATATAAAGTGGCATAAATTGAAATGTGTCCTTATAGAAAATGGATCAGGCCTAAACATAGTGTCTCTAAAGCTCATTAAGCTTCTTGGGTACATAATGGTAGATCTCCAACCAAAAATGATAACCATCAAAGCCTATGATAATCAAGAAAGAGAATCACAAGGCACCATTAGTTTGCTAGTTATAATTAGGATTTTGACCCCTGATACACTTTGCCATGTGTTTGATCTTGAGTTATCATACAATATGCTTCTAGGCAGGCCTTGGTTGCATGAGATTCATATAGTCCCATCAACATTGCACCAATGTATCAAGTTTTCTCACTCATGGATGGAAGTGAATAGTTTAGGATATTTACACCCATATGAACACTACAAACATCTTGAGGACAAATTTCAAAGCTATAATTATTAGTATGGCATGAATCCAAGTTCCAAGTAGGATAAAGGAAAGGCTATACTTATTGATCCTTCACTAGATAATTACATAGATCCTAATAGCTTGGATTCCCTTTCCCACATGCTACCTCCTGAAGCTTCTAATCATTTCACCATTTTAGATAATGGATCAAAAGAGTATGTGACCCATGATACATTTCATATTTCCAATATTCCTTAGAATTCAAGAATATTTGGGTGACCTAAATTCACTTCACATTTGCATTGGCAATAAAAAAACAAAGATAAGGGACCTATCACATTTGTACTAGCATCTGGCCTAAAACCTGACCCTCTTTAAGGGGATGAATCATGGTTATATAATGAAAACCAAGATAATTATTATTAAAGTACAAATTATCTTATTCCCAATAGGATCATGGAGAATCACAATTATGAAGAAAGATGCCTCAGACTGAATCAATAAGGAACCATCAAGCCAATTTCTATGACTAAGTATGAAAGACCTTATGGACTTAGATTTAAACCTCTTAGGGGTGACCCCACATATCTTATTCAAACTCCATCACTAATAACTAGTGATGATGATGTCGATAGTGAAGTAGAGTTTAATCATAGCCTCACCTTTAATGACCTAGTTGAAACCAACCTATTTGATAACAATGCCATTTGTACCCTTACTTTGGCTATTCATCGTAATCCATTACCATTATATTATCCTCAACTGATAGATTGGGATCAATAAGAATCCAGTCTACCAATTGATGAGTTATATAATGATGAGGCATTCTATGACTTCTTAGGCCTTAGAGACAATATTTTGTTGGGAGATCACAAGTCAGGATTCTCAATTACATTAGATCCTGCAACTTATTTTGGAGAGCGAGTGAACACCCTTAGCCAAAAACAAATAAGTAAAACATTGAGGTCCCAAAGTGAAAACCTATTTGACATGCTTTCTAAATAAGGAAAAAGTAAAGATAAAGGCCATTATAGTGGTGAAAACTTATTTTAGGAACCATTAGATGAGGGTGTTCATTCTTCTTCAAATTTAAACTAGGAGACCTCCAATGATAACTTACATGTGGAGCCAAGTTTAAATTTGAGAAACAACAAGTATTTGATCAAATTCTTCAATAATTTATAACTATTTTTGTCACATGGCTAGATCCCCCATTAAGGGACTCAAATTCATCATGCCCAGGAGAAGTTAAAGAGCAAGTCCTAACAATGGACCATGACATAATGTAATAGTTCAAGTCATTGCCTACTATCATAGAAGATGGTTCAACCCTTCTAGTTAAAGATATAATAGAGGTAAATATTAGGACTCCATCAGACCTAAAATGGATAAAATTAGGCACATCCCTCACTAAGGAGGAAAATGAAGTCTTTACAACTCTATTGAGAGAATTTATAGATATCTTTGTATGGGCCTATTCTAACATGCCAGGTTTAGACCCCACCTTGGTTTTATACCACCTTGTGGTTAATCTTGATGCCAAACTGGTAAAACAAAAGCTACATAATATGCATCCTTGCATTTTTGTATTGGTAAAGAAAGAGTTAGAAAAACTCTTAAAAGTGGGATGTATTTGATCCATTGACTACTCAGAATGGATCTCTAATGTGATACCTATTAGTAAAAAGCCTGAAAGGATCAAATTTTGTACTAATTTTTGAGACATCAACAAAGCTTGTCCTAAAGATGATTTTCTATTACCTAATATCGACATGATCATCAACTCCATGGTAGGTTATGAAATTCTTTCACTCATGGATGTCTTTTCAGGATACAACCAGATCAGAATAGCATTATAAGACCAACATAAAATAACATTCACCACTCCATGGGGAACATTTTGTTATCAGGTGATGCCATTTAGCCTTAAGAATGCAATATATATATATATATATATATATATATATATATATATATATATATATATATATATATATATATATATATATATAAAGGGCCATGACTATCATATTCCATGATATGATGCATGATATTATTGAAGATTATGTCAATGACATATTAAGAAAATCTAAAACTAGGGCCGACCATCTAGTAGTGTTACATAAGATATTTGAAATATTATGGGAGTACAAAGTTAGACTCAATCCAAATAAATGTGTGTTCAATGTAACTTTAGGTAAATTACTTGTTTTTATCGTGTCTCATAGAGGTATTGAAGTTGATCCAGCTAAAGTCCATGCTATAATTGAGATGCCACCACCAACCAATTTAAAGAAACTTCATAGTTTGTAGGGTAAGATCCAATTAATCTGATGCTTCATCTCTCAATTAGAAAACAAGTGCCATCCATTTACATACCTTCTAAAAAAAGTATTTATATTTCACTAGGATGATCACTGCCAAATAACTTTACAACAACTCAAAGACTATCTTGTTAATCTACCTATTTTATTACCTCCTATGCCAAGAAAGCCATTCTTGTTATACCTATCAGTTACCGACCATGCTCTAGGGGCACTCTTAGCTAAACATGATGACAATGAAAAAGAGCATGTTGTATACTATCTAAATCATACTTTGGTTACATATGAACATAACTATGCACCTATTGAAAAATCTTGTCTAGACATGGTCTTTGTAGCTCAGAAACTATGCCATTACATGTTGAATAATAAGACCATGGTCATTTCAAAAGTAGATCCACTCAAATATCTTCTATCTAAAATAGATTTGTGAGGTAGAATGGCTAAATGGATCATGCTTCTCAGTGAGTTTGACATAGATTATGTCAATCAAAAGGCAATCAAGGGACAAGTTCTTGCAGATCAACTTGTTGAAGCACCTCTCATAGACATATAGCCACTCACATTTCAATTTTTTGATGAATCCATAATGACTGTCATTGACACACCCTT
Organism: Torreya grandis; assembly: GCA_037957365.1. NCBI lineage: Eukaryota > Viridiplantae > Streptophyta > Pinopsida > Cupressales > Taxaceae > Torreya > Torreya grandis. The sequence continues at coordinate 1,169,618 of JARHVA010004094.1, read as the reverse complement.
TGAGGAGTAGCCCTAGAAGATGTATGTTGATAGTTCATTTACTACACATGGATCGGGGGCAGGCCTATTGTTTATTACACCATAGGGGGATTTAATCCCTAAATCATTTAGAATTAGCTTTTCTTGTATAAATAACATGGTTGAGTATGAATCCCTTGTTACAATACTTTGACATGCAGTGCACTAGAACATATCTTATCTTTAAGTTTATGGTGATTCTCAGTTAATCATCAATTAGGTCACAGATCATTTTTAGACCAAAGATGACAAGTTGGTTCCATATAAACCCATGGATGACACTCTTAAGAAATAAATTACTAACATTAAATTTAAGCACATACCAAGGGATACTAATAGAACTGCAAATGCCATGGCTACTATTAGCTCTATAATTTGACAAATAGATAAAGCTAGAGAGCATCAGTTCCTCATCAATAATTTGTCATCATCAGCTCATGAACCTTTAACTATTACAATGATTTGTGTTATTATTGGTCCTAATTCTATTTGGTACTTAGACCTTTATAACTACTGTCATAACCAAGTTATACCACCTAACCTATCTCAAAAACAAACCAAAGCCTTCATTCATCATTCCACTCATTATACTCTACTTGGATCCAGCCTTTACCATTACAATTTAGATGGAACTCTACTTCATTGTTTAACTTCGGTAGAGTCTACACTAGCATTAAGAGAAGTTCATGGAGTATGTAGATCTCATTCTAGCAGGGTATTCCTATCCAAAAATCTCTTACATATTGGTTATTATTAGCCAATAATGGATGCAAATACCATTGCATATATAAAAAAGTGTAACATATGTTAATGGCATGCTAATCTAATTCATGCCCCAACCAAAACTCTAAAACTAATGTTGACACTATGGCCATTTTCTACATGGGGACTTGAACTCATTGGGAAGATCAACCCCACTTCATTTGATAGCCATAAACATATCCTTACCACCATCAATTATTTCACTAAGTGGGTTGAAGTTATACCCCTCATTTACATGACTAGAAAGCAAATTTCCAAATTCATCTTCAACCATCTCATTTGCCACTATGGTATCCTCTTTGATATTATATCTGATAATGGATGATCATTCAAGAACAAGGATGTAGACTAGATATGTACCAAATATAACATCACACAACATTTTTCTATATCATATTACCCTCAAGGTAATGGCCAAGCCAAAGCATCAAATAAAACCATTGTCGATATTCTCAAAAATATTGTAAATGATGTCGATCGTGATTAGCACCTATAGATATTTCTTGCCCTTTGGGCATACTATACAAATCATCATACCCCCATAAGAGCCACTCCATACTCACTTATTTATGGTACTAAAGCCATCCTTCCCATTGAGGTTGAATTGCCTTCACTACGCATCTCTTTCAAGCATGTCCTGGATGATCATGACTATTGAATAGCTCACCTGCAAGATCTAGACCTACTTGATGATAAATGCACAACTGTGCTCAACAATCTTCAAGCATGTCAGAATTGACTCAAAGGCCACTATAATCAATGTGTTAAATATAGAACATTTTAACTTGGTGATCTTGTTCTTAAAGAAAACCAAAATAATACCATGGTTGAGAAGAATCATAAAGGAAAATTCAAACCAAACTAGATAGGGCCTTTCATCATTATTGTAGATTATGGATTAGGAGCATATAGGCTTGCCACACTAGATGGAGATGAACTTCCTAATTTGATGAATATTATTCATCTCAAGTGGTACTATGATTGAGCACTAAGGTGTATTATTTGTAAGGACAATTTTAGTTATGCCATTTTATCATTATTCTTCTTTATACAAATATCATCGTTATCCATCCTCTTAGCCGTATCCACTTTCTGCTTCTGACCTATCAGCCTAATGTGTTCTAAAGCCTAGCCCATTTAACCTTGGTTTTTGCCATTCATTATGCATTTTTAGCATCAAGGTATCTAATTAGTTTCATCAGTTGGTTCAAGTAATTTAGATAGAGATCATATTTTAGAATAGTGACAAAAGTTTTGGCAGTTGCATCCTTCATTTGTTATTCCTTTCTTACCACTAATCTTTCTACTAATTATAACTACCTTTGGGAAAATTAGTACCATTTATCTATGCCATTATGTCCTAGTTATAACCACCTATGGAAAAACTAGGAGAAACATTAATCCTTGACATACCAACTTGCCACTTCCTATGTCATACTTTGCCTTTTTACAAATTGTGCCTATTTTGTTTGAATTGACTGCTACACTAGTCAAATTTATCTGTTGTAGGGTAGAACTATAGTGACTTGAGATCCTAATCTAAGATGATGTAGGTAACACTTGATACTTGTTGAGGTCAACTCAGTCACCCTTTTCCCTATGCTCTTGCCCTTTTTCAAGCAACCTAAGCCATGCTCTCACCATTTTGTGAGTAACTTAAGTCACACTCTCACCATTTTGTGAGCAACCTAAGCCATGTTCTTACCATTTTATGAGTAACCTAAGCCACACTCTCACATTTTTTTGAACAACTTAAGTTTAAAAACTCTTACCATTTTGTGAGCTTGAACCATTGAGTGTCTCATCATTCTCGATTGAGTTGAGACACTCTAAAATAATTCCAAAAACATTTGAAAATTCATTAGAAAAGAACAAAAAATTGACCACTTCTTTGCCTTAAGGATTTTGGGAACCCTTACTAAGTTACAATCAAATAAATTGTCATTTAGTTTCCCCATCCTTTTTATCCATTTCTCTCATGCACTTGTCATTTTTCAAGACGATTCCTCTTCTTCTATCACATCCATTCTATTTGTTTTCCTCAGTTATCACATTGTTCCCATTCCTTGGGAGAACTACATTTGGCCTAAAGTATTTAATTGGATATTACATCCATGGAACTATGTAGGTAGCATCTAATGTCTTAGTGCATATGGAGATAGCTATACCACCCCCTTCCTTTTCTTATATTTCCCCCATTTTGTTTATTTTTTAACATTATCACCTATTTTCTAGGGACACTATTTGTATGGTTTTTTTTAGTGTTTCTTTGTTGTTTTGTTTGTGTGTCTATTTGTTTGATTTTATAATTGTTTCCTTGATTCAGTTTATGTGTGTTTATTGGGTGATTCCTTTCCCACACTTATACTTGAATATATCCATATTCATATGTTTACATTTTCATCATGGTTTTTATCATTGGTGCATTATTTTATATTGAGTCTTGGATTATGGGAGTCAGTCCTTATGCATATTTTATCCAAGTCCTCATGATGTTATACCATGATGCCTACCAAAATGTACTACAATAAACCTTAGTTTCATAAATTCTATTCAACAATTGTGGTATCTCTTCCGCATCATCATCTTGATTCAATCCCAATCATATCCCAAACAGAGTAATTAACTACAAAAAAATTTCAACATTTATTAGTTTGGATGAGCATCTCCCTACTAGTAGGTTATTCCAATTTATCATTATCTTCTATGTTAAGTTATCATCATCTATGGCCAAGTTTATTATGTTTGCCATAATCGGGGTCCAATGATTATAACTACATATGGGTAAATCATTGCACACCATCCCACCTACATTTTTCAATGATTATAACCACATTTGGGAAAATCATTGTGTTGCCACCACTTTAATTTTTTGCCCATACAGAGGCATGTTATTCTCTTGTTTGTCTATCCCAACTGGGGTAGCTCCATCTTTTCAATGATTATAACCACCTTTGGGTAAATCATTGTGTTATCATATCACATTGCCACTATCAAGGTACAATGTTTATAACCACCTTTGGGTAAACCATTGTACACCAACCCACTTGAATTCTCAATGATTTTGACTAATTTTTTAATATCATTGTGTTTTATCCCCATCATCTTTCCTTTCTTTGGCCCCCTCATTTTGCTTATTTCTTTTTGAGGGACCATTTGTCAACCTACTTGTGACAACCATTCCCTCAAGGGGGCATCATACAGTTAGTTTATCATCATTGTAGTTATAGGCATACAAGACCTTTTCATTCTTTGAGAAGATGTTACTATGATTATAGCTTGCAACACCTTCCCAAATAGGGGCAAACTATAGACACTTAAATATGGCCATTGATAACCTCCAATCAGGGTTTTGACCAATTTCCACCCAAAATGCACAATTTGTTCTAAAAATACTAAAACATGCTAAATGATGTGAAACTAACATATTCAATTATTGATTTTAGCTAAGGTATCACTAAATGGGGCAATGTAATTTATGGGCCAGCAAACTTTGATCAAATCATTTTGAGTTAAAATGCCAATTTTGCCCTTGGATGCTTTGGATTGCTCTTTCCTATCAAATCTCTTGCACAATATGTGTGCCTTTGTTATTTGGTGTTGAAAACATCTTAAATAGGATAAAAGATCCAATGTATCTGACATTGACTTCCAATTCTAATCTAGTCCAATTTTGGACCAATAAAAAGGCATTCTGATCAATTTGAGTAATTTGTGCACAAAGTGCTTAAACATGCTTAAGATCTAATTAAACCAAATTAGGGCCTAATCAATAATTCTATGAAAACTTGTTGAATAATTTGTTTTTAAAATGAATACTGAATATCTACATCATCAGATGACCTCATTTCTCAAAAAGGAATCCCTAGGCCATAGATGCCATAAATATCAGGATTCATGCCCTCCATGCTTCATCAATACCTTCTATGATGCCCTCCATGTCTCTTAATTGCACCTTTTTCTAATTTCATGATGAGGATAATTAAAAACTTAATTCCAAAAATTGGATTAATCCTCAACCACACATCTTCATTTCAAGATGGACGGTATAGGTTGATTCTAGACATTCTCAAAAATATATAAATAGAGAGGCCATGAACATCATTTCTAAGACATGATTATGAAAATTTATAATATAGAATTGATTAAAAAGCTTCAATCAATTATTTTTACCATGCTAAATTGATTCCAAGCCAAGACAAGCCACAAGCTAAAGGTGTTAAGGAGAGATGGAGGTAGCCAAGCTTCCATTGATGAGGACTTCATGAGCACACGCTGAGCAAGCCATTACAACAAGCATTTTTGAGAATCCAAGGAAGGTAAAAGAGGGTTTTTTTTGTATTTGAGTTATTTGTTTTATTCATGTTTGTTAACTAATCTCTCCTTAGTGTCTAGGCCTAGATATGTTATGCTAGTTAATGTGTTTCTTTCATTTTATTTTTATTTTGAAACTAACACCATACTAACCATCCTCTCTTGAGTCAAATTCCTAGATTCGTAGTATGAAGCTCCTTAAGTATATTTTAATTTATGATATAATTATGACATACATATAGTTAATCTTTATAACATAATGCATTCTATTTTCATTCAATTTTATAGAAACAACAGGGTCTATGCACAAATTTGAGGGACAATTATGTGGACATTTACCCCAACACATACACATATGACCATAATAATGTGTACATGTTATGGACATAACACATATGCATTATTTTAAATCAAGCTAGGGATTTCCAAGACATAATGTTTACGCATTATGGAAACATAATGTGTACATGTTATTAGCACTAATTTTAGTGCCAATAATGTGTGTGTGTTATTTTCACTAAGATTAGTGCTAACAAAGCGTACACGTTATGTTTCCATAATGCATACATGTTATTTAAACCATAAATAAAAGGCCCACCTATGGGCATACTTCTTTTATTCTCTTTTTCTTGATTTCTCTTGCTTGTCTTTGGTATACCATGATCGTGTTCCACTTAGAGGAGGCAAAAAACATGTTTAGATTGCCTGGTACCTCACCAAATCAACAATGCCATCATGAAGGGGAGGTAAGCAATCAAAAATTAAGCCAATTAACCATAAATTTTGGTATATTTTATTTGCATTGTTTAATTTCTAAATCCTAATCTTTTTTAATAGCTCATTCCACTACAAGAGACCATCATGCTAACTATCCTCCTAATCCTCTACCTAATCCTCCTAACCCTTCACCTAAGCCTCTTATAGTTCCAAAAGATCCCCTAGGTAGTCAAGAGGATCTAGTTACACACATAGTGGGAAAAAATAGAAATTGAATAAATAATTAGGAAAATGAGGGACCCCACATCGATCAACACCCATTACACCTATTTGACCAATACCTTAGAGTCAGGTTTAGGTGAAGTTGACTCAATAACAAGTCAAATTTATAGATGGGCATCATATAGGGATAGATGTAGGGCTTATTATGCTAAAAAATTATTATCATATGAGGTAAAGGACAAAGAAATATCAAAAAATCAAATTTGTGCCTTATTCATTGACCCGATAACTAATGCACTTTTTCCAATAACCATTGAATGTTTTCCAATCCATTGATGCCAACAATTTTTTATTATAAATCATTTTTAGGATTAATGGTGGATGGTGTTTGATTACCCAAAATGTAACAAACATGATTTATCATTGTATTTTTTTAAGAAACTCTATTTTTAGTTTATCCTCAATGAGATTCCCAACTATTTTGACTATGGTGGGTTTCAGAGCCAAGGGAAAGGCTCTCCACATGATCGATCAGGTGCAAGTCATGTACCCAAAAGACACTTCAGCCCTATATCCCCTCTATGATGAAGGATATCATGGAGATTTAAACTTTTCATGCACTTAGTGTGCTTATCAATACACTCATTCAGCATATGAATAGGATTTTTATGACCAATTCTAGAGATACTCCACCTAGTGTACATACTCAACCTCATTGTTGCAGATGTTGTGGTGTTATATGCACTAGACCTTTGAATGATGAAATTGGTGATTATAATGTCTTAGATGATATACTCATGAGCAATAAGTTTTTTTCACATATATTTGGTGTGCACATGTTGGGCACTATATGCATGCAGGTATCTTTTATATAAATGTCATGTTAAATTTATGATATATTTTAATTTAAAATCTAATAATTAATTTACACATAAATTGAATAATATATATGTAATTTTTATGTCATAAGAGGAGATAGCATCTACATATTTATTTTCAGAGCTAATTATGGGCCATCCACTACTTCAGTTATCGATGTTACCAGGCCACCATTTACATATACTAACTTAAAATGTTGAGTTAATATTATAGTCTATGTACATTTTTTTATTTATATAGATATATGCTCTTAACTAACAATCATACATGTTCAAATTAAAATTTGAATGATAGTGATGTGAACATAAATTATATGTGTGATATATATTGAAAGATATAGAGATAAAATCCATAACCTAATAATGATCAACCTTATAGACAGTCTCCTTCAATGTCTAATGATGTCTTTCTCATATTTTTTTCAAAATATATTCATCCTCCTATTTATTCTAATCATACTATTGGTTTTCCTTCACATTTTTAAACTTATTTTAATGCTTCACATTTTACTTTATTATCATCTCTTCTTCAAATTGTTTCTTAAGTACTCAATATTTTCATTGCTACCTATAGTACCACTACTTATCTTCCAAATCCTCAAGTTTGTTATTTTTTGTGAATCAAGCATGTTATGCAATACCTTAAGTCCTATAAAAAAAAGTGAGGTTATTTGTTTAGTTGATGATGATAGTAGGCACTCCACCATCTGTACTAGTAGAGACAAACATAGGAATTGTTATTGTAATGTCATCTACACAAGCACTCACCAAGGTACATGTTAACTTGAAATTTTGATATGTAAAAATATATTTGTTTTAATAATTTTACTACATACTTTGGAAAATATAAATTATGTTAATGTATTGTGTATGTAGGGTTTTTGTATAAAATTTGATAGTCCCATTAAAATGATTAGTAGGGCACCTTATCATATTTTTCACCCATTTCACATGCATATTCATGTACTTCAACCTATTAGCCTATTGAGCATCAAGCACAGATTGAGCATGACCACGAGATTACAATAGTTGCATGTTTAAATTATTTTTATATTTTAGTTTAAAATTAATTTATGAACTTGGTTGCATGTATAGTATGTAAATATTCTAATAATATTTGTATTTAAATAGGTTTAGTTACAAATAAGATATGAGCATAGAAGGATCCATAGTTAGACATTGGATAAATCCAATGCATTTGAGGGATCTCCATCTATGATCAAGGCATCCCAAGGAGAGTCTTCTTTAAGGAAGACAAAGAAAGGGAGATTATTTGATGAGTAGAATGTCTTATATGATTTACTTGTTTGTATATCTATATGGCAATGTACACGTTTTTGGAATTATATGTATATAATACATTCACCCAACATTATATTTATATACACATAATATTTTCAATTATTTATTGATTACTGACACTTTGTATCTTACAAAAACCTATTGAGTCTCAATCTCTCTGAGTGCATGCCTTGAGGGGTGCACCAAGAAAGGGGTGGGAAGACCATCTATGCTTCATAAGATTGTTTTTCCTTTTTTCACTTGCCATCTACACACTTATCTCATAAAATCATTTACCCTAAGCTTATTCTCCTCAATCTTACCTATTTTAGTATTTTCCTCTATCTATCCCTCCTTTTCTTTCCTTAACTCCCTTTTAGGCAGTCGGCTATACTAAATCAACTGGATTGACCTAGTATAGTTTAGGGGTATTTTTCACTTTCTTAGCTTGCTAGTCTTTTGGCTGACCTAGCTCAAACCTAGTGAATTAGCCCCAAAAACACATTGGGTTGACTGGGTTGACCCTATACAGTTGACATTTATGGGAAGATTTAGGGCAAGATTCACCTATAGATACAAGTTCATTTCCCACCATTTCATAAGAGAATAATTAAGAGAAAATGGGATCAAATAAACATCTTCTTATTGACCATTCTACTTGAGGAATAAAGCTTAGGGTTCCATACTTTATTTGTAGATACGGATCTTATCTTATAGATAAATATTTCAGATGCTTAGATAGGTTTTGAAGCCTAAATCTGCTTTATATTCATTATCCTTACATACCATAATAATATCTTGTGAAGCACCTTGGCCAAGGGAGAGATTGAGGCTCAATGGGTTCATCTTCAAAGGTAAGTATTCCTAACTTTATATCTCCTTTGTAAGAGTAGATAGATAATGCATTTGTATTTTTCTCCCATGTATTAGGGTTCTGTATACATTGACATGAGTATATGTCTTCTAATACATGTTTAGTTTATTTTTTTATTTTATTCTTAACCCCCACTTTGTGCCACAAGCTTTGGTGTGCACTATATTAGATTTACTTTCTTGTTATTAGAATAAGTGATTGCTTTAAACCTTAGGACTACATTAGGGTTATTATGTGATTATGTTAGACTGTAGGTTTTGGAACCCTTCTTAGCATGATATGTTGTGACAAGTGATCCCATAATTGGGTCTTGCGAATCCCAATATTGGTCATGCTCCTGCTTAAAAAGTGTATCCCTGATCAAAAGTGTAGTTATGATTTATCTTCTCTGAGATAGGATTGATTTATAGACATGATGCATTTTTTATTGTATACACTATTATGTTTTTAAATGATGGAATTTTTTATATGCATATATGGAAATTTATGATTTATTGGCATTATATACCTATATGACATTTATCCAAAATTCTATTATGTTCTTTTTTTATGCCTTTATGTATTTTATACATACATACATACATACATGTGTGTGTGTGTGTGTGTGTGTGTGTGTGTGTGTGTGTGTGTGTGTGTGTGTGTGTGTGTGTGTGTGTGTGTGTGTGTGTGTGTGTGTGTGTTCATATTTTGTAGTGATAATATTTCCCATACATTTAGCTGACATATTATTGAAAAAAGTAAATTTGATGGTTGTATGGCCATATTTAGTTATGATCATCTTTAATATTTCCTTTGTGTAATTTATTAATATTAACTTACAAACTTTCAATGTGTTATAATTAAAACTATATGGAAGAAAAGAGTATAATGTTTAAGATTGAGTCATATATTATGTGAAGTACCTCTCATGATTGGGCTACACCATTTATCACTATTCTAATGTGGATACCCTTGCTACACTAGTTTAATATCATTTGGGACTTAATATTCACATTTTTTAAATTCATTGAATTTATAGACATATCAAATTTCTCTTATAAGTAATTAATTGAAACAAACAATAAAATACTCATCTCTTTCATACTTTCTTCAAATGACCTTGTACATTTTACTTGTGCATGTTTGATGAAGTGGTTATGTTCTACCTCCTCCTTTGAGATGTTCTCTCTCTGGAGATGTATTACATTTTTGTTTGGAGACTCTTCTTTGGCCCTTTCAAGTAGTATAAGATTGTAATTCTCATGTCTCCTGAGGCCTTGGAATATTTTGGTGGTTATATATATTTTTTAATTCTCCCACTCCACTACACTCATCTTAGCAATTTTGTGTCTCTTTGTCACTTGAGACAACTATTTCTTCACTATTTGATAAATCTCCATGCTCATCTTTTCTTGATTGCATTTAAAGTTCAAAATCCTAATCCTCTACATCAGATTTGAACATGTCATTTTGATTCAAAATTGCCTCAATGATTGAATTTGATGGTTAATTATCATGCACTACATTTGGCTACTTTATATTACCTCTAGTAGAGGCTACTACTTTCATGGCAAGTTCCTTAACTAAAGATTAAAATAATAAGTTTAAAAAGCCAGAGGCATTTTAATATCATAAAAACCAATATAATTTGGTTTTTTATCATTAAATATTTGAAATAAAATAATAATACATAGAGGATTATCTTTCATCACATGATTCAAAAAATTATCAAAAAAATAAGAACTAATTCAGTTTCTATTAGGCTTCAAATTTAGATATATAAATTTTTTCATATGTATATGCAAGTTAAAAAAACATATATTTATGTACCTATATTTATGTGTGTGTCTCTTTGATCATGATTTTAATAATTTAAATATATTACAATTGTGCCCACATACATAGACAAATACATATATATACCTAAGGTATAAAAATTGTACGTATATACACATATAATGACACTTTGTATAGATATGGATAGCATGCATTTAATAATTTATATTTGTTACCCCCTAATATGAAACAAGATAACAATAATAATCATATATAACATATAAATTAGTGTAGGTACAATAAATTTTTGGGGCATTAAAAAATAAAATTAATTATGTTTCAATATATATTTATTAACCTAGATTAATGTAACCGTTAGATGGGGTGGTTAATACCCTAATGAGTTATTGCATGTCATTTATATGTCCATACTTACTATATTCATGGTCACTCACAACAACTATGTTTGTCTTTACCGCTACCTCATAGGACATGTTGTCACTTTCACCATCGTTAAAGTTGTAGTTGGATAAATATACTTTTGTTGCTTCATGGAATGAAACTAGTCTTTTCAAAATGTCTAAGGTGGTATAAAATGTCTATTACCATGTTATTTTCCTCCTATCATGCCTAGTCAAGATACCTAACACCTATTCCATCCTCAAGAATGCCCTTCCTAAAACAAGAAAAATATAATTTTTAAGCCTAACTTCAGGCATCCATAAAATGGAAATTGTAAGTCATTGGCATGAATCAAAATAACAATTACATTTATGTCAAATCTTTGTAATTTCAATCTAAATTACATTGATGGAACCTTCTAGACCAATCCATGGCACAAGTTGCAATGACAGGTCCTAAAATGTAACTTTTTTATAATGAAGAGACAAGTGTTTGTCCTCCAACTAGAATTTATACATCAGGGACCTCTAGGTGAAAATAAATTACTTTGAACATATATATATATAGGTAAATTGCATGTTCTTCCATAACCATGATGTCTAAATCCACCCAAATTAATGTTTTCACTATTGTTCACGAGTGTCAAAACACTGATAATAAATGTTATCAAAGTTGAAGTCGTAGTTAGATAACTTCACCTCCAATGCTTCATGGATATAAATTGGAATTTATAACACATAAAATGTGGAATATAACATCTAATACCATATTATTAGCCTCTATTCATGTGCATTCAAGAGACCCACCACCCAATTTGACTTCAAGAATGCCCTTCTCAATACAAGAAAAATGTAGTTTTTAGCCTAACTTCAGGCATGCAAAAAACGTAAACCATAATTCATTGGCATGAACTAAAAGAACCCTCACATGAATGTAAAGTCCCTCTAATTTCACCCTAGAGTATGTTGATGAAACCTTCAGGACCAATTTGTGGCATAAGTTATAATAACGGGTCATAAAATGTAACTTTTTTACACTGAAAAGATAAGTGTTTATCCTCCAACTGGGATTTATACATCCAAGTGAAAATACATCACTTCAAGAATGTATAGATAATAAAATGACACATTATAAAACCATAATATATATGCTATAATTATACCTCTCATTTAACCAATCAATAGATTGATGTCATTTACTACCAAGGCTATATGCAATGATACCAGTGGGTATTTGAGTTTTACAGTTTACTATTTGGGGGGTTTACTGTACTGTGATACATAATCCTAAGGATAGAAAATAATATTCTAGTTCTAAATTACAAAAAAGTAAATCTAGAAAGTTTTTTAAACTAAATATCTCTTATGTCACTCCTTATTAAAGGATTATCTAGTTCAAACCATCAACATCTAGAACTTAAACATATAGCATACGACATTATGGTGTCCTCACTTTATTTTCCTAGCTAGGTAGGATAGTGTGATATTAAAAAATGTGAGGAGGATGACTAATGTCACTTAAACTACTTCTTAATAGATTATGAGTATGGAGATGAATTAATAAACTTTACTTCCTATGAAATTGAAAGACACACTCTTGCATATATAAAACTCATTTGCATTGAACTGAAACAACTTTTGCATTGAATGGAAACACACTTTGCATTAAAAAGAAATTCACACTTTGATTTTGAAAAGGAAATCACACTTTCATTGAAAAGGGAAATCACACTTTACAGCAAAATGAAATATAACTAAATTAAAGAAATACACTTTTAATCTAGAAACTAAAAATACCAATTTGTCATGATCTTTAGAGAGAAGTGGGCCCTTGCTCCTTCCTCAAAATAGGAACAACTTTACTTAGTAATGAAAAGGAATGTTGAACCTTATTTCATTATCAAAGGAACATATATAGATATGTGAAACTACATTAGAATGCTTCTTTTGATTTTTTATTACTATTGATTGACTAACTCATTGATTAACTAACTATCTGTAATGAGAAGGAGACATGTATTTAAAGCACATCTCAATAGCTATTCATAGAATACAAAATCTGGAGATCTAAATGGTTAAATATTCTTAGTCAAAATATGGAATATCTAGGAATCAGATCCCATGCTTATAGAAAGTCATTAGAACTAACTCAACTAACAATAGATGGAAAATAACTAACAAAATAGAAGTAAAAATATATTCAGATCATTTTAGACCATTAATATGAATGGTAATGTCTAAAATAAGATATTTAAATATGGAAAGTCTATATGTATACAATAGATATCTTTGGAGTTACTGTCTTAGTCTATAGGATCCAGTTGGACATCTTCATAGCACACTTGGGCATCTTTAGAGCACTATGTTTATTTTTTTGGAGTGCTTTTAGAGAATCTTTAGAGTACCTTAAAAGTATCTTTGGAGCATCTTTAGAGCTACATATCTTCAAATTTATATGTGTTCTTCACTGAATCTTCAAAACTATTGCCAAAAAGGGTTGCCAAAACTATTTGATGTCTTCTCAAAATGGCCCCATCATAAGGATGTATTTTTATACACAAAATTGTGCTTATTTCATCCAAGTTAGACATAATAACAAGATAAAGAATCATTAATGTATCACATTCAAACAAAGGACAATTACACTCATTTCCTACTTAGGTAAGACCTTACCTATTAAATTCAATGCAATATATAACCAAAAGGCAACACTTATGAATAGTTTGTATTAGATATAATGAGTTATATGGAATTCTAATCATTTCTCCCCGAACTTTACCTTTTACAAGTCCTCTTGCAAACCAATGGAAGAACTTATTCTTCAATCTAAAATTCTATAATCTAGTTGTTGATTGAGATCATAAATCTAAAAGTGGTGCCCCCAATCATGATGACCTTTGGGAAAGAATCAATAATCCCTTACCACTATATAAAACCATACCTAAAATTTAATTTCTTCTTGATTATGCCAAATTTGCCAAGGAGACATAGGATAGAGAAGAATGGGAGGTCTAAATCTCATTCCAATCCACACATCTAATCCTCCTTCATCCAAGATTTGAGTGATAATCTGTGAAACTACTCAAGCTCTCCTAAGACTCCACCTAATGGTGGTGGGACTCATAACTTCCTTGCATTTTAATTCAATATGCAAAGTCTCCCACCTGACTATGTTGGCATTGATGAAGTTGGTAGAATGTTGGCACACAAAATCTCTAAAAGCTATTACATCTAATCTCAATAATTCATGGTGTTTGTTTTTCATGTACATATGATACATGGGCTTAAAATCAGTAAGAATCTTACAGGCCTCTAAAAATTGAGGTCTCATACACAAACTTGTGGTATTCTATAATTCAAAAAAATTATTGTGTGCTTGTTGCCATGCTATCTGATTTCTCATGGTACAAATAAAGGCATGTAATTATGTTTCCCCTATAAATAAGTTCACTATAAATATAGATCGATAACCCAAAAACATGTTAAAAATATAGAATTCATAAATTTCATCATGTCTTTCTATGGTACTTTTGAGAAAGACATCCATAAACATATGTTCATGTTTAATAATATGAGGAAAGTCAAGAGAAAACAACTATATTTTCCATTTGTCAAATTTTTCATGAAGAAAAAGAACATAAAAAGAGGAATGTTTCCTACATGATAATAATTTTTCAAAAATTTCACAAATATTCTGAATGGAAGTCTGAGCTTTCTATAGTTGCTACTGAGACTCCGCTTTAATCTTAGAATTTTATTCTTAAACTTTTTGAATTTTATGTTGGGTATTATTCCAAACTAAAATCATTTCATGAAGTGGAAGAGGGAAGTAAGGAATATCCATCATAGGCCCTTTAGTTTGTATTTCTTTTTCTTGAGTTTTCCTTTGCATAGCTTGTAAAGAGGCTTGAAACTCAGCAGTCTGAGTGGTTAGCTCTTATATACAAGTAGTTTGTTGTGAAAGCAATGAATTTTTACCAAAAATAGACAATTGAATATTATCAATTTGAGTATCTTTATAAACAATAGAATTTTGTAAATTAATTATTTGGGCATCCTTGTTGACAAGATAATTCTGTAAAGTACTTAATTTATAAGACTATGAAAACATCAAATTATGTATTCTAGTTTGTTCAGTATTTACTACTATAATAATTACTTCTTGTGCCCTAACTTGAGCAATAAATTATTCATATCTTATTTCTAAATTAGAAATAGTTTGATTATTACCTTGCAATATTGAATGAATAAAATCCAATTTTGCATGTTGTTGTTAAATGGTTTCCTTGTGTTAGGATAGAATTATGACATGTTACAACTCTTTTTTTTCATGAACAAGATAGGGGGAAGATGGGCCTTCTTATAGAAGTGGATATTTTCCCTTATCAACTGTAGAGGGTAAAGGTATTTCTACTTCTTGAGCCATAATTTATTCTGTAAGGGTTCTTGTTCAACTATTTTTTCAACATCTATAGCTTCTATCAGAGAGCTTAAGCTTCCCAAAATTTTAGTTCCTTATACATCTCCTTCTTCTTCCTCCTGTAGAATGAGTTGATGACCTCATCAGAGTTTGACTAGAAGATTAGGGTTTTTTATGAAACCCCCATTTATCTTTTTGATCTTTGATACAACATCTTTGGAGCAAAGGGAGCCTAAGATGGGCCTTATTCTATGTGTGTTATTATGGGAGGAGGAGAAATGAGATGTGGTGTTTTCTTAACAAAAAAATTGGATGATTTCTATAAAAATGAGGACCATGCTTTTTCACCCTTATGTTTTTATATAAAATGATGACAATAGATTAGGTTAATCAAACCATGATATTAGACTGACCCAATTCCTCTTTCGAACTTCTAAGCAACATTAATTATCACATGGTCAAGAAAAGATGTAAGTTTTACCTGGTATTCTTGTCTAGTAGCTCCTTTCCTCAAATGAATAAGAAATTACATGGCATCTCCACCAACCATATTAAATTGATGATCATAGTTAAGATACTTTATGACCTAAAATACAACATTCTATCATGGTTATGGAAGACTATCTCACAAGATTATTCTAGCCACACCTTGTGGGGACTTGGCCAATCTAGAATGGATCTCATTTCCTTTAATAAACATTTGAATTAAGTCAACAAAAATTAATTTATCCATGACAACTACACCCTCCTCAATAATTCTAGAGAGTGCATTGATCATGTAAGAATCTATTGGAATATGCACCTCTAACAAAAAAATGGTCTTCATCAAAATTTTCAAAAAATTCTTGCACAAAATTTTCTTGAAAACCTTGAAATGTTTTCAAAAAATTCAAACATCCTATCGACTCAAAAATATCCTTAACTGATTCATCTTGTAGCAATGTGTTCTGATGATTCTAGTTTTTTTTCCTTCTTCTTTCCTCCCATCTTTAGAGCCGTCATTGTTTTCTTAAAATCTTGCTTGCGCTATGAAAATGGAGCCCAAAATTGCACAAGGTATAAAGAAAGGCAAAAAATAGGGGATGTGATGTAACAATGGATAGTAAGAATAATGAATATTAGATAAAGGCATTTCATGAAATTATGACAATAATTATGGCTGAGCACTTTAGAACATGTGAGATTTAATGCAAAAGTACTTTTTTAGATATTATCAATGACATGGTGTAAGGGGTCATAATTAACAGCACTTGAAACAATATCCATAATGATTTTTGTATCACATCATATCTTTTTGAGAAGGTCCTTTTTTAAAACAACTTCACATCAAATCTTTGAGTGTGGCAATGATGTTGACTTTATCACATCTATGTGGTATCACCAAAACTTGTCCATTTGAAAAGTATTGTTTGCCTAATGATCATACATACATGACATGAAACAAAAAATTCCCAACCTTTTGGGAAAGAAATATAATTGTACCTTTGTTGTATAGATCCATGCCTATCTCCTAGAGTTTCCATGTGTCCTACAAGGATAAAAAAGTTTGAGAAGATAGTTTAGTTGACAACAATCCATGTTTATTGTAGAAATTTCTTCTAAAAAGTGTCATTTCTGATTTTCACCTTTCAGTAGTTTCTTTTTTATATATATATTTTTATTTTTTTTGTTTTTTGTTTTTATACTTTTTTTATTTGATCATTTTTAATTTTTTTATATTTTTAAGGAAGGAGAATCACCATTTGTTGGTTTTCAACACTCCTCTTTTATTGGATGTTTGCACAAAGATCATTTGGCCTTAGTGGAAGAACTAGGTTCTTTTATAAGGTCAAATTAGTTTTGATTCTCCTCAATGAACTCTTCCTTGCTGAGAGGTATTTTGTATACCTTAAGCCTATCACCATTGGCCAAAAGTGTCTTTTATCCACCATCAATTAATTGAAGTTGTACAAATCCATTGTTGTAAATGGTTTTAATTAGGTATGCCCCAACCATCTTGTCCTAAGCTTGCCTTTGAAATTATAAAGTTTAGAATCAAATAGAAGTGCCCAATCATAGTCTTAAAATTGTCTTTCTCTAATGTGAGTATCATTCCACTACTTTATTTACTTATAAATCATGTAAGTTTCCATGAATGCATCCATTCTCAGTTCATCCAACCCATTTAGTTGCATGATTCTTTCTTTATGTGTTTCATCAATATCAATTCCTATATTAGTTGTTGTCTTCAATGTCTACAATTCAAACTTTATTGATAATAAAGGTTCTTTCCAAATACAAGTTCATATGGAGAGAATCATGTGGTCCTCTTCCATGTTGCATTGTATGCCCATTTTTTGTTGTGTTCACTATTTTGGTTAGAATGTTTTCGATTTCTCGATTGGTGACCTCCACTTGCCTATTAGTTTGGGGATGGTATGGAGAGGATTTCCTATGATTGATCTGGTATAGTTATGTAAAAGCCTTGATCATGTTAGACATGAATTGAGGTCCTAGATCTAAAATAATATATCTATGAGTTTCAAATCACAGCATGATCTTATGATATAGGAAATCAGCAGCCATTTCTTCCTTAGCAAAGGTGAGTGTCTACACTTTAGCCCACTTAGTAACATAATCAGTATAGACTAATAAATATTCTTTTCATTGAGATGGTGGGTTTATTGGTCTAAAAAAATCCAAATCCCATTTGGTTCTAAACTTATTTGAGGATGGAGATGCATTTTAGAGGATAGAGTAGGCTTACCCATTTTTTGGCAAGGATCACATTACCATACAAAATTTTTGACAGTCTTGTAAAGATATGGCCAATAATAACCTACACCAAATATCTTATAAATGGTCATTTTTATTGAATAATGTCCTCTTATTGGTCCACTATGGCATATTATTATGATGTCATACACTTTATCTTCTCTAACACACTTGTGAAGTACATGATAAGGTCCAGTTTTAAACAACACGCCTTTAAACCATTTGAAATGAGAACTAGATCTAACCAAATGTTTTTTTTTTTTAGAATTAAAGGAATGATGAAAATTCCCTATTGATAAGTGATTTTCCATGTCTACAAACCATTTTTCATCTAGAAAATAACCCTTCATAGGTTCATCCTCACCTATAGTGATCAATCTAGATAAAAAGTTAGAAAAAACATTATACTTCTCAAATTTGTCTATGATGGTAATGTCAAATCCTTGAAACAAAAATATCTATCTAATAATTCTTCCACATACTACTATTTTATTCATTAAAAACTTGATAGTTGAATGATCTATATATATGAACCCTTGATAACCAATAATGTAATGCCTAAATCTGTTATGACATGAACAATAACAAGAAATTCCTTTTTTTTGGTAGTGTAGTTCTTATCTGTGTGATTAAGATTCTTGTTGATATAATAAATGGCATACATATTTCCATCCTTATCTCTTTGTCCTAAATTGCTCCCAATGCATTATTGGAAGCATCAATATAGATATGAAAAGGCTTTTCCCAATTAGGTCCTTTCAAGACTAGATCAGTCATAAGTTTGTTCCTTAATGTTTCAAAAGCTTCTTGGCACTTATCAATCCATACAAATTTATTGTCTTTTTATTAGAAAATAAAACATAGGTGTAGCTATGTTGCTAAAGTATTCAATAAATCTTCTATAATATCCTGCATGAATGAGAAAACTTTTAACATCTATTTGTGTTTGAAGAAAGGAAAGAATATAAATTACCTTAATATTTTTTTATGTCTACTTTTATTCCTTGAGAAGATATATGATGTCTTAATACTATCCCTTCATCAACCATTATGATACACTTCTCATGACTCAAAGATACTTGGTGTTCCTCACATCTGATAAGTACTTTATCCAAATTATTCAAAGCTTCATCAAATATAGTGCCATGGATGGTAAAATCATCCATGTATACTTGTACACAATCATTTTTAAGGTCAAAAAATATGGCTAACACTACTCTCTAAAAGGTAGCAAGTGCATTTCACAATCCAAAAGTAAGGACTATATAAGCATATGTTCCCTAGGGGCAGGTAAATGTAGTTTTATCTTGATCTTTAGGGGGTATTCTAATTTGATTACATCTATCTACATATAAATTCAATTGCTTATATTATAGTCACTAATATTCCTATTAGTCGACACTAATCTCATTTAATATAATGTATCTCACTAATTTATCCCCTTTTAGTTATTTGTCTTATATCCCCTTTCTATTATTCTTCATATAATAACCTTGTTCATCCCCACCAATTAATTAATTTATCCTAAATCCCCATTATCTTAATCTAAATCCCACTTATCTATTAATTGGAACTTTTAAATTCCCAATGGCCCACCTGCCCACCTACTAGCTTATTCTTAGGCTCTCATACACCCCTAGTCTCTAATCACTCATCTAAACCCTATCTAATCCATCTCTAAGCCCAATTAAACCCTAAGAAGGATTCTAAAACCCTCTAAATATAGAACCTTCCCTATTCTCACCTCTCCTCTCTGGAAGCCTCTAAATCTTGAGGCTTCCAAGGAATTTATATTATTTTTAATTCTCCACCATTGATCTCATTCAACCAACTTTAAATCTCATATATTGATCTCTCCCTCCAAAATATATTTAAACCACTTCATTCCATCATGGAAGGCCATCCAAAAATATTATGAGGAATCTATGTCCAATTAACAATCAAGTGAAGAATCCATGCCAATCTAATCCATCATCAACATCCATTGTTCAATCAACATCACCATGTCAAAAATCTGAGTCAAGGTAATCAATTTAATCCTTTCATTTTAGATCTATTTGATCATGATTTAGAGCATTTATCCTTTAATAGGTATGAATGTTTCATTTTCCATTCCATTTTATTCCTAATTGGCTCTAAATTTTAATAGTGGATTGATATTTTGAGTAGATTTAGATTCATCACATAATCTCAAATCCATTGTGCTCCAAATTTGTATCTCACATTGGCAACCATAGTGGGATTGAGCTCCTCTTAAATTGGCATTTTATTTCTTTAATAATGTTTGTTTGAAATTTGTAGGTCAGATCAAAGGAGAAACTGGTGGCTCCAAGTTTCATATTTTTCACATTATTGTATTTTTTTTGAGATAATTTGTGCTTTTGGTTAAGATTGGCTTGTACTATTATCTATTAAAACTATGTTATAGTGGTTTGATCTACTATATTAAATCAAATAAATAGAAAATTAAAATAAAAAACTTAAAAATTTGTTAGTTCATTTAATATTTTCAAGCCATCTTATTAAAACTAATCTATATGTACTAAGTCTGAATTAACCCATGGATCTTGTAGTATTGTCTTATAGTATGTTTATTCTATATTTACCAACTCTATCTTGAGTTGTTTTAATAACTCTATGTTCTATTATGGTTTTTGGCTTGACTTTATAAATCATTATAATATTTGTATTCAACTCGATTGTATCTTGAACAACATTGGTTTTGGATATTTGAGAGGAATTTCATAACCCAGAACGAGATCTCAAAGGGATTTTGTTCAGTATAAATTTGATTTAAAGAATCTCTTAGCATCTTTTATGCAGAATAGTTTTCCCCTTAACTACATGGCATTGGATAAAAATCCCCTTTGCCTTGTGCCCATTTGTATCCTATTCTAAAGCCCCCATTTTAGTATACACTCAAAATGTGTTTGTCAGAGTTTATGAGATTTAAATTTTACACTCGCCACAGTGCATTTGACTCACACTATTATAAATAAACATCATTTTTAATACCTATGGCATGCATAAGCTAAAAAAAACCCATCCACATGTATAAACAAAAATCCCAACTACATTTACATTACCAGGTAAATTTATACTCACAAAACTTCACACTCCTTTCCCTTCATCATCGTCACTAGCACTTCATCGTCCTTCACTTACACCTGAATGTTAGACTTGTTATCCCAAGGATGCCAACATAAATTTGACATCTTTGGACAACTACCATTGATTTTATTCCCTTTTCATATGATCTAAGACTTATCAAAAGTGAATGAACTATGCAAATATCGATAGATAGTTATCTTTTTGTAGTGTGTGTGTGTGTTCAAAACTATAGACTTTATTTGGTAGATGTAGTATAATCATTTGATTAACATAATATATATTGCTTAAATCCCAAAAATGTCTATTTCAATCCTTATTTTGATCAACAGTTTGCAATGACATCTCTATCATGAGCCATGTGTCTTTTACACTTATATTTGTCCACCAAAAGCTCTATCAATTGTGATGTTTGAAGAAAATTCCTATTTTTGAAATGTGCATTTGACACGTGACAACAGTCACAACATTTTTAAATATTTTTGACCACCATTTGGAGCCTCTTGACCAAGTTTCATTTTAATGATTTGATCACATGGTCATAGAAGGAGCTCTTTGTATTTATGGTCAAAGCTTTTTAAATTATCATTCAATAGCAATTAAGTTGGCAATTTTACATATTTATTTATTACTTTTTTATCATGATTTTATTTGGTATCCCCTTCATCATTAGACATTTTTTTGAAAGGTATAGATAAAGATGGTCAACATTAACTCTTTTATTAAAATTTAGAAATATTTGAGTTTAGTTAATGGTTGTGAGTTATATTTTTATAATTAATAGTTTCAATTTTTCATTGGGGTCTTATAAATTTAATATAATCAATTATATATTATTTTACTTGTTATATTGTCCCTTTTTAGGTGTTTACAAATGTCAAAGAGTCAAAATTATCCAAACTAATAACATGTTTTCCTTATGGTTTATCTTTTATTGAACGATTGGCTGAAAATTAAAATCTATTAAAACTACTAATCATTTGCAGGCTAACCAATTTCAAAATCAAATACACATTATTTTTAATTATCAATCTAATTTTTATTGATTTGATGTGTGCTTGTAGGTCTAAAAATTTCAAGCTAAAAATACTAACCCTTTTGTGTAAGACCCCTCAAGATCAAATCACCCCATTTCATTTTCCTAACCTTTGTGTTTATAGGAGGGAGGGGTGCCAAAACATTCATATCTCAATTTTTATTATACATACATCCTTATTGTAAATTTGCTTCATTGTATATACTTGCATGTTGTGGTTTTTTATTGTGCATATTTTCTTATCACTTCATTGTATATACTTGTGCCCCTCACATATAGGTAATTAATCATGTTTTGCTTGCCTATTTGTTATCTCCCTTGAGTCTCAGATAACACGTGACATGGAATTCATCCCCATGCATGGGCTTAACAAATAGGGGTTGGTGAAATGGATTTAATCACCATGTATTAACTAGATTCTGTATTCTAACGGAGTCTAAAAATTAGGAGAGTTATCGTTACATGCATAAGTGGAATTCCCCATAAAGGGTTTCATGGAGTGAGGGATGATTAAGCTCCAAGATACAGGGTGATTAGATAGCATCCTATATGGACTTGGGCCCCATTGTAACTTCAGGTATATAGGGGATGCACCTAGAAACCCTTATGTATACCTAGATTAGGATCTTTTGACTATAATAAGTATATTATTGCTAGAGTCAGTATCAGTTTTAAAATAGCCATTGAGTGTGAGTAGGGTTTAGAGGGTTTGATCATTTCTATAATGGGTCACCAACTTATAGCCTCACCCATGAAGTTATTAGATGGAGTGGGAATTGGGTTACATACCCTTATTAGTTGACTAATTTAGGATTCATGATTGTGTATGTTGTTTGAGTGTTGTGTTAGACCTGTATTATTTATGAGTTGAATCAACCTTTACTCAAACCTATACATTCCTATCTATATCTTTTTCACATCATCTTGTATATCCTTATCTTACCCTCTTATACATATCATTATTCTCTTATAAATCCTTGTAGTCATATCCTATCACTAGACCTACCCATTATTTGTATATCCTAAACATAATCTTGTATATACCTTCATCTTGAACATCCTTATCATCATCCCCTTGTATATAATTTATTCTCCTATACATCCTTATCTCATCATCCTCTTGTACATATTATCTTTGTAAATCCTTTTCATTGTCCTCCCCCATCTCCCATATTGTCTCCATCCCCTCCTATTCTAACCATATCTAACCCATCATTAGTCAAACCCCTCCACTACTAACATATTCCTAAATTATATATTGTCATCCACATCTTGTCCTAATTCCATACCCAATAATTTGTCTTTACCTTGTCTTCATCACCCATCTAGTATATCCTTGTAGTAGTTGGATCTCTAGGTCACATATAGGTCTAAACCATCCCGATCCCACATTATCCTTAATCATTTCATCATCACCTATCATCATACTTGTCCTTATTCCATTATCTTAATCACATTCATCATAATTTTCCCACCCCATCCCATCTTGAGAAAATAAATCTAATATTTTGAGCAAGTCATTTTATCATCCACGTTACCATATCATCCTAATCCACTATCACTCATTCCTTGGTCAAATTTCATACATAGTCAATACCCTGCTAGAATCTTATCACTTTGTTAGTTTAAATCTAGCAAACCCATCATCATCACTCTCATCTCTATCATCTTTGCCTATTCATAACTAGTACCTATCATATCATCCTCTCGCTAGTTCTTAATATAAGCACCCATTAAATCCCCAATCCTTTTTTCTATCTTGATAACTAGGCATTTTTGATAGGTTGTTAGTACCTATTATACTCTCAATCTAAATTTTTATCTTAGTCTTTAATCCATTAGTCTATTCCATCCCCATCATCACCTATCATACTAGTTTGGGCCCTTGGATATATTTTGTTCAACAATTCATATCTAATCCTTAGTC
This sequence comes from Torreya grandis, assembly GCA_037957365.1. Lineage (NCBI taxonomy): Eukaryota > Viridiplantae > Streptophyta > Pinopsida > Cupressales > Taxaceae > Torreya > Torreya grandis. The sequence continues at coordinate 1,145,151 of JARHVA010004094.1, read as the reverse complement.
CACCCCCACACCAACCCCCTTCATCATCTATCTTCATCTATCCTCATGGATTTGGACCTAGTTCATGTAAACCAATACATCTTGGCCAATAAGGATGATGTTATTTTATGATCTCTAGAAATGGATGCTCGCCTACCTTCAAACCTTCATCCCATTCTCCCCAAACCAACATCCTACATCATTATTGATCCACAACCCTCTATCCCATCAAAATCAATCCATTCTTTCCTTAATAAAATCACCCTAATCAATCAATACATCATGGAAAATAAAGATGAATTCTTCCTATAGTTACTAAAGATGGGTGCCTGCCTTCCTAATGACGTTGAACCCAAAATCCTAAAAAAATATCCCAAGAAATTCCTTCCTCACTCCTCATCCCCATCCCATTCCTTTCCACTATCAACTAGTCCTCGTCCTAGACATGGCCTCTCCAATTCACAAATTTCCTTATTTTTTAAATATCTTGATGAAAACCCATAGGTAGTTATCTTATGGCTCCTTGAGATGGGTGTCCAATTTCTTGATGATCTTGACCCCATTTAATTCACCTTACCCTTCATCCAAACCCATCCATGTAAGTCTCCTTCTAATACCCCATCCACTATTCATAATCAGTCATCTATTCCTTCCTATACTAGAAAATGGAATCCTATCTTGGCCACCTCATCTACTACTAGTTCACCTACCTAGTCATGTCAATAATCATTTTATCATAAGTCCAATGCTTCCACATCTAAGTCATGCAGTGAAGTGGGTCCTTATACTCCCTTTCTTATGTCATTAGAAGCCCTCTTCAACCAACTTATCACCTATACGACATCTTGATCCCACTAATCTTAAGCCTCCCTAGTATAAATCAAATTGATACTATGTATATCATTGAACCTAGGGGCATTCCATTAAACAATTTCAAAACTTTCAAGACTATGTCCAAGACCTCATCAATAGTGGTGATATAGTAATTGAGGATGAATCAGATGAATTTAAATCCTTGGGTGAACAAGAAGAGGAATTCCAAGATTACATTCCTGATCATGATCAATCCCTTCCCTTTCCAAGCTAAAGTCAAGACATCTTGTCCCTCTTCCATAATCCCCATATCATTGACCAACCCTCTATCAACCACAAGTCCATTTCCCATATGCCTAGTCCCCTTATATCTCATGAATCCTTCCATGGCCTTCTCTTTGCTCAATCCATCATTTATTTGTCATCTCCCTCTCACCCATCACATCTAATATCCCATGTTGAGAGTAAAATCATAGAAAATCACTCTAGAAACATCATGTCTTATGCATCAAAATCAACATCAGATCCAACACAAGTTTTATCTGCATCAGGATCATGTTTAACACCAGTAGCTGAATTAGATTCCTCATTAGAAACATCATCCCATCAATATTATAGAAAATGATGATAATTCCTACTTTTTTAAAGATACCCATAATTTTAATGCTAACTAGTCACTAGGCATATCTTTTGATCCTAATTAGGATGATGAAGTCATAACCAAGTTTTTACAAGCTTTATCTATTAAAGATAGTCAGTGAATTTGATCCTATTTTAGATACATATACTATCACTAGTCTTAGTGTTCCTTTTGAGATTCTTGATGACACTTTCTTTGATGTTGAGGCTAGGTCTCTTAATGACCTTTATGAGGAGTATGCTACCTATTATCCCATTAATCCATCATACTACATCAATCATCCACCTTGCCTCTATAATAATTTTTGTATACCACCCCATGAAGGGAATAAACAAGAACATGCATTATTGGATTCCCCTTTGAAATAAACATTATGTGCTAAAAATACAAAGGTCCAAGACCATATTCTAAAATTCATAAATCATGTTCAAATCATCTTTGATCCCATAAGTCAAATTCGAGCAAATTCAAATCATCAGCCTAATCCAAAAATGCCTTCCCCTTGTGAAGCTCAATATCAAGCACTAGGGGACCATCAAAGTCATAATAGTCATTATATATCAAGTAAAAAATTAATATCCCCTAGTGAATCCCAAAATCTAGCATTAGGGGGTAGTCAAACTTGCTCAGCAAATCAAAAGAGTGGCACAAGTAATAATCACATGGCCAACCATCCTCTTAATACTTGGATCAAAGAAGCAGCAAGTCAAAAGGTCTTGGATCCCTTAATCTCATAGCACCAATCTAAATAATCCCCTCCACCATATCCAATAGTGTATTCAACTATTAAACCCCATTTCCATTCCCCATCTCATCATATTAACCATCTTGATCATATCCTTATCCACATCCTATATCCCATCATATCAATCATGACATCCTTCCATCCACACCATATCTCACATCCCTAGGTAAAATTATCCCTCATAGGGATTACAAATACACCTAGCTAAAATGTCTATAGGACATTAAATCAAAAGTTAATATAGGCCACCAAGACCTTAATAAATCTATCAAAAATAACATGATCCCAACATCACACATTTCTAAAACAGGTATTGGCTAGTGAAAACCACAATGTCTACATTCCTAAATCTCATCCCCATATCCAATAAATTGATATGCCATTCTAAAAATTAAAAATTCAAAAAAAAATCAAGGTAAAAATTGAAATAAAAATCATTTGTCTAATGGTAAAAACTAGTCATCTAACACCTTGGGCAAATACCATGATGAAAACTAGTTTTTAGCATCATGGTAAAATAATAAATTATCCACATTTTACCTCAACACTTGGGGGAAAAATCCATCCATCCCTTGTTAATCCATCCATACTTGTCTCTTCCCTCATCAACTTTGTCTATATAACCCATCCATATCATCCTTATCCATCTTATCGCCAAGTCCATTATTCCTACCCATCATCTTCCATCATATTGCATTCCTTCCCATCTTGGCCTTCATAAGGAATGGAATGTGTCTTGAGACATGTTCTCAAACCATATTATCATATCCTATAATGGACACTTAGGTAAATAAACATTTAGTTCCTTCATGATGTGGTCATTGGCAATCCCTAGTCCCTTCTTCCTTGGTCCCTATCCCCTTTTCCACATCACCTTCATCCTTTTTTCATCTTATCCATCATCCCATCCATCCTCATCATGGTTTTTAGGCTTGGTATTACATTTTTTAGTAACCCCATTTTTATAGTGTACATATAGATCCCAAAAATCCCAAAAAAGTGAAATATGTTAAAAACCCTAAAAATCATAAAATTTTCAAAAGCTAAAAATAGCCTATGATGTATTGTATTATGTCTAATACCTTAGTCACATTCATCCCCATCACATCATAACACTCACCTTACCATCCTCAAACCACATCTAATACCCATTCCATATATCCCATTATCCCTATCCCCATCCCCAGTGAACATCCAATATCCATCTACTATTATCCTAGCTACTATATTTAGTCTTAGAACCAAGTCCTAGTGGTCACCCATCCTTCAAAATTTTATAATAATCCATTTTGACTATACATTATCAACATAAATAGTCTCATCAAGATTCTAATCTAGAACCCATTACCTCCTTATTAGTGCTTTTCATATCTAGCACCCGTCTAATCTTTATTTTGATAGTGTGAATGGTAATTGATCCCATCACTTCCCTATCATTTCCTCTTCATACCTAAGACCCATATAATCATTATTTTTCTATTATTAAAAGTATATGATCCCATCATTTCTTACTCATCTTACTATATTGAACCCTTACAAGGTTTTATTTGTTAGTAATACTAGGTCATCTTACACATCACTTTTTCCAAATCACCTCCCTTGACCACTTTTCAATTCAATTTAAAGAAAAAATACCCTATCACACCCCCTCACATCATCCATCCTTCTATCCTATATAATGATTCAAATCCTATCTACATCAATCTTAATCTATCCCTACATCCATATTTATACATATGTCCTAATCTTAATCATCACACTCCATATCCATGTCCTAATCCTAATCTTAATTATAATATCCAAATCCAAGTCTATCCTAAGTTCATGATCATCCCAGTCCATCCCGTCATCCTAATCACCCATCTCATCATTAGATAAGACATTGTGACACTGCATGTGGACACTTGTGTGTGTTACTTATTTGTTTTGTTTGTCTTGTTTGCATGTTTTTATCATGTAAATATTTGATTATCTTTATTTCTTTTTTACTATCAATAAATGAAAGGGGATGATATGAGTTCACTAAATCTAAAATAAATTATTTTAAGTTCCCTTTATGATGTAGGTTTTGCTAGTTTCCCACACACTTTAATGTCCTCTTGGTCATCCTTATATCATGGGGCATACTGCCAAGTGACATATTTATTAGATTTCTTAGACTATGATGAGATTTATGACAATTATAATGGATTTATCATCCCCATACTCATCATTCAATATTTTATCCTTGTATTATCATTTGTATCATATCCTTCAATCACTAACAAGTCTAATCATCCTTATCATCATCACTTTCTAATCATTTATCATCCCTTCTATCCCCTCTTTCCACTATTTCCTCTCTCACTCCCTTACATGTTTATTTACTAGGGGTATCATCACTACTCATTAGTAGCTTGATCATATCAATTCTTCTCTATCATCATCTTTATCATATCATTCAACTTTAGCTTTGAGCTACACCCATCATTATTAAATCATCATATTATCTTGGCCTATAGCTCTCCCTTACATGCATTCTTGCTTGGGATACATCTAAATCTTGTGGCCTTTTAATCCTATCATCATCATGTTATGGTTTATTCCCCCTTAAGATGTGTTGAAAACCATGACCTAGTCATCTCTACTCCTTGTGCATGTGTCCTTGCTAGTGGCATCATCAATATATAGTTCATTACTCATGATAAATTTGTCTTCCTCATCTTCTATCTCACATCAACAATCCCATCCCCTTATCCATCTATCTCATCCCACCCATCATTTCTTATTTTGAGTGACCATCCATCTCATTCTTCTTTGCATATCCCCTCGAGGGGGCATCATATCCCCTAACATCACATCTACTAACATTTATCCATGACATGGTTTTTCTTTGAAATACCATTACTGCCTCCACTTTGATCACATGTAATTCCCTTTCCAAGAGGTGTAAAATTTATGCATCTAAATTCATTCACTTATATTATAGTCACTAATATTCCTATTAATTATCACTAATCCCACTTAATCTAATTTATCTCATTCTAGATATTTATCTAATATCCTCTTTCTATTATCATTCATCTACTAACCTTATTCATCCCCACCAATCAATTAATTTATCCTAAATCCCCATTGTCTTAATCTAAATCCCACTTATCTATTATTTGGGAATTTTAAATTTTAGATGGCCTACCTACCCACCTACTAGCTTATTCCTAGGATCTCCTATGCCCTTAGTCTCTAATCACTCACATAAACCCTATATAATCCATCCTTAAGCCTAATTAAACCCTAAGAAGGATTATAGAACCCTCTAAATATAGAACCTTACCTATTCTCACCCCTCCTCTTTAGAAGCCTATAAATCTAGAGGCTTTGAAGGAATTTTATATTCCTTTTAATTCTCCACTATTTATATCATTCAACCAACTTAAAATCTAATCCATTGATCTCTCCCTCCAAAATCTATTTAAACCACTCCATTCCTTCATGGAAGGCCATATATAAATCTTATGAGGAATCCATGTCCAATTAGTAATCAAGTGAATAATCCATGCCAATCCAATCCTTCATCAACATCCATTGATCAAGTAACATCACCATGTCAAAAATTTGAGTCAAGGTAATAAATCTAATCCCATATGTTTGATCATAATTTAGAGCATTTAGCTTTTAGGATGAAATCCAAGTATGAATGTTTCATTTGCCTTTCCTTTTTATTCCTAATTGGCTCTAAATTTTAATAGTGGATTGATATTTTGAGTATATTTAGATTAATAACGTAATCTCAAATCCATTATTCTTAAAAAATTTATCTCACAATATCCATTAGATCCATTTAAGAAAGAAAAATATTGTTTTCCTACCAATTTATCCAAAACTTGATCAATAAAAGGTAAGGGAAAGTAGTATTCATAATGGCTTTATTCAGTACTCTATAGTCTACATAAACTATCTATTTTCCATTATTTTTAGGCAAAATGACTAGAGGTGAAACCCATTGACTATAATATATGAGATAAATGAAACCAACTTCTAATATTTTTTTTAATTTCCTTCTTAACAATTTCTTTCAAGGCTGGGTTATTTCTTCATTGTGGTTTTTTGACTGGTCTAACATCTTCGATGTAGATGTGATGAGTACAGACACTGGGATGTATTCATTTCATATCATTTTAATCCCAATTAAAATATTTTATGTGTTTTACCAATACATCAAACACTTTTCTTTCCTACTGGTCAATTAACCAGCTATTAATATTCAACAATTTATCAAGTTAGATTGTAATCTATTTAGTGCCTAGAATAATAGAATTTAACTATTTGTATTCACTCATAAAATAATTAAATAGGCATGTGTGTGTTATTAAAATGCAAATTTTATTTACATCCTTGTAAAATATTTCACTTGTGGAGAGCATATTGGTCAATGGACAATGAAAAACATGTAAAAATGAATTTTATCCATTTTGAGCCTAGATAATTATGGCTTGTTGAATGTCTTATGGACCAAATAACATGTTCTGTGATCTTATGACATTATTTTGATTCTAAATTATATATGTGGATCCTTTCCCTTCATGATTTTTCATCTTTGGATCATAGCAATCAGTCTTCAGAACTAAGTTACTAGTCTTTAAAAATAAGCCATCAATTTTCAGAGCTAGGATTTTAGACTTCAGAGCAAAATTGTCAAACTTCAAAGAAAAATTATTTGACTTCATATCTAGGATTTCTTGGTCTAAATATTTTTTTATTTTTTCCTCAAATTCTTAGATGTTTTTTTACGGTAACCATGGCTAAGGAAGACACACTAATATGGTTTTGTTTAGTTTGATCCACCTATATCTATTCAAAAAAACCCACTATAGGTCTAGTAGGTGGATAGAGAGATATATATTTAACATGAATTCAATTATAAATGGTCATGTTTCTATATCTACAGTCAATTCTTGTTACAATTTTAGCTAACCAAGGTCTACTAAGAATGCTTGGATATCTTGCCCTCTTTGGTTTAGGTTGAAGGATCATGAAATTCATATGATGTTCCCAGGATTCTATGGTGACTAGTAAATTTTATATGGTTATTTTAGGGGTAGTAGTGGATTTATATATCATTTTTAAGATGGCATCCATCAAAAAAGTACTAGACAAAAATTTAGCAGTTAAAAATGTAGCATGAAAAATGTAGTGAGAATAAAATATAGCAAGGAAAAAATGTAGTGAAGACAAAATATCACAGGAACAAAACATAATAAAGGATGCACTCACATAGAATATTACACAACTTTAAACTAAAGAATCAAAATCATTAAATCACATTTTATTTTAATTTTGGTGCATTATTTTTCCACCTTAAAATGTTAACTACTATCACCAAAATAATCTAGACAAAAAATAAACAATGTGATAATCATTAAAATATCCCAATTATGCTTTTCATGACATTTTTGTGACATTACCAATACTGATACATTTTCCCTCACTATTTTTTATGCTCATGATGTTTTTTTATACTACATTTTTGTCATACTATGTTTTTACTGCAACCTTTTTGTCCACTACATTATCACATAGAGCCTTGTAAGATTATAGCAATAGGCTGAAGCTCTATGAGAGATAAAGATTATACTATGTTGACAGTCATTATGTTGATGGAAGCACCTAAATCTACAAGAACATTTAGAATATACTTGTTTCCAATTGTCATAATCATCACAGGACTGCCAAGATCTCCATATTTGAGAACAAGTATGTTTCATGCCAGTAAATCAGCAATTTTGTTGGTTACCTAAATTATTTCAAGATATTACTTCTTTCTTCTTTGTGCATTGATGAAAAATATTTTAATGATTTTATTCAACTTAGGAATATATTTAATGGATCTTATTACTATAATTTCTATCTTCATCTCTTTTAATCCATGCATCAATTCAGAATCTTTCCTAGGTTTTTCTTCCTTAAGTCTCTTAGGAAATAGAAAAGTAAGGGGATCTTGAATTATGGTTGGTGTGGTTATAGCTTATACCTTTTCTTAATTTTTTTATTGATCTATAGGTGAATTAGGAGTGTTTTCATCATTGGTAATTTCAATTATGTTAATGGGTAAATCTCCTACTACCTTCCCTAATCTAAGTTAAACTTTATTACATTCAGCTAAACCACTTACAATATTAATTTCTTGATTAGCTCCATAAACAAGTGTATTTTACCTATTCTTATGATTTACCACTATTTGGGTAGGTAAATTTGATTGGTTAATCTATTTATCAATTGGTGGTGGTTGAGGTTGTGAAGGCATCAAGGCCTGCTATGGAGGAAACCTTCTTTGTGGCGAATATTGTTGATTTGACCATTGAGGTGGTGACTAGTATACCCAATGTGGTTGTTGGTTTTTTTGTTGTGCCCAAGGTTGTGAATTATTTTAAGTAATTCCCCACATCTATGAAAACCATTCTTGAGTACCCCATGGTTATGGTTATGGTGGTCCCCACATTGGTGGTGTGACTTGTCTAGCCCATGGTGTCATCCATAGATTAGGAGAAAATCTTGAACCAAATTGATTTTGAGGTTGGGAGTACTAGTTTCCTTGTCTTTGGATAAATTTCACTTCCTCAAATATATGTATTACTTTATTTACTTGGTTTTTTATGGTAATAATATGTTTTCAATTCTTAGTGTCATGGTATAGGTCACAAATACCACATACCTCTATTTTATCTAAAGGACAATATTTTACCACATGTTTGAGTCTACATCTAGGATAATATATTAACAATTATTCAGTGTTGGTGGCATTGGATTTTTCTTTGAGTCTATATAATGTGTATGTCAATTGTACTAGAATGTATGTCTTGAAATTATCAAATTCTTCTATTAATTGGCCAACTTCAGGTGATTTTCCTAACCTTAATTTTTTTATGCTAAGTTTTGTCCTCGAGTAGTTAGTACACAATGTTAAAATTTTATAAAAAGTTAACTTATCAATGTCACCCTTTCCCATTAGGTTCAAAGCATCATGTGCATCATCATCTAAAATTTTAAGAAAGACTATCTTGACAACTTCCTTAGTGAGTTGGTAATGACTCCATTTATGGGTAAATATAAACCTATCAAGGTAATATTTTAAGGTTTCATCTTCATTTTTCTTGATCTTGAAAAAATATTCCTTCCAATATTTGACTCTACAATAATCTTGATATTTATCTAGAAATTCAATTTCCATTTCATCCCAAGTGGTTATAGAGCTACCATCCAGTCCCATGAACCATCTCATGGTTGCATACTTGAGTGTGGATGGGAATAGCTTCAAATTTTGATTGTTTGTGACATAGTCATATGTTTGGCAGAGAACCTAAAATTCAAAGAGGAACTAATCTATATCCTTTGAGGATTTACCTCTAAAATTAGGTTAAATGGATGGTGAGATATTTTCCATAGAATTTCTATCATCAGGACCTAAGATGATTGGATAATAAAAAGTTATGTCCTATTGGAGCTATCGATCAAGGTTTATTACATGTGTATGTTCATCTCCCATATTTTCATCCCAACTTTGGTTGTCAATCCAATCTAGGTTCTCTTCTTGGGTTATCAACCTATATTCTACCTCAGGAGGAGAATCTTTGTTGATGATCAGATCTTCTTGTAGATCTTGTGGATTAAATCAAGTTATCTAAGAAAGGGGATTTTTGGGATCAATTATCCCTATAGGAGAAGATGTTTTGAATAAGATTCTTCTTGTAGGATCTATTTGTGAGAATGAACCTTGTTCAAAAGAGGAATGAGAAAAATTTTGTATACGACTTTCAATTTCCCTTCTTTCACTTCTAGATGATTCCAATAAGGATTGAATCCTCTCTTCTTCTTAATTTATTTGGGATCCTTTAGAGATAAATCATCCTTGTGAATATCTTGGGTAGTTCATAAATTTAAAGAGTCCTAGACTATTTTTATGCTTTTGAGTTTTATGAATGTTTTTAAATTTCAATGTATAACTCTAATGTAAAATCTCACTAACACTTATTGATGAGTCCCTAGCAATGGTGCCAAAAATGATAGGTTAATGTTATACCTCTAATTTAACCAATCAATGGATTGGTGTCATTTTCAAATAGGGCCATTGTCTAAGGCTATATTCAATGATACCATTAGGTATTTGAGTTTTAAAGTTCATTGTTTTAGGGGTTTACTTTGTTGTAATATCTAAATCCTAAGGACAGAAAATAATATTCTAGTTCTAAATTGTAGAAAAATAAATCTAGAAATTTTTGTTGACTAAATATCTCTTTTTCCACTCCTTGTTAAAGGATTCTCTAATTCACACCATCAACATTTATAACTTAAACATCTAGCATAAGAAATTATGTTCTCCTCACTCAAATTGCCTAACTGGGTAGGATAATGTGATATTATAGAATGTGAGGAGGCTATCTATTATCACTTAAACTGCTTCCTAACATATTTTGAATATGGAGATGAATTAACAAACTTTACTTCCTATGAAATTAAAATGCACACTCTTTCATAAAGAAAACTCACTTAAATTGAATTGAAACAACTTTTGCATTGAATGGAAACACACTTTGAATTAAAAATTAAATTCACACTTTGATTTAAAAAGGAAATCACACTTGTATTTCAAATGTAAATCACACTTTACAACAAAATGAAATACAAATAAATTAAATAAATACACTTTTAATTTAGAAACTAAAAATATCAATTTGTCCTGATCTTCAGAGAGAAGAGGGCTTTAACTCCTTCCTTAGAATAGGAAAAACTTTACTCAGTAATGAAAAACAATGTTGAACTTTATTTCATTATCAAAGGAACATATATAGATATGTGAAACTACATTGGGATGCGTATTTTGATTTATGATTGCTATTGATTAACTAACTCATTAATTAACTATCTAGAATGAGAAGGAAACATGCATTTAAATCACATCTCAAAATCTATTCATATAATATAAAACATGGTGATTTAAATAGCCAAATCCACTTATTAAAATATGGAATATCTAGGAATCAGATCCCATGCATATAGAAAGGCATTAAAACTAACTCAACTAACAATAGATGTAAAATAAATAACATAGATCCAAAGAAAATATATCCAGATTTACAAAATAGAAGTTAAAATATATCCAGATCATTTTGAACCACTACTATGAATGGTAATGTCTAAAATAAGATATCTAAATATGGAAAGTCTATATATATAAGAGATATCTTTAGAATTACTATCTTGGTATGTAATAACCAATTGGACATCTTTGGAGCATGCCTAGGCATCTTTGAAGCACTTTGTTTAGGTCTTTGGAGTGCCTTTAGAGTATATTCAGAGCACTTTTAGAGCATCTTCAGAGTTGTAGATCTTCAAAGCTCAATGTGTTCTTCATTGAATCTTCAAAATTATTTCCAAAAAGAGTTGTCAAAACTATTTGATGTCTTCTCAAAATGACCCCATTATAGGGATGTATTTTTGTACACAAAACTATGCTTATTTCATCCAAGTTAGACACAATAATAAGATAAATAATCAACAACGTATCACATTTAAACAAAGGATAATTTCACTCATTTACTACTTAGGTAAGACCTTAACTATTAAATGTAATATAATATATAAATAAAAGGAAAAAATTATGGATATTTTGTATTAAATATAATGAGATATATGGAATTCTCATCAATAATGACATCTAAATCCACTTAGATGCACATTTTCACTATTTTTAAGGAGCATGGAAACACCAATAATAAATGTTGTCAAAGTTAAAGTTATAGTTGGATAACTTCATTTCTTGTTATTCTTGGCTAAAACTAGCACTGCCAACATGTTCAAGGTAGAAAATAGCATTTAATATCATGTTATTAGCCTCCCATCATGCCTGCTAGAGAGACTCACCACCCATTTTGAACTCAAGAATGTCCTTCCTAAAATGAGAAAATGTAGTTTTTATCCTGACTTTAGGTGTACATAAAATGGAAATCATAAGTCACTGGCACAAACCAAAAGAACCATATTTTTCATGTTTAATCCCTCTAATTTCACCCCATATCATGTCAATAAAACCTTGAGGACCAATTTTTGGCACAAGTTATAATGACAGGTCCTGAAATGCAATGTTTTGTAGCAAAGAGACGTGTTTGTCCTCCAATTAGAATTTCTACCTCTAGGATATTTAGGTGAAAATATATCACTTTAAGCACATATAAATAGGAAAATAACACACATTCCCATGACCACAACATCTAAATCAATCCAGATGCATGTTTTCACTATTGCTCAAGAACGTGGAAACACTGACAATAAATGTTGTCAAAGTTGAAGCTCTAATTGGAGAAATTTTCTTCAAGTGCTTGGTGGCTCAAAACTGGGGCACTATCAACACATCTAAGTTCTGTATAATTTCCAATATTAGGTTCTTGGCCTCCCATCATTCTTTCTTGAGAGACCTACCACCTATTTTGACCTCAAAAATGCCCTTCTTAATACAAGAAAAATTTATTTTTTTAGCCTAAATTCAGGCGTGCATAAATAAAACCATAATTCATTGGCACAAATTGAAAGAAATTTCACATACATTTTGAATCCTTATTATTTCACCCCAAATTACCTTTATTTAACTTCAAATACTAATTTTTGGCACAAGTTGCAGTGATAGGTCATGAGTACTTATATTAAACTTCTCTTAGCTTCAAGAATATTCAATTATTTACTAACAGTGATAACCGCATGAGAGTGAAAGATTATTTTGCACCACTAACATAAAAAAAAATTGTTAGTAAGTAATTAAAAATGAAATTTATTTATGCTACCTAAAAAATAAATAAAATTTAATAAAATTAAATACATTTACATTTGACAAGTCAACATACCTAAAAATTTCAATCCAATGATCCACTAAGATATACTTTAATCTTGATAGTAGCAAGAATAAATTCATGGTCTTACTCATGCACTTTCCATATATTCTTGTTTAATAGTCTCCCATGATATTTGACCAATTGAATATTTCTTGTAAGAATCAAATTTGAATAGTTTAGTATCTTCATTTGTGTTTTAAAGTCTTCAAACAACCATACATCTAAATTTTTTATAAGATATCATCGAAGCCAAGTTCTAGTGAAAACCAAAAACCCAATGGGATAGTCAATGTTTCCTCCATCTATGACTAGGAAAGTTGATTTTTTATTTTCCTCTACACATTGACATAAGTAGTAATAAGTTCCCTCTTCATTGTCCTCATTAGCATTAACTACAAAAACGTGCCTTGTATCACTAAAAAAAAAATTATGATGTTGTCAAGATATATAATGAGAATAAATAGTACATAATGATTAAACTTCTACTTGGTTATACTAGATCAAATACATGGTCAAATTCATATGAAGATGTCATATTTATAAGTTGTAATTATAGTGGAACCTGATATATGTCAATTATTATTAGAGGTTTTTAACTCCATTCATCCACCCATTCTTTTGACTCATGTTCATTCCAAACATAGTCCATGCATGTAGAATAAAAACATGCCAAGTGTCTCATATGAATAGTCCAATAAATTACATTTAAGTTATGAAATGAGTGGAGATCACTTGATCTTATTATAGTCATATAATCCTCATACTTTTTTAATTTTTCTTCCCATTAACCAAAAATATATATGAACAATAGAATTTTCTTGAGCACCATGGCCCATTTTCTCATTACAACATTTAATGATGGTTGTTGCATTAGTCAAAACAACACCATATTCAAAATTCAACTCCTCTATTGCAAAAAATAATTTTACACATGATTTAGCACTATCATGCTCCCCTTTTCCATGGCCAACTTCAATGAAACTCTAAATATGTTCTACATCAGTGGTAATGTGCAACCTACTCAACCATTAAAACATATGTGCATTCTTGAATTATAATGTGTAATTATTTGACCAAATGTGATGTTGATTGAAAGTAAAGTTACTCTTAGTCAAATATCCATAGAACATCTCAAAATAACCTTACACATAATCTATACAATGCGATTGGTCATCACCAACATAGAAAGGGTACTCCCTTAAAAAAATTTGATCTTGCTTTATACTATGAGGTGCATCCATGAATGTTATATGCATGAATATGGCAACATTTATTTAGTTGTAATACTATGACTAAACTTCTATTTGTGGTTTGAATGTGTAATTATTAGAAAATTTGACTACTGAAATAATAGAACCAAGTGGTAATGTGTCCTTATTTAGCTTGAAATATTCATCCAACCATCTAGACCTATGTGTGTGCCTTAGATAATCAAACAATTTTCTTCCTAAATTTGACCATAAATTTTGAAATATGTGTCTATTTTGTAATAAGCTCACACATTTTAGATTTTTACCATATTTTACTTGATAAGCCACATATTTTTATTTTCTAAAACTAAATAATTCCTACCTAATTACACTTGTACTCTCCTTGTGGATACAATTTTTTTAACTTTTGAAATCCACCACAAATTTACAATTTCCGTTCAAACATGCTTTGTTATAAAAGAACTATCCATCTACTCTTTCACAAAAAATGGTTGGAATAAATTCCCTACCTGATTTTGGTGAAACTTCTCTATCACACTCCTAAAAAATGTTTTCAGTATGAAAATAACAACATATATGGTGAAAAACATCATAGTGCATTGAAAAATCAGCATCTTGCCTATAACAATAAGTGGTGCATGTGCAATTTATTTTTACATAAAATGATTTGGCCACCTCAAAATAGATTTGAATAATATAAATTTGTCAATATTTTTCCAAAAACTTAGTGTACAATTGTGTTTAGGTTATATCCAAGAAATGTTTTGGATACGGTTTAGGGTTATAAGAACCAACTCTTATTTTCACTACATCTCTTGTATTGGGTGAAACTCTTGTATTATCTTTCCAAAATTATACAATTAAATATTTAATAACATTAACTATATCCATGTCCTTTATTATAAGTCTACTAAAGAATGCCTAGAGCTTAGTGGTATTGGCATCATTAAATATTTGGCATCTTCCAATTGCTTTCATTAATGTTTTTATATTTATGTCCAATGCTTGACTAGTTTTTGAAATCAATCATTTTTTCCCTATTTGACCACTTATTGTACAAGTTGTAATTATACTTAGAGAAAGGTTACAATCTTTATTGCATGATTTTGGGCCTACAATATGATATGCATCATGTATATTTTCAGCAATTTCATTATTTTCATCATCCATGTTAGATGTTCTTAGTCCTATGGTGTACATTATAGGTCTCATCTTAATCAATTTCATCAACAAAACAAACACTTGACATATATTACTATCAAAATATAATTTATCAAATAAATTATCCCAAATTTTTTTAGCTAGTATTCTTAAATGGTGGTTAGGCATTTTCTTATGCATTGTCTTCAAAATGTTTTCATCAACTTCAATTAAGTACTTGCCTTTTCTATACATAATCCTTAGAGGTGTTATCAATGGTGGAATTTATTCAGAGGACATTTCAAAATTGTTATGTTCACTACTATTTTATTCATTGTTAGTTTCATTATTTAGTTTTTGGATAACATTTTATTCATTGTTACTTTCATTATTATGTGTTTGCATGAAATTGTCTTCACTGATAGGGGTAAATTATCATGCATAGATTCATCATCAAAAAAAATATACTTTGAATGTGGACTTGCAAAATAATTTATAATTATATGTAAATATTCATCATTGTTATTCAATTCATTATTGTAAATTTCATCATTATCTGTGACATTTGGCTTCTTAGGGATAGTGTTTTTACCTTGTCTTGAATGAAATTCTTTCATTTTCACCTTTTATTTTTCTCTCAACTCTTCTAATTTCTCTATAATTTTGTGCTTAAACTTCTTTCTCTTCTTTGAAATAATTCCATCACCCATGACTAGACAAAGAACAATTTGAAATTCCTTTTGATGATGGGGACCCAAAGAACAATTTTATTCTTCTTGTCTTCACTATGGAAAAATAATGATGTAGAGAATGTCTATGGGGTCATAATTATTGAAGCACCCTAAAATAAACATTTGATAATGACTTTTTGTCTATTGAGACAATAACACGTATGTGTTATAATATATCAAGTACACTTTATTTTTGGTATGTCTATTATCAATAATGAGTGCACATTATAATATAATGCATACACATTATTTATAGTATGAATATGTGATCATATATCATATATTTATGATATTTAATTATATTTCATGATTCAAACCTATGTTATATTATTATTATATGGTTATTTTACCCATATGTTGCATCTTATACAATTGATTGAGCATAATTTAGGTTTACGAGGCTCAATTTGGGCCAAATCACATGTTTAATTACACCAATTGAATAATTGGATTAACTCATGACTAATTTATTCCCAAATCATGTCCCTAATTGTACCAAAAGACTAATTAGATTAATTAATGACTAATTTATCCCCAAATCATCTCCTACTATTATCTAGTTAGGTTGAAGGGGCTTGAATTGGCCCCAACTTCTTTCTTGATTGAATTGGTGGACTTTCTGCTTTATTTTTTATGATAATGGGGTTAATTTACCCCCAAATTACTTTTTTATAGTCAAAATTAAGTTCATGGGGTTCAATTTCATTGAACTTGCATTAATCATTATAAAAATGGACTAATTAAGTAAATATATCAAGAAACAAGAGGTAATTGAGCCCTTAAAATCACATCATAGACTTGTAGTTAGGTTTAAGGGGTTCGTATTAGCCCTAATTACCTTCATATTTCTATTTTTAATGAAACTAAGGTTGATTAATCCATGTGTTGCATCCTATATAATCAATTGACCCATATACTAGGTTCTCATGGCTCAATTTTGCCCAAATCACATCCTTAATTGCACCAATTAACTAATTAGATCAATTCATGATAGAATCAAACCTAATTTAGACCCAAATAATTTCATGCTCTTGTAGCTAGGTTGAAGGGACTCATATTGGTCCCAATTTCCTTCATGATTAAATTGGTCAACTATTTGAATTATTTTGTTATGATATTGGGGTCGATTGGCCCCCCAAATTACATCATATATAGGTAAAATCAGAAATATGAGGTTCAATTTCATCCAACTTGTATCACGAATTCTAAAAATCAACTAATTGGCTCAATATGTTAGGAAATATGGGCTAATTTAGCCCCAAATCACATCTTAGACTCATAGTTAGGTTTAAAATGGGTTCAGATTGGCCAATTACCTTCATGTTTGCATTTATGATAAAATTAGGGTTTAGGGTTTAGAGTTATAACAATTGAATAATAGGGTTGAATGAAAACCAAGATGAATCAATATCTTATATTATAATGTAAATATAACACTTTCTTCTAAAACAAATAATTAATAGAGAACATGTTGCCTGAATATCATCCTCATGACCACTTGTTAAGTGAGATAGTTAAATCAATCGTCCCTCAGCAATACTAGTGTAGGTTTCCATTCATTCGTCCTTATTATCACTTGCCTACATACAAAACATTTACAGTGACAATGTTTCATTCAAAAACATGTCTAAACATAAACTGGATAAAATCCTATTGTTTTACCTATATTGTGATTAATTGGCCACTACATACTTTGTAAAATATGTAAGAGTACCACCTACCATGGTTAACTCTTTCCTTACATTATCATATACCCTTCTAAGTACACTTAGGTTATAAATGAGTACATGATATGCATGGGCCTATTCCTCACCATACCCATGCACTATTGGTTGTTGGTCATTTATGTGTCCTTTACCTTCCAAAACACAATTTTGACTAAATGGTCTCCCACCTCCCATCTACATCCTCTTTATTCTTATTGGCAATTTATCACATGTGATCCCATTCTTCACCATATCCAAAACACTATTAGCCATTACTCATTCATGTGCCCTTCACCTTCCCAAGTAAGTTTTTGACTTTAGTCCCATCCCTTGCCATCTAAAACCTCTTTCTTCATTTTGGTCATTAATCCCATATATTTATTCATCATCATACCCCAAGTACTATTAAGCATCAATCATTCATTTATCCTTCACCTTCCCAAGTGAGGTTTTGAATTCAATCTCCTCCCTCCCATCTATATCCTCTTTATTCCTTTTTATCACTTTGTACTTGCCTACTCCTGTCCTAATCACATTCACAAAACCTTAGTCCAATTGATAAGGACAATCATCAAACTAACTTTATTTTTAATGTAGATACTTGATTTTTTTATTGTTGTATTTATTAGTCGTTAAATTGCATTATTATAGGGTACTGGTATGTTTATCAATCAATGGTCTAGATTAGGCTCTTATTAAATCATTTGTATCTGTGTTCTAGCTATCTTATGTCATTTTACACCTAATTAACTCTCTCTTTCCTCTCTCCTTCCCTCGTGTTTCCTTGGATTTATAATATTTTCTCTAAAAATGTACACTGTGTGGTTTTGGCCACATAAGTGTATCATGTATTATTCTA
This sequence comes from Torreya grandis, assembly GCA_037957365.1. Classification (NCBI taxonomy): domain Eukaryota; kingdom Viridiplantae; phylum Streptophyta; class Pinopsida; order Cupressales; family Taxaceae; genus Torreya; species Torreya grandis. Next base: position 1,126,468 of record JARHVA010004094.1, on the reverse strand, counting down.
GGGGTGGGCCCCTTTGTCCCTTATTTTGGGCTTATTATTTTGTGTGATCTTGGGTTGTTGGCTTTCTTGATTTTTGTGTGTTGGTTTGTGTGCTAATAAATTCCTAATTAGAATTCAATAAGTCTTAAATATAATAAATGTATTAATAGATAAGACACTGAAGAGATATATAATTAATATGTGAAAACAATCAATTCAAGCATTTAGAGTAGTGATTTAAGAGTTTAAAGAAATGTGAAACATTTATTAGTGAAACAAGCATTCATTGTAACATGAAAAGTCATATAAAGTACACTCTATCATCATTGGACTACCTCACTAATATTATTTATACTTGGTTCATTACTTGCAATATTTTGATGTGCAAAGGGACTTGATAAGTAGTTGGTGCTTAAAAACAAAAGCCCTAAAATGACCATTTTCCTTATCCATTTACAGGTTTAGTGGCCTTATTAGAGTTTTGAAGGAGATTATTTTCCCACAAATATGCATAATTTTTTATAAATGTTAATGAACTTATCAAATCATTTTTTATCATTTGTTGTTTGTCATGTTCAGCCTCATGACTTCATGAATGGTCCTACTCTTTCAAAAGTCCCTGTATGGTTCTTGGAGTAATATTTATTTGCCTTAGATTTTATGGGTTTTATTTACCTTGTTGTTTGGACTTGTTATACATTATCCGATCTTAAAAATTATTTCTTGATTGGTGTGAAACTTTATATTCCTATAAACCCCTCCTTTGTCATTTATTGCAACTAGAAAATTAAGTATGCATATAATCTAGTTTTATTGTTTTAAGTTTTATTAGGTTTATTTATGATGTTTATGAATAGATGTTATGCATTTGACTTAGATCCATTGATTTATAAAATAATTACAAAGATGAAACAAACATTTGATTAATAATTTACTATATATATGATGTTCATTTAAACATAAGAAATCCAAACTTTTGATTGATATACAATGTAAATTTAAGATATATATGGCATCTCTGAAGATGTGAGTTTTTGGTCAAAATAAATTGAACTTAATTCCAAATATCCATGATTCTATGACAACATATCACATATGTGTTCCATAATGTGTATGATTTATCTGTAATTTGAATTCAAAAACCAAGCCTTTTGGATCAAACAATGACTTGGATTCTTGAGCCAAAGGCTTGGACTTGTCAACACACAACTGAATCTGAGAGTTTTGACAAAAAAATAGAATTAAACTTAGAAATACACTAATAATTTAAATTATAAATTCACAAAATTATTACCATGATGATGAGCATGCTCTCCTCTTTCTGAATATATGATTTTTATAATTTTTGGACTATTTTAAGGTTTCAATCTATGTTGATTTCTAACTATAATTTTTTTAGGCCACTACATGCCACAAATATACATGCCTATATATGTTTGCATATATATATATATATATATATATATATATATATATATATATATATATATATATATATATATATATATATATATATATATATAAAAATAAAAATTCAAAAAATATATATGGTTATAAACTAGGCCTAGTTGTACATGCATTCAAAAATATCTAGTTTTTATTTTTTTTGAGGTAGTTAAGGGGGTCTCATGGCCAATTATTCATTTTTTTTGTCAGTTTTCAAGATCTATTTAATTGTAAAATTAATTAAAAAACTATTCATCAAAATATTATAAAATATATATAGGTTATTAACTATATTATCTTATCTAAATTTTCACCAAATGGTTTCAAACAATATTAAATGATTCTCAAAAAATGAGGGGTTACACAGTCGGCTATCTACTATGTTTTCCTACAAAATTTAGGAGTTCCTATTCAAATTTTATATGTTTGACCTAGTTATACTTAACCATTTTTTTTAAATAGAGTTTTAGAAACTAGACTTAAAATGATACAATTCATGTTCTTACACCATCCTCTAATTTTGAGTGTAGCTATCTCAAATTATCTATGGAAGTTCAAATTTCTCAATTTTTAGGAAAAACATGTCCATGGGTAGGCCCCTTTTTGTCCCCCAACTTTTTTCACTTACCCACCAAAACCATGTTGGAGATTCTAAATCAAAACCTATGTATCCCTATCATTATCTCATTCAGGTCTTTCCTCTTCCAGCCAATATGTTTTCCAAATGGTCAATGCACATAATAATGTCTTAGTGGACTAATCCCTTCTAGATACTGCTATAACAATATATTTTCCTTTCTTATTGATTATTTCAAAGCCATATCTCATTCTAAAAGAAATAGGATCCAAATATGTTAGAGGATGTTGATGATATTTTTAAATAATAAGTTATAATCACCTTTAGTTGATACAAAACTAGTTAATAAACTCTATTTTAAATCATATCTAAGTAGAAATTTTTCTTTGTAACTTGTCAATTTAGGTTTATTATCTGTGACATTTCCATAATCTATCAAATAAAAATTTAAATTATTATTTACAAATTATTACATATTAATATATTATTTATGTGATCCTTTTTCAAAATGTGAATGAGATATCGTCTTATGTGGGTGGTATGGGACACCCATTCAAAATGTTATCCCTCATGTACACTTCAAAGATCATAGTTATTTTTTTCCTAGATATTATTAGTCACCAAGATATGATATAATGTCTAGGTATGATGTATTATTGTCTCCATAAACTCTATTGATAGAACCAGTATTAGACCCCTATGATAGTGATAAGACAACATCAAACTTCCCTGATAGTGATTATCTATCATAATAGTGGTAGGTTTATTTTAATAACAATTATGTGATGCTATCATAATTATTTATCATTTTCAAAATCCCTAATATCTACCTATAACACGTATAAATGACATAAAAATATGGGTTTTGTTTTAGGTACATACCTTAGATAGCCCCTAGTTGATGACATGTTAGAAACCAAGACTCATGCATCTCAACAATTATAAATTATATATGTGTATATGATAATCCCATCACTTATCCTTATGATATGATATGTAATATGAAACTAGGCTAATATATATTATTTTTTTAATAATTATTGTTTGGTTCAAATGCAAAAACAACACTTTATAAAAAGTAGAATGAGAATCTTTATAATTACGTAACCATGTGATGTACACTTAATTTATATTTCTTGATAGCTTTTTCACCTATAAAATTACTTAGGGTAAATTTATATATAGGGTTATTGAATTTAAATTAGGGACATATAAGTTCAAAAGTTGACATACATAAAAGATATAAAATTTGGTAAAACAATGGCCAAGCATAAGTAACTTATACCTAAGTGCCAAAACGGCCCAACAAAAATATTGACTAGTATTAGAGTTATCTAGACACTGGGAAAATAAAAATCATGGATTAGAGGAAGAATAAGATGATCCAAAGTCACCTAAAATACAAATGAGAAATAAAAAACAAGAATAGGAAGAATACATGGCCACATAGAGAAGAAAAGATAGATGAAAATACAATATAAATCACCAATAAGACCCTAATCTAAACCAATGATCCATATGCAAAAAAACATGTTAATTTCATTATAATTTCAAGGCATGTACCAAAATTATGTCTTGATAGTTCTTGGTATTACCATTTAGAGTCAAATTCATTTTTTAAGGAGAAAGACATAATAATTCTATTTGAGCCTTTGTTTCTCAAATTCATGGGAACGCCCATAGATTTTTGATATTTCAATATCAAATTATATCCTTATCATCCCAACCATGAGTACTCTTTCTCAAATAAAATTACTCATCATGGTTTTTTAGGAATCATTGAGTGGGTCATAAAATAAAGAAGATCCAATTATATTGGATGAGACTGATAATATTTTTAAACCATAAGTTCACAAGGCACCTATAAAGGTTTGAGGGAATCAACTTTATTAAAATTGACCAATCTTGGTCCAGATTATAATACCCAATTAACTTTAACCCCAAACTATCATCTTTGGCCCAATAATTACTCATTCATTACACAATACACTTATGCCTTAAGTTAGTCATAAATTACACTAGAAATTACCATGAAAACATAAGGTAGGTGTTATAGGCCCTAGGAGGAGACTTGGTGGATAATCTTAATAAATTGATTTAATGGGTTATATTTAGAAGCAATTACGAATGATGAAGGCCAAAGATATATCACAGTGTAGTAATCAAAACAAATAGTAAAGAATAAAAATGGAAACTAGATGTATAACTATAATAACAAAGTTGTATCATGCTAATTTCCATACAATATGTAAGAGATCATATGTATGATGTATACATACTCCCTAACTTCATTATAACTAACTAGAAATAAAGGACACGTACATTAATATATAAAGGAGGAAGATAAAGCATCAATTAGGTAGTTGAAATGGCTTGTAATAGTCACTTCACAAACAATTATTATATTGAATGTTATTAGCATGGTTATCAAGTTGTATGGTATAGTAATAAAACTATAGGAGCTATGTGGTATGGCATAAGAGGAGTTGGGATTTTGTTTTGCTAGACATATTTTGGAGATGGCTTTGAAAATTTTGGATAAGTCGTATGAGCTATAGAGCAACACTTAGATGTTGTGAGTTCAATTGAATACTTAGATCATCTGAGATCAATCACCCCCCTTGAATAGCAATGGCCCCCATTGTATTTATTTATGGAAACAAATGTGGGAACAAAGTGGAAACTTTCACTTATATAAACTATTTAAGAATAAAAATGACCTACTTTTATAATTTTAAAGAGAGGGATCTATTGTTAACGTGTCTATTTGACCCTAACATCATTGAGTGGATCTAATTATGTTAGTGTGATATAATATAGATTAATATTTACTTTTTGAAGAGTATCTTAAACATATGAAGTGTAAAATAAATTCAAAAAGTAATGGCATAATATTTATACATTGAAAACTAGATACATATGAAGGTTAAGCTTTAAATTATTATCTTATACTTGGTTAGTGATGGTATAGTGCCCATACTGAAGTGGGAGAATCTCATGATAATGTTCTATTTGTCTTTCCTTCTAGAGTTAAATCCATACTCAATCACCAACCTAGTAGGTGTGTAGTGTCCAATGTTTATCATGTTGATTTTTATTATAGTTAGCATTTTGCTTCTACATAATGATATGCACTTCCTATTGAATTTGATCAATAAAGAGATAAACTTTGTCAAATTCCTTTTGAGTTAAAGGAGTTGATATTGTCAATAAAATTAAAGGGTAAGCTACATTAATGGGTTATAAAGGGTAGAAACCCAAGAAAAAATTAAAAGGGATATGTGCTATAGAAATATATAAAACTCTATTGTAGTTGTGTTGAATGAAAGGAATAATTTCATCCCAAGTGTGTTGATTCTATAAATTTTACATTCTAAGAAGATGCACTATAATCATGCTCAAAAACCTTGTATCCCTATCAGATAATATAGTTTTTGGAATTCCAATGTGTATTCAAACATGTTGAAAGCATAATTGAGTTATTTCCAAAACTGGTATTATTTTCTTATAAGGTACAAGAATTTATATCTTTGAGAATCTATCAACTACTACATAAACACAATCATTACCATGCATGGTAGTAGGCTAGCATAAGAGGAAGTCCATGGAAATAGATACCCATGATCTCATTGAAACTAGAAACTGTGTGTATAAATATGCATTCATTGTGTTTCTGCCATGTATCATAGATATTATATCTCTCACATGAAAACAAAAACATTTTTCCATGTAATCATACAACTTGTGTTACTGCAAAGAGTGAAATACTTGTTTTATATGGAAAATATGTTCATACCATATTTTTCTTAATATTATATTTTTTTCAAGGTAGACTAAAACAAATGAAACATTGAATGTCCTAAGGATGTCATTCATCATCCGCATGAATGTATCATGTGCATTAGTTAAGCCAAAAGGCATAACCAACCACTCAAAAACATATTTATTTTCTTTTATGGTGGTTTTCCAATTTTTTTGTAGGTTCATTAGGAATTAACCCAACTTAATATTTATTCTGGTGAAGAATTTTACACTATGGAGTTGGTCTAGTATATCCATAATGTTTGGAATAATATAATGGTTCTTCATTGAGATCTTGTTGAAATCTCTATAATCAATGTAAAACCTACATTTTATATCCTTATTTGGGGAAAACACAATTGGGATACCATAATGTGATGAGTTAGGCCTGAGGTGTCCTTTATCCAAAATCCCATACATCTCCTACTTGGTCTCTTCATTCCCTAGAAATTATATATAGCACAAATGGGCATTAGGTAGAGATAGTCTAGAGATAAAATCAATAGTGTCATTCATTACATAGTATGTAAGCACTCATTTATGTAATAAAAATATTCCTTATGTTATTATAAATTGAATTTAAACTTTATGGTATCTGATGTTGCTAGAATGACTAATATATGAATGTGTGATGCAAGGAAATTATTATGTTTGAGTCTTACTAAAACAAACACAAACTTGTTACTATAACTAATTAGTGTCTTAGAATTTTTGGAACTAATGAGTGAAAACTTAGAAAAAAAATTTGGTGTGTGGTATCATTGATCAATAACATTTATAACATTTTTTCAAAGATTTCATGTCAATGGTAAACATAGAACTAGGTTTAAAATCCATGATTTGTTTCCCTTTACTCAATGCCACAATATTTTCACCCACTACATTGAGCTATACAAGTAGAGTCTTCTGAACATGACACTCTCCATTGGAATGACTATCAGAGTTATGAAATGAACATAACTTTCCATTATTTGACTACTTATTTTGATCATTTTATGATTGTTTCTTCTTTTGTTGATGGCACAAAGGACCATCACCTAGTGTATCAATTTTCTTGGAAGGCTCAGACTGCAGCTTGTCCTGAGACTTGAAATATTATTTTATGGTCTTCAGTTTGTCCTTTTATTCACATATGAAAAAAATTATGCATGTATTTCCACTAGAGGATATCTCTAGGAAATAAATATCTGATTGAATATGTGATGTCAATCCTGACCTATACTTAAAAACATAATTTTGCTCTAAATCCCAAACATTCAATTCATACATCAAAGTATGAGAAGTGTTTATTTATTAATGAACAAATTGATCTTGAACTTATCACAATTATGAGAACTTTATATAATAGTAATCATAGCTTCCCATTAGATAATAGGCTGATTTGAGTTCTTTTACAAAACCATTCTAGGTATCGATAGGTGTGTCTAAGTGAACTTCATCTTATTCATAGGTTTATTATGCAAAATAATAATTTTCCCATAACTTCTTTACTAACAGAGAAATTTTTAGAAGAGGGAATGTAATATTTTATTATTTAGAGAAATAATTCACCATTTAGTATGTATAAATAATGTTAATCTAGTTATCTAAGTTATCTGCATATATTTTTCCATGAAAAATAGGGATGTATAGATTGATTTGTACCTTGTAATGTATTCAAACACCAAATGATCAATGTGAATGATATGTGTTGTAAGGCATCTAAACATGCTTAAGAATTTGAGTGAATTTATAAATAATGCCCAATTATTCATAAAATTCTTCCCAATACATTTACAAAGCATCTTTTATCATTTTTTAGAGCATTTCTAAAGTTGCAGATGTTGAAGATTTGTATGCCATCTGATGATGTTTAGGAGGGTATGATGAAGGGTCATGAGTCCCAATCCCTAAATTATAATATTCATACCTCATGTGAGTGGGAAATATAAATAGAGATAAACTTTATATACAACCTTGATACCAATCATGAGATGGTATAATTATGAATGCTCTAATACCACTTATCTAGGACCTAGGAGGAGACATGGTTGACAACCTCTCTAAATGGATTTAATGAGTTATATGTGAAAGTGATTATGAATGATAAATGGATAAGATATATTAGAGTGTATTATGTAAAGGAAATAATAGAGAGAAAAAAATGGACACCATATGTAAAACTATAACAACAAATTTGTATTATATTAAGTTCTTTATTAGATATAAGAGATAAGATGTATGATGTTAAGTACTCCATAAATTCATTCTAACTAGATATAAGGAATTCCAATGTACATTATTATATACATAAGTAATATGAAGTGTTTTTTAGGAAAAAATAATGTTTGGTAAAAACCACTTCATAACCAACCATTAAACTTATGACTACTACTAATGTTATTGTTGAGCTATGTAGTACAATGTTTACACTACAAGAGATGTGCATGATGTAAAAAGAGGATTTTGGGCTTTTGGTTTGGAAAAAATGTGAAAGATAAGATAATAAAGCTTCTGGAAGAACTGTAAAAAATATCGAGTAACATACAGATGCCATGATTTGGATTGATAGTTCAAATCCTCTTGGATCAGTAGGTGAGGAATAATAATGAAAGTAAAATTGTCATTATTTTAGTTGAGGCCATTCAAAACATGTTTTATGGTAAAACAAAAAAAATTATTATTTTGATTGTGTTAAAACTCATTTCTAATAATAGACTAATTATTTATTTTGTGTTGATGTGACATGTCACATGGACTTATTTAGTGGAAAACTTAATACTTTAAGAAATTGCTCATATATTATTATTCATAATTTGAAGAAAATGAATGTTTATTTAAATATATTTTATTATATTATGATATTTTAGATGAACATAAAATATAAATGCTTTAAAAAATTAAATGAAATCAATGTGTTTTAATGTCAAACATCTTATTGATTAAATGTTAGTTAGAATTTGAATTGTTTATGATAATAAATTGCATACTTTCATTGATATGTATCAATAAAATGTAACATTAATGACAAATGGATTTGAAACTACATATTTGATTTTGATAGCATCAAATATTAATGTCATGATTATAGTGTTCAAAATTAAATGGATTCATTATTATATTTAACAAATTTATTTGTCATATATAATGAAATGATTTAGTAATAATATGGGTTAACCACTTAATAGGTTTTATTGACTGTGTGATTGAAACACAGGATCTTTCCCTACAAAAAAGGGAGGGTATCATTAAGGAGATATGGATAGATGTGTTGTGATAGGAAAAGGGAGATAATGTGTTGAATGCAGGTCTAAAATTTTTATTATTAATAGTGAGCTATGCATTAGGATATTTTTAGTACCCTTAGGGATGGGTAGATAGGTCAATTAGGTTCTTACCTTTTTCAGTCACTTTTTATGTATGTTAGTGTTGGTAAATTTCAAGTGTCAAGTGTTAATAATTTTAAACCTTATCAACCTCATCCATGTCAATCCCTTCAATCAAGAAAAATAAAATGCAAGGAAACTTTGTTGTGACATAATAGAAAAAGGACTCATTCCATAATTTTGAAAAAAAAATTAACAAGAGTGTTTTGGAGATGCTCTATTACCTGCCTTTGGTTGCAAGCCCTTAATCTTGTTCTTATGTCAATTATGAAACATTTGTTAATAGTCACTCAAATTTGACACTATGAGCTATATACCAACTATGTATAAACAGTTGTTCTCTCAACTTTATAAAAATAACTATAATTATTTTTATTTTATTCTTGGTTAGGGAAAATAAATATAGACATCTTTTTATTTCATGGATTTAACCAAACAACGTGATTTAGTTCCCAACATTGGTAATATTTAATTATAAATTGTGAATTGTAAATTTTAATTTATAAAAAATTATAATTGTTATTGATGTATTTATTTATTTTATTGCATTTACTTGTATTTATTATTTATTTTGGTGTCCTAATTACTTATTTTAATTAGTTTATTATGTTTATTAATAATTTTCATTAGATAGGATAAGCTTTCTTAGCTAGTAGTCAACTTGGACACCTATCTTGTTACAGTGGAGTTTTACTCCACTATTAATGGTAAGATAGGATAAGATTGCTTAACTAGTAGTCAACTTGTGTTGATCATTTACACAAGTTGGACACTTATCTCATTAGTGTGGAGTTACACTCCACTATTCTTGTAGTTAGATATCAATTGAACTACATGTGTTGTGTGAGTTCCCTGATCTTTCTCATACATGCATTACTCTATATAAGTAATGAGTATTTATGTATTCTACATCAAATTAATTGAATTATCAGAGTAATTCATCATATTTGAGTTATTTATTCATTTCAATTATTATCTTAGATATACAGTTATTATTTATTACTATTACTATTTTATTTCTTATTTATGATTTCTATTAGATTCATTAGATCTTGTAGCTAATTCTAACATGGTACCAGAGCTATCTTGAATCTTTAGATTGATAAATATTCAAGATAAAAATATCTAGATATAGGATAGGTTTTTTTATTTTATATACAAGCACAAATTAGAGATTTTTGGAGAATTTTTGAGCTCACCATTGAGTTTAGAGTACTCGAGATAGTCATAATTATCTACAATTTTGTCTAAATTGGGCATAAGATGCAAAATTGGCAAGGGTTTGATCCAGAAGCACCATGCCCAAATCTGGTGGGTACCTAAAAATCAAAGTGTTTTTGAAAAAAATGGACCTCACAATTATGTTTGAAAGGCATCAAAACCTATTGATCCATATAAAATTTGTCCAATTTGGACACAGTACGTGGAAGGCAAATTTTTTTTGCTCCTAGGAATGGTCGTACGAACTATACAAACCAATTTTTTTTTCTTTTTGCCAGGCCTCATGGATCAGTAGGCAAATTTGAAAGGGAAACTTTGGGAGCCCACTATTTGAACACTGAGAGGTATTTTTAAGTTAATTTGTTTTCATGTTCTTCACTACTATACTTTCATTTTTTTTAGATTTGTCTAGATTGTTTTATAATTCAAATTTTTCTATAGCATCTCTTGCTCATCCTCATTTTTACAATTTCAGAGGCTCATAACTTTCACATACAACCTCGTATTGAAGTCCTATTTTTTTTAAAGTTAATATTTTTTTAGCACAATACATTGGTGTAGAAAGTTTTATAATAAAGTACATATTTTTTGTACTTTTAGACTAGAGGTCCTAATTGAAAATTTTGTAAACTAGAAAAATTATAATCTAGCCTTGTAATTGCACTAAATTATAAAGTGCCAAAAAATACTTTCTAGATGTAATAAAACTAAGTAATTCAGGGGGTTTTGTGGTGTGTTCTATACTTTGATTTTTGCTTTATGATGGTTTATTTCCAAAGGCATCATGGAGAATCCTAAGTTCCCAATATTAACAGCATATAACTACAACACATGGAAATAGAATGCTTAGAATTCATTAATGATGTTAGGATATATGCCTTACATAACAATGCTTCTTACTGCACCTACTGATGCAAAAGAGTTACAACACTTTCTCTTTGAAACTACTAAGGTAATTGGATGCATTCAATTTTACATGTCTTTAGATTTGAATTTCCATCTTGAAAAATATACAACTCCAAAAGAGGCTTGGGATAAATTAGCATCATTATTTGTAAATATATATGAGTTTCATGGTTACCAAATTGACAATGAACTCATTAGTTTATATCCTAAAAATTATGCTATAATACAAGACTACATCACTAAAGTCATAGATCTTAAAGCACAACTTTTTGAATGTAAAATTGATAAAAAAAGATATTCAATTGATTTTCAGTGCCTTACACAAATTAGGTCCTGAATATTCATCCTTTATCTCTAGCTTTCAAACTCATAGGCTCATCTTGGGCACATCATATCAAATGCCCACCTTTGAGGTATTCTCTGAGATTCTAATGGTTGAAGAAGAAAAGTTAATAGTTATGGGTCTAATCAAGTCATCCAAATCTTAAGATCTAATTGTAAGTCAACTTAGCATAAGCAAGTTTTAATATCAACATCAAATATAGGTTCAAGTAAAAAGAAGCAGAATAATCAAAATAAGTCATATAAAGATAAGAATAAAGGGTTACAATCTTCCTCACAAGGAGATTATAAAACCACTAATAAGAAAGTGGATTCATAAAAAAAGACTAGCACTCCTTGCCCTTATTGAAAAAATGGGTTTCATAGTGAATAAGATTGTTGGAAGAAAGAGATTGATGAACTTAAGGGTCTTCTCAAAGATAATGACATCAATCAATCAAAGGATCATTCCACTCCTTTAGATTTAGGGAAGGGAAAAGCTATGGCACTAGTTGCACTGGCAAATTCTCCCAAGTCATGGGTAATTGACTCATTTGTTTTGCCCCATATGGGTTTTGATCAATAATAATTTTTTGAATTAGAACTAAGTTCCTTGCCTCATATTCTCATAGGTGATGATTCTAAGGTAGATGTTATAGGAAAAGGTATAGTTGACATTGATAGTGGTGTATATGAGGATGTCCTCTATGTGCCATAGTTATCAACTAACCTTTTCTTTGTCTACCAAATCACTCACTTTGATACTGGTAGGAAAGTTGAGTTCACACCTGATTCTATATCAATCAAAAAATTAGAGGATAATGCTTTAGTTACAGTGGGAAAAGTTGACAATAATACTCAAATTTATTCATTATCCCACTGTGTGCCTCAGTCTTCCTCTACAACTTTGCTCTCATACACTAATTCAGTGAGTAAGCTATGGCATGAGTGGTTTGGTCATATGAACTACCACTATTTACAATATCTTAGTCAGCAGGAGATGGTTATAGGACTTCCACAAATTCAATTTTTAGGGGTGGTAGGTCATGGTTATGCCTTAGGCAAACATATAGAGGATAAGTTTGATAAAGGGAAGGCTTGGAGGGCTACACAAGTCCTCAAAATTGTTCATATTGATTTATTAGGTCCATTACCTACTTTATATTTTAGTAAAACCCACTATGTTCTCATATTTGTTAATGACTATTCCAGATATACTTGGGTTTATTTTTTGAAACTCAAGAGTGAAGTATTTGATAGATTTATAGAGTTCAAAGCTCTAGCAGAGAAATAATCTAGGTAGTATGTCAAGATTATCCACACAGATAATGGGAGGTAATATGTGAACATAAATTTTGAACAATCATGTGCTCTTCAAGGAATTGATCTTCAGCATTCAATTGCATACACACCTTACTAGAATGGTGTAGCAGAAAGGAAGAATAAATTCTTAAAAGAGATGGGAAGTTATATGATTCATGTAAAATCATTAGTACCTAAGTACTGGGTGGAAGCAATTAATTGTGCTACATATATACAAAATAGAGTTCCTCACAAAGCTTTAAAGGGGATAACACCTCTTGAATCTCAGTGCAATAAGAAGCCAAATGTGCATCATTTCAGATTCTTCAACAATCTAGCATGGGCTCACATACCTTCAAACAAGCACCATGATTTAGAATAATAAAGCCGAACTTGCATATTTTTGAGATATCCTGATGGTAAGGGATATTGGCTCATTGATCTAGATTCACATGAGTTTATTATAGTGAGAAGTGTTTACTTTGAAGAAAGTCCTTCAAACTTGTCTTCTAACATTTCTCATTCTTCTTCCTTAGAAGAATTAGATAGCAGTGACAATGATACTCCTACTTCTTCTACTCATAGAGATGATGAGGTAATACCTCCCCAATAGGGCTTAACAGGTCATGTTCTTCCTCCTCCTCTAGATCCTTGCCCATTGATGCCTTTGTGGGCTAGACAAACTTTGGCAGATGTAGACCCTCTTGTTAGGGATCCATAAAATAGGAGAACATGGTCACAACATGATCTTTCACATTCGTACATTGCCACAGCTTTTGATCCACAATATTTTTAGGAAGCCATAGGGATAGTTGAATGAGATTCAGTAATAGAAGAAGAGTATGACTCATTGATTAGGAACAACAATTGGGATCTTGTTCCTCTTTCTAAGGGAATAAAATTAGTATGATGTAGGTGGATATATCGAACTAAGTTTGGAGCAGATGGAAATATTGATAAGTATAAAGCATGTTTAAATTCCAAAGGTTTTTCCTCTGTGGAATGCATTGACTATATAGAAACCTTTTCACTTGTTTCTAAAATGAATTATATTTGCTTGATACTAGTTATTGGTGTAACTCATGGTTGGGTTGTACATCTAATGGATGTGAAGAGTTCATTTCTTCATGGGGATCTTCATGAGGAGATATATATGGAGTAGCCACAGGGGTTAATTCAGGATTTTTCATTGGTGTACCACTTCGAGAAGTCTCTTTATGGTCTAAAACAAGCCCCCAAGGCTTGGTATTCCAAGATGGACACATTTATTCTCTTAGTTGGCTTCTCATGAAGTCACTCAAATCTGAATGTCTACATTTTATGGTAAGAGGATTCACTAATGTACTTAGTTCTCTATGTTGACAATCTCATTATTATAATGAACACAGCATCCATCATCATTTGTGTTAATATTGTACTTCATAACAAGTTTTTTATGATAGACATGGGCCTATTGCACTATTTTTTTGGGATCCAGATAGCACAGTCTTTTTTGGGATTACACTTTCATATCCCAAGTATGCCATGGACTTGTTAGCTCAGTTTCACATGGTTAATTGTATGCCTACACCGACTCCTTTTTATTTGGAGTTAGACTTAAGGTTCATTGTTTCACTCCCTTGGTTGATGCCACATTATATCACTAGATTGTAGGTAGCCTCATGTATCTGACTCATACATGGCCTAACATTTCATATGCAATTGGCATGGTTTCACACTTTATGTAGACACCATATGAGCTTCATTAGAGATCCACCAAGTGTATTTTGAGATATATTTAGGGCACTATCATATATGGGATTCACTATATAGTAGGTACAGGTTTAGACTTGGTAGGATACATAGATTCTAATTGGGCTAGTGATTATGATGATCATAAGTCCACTTCTAGTTACAACTTTCACTTTGCATCCAACCCCATTTTTTGGTAGAGTAAGAAGCAAAATGCTATTAATATTTCATCTACAAAGGTTGATTATCATGGCACTATTTATGCCACTATTGAGGCTATTTGGATTCAAAATATTCTCACTAAGCTTGGTGTTCTATTTTGGAATCCATCAATCATCTAATACGATAACTAGAGCACTATATAGATCTCAAAGAATCTAGTTCATCATCAAAGAACCAAACACATAGAGATCCATATGCACTTTATCAGGAAGCTGATTAAGGCATAGATCATTGATCTACAATATTATCCTATGAAAGAGTAAATTGTAGATATTTTAACCAAACCTTTTATTGAGAGCAAGTATCTTCACTTGTGATCTCTTTTGGGGGTATAGGACATCAATTCTTCAGGGGGTCTTCTAGACCTTCATTTTGAGGAGTTTTTTTCCTTTGATTTTTCTCCTTTCCTCATATATTTGTACAAAGTACCTAATATGGCTACACATTATCGGGACTCTTATCTGTATAGCCCTACCTAAGCTTCACTTATAGGGGGTGTTGGTGCATTTATTTGCTTTATTGCATTTACTTGTATTTATTATTTATTTTGGTGCACTAATTACTTATTTTAATTAGTTTATTATGTTTATTAATAATTTACACCAGATAGGATAAGCTCACTTAGCTAGTAGTCAACTTGGACACCTATCTTGTTACAGTGGAGTTTCACTCCACTATTCATGGTAAGATAGGATAAGATTTCTTAACTAGTAGTCAACTTGTGTTGATCATTTACATAAGTTGGACACATGTCTTGTTAGTGTGGATTTGCACTCCACTATTCTTGTAGTCAGATATCAGTTGAACTACATGTGTTGTGTGAGTTCCCTGATCTTTATCATGCACGCCTTACTCTATATAAGCAATGATTATTTATGTATTCTACATTAGATTAATTGAATTATCAGAGTAATTCATCATATTTGAGTTATTTATTCATTTTAGTTATTATCTTAGATATACAGTTATTGTTTATTACTATTACTATTTTATCTCTTATTTATGCTTTCTATTAGATTCATTAGATCCTGTAGCTAATTCTAACAATTATAAATTGTAATGGACTTCTAAGGAAAATATGTGTTTTAGAGTTTGACCCAATTACTATACATAGTTTTGGTAATGAATTTAAGTATTTATTTTCAATCTATGTTTCCATGAGTAGACTTTGTTATTAACTAAAATTAATATTTTTAGATTTATTAAGACTTTTACAACATACCACATATTATCTTATACTAACGAACATTTTAAAAGTGTAAAATGTTCTAAGAAGACACATGTTCTCTTACACTTGATATTAAATTTTATGTCTTAAGTTTTAAATCAGCCTAAAAGCTTCCAACTAATGAGAATAACCCACATGGTTATGGAAACTTTCATAAATGCAAAGAATTTATTAAAAAATAAAACTCTTCTTAGCCAGATATTATTAAAGAGTTTATTGGGAATTGGAAATGTGCAACCACTAGAATAAATGGATAGAATTAAAAAACATAAACATAAATGTTATCATGATATTTCCTTCAATTAAATAAAAAAATGGTTTACATTTAATAATGTCATTTGGAAATAAAATACATATAACAAGTCACCCTCATCAAAATAACAAGGTATGGAAGTTGTAAAACTCCTTGTACTGAGGAGAAGAAGAGGTATGAGATAAGAATAGAGATCAGAGGAGGATGCTCTATGTATGATTTTATCATAGATCAAATAGACAATAGGAATAAGCTTTGATAGTTACAGGGAAAGTTAGCACTAGATAAAGGTAAGGTTCAACTCCATCTACAAAATGAACACACTATAAATTTGTATAGTTGTGTTATGTGAGGATTACTTGTAAATTAAATAAATTTATATGTAATTGTACCTTTAATTTTTTAACTCAAGTTTTCATTTTCAATCAACAATTCTTTTTTTAAAATCATTGTCTATAAAATCAAAAATGTAGAGTATAAATATTTATACAATCATAGTTATTTAATAATGCTATTAAAACACATATTCTCAATCAATTATTTAATAATGTTATTAAAACACATATTCTCCATCTAGACAATAGTATATATAATATTATAAAATCTATATATTAATTAAAAATAAATTTAGATCAATATTTCCTTTTAGAATAGGTTGCTACCATTTGGTAATTTGTTTGAATAAGGTAGGATAAAAAAATAAAATTTGTATGCCCAACTAGGTGTTGAGCAACACATGGGTGGAATTGGAATTAAGGCACACCATCTAATTTCACCTCAACATGCCTCATTATGGATTCAATCCTCAAAAGTGATCTTTTATTTCTATCATTACTCCAACATAAAAATAAGACAAAGACAAATACATCCCACAAGAAAAGTTTTTTCATTTTGAACCATGAACTTGTTTTAATTTTTCCATTTTCTTATTTTTGGTCCTTTTTTACACAAAATGTAATTACACGAGTATTATCTAAGCACATATAACATTTATTAATTGTATATAACAATATAAGTTAGACAATGTTTGTGGGATATGTAGGGTACTTAATTTACCCTTTTTATTTATAGCCCATGAAAACTTTAATAATGGTTGTTCCTTTTCCCTAACCATTATAATAATGTCATAATAACAAAATGAATAATTTGAAATCATAATATTTCCTTCTAGTTGATGAATATTAAATGAATATCTATTACAATCTTGTAAATATAAATATATATATATATATATATATATATATATATATATATATATACATATATATGTATATATACATACATACATGTGTGTGTGTGTGTGTGTGTGTGTGTGTGTGTGTGTGTGTGTGTGTGTGTGTGTGTGTGTGTGTGTGTGTGTGTGTGTGTGTGTGTGTGTGTGTATGTATATGTATGTATATGGATGTGTGTGTGTTAGCATAGGTTCCTACAAAACCCATCATATCCAGTTAATATTTATTTATGTGAAAAGTAGATTACAGTCTCAAAATGTAGAAAAAACTAAGGAACTCATTGACTATTCATTCTAAAAATAGTTATAGATTATTCATTAAAACACATAATGATATAGAGCATTCATTATTATTAAATAAGTAAATAGATTCACACAAAATAAAATTCAACTATGCACAAAACAAGTACAAAATACATTCAAAGAAGCATGAATCAAACTATATACTAGTATTTAATCATTTGGAGCTATTTTCCTTTACACCATATCACTATGTAAATACTTGTAATGCTCTATCACTTCGCATTTTGACCCTAAATTTATTCCTTTGAGGGAGTCTTTGTATTAAATAGTGTTTTGGTATACATACATTGGTTGAATACATACAATATGATATATGTTATATAAAATTCTCTACATCACACACTTGTCATTCATTTACCCTCTATGATTTTACATTACTGGGTCTACTACAAACACTTTCTTGAACTTCAATAATTTTCTCATCTCAAGATAAAGTTACAAGAAGTTTACCTAATGTTGGAGATAGTGAAATTGTATATACCGATGGGTTTGTCCAAAACCACTACTTTTGATAATCACTAAAGGTGTTTTTACTGGTTTTCACCTCTTGTGCACTACTTATCCACCCTTTCAGGTTTACAACTAATCATCATACTAATCTACCACCCTTATGATTTTTCAATAGATTGACAAAACTAAGAGGCTTCCCTTTCCAAGTTTTCAACCATCATGTACCTTCACCTAATGTTAATCGCCTTCCCTACTTCAAAACTATTTAAAATTAAAAAAATGAAAAGGGTGCAATACCTAAATTTATGGAGGAATGGAGTGTGTTATTGGTACTAGATGAGGCTAAAAAGTAAGTGTGATCGATGTTGTGTCAAGTGATGCTACTAATGTAAAATATGGTGCTATGGGAACCATGGTAGAAGATGATGTAGCTATAGTGTTAGGTGCTTAGGGTTGTGTCTATGCTACTTTGGCTTCCTTCTTGTTTTGTAATTCTTATATGAGTTTGGATAATGGAATGAATTAAGGTTCATTGACAACCATATCAATTGATATGTCAAGGTGTGGAAGAGATTTCTAGTATTTATTCTAATCGATTAATGCATCCCAAAGCATGTTGATTAAAGTGCATAATGGGGATTGAATATGCATGATTTATTGATTGTTTCTATGATGGAAATGAGAGCCCTATTTAGTAAGTGTTATAGCTGAATATTTTATGATACTTCCTCTACTCTATCTATGTAGAACTAGATCTGGACACCAATGAACATGTTATGAAGCATCTCATTTTTCCATGCAATCATTTTCATCATGAAATTCTATCTTGAGTTAAGAGACTCTTTGAGTGCAACATCCATGTGCTTTGGCATGGACATATGATTTTCCATGATAGTTTTGGCCTTATCTACCTTGGATAATTCTATTTATAACTCAGCCAGTATATCTTATAGTAGTTGCTTCCAGTCTAGCATACTAATTTGGGGGGCTTACTACACAGTAGTGTCCAACACTTGATCATATTATTTAATTAGTTGGAAGAGGATTTGTGTTTAATATTTTTAAGGTTTGTCTTTGTGCTTCGAGTTATTGAATATTTTATGCAACCACCTAATCCTTGGTGAGTTGAGAAAGAAATATAATGAATTATTTTTATTCAAACATCACCTAGTGACCCAAGACTTGGATTAACAATGCTATAAAAGTATCATATATGATCGTGTGGGCCTTGGCCAATCAAACATACAGATATATGTTTTCCTCCCTTAACTAAAATTTTTCATGTTCTATCTCGAGGACTTTTTGTGTAATGGACTCTTAAAATGTGTTTGGTATCTCAACCTAATTTGCTAGTGTTAGCTAGGTCACATCAATTGATGTATCTTGGCTTGTTATGGTAAAAACAAAATAAGTTATAGTAGTTGTGGTTGGGGTTTATTGTTGTTAGATTTTCATAACTGAGAGTGTGAGAGTTGTTTGTCATAGGGTGAGACTTGCACGTCCCATAACCATTGGTTGGTTGTTTAAGGTATTTCTTGTGATGCCTCTTCTTATGTATCTCCAAATACGGATATGATCCTTGTGATGTGCTTGAAGTATGTGTAGAATCAGGAAATGGTTATTGCTTAAGCTCTTATGTTGGATTCATAGGTTGCTCTGGTTACATGGACTTTTGATTATCGACTATAATTTTAGCTTTCTTCTTTATTTCTAGTTCTTTTTTTACTTTGGTAATTAATTTTACCTATACTTTTGTTACCTCTTTTACTTGTTATGTACCTTCCTTAGTAGTTTGATCCTCATTTTGTTTCTTGCTCTATTTTCCCTACTTTTGTAGGGTTTCTCTCTTTATATCTTCCTCTTCTTTGGTTTTTACTTTAGCTTCAACATTATTTCACTACACCTCATATGTTGCCTTACATTATTGTTCCTTTTCATTTCTTATAACTTATTGTTGTTATTTATTTTTCCACTTCTCTTCTTTGTCCTTGTTCTAATATTTCTATGCAACTTCTTCTCCATCTTTCTTATTCTGCATAATAGCTTCTTATTCCTTTTGTTTCTCCTCTACATCTTTTTTCTTCCTTTGGTCTTCTTATTATTGTGTCTTATCCTCAACTTTTTTCTTCTTATTTTTATTTTCCTCCTTTCTATAATTTTTATTATCTTCCTTTTGAGACTTCTCTTATTTTGATTTGGCTTGCGTAGCTTCCTATTATGATGCAATGTCATCCTATTGGGGATGAGATGGGAAATGGGGAGATGGAGGGGATGAAAGGGTAGAATGAATTAGTGAAGTTGAGGGAGAAAATGTCACCATTATGCACCTAATTACTAGAACATTTATATAGTCAGGTGGGACTAGAGAATTTTTCACATGTTTATAAGCATAGATTATCTCAACAAGTTATTATTTTGTTAATTTATCTTCTTTGAATTCAATCTCCCCCACTATTCTTGGTGTGACAAAAGAGCCCATGTATTCTATAATGGATGGAGGCATCCCCGATGTTATGTGTGTTTTGGGTCTGTGCATTAGTTATTTTTTAGGGATAAATTATTTCTTTGTGCCTTGCACTACTTTGGGTTGTGGATTGGCAACTTGTATTGTCAAGGATCTTTCTCTAATTGGTCTTTGGAATATGGTTGTTGTTTGTTTTCTCTCTTCTTCCTCTATGAAAATTTCAACTATGATTGAAGAAATAGGTGTGTAAAAATCAACCACAAATAATTTTGGGATGTTTTTGCACACTTGGTAAGTGTATACATATTTATAGAAGAAAATGTATTTTTCTTACTCCTCTTTATATATATTTGTGCCTATCTTCTAGCAAAGACTTATATAGTTATTCCTCAGTGATTACAAGTTATGAGAAATCATATTCTATAGAAATATTAGACACATTTATGTCGGTGAGATAGAGGTTGGTGTCATGAGTCTTCCCCTTTAGTAGTAGAGGTGGTGTTTCCCTCTATGTTTGTATCTTTATTTTGCCTATAGAACTTTTCATTAGGGTTGTAATTATATATGTTGGTTCTTACTATTGATCTTGTGCTTTTGTTTATGGGTACACCACTAGTTTTTGTGTTTCAAAGGCCATAGATCTAGAGGTGCCACTATTATTTATAATAAGGATTATTGCCTTATAACTTCAGCTTTCACATTAAACATGGTGATGAATAATGTTAATGATATGCATGGTACTTTAGCTAGCCCATGAAGTCGCACCTACATTATATCATGAATTTTGGTGATTTATACATGGGGTGCAAGGTATTATATCACATTGATGGTTACCTTAGGGTGTGGTTTAATGAGAACTTTTACTTCAATCCACAATTTATTTAAGTGGCCCAATTATGCAAAGTACTTCCATATTATGTTCTAAGACAAATTCTACAAGGTAATCCAAGGACAAAAAACTCTATTCATTATTATAAGACCATCAAGAGATTTCCATTGAGTACAACAAAGTAATAATACTAGGAACTGGTATTGCAAAGTCTATGATGTGACTAAAATAATCTCCTTTAATTTGTAAATCAGTTCAGCCACTAAGAACTCTAGCCAATTGAAAATCTTATGTAACTAGATCATGCGATAAGCAATATTGATTGCCCCTTTTATTTTTGGCATGCACTTTTAGTGGTCTAGCAATATCTATATGAAATATAGTTAGACAACACTCACACTATATAATATTGTACTTAATAAAGGGGATTCTCATGGAATATCTTGTGTAGTTTTCTCATGTTTAAGTGAATTAGAGGGCTCTTGGTTTTATACAGGAGGAGGGATTTACCTCATGCTAGAAGTCTAGTTACCCTTGCCATTATTTTTATGTTGATGTATATGGTAACATCCTTAGACAAGTGTATTTACCCTTCATTATACCAACTTATAAGTATCATCACCACTTTGATAAGTTATCCAAAATTTATAATCTTGATCAGTCACTCTACTTTTGACCCTCATAGTTAATGTTGCTTGATTAGGGATCCTAGTTGTAAATATTAGTTGGATCTAGACTAAATAATGTTGTATATCTGGTGTCTACAAAATCAAAGGGGTCGATGTCATGGTATCTTTTATATCTTAATTTTAATCTTATTCCCATCTCCTCTTTTTTTGCATCATTCAGTGGTATGAGGATTTTTGTTCAAATCATTATTGTTATATTGTGATAAAAACTTGGATGTTTTTATGCTCAGGTAAATAGCTCAATCTCATATCACAAAAGGATCTTGTGCTATAAGGAATTTGAGATTTTTTATTCTCTATGTACCCTATGTTTATATAGTTTTGCTTCACTCCACTAATCTAACACTTCACATTGAATTATGCTAAATTATTTCATGCACCATTATGCTCTTGGTTTAAATTCCATTAGTTTTTGTGATGTGACTTTTTCACTTCAATGTATAGATTCATTGCTTTGGATTATGACATTATTTAATGTTATGTACCATAATTATTATTATAAAAATTTCATTTATTGAACATAACCTAAGTTTGACACCCTAAACTACTTTGGGAAAGCTATAATATTTGAAGTGTTTAATCATTAATTGCTTTGTGAGTGCCTATTTTTTCTAGGTCTTGTGTACCCTTTTTCATTGATTCATTCTCAAACTAAGTTTCTTGATCCTGTGTTGACCCCATCTTTACCATTATTCAAATTAATTTTCCATTGTTTTAATGTTTTCCTTGCATACTTTGTGAATTCTAAAAAAAAAATTATGTTTCAATTACCTGTGATAGATATTTCAATGCACATAGCTACACTACAAACTACAAAAAGATAATAAAATAATAAATGAAACATAAACCCTAACTACATGATTCTACTCAATACACTCTCAATTTTTCAACATGAGATTAATATATATCATTGGCAGTAAGGCTTAAGATTACAACCATTTACATGCCTTGGGGGGTATGATTCCTTGAAATTACCTTAGCACTAATGTTCATTGCTATGAAAATTCATGGATGAAGTATTGTCCTTTCCACAAAATAAAAAATTTACCTAGATGTGCATGAAATATGTTATCATAAAATAATATTGGTTGCTCTGGGTAAAACTATTTAGATCAAAGATTGAGATCATGCCTTGCTTTTTAACTCTACTTATTTATTTCATGTTTCCAACTTGATCTCTACCTCATTTCTTCCATGTGAGTTAGATCTAATAACCTTATCTAAAATAAATATTGATCTCATGATCACATTATCAATGTGATTTAAAGGCTTGGAACTATATATTCCATAGGCATAAATTATTTTATTCCATACCCTAACTAGAAAGGAGTGAACCTTATCACATGCTTATAATTAGTCTTGTATGCCTATAGGATCTCAGGAATTTGATCCTCCCAATTGTATTTTTGCACATTGAAAACTTTGGTAAGTATCTTCTCTAAGACTTTGTTGGATGTTTTTCCTTGCCTACTAGCTTGAGGATGATAGGTTGTGCTCTTATGTACAACATTATAAATAATTTGTTCATAGTTTTGATCATATTATTGAGGAAGTGAGTTCCTCTATCACTAACCAACTTCATAGGAAATCCAAACCTAATTAAGGTGTTTCTATAAAATAATTTGGATACATCACTAATTTTATATCTTGGTGTTGTAACATATTCTACCCATTTTGTGAATTAATCCATCACATTAACTATATATCTAGCATGACTACATTTTCTTGGTAGATTAATAAGTTCTATAAAATCAATTCCCCATTGCTCAAATTATTATATTTCTAAGATTGGGTTCAGAGGTAGTTTATCCCTTTAATTTAGCCTTCCTATTCTTTGAAAAACTTTTTTATGCTTTGTAACTTTATGCACATCCTAGAATATGGTAGGTTACCATATACCACTTTGTAATATATTCTTGCAGTTGATTATCATACGAAGAGTCCTCTAAAACTCCTTGATGTGCTTCTTCTAGTAATTATGGTCACTCATGATATAGGAAAAATATATGTAACACATCATCTTTACCCATATAATACAAAATTTAATTGATAATGCTAAATGTTATAGCTCGTATGATTTACTACTTTTAATCTTTATCAACATAATGTGTATGAACAACTCATTATTCAAGGAAATTGGCTATGTCCTCCATATTCTATAAAATCATAGAGACTCTAAATAAATGTGCATCCAATGATTAATCTTGAAATTATTTTTGATCCTCACCATTCCTTATTCATATAAATCCCACATTCTCTCTCCCTAGTTTCACATTGATCTTTAACTAAAATTCTCAGAATAACACTAACCACCTAGAGATCATTCCACCTAGCATGGGATTATTTACTAGATGTCACAAAGCTTGGTAATCTATAAAGAATTTAAATGGTGTTGATAAGAGATAATTACTAAATATATGTAGTGAAAATACCATATTCAGGGCCTCTTACTCTATTATAGTGTAATTATTATCTATTGTTGACAATGTTTTACTTACAAACTGAATGGGGTATCCAAACCTTCATCTCTTGGATAAGATAATACAACTCCTATGATGGTTCCTAAATAATTTACATGCACATGAAATGGATTTTTCCAATTATGGAATGTCAAATTAGGGCTATTACTAACCTTTGTTTCAAATCCATAAAACATTTATGATACTCAATAGTCCATTCAAACTTTGTAGCCTTGCAAAATAATTTATCCATTGGGCTAGATATGGTTGCATAACTTTTGTTGAAATTTTGTTAATATATTATATGTCCAAATAATGATCACACTTTAGGAGATATTGATAGAGTTGGCATACTCATAGTGACTATAATTTTATCTTGGTCAACCAAAATACCATCATTACATAGTATGTGACCCAAAAAAACACCAAATAGTGTAAAGAACAAATAATTTTTCAAATTCAAATTGATGCACAAATTTTGGCATCATTTTAACATGATTCTCATCTTGGATAGGTGTTA
Organism: Torreya grandis; assembly: GCA_037957365.1. Lineage (NCBI taxonomy): Eukaryota > Viridiplantae > Streptophyta > Pinopsida > Cupressales > Taxaceae > Torreya > Torreya grandis. Next base: position 1,101,171 of record JARHVA010004094.1, on the reverse strand, counting down.
TTTGAATAAATAAAATACAAGCCAATCATTAAGATATACTTTCAGGAAATCATGGATGAAATCTTTGAAAATGTAGTGACCATAACCCTAGAGAACACAACATGCGAACTATTTAGATTAAAAGGCATTATCTTGAATGCAAAGGAGACTTATTCCATTTTAAATGTGGTTTTATCATAATATTAATCTATAATTAGTATTTGGTGATAGCCACTGAATCCATCTATGAAGGAATAGACTTTGTTCCCTATAACTGAATCTAGAACTTCTTCTGTGAATGGAAATGAGTTGTTAATGAAGACATAAGTTAATACCCCATAACCCAACATACCATGATATCTCCTAAATTTTTGGGTTGTACCACCATTGGACTTACCCATTCTAACTTTTCTAATGGATAAATAATCCTTGCTTCCTACATTTAGTCAATTTCAACCTTAACCTTAAGTTTTATATGATGATTTAGCCTATATGTTCATTTATTAATAGTTCATCTGAACTCTTTGAGTTATATGTGAATATATTCCAATGAATTATATACACCCTTTACTTCCAAAAATGTTTTTTTGGAACACAACTTGATAATCTTGCATCTATTATAGACCTTCTGATATCTCTTACTGTGTCCAATAATCACCCAAAGTTACAAGCTTTAGCACAGACTTGGTACCAATGTTTACTAATAATTTATTTAAACTAATATTTATATATCTTTTTGGCCTCACTTGACATATATTATTGTAATGTCATATGCCCTTATTACTTCTAAATGTTTAAATTACATAGTTGTGGTTTTTCAGCTTGTGTTATGATTTTATTTTTTGGATCGTCTGGCTCTCAATCGAGTTTGAATAAACCCTTCAAATATAAATATTCATAATTTCAATATATTATGTTTTTTTCCATTATCCATGATCCTATTTCAAGGTTTTATGAAAAACTTATCTTTCTACTTATTAGCCTTGTAATTTTTGAGAGTTTTATAGTTGTTTCTTCCTATGAAAAATAGTCATGCATATTGATTAAATTATTTGCTTGCCCATGACATAATAATATTTTTAACTTGTGTAGAGATTTATACACCATGTTATTACCATCTTTAAATACAAAATTTTGAATAAAATCATTTTAAACTTGTGGCCAAGTCTTAGTTTCTTGCTTGTAGTCCTAGTGCAAGTACCATGTTGTTAGAAGAGGTGTTAGTGTTTACCTGGATACATATACCAAATATTTGGGTTCAACACCCTATGAAGACCATACATTAACATATCTATGAATATGTGTTTTAGGAAATTATCCTTCTATGAAAAATGTCCATTGACTTATGACCATAATTTTCATAGTAATTCAGAAGCATCATCCCAATATAACTAATTTAACCTATGTACTACCAATCATGTTGCAATAATACCCTTTAATTAAATTCAATGTAATTAATTATTGATCTATATTCAAAACATGTTGTTATAATATATATAAGTCCCAAGTCCTCATATTTAAAGTATTAAATTAATTATCACTATGTATTGAAAACCATTTGTAGTGGTCACACCTTATGGTCTCCTCTTATCCAATTCAACATATGCATATCTAAATCATCACTTATTAAAGACAAAACTTCCCAAGGTATAACACCTTCCTGATTTGGTTTAGTTTAATCCATATTGATCGGACCCACTTGATATAACAAATCTACTTCAAACCTTGTTGGTGATCACATAGATGGGGACTTACATTCCACTTTATGTAACTTTGGAACTTGTTATTTTGTTATCATAAGTGTAAGTTTGGACTACTCTAATTTATATAACTAACAAAGTGATTATATCTTTGGATGGAAAATTTTGACTTTTCCAATTCATATTGCACTGTGTTTGACCTTTGTGCCAATTTTAAACTAGTTGTCCCTATAGACATAGGGTGAGTCAGGCTCCTTTAGAATGATATAGGGATTATTATTATGTTTATTCATAGGAATGATAATAATATTATCCCCTTGGTGTACCTCTAACTAATTACACACTACATTGATGCTCATCTAACCATCATATATCCATTTTTTCTTGATTAAAGTAAGGTAGTGTGTTTCATATATATTCATATCTATGACTTGGAAGTTAGCTCAAAAAATGAGGTCAACATCTCTAATTTATACATCCTATAATCATATAATAGATTATACCATTATTTAGTCTACTAAACTCAATGTAACTAGGCTTTAAATGAGAGCAAGTTTTCCAATGGCTTCCTATATCAACCAAGGGATCATATTTACCATGTTTTTAAAGTTAAATAGGCATTAAAAATTTCATACCCTACTATTTTGATATCTATTCGATAATAAACATCCCATGGATTCTTGGTCTTAACATACCATACCACATTATCTATGAATTGATGACCTCTTTGTGCATAGTCTAATAGATTATGTAGAATATTTGTGATATTCTATGATATATCTTCATTTCTCAAAGCACTTAAAAATTTAAGTAAATATGCCAAATTAGTAATTACTCCATCCTACCTCATAATGTGCATAATTTGACCATATATTTATGCATCGATGACTACAACATTACCTTCAGATGTAGTTTGATGTTGTATATTATATAATACTTGCATTGTCTGATACATCAAACCCTTTTCCAACCTATGATCAAGATATTTATCTTGTTGCACATTTCTAAATTGGTGAGCTTACAACATATCTAAGGGTGCAAATCTTTGCTCTATGTATTGATGTCAGGTGATCACTTATATGAACACAAGATCCCTTGGTTGTAAATTTACCATATTAACATTTTGCACCAATTTTTCCTTTCTCTACTTTTCTAATATAGGTAAATATTCTATGTGATGTTACCTTAGGAATATACAAAATGCAAAGTAGGCCTATCTTTATAGATTGGTTGTAAAATTTTGTACAAAGTGATTATATTATCCACATAAATAACATATAATCATTTTTCAACCCTATCTCTCATATGGTATATGATTACCTCCTTGGTATTTACCTCGATACCCACATTTATATCCCCCTTATCTATACTAAAAATCCTAAATTTGTTATTATTAATTTTCATATCCTCATTATTATAAATAACCCCACTCATGTTATTGCTAGATATCATAATCGCCAAACTATCTTTTGGGGAGAATAGGTACCCATCCTGACTACTATTATTGGAGTAACCTAATGTTCCTTATATGTTGATACTAAGGAATTAGTAGAGTCCAACCTATTTGGTATTATAGATATTGTGGTGTCCAATCTATGATGCCCTAAAGCTAATACTGAGGTAAGGTTAGTACCCATCTAGGAATATTTTGAGTCATAATTTGTCATCTCTAAATTTGGGATTTAGACCCCAAGTTTCACAATAGGGATTTGGTGTATTGTTACTATGAAGGAATTATTGATGATGTATTCATTTAATTGTTGGAGGGATTTACAATTTTTATCATAATTATTGTTTGACTTGCATAAATTATAGTATAAACTCTAATAGTATTATGTGTATTTTTTTAAGAGATGATATTTCATAGTCACATCTTATACTACATGTCAAATCTCACATAATTCTATTTTGAATTTAGGGTAGTCATTCCTATGGTGCCCTTTTTTTATGTACTATATACACCATAATCATATTTTAGGCTTGTTACTTTCATGTATCTCATCCATCTTTTATAAAATAACATCTATCTTTATGTCAATTTTCATAGAAGGTTATGGACTTTCCCCATAGTTATTTATCTGCTCCACTTGGAGCACAACTACTCGAGCATCTTACTTACTAAGGAACTAAGTTTAAGAAATGAAAAACCTAATCTAAGGTTGTAGGCCTTTTAAAAAACATTCCACCTTATATATATCCTAAAATATAAAGTATTTTAGATTCATGAAATCAAATAACTTGAGATCATAGACCCATACTAATTCTCCTGATGTTTGGTGAATCTCTTTTAGGTCTTAGATTGTTTGATTCATACACTTATTCCTTTTGAATTCTCATATCAACTAGTCTTTTATATCCTAAATGCTTGATTTGGTATCATCCCTTTTATACATGAATTCAATATATATGCTTATTAAGACCCCTATGAGATACCACTTTTTTGCATCATCTATATTTACACCTCTAACCTATCATTTCATCTTATAGGTTAATAGGTACTATTTGGGTTCATTATACCCATCATATGGTGCCAAAGTAATAAAAACTCCTATAGTGAGAACCATGATTCCTATGCTTGTCCCTAAAACCACTAGCTAATGTGTATTAGACTTTACTAGTATCTTAAAACTTATTGTAATCTAATACCCAATCTCAGTCAATTTCTTCTTATCCAACACTTTTATAGTGTCTTCACTATATTTTCTAAATTCATCTATGAAATAGTCAAACTGTGTATTATATTTACTAGCTTTGTACACTTTTTATTCTTTTATATGTTGATAAATTAGGCACAGGGGATGTGTACCCTTGAAATGAATGATCCTTGTTTGTGACTATTTCCTCATTTGAACTTGAACCTAATTTTATCATATTGTTTAGTATAACATCTTCAAAATATTACTCCTCTTCTCCAGACAATATTATCCCTTGTAACTATGATCTAAAACTACCTTATAACTAATCTAACTCCTCTACTCTATTTTCACTCTATTCCATCTTATATGAATCCCTTTTTAATATATATCCTCATATGTGTCTTTTCCTATTTTAGGCCCTCTCATTTCCTCATCTCCATAATATTAATAATCTCTAGCTCCTCTCTGAGCTCCCATTCATTATTTATCTTCTAAACTCTCTACTCTACTCCTACTCGTAATTATATTCGGATTATTCTATTTATTTCATATCTTCTATTGTTACAAGTTTCGCTTTAGCCCAAAAATTATCTTCTCATTTTATTTCTCTACATCCTCCATCTTCTAGGTTCAGGGCCAAGTTTATCCTCTCAATTTTTTCATCATTCACTTCTTCATCGCACACATCACCATGACACACAAAGTGACTACTCCATGTTAGCCAGGATAAACACCATGCCATTTTCCATAATCAACATTTTAGTTAAAATAGTTAGTTATTGTATAAATTTTCCTCTAATACCTCTTATAAATAAATCCTATATAAATTAGAATGCAATTTACCCTTACATGAAAAACTTAGTGATATATCCATAAATGGTAATATTTATCCAATGATATATTACATGGGTCACTCAGTGTCTACATTTCATATAATTTCTATATTTTCCATGATCTACACAATGTTATCTATCACTCTTAACATAAATTAGTAGCATTCAATTCTTGACAACCATGTAGCTAGTAACCCAGGTAATTCACACCAAAATATGTCATATATTTTTCCATGTATGTTCTCATTTATAACCTCTCTCCAAGAGCTTCCTATTATCTTTGCCTCCTCTTCTAAAAATTTATGAATCCTCTCATCTAGCCATCAATCCAAATATATTTGTCTTGGTAACCATCTCAACATGTTTTAAAACTCCATGCTCACTGCACCATTGTTAGTAGAGCTTCCTATAAAACCCATCAGATAATGTTAATGTTTATTTTTGTGTGAATCATATTATAATTTTTAAATGTAGAAAAAACTAAGGAGCTCATTAAGTTTTCATTTTGGATAGAGTCATGAATTATCCATCAAAATGTAGGTTTTATAATACAAATCATTTAGTATTATTATATAGGTAAATAGATTCACCCTAAAATAGAATTTAACCACACAAAAAATAAGTACAAAAGAGATTAAAGAACCATGAATCAATCTCTATATTAATCTCAAATCATTCATAAATGTTTCCCTTTACACCAAATCATTATTTAAAGACTTATAATGCTTCATCGCTTCACATTCTGACCTTACATTTCTTCATTCAAAGGAGAACTTTCATATTCAATAGTCTTTTGGTATATATGCATAGGCTGAATACATACAAAATGATATACATTACACAAAATTCTCTACATCACACACTTGTCATTCATTTATGTGATTATATAGTCCTAAGTCTACTACCCAACTAATTATATATTAAAAATTCAACTTACATGACCCAACTATTAACCAGGCCCTAATTTAATAGGAGTATGGTGATATTATTAAAAAATCCATAATCTTAAATTTTCACCCTATCTATCATGTTAACTAGACTACTCACTAAGGCATTAGATATAAATTAGGTGTTTCACCTTCATTAGGACTTCATATAACCTCAACTCAAGTTTTCATTTTCTCCAATCTTCATGAGGATATAGTGAAACATGTGAGTTTTAGTACACCTTCACTCAAGCATGATATCCTTGAGATTTATTCAATCAATTATGAGAGTCTTGACCACTCTTTTAGATTCAAATGTGTCCTTTCATGCATCATTTATGAATATGGCACTTAGTCACATAAAAACATCTTATTCTACCATATGTGTTCATTTGGAATGGATTATATATTAGTTTTGGTAGCATCATTAGTGTTCTTTGTGATGATTTTACCTACATGGTACTTACACATTTTAGTTAAATTATTTTGTATACTTTTCATACTTCTTAGTAGTACTCCCTTTATTTTGAAGAAAATTTAATGGCCTTTTTAACAGATAGATAGTCTCCTTGAATGGATTTATTCTCATGCATATAGTTTATTACATGTATTTTATGGTGTTTTTTGGGATATATCTTGTAATTGGACTAATCTATAAAGTGTTATGGTGGGTTTGTTTTTTTCAACCTTCTCTACCTTCACATGTATGTGTTTTATCTTATACCCTTTTGGTGTAGTCATGGATCAGGTTTTTAATGAAGATAAACTAATATATGCAACCTAAGATCCTAACACACAATCATGATGACAATAACTTAAGAATATTTGATGTCGTATTCAAAATAAAATTAACATTATTTTTTTAACCAAAGTTACAGCTATGTTATAATGTAAGGTCTCCAAGCAACCTCAAATATTTAATAATTTACCCTTAAAATTATATGAAAGGTGGACTCTCTCTCTCTCTCTCTCTCTCCTCTCTCTCTCTCATCTCCTCTCTCTCCTCTCTCTCTCTCTCTCTCTCTCTCTCTCTCTCTCCTCTCTCTCTCTCTCCTCTCTCTCTCTCTCTCTCCTCTCTCTCTCTCTCTCTCTCTCTCCTCTCTCTCTCTCTCTCTCTCTCTCTCTCTCTCCAACCATCCTCCACTTCAAAATTTAGAAAAGTTTCCTTATTGCTACTTAGCCATTGAATGATCCATTTGGTCCCCTATTTATAAACTTTTAAAATTGATATACCATAATCCTTGGCCAATCCCAACATTGTTTTATCACAGGTTAAGGGCATCATTTTTCAAGCATTCTAAGAAAAGAATTGCTAGTTGCATTCATATGGTATTCCCTAAATGGATAACTACATAGGTCTAAGGCCTTTAGAATATGTAGGTAATACTTAGTCAACAAGGGTTTTTTTAGGATAGTTCAATAATTCCCACATCCCTTTTTTCTCATTTTGTTGATCTCTTTTATGTGCTTGTGTCAGACTAGGGCAATGTTTTTATAGGTATTTCACACATCAAATTGAGATTCACATAGAAATAGGTCACCTACAAACCTAGGAAAATAATCCCAACTTTTTAATATCTAATTGTAAAAAATATAATAAATAGCAGTGCATATCAACCTTGTTCACCTTATGCGGCCTTTGTCACATTATACATCGAAGTATTGTATTCTAATGCATTTGTGTTCATATGTTATTTAAAGTAGTTGTAGCTCATGGGAAGTTATTACAATTTAAATCAATATATTTGCAAGGACAATTTTATAACCCTATCCCTAGTTTCTAATTTTAATAATTTATGATTTCTATAAATTTTCTATACCTCTGCATTTACTCTATTTTATATTACTTTAACTTCTAGATCAAATTTCAATAGTTTACATTTCCAAATATAATTAATTGTAATTCATAATTAATTTTAATGTAAATGATAGGTGTCATTAAAATCCATTATTAATGACAATAATTACTGAGAAAAATAGTTTCATGAATTATAAATACTCAATAATAAGCATATACAAACTATTGAACATTTAAAATTGTATCAAGATTGTATAAAAAGATCATACCAAAAAAATATTTGTAATCATGAGTTTAAAATTAATGGGTCCATTTGTGGTTACTGAAAAAGTGGGTACATCAACTTATTGTCTGACTACACTTAAAGGGAAACCTTTGAAAATTACTATGAAAATCATGCACTTACATCAATATTATACATAAATTGATCATTCAAAAATGTCAAAAATATGAAACAAATTTAAATATTCTAAAAATACAAGAGAATTCTACATATTCTATATAAATAAAATATTAGGACCTAAGAATGACATGAGTTGTTAGTTTTACTTCTTTAAATATGTTGTTTATTCACATATTTGGTAGATAGCATATTATTTTCATACACACATTTCACGAGGTATATAAGTGTGATGCAAGATAGACATGTTTTAATTAGATCCTTAGGTGTTAGATTCCATTTTACCTAGTGACCATGCCCTTGCTTTGGGCATATTCTTCTATAGGTTACATTTATTAAAAGTTATATTTATCGATGACCTCTCTACCATGTTCAGATACATATCTTACAAGTGTCTATATAATTACTCATATTGTACATTGTGCTACATGGATATTCTACTTTGATATTATGTGACTTTGATACATATGGATAGTGTAGGTAAGTTTTCAATTGTTCTACATTCCTTCGATGTTGTTACTTCTTGCATGATAGGCTAGATATTGTTTGCTTATTGTGTGCAACCGCTTGGTCTTATGTGTGTGAGATATTTATATCCCTTGTTTGTGACATACTTAAATTATTTTATTTGGGTCCCTTGGCCTTATTTATTGTCATATATTCATGTCCATTAAATGCAGCCATTTGCCTTATTGTGTGACATTATGTGTTGTGCTTATTGTGTTTGTTGAGCTTGATTAATAATGTCATGATGCATATCATGCACTATTACTGTGTAGTTTAAATTCAAATATTTTTACTTTAATACACACCTCATTGCTATATCTATCTATACACGACATTTATATGCCTCGTATTACTTGTATTTCATACATGATTCAATGAAAATTACATTACTATAATGGCATAATGTTACATGATTATATCTTTATCACATGATACAGTTAATTGTTCTTTGAGATGAGTGACTTAAAAGATACATCACTCATCTCAAATGGGGGGCATTATAATGGGCTTATCTTAGATATCCAAGCCCTCATGTATAGACAAAATCAAATTTGGGAAAAGATACAAGTTTTAAAGAATCAAATAAAAATAAAAATCAAAGTTTAGACATTATATAGGTTTCAAATATTCAAAATACACATTCCAAAGAATCAAAGTAATTCAATAATCATATTCTATGATAGAGTACATGTTTCAAAGATTCAAATTAATTCATAAACTAGATACGTGGTAGATATTGGTACATTGGTATAGATTATGGGGGCATATGACATGCATATACACTCATTTTAAAATTAATTGACTAAAAATTCATACACACTTGAATGCATATTCAAAATAGTTACAACAATAATAGTTACATGTTTCATATATAGTTACAATTGAGCATATAGATGCATGCTAATATATAAATTTTGACATATATTCAGGGGATGTGATACTTTTTCATGCACATATATATTTTTTTCAAAGTTTAAAAGGCGTGATTCTAGTTCATGCACATATACACCACAATATAGTTTATAGATTCAAAGGCAAATGATTTTTATTCAAATATATTAGCACTGAGGTCATCATGGGGGAATGAATATTCTTTATTCTCTTTTGAACATGCAAATAAAATATATATTTGTTTGTAGTGGCATGATTCATTATATCACAGTTAATGTAAATTCACGTCTAGTGACACTCAATGGCCTTGGCATTACTTCTATCGAACCCATTGTGTGGCTCCATATGTATCTTTCCAACTCAAAGGCTTGATTAGTTATTAAAAAATTGGACTTGATCACTCACAATTTTCTAATGGTTCAATATGAGGAACCATCTCTCCAAGTGCTTAAACAAATGGGCATAGTTCTCTAATGCTTCATCATCATGTATAAGTCATAGGGAAATATGGTTTCATTTATATATAGGTGTTCTCTTTCTTTTATCTCTATTCAATTTTAAATTTTCAAAGTTTAGACTTTTCAAATTTTCAAATATGAACAAATGACTACTTTATGTGTTGTTTCAAGGTTTGCTAACATGAGTGTCCTGCACAATTGGAGTATCTGATCAAATATAATGTGTAGAACTCAAATTTAATTAACTATCCTTTACTCTAGAAATTTATTTACTATAATAAAGGGTGGGAAATGTATACACCTAAATCTAGTCATATGTACTTGACAATATTAGTTTTTTGCACATCTTAAACCACTTGACTTGTGCCTCAACACAAGGCTCTTATTTTCCATTCTTTTAAGCCATTTATATATATGTGGTTTTAACCCTTTTTTAACCATTACTAATACATATAATGTTCCAAATAAATACTAAAATCTTGTTATATCACTCACAAACTATTGTAAATCTTAGGACATCTATCCTTGATTATTTGGGATAGGTCTTCCCTAGGAAAAAAAATTGCTTTTACATACCTTTCCACATAGATAAGTCTTGTCCCCACATTAATTAATGACTTATTTTAAATATTTAAATATTCATTTGGGTATTTTCACACACTTTTCAAGGTCATCTAAAGGAAATTGCCAAAAAAAAATCACTATATATTCAAATCAAAACCTCATTTCAAAGGGGATTGATCTCTATCTAACCATCTATATTTTCACTTATGCACCTTGAAAAAAATTTTCCTTATTATTCCAAAATTAAATATCAATCACTATATTATTCTCAAATCAGGTATGAATCACCTCAAATTAATTCAATAATTATCATTATCGAATATAAAATTCAAATTTATAGTTGCATACATATAGTAAATAAACACAATTGCACAATCACTCTGGGTGGGAGAACTATGTGTGGATTGAATCCATCTTTTGAGTAGATAAATATGTAAGCAATGTTAAATAATGAAGGGTGTGATTAGGTTCATCTCATCCCATTATGTTTCCCTTCCTTTTTTTGTAGGTTTCTATCTCTCACAAAGACCCCTAGGGTTTCCAAAGCAAAGAAAAGGAAAATAATGATCTTTGTGTGGCACAAGCAAAAATCAAAACATCTCAACTCACTTAATAGACATAAGAGTATAAGGTGGAATATTCATTATTTATTCATTTTTAATGAAAATAACTCTACAATCAAAGGACATTATGGGATTGTATTTTTGTCAAGGGAATGGTCTTGTCTAGAAGCATTTTTAGACCCTACTTCTAATATTGAACAGTCATAGTCATGTCTCATCTTTATTTTTCATTGTCAGACATCAGTCACAATCAACCAAAGATTAAAAAAACTAATTATCTTTTTTTTTGTTATACTTACTATTTTTCACACATGTCGCTTGTCAATTTCAATTTCAGTCAATTTTACTTTACATTCATATTTATGCTTAGATGTCATATATTAAAATATGAATAGATATATCAAGTTTTACATCTATTAAACAAAAATTCATTTGTTAAATAAAATATATAGTAAAAAAATTAATAAAATTTTCAAGGCTAAAACTTATGGGATTGCCTTTTAACCTAAGAGTGAGGCCAATAATATGGTGAATGTTGTAGAGAAACCATATAATATGATAATATTGTCTCAACAAATGAAGTGTAGTAAATTTACAAGAATAAGTAAAATTCCACAAACTGTGTTAAATATATTTATGCAATGTAATATGATCACATCACCTCTTATTATATAATTGGATCTTCAAGGCTAGTGCCTAAGTATTATGATACCAATGCATTATGTGAATATCATATAATTATACAAAACTATTTTAAAAAATGCATTTCATTGAAATATAAGATCCAAGACCTAGTTGTTGATAGCAATGAAATCCAACTAAAGGAAACCAAAAATAATTTGAATGAGTTATTGGATCCACCAAAATAAAACTTGACTATATTTACCAACCCTAATCTAAACCATATTAATCAACCAGACTATAAAGTGATTGTTCATACGATAGATGGGAAATACAAAAAATAACCACCACAAGGTCTTAATTATTTTACACTCAATCAATTTATTGGTGTGGTTTTAAACCTTGAATTTTTATGCATTAGGAAACTCTAAGAATGGATAAGTATGATGATGTTTTTGTGAGACTCATAGGTTCATGCTAAGAAATATTGTAATGCATTACAAAATATGATGCATAGAAAGGAGGATATACATATGAAGTGTGACATGCATTATCTGGGTTAGATAAATCAAACTTTATATGAGGTAGATATAGTCTTGAAAGAAACACAAATTAGATCATCAATAAATAAAAATCCAACAAATGGTAAGCACTAAGAGAACAATCATGCAAACAATTAAGGATCACTCCTACATAGAATAATATCTTTTGGAATAAACACATAAATTTTGAAGAATAGATAGGTGGAGGATGATTTAGTACTAGTTCAAATGGTACAAGGGGTTCCTAGGTACAAATAAATAGACCTCTTGACCTTTCATTATGATTATCTAGAGAAGTTACGCATTTAAGTTTAGATATTTATGAGATGTCACACGTTTTGAAAATTGTAATCAAAGTGAAGATGAAACTTGGTTTTAGAAAATGTAATAATCCTTGAAAAGAAAATGTAAATGTTGTATAGGTTTTATGTATCAATTTATTATGATCATCATATTAATTAAGGTACTATACATGTTGATTATACATTGTATGTAAATGGTTAATGATAATTAAAGGATTAGTTATTCTGAGTGATGTGTGTTATTTTTAGTGAATGTTTGGGTTTGAATGTGTTTTTATAGTTTATGTGTGATATATTCATATATTATTATATTAATTTGTTTCTCAATATTATATTTTTATGCGTAAATTTAGAACTTAAGTCTTTAGGCTTAAGTGATATTCTGACACTGAGTATTCACTATTTATTATGCATGATAGGAGTTGCATAATAGTAAGTAAGAGATCATTAAAAAGCACAACATTTTGGTTTCATTGTTTGGATCCTATTTTTAATGATTTTTTATATTAAGAGAGAATTTGTTAATAATTTATGTATAATAAAACAAATTGTTCATTTGAAAATCTAGCTATGGTTGGCTAAGCCTTACGTCACATAAAGACTAGGCATAGTGAAGCTAGAGATGAGATTGACTTAGTGTAAGGAAAGGTAGGATGGATGAATTTATGGAAAGGGAAGATATAAAATAAATTATATACCTCATTAGGAATGGGTAAGTAACTCATTTTAAAATTAGTGAGGATTGTTGAAAACAAGGAGGGCATATGATTACTTCACATGAAAACTATAATCACTCCATTAAGGAAGAGATGATGTGCAATAGACAATTCCCATGCAAGGATTAAATTTGTGAATATGGATATGAAAAAATAAGGAAGTGTATGGTGATGGATAGGTATTAAATGTCTAAAATTTAAGTTCATATATCACTGATTCTTGTGTGCATAATTGTTTCCCAAGATAAGTTTTCAAAGTTAATGTGAAATTAGAGAATTGAATGAAAATTGTGGGGGGTCAAAGAATTCCTTAAAATATGAATTTTTAATTTTGGTTATGAATGTTATCATACCAAAATGAGGTATATTTTCAAGTTCCATTGGTCATAAGTAATTTCTATGGGGGGGAATCAACAACTGTCACACAAGAGAGCATGGGCCAAACATCTAGTGATAGTGTTAGTACAACTTCTAAAACTAGTAGACAGGCACATCAACATGTAAAATATCCAAAATATACTATGATATGTATATTAATATTTTATAATACTAGGAAATTTAATAATCCACATATAAAATTCATGAGTATGAGATCACATGGCACACAAAATGAGTGATTATGCGAGAAATAAACTCAAGTTAGTTTTCTATGACATTGCTAGATTGTGTGCATACCTAGTACAAAATTTTTTATCCAAGTCAAATTATGGTAAAATTAAACCAACTCAAGACTACATTATTTAGGAATTATATAATCTGAAGTTTAAGTAACAAGTAATTTTTGCACACAAAGATATTGATAAGGATGCAACAAAGAGTGTATGCGTATATGATGTGTAATTTAAGAAACTATTTTCTATGTTTTAAGATGAGATCCATCCATGTAGTACATGTGATGGTTTTTATAGGATAATTTTATATATTTTTAAGATATTTTACCATGAATTCATTTTTTGATGCAAGGGAAGCATTAGATCACATGCTTATTAAAAAATTCATATGAAACTTTGATACCAAAGTGAGTCTCTTCTTAGAGGCTCAAATTTTAAACATGATTATTTAGATTTAAATGTTGTTGGTGAATAATTAATATGACTTGTATAAAGGAAAATAATTCATAAATTATGATATTTATGGGTATATAAATAATAACTGCATATGTAAAATAGTGCTCATTGTTTTTTATCATGAATTGTACGAGGGGCACAAAATGAAGAGTTGTGTGTTGGTTCAAATTTCTAAAAGTAATTTGGTGTAAATTCAATAGGCATATTCATTACATGTTAAATTATTATGTCATTTATTATATATAAAAAGTGTGTAAGGAATGGAATTCAATTATAAACAAAAAAATAATTTCTAGCAAAACCAACAACCTTAGCAAGGAAGGGTTATTGTGGAAGGAATTCTAGAAGATTGTAATGAGATTACTTAGATAGATTAAATCACTTAAAAATAGTAAATTTAAATGAGTTTATCAACAATAATGTATCTCAATAATAATATTGGAGTAATCATATCCACACCAATAATTGATAGTAAAGTAGAATACTTGATAGATAGAACTAAGCCACTTCGATGGGGAAACCTCCAAAAACATGAAAATGAGAATATAATTAACAATATAATTCTCAAGTGTTAAACACCACCTCCTATATATACTCTACTTAGGCTATGGTTAATCCATATTCTAACCCTATTAATCAAATGATAACATAGAAAAATGTGATAATATAGGATAAATAATTGTGTAGGCCATAAGTTAGTTACACATATACCTAGACATGATATAGATTAAGGGTATATCATGCTTATCCCATTCAAAATATAATTTCCAATATTGTTGGAAAACTCACATTATTTCTTCAATATTTCTTCATCCTCCCATGTTGCATCCTCGCTAGTGAGATTATTGTACTTAATCAAATATTTAATAAGCTCTCTTGTGTGCAACCTTTTAGTGTGTCTCTAAATGATCTCCTCCAGTCCTAGAATGATTATGCCTTCCTCATATAGTTATAGTAACTCATTTTTGTTTAAAAAAACTCAATCTAATTACCTTTTTCAATAAATAAACATGAAATACTTGATGTATGCGAGTAGAATGGGGTAGCTCCAACTTGTATGCGACACTACAAATTTTCTATAGGATCTGATAAGGGTCATAATACTTAGGAGAAGTTTTTTATCATTTTTTACTATTTTATGGAAATTTATTATATGGTTATAGATTCAAAAATACCCAATCACCTACTTCAAAATGTTTCTCATTATAGTGTTGATTGTTCACTCTATTTTTAAATAGAATGAATCAATTTAAATAGCAATAAACTATTGAAACTAGTATACAATAGTGTAAAATAATATACAAAATCTTCATGTATGCTATAATATTAAACTATAATTATAAATATATAATTATATTGAAGTTGTTTTTTGGATGACTTTGGAGGATGTCTGTTGATTTAGAATTGATCATATCAATCTCTGAATTATATTATCATTAAAATAAAAAAATTAGAATATATTAGGATAAGTTTGCATTAAGAAGGAAATGTCCATAAACAAGTCTGCATTAGGGGATAGGTCTATATCATGGAATTTTTCATTGACTACATGTCATCCTTATTAATTGTATTGATGATTTTTTATTTGGATCTCATGCAGTTGCCTGCAAGGGTTTCTTGATTTTGGGTGAGGCCTGAATAGATGCATGGAAGACCTACAAAATTGAAGTCCTAATCCTCCACAAACTAAAATGAGATAAAATTCAAAATGGATAAAAATGGTAGAAGTGGAAATGGCTGAGTTATCCTCAAAAAATCCTTTGTTGATTGAGTATGTCATGCATAGCCCAAAAAGGCCATAGGTCAATGTAGCTCTCCCTTTATGGAAGAGTATGTAATATGTGATGAATTCAATCAAAATATTGATTAGAATGCTTTAAAAATATATTCCCTTGACCTATAATGAAACACTATTAAACTTGTCCTATGACTATAAGAAAGTAACAAAATTGAATTTGGAAAGAATAGTACTCTTTTTCTCACTGTAGAATGCTTTTGAAATTGGGTTTCTAGATGGTTAATTGAGAGGCCTTGATGTGAATTTATAGAGATATATTTGGAATATTTTCATTATCCAACCTTATGTAAATCACAAGAGAGCTGCTATGATGCATATAAAATTCAAAAATTAACTTCTAGAACATTACGGATAGATCTGCATCAAAGGATAAGACCAGCCTACGGACTTGTCTGCCTAGTGCAACTTGTCCAAAAACTTATGAAACATGCTAACATGAAATGATCAAAAAAATGGGGATGTCTAAATTATTTTATAACTATTTTTAAGATGGTGATATATATTAGTGAAGTATTTCATATAAATTTTAAGTTAACATAATGGTGAATAGGCCAAAGAAGGTAAGGATGTCAAGGACAAGTATTGTCAAGAATTTATTGGTTAAATTTCAATGCCTACATTTACCCCCCATTTATTATAGTGATTCATTAAATTAATAGAGTAAAGGAAATGTAAACATGAGTGTTTATACACATTGTCTTTGTCATGGAGAAGTTCATTCCCCTTGTTGAGGTATGTGGTGAAAGTGTTAAACATGTGGCAAATTGAGAGTGATCAAGTATCAATTTTGAACAATCAATGAAGATGCTTAAGTTGTAAATATTTTTGAACATTATAATCCTTATAGAATACTCTATAATGATTGAAGATATGGAAACCAACAAAGTGGTTTGGTAAAGTGTAACCAAGATGTGGAACATTACTAAGCTCAAACATGACTCATTTGTTGAACTTAAACTAAAAGGTGAAAACTAGTGCATAGCTCACTAAAGTGCAACTAATATGTGGAGTGTCACTAAGCTCAAATGTGGTTTACTTGAAAAATAAGAATCGTACTACTACAGATAAATCTAGATTAAAATTTTAAATTCTTGAAAGTTTGAAACTTGGAAAAGAGAAATCTAAATTTTGCTAATTAGTATATTGGACATGAATGCATGCCCCCTATACTATATAGAGTACCAATTTGATCTTTTGGAAACTATTTGAAATATTGTAACTATTTTTGCAAAAGTGTGTTTGGGCTCAAGAAGTTGTGAAGTGGAGTGCATAAGCAAGGTAAATGCCCCCATAATCTGAAAATTCTATTTTTTGCATATTATAAACAGTAAAATATGAAATGTATTTCTTGTGAAAGCTTGTAGATAAGCCCATTATGATGCCCCTATTTTGAGTTGAGGGAATTACCTACAAATCACTTGTCTCAAAATAAAAAGTGAGAGAATTTGTGAAAGATATAAGCAAGTAATTACATTTTGTATATTTGAATTGTATTAGAATCTTAGATATGTAACATTTGAAGTAGATGAAAAACATGTATATTGTATTACATCATGTAGTTTGAATATAGCTTTGAAGTAGTGTATGAATAATTTAAAGAAATTACAAGTGTTAAATATGTATTATAAACATAATATGTTTAAAAAATGAAACATTGAAGCACATAGTTAGTATGTACATGATATGTATCAAGCAATCGTAGATATATGTAATAGATACGTAGTATTGCATGATAGGAATCATGGCACCATATTAGCTATTAATAAACATGTAAGCAAAGTTGCACAATGTCATGCAAAAAGGTCCAAAGGCCACATATATGGGACATGTAAAATTTCATAGAGAGTTAGAGAGCTTGCATAAATACCACACATAAGGCCCAAAAGTTGAATATAAGAGACATACGAATGTCTCAAAAACATAGTTGGCTAAAGGCCATAACATATGACATGATGATGTCATACAAGAAAGAGGGTTTATGTTGAGTGTACATAAATCTAAGGGTTATATTCAAAATTAAGAAATGTAAATCAAGTCATGTAATAAAGTAAGCTTAGAAAAGAATCATAAAAAAAAAATTGATCATATGTCTCTATTTCCATGTTAGCAATTATCATATTCATCATAACACATGTAAAGTCTGAGGCAAAATAAGACATTTTTTCATTATAACTCAACATGGAAAATAGGTTGTGGATATATACAACCTATAAAAGTTTTCATATAGAGTGATGAGATGCCCCTAATTAAACAAGGTTGTTGGGTAAAAGATTGGCCCAACATCCATATAAAATTATGTCTTTAGCTTGAAATTTGACTAAAATTTGAATATGCATTTTATTTTATGATTAAAAAAGTTGTATAATGGGTCCTTGCAACTGTGTTGCATTTCCATAGGGATAAGTTTGTAATAGGAATATAGGTGCACATTGAGATGTTTTCTGACTAGTGTGACTTTGTCTTGATTGATTGTATATAGAATTTCTGATTAGGACTTCTTCTATATATGATTGTTTCTTGGTTTTATAGAAATATGCCATGTTTCAAACTTAGATACATTGTGATAAGCATTGTGTATTTAAAAGGTAATGAAATATATTATGTACTGACATAAAGATAAATCACATATGCAAAGATGTTTAAAGGCCCTGATTTTAGATTTTTGTAAATATTTTGATTTTTTTTAATAATATATGAATGTTTTTGTATTTCGACATATTTGAAAAGTAATATGTGCATAGGTAAAATTTGAAAAATATTTGGAATATAAGGTAAGCAACAAGGTTTTTAAAATAGAAGAAAGAGGGGGAGATTTAAACAACCCTCAATAAGGTGTTGAAGCATAGCACAACAAAGAAGAAATAAAATTAAATGTCCCCAATGTAAATGTATATGTAGATAGATGGCAAGCATGGCCATGTGACCTCATGTAAAAATAGATAGTTGTGATTATGAAAGTACAAATGAGAGTTGAAACATGTTTAGATGTGTAATAATGAGAAAATGAGTTGCCTTGAAGGATTTGCATTAAAATCTTAGTAAAATAATTACCTTAGATTATTCAAATTGGATTGAAAAATACAAGGGAACAAGTGCCCCAAAATTAAAAATAGAGTCAAGGGATAGAATAAAATTGGATTAGGTGTAGAAAATAAGCAACAAAAGTAAAGAGCAAAGAATCTATGTACAAGTAAGGGCTACTTTAGGCCAATGATTTCATCAAAGGGGTATCTACATGAATATGGATGAGGATGAGATAGGTATAATCACATACATGATGTAAAGTAAATATTATTTATAAAAAATAAGTGTCGATATGCCTATGAGTAATCAGAATCATACCAATCTTGTGTAGAATCAAAATCATAATCATAAATATAATCATTATTGTAAGAAAAATATAACTTCTTATGTTGTTCTTGAGATTGTGAGATGTCATTTTGATTGTAAACTTGTATTTGTGTATGATAAATTCATTGGACCATAGATTGGATTTGTTTTTTTATTATGTTTATCATTGTTAGGATCTTACATCTTATCTTAAATTAGATAATGTTCATGTTTCATTGGTTTAATATTAGAAAGAGAAATGATTTTTACTTTAACTTCTTGACTTAAAGGTGTAACCATAGATTTTGAAGTATTGACCTTTTTGTTTTTACTCTACGCATGAAGTAGATATAATGTTTAATTCCTTAACAACTATATTTGTATTAGTAGAATGTGTAGGAATATTTTGCTTTAAAGATTTATTCATGAAAAAAAAATTGAAAAGGAGCTTTCTTGAATATATTTAATTTGACCTTGCAATGTTTCTTGATGTGATTATGATTTTCATAATTTTTCTTTTTCATCTTATTGTTTTTTATAAGTTTGTTTCCTCGAATTTTGTTTTTTGAATCTTTGATTGCTTTGAATTATGTTTTGGTGTCCAGACTTTTTCTTCGTGTTCTATTTTCACTTATATTTTAGGAGATGAAATATGATTAGGTGGCTTAATAGTTTTATCTTGTATATGGTCACCACTATCAATGATACTTTGTATTTTATTCTTTTATCCTAATAACTATCTGTATGATGCCCATGAAATTTATAATATGCACAATAGTATTTTGATCTTTTTAGAGGGGGCATAGTAGGTAATGCAATCAGATTATTTCAAACCATTTATCTTAGAAGCTAACTTTGAATCTTATTATCCTTTTGCATATTTTTTGAAACATTATGTGTGGATGAACATTAATTATGAGATTCATGTTAGCTAGATGAAAATGTGGATACATGATTAACACTAGCATATTATAGATTATTTTGAAATTATTACTATTTTCAAGAAATATGAAATTTGAGATTAAATATTGATTTTTCTTTGGTAACTCTTATATTAACTTTTGTATAGTGATGATTCAATCTTGAAGGGATTTACAAGCACAAGCCCTAGGTATATTTGATTGAATAGAAACACCATCTAGAGATAGAAAGGAATATGCTCTTCTTTCAAATTAAGAGATTCATTAGCCTTTAATATAATGTTAGTGTGTAAAGGTATAGCATGTGTAACCAAAATAAGAGATGTAACATTATGACTACTAGAATCCTCTTGTTCACATATTTTATTTTGTGAGGGAGAAGTATAAGTATCTTTACAAGATGTATGAATTTTCTCATCACTAAGAAATGAGAGTGGAGAAGCCTTTAGATTAGGATTAGGAGGACATTTTCATCATCACAATAATAATAATAATAATAATAATAATAATAAAAAATTTCATGTTTGATCATTGATACAAGAAGAATAAGGATAAATTATTGTGCTTTCCATTATAGATGACAATAGGGTAATAAGAGAACTATGGCATGGAGGTGCACTAGATATGGAATATAAATAAGGAGAGATGGTCCCATCATTAATAGGGCTTGCTTTAGCCTCATAGAAAGAATAGATATAAGAGGTTGTTTATAAAGAACACCATCCTTAGGAGTAAGAAGCAAACTAAGAGAGGTTAGATAATCCTAACTAGGAAGCTTTTTATTTTGTAAAGTAGCTTCTAAGGAAGAGGGTGAATAAATATTTTGAGTGGGATCCAAGTGCACATACATAGTGGATATTAAAGGGGAAGCTATAGAGGAAACTCTAATTGTGACCAAAGAAGAATCCAAAATTAAATCCAAAAGAGTGTCTAAAGGATATGCCAAAGAGGAATCTAGAGGTGTATCTAAAGATGACTCTAGAGAATTTGAATTAGAATTTGAAGAGGAATTTATAGGTGTGAGCAAATAAGAATCAAAACTAACATCCAAAATATTGTCTAAAGGATGTGTTAAAGAGGAATCTATAGGTGTATTTAAAGAGGACTCCAAATGAAAATCTAAAGGAAAATCCAAAGAGGAATTTATATGTGTGAGAAAAGGTCGATATGGAGATTAATATAGAAGAGAATCTAAAGAGGGATATAGAGGAGTATCTAAATAGGAATCAAAATTTGCAAGTTCAATATAATAATATTCCCAAGATTCATGGAAATCACATTATGCATTACATGTTACATCATCAAATTCATAATCATCCATATATGTTCCTTCCATAATTTTTTACTTATTTTATTTTATCCATTCATCTTTATCATAAATAAGAGGCATAACATGGGTAGACAACAATTCATCAAAAAGATGAATACTACTATCATATCTAATATGACTATCCATGATATATGTAATAAATTTAAATACAAGAAGTGAAATAAAGATAATGCTAAAATCAAGTAATCTAGTATGTCTAATAAAATTGATGACTAAGAATTCAATTCAAGAAAAAATCAAGGATAAGGGGTGATCTAGGCAAGGATTTGAAATATTTTTAGGCTCTCATATATACTTTATCATTCATTGATTAATGTTGGCCCAATGTTTTAGATTAGTAACTATAGAGGTAGAACTAGTCCTGTAACCCACTAACCTTGATTTCAAGAGTAAGTTGAGAGTAACAATCTTGAGTGATATGCTCCTCTCAAGTGTGCCACTATAGAGATTAAAAAAGGGTTCATATTGGTGTAAATAAGGGATCCTAAGCATTTTCAATATAAACTTTAATATAAGGAAACTAAATTCTACATTTAACTCTATACTATGTGTAGAAACTAGAAAACCGTACTAGATGTTAAAATGCCTAAGGATACCTTAGGTAATACTTAACCCTTATTGACCCACTAACCAACCTATCCAATATTGGGCCTAGTTAGCTACTTAGCTAACTAAACTCAATAACTTATTAACAAACATTAATCCACCCCTTTTTAATGCAATTTGAACCTTTCACTCTAGACACTTGATTGTCGATAGTCAGCATAATCATCAATGGTTAGTTTGACCATTTATGTTCATGAATTCACCCTTATAACACATCACCAGTTGTGTGTGAGCTAAAAATGAATAATTAAATATGTTCACCTTATACGGTGCTAATGAACTTCCAAGAATTGAAATCAGCAACCCAACCTACTAGGGAACCTTCTATCCTCCATCTCTCTTTGCCTATAAAAGAAGGGGAGTAAGCGGTGAAAAGGATCATCACAAGAATTCTTACTCATAGGTATTCAATCTCTCCAACTAGCCAATATTCTTCTAGTGATTTACTAATAGCAATATAAACCTGAACCTCTACCAAAATTACTCTTGAGGCAAAATTATTGTTACTCTACCAAAATTACTCCAGCCATCAACCATTAACCACTTAATAAGTAACACGTATAGTTATACTTTAGAATTATTATTTTGGTTTCTCACCTTTATACCCCATCAGACCTTTCTACACCTATCTTCTAATCTCCCATTTTTTACAAGATCCTCAACAGACAATTATCAAACCCTTGACCCAACCTGTAACCTCTTTTTTTGAATACTTTCAAAAATCCATAGAGAACCATCGACAATTACCTAACTACCAATGATCACCCCTAACCGTCGATGGTTACCCAACCACCAATAATCCACTTAACTACTGATAGTCAGCCCAACCATCGATGGTCACTATGACATGAAATAATATCAAGTTGTTTTTAACCCCTTACCCCCAACCAAATCTAACTTTCTATGTTCCTACCTATTCATAGACCCCTTCCTAATTTTTTGAACCTGATCTGATTTATATTAGCATTAGTATTGACCTAACTTTTCTATATTTAGTCATTTTATTTATCAAGCATTCATCTATTTCTTATATTTCATTTTAGTTACTTTTTATTATTTAATGCAAGTATCTCTCTTTTATCATTTTCAACTTACTTGTTATCAAAGAGTGGATTGATAGCCTCCTAACAAGCTCACACTTCTTGGATCTAGCTCACATTAGGTAGTCCACCTAATTATCTTATTAACAACCCCTTTTTTAAGTGATTTATTATCTATAGGTAATCCTTTTGAGATAAAAAGGAGATCTCTAAATTCATCTGGATCATGCACGCATCAACAACTAGGTATTTCTACCACACCCTTATTACTAGTTTCTTATCTTCTTCCAAAATTGATAAATGAGAATAAATTAAGAGAAACATTTTGGCACACTTTGTGACACCCTAGCATCATCTAGGTGCCTCTTTCTTCCATTCTTCTTTGGTCATACAATGAAATCTAAATTTATTTTGGGCTTAAAATAAACTTTTGCATACATTGATTGCTTACTTGTTTTAGTTCATCTAGTAACTTAAGAGAAAATTAATTAATTGTATTTTCACTTTTGTTATCACATACTTTTACCAAACCACATAATCAATCAACACATCAAAACAAACTTGAGATAAGGCCTGACTAGGTTTTCATCACCTAGCAGAAAAACCTTACCCTTTCTCAATAATCCTACTTCGAGGTCATTACCAAGGGGAGAACCAACTCAACTCTTTGGTTGAGTATAAACTTTGAAATGCAATATATATTGGCTAAGCACCTGACACCCTTATTGTTTCAGTGTGTGAAGTGAGCGGGTAGGCCCCAATATCAAGCCATGTATTGATGTTTAATATAGATTCTTCTTTTTGAGCACCTAAACATAACCTAAAACCAACCTTAAATTTCATCTTTAGTACTCGATCTATAAACCAAACTTCTTCTTCACACTTTATAAGGCATAACCCAAAAGTGATCTAAAAATAATCCTAAGTTTTAAATGCACTTTTAGTGTATGTCTGGATTGCCTTGAGATTTTTTTCCTTTTGCTTGCTTTGTGTTTGAGTTGTGAGCTTTCATCATTTCTTTTTTATTCCTCATATATTCTTTACTAGATAACAATTGAGGAATCAAACCCACCAAGAACCACCATCTTCCTCCTCCTCTTCTTCCATGGAGTATACTTCAGATGTTGAGAGTTATCATTATCTTTCTCCCCTCCTACCATGCCTCAGATAGTTTTTGAGGGTGATGCAAATTTTTCTACTTTCCTTGATAACAACCTCATGGCCCTCAAACATTACCTCAATACCTTAGTCCATCGCACCCCTATTGCTTCATTTCTTCTTACAAATCCATATTATGGTATGCCTCCTCTTATAATTAGTTTTACCTCTACCTAACCTTTGATCACCCAAGCATCTTCTTCCAACAATATCCCATCCACTACCACCACCCAAACCCAATCCAACATCCCAACCAATAGCCAAACACCCCCTACACTAATTAAAACCTCCAACATAGGAACAACCTCTTCTCTTCTTACCCATGATTCATACACCATGGGGATATATTCTACCCCTATTTCCACCATTCCTCTTACCACTACCAACCCACCAATTTCCACCCCTCTTCAAAATTTGGTACTTTTCATACCTCCTACTCTTCCACCTATTAGCATAAGAGTTACCACTCAACCCCAACCATCCACCAATGCATCCATACCTCCAAATCAATCCATATCTATCCCACAACAACTACCCATGACATATTACCAATATGTTCCTAATCCACAAAGATACATATCACCTTCTACCCAACCTTTTATGCCCATCAACCCTTATGTGGCACCATCCCAACCTCCAATGACCACATACCAATATGTGGTATCTTCTCAACCTTCTACCACTTATCCATATATTTTTTCCACCCAACTTCAACCAAACTTACTATCCAATTATATATCTTTCCAACCTCAAATAGATTTGGTCAAAATGTTAATGGACAAAATGACCAACTTGGAGTCATCTATCTCTGGGGCCCATAACCTTTTATCATATGATCAAATCTATAATGAACCTATCCATCCATCCACCCCTATCCAATCCTATCCTCCTCAATGGGAAATACCCAAGTTTTCCAAGTTCCAAATCAAGGGGGGGACCAACAACACTTGAGAGCATTTTTTGGTTCTTGCTATTTGATTTCATATGATGATGCTCTCATCCTTACCTTCCCCATGTCTTTATATAGACTATCCTTGGATTGGTATAGTGATATCACCAAGCACTCCATCTTTTCCTTCTCTCAAATTTCTCAAGTCTTTTTAGATCATTTCTCAATCAATATATCTAAAAAGGTCTCTATTACCGACCTCTACTCCCTTAGGCAATTTGATGACGAATCAATTGCCAATTTCGTAGCTAGATGGACAGGTCTTATCAACCAAATTTCTTTATCCTTACCCAAAATTAAGTTGATTGAACTCTTCTCTCAGGGTTGTGCCAAACATATTTCCCCTCCTCTTTAAGTTCAAACTTTCAAGACTTTTGATGAGGCTTTTACCATGGCACAAAAATTAGAAATCTAAGCCATTGATGAGGGAAAACTAAAACTGTGGAACAAAATTTTGAGATTTAAATCTAATGACCCTTACTCTACCAAAACCACCAATCAACCTAACCATCCTAATACCAAATCAAAGGCATACACCAACTCAATTATCCTTAAAACCACTCCACCACCAACTGTCAACCAACCCAACCTAACTAATTCCTCTAATTCTTTTAACCAACAAAATTGAAACTAAAACTGAGTTTCCCCAAAATAGTATACTCTGATTGGGGATTTTTATGCTTCAATTTTGGATAAATTACTCAAATCAAAAATTATACAACTTTCTTGAAAAAAACCTCCCTAATAATTTTTTGCCTCTTTCCCTACACCTAGTTGGTACAATGAGAATGATCTTTGTGCTTTCCACCATGTCATTGGACATGATGTTAGTAGGTGTAATACCTTTAAAAATATCATCCAAAACGTTATTGATAAGGGATAAATCATATTTGATAATCCTAATGCACCCCCAAATCAATCCCTTGACATCTTTCATAAACCTTTTTCTAATAATGCCCCTTCCACCAACTATGATGATAATAAACTTAAATTATCTCACACTCATGAGGTCCATACAGTTAATGTCATTATTAGTGAACCTATAATTAAGGAGACCATTACCTTATCTACCCCTTCATCCATTCCACTCATTTAAGTGGTGGACTCACTCTCTATTCCTTTGGATACCCAAACAAAGGAAGTACCACCCCTTTTCCCTTACTTGAGGAGACCATAAACCTATCCACATCTTATTTGATAGAAATACCAAAGGAGGTAACCATCACTTCAACCACCTCTTCACCCACTCCACCTATTGAAATGGTTGAAATATATACCATTCCTTTAAACACCCAAATAAAGGAAAAAAACATCTCCATCCCTTCATTTAAAGCCATCAAATCTTCCTCCCCTATCTTAGAACCATCCATTCTCTCTTTCAGAACCATCCCAAAAGAAGAGATCACCTTACCTACACCTTCCATGGAGGATACATCCTCCCAAACCTTGAAACCCTCCATCAACAACAAATGTGAATAAACCCTTTCCTCACCTCCACCCATGGGCTTAACTTTTGAAACCAATGACCAAGGGATCGAACCCTTTTAAAATCCTTTTTCTAGATCAGTCCAAAGTCTAGAGTTTACTTCTTAACCAAACCTAGATAAAGCCACCTTTTGGAACTATCTTGGGATCCCTTAACAAAACAAACATGAACCTTCAACCTCACTTACATCCACCATCAAACCTATCATTACCTCAACCCAATACTCAAACTCTTCTCCCTCTAAAATCATAGGGTAACCATCCAACCCAAATCCATCTAAATTTGTCAAATCACATTATGCCTCTCTATCCAAACCCATCAAGATTCTAGGAATAATTCTTACACCTATACTTGCTCACCCATATTTGAAGTTGTAATTAACCCCTTTTGGTCCAACAAATAAAACCCCAACTAAACCAACTAAAAAGGTGGAGCCAATGAAGCTCCCACCTCAAACCAGACCTATACAACCTCCTTTACACTTACCATCTATCTTAGGACCCCATCCTTATACCATCCCATGAGCTCATCCTTATATCAAGAAGGTGAACCCTCCCACAATTAATTATTCCTCATATATTAAACCTTCTCCTTTTACTTTACCTATACCTACTTCGAAATCATCAAACTCCCCATCATTCTTAGCTAATCTATCTACTTTGACCTTCCCATCTATCACCAAAACTTCACCCTCCACCTCCAAATATTCAACCTCCAAATCAACCTTGACTAAAAAATACCAACCAAAACCACCTACCAAAACCCTTCCACCACCTCCAATTTCCATGGAGAAGTGTACTTATAAAAAGGCTCTCACTCCTAAAACCAAAAACCTAACACTCTCCATGCCTTTGATCAATTATTATTTGACCATTCTATAAAGGTTGTTACAAACCTCTTCCTTAACCTTACCACACATTAAACCTTTTGACCCTTCACATCCTAAACCATCATGGTTCAAGGACAATTTAATTTTCTCATACCATAGGACACCTGGACACAATATGGAAAATTGTAAATCTCTCCAAACACTTATCCATAGCTTATGGGATGAGGATGATCTATTATCAGATGAACCTTTCTTGACCCCATTACCAATCCAACCACCAACTCAAACCATATAACATTTACCTACTCTTCCACTCTCATTTTAAAGTGAGGGGGAACTGAAGAAAGCATCTAGCCCAACACCTCCCTTAATCCACATTATCCATATGGTTACCCAATCTCAAGCCCAATAAAAAGATAAGGGAAAGTCAAAAGTATCTATACCATGGACATACCCTTATACCCCTCAAACTTCCAACTGAAACCAATCACCCTCACCTTTACCTTCACCTTCTCCAAAACCCAAGATATATATTTTGAGTGCCTTTCCCTCCAACCCCTCTAAATCCATTTAGTGAGTGGTGTTAAAACAACTTCACTAGACACCAGTGAAGATGAGCCTTTATGAACTAATCAATACCTCACCCCATCACTACCAAGCTTTGATAGAGGCCCTATAATTGATATAGGTTCAACCAAAATATCTTTAACCTCTTGCATCCTTCATCAAATCCCTTCAACTTTCTACCTTCATCACCTTCTAGGATTCAAAAATACCTTTTGTCCATTCTAAAGATCCTGATCCTCCCCTCTTCATCACAATATACATCAATCAAACCTGCATCAAAAGGGTGATGATTGATGGAGGAGCTAGCATTAACATTATCTCCTCCCATGATTTTGACCAAATTTAATTACCTAAGAATATCATGTCAAAAATTGCAGTGGTCCTCTGCTCCTTTAATGACACTATGGCCACTACCTTGGGGACACTCATTCTCCACATCCACTCGAGACCTCACACAATTCTATAACTCTTTTATGTTATAGAGGGTGAGTTCTAATACAAAATATTACTTAGATGCCCTTATATTTGTGTCATGAGTTGTGTCCCTTCTACCTTATACTGATGTGTCAAATTTGAACATGAAGGTCAAGTTGTTACCATAAGATCTGACCCTACTCCTTTTGCATCATGCATCATGACATATCAACCCAAATGGCATTCTTCTTCCTCCTTTATCCACCTCACAACCAACCAAAAAAAACACCACCTCACCAACCAAATCCAACAACACCTCCACCCTTAACATTGATGAAGCTTCAACTAGCTCATATATCCCTTCTTCTTAGATCCCCATAGAGGACCCCTTGGAACCCACGTTCTAACATCTCTCACTTGGGGAATATCATCTTTTATCCTTAGATGCTTTCCCTACTCCTCAAGAGTATGGGAACCTCACCCATGATCCTAGTTATGACCTCAACATTAGAACCATCATCCCTTTCAAGACTCCCAACCATCAAACCAACTTAATCTAAATAATGTTGGAGCAACAAACTAATGTGTGATGACCTATATCTTCCATGATCTAATCCATAAAATCATAGAGGACTATGTGGATGATTTCCTTTAGAAATATAAACATCATAAGGATCACCTATTTGTTCTCACAATCATCTTTAACCACCTAATCCATTTCCAAATTAGACTCAACCCCAAGAAATGTATTTTTGGGGTCCTATCTAGAAAGCTTCTTGGCTTTATCATCTCTCTTTAAGGAATTAAGGTAGATCCTACCAAATTTAGATCAATTTTAGAGATTCCTCCTTCAACCCACCTTGAGAAAAAATTTAGCATACAATGGAAGTTCCAATCTATCCATCGCTTTATCTCTCAATTATCGAATAGATGTCAACCCTTTCACCATCTTCTCAAGAAAGATACCTCTTTTAATTAGACCAAATACTGTCAATAAGCCTTTGATTCACTTAAAGAATACCTTCTTTATCCACCCATTCTTACCCTCCTAAAGAGGACCAACCCTTCTATTTTTATATATCTACCACTGATCATTCCTTAGGGGCAATGCTTACTCACCATGATGAACAAAATAAAGATCAAGCTATCTATTATATAAGTCAAACACTTATAGAGTATGAGACTTGGTACACCCATTTTGAGAAGATTTTCCTTGCCTTAGTCTTTATGGCTTCTAAACTTCATCATAGCTTCTCAATCACAAAACACATGTTATCACTAACACTAACCCACTCAAGTACATGCACTCTAAACCATACC
Source organism: Torreya grandis (assembly GCA_037957365.1). Lineage (NCBI taxonomy): Eukaryota > Viridiplantae > Streptophyta > Pinopsida > Cupressales > Taxaceae > Torreya > Torreya grandis. The sequence continues at coordinate 1,070,921 of JARHVA010004094.1, read as the reverse complement.
AAAACTTGCGTATGGCTAAGTAGCTTAGGATCCTAGCTGAGTTTGACCTTGAGTTACTCCAATAGAATTTGATTAAAGGTAAATTCATTGCTAACAAATTGGCCGAAGCTCTTTTACCCAATAACCAATCACTTCCTCTTGTATTTCTAGATGAGTCTATCACAACACTTTCTCAAGAGGACCCCACTTACCAAATGACCATTTTCTTTGATGGCTCCAAATGCTATCATGATGGGGGTATCAAATTTATTCTCATTTCCTTTGATAGTGAACCTATTCTCCTTTCCTTTAAAATTGATTTTGAATACACCAACAATGTGGCTGAGTATGAATCCCTCATCATAGGTCTCCAAACTGCTCTAGACTTAGGAATTAAGACCATTAGTGTCTTTGGTGATTCCCAACTTATGGTCAACCAGGTCAATGAATCCTACCAATGTAAGAATGATGTCTTACAGAAGTATAAACAGATAGTAGATGTATTATTAGCATCATTCGATCATTACCTTATCTAATCTATTCCATGATCTACCAATAAGTTCATGGATATAATGGCTTCCCTTGCTTCCCAAATCCCCTCTCAACCTATCGATTCTAAACTCTTTATTACCATCCATTGTTTTATCACACCTTATAATATCCATTTCGATCTTCCTACCATTTATAGTGTGGAAGCATCTCCATCAAATATATGGTACGAACAAACCTTTAACTACCTCAACCTTGGCAACATTCCTCCCAACCTCTCTAGGAATGCTTGAAGAGCCTTTGTTCAGAGTACCTCTCATTATAACATACTAGGGGGAATCCTTTACAAGCATGGCTTTGATGGCCTCCTTCTTCATAGTTTACACAGTCATGAAGCTTCTCATGCTATCAGGGAAATGCATGATAGAATTTATGGGAGACGCTTTAGTATTTTATCTATCACTAAATTTATCCTTCACCTTGGATAATACTGGCCCACCCTCAACTAAGACTATTGTGATTATGTAAAAAAGTATGTTAATGTCAAAAACATGCCAATTTACATCACACACCTACCTATAGCCTTCAATTATCCAAATACTATTGGCCCTTTTCACAATGGGGATTTTATCTCATTGGGGAAATTAATCCTCATTCTTCACAATGACATCAATCCATCATTACCACTATCAAGTATTTCACCAAGTGGGTGGAAGCTATCCCTCTCATCTCGACCAAAGTTGATAAGATAGTCGACTTCATCAATCACCATATCATCTATAATTTTGATGTTCCCCATAATATCATCATTAATAATGAAAAATGTTTTAATAAAAAGTAAATCCAAGGTCTTTGTGATGCATTTGGCATCAAATTAAACTTTTCCTCACCTTATCATCCACAAGTGAATGGAGAGGAAAGAGCCACTAACAAAACCCTTAACAAAATGTTAACCAAAGTGGTCAATGTTTTAAGTTAAGATTGGAATTTACACATCCCTTTCACTTTATGGGCCTATCACACTAGCATTCAAACCTCTATAGGTGTTATCCTTTTCTCTCTAGTCTTCAGAGTAGAATGAGTTTTACCTCTTAAAGTCAAGATTCCCTCTCTTTGCATATCTTTGCAAGACATCATTTTTTATAATGACTATCATCAATAAAATCTAACACACTTGATCTACATGATGAGCATTTCCTATCTATGTTTAACCATATTTGTGTCTACCAAGAGCGAATCAAGTGCACCTATAACAAGCACCTAAAAGAATATAAATTCAATATCAGAGACCTCATCTTAAAGGAAAGCCAACATGTAACCAATATGGATAAAATAAAAAGAGGCAAATTTTCTTTCAATTGGCTTGGACCCAACATTATAACCCATAAGTATGGATCATGAGCTTATCATTTATCCTCTCTCGAAGGCAAACTAGAACCTGCACTTCTCAATGCTTTGCATATATGTCTTTTTTTTTTTTAAATAAGGATCAATCTCACCTTTTTTTATACCTTAATCTCATCCTTTGATTTATTATATTTTCACCTACCTATCCCTCTCCTTTTGAGGATAATTGATTACAACATAGAACCATGTGATTAACCATCACAGTCATAACCTAATCTTAAATATGGGTACCACAGCTCTACCCATGGCATGGTTCTCATGGATACTTTTTGTCTCTAATAAGATGTAATCACATGGTCATTTGTCTCTCAAAACCACCCCTTTCACCTATTATTAACCTTTTTGTGCTAAAAGTTTTTCCCTCATAAAGGAAGACCTCTAAGCCTAATTAGACTTGTCCATGTCTAAAACCTAACATTAAAACAATTTTGGATACCAAAAAATCACTTGGGTCACATGTCTCTAGCATAGCAAACTGCTCCCTTGAAGAACAGTTGCCCAAAACCAAAACTAAAATTACTTAAAAGATAGACTACTCCCTTGAAAGATAGTTACCAAACATACAAACCCAAAATTAGACCACTCCCTTGAAGGATGATTAAGTCAAATTCGTCAAAAGCAATCATTTGAAGCTTCTCACATTGATCACCTTTGCCACCTATCAAAACAAAATCAATAATAGACCCTATATCAAAATTAGAAGAAGTTATCCTAAAGAAGCTTCAATCAACTTTCATATCTAGCATTAGTAGACATCTCACATCGATCAATCTACACCTTGCATTAAGACATAGACTTGTCTAATTTGGTTTTTAGGTCACCTATAGAAGGGGTAAACTAACCCACATAAGGTTACCTTACCTATCACCCATTACCTTTTCATCCATCACCTATCTCCCCTTTATACCATTTATAAATCAAGGGATTATGAGCCCACTTGACACAATGGGATCAAGACACATTTTTATCAACCAAAGCATGCTAATGTGAAGCATTCAAAAGAATTAGGTTCCTTAAGATAATACCAATTTGTTTTTGTTAGGTCTCTACCAACAAAAAATCATCATGCCTTTTTCCTTACCCCCTTATCATTGGTTCATGTAGACATATGTCTCATGATTCTCATATTATTTTTCCTACATTTAGTTTGTTATCTAGCTTAATTTATGTGTTTTCATTGCATCCTTAACCATAATCACATCACATCTCCATGATCATAAACAACAAACATCAATAATGATCAAAACACCATGAACTACATCATATATATATATATATATATATATATATATATATATATATATATATATATATATGATCAAAACATCATGAACCACATCATACATCATCTATCTATCTATAGTATCATCCTATCCATTTACCATAACATCACAAAAATTATTCATATAACATCATATCATAAACCATATCAATAACCATAATTGAACCATTAATAATCATGAACATGAAAAATACAAAACATCATCCATAATCATCATATGCCTAAGCTAAGGAGTCCACATCCCATAAAGCCTAAAGCATAAAACCATGATTACAACCATAAATATAATCCATAAACATCAAAGCATCAAAAATAGGTAAACCATGAACCATGAACATACATCATATATATCATCATGAACATCATATACATCATGTCCATCAAAATAAGTAATACATGTAATAATGTATAATCTCTCTCAAAGCATGTACATCTCACTACATTGGCATGTAGATTGGTATAAAAATCATGGACATCTACATCTACACTTACATATCATATCACATATCAAGCCCCTAGGGAACCAATACCACTCGCTCCTCTTCTTGCACCTAAACTACCACTACCATCTAGTATTAGTCCTCTTAATATGCCTACCTATCCAATCACAGATGTAGCCCACTGACCTAGAGTCACCATAGCTATCCCACCTACTAAACTATCTCTGTACTCACCCCATCGAGGCTCTAGTGGACATTATGCTATCACTATGGCCTCATAATATCTCAACTCCTCCATTATGGCCAAGTACCATGCCATAGGAATAGTACCTAGTGGTCCTACTGGTGTTGTCACTACTCTTACCCTCTACCTTAGTGTATCCCTATATTGGGTCACCAAACCAAGTGAGGTATTCACCTGATCTCTCTCAACTATAATGGTTGTAACTTGACCTTGTAAATTCATAATTTGGCCCTATAATGTGTCCACCTATCCCTATAACCTAGTAATTAATTCTTGTGTGGCAGTTAGTGCTACCCCTACCTATCCATTAGGACTAACACCTTTTACTTTTTCTCTAGATGTATCCACATACATGGCCTATCGACCCCCATCATCCCATCCAAAATTGGCTATTGCATATCAAGCTTGGTACCATCCTACATAGCCATCAAAAAAATTGACATCATCTATCCCTACTCTGATAGGTAGCTCATCATGATCGAACACCACCTCCTTTGGTTATGGATCAGGGAATAAAAACTTGGCATCCTCTCTCTTATACCTCAAAAAAGGACCTAAGATCCCCTACACTAGACCATACTACATCCTCACTCTATCAAAGGGGATGAGCTTAGTCTCACACTCTCTCCTCCCATAAATCCACCTCTAGCTCTACAAAGATAAAGTGTGATAGCTATAGAGGGCCACCTAGGAAATTTAACATATGGCCTCTAGAAAACATCACCCATAACCAAACCCTCTAATGTATCCCTAAATTATTCAATGTCCCTCATCCCTCCACTATCTCCTATCAAAGCATAATCTCCCCTCCATCGTAGGCAACCCACTTTGTAGTCAGCCTAGTCATAGCCATCCCATGGTAGCCCCAATGGTTTCAAAAATTGAATGTGCTTATATGCCCAATAACGAAACACAAACCCCACACTAATCCCATATCATCTATGAGCTTCAAATTACCAGAGCTCCTTGTATATATGAACTAGAAAAATTGGTGCCCATCCAAACACCATCCTCTTGAGCAACATCTTTACCAACACACCTAGTTTTAGATAGGGAAATCATCCACTACTCAAATCATGAAATGAAAAATAAGACACTACCATCATCATCATAGTCATCAAGCACCTATCATCTGACACCCTTTGATATAATGGACCCTAACTAAAACCACTTGAATGCCACCTAGCATGGACCCGATCCTCACCATATAAGAGTTCCATCTACTTTTCCCTCTCCTCATTCTCAATATGATAAATAGGTTCCCCTCAAATAAGTAGCTATGTAATCTTGTAAACATCCTCTAATAGGATGGTCATCTCTCCTATTAATAGTAGGAAGATGTTCATGACCAGGTCCCATCTCGTAATGAGGGCCATGATCATCACTGCATCTCTTGGCAGCCAATGATAATGTCATATGGCTCTTAGACCAACCTCCTCCATATGATTCTAATCTTTATTGGTCATCCCTCCATGGATCTCTACAAAGATCCTTAAAACTCGATCCTTCATATAGATCTGGTCTTGTGCCTATAAATAAGATCAAGTCAGTATGCACACTTATTTTTCCATTACCATTACTCATTTTAATTCATTCTACCTACATTTCCTCAACACCTAAACTCACTTACATCAACATATTCCAACCATTACCTCTCCAATGTTACCTCTAACATTTAAAAATAACCCCCACCCACAAACATTTTAACATTTACCTTATCTTATCACACCAACACCTGATGCTTCTATCAAAACATCTACCCTAACCAACATAATTTTTAACACCCTACCTTAACCTATACCATTTTCCCTAACCCACACCTAACTCTACCTAATAACCATCTCCACACAACATTCCTACTTACCAATCTCCCTAAAACATCTCAACCCATCACTCAACACATCACCTATCTTAACCCACATTTGACATTTTAACTCACCCACACCCCCTTACAACATTTTAAAACACTTCTTTATATCTTTCTATTATAACCCAACTTCCCCTCAACACTCAACTATTGACGGTCCTTAAAACCATCAACGATCAAGTGGGATTTTCATTTCGATGATCGATCATGGATGATCATGCCTAACCATCGACAGTCAAGTCTAACCATCGATAATCACTGTGTATGACCATTGGTGGAAATAGACCTAACCTACCTTCCTAAAAACTCAACCAAACATCAAAAATTAACAACTAAATTACATACCCCTACCCTCTACCCTATCCCCAATCCAAATCCTCTCTCAATTTAGAATTTCATCTGCTAATTTTCCCCATTTTACCCAAAACCTAAACTAGGGAAAAACCCCCAAAAAACTATATCCAAATAACCATAAATACAATCAAATTCAATTAACTATTAACCTAATCAATTAATCTACCAATTCAAAACATCACTTACCTCATTCCTCAACCATTATCAAAGATGGAACCCACGTCCAGCTACTCAACCACATCCTCATCCTCCTTGCATCTTGCTCCCAGTAGATCACCTCAACCATAAACATCACACTAATCAATAACAAATATGTTAATATTCAATCACCTCATCAACACTATCACCTAGAAATTATAAATCAAAAACTCACCATACTACACAAAAATCTCAAAATCAATGAGTTAAAAATGAAAATGAAATTTCATTTTCACTTTTTATTCCCTAGCTTTTTAGGGTTTCCCCCTGACCATCGATGATTAGGGTGACCATCGATGGTCAACTCTAGGAACCCCCCCATTTTGAAACATTTTTAGGCACCCAACCTAAGTGCCAACTTGTTGGATATTACCTTTCTCCCCAAACCAAAAAAATTTGGATATTACCCTTCTCTGACCAATTATTATTCCATATCCACCTTGACATTGGTTGTTTTTGACCTAAACACTCACATATTCTACGATGATCTTGCTTAGTAATTTTGAGCATACCAACCTACCTTACCATGTTGAACATTTGAATTTGCACTACTTCATGCATAGCTAGACTATTTATGTTTTTCAAGGGAGCACTTCCTACCTTGAATACCTATGAAAACATTAACCCTATCTAAGAGACTTATAGAGTAACCTGATTAGTTATGACTAACACTATAGACTGGTTACCCTATCACTAGTCCTTTTAAAATTTGCCTTATTTTTACCAACATTGGAAACTTTAATCTGTGTGTGATCTTGACTATCATATTTAGTTACATTTTATGCAAAAAAATTCATCTCAAATGCCTAACCCCATTTTTGTCACTGACCTCGTGACTCACCATATACCACTTATCAAAACCTGACTCAATTTTGGTTTCACCTCATCGACTCCCAATTTGAGGGGGAACACCTCCTCCCATACTCGAGGTAAATAGACCTTTGACCAAGCAATCCATTTTTTTTTTGCATCTTGTTAATTTAAATTTTCATAATAAAAAGTGGTAAAATTTAGACACTATAAAATCATATTTGATGTCAAAATGCCTCAAGATACCTTAGGGACTACCTAACCCTTCTTGACCCACTAACCAACCTATCAAACCTTGGGCTTAGTTAGCTACTTAGCTAACTAAAATCAATAACTTACTAAAAAACATTAATCCACCCCTTTTTAACTCACCTTGACCCTTTTATTGTAGACAATCGACCATCGATGGTCAGCTTAACCATCAATGATTATCTTGACCATCAACGGTCAGGTATTCACCCTTCTAACACATCACCAATTGTATGTAAGTTAATGAGGCATAATTAAATATGTTCACCTTATGAAGTGCTAACAAACTTCCAAGCATTGAAATTAGCAATCCAACTACTAGGGAACCTTCTATCCTCCATCTCTCTTTGCCTATAAAAGGAGGGGAGTAGGAGGTGAAAAGGATCATCACAATCATTCTTGCTCATAGGTATTTAAGCTCTCTAGCCAACCAGTCTTCTTCTAATGATTTACTAATAGCAATAGAGGCCTGAACCTCTACCAAAATTGCTCTCAAAGAAAAATTATAGTTAATCTACCAAAATTACTCCAACCATCAAGCACTTAGTAAGCAATAGGTATATTTATACTTTAACATTATTATTTTAATTTCTCACATTTATACCCCATCAGACCTTTCTGCACCTATATTCTAATCTCACATTTCTGACTAGATCCTCAATAGACCATTATCATACCCTTGACCTACCCTATAACCTTTTTTTTAATATTTTTAGAAATTCATAGAGAACCATCAATGGTTACCTAACTATCGATGATCACACCTAATCATCGATAATCAGCCCAATCATCGATAATCATTATGGCATGAAATAACAAGTTATTTTTGACCCCTTACCCCCAACCAAATCTAACTTTTTGTGTCCCTACCTTTCATAGACCCCTGCTTAATTTGTTAAACCTAACTTGATATGTCTTAAAATTAGTATTGACCCACTTTTTCTATATTTAGTCATTTTATTTATCAAGCATTTATCTATTTCTTGTATTTCATTTCAGTTACTTTCTATTATTTAATGCAAGTATCTTTCTTTTATCATTTTCAACTTAATTGTTATCAAAGAGTGGATTGATAGCCTCCTAACAAGCTCACACTTCTTGGATCTAGCTCATGCTAGGCAATCCACATAACTATATTGCTAATAACCCTTTTTGTTAGTGTTTTCTTATCTACAAGTAATCCTTCCAAGATAAAAAAGAGATCTCTACATTCATCTGGATCATATGCACATCAACAACCAGGTATTTCTACCATACCCTTATTACTAGTTTCTTATCTTTTTTCAAAATTAAGAAATGAGTATAAATTAAGAGAAACACTATAGACATGAGTATTGGAATAAAACCCCTCACATCATGATGTGTATAAATAAATCACAAAATAGCCCTTTATGAAAATATTTAAATATTTTTAAAACTATCGAAATGTAATTTCTAAAACAAGAAAGAACAATGAAAAATAAATCAAAATATTTTTGTGTTGGAATCAAAAATTTCTAATTTTAGAAGATCAAAATTTTAACTAAAACCCTAGACCTCACAAAAATCAATAAATAATAAGTAGTATATTTTTTCATAATAAATAATTATCAATTTTAAGATACCTACACAATTTTCATAAAACTAAGAGAGGCTATTGTAAAAAAAATAGATAATTTACATAACCTATAAATTAATTTAAAAATAAATTTGTCTTTCATTACTTAATCTAGCATTTACTAAAAATGGTAAATTATAATTTATTAGTAATTTATGTAATATTTTGCTAATAAAAAAGAGACTTTTAATTTAATCTATGTGAATAGAAAAAACCTCTGAGAATTTTTTAAATTAAATTGTGTGTTAGTTATAAATCAAAAAAAGTGTAATGATTACAAGTTAATCATGAAGAAACCCTCAAATATGCATAATGGAAAATATGTATTTATACAAAATGGCTAGCTATTTTTGAAATATGGGATAGTTATTTATAGGAAATCATTGAATTTATAGAACTTATAAATTAATTACAAAATATATGTGTCTATTTTCACTTATGCAAACATTTACTAAAAATAGTAAATTATAATTTTTGAATAATTTATACAATATTTTTTTGATAAAAAATAGTTTTTTGATTGTTTGTGTATATTTAACCCTAAATTTAGAAGGGGGTGATAGGGCTAAGAATATATAAATATTTATAACATAAGGGTGATAAACTAATCCATAATATGCCAGTTAATATAAAATTTATATAAATAATATTCTAAATTTATGCAACTGAGATTGCTAAAAATGGTAATGTATAATTATTGAAAGATATTTCAATAATTAAGGGATAATGGTACTTAGATGGATTAATATACATAGGCATACCTAAACTAAAAATAGGTGTTAATTATATAGGATCATTATTCTAAATCAGTCGTCAGAATATATAAATTACACTTTTGTGGCCTCTAAAACTACCATTGGATTTGGACACTATTGTCGATGTTAGTGTCTGACTATGATGCAGGTGTCCAGTATGGAATAATGACTAGATCTAGATGCTAAAAACTTCACTATTTTGAGTTTTATGTCACCTTTTTAATGATGTATTCATGTTTTGGATATAGTTTGTCATTCTTTGTTGATTTATCAAACCTTAGCTCTTCACCCTTCTTCGCCCTTGGAATGAGATTGATGAAAAATAGGTTAGTGGGCTCATAGTGTCAAACTACCCCAAAGATCGCTCTATAAATGGGTGATACTTGCATATATAGTACTTCAAAGAGAGCCTCAAACTTATGTAGTTATCCCTTATGTGTATAAAAGTGTTCATACACAAGGGTGAAATATACTATATGAAGATGCATGTAGTGATCTAGCTTGTAATTTTAAAAATATCACTCATGGGCTATTCTTTAAATAATTCATACTTGTAATATGGATTTTCATATGCTTGATATTAAAAAAAGGATTAATAATGTTGGTTGAATATTTTGTCGATCAGCGTACTGATAAACAAAATAGGTTTGATCAGCCAAAGTAGGAAGATTAGTCATCCAAATGTGTAGATTTACCACATCAGAAGGGGACTGATCTCTCCTCTCATCAAGGGGAGGTTCCCTATAGGCTATATATATATATAAATAGAAAATAATACTCAAGGGTAGGACAAACCATCCATCTCTCTTTCTTCAGAGATGATGTATATAGATCACAGGAGAAACTCAAGGAAAATGACAGAAAGCACTTCTCTTCTTTCAAAAGTACTATTTAGCAAGCCACAAGAATACTCTAGGTAGTAACAGCAAAATGTAGCAAAAGATGTAATAACTAGCAAATTGAGATGCAGCACAAAGTCTCCACCTGAATCACTCAAGAATAAGATACGAAGGACAATGAGGGCACAAAGTCTTCCCAAAGTCCTTTACATAAAAATGAAAAGAAAACACACTGAAAGGAAATTATGGGGGCACAAAGTCTCTCCACAGTTGACTCTTCAGGACACCTTTCTGACTAATTTCACAAATCCTGCTTGTTGAATTAAAGGAATAGAAAATAAATCAAGGAAAAAGACATAAGAATAGTTTCCTCAACAAAAAAGATATCACAGCACAAAGTCTGAAAATTCACTTGCTTTCTTATTCTAGTAACAAAATATGATCAACAAACTGAGCTCAAAGTCTCAGAAGTGCCTTTCAATTTGGGTAGAGTTTCATTTATGATTGTCCAAAAAAGAGATCCTTTTATAATAGAAGAGAGTCCCTTATATAGCTTCTTCAAGAAGGACTCGGGAATAGTAACACATCATGTTGCGTTGGAATTTGTTAAGAAGACAGGCTGGAACTTAGGGGCGATTTACCCATTTGATTTTATCAATGTAGGGAAACAATTCATGCTTATTTAAAGTTTGCAACTTTCAATATCCACTTGGTGATCTGATCTTACCTTCATCATTCCTCCTTTTTTGGTTAATTGAATCAGGTCCTGGATTCAGTTTGTTGTTCTATTCTTTCCTCACTTTCTATTGGTCTTGGCCTTGAAGTCTATGAATGAATTCTGGTCTGTAGGTTCAAAGGATCAATGGTTATTTTGTTGTCTTGAATTTGATGTTCGCACGCCCATCACTATGTTTTCAACGGTTAGTTCGTTGTGTTGAATTTGACATCTTTGGGTGCATCACCCCTTGGTCCTCTTTTGGCTCTCTATTTGGCACTTTTCTAGATTGGACTTGCCCTTTCGGGCCTTAAGAAATGATCCCTGAATGGCCTTCAATCTTCTTGTTTTACATCCTTCCTGAAGGGAAGGTGACCCTTCGGCTTCAGGAAGAGCCCTTTAAGTTGGTAGCTGAGAGTCCCCCGCAAGGGCACCTACCCTTCGAGGTCCTTCAATGGCCCTTTGAAAATTCCCATGGGTACTTTCCCTGGGCTTTTCCCCAGGCAAATTCCCATAGACAATTCCCACAGACAAATTATTCGTGGAAATTTCCTGTGGACAAAAAGTCCACAAAAATTATTTCGTTTGCCAATACGTAAATTCCTTCGGGTTTCTTGCTTTCGTGACTTCTCAAAATTCTTTCAGACATTTTGTTTGAAATAATTGTGCCTTAGACTTGCCTTAGCCTTTTTGAAAATGACCCTTTCGAAGGGTTCTTTTATTGACCAAGTGCCCTCCACAAGGGCACTTGTCCTTCAGGAGGCCCTTTGAACTTTGGTGATGAACCAACTGTTGAACCGTTCCATTGAACCAAGGCTTTGAACCAATTGTTAAACCTAGGATTTGAACCAAAATGGTTCAAGCCGATGAACCCTTTATTTGAACCAACCGTTGAACCTCTTCATTGAACCAATCAGTTAAACCAAGCTTTGAACCAAAATGGTTCAATCTGATGGTTCAATTGAATGAACCAAGCTGATGAAATGCTATGTTGAACCAACCGTTGAACCAAGTTTTGGTTCAACGATTCAAACAAAGCCTTGAACCAACTGATGAACCATTTGATTGAACCAAAGGATGAACCAAATGAGTGAACCAAAAGCGTTGAACCGCTTGATTGAACCTGCCTTTGAACCTTTTGACATTGAGCCAAAGGATGAACTAAACGTTGAACCTATTGTTGATGCTTGTCGATGGAGATTTCTATTTGAACCAAGGTGATGAACTAATCCCAAAAATAACCAAGTGTTAGAAACTGATTCTTTTGATTGAACCCACCTGTAGAAGCCATGAAGCCCATTGAACTTGTAGAAATGAGCCTGTTTGTAGAGTCTGTAGAAACCAAGTCTATAGTTTTCTCTAACCTTGAAAGAGTCTATAGATTTCAACATGTAAAGCCCATTAAACTTGACCTGCAAAGTCTGTAGATTTCCTCTTTCTGCTGAGTTCATAGATTCAAGCCTGCAAAGTCTATAGATTCAAGCCTGCAGAATCCGTAGATTTTTTAGAAGCTTAAAAAATGAGGAATTCGAATGCCCAAGACAAATTTTTGAAAAAGGGAAGAGACAATTTTGGTCTGTGGGACCAAAATAGTTCAAATGTTGTCGCAAAAATGAGTGATATTTTTTGGGGGACAACAAATAATGCATAATAGATTTCTTTTGTAGTTGATTTATTTAGTCTTAGTAGGTGTTTACTTTGTATTTTTTAGATGAGGAATGAGAAGGCTTAGACTTGTATTTATACCATAGCTTTTGAAAATATATCACATTTGGGTTAAATATGATAAATATGTTAACCACGATGTTTATAATCATTTATAATTTATATGACTTCTTCCAATTGAACACTACATAAGAATCCAGACAATACCATTAGTGGTAAGGTCCCTCTATGGTTGATAGTGTCTAGTAGGCTAGAAAATAGGTATGGATCTAATACTAATAATGAAGGATGTTTATTAGGTTTTGAGATTTATGTGTAGTAAAAGATACTTGGGTCATCATAATGATATGGATCAGACTAAGAGATAAGCATTTAGGCACAGTGAGATGGCAAATGCGATATTTTTTATAGTAGGGAGGTTTAAAATTGAAAGGTATAGCCCTGATTAATATTTTTTAAATGTATAAGACTAAGATGCTATAAATATTCATTTATATTATATAAAGTGTATGAACAATAAAAACCTCTAATGGTTTTGGCATATAATTTGAAATGACTTAAATATTATAGGAAAACCCCAAGTGAGGAGTTAGGGTTTAACAATGTTTGAAAATATGCAGGTTCACCAAAATGTTTAGTCTATTTTAAATTAGAATGAATCAATAGAAATAGAAATAAACTATTGAAATTAATATACAATAATGTACAATAAAATACAAAATCTTCAAGTATGTTATAATAGTAAATTTCAATTAGAAATATATACTTAGTTTGGAGTCAATTTTTGGCTGACTTTGGAGGATGTTTGTTGATTTAGAACAAATAATATTGATATCTATATTACATTGTCACTAAAATCATAATTTTAGAATATACTAGGATAATTATATGTTAATGATATGTTTTTATTATATATCTATTTGTTAACTACTATATTATCCATGTTGATTGCACAGATAATTTTTTAGTTGGATTATGTGTGGATGTCTACAAGGGTTTCATGACTCTGTGGGAGATAAATAGATGCATGGAATACCTATAAAATTGAATCCCTAATCATGCACAAACAAAAAATGATATAAAATTCAAAATGGGGTAAATTGGGGAAGTGGGAATGGTTTATCTATCATCATAAAACCTCTTATTGACTAAGTGTTGGCTACATAGCCCAAAAGGGCCTTAGGTCATTATAATTCTCCCTTTAAGGAAGAGTATGTAATATGCAATGAATACAACTAAAATATTTATTATAATTATTTGAAAATATATGCCCTTGACCTATAATGAAACACTGTTAAGCTTGGCCTAATTTAATAAAGTAATAGAATTAAATTTGGAAAGAATAGTCCTCTTTTGCTTAATGTAGAATGTTTTTGAAATCAAGTTGCCAGATGATTTAATTAAGAGGCATTGACGTCAATTTATAGATATATTTGGATTCTTTCCATTATTCAAGCTTATGGAAATTGTAGGAGAGTTGTTATGATGCATCTTAAATTCAAAAATTAACATTTGGATCATTTTGGATAAATCCATATTAGAGGACAAGACCAATCTATGGACTTGTCCACCTAGTGTGGACTTATCAGAGAAGGTCAAAAACTTATAAAACTCAATAACATGAAAGTATAAGAATAATAGGGATGTTTGAATGATGTTATAATTATTTTTAATATGGTTATTCAAGTTAACATAATGGAGAATATGCCAAGCAAGGTAAGAATGTCAAGGGAAAGCATTGTTAAGCATATATTGGTTATGAATTTAATATCTACATTGATCTACTTATTGCTTTATTTGATTATGTCCCATTACTAAATTATATCTTATCTTATTTAGCACATTTTGTTGATGTTGAATGTGTTCTTTGAAAACTTGAACCTTTGGTTGTACCCTCAAGGATGAGGTGAGCAAAGGAGGTTATTACCCATATAGTGTCATAAATGGAGACATTTTAGAAGAGGTATGTAAGGAAGTGTTATACCACCATTTTTCTAGTGTCAGATGATAAACCCACCTTTCTTATATATTTGATGCAAAACAACAAATATAAACCTTTGGAAATTTTTTGACCACCTTTGTTTTCATATCACATTGAGAATGATAGGACAACCCAAGAGCCAACTGAGTAGAAAAATATGAGAATAAATTAATCTAAAATCTAATAGTAAATATAGGATCATTTTTTTACTATGATCTTAGGGCTCATTTGTAACTTTTAAATTACATCTAATAAATTAGTAGTTATTGTACTTATGACAAATGGCTATTTAAAACACAAAAATGGGCATATTTTGTGAGCCTACCTACTATTACCATGACATCATTTTTACCTTTTGACCTCAGTGACCATATTATGAAATCCATGAATAGCTCTTCCAACCTTTGGCTATGAATTGATAAGGGTTGTAGAAGAGCTAGGGTCTTAATTGTCTCACCCTTATTTTGCTAGTACACCATGCATTTAGCCACAAGTTTTTAAATATCCCCCTTGATTCCTTCCCAAAATGAATCCTACTTAGTTCTATGAAAAAAAATTAAAAATCCTAAATGCCCCCTTTGGGATGTGTATGAATATTTATAAGGTTCTTATGCCTGAGGTAAAAATTATTGTATGGGTACAACATATCTTTATACCACAAGGTATTCCATTTCCACTCACATTTTCCAAAGGCACTATAATCTTGTTGGAATTTCTAAATCAAAACTTATGTGTCCCTATCATTCTCCCAACCTGATCTTTCCTCATTCACCTAATCTACTTTCCAAATGGACTTTGCACATAATAATGCCTCTAGGGATGCATCCCTCCTAGATAGAGCATCCACTACTACATTCTTTTTTACTTTATTATATATGATTTTAAAGTCATATCCCAACATTTTAGTCACCCAATTTTGTTTTATTTTTATAAGCAATAACTATTCAAAAAAATCTTTTAGACTATCATGATCAGTATTTAACTTAAAGTGTATACCCATCAAATAAGGTCTCCATTTTTTTTATTTCATGAATAATGGCCATCATCTCTTTCTCATATATTAGTTTAAGTATATTATTACCCTTGAGTTGATGATTCTCAAATGTAATGGGTCTCTGTTCCTACATGATACCAAAACCATTCCATATTTTTTGACACATTACTTTCAAAAAATAAAGTCTTTGAAAACTATGGGCTAGACAAAACCATAGAGGTGCATGTGGCCACTTTCAGCTTCTCAAAGGCCTTGGTAGTGGTTTCATTCTATTGGAAGGAATCTTTCTTCAGCAAAGCTATGAGTGGTGTTATTATTCTACCATATATTTCACAAATTGATGATAGTAACCTATGAAACATTAAAAAATCAAAGGTTTTTTATGGTTTTTATCACCTTCCATTCTATCATGGATTGTTCTTTTGAGGGTCTACTTTGACACATTCATTCAAAATGATGTGACCCAAGTACTTTACTTATTCTACTCCAAAATCACACTTGGAAGGCTTTGCATAAAGTTGATGTTGTTTGAGAATTATCAATACCTATATCGCATGTTTCAAGTGTTCTCATATCTTACTATATATTAGGACGTCATCAAAAAATACAAATACAAAATTATGCAAAAATGGCCTAAAAATAGTGTTCATCAAACTTTGAAATGTAGAAGATGCATTTTTGAGACTAAAAGGAATTACCAAAAACTCATAATGACCTTCACAAGTTATTAAATTGGTCTTATGAATATCCTCATATCTGATATGAATTTTATGGTAGCCAGAATAAAGATCTAGTTTTGTAAAGTAGACAACACCATGTAACTCATCTAGTAAATCATCAATTACTAAGATATAGAACTTATCTTTGATGGTGTACTTGTTAATTTATTTATAATCAAGACACATCCTATAATTATCATCTTTCTTACGCACGTGACCAAAAAGGATGAATATGCACTTTGGTTATGTCTAATAATACCTGCCTCCAACATATTTTGTATCATTTTTCAATCTCATTTTGTTGGACATATGGGTACATGTATGCTTTATTTTTTTGTGATTGACTCCTTGGGAGTAATCAAATGGCATTATCATGTTCTCTTATCTATATTAGTTATTTTAGCATGGCTCTATAAAAAAATCTAAGCGATCATCAATAATCTTTTGTAGATCATGATGCATCGACATATTTTGGGTTATACTTCTAATAAAAACAACTATACTCCAAATTTATTTACACCTTAATGAGAATCTCTTACATCTTATAATGACTAATCAACTATTAATATTTTTCTCATAGTCCATATAGTTCAAATATCCTACCTTCAAAATGAAAATGCATAAATAACTCTTGAAAATTCATCTCTAGTGTGCCTAAGGTTGTGAACCATTGGACTCCCAAAATAATGCATACCTATAGACTATATTTTGTGATTATGTATCACCTTAGTCTTGTACACTTGGGAAACTTAGACCTTTGTTGTTCCTCTTAGTTTTACTCTCTCCTTGATTCTATAAGCCTCACATCTTCTCCATATTATGCCCCTTGACTTGTCTCTTTGTTTGACTAGTATTATATTAATGACATAGGAATTTTATCTTGCCTAGAATGCTTTAAATGTACTTATCTTATACCTCTACAATTTCCAATCATGTACCTATTTTGATACTCCCTAAACACTAATGTTAAGGACAAATAGTATCATCGGCATTACTCTCCTACCCAATGCAAGTGTCTAGGGCCCTAAAGTTATCCAATTTATAAATGAAACATATCCTCATGGTCAACATAAGTGCTTTAATATGATTTGTTACTCCAAATGGATTGATATTAATACAAGATCAATCCTCATTCATTCCTAACCTAAAAAATATCAAAGAGACCAAGGCACTTATAAAAATCACTCTATCAAGAATTCAATTGATCAAAGCTTCCCTATTTCCATACCAGTCATAGGTACAAAAAATATACAAGTCTGAAGTACTAAAGGAGTAGCCCACGAGCCCAATTTCCAAATTTACAAGATAGGTCATTATTGTACTTACTTTACACACATTACATGATTCACACACAAGCCAACACATAGGGGATAACTACATAAATTTAAGGCCCTCTTCAAAGTATTAGCTATGTAGGAAGCATCCTTTGATAGTGAGGTCATTAGGGTCATCTCGACACTGTATTTGCTAACCTAATTTTTCCTAAGGTCACATTGAAGATGGAAAGCTAGGGTTTTGCCATTTCATAAGGATAAACAGTCCATGGCATAGATATGAATGCATTAGAGTGAAGGCAAATCCAAACCCAAAATCCTCTAGGTGGCCACATCTAATTCACTAGACATTTTGTATAAGACATATCATCATATTCAGATAGTAGCATCGATGCAATTATACAAGGTTGATGTAATTGTTTAGATATCCAGAGACACCAAATTCAAAATTTGACAATTGTTTTAGAACTGTATTCTTCTCCATTTTCAACATGTTCCAAATATAGAACTACATTAACATCAGAACAAGCTAAGTACTTCTATTCTTTGTCATTTCTATATCTAGCATAGTTATACTTTCCATATTTAGACTATCTCAGCATAATAAATTATAGCATCTAATTGGCCTATAATAGATCTCATTATCACCTTTATGCCATTTCATTTCTATATTCTTAACCCTAAGCTTAAATTGAAATACACCCACAATAACTTATTTCATTTTAGGGTTAAACAATTGGTGAACCCAATCTTTGAACATCAAAACCTAGGATAAATTAGGGTTTTCTAATTATTGTGCTTTATTGCAAATTTTTTTTAAAAAAATCATTTGTGAAGTAATGGAAAATGTTAGAAAAAAATTGATTCCAAATGGAAGATCAAGAGGCACTGATTACTCATCTCAATACTAACAAGGGCTTAATAGATGTATTTTTGTATGCTATAAGAGATGAAATAAGTAAACAAAATAAAACCAAGGCTTCCTTACCTAGTAACGGTGAGTCATTATAAGGTACTATAACTCATCCCACACTTATCAATCCACCTACATCTAATGGGGGAATGGATTATGTGTTTAAACCTATGTTCCCTGAAACTATTATTGATACATCTATTATGGACTTACCCATTGTTTCAATGTAAATAATAGTTTTGATGCCTATTACTACTCAAAACATGTTTTGATCCCCTTTGGTGACTACTCAACTTGGTAATTTAAATCCCACTGGGCCTATAGTTTAATCATTCCTTCAATTTATAAAATCCTTAGATGACAAGATTACAAACTTTGAATAAAAAGCTTTAAAATCCTCTCATGTTATAGATTTTCAAGATGTATTGCATAACCCACTATCATTTGAAATATCTTTACAACCTTTGCCAATTGGATTTGTTGCATCTAAGTTCATATTTTATAATGGAAAGGCTGATCCTGAACAACATATTTGAACCTTATATGTGGCATGCCTTGACTATGCTTCCAATGATAAAATTTTGACCAAATTATTCCCAAGAAAAGGACTATGTTTTGAGGTGGTTCTATGATCTACCTCTCCAATCTATAAAATCATTCAAACCTCTTGTAGACTAGTTTTAACACACTTTTCATTCACATTTTTAAAGGGTTTCCTATGCCAAATTTACCAAAATCAAACAAGGAACCAATGAACCTATCAATGAATATGTCATGAGATATAAACCAATGCTATCTAAAATGACCAATCCTATGGAAGACAAAGAGTTACAAGACATATTCAAGCAAAGTTTTCTTACTCCTTTACATAATATTTAAGAATTTTATATATTTTGATGACTTATGCCATGTTGTACAGGACCGTGAAATTAAGCTTACATATTTGAATAAGATCAAGTATGTATCAACCACATTAGCTACATCTACATCTAATATAAAATTTACAATAAAACCAATATATAAGTCAAAACCTCTTGATCCTAAAAAATAAAAAACCACCATAGTTAATAGTTGCATAACAATCTAATTGGCTTGTCTTATCTAATACACCAATAAGATAATTTACACATTTACCTAAGTCCCCAGCTTCATTATTCCTTCAATTCCTAAAGTGTTAGCTTATTCACTCCTTTATTATATTGAGGTTCATATGAGTTAACTTCTATCCAAAGGATATGATGTGAATGATTATTACAACTATCATCAAGGACTAGGACATTCTACGAGTAGATGCTTTACCTTGAAGCACAAGATCTAAGATCTTATTGATGACCAAAATATTTCATTCAAGTATATTTCAAAGAATTAGTTTCACAACTTGGTGATCACCATAAATAGAAAATATTTAATAATCCTTTGCAAGACCATTTTATAAAGGAACCAAAAGTCCAAATGGCATATAATGCACATTCTCCTCCATCACAATATATACATCCACTAGATGGCATTATTGGTACTTACATGTGAAATATAACTTCTATGGTTTATAGACCTTCTATTTCCTTTGATGATGGTGAAATTAAAAATGATGATTATGATCTCCATTCCCAATTATTTTGAGCATACCTTGATAAACACCTGATACGTAATGTTATGATTGATAATGGTGCAAGCAAAAATGTTTGCACCATGACATTACTTACACATTTAGGTTATACTCATCATGATTTACACCCCTCTACTAGATCAGTTAGAGTAGTTAAAGGGACCTCCAAGAAGGTTCTTGGAAAGATTGACTTACCTTTATAGGTTGGTCCTACATATGTGGTTACACCTTTTTAGTTATCCCTTCCAAAAGCATCTTTAATATGTTATTATGAATACCTTGGATATATACTCTTTGATTAGTACATTATACAATGCATGGGTTTGTCAAATACATTCATGCCAATCAAGTAATTATAGTTTATGGAATTCCATATGAATAACCTCTTGAATAAAATAAACTTATTCCCAAACAACTAGCTATCAATCCTATTAAGGCTAATCCATTGCAAAAGGGTAAGCGACAAGCAATCCTCTTTACTAGATAGGCGGTACTTGAGATACCATTACATCAGAAACATATAGAGGATTCCATAGAATCCTAAGCTTATATTACATACATGGGGTATGGTACTAGATTTATAGTGGGGAGATATCTATGACCATCAGTTAGATGGCATCATAGGATGATCTTTCCTATCTCCAAAAATACAAAAAAAAAAACATTCAAAATTCCAAAAATAATTTTGTCACTTACATATTATATTGGCTCCTTGGCATCCATGTGTCACTCCCATATTGATGGACCACATAGTTACTCTTACATACACAGATACAAGATACACTCCTATTTCAAATGATTGAATTTCCCTCTACTCAAGTCATATGGGCATTGGGTTCATCTACTTCTTCAATATCAATACACATAGGTTATATGATTCGATGATCACTCTACACTATCATGTTTAAATTTACATACATACTTACACATGCCTATTATCCATGATTATATCTTGCACATGATACTTCATATTCTCTACACTTGACATATTTTTCTAACACATTGGATCCATGGGACACTATAACATGTTTATGTTGATTTCTTATGCTTCACTTTATGCACTTCCTTGAGTGTCTTGTCTTGCTTGTTAAAGCATTTAAATATGCTCTTTTACTTTTGGCCCTCATGCCTATGTATTATTTCTATGACATTTTCATAATGCCATCATTTATTATATGGACATTTAAATATATATTTCTTTCTTTTA
This sequence comes from Torreya grandis, assembly GCA_037957365.1. Classification (NCBI taxonomy): domain Eukaryota; kingdom Viridiplantae; phylum Streptophyta; class Pinopsida; order Cupressales; family Taxaceae; genus Torreya; species Torreya grandis. Next base: position 1,049,337 of record JARHVA010004094.1, on the reverse strand, counting down.
TGGACCGATTAATTCATGTCCCTTTGATTGTGCAACATTTAAACATGCCCCTTATTTGTGGTCTCCTTGGACCATTACTTATTAACTTGATTTTTAGTGCTCTTATGTGTGTGCATGTTTTTTTTTTGAGCTTGTACTATTACTATCTATATGTTACCATGATATTTATCATGTATATTATGCCTACATGTGATCACATTGGTTTTACATGCTTCAATGATACATTTACCTAGACATGTTCCTTTTATATGTTACATGGTTACATTCACAGATTTTACAGTTATCTTACCCTTTTGAGGTGAGGTAACTCCTAGTTCCTATTTTTCCCTCACCTCAAGGGGGTAATATTAGTGGGGGTACATTTGGGAATCATGTTATCCACACTTATCACAGTTCTTAAATTCATTGGGGGCATGCTTTGGAAGCATGTTCTCCACACTCATTTAATATTTGGTACTTATATAAGTTTGCAAATTCAATAAGGGCATGTCATATGGACATGGCTTCCACACATTCACAATTTTAAGATTTAGTGGGAGAATGATTTGGAAGCATGTTCTCCACATTCATTTAGTATGGTGTTATCTCAGTTCTCAAATTTAGTGGGGGCATGCTTTGGAAGCATGTTCTCCACACCTATTTAGTATTCAACATCTCCAATTTATAGTGGGAGCATGTTTTAGAAATATGTCCTCCACATTGGTAATTATATTAGTTTTCATATTTCTCCATATTTAGTGGGGGAATGCTTTGGAATCATGTCCTCCACACTTACATAGTTACATAGTTATCTGAACTGGCCAAAGCACATAGTTATATGATTCAAATTCATAATTGTGGCCAAATTCTATACATTGGTATTATTTTTATACATAGTTGTAACATGAGACATATCTAAGGTGAATATGTTATGCAATGTGTGTCTAATATTACAAAATCCATATCAATTTCAGATTCCAAAACCATTGCACATACTGATACTCCATAGACTTTTACAAACCATATTGAGCCAATCTACTGTAGGAGATGGTTCACCTTTTAGTATTTTGAGGTGATCAAATCACTGAATCTTAACAAGTTTTTATATTGGACTTCATCATCCAATCTCACCAAGTTATAAGTTTCATTGGGTTACATGTTGAGCTAATCTCAATTTCTAGGTGGTAACTCACTTTTACTCCAAAGTTGGGGGCATGTGCCTCTTTGTGTGTGTGTGTGTGTGTGTGCGCGCGCGCGTGCGTGCGTGCGTGCGTGCGTGCATGTGTGCATGCGTGCGTGCGTGCGTGCATGCGTGCGTGCGTGCGTGCGTGTGCGTGTGCGTGTGTGTGTGTGTGTGTGTGTGTGTGTGTGTGTGTGTGTGTGTGTGTGTGTGTGTGTGTGTGTGTGTATTCTTGGATATATGCACTTTAAATATTTATCTATATTTATTCTATTCTCAGTTATAGAGTCTTATAATGATACATAGTTTTCAAAACAAACGTGTTAATATGCAAGGTAATTACGCTGACACATAGTTGTACTCCTAAACCTTTCTCTTTCAATTTTAATCTATTTCAAATACTTTTAACATAAATTATATGCACTAATTTTATATTGTAATATGCTCTTGGTTACATGTCAGTCACCAACAAAGCATTCAAATTCAACTCACACAAAGAGAAGGTGTGCATACACACCCAAGTACTTATTCCTTTCCTTTAAACTAGTAATTTCATTACTAGATTAAAGGGGTGAAAATGTAGGTGATATTTTTTTATTATATAGCACCTTAGTATTATACACTTGGCAAACTCAGACCTTGGTTATTCATATTAGTTATACTCTCTCCTTTTGTAAACATCATATTTACTTTATCTCATGCCCTTTGGCCTATATTTTAGTTAAACTAGTATTATATTGATGACACAAAAAATTTATCTTTCCCAAAATGCTTAAAATGTACTTATCTTACACCTTCACAAGTTTTAATCTTGTACCTATTTTGATACTCCATAAACACTAAAATTTGGCACAAACAATAGGATCGATGTTATTGTCATGCCTTGACATAAATGTCCAGTGCCTTAAATTCATATAATTTACAAATGAAACATATCATAATGGTCATCCTAAGTGCTTTAATGTGAGTTATTACCCCAAAGGGATTGATATAAATACAATAAAAACCCTCATTCATTCTTACCTAGAAAAGACAAAAGAGACCAAGGCACTTATCAAAAGCACTCTATCAATAATTAAATTGATCAAATCTTCCCTATTTCCATACCATTCATAGGTAAAACATATCTATAGGCCTAAAGTACTAATGTAACAACCCAAGAGACTGATTTACCAAGTTACATACTAGGTCACTATTGTACTTACTTTACACACATTGCATGATTCACACACAATCTAACACATAGGGAGAACTACATTAGTCTAGGGCCCTCTTCAAATTATTGGCTATGTAGGTAGCATCCTTTCATAGTAAGGTCATTAGGGTCAACTTGACACTGTATACCCACTAACCCATTTTTCTCCAAGGTCATATTAAAGATGGAAAGCTAGGGTTTTTCCATTTCACAAGGAGTGTTAGTCCATGACCTAGATCTAAATACCCCAAAATAAATATGAATATAAACATAAATAATCTAGATAGTTTCATCCCATTTCACTATATATTTCATATAGGACACTATTATCAGATTCAGACAGTAGCATCAATGCAACCACCTAGGGTTGATGTAACTATCCAGATAGCCAAATATAATAGATTTAGACTCTGAAAACTATTCCAAAAATTTCTTCCCACCTAATTTTATCTTTTCCTAGATCTATAATTGTATTAGCATTAGAACAAGATAAGTACTTTCATTCTTTGTCATTTCTATATTTATCATAGTTATACTTTCCATATTTAGACTATCTTAGCATAATAAATTTAGTATATGTTTATATCTAAGTTTAACATCTAATTGGCCTACTATATATCTGATTATCATTTATTTATTCTTAACCCTAATCTTAAATTGAAATACACCCATAATAATTATTTCATTTTAGGGTTAAACACTACCCCACCCATGGGAATAAAAAACATAGGAGAATTTAGCCTACATTCTTCCATATAAATTTTGATACTATGGCATTTCCCTGAATAATTAATTATGCTACCATTTGTAATCATGATCTAAAATTTTGGAGTTGCATAAATAAAATAGTTCAAAATTTCCACCAACTTATTTTTGATGAAGTTATGTGTACTCCCTAAGTCAATCAACATTACCACCCTTTGTTTCTTGAGGAAACCCACAACCTTAAGGGTTTATGCAGTGTTAATACCATAAAATTCATGGAATGAGATAGTTTATTTATAATGTTTAGGTTCCACATATGTATCTTCCTCACCCTTACTTTATCATTTCATTCATCTTCATTGGCCCCTTGAGGGTAGAATAGTTTTTTTCTCAACACATTATGTCCTTTGCTATATTTTCTATCACATTTGAATCATGATCCTTTTGTTCATTTTTCTTCAATTTTTTATGAGTAAATCTAGTAGGTTGAGGAAATGATTATGCAAGTACTCTACACTCTATACCATTAGTGAAAGTCATTATTTTAACCAAATCTCTTTCCTTTGCTCTATATACAAAGATCATGGACTTTGATACTAAACTTGGATTAAATACATTAGCATCAAGTTATATGCTTTCTTTGATCCCACCCAATACTAGGTCATTCAATTTATCTTTTATGATAGTATCCACCCATAAATATAGGTTCTATAATTATTGAATATAATTCTTAATGTGACCATTTGTCTCAATCTTGCTTATTGGTTTAAGTAGTTTTATTTTGAGTGCAAAACCATCTATACCAAATTAATTTCTTTAGTTCCAAATACAAATATACCATCATCACCTTTTTTACACATGGGTTATGATGTAGATTAAATAAGTTTTCCATTTAATTTATCTAAGTGACTAGATCCTTACCATCAAAATTTCACACTTCCATTTTTAGTAGCATGTTTTTTGAACCAGTATTTTAACTTTTATTATTTTAGTTGGAAGAACCCAAGTGGCCCAATGGAGAGTTACTAGATGGTGGTGTTATGTGTATCAAATTTTTCACTGATATAGTGATCTTGTCCAACTAATCTATTATTGATTACACCTCATCTTTGAACTCATTTATATATATTTTTATCCATGCCTTGCACATTGGAGTAGATTTGGTTAAGCCAATATAAGAAACCCCTGAGTTAGAAATTTTAGAATCCATTTCTTCCTTGTAATTTTTATTGAAGTATCTTACCCTTTTTGTGGCCTTGGGTCTTTGGACCTACCATGCATGAACTCAAGGGAGTGAGGTTTGGGTATAGGGTTTAGGGTTATGGGACTGAAAAAATTGTACCAAAGTATTATACCATTGTGATCATCTCATGGAGATGAATCTAATGACTTCTGTATTGATCAAGGGTTTGAAAAAAAAACTTTATTTAATATGACAATGATATAAAATTTTAATTCTGATGAGATTGGAAGTTATATTTTTTTGATCCCCCAACTCATAGAATAATCACTATACTAGATCTCAAAAGGAACATAGTTGACAAAAATGGGAAAGGATGTTAAAGCAAGCATTTTAGTTACAAGCTTGCATTCAAACTTATCCCATTCATAAATAGTGTTGATTCAATGTTTTAAAATACTAACTACAAAATTTAACCATACTTCTAATCTACTATCCCTTCTCCAAGGTCAGTTATGAGTAACTTATCAAGGATAATCACTTACTGATGCACCATAAGTATTATATTACCAAAGGTTTCCTATGGCTAAGATTAAAAAAAAACTAGGGGATCTACCTATATACCCAAATGTACATGAAATCATAAGTTCATATATAACATTGTCTAATGACTTTTATATTGAGCATAACCTCTCACTCAATAGAATTAGGTGAAACTAAAAACTACTTAGCCCAAAATGACAAAAAAAAAATTAGATTTAAAATTATTGAAACATATTTTATAAGCTAAAAGGAAAATATGAAAAAAAGTGGGTAGATTTGGGAAACAACTTAGTGCCATGGAAAGAGCTCTCATACCACTTATAATGTAATTACTTAGATCAAATCACTTCAGAAGAGTGAATGTAAATGATCATATCAACAAAAATATATCATAATAAGAAGAGAAAATTAAGCATTTCCTCACTAGTAATTTAAATTAAAATAAAATATTTAATATATATAATTAAGCCACTTTGATGGGGCAACCTCCACAAACATGCAAATGAGAATACAATTTGTAATATGATGGTCAATTACAAACCATTACCTATTATATATACTCTACTTAGGCAATGGTTACTCCTTAAGCCTACCCTTATAACCAAATTATAACATAGAGAAATATGATTAGATAAGATAGATGGCTATGTAGGCCACATGTTAGCCACACATATCCTTAGACATGTTATATTTTGAAGGTGTAGTAAAGATGAGGTGAAAAACATTTTGAAAATATATTCCAAGGAGTTTGGTTTAAATGTGGTGCTATATATCATTATCATAGGGAATGTGTAGAGTTCCCTACTTGTCCTCATTCTAGTCAAAGGCATAATCTGGAGGATTGCCTAAACATTCATCAAAATATATTGGAGAAGGACATAGTGTCAAAGGGTGTAGGCAAGATCCAAATTGCATAGAATGCTAAGAATTTGGAAATAAAGGAAGTTGCTCATAGGGGAATCATAAAACTAAATTTAAATATCACCACATGAAGGGGAGTGGATATTCAAGAAATGAGTATGTTGATTCCATAGAAGGAAATACGACACAAGATAGAAGTAGCTCTATTAGACTAATCATATGTGCCAGTAGATAAGGGTTTATTGGTTGATACAAAATATATTATGTATAATATTCAAGAGGATCTACACACATATAAGGAAATGAATACAAAAATAAGGGAGAGAAAATATAATGATAATTAGAATAATAAGGACATAGTAGAGACTATGAAGATTGTATACATGTTGAAAATACAAGGTATGTTTATATTATTGAATAACTTGATTCGTATGTGGGATGTGTATGAAAAACCCAAGAAATATGAAGGAAATTCATGTAATGAAGAATAAGTAGTATAAATAGGTTGAATAACTTGATTAGTATGGGGGATGTGCATGAGCAACCCAAGCTATGAAGGAAATTCATGCAATGAAAAATAAGCAGTATAAGAAGGATCTAAACATTGTATCTATAGAACATATTCATTAACAAAGGTGTAGAGGTAAATATTCTAACCCAAGATGTATGGTTGAAGATGGTGAGTCATAGAATTCAACATTAAAAATATATGTTGTTCATGGTGTGAGGTTAAATATTTCATAGCTTATATTTATTCATTATTCATTATTTTATATATCATGTAGTATATTTATTACACTTATTTTGAGGTGCAAGATGTCCTTACTTATTAACATATTAATATTGGCTTGAATACAATGTTTTGAACTAGCATGTTTACATTGGTTGAACAAAATGTATGCATATTTTATATGTCATTTAATTGAGATAGAAGTATGTATTTTGATTGGTTTATGGTTACCATGATAATTTTTTAGTGTACAGTATGTGTGCTTATCTACATATTTATTAATCACTCCATGTGGTGGATTATTTTATTGGGATCCTTGTTATAATTCATATTTATTTATATGGATTGCTTGTTATTTTGGTCATCCAATTCATCTACTTTGGTTATATTAAGGATTTAAAAAAAATTATATTTTCATTTAGTGCATAGGTGACATGTGCAACCAAGTGAGGGAATTGGAACTACATAAATCAACAACTAACCAATGTGTTAACTAGGGTGTTAGATATGTTGTTTTCACCCAATGTATTGTTTTAATGTTGTGACCTAGTTGACCCCTTTTCTAAACTGTCAATGGTTTTGAATATATTAACTTTTTTAAACCCTTATCACTTTACCCATGATACTATAAAAATATTTATATGGATTCCTATTGAGCTCCATAAATAGTTCTCACTTTTAAAATTTAGATTTTAAGGAGGCTCATTTATGGTAGTGTGTAGATTAAGTTTTGTCTTCCATGGGTATTTTATTAAGTCCTTCACCTTTATAGATGAGAGGGGTGGAATATTATTGGGTTATTTTTTACTTTGAGGTGTAATAATGTCATCTTGAAGGCATTGGATAGAGATTATATAAATGAAGTGTAAGAGTATTAAATGGATTTGTAAGAGGGAGAATCATGCCTATGTGTTTGACCTATGTGTTTTGTAAGAAGAATTTATTGTATATGTAAGGATTATTTATTATTTTGTAAAATAGAATTTTTTTTATGAATACTAGTGGGTCAAGTATTAAAGGATGATCTTGACAAATGGAAATATTCCTTTACATGATATTTTTTGAGACTTTTATATAAGTAAAGGGAACTCTTTGCTTATGGAAACTATTCTTTAACTTTTATTTTTCATTCTTCTTCTTTTAGCCTTGGTTGTCTCAAAATAATTATATTTAGAGACTATTGGTTTAGTGGCCTTAGACTTAGGGACTTGGAAGGGAAATATTTAAATAAAATTATAGTTGCTTTATATCAAAAGGGGGACTTAAGGTAGGGTCATAGTCTTGGAATTATCATGTGCCTCATGTTATGTTTTTAAGTGACTTATTTCTTTTTTTATTGTTTTAAAATAAGGATTGTGGTTTATTTGTGAATCCCTTCTTAGGTCACAACCTTCTTGGTTTCAATTGGAATTTTTTGGTTTATGGTCGTGCAAAATTTAAACCTTTTTATGGGTGTTTTTGGAGTTGTTTTGTTATTCTTAACTTTTTGATTTTTTTTATGTCCTTTATGAATCATAATATTCTTAGAAATAATTTTTGGGTGGGGATGGTATTTGGTGAGTAACTTCCCAAAATAATATTTTCCATTATCTATATGAATTAAGTTAACTCCTTTAATTGCTGATAAAAGGTGCTTAGAAAACATTCTTGGGATGGGGATGGAAGCAGGTAAATAATTTCCCTATAAGTATCCTTTCCTTTCCTAATAGTAATAGAGTTAACTCCTCTATGTGGTGATATAATATTCCACCCTTTTCTATAGAACTTTATCCCTTCTATATTAGAAATGATGAATACATGTTTCTCTTGATCTCAAAAGATAATTTGATGTATTGTATACCTACACATCTATTGGTGGGAATAGATAAGGATTAATTTGTTTTTCGCATTCATAAGATGGAAAAAATTCAACACTATTTGTATTTATTTAGGGTGTCTAGTTGAAGGTTTCCTACACCCTAACTTCAAATTATTCCTTGTGTTTTCCTTAATACCTATTCTTAATAGTTTCTATATGCTTTGGGTTTTGATATATAGTCTTGGGAGTGCCTAGAGAAACCACCTAATAACAACAATAAGATAGGAGATAAACCCCTCCTTAATTTAGTTTTTTGGCAACTTGTTCTGGGAGCTTTTTTGGAGTTAAAATTTATTGATTTCATATATTTAGAAAAAAATAAATGTCTTACATGCCTCATATTTTTTACAATATTTTTGAAGAAATTTGAAATTTGATATTTGAAATTGTTTATTTTGATTGTAAATTGTGAAATAAAACATCTCTTGTGTTCCTTTGTTGAAAGGATGAAAATTGTAAAACTTGTGCCTTATATGATTTTATTTATGAAATTGAAATTTTAAATCACTTGTGTGAAAAAGTGATTTTTTTTAATTAAAAACCATGTTTTAAGATATTTTTATACCTTAATGCATAAAGGGATAGTTTCATTCATATAATTTTTATTATGCTTAAAGTGGATCAATTCCTTCATAAACTAATTTTAGGTGAAACTAGATTTTGCGATGAATCCATAGCATCTCATGGTTTAATTTTATGACACAGGCTAGAGATCTTATTGAAAAAAGGCACATGAAATTAAATTTAATGATTCAAGTTTAAATGAGAGAAAACATTACAATATAAAATAAAAAATGGTTGTTCATTTCACATTCCTAATGTGACTCTTCATATTCTTACAGGAATGGAGAACTTATTGAATAAGACAAAAATAAGACACATGTGCTATATAGCTAGGATTAATAAAAACTATATGCAATTTTGTTACATCCCCCTTGATTTAAAAGTGTCTTTGCTAGACCAAGAATTTCTCTAAACTTTTCATTTTTTTCTCGTCTAAGTGCTTTTATCAGAATGTTTGTTGGTTACTCTATTGTCGAGCAATGTTATAACTTGACATTGTCATCTTTTACATAGTGATAAATCAAATAAAATTTGTTATTGATATGCTTGGTGTTGTAATTTATATTTTAACCCTTTGATTACATGTCTCATCTCTCCTTATCTAAGTGGCACAATTGAAACACCTCTAGGCTTGTGGGTAGCCTAAGGGTGAGGTAAATCTCTAAGTATGGCTAGCTCCCTTGATGTACCACTTTGGATCACTACTACACCTAAACTTTGTGAGGGAAAAGGGAGAGATAAAATTGAAATCAAACTACATAAGGGAGGTGATACACAAAATAAGTTGATAAATTCCTACCATATGCATGTTACACATGAAACCAAGAGACTAACCAAATATATGCTTCTCCAATCTGCATCTTCTCACATCAATATTACATTATGAGGTTATGGATGAATTTTCAAGATATTAGGACTATATAAGAGGACTTAAATGATACTATTTAATATACTAACTCACTTAACCTTGACACTTCATAGAACACTTCACATGCCCTATAAGAAGAAGCTTTCCAACTACAAATAGGATAAAAGAATGAGACAACATGCTAAGGAAATCATAGTTATCACTAATAAACATCAATTATATAAGTAAAAAACACTATGAATATTCTTGAAGAGGTAAAAAATAGTATTCTTATTGATCAAATGGTATGCAAATGATCAAGGCTTCACCATACTCAGGTGGAGCATAAGTTACAAAGGTCAAAATGGCTAGTTCTTATAGAAATTGAGAAGTATAAAGGTCACAAGGACACTTATAAAGATGATAAATTTATTTAATTATGAATGAGAAGAGGATTTTGGATGAACCATGCAAGATCAAAAAAGACAAGTGGCTATTCAAGGCATGAAACTCTTGAAAAGTGACATAAAATTCCTTTTTTTGGTTCAAAAAATTGACTTCATGATTTAGACCTATTTGAACATCCCAAAACTGATTAGTTATAGGTATTATTATGTTAATGAGATATAATTATTCCATACATGTCTCTCCATATATTGGTTACAATCCTGGTCATCTGGAACCTTCCCAAAATGAGTTATCATCTTCTGCATTCTAAGAAACTCATCTTTCCCACACCTTGCACACTTGGATTCAAATTTGGATTTAGTTTTATATTAAAACCCATGGGATTGATTGAATGAAATTTTTTAATACACTATATGTCCTTAGACTACTTAGGCACACCTTAAAATTCCATCCACTTGAAGTTTCCACACCTCTCACCATCTTGCTCACTATGCCAGTTTTAACTGGCTGAGATGAAAGTTGTTATTTGAACACTTATTAGTTTTTATATATTATTAAATGTACATTAGTGGTTATCCAAATTATATATCTTCATCCCAAATTTTTTTTCATCCCTTGACAGTCCCTAGAACTTGCATAATGCACAAAATGGTCAAAAGAATTAATTTTGTACCATGTCTATATAGATTATGTACAACTCATCTTGATAGGAAGTATCCTAAGAGAGTAATCTACAAACCTCAAATAATAATTATGGACAAACTATGACATTAGGGTAGTTTTCCATCTTTATTTCCTTCATCAAGTCTTTACAAGGGTTTAGCAAAGGTTTTAAGCAATTTTGACCTTTAGTGATGTTTCATAAAGGTTTGACATCTAATTCTCAAAATAATGCCAAAAACTTTATGTTAAATATAATTTATAATTCCTCCAAACCTCCTTAATCTCCATTCAAATCCTTCAAGGAAATTTGAACTTCCAAAGTTGTTCCATCAAGTTTGATTCTCCACTTTGCATAGGTCTAATGTAGTTTTGAGCTCAAAATGAAGTTACTCATGCTTCCTCTTTAGAGTGAGAGATTTAAAACACCTATGATGATCCTATAATCACAATAAAATATTATAGGAATCATATTTCATGATATAAGTGTAAATGACCTCTCATTTGGGCATTAGGCTTAAACCTTGCCTAATAAACTTGTTGTAACCCTTGTGTTCTAGACCATCCAATTTGGCATTTTTGCATTTAACCAGCTTGAACACCTCTTTTATGATTCCATAAACATAAATAAATGGATTATAAATCTCACCAAGATCTATAAATTAAAGTGGCATCTCATTTTTTGGACTCTAGGCATAACTATGCCTCATGAGCATGTCTAAATTTTTTAGGGTCTAGACCTTTATATTAGTATTCCTCCCTCTATTATTGGTTATTTATGTTTTATTTTGTGTAATATAACTCTAAAAACCTCATTAAAACTTTTTTTTATCTCTTAGTCTATCTCTTTCTCTCCACTTGATAAAATTGCAGGGTTTATGCATGGGGGAAGTGCCCTTTATCTGAGACAAAATAGAGGGAAATTTTTTATTTACTTAGATAATGGTGGTTATTTAAGGAATTTATATAGGTATTAAACATTTTATGTACAAAATTTTAGACCTTGATAACATCATTTGACCCTTTAATTTCTTGAAAACCCAAAATAAACCCCTGTAAAGTAGACCGTGTGTAGGATTCTTCAATGGACTATGTGTTGCTTATTTAGGGCTCCTTCCTTACTTGTTTTTTCATAAAAATACATTATAGATACCATAAATTTCATTATTAATGTGTCGCAATCCTCTATAACACTTCAAATCCCTACATACTCTTTCCCATACCTTGACCAATCAAGATTGTGTATAACCCTGACTGTGTTTCCTTATTTTGGAGGGCACCTAATGGTGTGAATGTATGGATTAGACATTATAAACCTTGAATTATTTTATATTAAACATTACAAGACAATTGGGTAAGTTTTTATACCTATTAAATCCATTTTTTAGCTATATTTTCTTCAAGAATCTCAATTCATTTGATCTTTGCCCCTCATAGTCAACTACAGTTAATTATGAGGGGTCCTATAGGTGTCTTTCATCGGATCTAGTCCTTGAAGATAAGAATTCAACCATTATTTAATATATCCATGGTAATATACCTATTATTTTAACTCATTCATTGCATACTTGGGCTAGACCTTCACTTAGGACTTTAAACTTGCTCACTGCCTGATTACCCAGTTGTAGGTGAGTATTTCCTTATGAAGAGACACCTATAGGTATGAGTTGGACTCAACACCCTATTCCTAAACTCTTTTTATCCCATATTTGAGAAAAAATTCCTCTTAAATAATTTTAAACCACTCACATAACTTTTCATAGTATAATTTATCAATTTGGGTGAAGATCTCTTTTAGGATCAAGCTTGTAAATGTTAATAAAGGAATTTAGTGTTTTTGTAGGCAACTTTGAGCTTTCAAACCTCCAACCCCCATTAGTTTTATTCCCTTAATATTTTTTGGAGTCCATTTCATTTATATATTCTACAATATGAGCATAATATTATGTATCATAAGTTATTATAACCTTGTCATATGACTCTATCAAAATGGCCTTAGGCCTCTATTTTGCATTTTTAGTGAAAAGAGCCCTAGACTCAGTCATTTTATGTTTGAGGGTGATCCATATTTTAATTTGATATCCAACCTCAAAAAATGGAATTTCCTAATTTAATCAATGCATTATAACTCTAAGGAAGGTCTTACTCCATGCTTCAACACTCCATATGAGCACCTCAGCTCTCTATTAAGCCACCTATACGTGGTTATCCTATTGAGCAGGCAGTAAGTATGATGATTGGCTAATATGCATTGTGTTTGGATTTTAATTAGTTTTAATATAATCTCAAAAATTAAAAAAATAGACTCCTTTCATATTCAAGAACCTATCTCAGTCTAAAAACTCCTCAACATGAGATTTTTCATGAGGACCCCTATAGGTAACATTCTCATATATGTAGGCATTGAAGAGGAGTATAGGCAGTGAGCATTTTTTTGAACTTAAATTAATATTAAGCCTATTAAAATACCTCAAAATGGATTTTCAAAACCCTTTAATGGTTTCAAATATTTGTGTTCCTAGTTTTCACGTGATTTTCTTCTTCCAAGCACCTGTACATGTTCATTAATGGTTGCCTAACTGGTAATTTACATATGAATATGATTCCATATATATTGATTTGGGAAAAGAGGTTTAAAATTAAAGGTGACAAATATAAAATTTTAAACAAGTAAAACAACCCATCTTTACCCTCCAAAACCACTATCAAAGCAAAAATATCTTGCAAAAGGTGAAAGATTGCCTGCAACACTGAATGGTGCATTCACTTAAAACCTATCCAAACACATTGAAACACTAAACCAAGAATTTGGATAATTTAATAAGGAATAAAAATAATTTAAAACCAATCCTATCAAGTGAATTGTAAGGACTTTCCCAAACAAGAACAAAATTTGTAAGGTGCACAGATTAGCAAGCAAAAAAACATAGTCAACTTCATGAGGATGGTTTGTAAAGCACAGGCCACCATTTTTCAAAATATTGGTATTTAAATTAATATAAGTGTACTTTCACCTCCAAAATGTGTTTGACCTATAATTTTTCCAACTGACCATACCAAACATGAACATGTTGATCACTTATGCATGTCTAGAAGGGCAAGAAAGGAGTAGAATGGTTTTGGGACGTTTTTAGCACTTTTAAAGTGTGTCAAGAACTAGGATGAGTGTTATGAATATTAATATACATTACATCACCTTATCCCATGTGTCATCTTCACCCATGGGTCGTACAAGTGCCAAACTGCTCTCTTTTCCCAAGAAAATTGCTCTTTCTTCTAAAGCACCTACCATTTTTAGTTAAAAATAGCTACCTAAGACATAATAGGACATATGGCACATTAAATAACCATTTTTACACATTCACACTTCCCTAATATGTTGTGAAATTCATTGAATGCCCTTTTTGACCCTCAAAATGACTCAAAATGATATATTGGCTAATAAGACTAATGACCAAGGCTAATGTGATATGGAATAACATAAAAATTCATATACTACCCCCCATGACATAATATTATACCCATAAAAACACATAAACCTCAATTTTTACCTATAGGGGTCCCAATTTGACCTACAGGGTCAAATTTGGTCAATAAATTGGTGACTCATAAGGGTAGTATGCTTGTTATACTAACTAGATCAGTAGCCTTATTAGTCCATTGGGCTTAGGAAGTCATCTAAAGTCTATAAACACAACAATAGGACTTTTACCATTAACCATAATCTTTGATCAATACAAGACCACTTGACTACCTCAACCACACAAAATAAATGACACGCATAAAACTAGGCAAATAAACTAACAAGACACACATGTGCTCTAAGCACTTAGGAAAAATATGAAGAAAAAAAACATATAAAAATAACAATAAAAATATGAATAAAATAACTATATACAACTAACAACTAATCATACCTCCATTTCTATGGTCAAAAGGAAAGTTTTTTGTAACTCCTTCTTCATGAGATGAACCATGATGCCAAGCATGTTTTTCTTTGGATTGAACACTTGATCTATTAGACATATTTCTTGTCACCTCACTTTTTATGCTCTTAAGTAGACCATATTCAAATAGGTTTCCAATGTAAAATTATTCCTCTTGGCCTTGTACACATACCTCATATGGCTGCCCACTCTTCACCTCATGATCAACTTTCATCTTCTTTATAGGAATGGTTTCAAGAGGAATAGTTTCTTGTTCCTTAGAAGATTGAGGACAATATAATATTTTTTTGACCTCCAAAGGCTGATGTAAACTTTTCTCTTTCTCATTTATGACATCTGGAAAAATGTCATCTTGCTTACCATCACTTGTAATCAACTCTAAGGCATTTGTAGACCCCTTGAGAAACTCAAACTCATTACAAATGTTTTCAAATTATTGCTACAAGTCCTCATCTTATATTTAATCATCATCATTAAGGGGAAAAATAAGATAAATTCTTTCATCCTCTTCTTTAGAATCCAAAAGGAATTCATCTAAGATTTCCTCTTTGAAACAAAGAAGGCATTCTTCATTATCAACCAAACAAGAAGACTCAACACAAGGACTCACCTCTTCTTCATCATTTAGGACCTCTTCAAGTATCTCAAGTTGTATCTCCACTATCATATTCTTTTTTTTTTTCTCAATGGTTTTAATATCTTCAATCTCCTTTTCCTTCTTAGTGATGCCAAGACTAGGCATCTTGAAATCAAGTGACTTAGCCCAATGAGGCTACCAAGGAGTTACATTTTCTTCAAACAAGAGTTCTAAATTTTCCTCAACCAAATTCTCCTCTTTATTTTCCCATACCACATGTCCATCAATTCAAAGGGTTATGGGATGAGGACAAGATGAACTAGTTGGTAGAGGTGGAACATAAGGCTCAAAATCATATTGAGATTGCATTATAGGGAATTCTTTTGGGAGTTTTTGAGGAAGAGTAGGTAGACCTTGGGATAAAATAGCTTGATTATCTTCCTTCCATTTTATAATCACTTAATTTAAATCATATCCAACTTGATCACTCTCTTGATGGAGGTTAGATGGGGTGTGTTTAGGCATAGGATCTTCTTTTAGGTCTAAACCTTCCATCACACCTTGACTTAGCAATTTCATCCTCGACTCTAGCTCTTGAATTTGCTTGGCTAGGTTCTCTTGGAAAAGTCTTTCTTAAATTTTATAGGAATATTCATGAGGGTGAGGAGTATAAGAGGGCTGACATGTAACACAAGAGGTCTCTTGAATAAGTGTGGGGGGGGGGGGGGGGGGGGGGGGGGCAGGGGGCGGGGTGTCGTCGGGGGTGTATTTTAAAAGATCAACTTCATTCTCAACTTTACACTCCTTATCAATGCTTTTATCCTCTTTCTTTCCCCATGATTCCACTATCTTATTCCAACTTAGGATGTTAGGATTATAATTATTTTCTTGAGGTGGTGATTAAATTTGACGAGTGGATGAAGTGTTCATGGAACTTGGAATCTCCATAGGCTTGGGTTTTCTACCTTGTCTCCAACTTGGAATCTCATATCTAGAGGTCTCTCCTTGAGGTGAGGATGTAATGGGAGAGGAAAATTAAGGCTTATATTCCACTTATTTTTTTGATGACATGGACTACTACATATTCATATTAGCCAACTCAATCTGCCTATCAAGATTAGCTTCAAAAGTAAGGTTTCTTTTTTCAACTCTCCCTTCCAGTTGATTTGGAAAAGGATGACTTTGATAAGTTTGATTTGGAACATAAGTAAGGATCAAGTAGGGCTGATAGCAGTATTTGGGAAGTGGATATGAAGGCTAATAGGTTTGTTGAGGCTGTTTCTCATGAATTCTTAGCCTATCTTCTAAGGATGAAATTAGGCCACTCACATCTAGCATCTCACTTGTGAGCCTTTGCCAATTGGCTCTCTTAATAGGTGCCCACTCTTTTTTTAATATCTCTAATGCATCTCTCACCTTATGAATAAGATTATTAGTAATATCTTGACCATGTCCCCTTTGTGTATTAATATCCAACATGTACTTCTTATAACCCAAGAGTGTTTGCTTGAAAGTGAAAATGGACTAATTTGAGAAGTGATTAGGTTGACTAGGAGCAAGATACAGAGAAAGATAATTGTAGGGGTGATACAACTCATGATAAGGTTATAAATGGTCATATTGAAGTTGGTAAGATTCATATTAAAACTAGTAAGGGTCATGACTAGGCTGATAGGCAATGCCATAAGCTTGATAAACCTCACCAATTTATGTAAAATAATACTCAACACCAAGGTCAGCCATGCAACTTCATTAGGAAGTAATAACACAAGAAATGGTTATCAATAATTTTTAAAATGAATACCTAGGATGCTTGACCAATTGATCCAAAACTCAAAATATTTAGTTGAAAGATAATTCAAGAAACAAGAACAACATAATAATAATGCTAACTCTGAGAAGAGATGTTTTATTCATTAAATTTACAGACCCAAACATATGCCTATCTCTGAGAAGAGATGTCTAAGTTCCATTTTAGGTTATATCTTCATTTATACATGTTCTAAAGGTAGGAGGAGGATGTGTAAGGTCACCAATATAGAGGGGGATTAAGTGGTTTGACTTCCATGATTTACAATAATACAGAATTCAAGGAATTACTATTTTTAGACTGCACTACTAAAATTAAAATTTGGGGCACTTTTACTAGGTTTTTGGGGGTCAAAATCCATTAAACAAAGATTAATTCCATTTCACCATTTTCTCCTCACTCTTAGCTTTCCAAAGGTTCAAATAGAGAGTTAATTAGAGCTACGATACAAAAGTTATGGCTCCTAAAAGTTCCATCATCAATTGGGGTAGAACCGTCACCCGAATTGTCACCCAAATTATTGCCTAAATCATTCCTCCCTCCTTGAGAATCAATGGTCCCCATTTCATAAATATTCCTCATCAAGTGTGGTAGATGTGTCTTAATTTTATTCTTGATACATACTTGGAATAGACTGTGCTTTATGGTGCTATGTAGGGCCTAATTTTTCACCATTTCTATCTGACCATTAATCTATGGATGGAAGGTTGTGAACTTCTTCAGATTGTTATCTATTGAATTATATTGTTGTGTTGTTTCTATAGTCAAGGCTACAACATCATCCTTTTTGGATTCTTATGGCTTGACCACCATGAGAACAAATTTCTTGGCACTAATCAGAGAGATAGATGTAGAAGGTGGTACCCTGTAGCATTGTGTTCCAAGAGTGAGAGTGATCCTTTGAGTTCTTGATTCATAGATGCCATGTCTATCATACATGAATGGCTGACCAAAGAGTACATTACAAACATCTAGATTGACCATCATATTAGACCTCATCTTAGAAAGGTTTTATTGTATATGAGAGAAGACACTGGTGGGTGACACAGAGGTTTCTCTTTGGACTCAACCATCCAATACTGTATGGATTTAGGTGAGGCTTCATGGATAAATTTAATCTTTTTAAAAAATTAGCAAAGATTAAATTCTTTTGAATTCCACTATCAAGAATGAAATGCAAAGGTGTACCTTTCACCCATAATTTAGAATGAAACAACCTTTCCTTGTCATCTAGAATCTCCTCATGGGTTTGTGATGAAGCAATGATGGCATCAATATCAGCATCTACATCTCTTCTTTATCCTCTTTAACTATAGGCTATGTATGAGGTAGAGTAGTATATGTTGAAGATTATGACTCAAAAGGTAGGGACCTAATGGTTCAACATTTTTCTTTGGAGTGAGTTCCAAATTTGTGATAATCATACCACTTCCTAGTCTTTCCTTCCTTTTGCTTCTAATTTTGGCCTCGTGTTTGACCTTCTTTGTCACCTTTCCATTTTGAAGGTTGACTCTTCATATTCATTATTCCATGCTTCTACTCAATCTTCACCATGTACTAGTATGCCTCATTGAGGGTTTCTAAATTGAAGAGTTCCATTTCTCCCCATATGTACCATTTTAGTCCACCATGATATTTGAGAACCTTGTGTGTCTCACTTTCTTGGATGCCTAATCTCATAGATAGAGAATGAAAAATATCAGTGTAATCTTAAACGGATTGTTCCTTACCTTGGAAAAGTTATTGCCACTCTATATACAGATCATCATATGCTCCAATGGGGTAGTATTATTCCTTTACATCTTCTATCAAATCATCCCAGGTAGTTTCTACCTCAAGGCCAATATCATCCACACTGAATCTCTTTTTGTACACTTTCGACCAATTTTTGATATGTAATGATGCTTTCAAAAGAGCAAAAGTGATCTTCTCTTTATCGGTGAATTTATTTACAGAAAAATAAGATGACAATTGATCCAACCAATTTTATACTACATCAGCATTGATTTTTCATTCAAATGTAGGTATATCAAAATTCACTTGAACTTTGAAGGGTGTTGAGGCACTGAAAGGATGTGGGGTTTTAGATGAGGAGCCATAATTTCCCATTGGAATTTGTTGGAGAATTTGGGAAAATTATTATAGCATTTGGGATTTTTGTTTTTAGAGGGCTTCATTCACCATTTCCTTGAAAATATTGGATGTCTCAGTGTTGTCTACCATTTGAAGTCATTTGGAGTGAATAGGTGAATAGTTTGTTGGTTCTATTTTCTACCTAAGCTTCTTTTAATCTAACCTCATCCTCAAGATCATACACTCTAAATACAAACCACTCTGATACCACTAATCCAAAACTCAAAATATTTGGTTGAAATATAATTTAAGAAACAAGAACAACACAATAACAATAATGATATCTCTAAGAAGAGATGTTTTATTCATTAAATTTGTAGACCCAAACATATGCCTATCTCTGAGAAGAGATATCTTATTTCCATTTCAGGTTACATCTTTATTTATACATGTTTTTAAGGTATGATTACGATGTGTAATTTCACCAATATCGAGGGAGATTAAGTGATTTGACTTCCATAATTTACAACAATATAGAATTTGAGGAATTACTATTTTTAGACTGCATTACTAAAATTGAAATTTGGGGAACTTACACTAGGTTTTTGGGGGTCAAAATACATCAATAATATCTTAATTCCATCTCACCATTTTTTCCTTGTTCTTATCTTTTTAACGGTTCAAACGGTGAGTCAATTGGAGCTACGGTGCAAAAGTTATGGCTCCTGAAAGTTCCATCATCAATTGGAGTAGAACCATCACCCAAATTATCACATGAATTGTTGCCAAGTGAAAATTTAAAGAATAAAATATATATTCTTATATATAGAATTTTGTTTTTCTTATTTATTTAATTATCTTTCCAATGGTTCAAACGGTGATTCAATTAGAGCTACGGTGCAAAAGTTATGATTCCTGGAAGTTTTGTCATCATTTAGGGTAGAACCGTCACCCAAATTATCGCCTGAATTGTTGCTTGAATCACCAGCTGATGTAACTTTTTAGTCACCATTTATGCTTAGATAAATTCCTTCAAAGGCTGATTATTTAAAGACAACACCAAAAATATTTCAACCTCTTGGACTAAGAGTCCCATCGAGCGTGCCAAAAATTATTGTCACTTGGATTTTCACCCCTTGAGGAGATGTTTTATCTCTCTTCATACAAGTGGCATAATTGAAACACTTATATGCTTTTGGGTAGCCTAAGGATGATGTGAATCTCTAGGTAGGGATATCTCCCTTGATGTACCACTTAGATCACTACTACACCTAAACTTTATGAGGGAAAAGGGAGAGATAAAATTAAAAGCAAACTATCCTAAGGGAGGTGATACACCATATAGTTTGATGAATTTAAAGCAATTGCATGTTACATATGAAACCAAGAGACTATCCAAACATACACTTTTCCAATCTACATCTTCTCACATCAATATTACATTATGAGGTTATGGATGAATGTTTTGGCTAGGAGGACTAGATAAGAGGCCTTGAATGGCACTAGTGAATAGACTAACTCACTCAACCTTGACACTTCCTAGAACACTTCACATGCCCTACAAGAAAAAGTTTTCCAATTACAAATAGGATGAAATAATGAGACAACATGCTAAGTAAATCATATTTATCACTAATTAATATCAATCATCCAAGTAAAACACACTATAAACAGTCATGAAGAGGTAGAAATAAGTAGTCTTATTGATCAAATGGTATGTAAATGAGCAGGGTTTCACCATACTCAGATGGAAAATAAGTTATAAAGGCCAAAATGGTTAGTTCTTATACAAATTGAAAGAGGGAGGAGAAGATAGAAGTAAAAAGGTCACAAGGACACTTTTCAAGATGAGAAAATTAGTTACTTGTGCATGAGAAGAGGATTTGGGATGAACCATGTAAGGTTAGAAGAGACAAGTGGCTATTCAACGCATGAAACTCTTGAAAAGTGGCATAAATTTTCTTTTTCTAGTTTTAAAAACTACCTTCATGATTTAGACCTATTTAAATGTCCCAAAACTGATTAGGGACAGGTTTGATGATTAGAATGAGAGGGAAGCCTTCTATACATGCCTCTCCATGCATTTGTTGCAGTCCTAGTCATCTAGAACCTTCCTAAAATGATCCATCATCTTATATAATCTAAAAAACTCCTCTTTCCCACACCTTACACACTTGGATTCAAATTTGGTTTAAATTTTCCATGAAAATATATGGGAGGGAGTGAATGACATGTGTTAAGACCCTCCATGTCCTTAGACTTCTCAGGCACACCTTAAAAGGCCATCCACTTGAAATTCTGTAGAACTTGTACAATGCACAAAATTGTCAAAAAAAGAATTTATGTACCCTATCCATATATATTTCATACAAATCATCTTGACAGGGAGTATCCTAAGAGAGTCCTATACAACCTCCAATCATCATTTTGGATAAACTATGCCATTAGGTTAGTTTTCCTTCTCCATTTCCTTCATCAGGTCTTTATAAGGGTTTAGCAAGGGTTTTGGGCAGTTTTGAACTTTAGTGATGTTTCATAAAGGTTTGACATCTAATTATCAAACTAATTCCACAAAATCTATTTTCAATACCCTATCTAACTCCTCCAAACCTCCTTGACCTCCATATAAAGCCTTCAAGGAGATATAAACTTCCAAAGTTGTTCCATCGAGTTTGATTCTCCACTTTGCATAAGTTTAATGTAGTTCTAAGCTCAAAATGAAGTTCCTCATGCTTCCTATATAGAGTGAGAGTTTTAACATAACTGGGATGACCCTATAATCATTTTCCTATAGAATAATAAGCATATTTAATGCTAGAAGTGTAAATGACCTCTCATTTGGGCACTAGGCTTGAACCTTACCTAACAGGCCTGTTGTAACCCTTGTGTTCTAGTCCATCTAATTTGGCATTTTTGCATTCCATGAGCTTTAACACGTTTTTAATTCTTCCATAAACATACCCAAATGTATTATAAACCTCATCAAGATCTATACATGAAAGTGACATCTCATTGTTAGGACTCTAGGCATAACCATGCCTCATGAGCTTATCTGCATTTTCAAGAGTCTAGACCTTTTTGATAGTATTCCTCCCTATATTCTTGGTTATTCATGATTTATTTGGTGTCATATAACTCCCCACACCTCATTATAAGGTTTTATTATCTCTTAGTCTATCTCTTTCTCTCCACTTGATAAGACTATAGAGTTTATGCATGGGAGAAGTGCCCTCTGTCTAAGACAAAACATAAGGCACTACCCTATTTCCTTAAACAATGATGGTTATTTTAGGAGTTTATTTAGGTTTTATAAAAATTATCTATAAAATTTTAGTCCTTTATAACATCATTTGACCCTTCAATTTCTTGAAAACCAAAAATAGACCCCTGTAAAGTAGACTGTGTGTAAGATTCTTCAATGGACTGTGTGTTGCTTTTTTGGGGCTCCTTCCTTACTTGTTTTTTCATGAAAAGAGATTATGGAGACCATAAATTTCATTATTAATGTGTCACATGTCTCTCTAACACTTCAAATCCATACATACTCTTTCCCATACCCTGAACAGTCAAGACTGTGTATAACCCTGACTATGTTTCCTTGTTTTAGAGAGTACCTATAGGTGTGAATGTATGGATTAGACCTTGAAAACATTGAATTATTTTATATGACACCTTAAAATACCATTTTTTGATTTTTTTGACCTATTCACTCTATTTTTTATCTATATTTTCTTCAAAAAACTCAATTCATTCGCTCTTTACCCCTCACAGTCAATTATAGTTGACTGTGAGGGGTCTTGTAGGTGTCCTTCATCTGATATAGGCCTTAAAGACAAGAATTAAACACTTATTTCATCTCTTCATGATCATATACATATTATTTTAAATCATTCATTGCATACTTGGGCTATACCATCACTTAGGACTTCAAACTTGCTCACGGCCTGCTTACCCAGCTATAGGTGAGTATTTTCATATGAAAAGACACCTGTAGGTGTGAGTTGGACTCAACACCATGTTACTCAACTCTTGTTATCCCATATTTGAGAAAAAAATCCTATTCAAACATTTTAAACCACTCACAAAAGTTGGCATAGGCTAATTTTTCAATTTGGGTGAAGGTCTCTTTTAGGATCGACCTTGTAGATGTTAATGAAGGAATTTAGTATTTTTATAGGCAACTTTGAGCTTTCAAACCTCCAACCCCCATTAGTGTTTTGCCCTCAATTTTTTTTGGATTCATTTTCCTTGATA
This sequence comes from Torreya grandis, assembly GCA_037957365.1. Lineage (NCBI taxonomy): Eukaryota > Viridiplantae > Streptophyta > Pinopsida > Cupressales > Taxaceae > Torreya > Torreya grandis. Next base: position 1,025,966 of record JARHVA010004094.1, on the reverse strand, counting down.
TATTATATAAGATGAGCACAATATGATGCATCAGAAGTTCTTATAACCCTATCATATAACTCTATTAAAAAGGTCTTAGGCCTCTATTTTGCATTTTTAGGGAAAAGAGCCCTAGACTCAGTGATTTTGTGTTTGAGGGTGATCTATATTTTCATTTTATATCCAACCTCACAAAAGGGCCTATCCTAATTTACTCAATGTATTATAACTCCAAGGAAGGTCTCACTCCATGCCTCAATAATCTATATGAGCACCTCAACTCTTTGTTAAGCCACTTGTAGGTGGTTATCTTACTGAGCAGGCAATAAGTATGAGAATTAGGTAGTATGCATTGTGTTTGGCCTTTAATGAGTTTTAGACCAATCTCAAACATGAAAAAAAAAAACTCCTTTCATATTCAATAACCTAACTCAGTCTAAAAACTCCTTCTCAACATAAGATTTTCTATGAGGACACTTGTAGGTAACATTCTCATATATGCATGCAATGAAGAGGAGTATAGGAAGTGAGCATTATTTTGATATTAAATTAATCTTAAACCTATTAAAATACGTAAAAATAGATTTTAAAAACCCTTGAATGGATTTAAATATTTGTGTTCCTAGTTTCCACATGATTTTCTTCTTCCAAGCACATGTACATGTTCATTAATGGTTACATGACTTGTAAGTTGCATATGACTACAATTTTATATAGATTGCTTTGGTAAAATAGGTTATAAAGTGAAGGTTACCAAGATAAAATTAGAAACATATAATCCAGCCCATATTCACCCTCCAAAACCACTATCAAACCAATAATATCTTGTAAATTGTAAAACACTGCTTACAACATAGAATGGTGCACTCACTTGCAACCTGAGATGATTTACATATCCAAACACCTTAAAATGATAAAAAAATAATGGAGATAATTTTATTATGGATTAAACATCATATAAAACCAATCTTATCAAGTGAATTATATAGACTTTCTCAAACAAGAACAAAACCTGCAAGGTGCATAGATTAGCAAGCAGAAAAACATAGTCAACTTCATAAGGATGGTTCATAAATCATAGGCCACCATTTTTCAAAATATTTTTATTTAAATGAATATATTTTATTTTAATTTCACCTCCCAAAGGTGTTTTACCTATAAGTTCTCCAACTGACCGTACCAAGCATAAACATGTTGATCACTTTTATATGTCTAGAAGGGAAAGAAAGGAGTAGAATGGTTTTGGGCCTTTTTTAGAATTTTAAAAGAATTTAAAGCACTATTATTAGTTTGAGGAATATTTATAGACATTCCATCACCTTATTCCATGTGTCACTTTCCCCCATAGGCCGTACATGTGTCAAACTCCTCTATTTTCCCAAGAAAACTACTCTTTCTTCTAAAGCACCTACCATTTTTAGTTAAAAATAGTTACCTAAGACATAATAAGACATATTTAATGTGAGATCACCATTTTTAGACCTTAAAACTTCCCTAGAAGGCCTGTACATGTCATTAAATGCCCTTTTTGACCCTCAAAATGACTCAAAGTGATATATTGGCTAATAAGACTAATGACCAAGGATAATGTGATATTTAATAACATAAAAATACATATAATACACCCTATGACATAATATTATACCCATAAAAACACCTAAAACTCAATTTTTTACCTATAGGGGTCCCAATTTGACCTGCAGGGTCAAATTTGGTCAACACTTGGTTTAATCATGAAAGACTAGATTCTTTACCATCTGGATTACATAAGTGTTGTCAACCATGAGAGGTTTTGATGAAACTTGATGCTCCTAAAAATCTTAAATAACCCTTTTGATTCAAAATATCTTTCTAGTTGCCTTTGAAGTAGTCATAAATTTTGCTTTTATTGAAGAAATTATCAGCATTGATTATTTCTTGGATTTCCAACTGACAATTATTGTTCCCAAATTCATCAAAAAACCTTAGGTGGAAATTACATCATTATGGTCACTATCATATTCATAATATAATTACCTAACCATTTTAAAGTCTCCTGCCCTGTAATATTGAGCCCAAAATTTTGTGTTCCTTTGAGATATCTTAGGACCCTTTTTTCTACTACTAATGACTATCCCTAGGTTGTCGCATGAATATTGAGAGGACACCAACTATAAATGATATATTTGGTTAATTTTTAGTCACATAATCATACTTATAATGAGTTACTTATATTTAATGGCATCAACCAAATCTATTGAATCTTCAGATGTCAATTTGAGATTTTATCCCATGGGCATGATGAGAGGCTTATAATCTTCCATTCTGAACTTGTTCAAAATGTCACCAACATACTTCTATTAAGTGATAAATAAATACTTTGGATTTTTGAATTCCTTGAATACCTAAGTAGTAATGAAGGTAACCCAAACCAATCATTTCAAAAACTCTCATCAACTCTGATTTGAACTTTATAGTGTATCATTTACTATTCCCTATGATGAGCAGATCATCAATATAAACTGCCACAAATATAAATATTTTGATGAAAAGAGTTGCATCTTCAAACTCAAAACATTTTAAGTTCATGATCATGAGGTGCTCAACTAGTTTGTTGTACCATGCTCAAGGGGCTTGTTTCAAAACCATATAATAGTTTTTCTAATTTGCAAACCTTGTGATCTTGTATGTTTACTACAAAACCTTTGAGTTAAGTAATGTACATAGTTTCCTTGAGGTCATCATTTAGGAATTCATTTTTAATATCCATTTGGTGAACTTTCCATTCATTGTGAGTTGTTATATCTAACATAGTTTGAATGGTAGTCCATTTTATTGTAGCTGAAAAGGTTTCATTATAGTCAATTCCCTCTTTTTGAGCTTATCCCTTTGAGACAAGCCTTGCTTTATTCTTTTCAAGTGAGACATAAGACTTGTATTTTTTGTGGTAGACCCACTTATATCCAATAGGTTTGCAACCATATGATGGATCAACAATTTTCCAAGTCCTATTTTTTACCAATGCATTATATTCATCTTTCATTACTTTTCTCCAAGATTCAAGATTCTCAACATGTCTGAAAGATGTTGGTTTTGAATCAAATTCAACATTGAGTTCTTCTTCTAGAGAATCATTCAAGATGATCTTTTTAGTTCTCTCTTGAATTTCTTCAAGGGACTTGTTTGATTTTGATGCATATTCATGTGCACTTCTTGTGCCTATTTCCCAACTTCATCAGGTTTCACGTCTTTCAATGATTGAGTGGCCAATTTAGGCATATGTTTCTATATTCATATAAAATTAAAAATTTGGTAACTTGAGTATGGATAATGACATCCAATCCATATGTCCTCCTATTTGCTTACACAACCCTTTTAGGATTTTCTTTCATTGATTCTTAGTCACCCACAACCTTCTAGACTTAACCCTTGCAGACTCAAGTATCTCTCTTAGGCCCAAATACATTCCCCTAGGTCTCATTTCCTCTAGATAATAGCACCCAAGTTAGATAGGAATGTTGAAACCCAAGGTGTCCAATTTTTAGTGTTATTGTCCAAGTGTACTTTTGGTCATAATGATCATATTTTCCTAAATCCTTATCCTGATTCATGTTGGCCTAGCATGAATTCATTTATCCCATAATCATTAATTCCCTTATAAAAGGCTATTCAAAGTCCATTTATAAGGTTTGGCACTCATTTATAAGAGAGAAGCAAGAATTCTAGCAATACTACTCAAGCACTATTCTCTACTCTCTACATACCACCATCCAATAGTCTTTCAAGCTTATTCAAACATCTACACTAGTCCTTAGTCATTTAAAGTACACCCAATTTCACATTTACTTGAATTTTCATCACACTATTGCACCAAGCACTTCAATGGGAGAACTACATATAGCTTGATCCGTCAGAGTATTGGTATGTAGGTAGTGTGCCCACACATAGGGTTTGAAGTGCATCTAGCATATCCTTTACACACTAACCCCTTTTTCCTATTTACCAAAAGTTGTGTTTAATTGCATAAAAGACACAAGTACATGAATAATCAGCTCTACAAGGAGTTTTGTTGATAGAAAATATCTAAAATTTAGTACACAAGCTCACATAGACATGAACAAAACCTATAAAAATAATATCTCTATGAGTAGTTTAGACAACAGTAGCAAGACCAAGATTACAACATCAAACAGCAGGGTGCCCTATTTTTTATAGTCCTATCCAATCAAGAAATGAACTCTACATCTCAGTTTGTGATAGTGCCCCAGTCATGTTCCTCCAGTATTAGACTTTTTCTCAGCCGTAACAGCCTAGAATAAGCTAAGTCATATTTTCTCTCACTTATTATTATTTTTAAAAAAGGCAAAAATACAATCTATTTACACAAATTAGTGGCTTAATTATTGCATATTATTTATTGATTTTATCATACTCTATACCCTTTATTATTGAGAAATTAAACACCTAATTCCCAAAAATAATAAAATATTTGGTGAACCCGACTTACTTAAAATTTTGCATAAAAACCCTAGGGTAAATTGCTAGCTAATTTTTCCCATTAATATTTGAATTTTTTTCTTGACTATTAAAATCAAAAATTCCTCTCGAATTTTAAAATAAATTTATTTCAAAACCCTAGTTGCATCAACTAACTCCCAGTGATTTTTCAATCATTTTTTGAATTTTTAGTAGCATATTAAAATCAAAAAATCACTTCAATTTTCAAAAATTCATAGTATTTTGCAAAAATATTTTTGAAAAATCCCTAGTTGCATGTACTAGCTCTTATTTTGCTTCTTGGGGTATCACCTTACATCCATAATCAAATTGCAAAAATGTTGCTCATTTATTTACAAACTTTTCTTACATTTCTTGCAAATAATAAGGAAACCATAATGGGCCCTATCATGTACATGAATGATGGAATCTATCATATGTTAGTACAAAGCTTCATTCTTTGCATTTCATGTTTAATTTTCATTATATGGGATGATGTTAGGCTAGTTATTCTTAAACATGTTAATACATATTTTGTATTACCTCCCTTGGAGCCTCTACCCCATGTTGAGACATGTTGCATGGTCCATTTTACCCTTCCTTAGGTCACTACCCATCGCCAACGAGCCTAGTTGACACCTTTTGTCCCTCCCCCACCTCGACCCATCGATTATCTTCACTCTCCTCTTGTAACTATTACTACTCCTATACGAATAGTAGATAATGTAGTTAGAGATATTACTCAACATGTCTCTATACTTCATCCACCTATCCAAGAGCCTCATCACCCTTTTATTCCTACCCATCCCAGGCCCAACTCACCCACATAGGGAAATTTTTACAAGGCATATAACATTGTTGATTAAATGAGAAACACTCCAACTAAGATTTTCATGTTAGAACTGCTTCAAAAAGCTGATGTATTCAAGGACATTCTTTATCAAGCACTCAATTATACTTTTATTTTTATTAATTTAGAACCTTCTTATTATGCATCAGTAGTCAACACTTTAAAAACTATAGAAGATGTAATTTATTTTGATAGTGAGGACATACCTTCTCAAATAATTATTGATCAAAATTTACCACTATTCATACAATTTCAAGTCAAAACCAGCATCATCAAGAGAGTTCTTGTTGATAGTGGTTCCAGATTGAATATATGTAATATCACATTCTTACAGGCCATGGGCATAGATTTGGCATCCATACAAAAAACATATAATAACCTTCAAGTATTTGATGATATACATTGATAGGCATTGGGTACTATTACTTTAGATATCATGGTGAGACCAAAAACCCTCTCTACATAGTTCTAGGTCATGCCAGGTCCTCTCCAATATAATCTTTTACTCAAATGACCCTGGATACATACTATGGGGGCCATTCCTTCTACTCTACATCGATGTATTAAATTTCTCCATGAGGGATATCTATACACATGTTTAACATATAACCAACCATTTAGATATTATCAAACTACAGAGTCATCTTTGAATATTTTGCCAAATGGGACACCTTATCTCATAGTACAGACACCACCTCATTACATTTCTCTTAATCAGATACATACATATGAGGTGGGAGAGACTAGTACGTTTCTCACTCATCCACTTACAGTCATACCTTTATCTCTAGATATTCTGCCAATCATAATAGCTTCAACCATTCCATCTACTCCATCAATCACCATTTTGACACCTATTACACATCCATAATCACCAAAATCAATACCAATAGTTCTAGTTGATTCCATAGTTACTTCACCAGTTACAAATATTATTTGATCATGGATTGATCACATTACCCATAGTATGACATAGATCTATCAATAGATTATCATAGCAAGATGGTCACCCATTTTGTACTTTTCATAGGATTATAGGACATGGTACAAACTCATGTACAACTTTATAGTAGAGATTGGATAAACTATAAGATAAAGGAATTATTCAAATTATGACACCACCAATAGTACCAGCTCCACCACTTCCATTAAAGTCATCTCCTAGCAAGACTAAACACCTCAGATCAAAGTTGGCATCTCCACCACTAGAGCAAACTCCAATTTGCCTTTGGCATGATGACACCATAGTCATAGCATCTACAGCATATGATGATACTTATGATGATGATCTCGAATAATTTGATGATGGTCATGACCCTTTACTCTATTTCCATCCCCAACAGACTCCAGCCTTGGATCCTTCCCCCTCCAACCTAGTCTTTTTTATTATCATATACATACTGCTTTCTTTTCATGCTTGTACATAGTTCAAAATTTCAAAAATACAAAAATAATATAACATTTAAAAAATACCAAAACTATTCAAATATATACAAAAAAAAAAAAAAATTTGATTGTATGCATCATTTATGCTTTACATTGCTACTACTATGCTAGGACTTACATTTGTTATTTGATGCTATTGTATATCAATTTATCTATGTTACCATGCTTCACTTGATATTCTTTGAGTGTGTGCAGTGACATCTAGATCCTTGATTACTTCACTCTACCCAATGAGGGGGCATCCTAATTCTACATTTGAGACAAAAATCAATATAAATACCCATTGGGGGCATCTTCTACATAACTACATCATCTAGGTTATGTCATTCCTACACTACACACTCCAAGTTATCATATTGATGTGCATTAGTTACTAGATTGCATAGATTACTATATCAACATTTCACTAGTATCTAGCACTTATGTATCTCTTTAGCATATACCTAGTCTTGTACTAAACATGTCTTGCATACTCTCACTCATGCTTTGATTAGTTAAATATGATTCTATCTTTCCAGTTACTACATGCTTTCTCTTCTTACTTAGCATAGCTTTTCGAATTGCATTTCTAGTTCCTACTTGTCTCTTGTGTGTGCCTTAGGACATTTTCCAATGTCATTTACTTCTATTCATGTATTTTTACCTTTGTACATTTACCAATGTCCCTTGCTTGTAGTCTTTTATGTGCCTATAGCCCTCATGTCAATCTTGCTTATTCTATGGTATGTATATGTAGCATTTGAACATGCCTTGTATGTTTGCTTTCCAGTATGAGTGACATGTGCCCACATCCCTTATTTGTTTGGCCCCTTTTCCACCCTTGTATGCTTCTTTATTCTTGTTTTGTATGCTTGTTTCTTGAATGTTTATCCTTGTGTGAAAAAGACATGATCCATATCATGCATTTCCTTGCTTTCTTTGATGCCATAATGGACATCATGTTCCATCCCTCTTTACTAACAACTAACAACTAACACTTTCGATCCCAATTCAGTACATGGCACATGATTTTAAAATTTTATATCTAACTAGGCATACCCCTATTGATCTAACAATCTCTTAATACAAATATTACTATATCTCAAGATATCTTATCGATTATCATTATTATATCATGTATATTTCAATCTTAACACACTTATAGGGCTTATTCTTCTGAGGGAAATCATTTTAGGGAACTTATTCCTACCCTCGGAAGAAGGGGCAACAAATAAGGGTTTTATCATAGAGATCAGAGCTCCTAGTGGTCAACATAGTAGCTTTTAGAACACTTAGAACAAAATCTAGACATCAGACTAGGTAGAACAAACCAGGTAGACATCAAAGATTCTGGAACATTCATCAAATTTGGCCTTAGACAATAGTGCCAAAGTTGGAAGACAACATTGGATAGTAGGGTCTCTTATTTTTGGTTCTTCTATCTAGATAGTAGAAAAAATATTTTTTCTAGAAACATATAGAAAAGTGGGTTCATTCATAAGTTTGTGGGCACAGTACAGTCTAGATTTAGCATGTTTCAATACGCTCAAAGAATCTAGATATAGGGGGTATCATGTGCAGCAAGATGGATTTCACTTCTAGTTTTAGATTAGGTAATTCATATAACTTCCAAATTAGAATCCATGTTCTAGACACTAGTGATTGGGGGAAATATGCACGACAGGTTGATCGTCCCCCTTTTTTGAGTTCAATTTATTTTCCAAGGATTTATTAGTAGTTGCATGCCTTACTCCATTTATAGGTGGTTGGCATCCTTTTTAAAATTTGGATTTCATACAAGCTCAACTTCTTGAGTACCTGAGTTCTTAAGTTGGCTTCCATATAATCTTATTTCACTAGTTTTGGAGTGGATTTCATACAAGCCTAATCTTCATCTTTCAAAATGGCCAAGAGTGGTCTAGTTTTTAGCATACATTTGGTTATCCATGAAAACATTATCAGATCATAGTATACTCATGGGCTTCAAGAGCCATCTCATATGACATCTATTCCATACCAGTATTAATTTATAGCTTCACTTCATAGGGCAATGATGGAGCCAAAGGACTAGCTAGCCTTTGTATTCTTGAGCCACCTATTCAGAGGGATTGGACACATAGTCCAAACATCAATTGACACACGTATGATTTTTTAGCTTCACTTAGTAGGTGATGATGGATATAAAGGGAATTCCTTTGCATTCTTGAGCCACTTTCAAGAAATTGAGCACTCAGCTCTATTTGTGATATTACTTTTAGTACAACACACACCTAGTATAATCCAGCATCATAATAGGTTTTGTATTGGTTCATGTACTCAATGAGTTGTATTCATTCCTTTCTCTTCCTCTCTCTCTTACCCAACTTTTTTTACATGCTTATTATATAAATATCATATCTAGTAAGGAATAATCTACTCTATATTTTTATTTTTAGATTCACACTTCACACCATGCTCTCTCTATGCACATCCAGCATCACACAACTTCATAAGCTTCACCTTTACAAGTAAGTTCAGGTACATTTTCTATTTTTCCTTTACCCTAGTATTTTGATTTACTACATCAATAGAATAAAGGGGGGGCATATGTATTCATATAAAATGCAAAATTTGGTAAATTGAGTATGACTAATAACACCCAATCCATAGGTCCTCCTACTTTCTTGCACAACCCTTTTAGGCTTTTCTTTCACTAGTTCCCTATCATCCATAGCCTCCAAAATTAACCCTTGTAGACCCAGGTAGCTTTCTCAAGCCCAGATCCATCCCCCTAGGTTTAATTTCCTCTAGATAATAGCACCCAAGTTGGATAAGAGCACTAAAACCTAGGGTGTCCAGTTTTCAACATTATTGTCCAAATGTACTTTTGGTCCTAATGATCATATTTTCCCAAATACTTATCCTAATCCATGTTATCCTATCATGAATTTATTTAACCCATAATCATTAAATCCCCTATAAAAGGCCATTCAAATTCCATTTATAAGGGGCAGCACTCATTTACAAGAGAGATTCAAGAATATAAGCAATACTACTCAAGCACTATTCCCCGTTCTCTGCATAAAGCCATACAACAGTCTTTCAAGCTTATCCAAACCTCTACACCAGTCCGTAGTCATTCTAAGAACACCCAATTTTTCATTTACTTGCATTTTCATCACACTATTGCACCAAGTACTTCAATGGGAGAACTATATATAGCTTGATCCCTCCTTAGAGTATTGATATGTAGGTGGTATGCCCACACATAGGGTGTGAAGTGTGTTTAGCATATCCTTTACACACTAACCCCTTTTCCTTATTTTGTAAAATTTTTGTTTAATTACATAAAATATATAATTACATGAATAATCATCTCTATAAAGAGTTTTATTGACAGTGAGGATCTAAAATTTGGTACACATGCTCACACAGATGCTATAAACAAAACCCAAAAAAATCAAACTTTGTGAGTAGTTTGGAAAATAGTGGCAAGACCAAGACTATATTACTGGATAGTAGGGTGTCCTATTTTTAATGGTCATATCCAATAAATAAATGAACTCCATATCTCAATTTTTGATAGTGTCCTAGTCTTGTTCCTTCAGTATCAAACTCTATCTCAACTATAATAGGCCAAAATAAGCTAAGTTATATTTTCTCTCACTTATTACTATTTTTAGAAAAGGAAAAAATACAATCTATTTACACAAATTAGTGGCTTAATTATTGCATATTATTTATTGATTTTATCATACTCCAAACCCTCTATTATTGAGGAATTAAACACCTAATTTCCCCAAAAAAATAACTAACTTTCCATTCATTGTGTGTAGTTATAGCTAAATAGTTTGAATGGTAGTCCATTTTATTATAGCTAAAAAGGTTTCATTGTAGTTAATTCCCTCTTTTTGAGCATATCCCTTTGACACAAGCCTTGCTTTGTGCTTTTCAAGTGAGCCATCAAACTTGTATTTGTTGTGGTAGACCCACTTATAGCTAATAGGTTTGCAACCATATGAAGGATCAACAATTTTCCAAGACCTATTTTTTACCAATGCATTGTACTCATCTTTCATCACTTTTCTCCAAGATTCAAGATTCTTAGCATGTCTGAAAGATGTTGGTTTTGAATCAAATGCAACATTGAGTTTTTCTTTTAGAGAATCATTCAAGATGAGATTTTTAGTTCTCTCTTGAATTTGTTCAATGGACTTATTTAATTTTGATGTATATGCATGTGAATTTTTTGTGCATATTTTCCCAACTTCATCATGTTTCACATCTTTTAATGTTTGAGTGGTCCATTTAGGCATATGTTTCTATGTTTTAAGTGCTTCAAGTTCATCTTTTAAAGTTATATTACTTTTTTCCCTCTATTTTGGTAGACCTTATTCATTGTCTTATGAATTTTCATTTTCCCCTTCAAGAGGAGTTTTGATTTCATGTATATGAGACAATAAAAATTCAACAGATTCCCAACTATGTGTTACCCACTCACTTTTTAGAACATCTAAATCACTCTCTATATAGAAATCAAACTTTGTATACTTGTCAAGTTGACTCATCTATCGATCAATATGTTTCTCTTCCTTTTCAGTCTCATAAAAGATAACTTCTCTTGCGACAAGAAACTTCTTCTCTTTTTCATCGTATAGTGTGTATGCCTTGGAGGATTCAATATATCCCAAGTGGATGCTTTTTTACTCCTATGGTCCAACTTATTTCTTTTCTCCTTTAGAATCAATGTGTAAAAAGTGAATCTAAAAATTTAAAGATGTCACACTAAAGGGAGATGACCACACCACATCTCATATGGAGTCTTATATTCAAGAGTTGTTGATGGTGATCTATTACAAAGGTATACTATTATTTTAGTTACTTCAAGCCCAAAAAGTGAAAATTTACCCCTTTTTAGTATGATATAAAATGAACCATATTCATCATAATTGTGTTCATTCTTTTTACAACTCTATTTTATTACGAAGCGTAAGAAACTATGAGATGGTGTTTGATCCTGTTTTGATCGAGATAGGATTCAAACTTATTTGAAGTGAATTTAGCACCATTATTTATCCTGAGTGTCTCAATGCAGGTTTGAGCTTCATTTTCACTCATAGTTTGAAACTTGTGGAAAGTCTTGAAGGCTTATAATTTTATCTTTAGAAATTATATCTAATTCATCTTGTTGTAGTAATAAATGAATAACATGAAGTACTTATGGTCTGAGTGAATTAGTTGTATATTTTTGTCAGCTTTCCATTATGATTTCAGAAATAGTTCTCTTGCTTATTTAGCCAAGATGTAGGTTTCACACTTTTCATCTTATTTTATGGGTAATGTAGGCATGCCAACAACACCATTCTTTTTTAACACATGAATGTTGTTATACTTAGTGTGCTTGAATATTTCAAGCCATAATATGTTTGGAGACATTTTATCTTCCATGAGATGAGCATAATTCCTTGAATTTGATGGCTCACCCCTAAGTTTAAGTAGTTTCCCTCCCTCATATCCAGTCAAGATGACTATATTATCACTTTTTCTCCTGATAGTGACATCATTATTATCCAATAGAATAGAATGGTATTGTTTCCTTACGAGAAAAAGGGATAACAAGTTTCATTTTAATTGAGGAAGGTAAAGGACATTTTGGAGTTTGAAATATGGAATCCCTGGACACTAGAATATAATTGTACCTCTTCTTTGTGGTTGTACACTTTATCTATCTATGAGGCATACCACACCATAACTTTATTCACTAAAATCCTCAAATAAGTCTTTTTAGAAAGTCATATGTAGACTAGAACTAGTATTAAGAACCCAAGTAGCAGACCATGAAGAACTAACTGAAACATTGTTTGTTTCATTGTCTATACAAGAAAACACACATTCACTGGTGAATTGGGTAGTGTTTGACTCTTTTATTTTCCTTAATTTTTCCTCTTTATTCTTATAGTATGCTTTAATTTTCTCCCATGGAGCTCTACATTCGTGAGTCTCATGGATTCCTTTTCTGTCATATCATTTGTAGTAGAGGTTTTTTTTATCATTCTATTTTTTACCACCTTGATTTTTATTTTGGCCACCTTTTCCCTTGTACTTGTTATTGCATTAATTTTTGAAAGAGGTGGCCTTATTGGATGTTTTGGAAGAATTTTCTTTGACATATAACGCACTTTATCCTCTTGTGGACTCAGTTTTTCTTCCAAAGACCTTTTCTTTTTCTGCCATCTTTTTAACCAATTGATCAAATGTGAGAGTATTCAACTGATTGCTTGTTTATAGAGCTCCAAGTAGGTTCAATAGTTGAGAAGAAAGGCCTTTATGAATGCAGACATATAGATGTTTATTTTGACACCCATTACATCTATATCATGCTTGATGACACATATCTTTTAAGCTAATCTCATCACATCACCATCATTCAACTCAAGGTTTAATAATTTCAACTAAAACTTAATGAATTCCAACTCTGAGTGGGAATCATATATCTTATTTAGTTTATTAAATGTTTCCCATGGAGTATTGTACCCCTAAATATGATGAAACACATCTTTGTCAATTGAGGCCCTCATCAAGGCCAGTGTTTTCTAGTTTTTATATTTCTATGTTTGAATATCCTTTACATTCCATGTTGGCTTAAGTGGTTGTTTCTCTTCATCACAAATATCAAACCATAAATCATTGAAGATAAGTGTGTTCTCTACTTGCTAATACTATTTTAACTAGTTATCTTTGTTGGTCAAGGTTGTACCAAGGATAGATTTGACTAAATGCATAGTTTTCAATTTTCAATTTGGAGTTTTGAGTTTATGTTAACCCTAATAAATTATTTATCACTCCAAAATGGTATTGTTTCCTATATACCACTAGACTGATATACCAAACCTCTCCATATACCTACCTTTCATATATACTCATCAGTACGTAGAAGAAGTTAGCCCTCTCTATATACTTGATAGTACGTGAAAGAGACCTTTACATGAGAGTAGAGTGGTATGTGGTGCCTAGGTGGAATGTGAAAAGGATTCACCCTACCATTAGAACTAACTTAAAAATAAAATATCATACAATAATATACTTAGTTTTTCTAATTTTTGGATTCATGTGTATCGATAGTGATGAAAGGATAAAAGAGTAGTTCTCCTTATTTCTCCTTGAATTTTAAAAATTTGGTTGTTGTTTACCAAATTTGCTAAGAGTAGTTTGCTCAAGGAAATTTCAATGAAAAATTGCTCAAATTGAAATGAAGGATTTTCAAATTTTGAAAACTAACATTTAAATGAAATTGGATTTTTTAAATGAAAAAAACATAAAAAAATTGTACCTCTCCTCAAATTTTGTCTTATATGAATAATTTTCCACTATTGGAAAAAATAAAATATATGGCTTCTTTCTTGAAAAAATTTAGCTATACTCCATGTGGCAAGGATTGTCCAGTGCATGAATGAAGAAATAAACTAGCAAAGAATTATCCTCTACATGGCTAGTTGAGAGAATGCCTCTAACACTTGAGATGTGACATGGTCATCTCCTTTCAATGTGACATGTTAGAATTTTCATATCACTTATTACACATTGATTCCAAAGAAGAAAATAAATAAGTTGAACCACAAGAGTCAAAAATGCATCCAGTTGGGATATTTTGAATCCTCCAAGGCATACAGGCTATACGATGAGAAAGATAAAAAGTTTCTTATCACAAGAGAAGTTATCTCTGACACCAATGATGGCTAAAGATCTTATTGATATAATGCACATGAAATTATATTTCACGATTCAAGTTTGAATGAGAGCAAACATTATGCTTCACAATTTTAAAATTATGATTTTTTGAAGTTAAATCCTAACTAAATCCTTTTTATCTTAAGAAAATAACTAAAATTTTATTTAGGTTTATTCTTGAAATGCATAATGAATATAAACCTGGAAATAATTTTATTCTGTATAGCAAAAAAATGGTCATGTGGGTATTTTTATATAACTTTTCCATGTTATCTAGTAGGCCTAATTAATTTTAAAATTATATTCTTAAGGGTTGAAAATGGGGCACACCCTTAAAATGTAGTAGTGGCTGTTGCACATAGGGAAGCACCCTAAAATATTATCCCCTAGTCACATGGGATGAACACAAGAGAAAATTACCAATAAAATAGGTATACCACCTAAGCAACAATAGTATGGTATTTTGGTAGTGTCGTTCAAATGGTAGTGATAAATTTAAATCCCTTAGCTCTTAAGCACCTATGTTTTGTTTGAGCCCAAAATGGGGATTCTATATATTTGGTAAGGCCCATTAAGGGTAGTGATTGTGTTGGTACACCAAATGGGTATATGAATGTTGAGAATCATACAAAAGGCAACAAGAACTTAGTTGTGGCTCAACCATGGCCAAGCCATAGAGTTGCACCTTATATCAAGTCTATGGCAGTGCCTACATATAAAGGAGATGGTGTTAGGGTGGGGTTTTTAACCCCATAATGAATCCTTATGGTGGTTTATCTATTAATATATAATCCCATCCACTCAATATCATTTATAAATCATTTAGAGGGTGATGAGGCATGTAAATAACACTCATATTACTTTCTACTTGCCTTTAACCCCTTTTTATTTTATTTTTCCATAGACTCATTATAGCCTTTTAACCATATTTTGTTCATAATAACATGAATGAGATGCATATGGTTATTGTTATGGTTTAAAGATTGTGATTTATAGATATATTAGTGCAATATTTTATTTTTTTATGTGATATTAATATGGATCAAATGAGAATGCAATATTTATTTATGTCTCTAACTCTTTGTAAGCTATTTAGTATCTAGAGTCTTTAAGTGGAGTTACACCTAGCCACTTTTTGTTTATATTATGCTTCACCATGCATCATTGACAACCTGTAACAATTAATTGTGCTAGTTCGTATCCATAGTTTTAGTTGTTTAAACACTCGTTGCAAGAAGTTCACTAGTTTTTCTATGGGGTATGATTAGATCATGCATAAAATGGATTAAAGAGTTAATTTTAGTATGTAGATGAATAAATAAGAGTTTTATGTTAATTTTAAGATGTTGGTGTGTGTCATGTTCACACTGGATGTGAAATCCACCTTGGGTAGTTATTATCAAGCTGAGACTTCTTATGTGCATACTATTATTTAATATGTGTTGATGCAGGTTTAAGGTCCACTCCAATAGGCTTATGGGTTTGCATACTCTCATTTTAGAATAACATGATGTAACCTAGATCATAAGTTATGGGTATGTGGTTTTATAAAAACCAAATGGTGGAATAGAGATTAAGCAATGTGGTCTCTAATATGTCCTAAGAAAATTCTCTTCAAATGAATTATTCAACCTAACTAGCAAACTAAATTGTGTTTAGCATGGATATTCACAATGATGGTAATTTATAAAATAAGTCTTGTCTAAAATAAACATAAAAAGAGAATAAAATGTAAGGTATAATTAAAATGTTTCCTAATCTATTAGAAATATATTTCTTACAAAATTAACATTCTA
Organism: Torreya grandis; assembly: GCA_037957365.1. Classification (NCBI taxonomy): domain Eukaryota; kingdom Viridiplantae; phylum Streptophyta; class Pinopsida; order Cupressales; family Taxaceae; genus Torreya; species Torreya grandis. The sequence goes on along the minus strand of JARHVA010004094.1, from coordinate 1,009,733 downwards.
AAACTTACGGTTCAAATTTGCCAATATTTATTTAACTCTAGTTGTTACTTAGATTTTAGATGAAAACAACGAAGATTATAAGGGAAAGATTTTTAAAATAAATTCTTTTTACATCTACTTTAATTAATATTTATTTATGATAAATTACTTAACATGAACATCCATTCACAAAATCAAAGCTTTTGTGAAGAAAAACAACACTTAGGACTCATATCCACTTTTGAAAGGGAGAAAACTAGTGAGTTGAAAGTGGGTGTATTTCACTAAATATTAATCAGATGAGTCTATTGACATATATAAATCCCAACTTGTATCAAAAAAAAATTCACAAGTTAAAGGTGCTAACTACCACGAAACCTTTTCTCTAGTTACCAAGATGAATTCCATCATGATAATACACTCCTTAGCTATAACATAGGGATGGGAAGTCCATTAGGTGGATGTAAAAAGTGTCATCTTGTATGGAGACTTACATGAATTTACATGTCTCAACCTCTTAGGTATATAAGTAATGAGAAATCTATCTTTGTGTGTAGATTGAAAATATCCTTGTATGGTTTGAAACATACTTATCAAGCTTTGTATAAAAATATCAACGCATTCATAATCAACTTTAGCTTTACACGGAGTCATTCCAACACCACAACATACATCAATAAATTAGATGGGTAACTCCTAATTTTAGTCTTCTATGTTGATGACTTAATCAACACATGGAGTTTCACTAAGTAGATTCTTAATTTGAAAGATCAAATAATGAAGTAATTTGATATTACTAACTTCAGATTGTTATATTTTTCTTTACTTTTTACATTTCAAAGTCTAAGAAAATACTTTTTGTTAACTAATCCAAGTATACTTAAGACATACTCAACCATTTTAATATGAAATATCATAAATCTGCACAAAATCCTTAACAATCTAGAGTCAAGTTTTTAACCAAGTGTTCTTCTCCTTTAGTTGATGGTACACTCAATAAGAAATTGGTAGGAAATATTATGTCCTTGACTCATACTCATCCTATTTTTCATTTTCTATGAATTTGGTATTATGCTACTATCAGGACCCCTTTGAAAGCCATTGGTAAGTAGTAAAATGCATTATAAGGTATCTTCATGGTACTACTAATTATGACATCGATTACAAGTCATGAAGAAAACCCTAAATATATGGTTACAATTATGGTGGGAACAAAATAGTTGTAGGTGCCATAGACATTGATTGGGTTGTAGGAGATCCAAATGATCACAATTCAACTATAAGATACATCTATCATTTTGAGGAAAATCTTGTGACTTGGTCTTGTAAGAATCAGACTATCATTACTTTGTCCAATATGGAAGTTGAATATAATGGAGTTTTCACTATTGGCTATGCATTATTTTAGATTTAGTGCTTGTTTTTAAAATTTAGATTTCCACAAACCCAAACCATGCCACTTTGGTGTGATAATCATAGTGTTATCCACATTTTTTGTAACCCAATGGAGCATCAATGCACAAAATACATTAAGATCCACATGCATTCAAGGTCATTGATCTTATGTTTTGTTGAACAAATTATTATATTACAAACATCTTCACAAAACTCTTGCTTTAGGCCTATTTTATTCAGCTTATATAATTTTTGGGAGTGAAGGAATGTGTCATCAAGGGGGATAGTTTAATTATTCCTATGTCCTTCCCTTCATCAGAGTATATATTAATGGGGAAAGTTAGTGTGTTTAATTAATCATAAACTATTATATGGTTTTAAGATGCACTTGTAACATTCATTTGTAATTAATTGGCATTTTACCTTATTTTAGATTAATTGTTAACCCTGCATAAGATTAAAAAACATTTGTATAATCTAAATTATAATGTATAACAATTTATCATAAGTATGAATGTAAAATATTAGAATTTATTTGACAATTTCACTTGATAAATATATAAATTATAAGATTATTATCAAATAATTATTTGTAAAGGAATAAAACTATAGACAAGCAGTAAGAAGGATGAAAAACTAGATTTTAGGTTGCTTGGATCAAGATTTGAACCTCTGTGTACACCCAAATAGTATTATCATCATTGAGGATTTGGTACCTTCAGATGTATGATCTTAAGGTCTAATTATGTGCACAACTCACATAAATGTCTTCTTCACTTGAAACCTTATGTCCATTTATAATGATTGAGATATTTCTATAAAATGGGAAAAAAATGTGGGTTTATTTGAACCAAACCACTCATCATCGAATGGTTAAACATTGATTTCATATCCAATACTCCGAAGAGGGAAGTCAAACCACATTGATTTTTCCCAAGTTGGTAAATATGTGTAATAGTGTTTATTTAATGGATGCAATTTACAATCTAGCTCTTGATACTTGGCAATTGGAAACTGGCTTAGATCTTGAGGTGCTTCAAACTTGGATAAAATTTATTCCTTGTGATTGATTGATAAATTGGAAAGAATAGGTAAGTGACTTTAAAAGTATAAGTATTAGAGTATTTTATCATGCCACTGACACACTAGATGGATGGACTGACTTGTAGGAATGATTTGAATTTGAAATGTGATCATTGTTTGGTGTGGGATGAAATCAGACTCAAACAGTACTATTAGACAATATGTTTTAAGTCTAATGTTACTATCCAAAAGATAGGAATCTTGATCTATTAATCTAGATATGTCTAAGTATGATAATTTATTGGTTTGGCATAGACTGGGGGAATTCATATAGGTGATTGATAGTAACTCAAGAAGGATAAACTGTAGAAGGCATGTGGATGTGAGAGAATGGTTAATAAGAGACATATATGTATGCACAAGTTATGTAGGTTGAAAGTGAATCAAAAATGACATTGCCAAGTATCAATTACTATATTTTAATATCTAAAAATGACTCCTTTTATTATAATATTGAAATTCACTATAAGCATTATAGTAAAAGGATAAAGAGATACGTAAGGGGGGACAATAGACTTTATCTTTGGGAGAAGGTTCCAAATGTTCAAGTTACTCTAAACAACTACAATAAAAATGTAGTAGTCAAATGTCCTTAGAATAAACTCTAAAAATACATAAATTGAAACTAGAATTTGAAGAACAAGGAAAAATTACAATCATGTTGCCCTATAACTTATTGGAGTTGATGGTTTCTTATTGAAGCATTGGAGAGTTATGTTTCCTTGATGAAGCACTTAGATATTTGAGTTGATTATGCCCCAATTTTATGTAACTAATAAAAGGCCAATGGTTGGGAAGATAAATTCCCTCAACCCTCATGAATAGTAAGTAATGCTAAGGTCATTGAGCATCGCTTAACCTCAATTACTCTAGTTCATGTAATTAATATTATTCTGATCTTGTAACCCAAGATGGAAGGTAGAAGCCCCAGATTGGGCTCACTATGAATAATTCAAAGGTTATTGAGAGTTACTTAACCTTAACATAATTACCACAAAAAATATGAATCAACTACTACATATGAAATTCTAGATTCAAGGTTTTTCACTTTTAGGTACCATCAATTATGTTTGCAAATAAATAAATGTAATAGTGTGCATGTGTATTAATATTTTTCATGTCCCATGAAATGGTGCCAATTGATAACTATAAGCTTGTATATGTGCACAGACATTATCCATACCCCATGAATTGATACCAATTGATAACTATAATAATGATAACATGAATTTTTCTCATGCTCCCAATCTAATATAATTAGTGTTAATCATGATATTGAATGTTATACTCTATATGATATCTTTGGTGAATCTAAGAAACTATATCTCACGATGTTGAAAAATGAGTGCATATACCTTGCATATGCCCCCAAATATATTTGAATACATGAATATCTAAAACCACATAAATTTTATTTGTGTAAAACTATATGCACCTGCATATATATACACTTCTATATACTCATATCCTTGTAAATTGAGTACATATGGATGACATATACCCTAAAATGTGTCAAAATATGTAAATATGTGTCCTAATTTGATATTTGAACCACTCTAAAATACTTAAATCTTGTATTTAGTCCCAAAATCTAAATTTTTAGCTTATGGAGGCTTAAGTCTCTATGATAAGCCCACTAATATGCCCCCATTTAGAGGTGAGTGATGTATCCTACGAGTCACTCATCTCAAAAGAAATAATTAATTTATATCATGTTATGTATGTAAATATATATTCATGTAGGATTATTTCAACATGTAGATAATATGTCATCATAATAATGTATGTGTCATCAAGGCATGTATGAAACATATGTAATGTCAAGATAGATATGTCAATTAAGAATGAAATAGTAACCATAATTGATAAATGTTTTAAATAATACTGTATAGTAAAAGAGACATGGTATGAATCATGGCACCACACACAAATGGGGATGTTCATGTAAGGATCTCGATACCTGCAAACTCAAAAAACACAATGATATCAACAAGATCAACAAATAATGTCATGGCCATGACATGCACAATAGTACTCAATGTCACACATAAGTCAAGGGCCCCATATAAAATATATGAATATGATGTAACAAACAATGACCATGGTCCATAAACAAAGGACATAAATATGTCACAACAAATAGCACAATGGGGAACAAATAAGGGACATAAATATGTCACAATAAACAAGGCAATGGGGCCATAAACAAGGGACATAGAGATGTCCCAACATACAAGGCCAAGGGGCCACACACAATAGATAAGAAATCACTAGCCTATCATGAAATAAAAAACATCAATGAAGCATACTAAAGGTTTTGAATGATTTTATGGAGTGCAAATCAGATTTTTTTCTCTCTAAAATTGAAGCTATGTATCAACAAAATTGTCCAAGAATTACTAGCTGTCAAACTAGTTGTGTTGTGAGTGAAATCATTGATCAAAATATGTCCTGGATAGCTTCAAACTTTAAAATGTATACTTACTGGTATAAAATATTGTATACCTACAGTAATATTAGAGATAAAATATACAATAATCTCTTTAATTTGAATTAATGCACCACACAACCTTTGTGTTTAATTCTTATTAATAACAAAAGCAAAAATTATCTTATTACAAGGTAACTTGCAATGCGAGTAAAGTCTAAATATAAAAATATAATAAAGAACTCCTATGCCACTAAATGAACTACAAATAGACTAAGACAACTAAAAATATACTAAATAAAATAAATTTAACTTACCATAAATATTTGGACACCATACAAGAAGCCTCTTTAATAGTAAAATCAAACATGTAACTAGAAAGTCATCCTAGTCAATCAACTAAGCGAATTAAAGAAAATTAACTCAATTCAACTAAGTACTCAAATAGTGAACTAGAGTACACTAAAATGAATTACAGTGAACTAAAGAGAATTCATAGTTATTAATTGGCAGTTCCATCTATTTTTTAGGAAATCATTAGAAAGTGTCTCAAAGTGACCAAAACATTAATTAAGGTCATAAATAAATTAAATAACCTTTTAAAACACCTAAAAAATTGAAATATATTAATTTTAAAAATAGAACTCAAGTTCCCATATTGGCATCATACTCAACATTCCCCTTTTGATGTAAGGAGGTGAGATTCCTATCATCTCCTTGAGTCTTCCATGGATTTTATTTATCAATCTTAACCATATTAATTATGTGCGAGATAATGTAAAGGATTTATATTTAACTTTATTAGAGGATAATAAGACTGTATCATGTTTATTTGAAGACTAAGAAACCAACCCACTTCCTAATGTGAAGTAATAACCTGAAGTTGACTACCTGTCATTAAGAGATCCTCCCCAATCTAAATTTATGCATACAATAAGACATAAATACATTTTTGGTATGAAATTAATACCATGATTATAGGTACCTCTTACATATCTAAAAAAAATCTTTACTATTTTCATAAGCTTGAATGACGATTTACCCATAAATCTAGGAACTAATCTAGATTTTATCTTGTCAATTATATCATCACTTTTACTTTAGTCTTGTAGACCCACTTTGTACCAATGACATATTTATTAAATTTAGATTTAAATAAAGTTTATTTTTCATTCCTCTCAATTTAATCAATCTCTAATTTCATAGAATCAACCCATTCTTTCTTTTGACTAGTTTCTATATAACTTTTAGGCTTATTAGTCATTGATGATAATGGTAACATAATATTTTCATCATAAGCATCATAAAATAAGTTACCATAATAATTTTGTATCTTTTTTATCTTCCTCTCATAATTATGATCTAAAATTTTATTGGTTAGATGAGGATTCAACAAACATTTGTTCTTATTTGGCGTTGATGTAGATGCATGACTAGTCTCTTACAAAGAGCTAGTATTATTTTTTGATGAATTAGAAACACGTGTAGGACATTATAAGCCCTAAAAATACAATTAAATATGTTACCCCATAAAATTATGAATTTTTTATCTTCATGATGAAAATTATCATGCACCTTATTTTTACAAAAATATAATCTCTTGAAATAATTGTTGATTTACTAGTAGGATTATAAAACTTATATGCCTTACTTTCATCACTATAACCTGTGAAAATATGAGGAACACTCTTTGGATCAATTATATCACCCTTAAATTTACTTGTGGTGATTTTAATTCTACCATTTACTTCAACTTGGATGTATTTTCCATCCCTTGATTGCTATTGGATTTAGGAACTGTCTAACTTATTAAAATCATCTTTGTGACTTGTCACTTGATTTGAGCAACCTGAATTAAGAGACAACAAATTAATTTATTCCTATACTCTCACAAAACATGTGATAAAATAATATAATACCTCTTGAAACTCACTTTTTTCAACTTGTAAATCCTTATCTTCCCTTTCTTGACTGGTTTGATTCTTAGTTACTAGTATCTTGTAATCTTTTATCATGTGTCCTCATTTTTTGCAGTAATGACAAGTAGAGTATTTTTTATCTTATCTATGAAGTTTGATTCATATTTTTCATTTTAATTTGAGTTTTTTAAACTCTCTTAATTCTAATTTTTATTTATATCTTTGGTATTTTAAACCTTTACCTTGGTTTCAAGTGCTTGTTTTATACCATGTTCTAGATCTCCTAAATATAACTTATCTTATCCTCATGAGACAATAGAGAATCCACTAACTCATCAACACTTATATTATTTGTGAATTTACACTCTTAAATATTAATCACAATATGAAACCATATTTGGCTTAAATATATTAAAAATTTTATTAATATAACACTATCTTGTATATTGTCTCCATAACCCTCATTCTATGTACTAAGTCATTTACCCTTATGCAATAATCTTCAACTCTTTCAGAATCTAAAATTCTCAAAATTAATTTTAAGGGTTAAAATTTTTACTTCTCTTACCTTAATATAGCTTTGATATGAATTCTATAAGTAATTCCATGCCTCATGGGTATTCTTGCATAATATAATTCTTGGATAAATGCTTGGGTCTATGACACTCTGAATATAGAAGAAAGATTGTGCATCTCCTGTTAGTCAAAATTTGGCTACCATGAATGAGGATCATTCAAAATTTTGATTTAATTGATATTAACTTTTTTTATAGTGATTATGAATACTTTTTATTGGTCATTTATGATCTAATTTGATAGGTAACGTGTCTTTCTTAGCAGCTTACAAGGTCATTTGGGGTGGTCTAGTTGGTAGTTGAGTTAAGTCATTTTGTCTTGTCATAAAATGGCCAATATTTATGATATTTATTATGTGTTTAACATTGTTTAAGGTAAGTTAAGATAATTGAGAATTAAGTCAATGTGGAATCATGCTCAAGAAGACAAGGTGGTGGCCCTTCCAAAACAACCATGGTCTAAAGCCGATAAAATTGGTCAAAGAAGTAGAGCTAGTAAGTTGGTCACATTTTTTTAGGGCAATTTGGAGAGTTTAAGGTAATTTTGAAAAGATTAAATTATTTTATTACTTTAGTCTTATTATGATTTCTATTGTTAAAGATGACACTTGCTAGTAAATAACAAATATGAAGGTTTTCTCCTTGGATAGAGGTTTATTAAATTAATATAACATCAATTGATGACATCATACTTATATGTGTTTGGACATCTTCCCCATGGTCTTATATAACTACTTTCTAATGTTGGAAGTCCTTTTGTAACTACCATTCATCTTTTTCCAGCATACAAATGAGGAGTTTTTTAGAGTTACAGGAAAAGAAGTGTGTGAAACATTTTATCACTCTCTTCCACATCCGTACAGGTCAAGAGAAGATGAAAATTCACCTGGTTCACCATCTCTAACAGTTATAAAGGGGAAAATAGTCAAAATCTTGAGAAAAGCATGTTATTGGTGGTCTTTTATAGAGGTTTTATGATGGTTGGAAAGGTAAAAACTCTTGTAGATGTCCCCATGGTATTCTCAAACCTAAATCCATGAAAAAAATGGAGGTGTAGAGCCAAACAATGTAAAAACCCACTCTATTTCTCCATCAATCTCCTTGGCAACTCAAGATAGGCAATAGGTTTTCACATAGTACTCTAAAGAGAGAGAAATTTGGAGTCTAATCTCTTATAAGTAAGAGGATACCCTAATTCCCTTTCACTTTTTGGAATTTTTCCTTTGGTTAGGCTCTTTAACTTTATAAACAATCATTAAGAAGTTAAGGATGTAGAAAAAGAACTCAAAACCCTATTAGGGTCAATTTTCTCCAAATACAGAGTCTTGAAACAAAATGAATGCATGAGAATGATTTGGAATGATCTCTTAAACACTCGTTGATCCATGAAATACTATGTTATTTTATGTTTATTCATGTTCATGTTTATTATAAGTGTCTAATAGTCTTATTTTGCTAGATTGGATAACACGGTCAAGTTGCAAGAGTTATGAGGTGTTTTGAGTGCATTTAATGGAAGAAATTAGATGTCTAATAGTTGATCCAACCTCATGAAGACTCCTCAGACTTTTGTAGTCACCATTAGATGCATGAAATTTCAAAAAGGATAAAGAGCTATGCATATGCATTCAAGCTATTTGAACTAGATGTCATGGTGGAGTAACCCTGCTCAGATATGAAGATGTTTTCATTACTCAAGATCATTAAAGGATATGACCATATTTAAATAAGTATTGAATATCATTCTCAAGGAGGTTTCAAGTACCATTCATTAGAGTCATGTCTCTAATGTCTCTTTTTAAACACAAGGAAAAAGAAGGTTTATAGACTTGTAGGTCATTATGGACATCAAATGGTTCTAGTGGAAATGGGTACATGACCTTTTGAATACACAATCCAATGTCCTTTTCCTCCATAAAATCCATAAAGCACTTAAAATTGATTGATCAAACCATTATCTCACCTTGCAACTCAAGTGGAATGTGTGCCTAAGTAGGATTGTGTGAACCCAAAAGGACTATGGAGATTCTATATGTAGATTCAAGGTATCCTTAGTCTATTAGAGTACATTATAGAGCTCAAATCAACGAAACACATTATCCAAATGCCACTTGTTGACTATTTTGACCACAAGTCAAAATAGGTCAACCCCATATAGTAAAAACCTTTATATAGGGGTCTATTAGGATGTCATAGGGTGTGTCATGGTCTTATTTGATGTCATTTAATGTGTTATGAACCCTGGTCATGGTCAAATTAGTCCTAAGTCATTCTACGTCACTTAGGGGTCATTTTAGAGTCATTAATGAGAGTTATATGGTTTTACTTGATATACAAGTGTTATAAACTCTCTCAAAACATCAAATATGTTATATTCCTGGTTATGAATGCCATTCATAATTGAAACTTGTAGGTTCCTAATTGAAATCAAGAAAATAAGTGAAAAGAAGGAGTTTTGGGTAGTTGTATAGCCTATGGAGGAGAGTGGCACATGGGAAAGCTTATGGAATGGATATTCAACTCTATTTACTTCATTTTTTTCACTTGATCTACTTTTGGAGTATCAAAAATGGTTGAAAATCATTCTGCTCCTCCATTGTTCCACTAGACATACAAAATTGGTCAACAGATTTCTTCTTAGTATGGCTAGTAGGAGAGGATTCAAATAAAATACTCTTGGTGGTATAAAAAAATTGGTATAATTAATTTTCATGTTATTATTTGGAATAATGGTTGCCTATACTTTATGAACTATTCTTAAGAAGATGACTATCTCATTTTACTTGCTAATCCCCACACCCTACAGGTTTTGTTTATGTTTGAGCTAGTCTATATAAATAAATTGATTAAAATGATTATATATGAGGTATACATCATTATCTCATGGCCATAATATTTTATTTCATGTTTTTAGGTGACTTGATGATCCAAACAATTCAAGTTGCAAGTTAAGACCTCTATTGCTAGTTGCAAGTATATTACACCAATTAAGAGGTTCTTATCCTTTTGGTGGTTTTAGATGAAGATGATAGGTTGTATTTTATGTCTCCTATATCATGAAAATAACCTTATTTCAAATCTCACTCTCAAAATATATCATCCATGGAGTTGCAGTCAAGAAGGACCAACATAGTCAACTTCTTGCATGACTATCATACACAGTCAACTGAATGAGGTCTTTTGAATTATTAAAAACATTCATGAAGATGTAATTCAAATTTTTAAGAGGTGTTAAACATACTCTTTAAGTTTTTTAAACTAAACTAAGCTCTCAAATGTTATATGATGGATTGTGATAGTCAATTCAATTACACACACAGTCCTACACCATTAATGTGCACTTATAGGTGCCCTTAGGAGATGATCGCATTAAAAGGAAGAATTTAAATATTTTTGAAGTTATTCATGGTTAAAAAAACTATTTAATAGTTTATATAGGGTTCAAGACTCATTATATGCCCATACAGTATGCATATTGCCCATATCCATATGCACTGCCCTATATACTAAGATGTCCACCTATATGTGGCTCTCACAGAGACTTGAAAATATTACATTGAAGCGTTTAACCATATATAAAAACTCCCTTAAGGTTATAGAGTGTTGAATATGCCAAAATAGTCATGGTGAATCTATAGGAAGACAAGCAGACTTGAGGAGTCATGAATATATGTAGAGAGTGAGTTTTAGGGATTTTTTTCCTAAAAAACTCTGAAATAAAGCCCTTACTACTTTTGGTGTCATCATGAAATAGTGTAACATGGCGTATAGATAGGTATAAATGATTCTATCATATATCTCTCTCATAGGTGATATTCCTTCACCAAATAAAGTGGATGTTTGACTCTAATGAGTGATGTATATGAGGTCCCCAAACATGCAATTCTCTACTGTAGGTGTTGACTAAATTTGACCCTACAAGTCGAATTAGGACCCTTATAAGAGAAAACTTTGTATTTATAGGTTTATACAAGGTTTAATTTTATTTCATGGGGTGTATTATAAGTAATTTAATGTCATTTAATGTCATCTTAGCCTTGGTCTTAGTCATATTAGTCAATTTGTCATTTTGAGTCATTTAATATGCATTTAGGGGTCATAAATGCAATTGGCATAGTTTTCAAGGTATCAAAGTGTCTTACTATCATTTAAAATGTATAATAGGTCATTTTTATTATCAAGAATGTCATTCTGATCTGAATCTTACAAGTTATCTAACTAAAGATTAGGTAATCAACTGAAAAGAGGGAGTTTGGCACTTATACAGCCTATGGGGAAAGGTGACATGTGGGTACAGGTCATGGAATGTATATTAATCTTATTCACACCCATATAAGTACTTTACATGATTTTTAAATGCTAAAAAAGGCCCAAAACTATTCTACTCCTTTCTTTCTCTTATAGACATGTAGAAGTGATCAACAAGTTCATGCTTGGTATGATCAGTAGAGGAGGTTCTAGGTCAAACAATTTTAGGAGGTGGTAGTATACTTAGATAGATCCATTTCAATAAATATTTCAAACATTTTTTAACCATGATTTATGAACCAACTTTTACAAGTTGACTATGTTTTTATGCTTACCAATCTGTGCACCAATTTGGATAAGTCCATACAAACTAGTTGCTGATGTTGACTCCAAAGTATGTTGGATCTATTTTCATATGCATTCCATGATTTTTTTTATGTTTCATGGTGTTTTGGTGAGAAAATCATCTCAAGTTGGTAGATTAGTCTCATTTGGAATGATAGGTAGTTTTTCACCATTTTCAGGATCCTCATGTTTTGGCAATGATTCTAGGGGGTATAAATAGGTTCATCATAATGTTTAAAATGTATTAAAAATACCCTCACCTTTCAATATAATTCTTAAATTCCATGTTCAATGAGGGTGTAGTCATGAACACCATACTATCAAATTTTTCTCACTTCTACTTGCAGTTATGGTGAAATACATGTATGGGGCCTATATAACATGTTCATAGAGGTGTGTTGAAGGTTTTAAGGCCTTGGTGTATCCTTTAGTAGCATGAATTAGTCATTAAAGATTTAATTTGATTTAATAAAGATGGGTTTGGTAGTCATGTGCAAAATTTTCATATAGTCTACCATTAGAATGCATACACTTACAGGTGCTTGAAAGGATCCAGACATTGAAATGGAGCTATCTTGAATTGATACAAGTCCTCACAAGATGAAAGGAATACATATTAGAATTTGAAAGAGGTATAATGGTTTTTAAAAACTCACATGCCATGTGTATGATTCATAATCCTATTATCTACCTGCATACAACTCCATCTTCACCTACAAGGGTTACAATCAGGTCTATTAGGCATGTTTAGGCCTAAAGACCAAATGTGAAGCCAAAGTCACTTATAGCTCTAGGAGTGGATTAAAATGGACCAATACATGTTTTTGAGGTCAATTTATACATGTTTAAGATGTTTGGATGCAAGGGAAGCACAAAGAAATCCACTTTAGGCTTAAAACCAACTTAGACCTACAGGGAATAAGAAAACAAGCTTGATAGGTCAAATTTGAATGCTCATATCTCTCTTTGGTGCTTTTTAAGGAGACTCAAGACATTTGGATATGTTATATAGGTTCCTAAACAACCATTTTAAGGCATTGGATTGAAGTTTGGACATGAAGTCTTTATGAACAAAGCTTAAGAGCATAAACAAACCTAAACCCTTACAAACCCTTGCATAAGGACCCGATGAAGGAAATGGAGATGAAAATATAATATGATGGCATATTTTTACCATGAAATTACTTGAACATATTATAAGACTCTTTCAGGCTCCTTCCCATCCTTTTGAGTTGTACAGAACTGTACAGATGGGGTACAAAATAGGGTATTTTTTACTATTTTGTGTTTTTTACTAGTTTCAAGAGATGCCAATCACATGGAATGGAATATTAAGACTTAATATAACTCCCCATGTCAATTTAATTCCTTTTAACAACTCCTAAGTACCTCAACTAGCTACTTCATCTCAGCAATTCAAAACTGGCATAGTGACCAAGCTAGTGAGAAGGGTGAAAAACTTCAAGTGAGCTGATTTTAAGGTATGTCTGATGACTCTAAGGCCATAAAGGGTCTTTATAGGTGTCATCCACTCCATTTTATTAATTTTCATGGAAAACTAATTCTTTTTGAAATCCAAGTGTGCAAGGTGTGTGGAAGAGGAGTTTTCTTAGACTGTAGATGGTGATGGCTCATTCCCAAAAGATTATAGATGAGTAAGACTAAAACCAATGCATGGAGAGGCATGTCTGAAATCCTTCCCTCTAATTATAATCATTATACCTATCCCTAATCATATTTTGAATGTTCAAATAGATCTAAATCATGAAGTCATTTTCTGAGCTAGTAGAAGGAATTTTATGCCATTTTTCAAGAGTTTCATGCCTTGAATAGCCACTTGTCTCTTCTAACCTTGCATGGTTCATTTCACATTCCTTTCTCATGCATATGTAACTCCTTTTCTCAGATTGACAAGTTTCCTTGTGAACTTTGGACTTCTCTCTTCTTCTCTCTCTCTCTCAAGTTCTATAAGAACTAGCCATTTTGGCCTTTGTAAATTATGCTCCACCTGAGTATGGCAAAGCCCTGCTCATTTACATACCATTTGATCAATAAGACTAATCATTTTTAACTCTTCCATAACTATTCATAGTGTGTTTACTTTGATGATTGATTTTTATTAGTGATGATGATGAGCCCCATAAATGTCTTGTTATTATGTCTATCTATTATACTCATCATGCTTGATTACCATGCTTTTGAACACTTTTCCATATCAGTTTCCTACTTTCATAAGCTATATATCATTATGTTTTTAAACTCTTTTAAATATTTAAAATTATGTATTGGGATTAAATATATTATGGTTGTCTATTTCTTTAAAATGTTTTTTATATAAATGTGTTTTGAAGATGTTTTGGAGAAATAGGTATATAGCACAAAGCATCCTATAGCAAAAGGAATCTCATTACACAGACCATCTTGAAGCCTCTGTGTGACCAAAACCATGGATGAATATATTTTTATTCTCTTCCAACCAACTCATATAAATGACTCTAACCTCCATGAAGCTCAATAAGGAAGTGGTTAAAGAATAAAATATCCTTGTTTGTCCTGTAACAAAGTCACAAAATTCACATGAAGGACGTCTTTAGTGAAAAGAACCAATTTTGGTTATCTCAATTACAATGTATCTTAGAATATAATGTATATTTTTTTTTCATAAATCAATCTCCTCTGTGGTATATAAATATGTAGCAGCAAAGTTGAGAGATAATAGAAAATAGTATATATTGAATAGAGATTATCAGAAGTACATTATGTTGAGCAATTATTATTGTAACTTCCTATAGTAATTCATTGCTACACTTTTGATTAATATGAGTGAGAAATTATAATTTCAATTTAGTTTTTTAATATTAAGGGTTTAAGCTAGAGTTGGAAGGAGGAAGGGCCCCCCTTTGGAAGGCTACAGCAACAATCCAACCCATTTGTATAACTAATATTGTTACTTGATTTATTTAAGCATTATGTGTTCCATTTCTAAATTATGTGAGTTATATTCTTATTTAATATTTATTTAAGGAAGCTTCCATTTATAATCATTTATTTTACCATACTTTTTTTATGTTTCATTTCAATCATTTTATTTACTGCACTTCAACATCTTAGATAAAATTAGCAGAATGTCAAATTAGAGATTGAGTGTGCACATATAGTGAGATCATTTTATCAAGTCCACATCCTTGAGTTGACATTTAAATGAGGTAGAAGGTATAGATCCATGGTTACTCTTCTTTTTCATTTTTATCAAGAGAAGTATATCTGATTATGAATCAACTACTAGTCATTTTTGGCACCGTTACTAGGGAAGGGTGTTACACACTTGTAATCTTCAATCTTGATAGTAATTGTTTCTAGATGTTTATTATTTTTTCAAAGCTTTTTGTTTTTCTAGATTAAATATTTTCTATTTTCATAGTTTAAATTTCCCTTTTTGCAAGTAGGATAGTGGAAATTTGAAAAAAAACCCACATTACTAACCCTGTGCAGGCAAGGTGGGCAAAAAGTAAAAAAAAAGTGGTTGATGTATACAAAACAAAAGGGAATATATAGGAATATTTTTTCCTAAATCATCAAACATTGCTAAATTATCTAAAATTAATCCTAGAGTAATTGAAGAACATGAAGGAATTCTTGAAGATCATTCACAGTTGTCAATAGAGGTGGTAGAGAAGGAAGAATTTTTGGCTAGATTAGTAGCATAAGTTAGAGACCTTGAAGAGGTTCATACCCATAAAAGATACCCACATGCACTACCTCTAATAATTCCTACATTATCACCTCATACTCAGGAATCTAAAGTTCACTTCCTTCTATCACCCAAATTTCTTGATAAAGAGGCATTCAAAGCTATTCTTGCCCCTAAAAGAAACACCAAGCCAATAGAATCTTCCAATTTAGAGAGACTCTTTACTGAGACACTAGTGAAATATTATGAAATCTCCACACCATCCCCATTATATAGGAATCCATATATTTCTAAGGAAAAAGATAAAGTCTCCATCTTCTACACCCTAAGAAATAAAATATTGATAGGAATTTTGAGCATTTGGTAGCAATAACCTCCCATCTACTAACACAAAGAGTATTCATGGGGGATCACTAGGAAGAAAACACTACCAATGAGTCCACTACTTTCAAATTTCATATCCTTACTCCTGATGGAAATGCATTCATGAATAATATACCTCACTCTGCCCTCCCTACCTTTAGAGGAAAAACATTTAAGGATCCAAATACATTTCTTTTTGAGTTCAAAAACTTCTGTCACAACTATGATTATAATCAAGATGCTCAAAAAATCAAACTATTTCCAGTAACACTCAAAGATGCAGCACTTAAATGGTTCATGGGACTTGGAAAGGATGCCATTTCTACTTGGGAAGAAATGAAAGATAATTTTCTAATGAAATACCAAGACTATTATAGGGACAAAAACTATAGGAAAGATGATATTTTCTGAATGACACAAGTTGATGACGAGTCATTAGAAGAATATATGGAAATATTTTTATTTAGATTGAAAAAATATAAACAAACTATAATGGAAAAGGAATTATTCAAGATAATATTCCTAAAAGGGATTAGAGATGATTGTCTGGAGGCACTAGATCTAATGTCTGGTAGTGATGTTTCTACACTACCATTTGATGAACTAATGATTCTTTATACAAACTATTATAAATCAACCATAAACAAAAGTAGACATAAAACCCTTCATGTAGCATTTATTGTAGGACTATCTAAAGTTGAAGTTAGTGACCTACTCTAAGATATGAAGTAGGACATCATCAGTCACCTAGATACTCAGCTTGATACATTACATACATGACAGAAGCAAGAATAAATTGAGAAAGTCTTAGCTGCCTATCACCCTAAATGCAGAAAGAAGAAGGAAGATTGCACATTCCATTCCATGAAATCTTAGGTAACCAATATAATTAAGGAAAATCCTAAGATAGTAGAGTTATATGCCATAGGATAAGATGAGAACCAAGTATTTTTTTGGCTCAACGAAAACCATGGGTACAAATACCAGGTATGCTATCAAACTCTATGTTTACAAATTCTTAATTCTCAAATAATCCTCAATACTATTCTTGGATGAATGTACCCAATCTAAATTGGTCACAAAAAAATTGGTAGCTACTGTAGAATCAGTTATGGATGTAATATAATGGACAACAACCTCAATAAGGACAATTTCAAAAATAGTAATGGAGAGGAAATCAAGGCTCTCTCTATCAAATACAATAATCACAACAACAATCCATAATGTCAAACACTTGACAACCTATTCAAACCACTCTATTATCTATCCAACCCATCCCTAATCTTTCCAATAAGTTAGTTCAACTGATATAGTCCACTGAAATAAAGCAATATCCAAAATATACTTTGGATATTAATCAAGTTCAACTTCACTCAGGTCATGTTATTCCACAACCCACCTCACCCATAATCATAGAACACTTTGAGCCAACTTCACTCCATACTGATCCATAGCCACCCATAACCAATCTTGAGACAAGTCCATCAAAAAAACAAAAATAAATTGACAATCCTCCTTTTTTGAAGAGATTAAGCATATTACGTCCTAAATTAGAGCTTGAATTCAATATCTTAGGACAATTCAAGAATGTGTGCATCAAAATCCCACTCTTTCAAGAAATAAAGGATGTTCCTATCTATAATAAATTTGTTTGAGAGCTATGTTTGAAAAAAATAAGAAGAAATAAGAAGGATCCTAAAACAATCCAGGTCATTGGCCAACTAACAGATATTATATTGGAAAATATAGTTCCCCCAAAATATTCTAATTCAAGAAGTCCTGTGGTTAATGTTAGCATCCATGGCCAACCCATCTCAAATAATTTAATTGACTTGGGTGTATCCATTAATTTGATGACCATGGAGACCATGCAACAACTGAAGCTTACCACTCTCCGTCCAACATCCATTGTCCTCCAAATGACTGATAGATCAACTGTTAAGCCTGAGGGGATTATTGAGGACCTTGTTATCACTATGGATTATTGGCAATATCTAGCAGACTTTATTGTCCTATAGTCAAAAATAAATCTGAGAGGTTATACTCTCATCCTTGGTTGCCCATGGTTGGCTATCATTGATGCTTTTATTGGCTACAGGTCAAGAAAAATGCTAATTTCTATTAAAAATAAAACCAAGAAATCAGTGTTGTATCCACAAACATAGCCTTCCTAAATGATGGGCCACTCCCTTAGATTTATGAATTTGAATAAGCTAGTTATTTTTAGACTCTTTACACAATTGATCAGAGTCAAGCTCTACAGGCCCAAGAAGAAGACATATCCTTATTAGTATCATGCAAAACACCTATCGATAGGATCTTGTAGCCACCAACCTATTAGAATATACACCTTGCCCTCTTTAAAATACATTTCCTGAGAATGATATTGTTAAAACTACAAGAGATATTTTTACATTCCATCAATTACTTTCCCATCAATGCATATATTCTCCTTTAATCACCAACGTAGAGACCATGCTTTCTTTAACAAAGCAAGTAGACATCATGCCAAACAAACCTCTCAACATCAGCACTTCTTTAACACCCCAGTAAGAAAGTTAGTTACTTACAATGTTGAGAAGGCACACAACAAAATTTTCCTAAGATTATCATGACATGAGAAGAATACCCCTAGATTTATGCATGCATCACATTTACATTAAATAAGAATACAAACCTATTCGCCAACCCTAATGATGAATGAATCCTATAGTCAAAGACATTGTCAAAACTGAGTTATAAAAACTCTTAGATGTAAGGTTTGTTTATCTTATCTCAGATAGCCAGTGGGTCTCTCCCCTATTCATTATCCTTAAAAAGGGGGGAAATGGCATATTTGCATTGACTATCAAGAGTTGAATGATTCTACCAAGAAGGATCACTTTCGCCTTTCATTTATTGATCAAGTGTTAGATACATTAGTAGGGAAGAAGTAATTTTCCTTCCTAGATGGCTATATTGGTTATAATCAAATATGAATTGCTCCACAAGACTAAGACAAAACCACTTTTACTTTCCCTTGGGGAACCTATGCCTATGTTGTCTTGCCATTTGGTGTTTACAATATCCCATCTACTTTTCAAAGGGTTGTGTTGTGAATATTTTCTAATCTCTCCCATGACTATGTTGAAATCTACATAGATGATTTCACTATCTATGGGCAAACATTTGAATAAATTCTAACCAACCTAATGAAATTTCTTTAATGCTTTCAAGACCATCAATTATCTCTAACCAATAAAAAGTTTTACATGCTTATGAATGAAGGGATTGTGTTGGGACATCATATATCCCCTACTAGAATTCAAGTTAACCCAGCAAAGATAGGTATTATCAAGGATCTACCCACACCAAAAAAGAAAAAAAATGTTAGAAGTTTTTATGATTCATCAAAGATTTTAGTAATATTGTCATCCCATTACTTGGATTGCATACTAAAGATGTTGAATTTACATAGACTGATGCTTGTCAAACTACCTTTTAGCAACTCAAAGACCTCATAAAAACTTTTATTCTGAGAGGACCTGAATGGAAGAAGCCTTTTCACAATCATACAGATGCATTTGACTCCATTTGATGAGTTTTCCTTGGCCAAAAAGATGAATCTCTAAGTTATGTACTCTATTTTATCAACAAGAATCTTCAAGGGGCCAAACTCAACTACACTATAATAGAGAAGGAATTTTTGGTCATTTTTTATGCCATCAATAAATTTTGACACTACATTATAGCTTATCAAGTATTCATCCACATTTATCATGTAGCAATAAGGTAATTAATGAATAAACTTATTGTAAAAGATAGGATAATTCATTGGTTATTTTCACTATAGGAGTTTGATATTACCATTGTGGATAGATCATGTAAGGATGATGTAGTAGTATATTTTCTATCTCAATTGCAAAATGATGAGCACAATCCTATTGTTGATGATTCTTTTCTTGATGAACATTTATTTGCAATAACAATTCAATCTCCTTAGTTTGTAGATATTGTTAACTATCTTTTTGCAAGATTACTACCATAACATTTCTCACCTAGGGAAAAACAACACTTGATCCAAAAGAATAGACATTATTCTTGGATTGTAGGATATCTCTTTATCATTGGACCAAATTCAGTTATGAGAAGATGTATTTGAGAAGATTAAGCTTATGACATTCTCAGAGCCTATCATGATGAGCCCTATGGGTGTCATTTTATTGCTAAACAAACTACCATGAAAGTACTCACTAATGGATATTATTGGCCTTATTTTCATAAATATGACATGATGTACACCTGTAGATGTGATTAATGCCAGCATATGGGAAATCCCACTCACTTTGATGAAATTCCATTACAACCACAACTAGTTCTGAAACCCTTTGACAAATGGAGATTGGATTTTTTAGGTCCTATTGATCCTAAATCTAATACTAAGGAATACATACTAGTGTGCACTAATTATGTCACAAAATGAGCAAAGGCTAAAGCCTTAATCCATGCTCAAGATGAGAAGGTAGATGAGTTCCTCTATGAATAAATTTTCACTTGCTATGGAGTATCAAGAGAAATACTCATAGACCAAGGGTCACAGTTAACATTAGACCTCACAGCCACCTTGGTCAAAGAATATGAAATCAAACACAAGAAATCTACCCCCTACTATCCTCAATTAAATGGTCAGGTGAAAGTGACAAACCAAGAAATATAAAATATCCTCACTAAGATTGTCAGCCTACATAGAAAATATTGGTCAACTCATCTTCTAGAATCAGTTTGGACTTATAGAATCACTTAGAAAACTACAACTAGTTTCACTCCATATGAACTAGTTTATGGTAAAAAATTTGTTCTGCCCATTGAATTTGAACATAAGACATTAAGGACAACACTTGATTTGGGTTTGGATATTTCCCAAGCTCAACAAGACAAGATCATGTAGTTGAATACACTTGATGAACTAAAAAAGGAAACACTTCATCATACTAAAGTAGTACAAAGCCAACATGTAGGATGGAATGACAAGAATATCAATACTTCCCAACCAGGAGATTGGGCACTCCTTTTTCACTCTAAATATAAGGATCATAAAGGAAACCTATAGTCTAGATGGCTCGGGCCTTAGGAGATTGAACAAGTTTTTGACATTAGAGTTATAAATCTCATGACCATTAACTTATTTCAATTCTAACTACTTGTTAATGGCCACAGGCTCAAGATATACAAGAAACTATTCTTCAAGGCAACTCTCACTCACCAACTTCTTGAAGAATAACATTTATCTCTTCTTCATGAATCAAATCAACCTGTTCCTACAATTAAAAGGTATTTTTATCAACCCTTTTCTAATATTTTCCAAGAGTAATAAAGCATCCTATAGCCAAGAACAAGTCATTCACAATGGCTTGGTTCAGGTTGAATAAAATATTACCCTCTAGATTCTTGTAATTACAATTAAATTTGGACCAAAAAATCTAAAAATTCAGTAATAAAAATTTTTGGGTGTTGCTGACGAATGTTGTCTCAAAAAACCAGGTCACTAGCTGATCGACATTCATTAAAAAAAGTGAAAAATAAAAAAGGCACTACTATAATAAGAATGTTTTGTTTTCACTTGTTTTTTCTTTTAGATTCCTTCCTTTGGAGCAAAAATACATTTTCCTTCTTGCTAAAAGATGGAAAACTTGTCACTACAGGTGAAAAACTTGTTGTAAGATAAAACTTGTTGTTATAGGACAACACTTGATTCTACATGAAACATATCTTGTTATAGGATATCTTCCTACATCCTATTTTCCATCATGCATTTGCTCCTACTCAAATTTAAGCATATGTCACAATCACCACTTTGACACATCATTTGCATATTTATGAAAGGTATTTCTATAATTAATATGGTAACTATTCTATATTTATTTCCTGTCATGCATTTTAATTATTTCTAAAAGTGATGGGACTTAATGTTATCAATACACTACCATATCCTCTCCTTATCACACCCACTTACCATATCCTTTATTGATTTTACCATTGACACAACTACTACCACCACCCCTTATTTTTACCATGAGTGTTTTGTGCACATTGGCTTCATCCCTCGAGGACAAGTGATGGATTAAGTTGGGGGGAGATTTTCCATTAATTCAAAAGGATTATTTCACCTCCTAAATCAAAAGTTGCAAATCATTCTACCATAGCCAAAACCCTTGCTACAAACACCTACATCTACAACTCACACAATATGGGAGGCAATTTGTTAAAACATGAACCACTGGATATCACTCCCTTGACCAAGAGCCCAGAAATCTTGGATTTGTTCTACCATATAGGATGGATGTAGTATTTCAAGAAAATACAAGCCTTGGATGAAGGAAATGTGAAGGAAATTACTAGTACATTATAGAATAGCTTGGCCATGGTAAAATGGATGGAAGTAAAGCTGATAGAAATAGCCATCAGCAAAGTAACAAGACTACCAAGAATAGGGGAGGAATGGCAAGACAAATTTGATATTGAGGCTGAGAGATGAAAATTTATCAAATTAAATGAACACCTAGAAACCTCAAAGTAAGGAACTGCAAGGTTGTCTCTACTAGGAATATGGGTTGAGTTTGTTGAGTTTATCTCCAGATATTTCATCTATGAAAGAAGGTATTCTATGTTGCATGGCCTACACTTCAAGTTCATGAATCATTTGCTACACATAATGGAGATAAACATTCTCAAATTTTTCCTTCACATGATCACCAAAATTTTGAAGTCTTTTGAGAAAGGTAATTATAAATCTCTTTCTCACCATTGTCTCATCCAGTTACTTGTTCAAGACTATTTATAAAGAACTAGAACCAACATCAGTTGGGAGGAATTTTTCCAAGTACCAAGAAATGAAGAGAGTGATAGAGAAGGAAATGAACTAGAAGAAGAATTGAAGGTTGAAGAACAAAGATCAAAAGAAGCCCTCCCTATAGAACCACAAGAACCTACATTAGAAACCATTATATAGCCATAAGAGAACCTGTAGAAGAAGGTATTCCTTTAGCAACATAAGAACTTATAGCAAGGACTGAAGAAGGGGCTTCTAAAGGTAGGGAATCCAGAAGGAAAAGGAAGAAACTCATTCTCTAGCCTGATTAAGATGAGTCTGAGGAGGAACTTCCATCTTCTTCCAAAAAGACCAAGGTAACCCCTACTCCTCGTAGATCTCATAGATTGAGGATAAAAATGAGAACTAAACCTTCTTCTATTATTCAAATAAATGAAGAATCTAGGGAAGAACAGACTGCTAGTATTATTGAATCTTTAGAGAATAAAATAGATAGGGAAGAATATTCTCTAGTATTCTATCAGGAAGAAGTAGAACAAATAGAGCATAGTCAAGAAGAAATGCATGAGGAAGAAGAACAAGTTGAACACAATTTTGAATAATTATATGAGGAACTAGTATAAAAAGAAGTAGAACAAGAGTTGCATGAGAAACCTGTGTAAGAAGAAGCTAAACAATTGGAGTAACCTATTGAAAAAATAGAATTTTCCACTCTTGAGCAAGCCCTACAAGAAATTGAGAAATTAAGAAAGCAGTTACAAGATCAATCTAGTGGAGGACTAGATGCACTTGTTGCAGTAGCTTATCAGTTGCATCCCTTAGTTGAAGACCATCCTACAACCATCATTCCACAACCTTCTATAGAGCTAAATCAACAAGAAGAACCTAAAGTTAACCCTAAGGTTAGGTACCACTCCTCATTTTCAATATCTTCTCAATTGTTGAATTGGATGGATTATCAATTTGAAACTATGAAGAAATTGAGGAAAGAAAATAGAAAATTATAAGAAGAAAATAAGTTGAAGGAAGAGAGCATCACCAAACTAAAATATAAAGTTGAGGATATTACTAGTATAACCCAAGAACTCCTTGATTACAAGCCTCCTGTAAAATTTTATTCAATCTATCTTGAAGAATAATGGCACAAGTTCAAATTTATGAGAATTTATTGTGATATGCCCCATGAAGTTATTGATCCCCTTTCCTTCTTTTCTATCTATAAATTTCACAGGAAGAACAAACACAATTATGCAAGTTTCACCTACACAATTATGTTGTTCCTTATGATAAAGATTGAAACCCCAATCTATATGTTATAAATGTCTAACGATAGGCATTCTCATCGTATTTGTTGAATGAATAGAGAAGAGGAAGAGAAGTAGTAGAATATAGGAAAAAGGAGAATGAAATTCAATTGTTCATCAGGAATTAATCAATGACACCTGATATTATTTTAGCAGAATGGGATAATATCATGTTGAATAATGAAGTAAGAACTTGGTTTGGTAAGAATTGTGATAAGGTTCAAGATTTTTATTTAGAATTGAGATATTTGGTTGGTTCTATTGCAAGAGAATCATGTACTGAACAATGGAATGAGTTCACCCTAGCAGAGAAAAAGAGATAGACCTATTTCCATTTTAATTTAAATGCAACATTTACTAGGACCACAAATTGCATTCTTCTTGTAGGTGACATGAGATAGCAATTGTTAAACCTAAAGTTACAGCCACCCTTATTCTAGTATCCTATTCCATATTGGCAGGAAAAAACCCTAGTGGATGAAGCTAAAGAAGCCAAAATCTAGAAACTATTTAAACAGAGGAGGGGATTCTATGCTCACCTTGTTAAGGGTACTATAGATCCCATGGATTTTAGAGTTATTTGTTAATTGGGAATGAATAAGTATGGTGTATGAGGTAGAGCAAGATCTTAAGTTGGGGTGGGTGGTGAGCCCCATAAATGTCCTATTATTGTGTCCATTTATTAGACTCATCTTGCTTGATTACCATGCTTTTGAACACTTTTCTATATCAGTTTCCTAATTTCATAGTCCATATAGCATTATGTTTTCAAACTCTTTTAAATAGTTGAAATTATGTATTGGAATTAAATATATGATGGTTGTCTATTACTTTAGGATGCTTTTTCTATAAATGTGTTTTGAAGATGTTTTGGAGAAATAGGTATATAGTACGAAGCATCCTGTAGCAAAAGGAATCTCATTACCTAGACCATTTTGTAGCC
The DNA here is from genome assembly GCA_037957365.1 of Torreya grandis. Lineage (NCBI taxonomy): Eukaryota > Viridiplantae > Streptophyta > Pinopsida > Cupressales > Taxaceae > Torreya > Torreya grandis. Next base: position 984,652 of record JARHVA010004094.1, on the reverse strand, counting down.
ACTGCATGACCAAAACCACGGATGAAAAAAAAATTATTCTCTTCCAATCGACTCTTAGAAATGACTTTAACCTCCATGGAGCTCAATAAGGAAGTAGTTGAAGAAAAAAATATCCTTCCTGCAACAAAGTCACAAGATTCACATGAAGGATGTCTTTAGCGAAAGGAACCAATTTTGGTTATCTCAATTTGAATCTATATTAGAATAGAATGTATATATTGTTTTGCATAAAACAATCTCCTCTGTGGTACATAAATATGTAACAACAGAGTTGAAAGATAATAAAAAATAATATGTGTTGAATAAAGATTATTAGAAGTACATTGTGTTAAGCAATTATTATTGTAACTTCCCACATAAATTCATTATTGCACTTTTGATTAATATGAGTGAGAAATTCTAAGTTTAATTTAGTGTTGTAAGAGGAAGGGTGAAGCTAGATTTAGAAGCAGGAAGGGTCCCCTTTAGATGGCTACATCAACAATCCAACCCATTTGTTTAGCTAAGCATATTGTTTGATTTCCTTAAGCATTGTATGTTTCATTTATGAATTCTGTGAGTTACATTCTTGTTTAAGATTTGTTTAAAGAAGCTTCCATACATAAGCATTTATTTTAACATACTTTGTTTATGTTTCATTTCAAGCATTTCATTTATTTTACTTCAACATCTTAGATACAATTAGAAGAATGTCAAATTAGAGATTGAGTGTGCACATATAGTGACATCATCCTATCAAGTCTACATCCTTGGGTTGACATTTAAATGAGGTTGAAGGTACAGATCCATGGTTACTCTCCTTATTCATTTTGATCAAGAGAAGTATATTCAATTGTGAATCAGTTGCTAGTCAGATGACTTATTATTTCCTTAGCATTGTTGTTTCATTCTCTCACTTATTTGTAGTTAGAAATCTTCTTCTTGCAGGGCATGTGAAGTTTTCTAGAAAGTGTCAAGGTTGAGTGAGTTAGTCTATTCACTAGTGCCATTCAAGGCCTCTTGTCTAGTCCTCCTATCCTAAGCATTAATCCATAACTTAATAATGTAATATTGATGTGAGAAGATGTAGATTGGAGAAGTGTATGTTTGGATAGTCTCTTGGTTTCATGTGTAACATGCAACTGGTTTGTAGTCATCAATAAATTTAGTGTATCACCTCCCTTAGGATAGTTTGCTTTCATATTTCTCTCTCCCTTTTCCCTCACAAAGTTTAGGTGTAGTAGTGATCCAAAGTGGTACATTAAGGTAGCTAGCCCTATCTAGAGATTCACCTCATTCATAGGCTACCCACAAGCCTAGAAGTGTTTCAATCATGCCACTTGGATGAGGAGAGCTGAGACATCTCCTCAAAGGGTGAAAATCTAAGTGACAATAGTAGGTTTTTAGTGTTTACTATAGTACTTTGAGTTTTAAGTGACCTTATTGTCTAAAGATAGCAAAATAGGATCATGTCTTCATGGTAGGTGATTCTATTGAAGTGAGAAGGACATTTTTGGTCCAAAGGACATCAATAAGGATTAAAGTGCAGGGTATTGACCTATATCAACACCAACAAGTGTACCCTTTCCTTCAAAAGGTTAACGTACAACCTTACTATAGGTACCTATAGTCTCAAAAGATGAATCTTGGTGATTAAACATGCAAACATGAAACACCTACATATAGAGTTGGTTCCAAGACATCAAAATGGTCATAGTGTGTGAAACACATGTTTTTAAGAGATTAAATTCAACCTATAGGACCTTTGTTACTCTAAAAATGGTCAAATGTAGTTGATTGTAGCATGATAGTCCATTAGAACATGGTGACTTGGAGGATAGACTAGTATAGATATGATGAAATAAAGTTTAAATGCATGTCAAATGGCATTTTAGACTTCAATAAGATGGTGGATTAATAACACAAGGTCAAATATACAAATTTTCACCCATAGGTATGGTGTTTTGGAGGAAATACACAATCACAGTTGACTATCAATTTGGCCTTGTCAAGAGAAAGCTATTCATTGAAGAGTTGGTAAAGGTTGAGTGTTGAAATACATGAGAGGACCTCCATATTGTTTATTCTCACTTCATAAAACTCTCTAACAATGTAATTAGGTCATGGAAGGGATCTCAAGAATAAACTATAGTCCATACTTGCAAACCCTGTAGTCAGTGAATCACTTAGAAGTCTGCTAAAGGTTTTGAGATATTTGGAGGTGTTAAAGACAAGACCAAACATGTAAATTTGGTACATAACATCCCCATCACCTACTCAAGCCTCTCATGTCTTTATTTTCTTTGGGATAATAAGAGAGATACCCTTTGTTCTATCTTACAGAAAGGGTACTCCCAGAGAGCCATATCATATAGGTTGGTCATAAAGATGACTAAGGAAGGTACAAAAGAGACTCAAAGCCTTACAAAAAGATTTTAGGAGCTATATTTGACATGAATGAAGATATGGGATCCCTCACAGGTGTTATAAACCAAGCATAATGGTCTAAACCTACATAGTTATAGATAGACCTATTGGTCTTAACTAGGCCTAATGCCTAAAAGAGGTATAGTCTCACTTTTAACCCTAGATGAGAATTATACTACATTGTAACATGTTCATAGAGATATATTAAGTGTGTTATAACCTTCATTTTATAGATAAGGACACAAGAAAGTAATTTCTTAACTTGAGAGCATGATGGCCTGCATAGAATGCCTTGAAGGACTCAAGATGCCAAGTTTAGAAGCTCACATTGGTATGGATGTTTAGCATGGGACCTCAAGGAGATAAGGGATGATGGAGAGGGTCTTGAACCTACATTATATGAAATTTTTATAAGTATTAGATGTCACAATTTTATGAACAATCTTTAAAGGCTAAAACAACCTAAAACCCTCTAAAACCCTTCATAAGGACCTGATTGGAAAGATGAAGAAGGAGAGGCATCTAGATGGGATATTTTGAGAATGAAAGTCATTGTAACTTGTATAGTACTCCCCAAGTCTCCTTCCCATCAATTTTTCTTCCACCCTACTTGTATGAACAAGGTGTAAAATTGGTTTCCTTGACAATTTTTAGTGTTTTGTAGGTACAAAAGGGTTTTAAAAGATGAAAATCACTTTGGGAGGTATATTGGGACCTATCCTAACTCCTAATATCCATTTATTTATTTATTATAGTTCACAAGTGCCTTTTCTAACACCTTCATTCCTAGCCAGTCCAAACTAACATAGTGAACAAAGAGTGATCACCTAGTGAGAAGGTGATAACTTCAATTGGGAAGCCTTTTAAGGTTTTCCTAATGAATCTAAGGGTAGGAATACTCTTGATAAGTGTAACATAACCCTCTATATGGATTGGTCTAAGCAATTAATGAGCATCTTGGTGCCAAGTGTGAAGGGTGAGTAAATGAAGAGAAATTATGATTATATGCAGTGATAACTCATATCCATAAGAATATCAGTGATTAGGGACACAAAAAATGCATTTTGGGGCCTTATTTTAATCCCCTTTATATTTAAATCATCTCATTTGTTCCTAGTCTACTTTGGAGCGCTCATGGAACGCTAAATGAAGGCAATTTTCAAACATGTAGTTGAAGAATCCTATGCTAGAATTAAAGAGTTTCATGCTCTGTATGGACATTTATCTGAGTATAACTTACACAGTTTATCTCATACTTCATTTTCCTATAGATGTAACTCCTCTCATCTTGACAAGTGTTTTTGTGACTCTTGGACTTCATTCTCTTCTCTCCTCTCTCAAATTCTATAAGTACTAGCCATTTTGGCTCTTGATGGATAATTCCACACCATGTATGGAAAATACCTACTATTTTGATGTTTTATTTTTCCATTGAATAATAAATTCAATCTATTTTTTATTTCATGAACATTTTGTCTAAGTGTGCAAAGTGATGAATGGTTAAGTTTAGTGATAAGTTGTATCCTTGCTTTTCCTTATCCTTTCATATTTATGCAAGATTTCTTATTCTAACATGTCATATAGAGTGTATCTAGTGTGTTATTCTCCCTTAAAGTATACAAGTTTCCTTATATATAACAACTTTATCTCTGGTCTACTTACCTTGAGTTGTCTCATACATATCACCTCTATATTGAAATACTTATGTTAGAACATCTTAGGACTTTAAAACTAGTTTTTAAGCATTGTTTATTAATGAAATAAGTATCATATCATAGTGAATATCTTCATGGTTTATCAACCCCTTAGAGTATCTTTATTTTATGCATACTTCTATCCCTTTTCCCATAAGTTATCAATTAGTATAGGTGATAAGCACTTCAAGACAAATTCAGGGAGCTAGCCCTTAAACCTAGAGGTCTACTTATACCATAGGTAAACTCACATACCTATAAGTATTATAATGTTTCCCAAATCTTAGAGTATGCCTAAACAACCTCCTTTAGAGTGAAATATTTGGTGACAATAGTTTTATCATTCTTGGTGGGACCCATTGTCCTAAAAACAACTTATCAAGGTGAATGATGGTCTTGACAACATCAGCTACATATTGGTGTGCCACTTAGCATTTGGTGACTCTATTCAAGGTAAAATATATTTATAGACCATTATTTTGTCATATATTTTCTCTAATACTCATGTTCCTTACTAATTCATCTTATAGTAGAGTGTTTAATCCTATCAATCCACCTATTTATCCTGAACTTCCTGAACCAAGGTGACAATAATAAATTATCTGCTTGCAAGGTTTCACATTGAGCCTTATGTTGAAGCAAGCTCTAAATTGAATTCTATTATCAATGAGGAGGAGGAGTCTAATGTGGATGATTGTGCTTCTTCCAAGCTTGAGGGCATAGTTGACTTGTTTCTAGATGAGTATGGTGTAGATGCTTATGAGAATGATCCATATACATACTTTGAGAAAATGGATCTTGACACTTATATCATCCATGAGGAACCATTTGATCAAGCTGAGGTAAGTGTTAAGCATTCCTTCTCACAAACTACTGAGAGTAACTACTTGATACATGTATATGATGATGATAGATTGAAGAACCTAATTGATCACTATAGTAAGAAGAATGATGTATTTTTTCCTATAATTGATGAATTTTCCCTTGATGATGACATTCATGAGGAAGAGGAGGATGACTTATGGCAAAGTTTCAATGCCATATGTCAAGAATTTGATCAGTTAAGTGATGATACTTCCCCTCCGAAGAAGTTTATATCTAATGACAAGATTGCTAATGAGACTAATGAGCAGGTTGTTGAGTGTTCTTTCAAAAATGAAGATGAATGTCATTATACTATTCAAGAACCTACAATCATAGAGAAGCATAGTGAAGTCAAGGTAGTCATGTTTGTGATTAAAGAACAATAGAATTCTCTACATGAAGTTGAACCTTCTTTAAAGGTATTAGAACATGGTGAAGAGGGACTTGATGATCATGTACATCAAGTATATTTTTACCAAGAGGATATAAAGGTTGAGGTAGTTGTCATGTCTTCAAATTTATAGTTTGAAGAACATACAATAGATATGAGAGAGATCATAGTAGTTTTATCCCTAATCAAGACCCTTGGAAAGCAAGAGAGCATACATGAAGGCTCTGAATCATCCACTTGTAGACATGAGGAGATCTAAAGATGGTAAACTTCTTGACCATCTATACATTCAAGTGGTTGAAGATGAGCATGGTTCACATGCTATATTGCCTTCATGGAGTGAAAAATATGCAAGAGGAACCATATTTGACCTTGGTTGAAGTATCATAAGATGTTTTAACCTCAAGAGTGAGGTCTTGTAAATAGTAGATTAGGTGTGTGTGTCTTTCTTTCAGTTGTGTGTGTGTTCCATAAGTATTCTAATTAAACACATGTTTGTTTCCTTTGGTGTGTCTTATTTTGTGTGTCTTTGCTTTATATTTTGTGTGGTTTCAAAGGAAAATTGATTTTCAAACTTATTTATAGGTGACTACATGGCCCGATGGATAGGATTAGGCTACTACTCTTGGCATAGCAAGCATACCACCCTTAGGAAATCATGAAGAATGTTGATTATTTTGACCATAAGTCAAAATAGGTAAAACCCCTATAGTAAAAAACTTTATATAGGGGTCTATTAGGATGTCATATGGTGTGTCATGGTCTTATTTGATGTCATTTAATGTATTATGAACCTTGATCATGGTCAAACTAGTCCTAAGTCATTCCATGTCACTTAGGGGTTATTTTAGAGTCATTAATGAGATTTATACTATTTACTTGATATAAAATCATTATAAACTCTCTTAAAACATCCAATATGTTAGATTTTTTATCAATAATTTCATTCCTAACTAAAACTTACATGTTCCTAATTAAAATCAAGAAAATAAGTGAAAAGGAGTTTTGGGTAGTGTACGGGATATGGAGTAGAATGGCACATGAGAAAAGCTTATGGAATGTATATTCAACTCCCGTGAATTAATTTCAATAATTTATCTACTTTTGAAGTGTAAAAATGGTTGAAAACTATTCTACTCCTCCATCATTCCACTAGAAATGCAAAACTGGTCAACAAGTTTCTTCTTAGTACGGCCAATAGGAGAGGTTTTAGGTCAAATGATCTTGGTGGTAGAAAATAAACTTGGTATAATTCATTTTCATGGAAATATTTGGAAGAATGGTTTCCTATACTTTATGAACCATTCTTAAGAAGTTGATTGTCTCATTTTACTTACTAATCCCCACACCTTGCAGGTTTTGCTTTTGTTTGAGCTAGTCCATACAAATAAATTTTTAAAAATGATTATATATGAGGTATATATCCTTATCTCATATCTCCATATTTATTTTCATTTTTGGAGGTGACTTGATGAGCCAAATAGTTCAAGTTTCAGGTTAAGACCTCCATTGTTAGTTATAGGCATATTACACCAATTGCAACGGTTTTTATACTTTTGTTGGTTTTAGATGAAGATGATAGGTTGTATTTTATGTCTCCCATATCATTAAAATAACCTTATTTATAATCTCACTCTCCAAATCTATCATCCATGGAGTTTCAGTCAAGAAGGACCAACATAGTTAACTTTTTGCATGACTATCATACACAGTCAGTTGAATGAGGTGTTTTAAAGTGTTGAAAACATTCATAAAGATGTAATTCAAAGTCTCAAGAGGTGGTAAACATAATATTGAAGTTTTTGAAACTAAAATAATCTCTAAAATTCTATATTATGGACTATGATGGTCAATTTTATTACACATACAGTCCTACACCATTAATGTGCACCTACAGGTGCCCTCAAGAGATGATCATGTTGAAAGGAAGCATCTAAATTAGTTTGAAGTTATTCATGGTGAAAAGAATCCATTTAAGAGTTTATAGGTCTATGAATCATTATATTCCCATACACTATATATATTACCCATATCCATATGCATTGCCTTGTATACTGAAATGTCTACCTACAGGGGGCTCTCATAAAGACTTGAAAATATTACATTTAAGTGTTTGATCATATCTGAAAACTTAATTAAGGTTCTAGAGTGTTTAAGATGTCATAATAGTCATGTTGAAGTTGTAGGAATATAGGCAAACTTGAGGAGTCATGAATATATGTCAAGAATGAGTTTTAGGGATCTTTTTCCTTAAAAACTTTGAAATAGAGTGGTTACTTTTGGTGTCATCATGAAACAGTGTAACCTAGAGTCTAGATAGGTCTAAATGATTCTATAATATAACCCTATGATAGGGGAGATGCCTTGACCAAATAAAGTGGATGTTTGACTACAATGAGTTATGTATATGAGGTCTCCAAATCATGCAATTCTTTATTATAGGTTTCAGTGTTTACTACAGTACTTTGAGTTTCAAGTGACCTTATTGTCTAAAGACAACAAGATAGGAGCATGTCTTCATGGTAGGTGATTCTATTAAATTAATAAGGACATTTTTGGTTCAAATGACATAAAAAATTATTAGATTTTATGGTATTGACCTATATCAACACCTACATGTATACCCTTGCCTTCAAAAGGTTAACCTACAACCTGATTGTAGGTACCTACAATCTCAAAAGATGAATCTTGATAATTAAACATGAAAATATGAAACACTTGCATATGGAGTTAGTTACAAGACATCAGAATGGTCATAGGGTGTGAAAAATAGGTTTATAAGAGATGAAATTCAACCTATAGGACCTATGTTACTCCAAAAATGGTTAACTATAGTTGATTATAGCATGATAGTCCATTAGAACATGGTGACTTGAAGGATAGCCTAGTATGGATATGATGAAATAAAGTATAAATGAATATAAAATTACATTTTAAACTTTAATAATATGGTGTAATAATAACACAAGGTCAAATATACAAATGTTCACCTATAGGTATGGTGTTTTGGAGGAAATACACAGTCAAAATTGACTATCAATTTGGCCTTGTCAAGAGAAAGCTATGAATTGAAGAGTTGGAAAAGGTTGAGTGTTGAAATACATGAGAGGACCTCCAAAAAGGTTATATTCACCTCATAATACTCTCATATAGTGTAAATAGGGCATGTACGTGTTCTCAAGAACAAACTATAGTCCATACTTGAAAACCCTATAGTTAGTGAATCACACAAAAGTCTGTTGAAGGTTTTGAGATATTTGAAGGTGTTAAAGACATGACCAAACTTTGTAATTTGGTAAATAGCATCCCCACCACCTACCCAATCCTCTCATTTCTTTTTTTTTTTTGGTACAATAAGGGATATACCCTTTATTCTATCTTAGATAGATGATACTCCCAGAGAGCCATATCCTATAGGTTGGTCATAAAGATGAATAAGGAAGGTACCAAAGAGACTCGTATCCTTGAAATAAGATGTAAATAGATGTGTTGGACATGAATGAACATAGGAAATCCCTCACAGGTTCTAGAAACCAAGCATAGTGGTCCAAACTCACATAGATGCGGATAGACCTATTAGGTCTTAACTAGGCTTAATGCCTAGAAGAGGTATAGCCTCACTTATAACACTAGATAAGAATTATATTGCATTGGAACATTTTAATAGAGAGATATTAAGTGTGTTATAGCCTTAATTTTGCATAGAAATACATGAGAAAGTCATTTATTGACTTGAGAGCATGACAGCGTACACAGTATGCCTTGAAGTGCTCAAGAGCCCAAGTTTTGAAGCTCACACTAGTATAGATGTTTATCATGGGACCTCAAGGAGATAGGGGATGTTGGAGAGGGTCTTTAAATTATATTTTTTGGAATTTTTCTAAGGATTTGATGTCACAACTTTATGAACAATCCTTAAAGTCTAAAACCACCTAAAACCTTCTAAAACCCTTGATAAGGACTTGATTAGAAAGATGAAGAAAGAGAATAATCCAAAAGGGATATTTGGAGCAAGAAATTTATTTTAACTTATAGAGGACTCCCTAGGAATCCTTCCCATCAATTTGGTTTCTACCCTACTTGTAAGGATAGGGTGTAAAATTGGTTTCCTTGATAGTTTTTGGTGTTTTGTAGTTACATAAGGATTTCAAAATATGAAAATCATTTTTGGAGGTATATTGGTACCCAATTTAGCTCCTAATATCCATTTCTTTATTTAGGAGAGTTTCAAAGTTCCTATGATAACACCTTCATCCTAGCCAGTCCAAATTGGCATAGTGAACAAAGAGTGATCACCTAGTGAGAAGGTGATAACTTCAATTGGGAAGCCTTTTAAGGTTTTCCTTATGAATATAAGGGTAGGAATACTCTTTAAAAGTGTCACATCACCCTCCATATGGATTGGTTTGAGCAAAGTATGAGCATCTTAGTGCCAAGTGTGAAGGGTGAGTAAAAGAAGGGTGATTATGACTATAAGTAGTGATAACTCATGTCTAGAAGAATATCAATGATTAGGGACATAAAAAATGAATTTTTGGGCCTATTTATAACCCCTCTTCATAATTCAATCATCTCATTTGTTCCTAGTTTTTTTTGGAGTGTTCATGGAAGGCCAACTGATGAAGGTAGTTTTCAAACATGCATATGAAGAGTCCTACACTAGAATTGAGGATTTTTATGCCTTTTATGGAGATTTTTCCAAGTATACCTTGCATGGTCTATCTCATACTTCATTTTCCTATATATTTAATTCCTTTTCTCAGCTTGACAAGTGTTTTTGTGAGTCTTGGACTTCATTTTCTTCTCTCCTCTCTTAAATTTTATAAGTACTAGCCATTTTGGCTCTAGTTTGATGTTGTACTTTACCTTTGAAAAATAAATACAATATATTTTTGATTTCATGAACATTTTTTATAAGTGTGTGAAGTGACGAATGGTGAAGTTTAGTAATAAGTTTTATCCTTTCTTCTCCTTATCCTTTCATGTTTATGTAAGAGTTTTCATTTTAAAAGGTCATATAGAGTATAGCTAGTGTGTTAGGATCATTTTAAGTGTACAAGTGTCCTTATATATAGAAATATGATCTATAATATACTTACCTTGAGTTTTCTCATGCATATCACCTCTATATTAAAATATCTATGTTAGAATATCTTAGGATTTTGAAGATAGTTTGTAGGTCTTGTTTCTTAGTGAGAGAAGTATGATAGCATAGTGGATATCTTCATAGTGTATCACCCCCTTAGAGTAAATTTATTTCATGCATACTTGTGTCCATTTTACCACAAGTTATCATTTAGTATAGTTGATAAGCACTTCAAGACAAATTCAGGGAGCTAGCCCTTAAACCTAGAGTCTACTTCTACTATAAGTAAACCCACATACCTAGAAATATTCCAATTTTGCCAAAATCTTAGAGTAGGATTGAAAAACCTCCTATAGGGTAAAATATTTAGTTACAATACTTCCAATGGATCAAATAAGATCAAAAAGGTAGAACATCATGAAAAAAGGGTTTTAGTCCTAAAAGACTACTTACAGGCTTGTTAGCAGACAGAGAGTAAGTGAAAGCATGTTGGTGTTGGTTGTATGAGGATTAATAAGCTTATTTAAAGGTTAATAACAGTATGAATACAACCCTATAACATTTTTTTTTACCACCAAGGTGCCAAAATACAAGTTTAAGAGGATCAACTTCAAGTTGCAGTCAAGAAAGTCTAAATATAGAGCTACATGCCTACTATTGGTAGACTTGAGGAAAAATAAAAAGTTTGGATGAACATAAAGGGTTAAGAAGTTTTTAGGGATGTGTGTAAGAATAATAAGTAAACTTGAAATCTTTTTTATACCACCAATTTTCCATAAGTCCAAAATGATAAGAAAACCCTCATATTACAACTAAGAGGTCTAGTGTAGACCTACAAACCTATGAAGCAAAAATGAGGAAAGTTTCCATGTAGTGATGTGAAAATAAGTCTTGAATGGTATTCAGAGAATTTTAAGAAACTAATTCATCTCCCTGATATTATTTATAATCACTAAAGTTCCACATGAAGAAGATAATCTTCAAACTTGTAGTTAAGAGGTCTAAAACTCCACCCACAAGCTTGCTTAGGAGAATTGGAGAGAATTATGATTATTATTTGAAAATATGAAGTTTATGAGAGTATAAATTATATATACACTTCATTTTAAGGTTTTAACTAAGTATTCATAAATTTTCATGATTATTTAAGGAAAGAAAGGGGTCAAGAAGCCTATTTAGGCCTAAACAGTCACACACAAGCCTGTATATAGCTATAGTGAAGAAGGTTTATTCATTTTGGATGAATATAAAGTATGAATACTTAAATAAGGTTTTTAATACATTTATTAATGATATTTATAGTTTTAAACTCCTTTTAAGATGTATAAAGTGACACAATAGGACTGTTAGGGTCATCAACACTAAACTGTCCTAAAACCCTAGTTATGAGCTTGTGAAGGTGGTAGTGGGTTTGATAGATGGAATGGAGTAAAATATTAATTAAACACCTCATACAAGGTTTAAAAATCCAAAAGTAGATATTTAGAGCCAAAACTAATCACTTTTACACCTTATCATGCAAAATCACCCTTATCGAGCTCTCGAGCTAGCCTAACAGTAAAAAATGGTAATCTTCTTTTGCTCAAAAGTCAATAGTCAATGTGCATGGGAGCCAATAGAGTTAATATATGTTATAGAGGTATATTTTCTTCAACTTAGTGTCATTTTTTCTTAGGTTAAGATCAATATTTCTATGAACTATCGTTAAGAACCTAAACACCTATAAACCCTACTTAAACCCTAGTAAGAGCTCGATAGGAAGGTGAAATTTATGGATCAAAATGTATTGAATTGGCTTAAAAAAAACTTGAAAATCATTTTACATTCCAATAATGCCATCACTATGCAATTTATTTATACTTTAACCTATATGGATGTATTTAATGTTGTAATTTTTTAGGGTTTTAAGTTCAAAATAGGGTGTTTGAGTTTATAAACAAAGGAAAACCATTGGGGAGGTTGGTTTAAAATATCCTATACCTTATTATACCCCAAAATCCACTCTTTTTCTTCTAAAAGTGTTCCTACGAGTCTAAATCCCAAAGGTAGTGCAGAGGTGTTTATGAAAAGGTGATATGGCACCTAGGAGAGATAAAGCAGCATGGTTGGATCATTTAAAAGTTATGGATGATACCACAATATGGTTTTTAGGCTCTGAGATATGTGAATAAAACTTATAGTAATTTCTCATATAGATCTCATTGCCATTTGAATGGCTAACATCAAGTAAACTAGACCTAATAGACTAACAAGCCTATATGGCCATTGAAGAAGAATCTCTACCATGACTAGGGGTAAAGAAAGGTGTCAATTAAAGATAACAGAGCATAACCAAGTGTAAAATATGGAAGAGTTTAGTTCAAAATGAGTTAGAAGAGCAAAATTGTAACTTGTCACTACTCATCAAGCAAAGAGGTCAGTTTCAAATGAGGATGATGAGTTATCCAAAAAGTTGAAGAGTCTCTTGTATGTCATTCCTTTAGAATCTCATCATCAAGCATACAACACATGCCAAGAATATAGATAAAATTCCTTGTCGACTCTCTTTTTTAACTATAACTGACTTGGGATAAAATGACACTTGTCATTGGAGTTCCTCCAATTTCCTTCTCCTCTCTCTCTCTCACTCACATTTTCTCCTATATATGTTGCCTTTAATTGCTTGTTATGATCTTTTTGTTGAGTATGGTGAATCCTTGCTCAACTAAATGATTGTACTATGCCTTTTAATGCTTAATAAAGTTGTTTTTAACCTTCTAAACTACTTTTAATCAGTGTAATTTTGTGATTTTTGATGAATGCTAGTAGTGCCTTCACTCTCTCTCATTTGTTCTTTCTTACCTCTTTGAAAATGGATTATCTTCATGCAAGTCACATGGTGAGTTTGAATAGCCTTGCATAGTTCATAAGTGGATCTCAATCATTAGTGTATTCCTTAGGCCTTTTGATTAGCCTTTCTATTTAATCCATTTTCTATGACCTCTATGTTCAAATACTCATGCTTAAAGGTCCTTATGTAGTAAGATTCATTCCTAATCCATATTATTAGTGTATTATAGTCAAGTGGGGGGTGTTAATTTAGTGCATCACTTCCCTAGTTTATTTTACTTTAAGTTTCTCTCCCCCTTTTCATTTATAGGCATAGGTATAGTAGTATATTCAAGGTGAGCATCAAGGGAGATAACCCTATCTAGAGTTTCAACTCACTAATTAGGCCAGCCATTTCTTATAGGTGTCTCTATTCTATCACTTACGTGAGGAGGCTTGAAAAACCTCCTTAAGGGTGCAAATTTTGATGATAACATCTCCCTTTTCTTCATCCTTTATTATTATTTTATGATCTTGTGTCAAGGTATTCCAATATTGAGGTGGTGAGTACCCATGAATAACACTCTCCCTAACTCATTTCCACACAATAATTTTTTTCAATTGATATCTCCAATGCTCAAAGTTGTCACATTTTAAAATATGAATATACATGGAAGTAAAATTCACTGAAGCCATTGTATCTTTTGAAAATGACCTAAAAAACCCTTTGAACCTTGTTTGAATTTGAATCTAATACCAAATTAATTTTTTGAATGATTTAATGTAGTTAAAATCATATTTTTTTCTCTCTAAAATTTAAGTTATGTATCAACAAAATTGTTTCATAATTACTAGTTGTCAAACTAGTTGTGTTGTGAGTGAAATTATTGATCAAAAAGTGTCTTGAATAGCTTCAAACTTGAAAATATATACTTTATGATATAAAATATTATATACGTACAATAATCTCAGATATTAAACATACAATAATCTCCTCAATTCTAATTAATGCACCACAAAATCTTTGTGTACAATTCTTATTAATAAAAAGGCTAAAATAAGCTTATTACAAGGTAATTTGTAATGCAAGTAAAGCCTAAATATAAAAATATAGTAAAGATATCCTATACCATTAAGTGAACTGAAACTATATGAATAAAATTGAAAATATACTAAATAAACTAAATTTAACTTACTATAAATATTTGGACATCATGCAAGAAGCCTCTTTAATAGTAAAGTCAAATATGCAACTAGAAAGTCATCTTAGTCAACCAACTAAGCTAATTAAATCAAATTAAAACAAATTAAATCATATTAACTTTAATTTAAGTCATATAATCAATAAAACATGTGGTTCCTATTTTTAAATGAGTGGATAATGATTTATACTCAAATAAGTACTCAAATAAATGAATTATAATACTCTGAAGTGAACTATAATGAACTGGCAATTAACTGGAAGTTCCACTTATTTTTAAGAAATCATTCAAAAGTGTTCCAAAGTGACCAAAACACTAATTAAGTTCATAAATAAATTAAAAACCTTCCAAAATACATAAAAACTAAAAGATACTAATTATAAAAATATAACTCAAGTGCCCATATTGGCATCATACTCAACATATATAACAAATCACACCAGTCTTTACTATCAATGTATGTCAATGTTATAGCCTAATAAAGTAACATATACATGTATCATTGTATAAAGTATGAGTGATATCAAGACATTTAATAAATTATTATAGCTCCATATGATAAGTGTAAAGGTCATAGAAATATATAACATGTATCAATGTAACATGTGGAATAAGATGCCCTTAGAATTGGCATGGCCATTGGGTATACTAAAGTCCATCACTATGTATCTATGTATTATGAATATTTTTAGGTCCTAAATTCCAATCATGTATATCATTAAAGACATTTTCATATGAAAAATAATATTTAATCTACCAAATATGTGATAAATAACATATGCAAATAATGTAAACAAGCAATCATGTCATATTCAAGTATTTTTTTATTATTATTTGAATGTTTTTTGTGTTTTTTGAATATTTATTTTTTTATATTTATGAGTTATATCTGTAAATTTAAAATGTGCTAATCAATTATCCCATCAATAAAATATGTATGGTGTCTATATCATATGATTAAATAGTCACTTTTTGTGAACAAAAAGTACTATGTGCAAGTGTAACAGAATTTTAATCTAGAAATTGGTCACATGTCGTATTGTAACCTCATCATCAATTATAGGATATTATGTATGATGAGTTACTCTAGAAAGCCTAGGATTATATGGGATTTTCTTTATAGTAATATAATGTATTAGGACCTATGTTTATTTTGAGGCACGTTGAATTATCTCTAATGTTAGTTTAGTATGTGTTGTAGTAGATAATGACCTTTGTGAATCTTGTATGGCTCTCTAATGTAGTGGTTGATAAATAATTGTCTATTAAGGATATTCCACTACTCTCCTCTAGACTAGGTGTATATAAATATCTTAAAAAGGTGTAACCACTGACTCTATATAACTATCTTGAATAGGTGTAACCATTGACTCTGTATAATGATCCTGAATAGGTGTAACCATTGACTCTGCATAATGATCCTAAAAAGGTGTAACTATTGGCTCTGTATAATGATCATGAATAGTTGAAACAATTAATTATGGTGGTGGTGGGGGTGGAGGAAGAGATGCTTGTGGGTAAAGAGGGTACTCATATTGAATGTTTGGAACTATAATCACCTTGTTATAATGTATTTACTTGAAACACTTGTACACTGAAGATGGTATTGTACAAATATTTTGTATCCAAGGGTGTCCTAAAACATGTCAAAAACCCATGTACTTTATAAAAATAGGAACAAAGTATTCACTATTTCAAAGCCCACGTAAAAATGTAGCAAAATGCACCCAAGAGTGTCCTATATTCATCTATCAGATCCCTTAACTACATTTGATGTATCCAATATATCCTTTTCTATGTATGCAAGAGTGTTGATAAGTGTCATTTTTCATATATTTTCACTTGATCCATTTTCAACTATGAAACTATGAATAGGGTATGAATTAATGTAATATCATATGAAGAGTGAATTGAGCTCTGAATCATCATCGATAATCTCACTATAATCAAATATGATCATATGTCAATATGGTGATATTCTCGTAAAAGTACCAATAATATCATCCAATAGGTGACCATATTTTGAAGGAGGAGGAAGTGCATTGTACATATAATGTACTTCTAAAGTATCATTAGTTCTAATTGCCTCATGCTTAGGAAATGGATCAAATAAAAATTTAACTTTGAATTTTCATTTGGTTGTGGTGTAGAATCCTTTGTTGGTATGTTAAGCTTAATAATGTTTTCATCAATGAGATTTTGTATCTTGTGCCTTAGATTAAAACATATGTTTGTATAATGTCTCGTACCTCAATGATAATTCTAGTATGCATTATTATCATAACTTTTAAGTAAAGGACTACTCATATCAACCATTTTTGGTAGAGGGAAAGAATGAGATTGCACTCAAGTGACTTTTGTAACACTATCTGAGGAGGTTGAGGTAATCATTAAAACTACCTCTTTTGTGGAGATGTTAAAATAATTTGACTTATAGGGCATGATACTACATTAACCATTATTTTTTTCCTCATTCTTAGTGTCATTTGATATAATCTTATAGCTTGGGTTGATTTGAAACATTGTTCTTGAAGTATTTATTGTATTATGTGCATAATTGTTTCTCTTCAAATCTAGTAGCTTCACTTATCAATTTCTAATTATATGGCATAACTCATTGAAAAAGTTAAACTTATTGAATAATGAAAACTCATGAAGTATCACAAGCAATATTTTCTTAAATATGTCTTGTAACGCATTATCTGGATTGGTTATCTTATATAACATAGTTTTATATCAAAGTACACAATCATTGATTGGCTTATTGGACCCTTGGTTGAGTTTATTAATTTTTGCATAAGATAATTTTTCATCAATGTTAATAGAGAAGTGTGCTAGAAATTGATCATCCAAAGGGTTAAGTGTTCTAACGTATTAGAAGGAGAGATAATAGAACCACCATTAAGTGTTGTCCTTGAGAGTTTTGGAAATAACTTGGTCAATAATATGTCATTGGATGCATAATCCAAACAAGTTGCATGGAAGGATTTAAGGTGTTACTTTGGATCACCTTTATCTCCATATAATGGAATCTTCAGAGATAAAAAACCCATAATTAAGGGATAGGCTACAATCTTATAGGTTAATAGATTATTAAGTAAAGCATTTTAATCTGTTGAAAGGCTATCTCTAAAAGCACCTTATTCTAACTGCAACACCTTAGCTTACAGAGCTCATTCAATCTAATTGAATGAACATATAGTAGGTGAGGTTGATAATGTAATATGTATAGTCATTTTAGGATAGGTATAAGTTGGTGTGTATGAATAGGAATGGTAATATGAGAGAAACCTTTTATTTCCCCTGTACCTTAGGTGGGTGTTACATATGTAACTAAAGGTGTAGATGTAAGAATATTGGTGTTTTGGACGCTTGTGGTGGAATCGGTACCTTTAAAATGTTGATTGATAACTATAAATGACTCTTATTGTTTTGACTCAAATATGGCAACCTTTGCTTTGTGTGCAACCTTATATGTTAAAATTAGATTTAGAATCCTATCTAATTCTTAATGATTTTAGTGAATTTGGTTTCAAAAATTAGATAAGGCCTTAACTTGGTTAAGATCCATCCTATTAAGGTCACTAGGATTATTTATATCTTAGTATTCATGATTATATTTATTAATATGTTTTAAATTAAGCATATCAACATAATCCTTTGTTTTTACATATTCATCGATGATTATAACATCAAAATAAAAAGAATTAAATTAACATTTAATTTAAACATTTTAAATGAAGTTAATGAAATCTAATCATGCTTAATATCTGCACCACTTAATCTATCACTTTGCCTTAGAAGGATAATGGAGATAACCTTCTTGGATGGAATAAGATTAAATCATGTGATTATGGGTAAGTGTAGGGGAATGGTGGGCCAAAAAGGGGTTACATGTGGGCATTTGTTTCTAAAAAAATGAGCAATCTTAATTTCTATAGATTATTTGATATGTCTATACTCAAAATTTAAAGATGATAAAAGAACATGAATTGTATAATTTTGAGCCTAGTTTTTAAAATAATGATGTCTTTTTGAAAATGGTCAAGTATAAGTAGGTCAAACATCTAAAATTAGAAGAGGAACTCTTGTTTTTTTAGAAAAACATAATAGATAGCCGACCATGCACCCCCTCTTTTTTTTAGCATTATTTAAAACCCTTTGGTGTAAATTTAGATAAGATCATCTAGTTTGTAACCTATAGTTTTAGAAATTAATGAATAACTATTTTTTTTATTAATTTTACGAGTAAATAACCTTGAAAACTGATAAAAACTGGATAGATGACCTGTGCCCCCTAACTACCTTAAAAAAATAAAAAAAATAGTTTTTTTTTCAATGTGCATAGAATTAGGCCTAGTTTGCAACCATGTGTGTGTGTGCGCGCATGTACGGATTTAGATTAATGGAAAAAATATACATAAACAAATATAAACATGTATATTTGTGGCATATAGTGGCATAAAAAATACATAATTAAAAATCAATATAGATAAAAAACAAAGAATAATAAAAAAATTAAAAAATTCATATTTTTCAAAAGAGGATAGTGTGCTCAACATTGCAAAAATAATTTTAGGAAATTTATTGATAAAATTAATAGTGTTTATGATGGTAGAAGTTGGATTATGTTATTTTTAGTCAAAAATGTGGATTTAGTTGTGTTAGGGCTTAGTCTCAGGAATCTAAGCCATTTCCAAGTCTGTAGGCATGTTTTTGAATTTAGATATAGTAAAATCATGTAGGCATTACCTAATGTATGTAATGTTGATGCATTAGAAAGCAAAGACATAGAATAACCAGAAGGAAGGGAGGCTATTTACTAAATTAAATGATAAGTATAAGTTGGTATTCCTTATACTTTAAATTTATTTTAGTAGGGTCACTCTGCATCTTCTAAAATTGTTCTTATAGTGCCACGAGTTACAATTTTGAAGATAGTTTTTCAAAATCCAATATGGTCGATTCTTAGTCATTTTCAAAAATTTAGTATTGAACTTAAGGATTTTAGGGTGTAACTTTTACAACTAGTGTTTAATTTTTACATTTTGGGGTCTTCCAAATTACTTGTTGACATTTATAGGAGTTATAAGTTTCTCAAAAATAAAATTTACAAACCAGCACATACCCACCCACAACTTTATGTTGATGGTATTTATGACTAGGCCCCTTATATGACAAATGTGACACAACAACACCATAATAATTTATGAATAGGGTAAATGGGAAAAATTTGGGGCACATTTATGAGCTATCACCCCAAATTTATTTGAATTCATTCCAAAGTGGTGTGCATGTGGAAACATAGGTCATAATGGTGACCCACTCACACCAAACCACCCATTTATGTTGATTTTACTTGTGAATACGTCCCTTAGAAGCCAAAAGTGACATAAAAACACCATATCTACTTATGATCAAGGTAGATGCAAATAATTTTAGGCACACTTTTTCATGATCACCACATTTCTCTTCTAATTCAAGAAAAAAAAGGTGTGATTATAGCATCATAAGTGACACTATGACCCTTGCACATCCAACCACCAATTTATTCTAATTTACTTATAATTAGTTCCTTATAGGCCAAAGGTGATGCAATAACACTATATCCACTTGTGATCAGGGAAATATAAATAATTTTTGACGCATTTATGCATGAACACCCTAATTCACTTCAAATTAAATCCAAAGTAATGTGATTGGGGAAGCGTAAGTCACATTCATGACCTGCACACACCTAACCACCTCTTTATGTTGATTTCACTTGCAATTAATTATTTCATATGCCAAAAGCCTCATAAGAACACCATATCCACTTGTGACTAGGACAAATGCTGATTATTTGGGGCACATGTATGTGCAATCAGCTGAATTCACTTTGAAATCAAGGCAAAGTGGTATGATTGGGGAAATGTGGGTTACATTGGTGACTCACACATATCCAATGACCCATTTATGTCATTTTTACATGAGATTATGGGGATTATAGGCAAAAATCAACACCACACTATATCCATTTCTAACCCAAAAAAACATACACAAGCACATTCATGCATTCTCCCTGGGTACACAGATACATTCAACCATTTTTACTTGAGATAGTGTACCAATAAAAATATATCTATGACTTTTAGAAATATAGTGTCAATTTATTTTGAAGACATTGATGGCATAATTTATGTGTTATTCTTAGATCTTGACTATTTTTATCTTGATTATTCTACCTTGAACCCCCTCCTTTCAATATAAATCAATCAAGCCCCTACCTTTTTTATATAGAGGTAGAGAGAAGCTCAGGGATGGTTTGTGTATGGGTATGAGTGCCCATCAATCATTTCTCGATTACATGATCACCCTTCTATATAAGGTGTCATCCCTCAATTTAGGATATCAATCAAGTGTTGTCTTATCCCTCAATTCATCAATAGATTATTTATGCCTTATATAAACAAAAGGGAAACTGTATGCATCACTCACTATAATGTGGGGTCCTTGATTTACCTTATATATATGTAAATCAATCCCCCCCTCTATGTGGGACCATCTCCATGTATATATATGGTCAATCATCAATTGAGTGTTCCCCATCTATTATGAGCCCTCTCTCTCGACCTCAACTATAGATGATCAACCTATATATAAGGGTGCCCCATATATAGAGAAGGGATATCCACCTCCCATGAGTGTACCCATTATATTGTATATGCCCTATCCCTGACTTATATAGACATAAGGGAAAAAGGGGTAACTATCTACACATCACTCATGCATCAATCACTGATTACTGATGTTATATATTCAATATCAATAAATCTATAGGGATAGGGGCACCATTAGATATATAGGTCCAATCAAGCAATCAATAGTAAACCAATTCAGGGCCCATACATATATATGGGCATTTGGCCACCCCTATCTATATTTGGGGAGGATAATTTCCCCCATCTATAGATGAAGAATCGACTAATTTATTATATTAATTGATGACCCCTATCTATATATGGGCACCCTCCTACCCATATCTATATTTGGGAGGGTGAGGGGTGTATGACCCTTATCCATACATGAGGCCCCTATATATATCAGGTAACTCTATATTTATCTATTTAGGGGACTATATATATATATATATATCTATATATATATATATATATATATATATATATATATATATATATATATATATATATATAACATGTTTCCTTTAAATATAGATTAGATTTGGTGAAAGTTTTTTATATATATGGGGGCTAATTTAGAACCTTATTTATAGGGAACTCGATGGGCTCAACCATTAGTCCTATGTAATCAAGGGAAGAGCACTCAATAATAACCTAAAGTTGATTAAGGTAGATTAAACACTCTACTATGTTGGATTGGATAGGCAAGGGAAGGATTAGAAGTTGTAATCTTCAGGCCATCAACTTAAGGAGATGACCAATTACTGTAACCCACTTCATCAAATATGGATATGACCACAATGAATCAATGCCATATCCATATCTCATATATTTATAGGATATGGCCCCATCAATCTAATGAATCAATGTGAATCTTATTGTAAACATAATATGATTAGATCATTTAATTGTAACAAATAGGAATGAATGATTTGGCAGCACCACCTTTCACCAATGAACAATGACACTATCATGACCACCCCCATTATATATATATAGATTTTTATTATCATTAGTACAATATATATTTTAATTATCTCAATATATATTAGCACCCCCACCTCATGTATATATTTATATATAGATTTAGAGTGAGTAAAGATAGGGGCCAAGGTATATCAATGTTATTTGCTATATCTAGTTCAGTGTACCCATTGATCAAATTTATCAATGATTGAACAAGTCTATAAATTATCAATGCTACTACATTACATACATAATATGTATGGCATGACCAAATCAAACCAACATGGATGATGCCTAGCATGGCATGAATTATGTGTGTGATACAATCTATATCTATATCATTTAATAGATCGATCTCATCTCTATACGTGACATGATGTTGATGTGATAGATAATGGAATGGGTGTGGGTAACATGATCAGATGTATAATGATTACCCTATTAATACAATAGTTGGTTTTGATTGTTTAACATCATAAAAAGTTTTTTTTTAATATTTATTGCATTGATGTTGTGGGACCATTGAATATTCTAATACTATTGAATAGAACCATATATCCTAGTGTGGTAATATGAATGGCCCAACATACTAGTGTAACCATCCTATATTGAATTAAATACTATGATGCTAATGGACCATCCATCTAACTAGTGACTAACATAAACAATATCTATAGGATAACAAGGGAACTTGGTTTATCAATACCAATCATAAAACTATAGACTCGTTCCATACTAAGACATCAATATTGGAATTCATAGAATACCAAGGTTATCCCAATACCCAAGCAAACCAAGTGGATATCTCTTGTATTGAGATAATAACCATGGCTCATGACTCACATATAATTCATCTCATGTGTGTATCTCATATATACACATGATATGATTAAGGCATACTACATATAGTGTAGCACCATATATATAGTGGTCTATAGCTCATGTTGATTTCTGAGGTAGACTTTAGTAGTCTCACATTGATCCAAAACTTGAAATCTTTGGTTGAAAGATAATTCAAGAAACAAGAACAAGATAATTCAAATAATGCTATCTTTGAGAAGAGATGTTTTATTGATCAAATTTGTAGACCCAAACATATGCTTATCTCTGAGAAGAGATGTCTGATTTCCATTTCGGGTTACATCTTCATTTATACATGTTTTGAATGTGGGGTGAGGATGTGTAAGGTCACCAATCTCAAGGGATATGAATTGGTTTGACTTCTACAATTTACAAAAATACAGAATTCGAGGAATTCCTATTTTCAAAAACTTACTATTGTTAGAATGCACTACTAAAATTGAAATTTAGGTCACTTCCATTGGGTTTTTAGGTGTCAAACTTCATATAACAGATCTCTATGCCATCTCACTGCATTCTCCTCTTTCTTATCTTTCCAATGGTTCAAATGGCGAGTTAATTGGAGCTACGGTGCAAAAGTTATGGCTCCTAGAAGTTTTGTCATCAATTGGGGTAGACCCATCACCTGAATTGTCACCCAGATCATTCCTCCTTCCTTGAGAATTAATGGTCCCCATTGCATCAATATTTGTCATCAAGTGTGGTAGTTGTACTTTGATTTGATTCTTGATACAAACTTGGAATGGACTGTGATTTATGGAACTGTGCAGGGCTCAATTGTTCACCATTTTTGTTTGACCATCAGTCTATGGATGGAAGGCTGTGAACTTCTTTAGCTTGGTATCTATTTGCTTCTATTGTTGTGTTTTTTGTGTATTCATAACTGCAACATCAGCCCTTTTGGATTCTTGTGGCTTGACCACCATGAGAACAAATTTCTTGGCACTAATCAGAGAGACAGATGTAAAACGTGGTACCTCTGGTACCCTGTGCACCATGTTCCAAGAGTGAGAGTAATCCTTCAAGTTCTTGATTCATAGATGCCATGTTGATCATATATGAATGGCTTACCAAATAGTACATCACAAACATTTATATTTACCACATCACATAAGACCTCATCTTGGAAAGGTTTTATTGCATATGAGAGAAGACATTGGTGGGTGACACAGAGGTTTCTCCTTGGACTCAACCATCCAATACTGTATGGTTTTGGGTGAGGCTTCATGGACAGATTTAGGATTTTCACAACATTAGCAAATATTAAATTATTTTAACTTCCACTATCAATAATGAAATCCAGAAGCTTACCATTCACCCATAATTTAGAGTGAAATAACCTTTCCTTGTCATCTAGCCTTTCCTCATGGATCTGTGATGAAACAACAATGGCTTTAGGCTCAGCATCTATAATCTCTTCTTCAACCTCTTCAACTGCAAGGTCTATATGAGGTAGAGCAATGGATGTTGAGGATTGTGACTCAGAAAGTAGGGACTTGATGGCTTGACATTCTTCTTTGGAGTGAGCTCTAGATTTGTGATAATCACACCACTTTCCAGTATTTCCTTCCTTTTACATCTAATTTTGGCCTCGTGTTTGACCTTCTTTGTCACTTTTCCATTTTGAAGGCTAACTCTTCATATTCATTCTTCCATGCTTCTACTCAATCTTTATTGTGAACTTATACCCTTCACCAAGGGTTTCCAAATTGAAGAGTTCCATTTCTCTCAGTATGTACCATTGTAATCTGCCACAATATTTGAGAACCTTGTGTTTCTCACTTTCTTGGTTGCCCAATCTCACAAATAGAGAATGAAAAACATCAGTGTAATCTAAAACAAAATATTCCTTACCTTGGTGATGTTGTTTCCACTCTATATACAAATCATCATATGCTCCAATGGGGTAGTATTCACCCTTTACAACTTCTATGAAATCATCCCAGGTAGGTTCCATCTCAAGGCCAATATCATCTGCACTGAATCTCTTTTTGTACACTTCCCACCAATTTTTGACAGGCAATGATGCTTTAAAAAGAGCAAAAGTGATCTTCTCTTTATCAGTGAATTTATTTACATAAAAATAAGATGATAATTGATCCAACAAATTTTCTACTGCATCAGCATTGATTTTGCCTTCAAATGTAGGGATATAAAAATTCACCTGAACCTTGAAGGGTAATGGGGTACTAAAAGGATGTGGGGGTGTAAATGAGGAGCCAAAATTTCCCATCAAGATTTTTTGGAGAATTTGAGTGAATTATTGTAGCATCTATGTTTTCAACTATTGGAGGGCTTCATTCACAATTTCCTTGAAAGGATCAGATGTCTCAATGTTGTCCACCATTTAAAGTCATTTGGAATGAATAGGTAGATAGTCTGTTGGTTCTATTTTCCACCCAAGCCTCTTGTAATCTGACCTCATCCTTAGGATCATACACTCTAAAGATAAACCACTTTGATACCACTAATCCAAAACTCGAAAGCTTTGGTTGAAAGATAATTCAAGAAATAAGAACAAGACAATTCAAATAATGCTATCTCTGAGAAGAGATGTTTTATTGATCAAATTTTTAGACCCAAACATATGCTTATCTCTGAGAAGAGATGTCTGATTTCCATTTTGGGTTACATCTTCATTTATACATGTTTTGAAGGTGGGGGGAAGATGTGGAAGGTCACCAATCTCGAGGGAGATGAATTGGTTTGACTTCCATGATTTACAACAATACAGAATTCGAGGAATTACTATTTTTAGAAACTTACTATTTTTAGAGTTTAATTGGCATTAGTAAAATATATATTTTAATTATCACAATATATATTGGCACCCCCACCTCATGTATATATTTAGATATATATTTAGAGTGAGTAAAGATAGGGGCCAAGGTATATCAATGTTATTTGCTATATCTAGTTCAGTGTACCCATTGATCAAATCTATCAATGATTGAACAAGTCTATTAATTATCAATGCTACTACATTACATACATAATATGTATGGTATGACCAAATCAAACTAACATGGATGATGCTTAGCATGGCATGAATTATGTGTGTGATGCAATCTATATCTATATCATATACTAGATCGATCTCATCTCTATACATAACATGATGTTGATGTGATAGATAATGGAATGGGTGTGGGTAACATGATCAGATGTATAATGATTACCCTATTAATACAATAGTTGATTTTGATTGTTTAACATCATAAAAAGGTTTTTTTTAATATTTATTGCATTGATGTTGTGGGACCATTAAATATTCTGATACTATTGAATATAACCATATATCCTAGTGTGGTAATATGAATGGCCCAACATACTAGTGTAACCATCCTATATTGAATTAAATACTGTGATGCTAATGGACCATCCATCTAACCAGTGACTGACATAAAAAATATCTATAGGATAACAAGGGGACTTAGTTTATCAATACTAATCGTAAAAATATCGAATCATTTCCATACTAAGACATCAATGTTGGAATTGATAGAATACCAAGGTTATCCCAATACCCAAACAAACCAAGTGGACATCTCTTATATTAACATAATAACCATGGCTCATGACTCACATATAACTCATCTCATGTGTGTATCTCATATATACACATGATATGATTGAGGCATACTACATATAGTGTAGCACCATATATATAGTGGTCTATAGCTCATGTTGATTTATGAGGTAGACTTTAGTAGTCTCACATCCCCATAGTCATATAGGAATTGATATAGGGTTGATGTTTTATTTTTTTCCAATAATCCCCATAATCTAAAGTTAAAATGATCTAAATGGGTGGTTGGATATGTGTGAGTCACCAATGTAACCCACATGGCCCCAATCATACCACTTTAGCTTGCTTTCAAAGTGAATATGGGTAATCAAACATATATATACCCCAAATCATCTGCATTTGTCATGGTCACAAGTGAATATGGTATTATTTTGTGGATTTTAGCATATGAGGGACTTAATCACAAGCGAAATAAATATAAATGGGCGGTTGGGTGAAGTGTGGGTCACTAATGTGACTTACATTACCCCAATCACACCACTTTGGCTTGAATTTGAAGTTAATTGAGGTGATCATGCACAAATGTGTTAAAAATTGTTTGCAATTCTCTAGTCACAAGTCGATATAGTGTTGTTGATTTACTTTTGGCATGTAAGGAAACTAATCACAAGTAAAATCAACATAAATTGGTGGTTGGATGTGCAAGCATCATAATGCAACTTGTGTTTCCATAATCACACCTTTTTCCTAATTTTGAATAAAAATGGGGTGATTGTGAACAAATGCACCTAAAAATTTTTGCATTTACCTTGGTCATAAGTGGATATGGTGTTTTTGTCACTTTTGGCTTATAAAGGACCTAGTTATAAGTAAAATTGGCATAAAGGGGTGGTTGGGTGTGTGTGGATCACCATTGAGACCTATGTTTCCATATGCACAACACTTTGGCATGAATTCAAACAAAATTAGGGTTATTATTCACAAATGTGCCCCAAATTTCCCCCATTTACCCTAGTTGTAAAAGATTATGGTGGTGTTGTGTTGTTTTCGCCTATAAAGGACCTAATCATAAGTAAAATTGGCATAAAGGGGTGTGTGGGTGTGTGTTGGTTTGTAAAATTTAATTTTGACAAACTTAGAACTCCTAAAAATGATAGAAAACAATTTATAAGGCTCTAAAACTTAAAAAATTGACACTAGTTGTAAAAGTTATGCCATGAAATCTTTAAGTTCAATACTGAAATCTTGAAAATGACTAAGTACTGACAAGATTAGATTTTGAAAAATTATCTTTCAAATCATAATTCGTGGCACTATGAGACCAATTCTAGAAGATGCAGAGTGACCCTAATTTATTATATTTACTAAAATAAATTTAAAGTATAAAGGAATATACTTAGAATTTATTTTAGTAAACAACCCCATGCCTTCCAATTATTTTGGGTCTTTGTATTTTAAGGAATGGACATTACATATATTTAATAATGTGTATGCACTTTTAATTTATACTAATATTCTTATTAACTTATGGAGATTAAATATTCTTAGTAGCATGCATGCATTATAGCATGTATACACTTTTGTGCATAGGCTTTATAAGATTGGTAATCATCAAGCCTAGCTTAAATAATGTGTATGCATTATTTCAATAATTTGTATTCATTTTTATCTAATTCATGAAAATGTCTATGAATTGGCCCATCAACTTGATGCACTTACCCATACGTATAATGTTAGGGCCAAAGGTGAAAAATATTTATTGCCTTTTATATGGGAAAATTAGATATCATAATTGAAACCTTAAGACAAAAATTTAAAACCCTATAAAGAATGATGAATGGTGCAAACACATATAGGGTATCCACTTAAGGATGACCTCTAATTTTGTGGTGATTAATTTAGCCACAAACATGCCAAGAACTAAATAATAAATACATTTGGGCAATGGCAAGTTCAAATACATACTTCTACTCATATAACATCAGCATAACACTTCTTTGATTCTCAACACCCCAATGAACAAGCACCATTTTCCTAAATAAGGAGTGAATGGTCTAACCCTTCACATTCCAAGAGACCTTTAGCATTTTAGCTCCCAAAACATAATTTGTCAAGTTTCTTGGGCCAACTAGCACTGTGGGTAATCTTGGATGCCTTCATAGACCCTATCAGGATTTTAGGCCTGACCAACACATAAACTCATGCTTATACTTATACTAGTCAAGCCCTGAATACCATTAAAAACACCACTTGAGTCCTTCATAGACCTAATCAAGTTGTGGGATTCGATTAGAACTGCAAACTTTACTTGAATTCTCTAAGAACTAATCAAGTTTTGAGCTCTGATTACAACTTTAAAAAACATTTGAATCCTTTGAGGCCTAATCAGGCATCAGGGTCTGATTATTATGATAAATTTATTTCTAATCCTCTAAGGCCTAATCAAACATCAGTATCCAATTATGATGATAAATTTCATTTGAATTTTTCAAGGCCTAATTGTGCTTTGATCTCTAAATAACACTGCTAACCTCTAACAAGTCTATGACAAATATAATTAGGTTTTTTTGCCCTGATTAGAAAAGAAAATTCCCTCAATCCCTTCATAGACCTAATCAAACTTTTGAGTATAATTAATAAATAAACACCCCAAAATCTAATTGGGTTTCTTCCAACTTGAGTTTTAAGGGATAAAAACAACTTTTCCTACTAAGTGTTGTATTAAAAATTGATTGTAATAACTTGAACAATCCACCAGTGTAGAAATTGGGAGAAAATAAAAACTTCAAAAATATATCTTAATACCACCATACCAAAATTAAATAACAAATAAACAAATAAAAACACACATCACTAAGTTTTTAGGTGATGCAAGATAACTGGTAAATGGATGTTCCTACATCATACACCCATGATAATGAAAATAGACCATGAGCTCCTACTCATGAACCTACTATGAGTTGATTTATAGTTTTACCATGCTTTGTAACTTCAAAAACATAAGTTTCATCTTTAGTTACTATATCCTTAATCTTGATTAATTACTCCCAATACTCATTTCCTCTTCTCTTCTTGCCAACTCGAATGTCTATAATGGATTCCATCTACTCTTTGGCTAGTCATGACAACTACTCTCTCTAGTCCTCAACTAAAAAATCTATGTTGTCACTTTTTTTTCCCTCAACATATGGGTATAAATATGCTTCATTAAATATAGGTGAAATACTTACTTCGTTCAATAACTCGATGTCATAATCATTAGTTAAGAACTTCCTCAAAATATTAGAAGGCTTAATCTTCTTCCACATGAGTTTATTGTACTCACCTTCAGTAAACCTTTCATTACACAAATGTGACAAAACTAAGTCCCCAACCTCAAAATTCAGTTCTCTCCTTCACATCATATCATGCTTCTTGTATATTCTAGTACTCTCTTTAAGTCTTCACTTGACTTCCTAATGCAGATCATGTATAGCTTGAGCATAGTCTTCATTGTTTGCACTTTTACTACTCATCTCAGTTATACTCCTTAACTCACATAGACCTCTAGGGTTGCTTCTATATACTATCTAAAAAAATTCAAACATGTACTTTAGTTGACTGAATCATTATAAGTAAACTCAACTTGTGCTAACATCAAATCCCATTGTTTGGGATTTTCATCAACTAAACATCTTAATAAATTACCAAGACTCCAATTCACAACCTCCATTGCCCATCTATTTGAGGTTGATAGGATGAACTAAATTCTAATATTGTGCCCAAATTCTTCAATATCTTCCTCTAAAAGTGTCCAACAAACTTTTTATATCTATTCGATATAATACTTCTTGGCAAACCATGCAATCTGACAATTCCTTAAAAGAACGATTCACAATATGTGTGGAATCATTAGTCTTCTTGCATGCTAAAAAGTGATCCATCTTATAAAATCTATCAACAACAAAAAATATGGAATGGGCATACTCAATGCATCCCATGGTCTATCTGGAATGGGTAATGATTGATATAAACCAACATTCTAACTTATACCTTTACAATGTTGGCAAACTTTACACTTTTATACAATTTTTTTCACATTTGTACTCATCTGTGGCCAATAGTATTTATCACTCAACTATGCCAAAGTCTTATCATACCCAAAATGACTAGCTGGACCTCCATTGTGTTTTTATTTCAATAGGTTCTCTCTCATGGAACCGTGAGGTATGCACAACCTCCTACCCTTGAACAAAAATCCTTTTCGTATCATGTACTTGAACAATAGAGTTATGTATGTATTTTTTGGATTCTTGAACATTGTCCATGCATCTCATAAATCCAAGTCTTCTTCATACAAATTTTTCATTGATTTAAACCCAATGACCTATACTTTGAACTCATTCACAACAAGAGTTTGCCTACTCAAGGCATCTACAACTTTATTGGACTTCCCACTTCTACATGTTAAAACAAAATAATATATTTGAAGAAATTATACCCATTTTATGTCTTTGATTGAGCTTACCTTGGTTGTTTATGAATTGTAAATCATGATTGTCTATGTACAAAATGAACTCCTTTGGCAATAAGTAGTGTTGCCACTTTGTGAGAGCTTGTACCATTACATAAAACTATTGGTCATAGACTGAATACTTCTTCTTGGCATTAGTCAACTTCTCACTAAAAGAGGTAATGGGCTTACCTTATTGACTCATCACCACTACAATGGTTATTCACTTATATCACAATAAACCTAAAACACTTTTCCAAAATATGGTAAGGTTAACATTGGTTGTTCTATCATCTTTCTCTTCAAAAACTAAAATATACTCTCTACTACAACAATCCACTTAAATTTGTTCTTATCTCCTTTCATAGTATTCGTGATGGGGTAACATATACTGTTGAAGTTTTAGCTGAACTTCCTATAGAAACTTGCCAACCCATGAAAACTTATTTCCTCAAACATACTCTTTGGTGAAGGCCACTCTAAATTTTCCTCAACTTCTCAAGGTCCATCTTCAAACCATACCTTGAGATTACAAATCCTAAACATATCATCCCCTCTTGCATGAATTTGTACTTCTTCAAGTTTACCAATAATAGGTCTTATTTCAACTTATCCAAAACCAACTTCAAATGCTTCAAATGCTCCTCTTTAGAATGACAAAAAATCAAAATGTCATCCAAATAAACTATCACACGCTTAGTCATGAAAAGCTTCAACGCTTCACTCATGATTCTCATGAATGTACTTTGGGCATTTAACAAATTGAATGGCATGACTAACCACTAATACAACTCATCATTTATCCTGAGTGTAGTCTTACATTAATCACCATCTCTTATGTAGATTTGATGATACTTTCTCTTCAAATCTATCTTGTTAAAGTACCTAGCTCCACTCAAATATTCTATTAATTCATCCATTATTGGCAATGGAAATCTATTATTAATGGTGATCTTATTGATTGCATGTGAACCCATACACATTCTCCATTCTCCACCTTTATTAGGTGACAACACCACTAAAACTACACATGGGCTCAAACTCTCTCTCTCAAATTAAAACCTTCCTCAATAGTTCCCACACCTCTTTCTTGATCTCTTCATTCTCCATTATAGTCAACTTATAGGCTTATTTTCTAGGCAAACATACTCTTAGCACAAGATTCATATGATGACTAATGCTCCTTATAGGTGGTATTCCCTCTATCAACTCACTTGACATAATATTTTGATCTATTCTAGATTTCCATAGCTACATCACTTACCTCAGTGGTTGTCACGACTTGCATGGGATTTGAAACTAGAGCAAAGCATGTTTATTCCTCCTTTTCCACCTTTAAAAAATATTTTTTGAATACCAACATCACTTTGGAACTATTTTCCACCTCGTTTCCTATATCATTAAATGGACTTGATGCAAACCTTTCGTCATCCTTATTTATGGTGTAGGTTTTTGCTCTTTCACATGCATGACTCTCCTATGAAATTGCCATGGCCTTCTCAACAACATGTGACACACGTCCATCAACATAATATCAAAAATAATTTCATCCTTGTATAAACTAATCTAAAATATCACCACACATTGTTCATTCACCAAGACTTGATGCCCTTTAATCAACCACTAAACTTTGTATGGTGTATGATGTACCAACCATTTCATGCCAAGCTTTTATACCATCTATTAAGAAACCAAACTATTTGTGCTTTGTTATCAATAAAAACTCTACATTATTTACCTCCATATTTGTAAATATTCCATAAGAAACTCTTTCTTTGTGTCAATTCATTCACCTCCTTAGTTGGTTTCAACAACACTCTATTCATCAATAGAGCCTTTCCTTATTTCGGCTCTTCTATATGTATTACAGACCCAACACTCTATTCATCCCCAAAGGTTGTATGGGTTATTATTTTAGCTTTATTTTTGATGTTCCAAGGATTTTTTGGATACTCATCCTCTTTATTTCCAACATACCTATTACATCCAAAATAATTACCTCAAAATCCTCCACCTTTACCTCTTCTAAAATATCTTCTCTCTCTATAAGAATCGCCTCCTCTCATGCTCGAGTTCTGATTTTATGTGTTGCTTACCTCTCCACCATGGTTTTTTTGTCCTCTTATACCACTATTTTGTATTTTTTCTATCAAATACCTTCCTATACCTCTAGATTTTACTTGTTGTTTTTCTCAACAACTTTTCTTCTATCTTCAATGCACATTGATGGGCTCTCTCCATGGTTATCAAGTTCAACAAACTGAATTCATCTTATATAGTAAAACATAGTCCATTCACATACATTACAACTTTATCCATATCTTCCTTAACATTTCCCAATATTATAGTGAGTTCATAAAACTCTTTAGTATATTCTTTCATATTCATCTCTTTTTTCTAAAATTTTACATATTCCTAAACAAGCTAAAATGATAATCAAAAGATAAAAAATTAGCCCTTAACTTTGCCACCATTCTATCTTAACCCTTTAGTTTATCCTTATTTTTAATCTATCTCTTGACCTCCACATGATCCCAACATAAATAGGCATATCTCTTCAAATTCATGCAAACAATACTCACCTTCTTGTGTCCCTCCATATACACATAGTTAAAATACTTCTCCATCTTTGTTACCCAATCCACAAGCTCTTAGGGATTCAAAATTCCATTGTAGTAAGGTGTTACCACCTTTGGTTTACTTCCAAGTCTTGCTAAAACTTTAATAAATCATGTCTCAGCCTCATTCTCCATGTCCTCCAGTCTAGTTATTGAGCTCCTTCTTCTACATTCTCACTCATGTCTCTATCATGAGCTCCTCTTCTTTGTGATCTTTCCATTGCAACCAACCTTGTTTGCATTTCTCTCATCATTTATAGTAAATCTCAAACTCAAGGTCATCTTGGTCTTGCCCCTCTCTAGACTATGTTACCTCTATTTGCCTTTCTTTTTTCATAGCTTACCAATCGACTCAACTGGAGTCTTTTTCTCATGCACACTCTCACAACAAAGGAAAAACCTTTCTCTGATAATAATTGGTGTAAGTAAACACTAGGTATCCACGTAAGGACAACCTTTAATTTTATGATGCTTACTTTAGGTGCACACACACACCCCAAGGACCAACTCATAAGTACATTTATAGGTTTTTGGTATGAGAACACATTATCTTTATTTAAAATGGAGGAAAATCAACAAAACAATACAATTCAACAATGACAAATTCAAATACAAACTTCTACTCACATAACAACAACATAACATTTCTTCAATTCTCAACACCCCCACCCCCGAAGAACAAGTGCCATTTTCCTAAATAGGGAGGTAATTATCTAACCCTTCACATTCCAAGATACCTTTGGTGTTTTAGCTTCTAGAACATACCCTGTCAAGCTTATTAGGGCTACTAGTATTATAAGAAATATTAGACATCTTCGTAGACCTTATTAGGCTTTTGGGCCTAACCAACATAAAAACTCATGTTTATACTTCTACTAACCTAGTAAATCTTCAAGCCTTGATGACCATTACAAACACCAATTGAATCCTTCATACATCTAATCGACCTTTAGACTCCAATTACAACTACAAAATTCATTCAATTTATCCAAGACCTAATCGGGTTTTGACCTCTGATTACAACTGCAAACTTCATTTGAATTCTCCAAGACCTAATTGGGCTTCATGCTTAAATTAACACTACCAACCAACAATAAGTCTATCACATATATAATCAAGTTTTTGGGCTCAATTAGCAATGAAAACTCCCTCAAACACTTTCATAAACCTAATAAGGTTTATGGGTCTGATTAAAAAGTAAATTCCCTTAAGCCCTTTGTAGACCTAATCATGCTCTTAAGTTTGGTTAGCAAAGAGACACCCTAAGACCTAATTAGGGTTTCTTTCAACTTGAGTTTTGAGATATAAATTCAAATTTTCATGCTAAGTGGTAGAAGAAAAATTGCTTTCAACAACTTGAATAATCTACTAATACAGAAAAAGGGAGAAAACACAAAACATGAAATAATAAATAAACAAATTAAAACACACATCACTTTGTTTTTGGGTGATGCAAGATAACATATCTACTATGGATGCTTCCACATCAATGAATTCCTAAAGGAAACCCATGGTTCAGTAGTGTTTAAGCAATATAAAATCTCACCAATATGTTTTGCCCTATTTTAGACTAATTGTTAACCTTTAATAAGATAAAAATAATTTGTATCATTCAAATTATAATATATAACATTTAAGCATAAATATTAATTTAGAATATTAGATTTTTTTTGAAAATTACACTTGATAAATATAGAAAGTAATAAATAGGATAAGATACTCAATGGTTAACTACTCTGTGAAGTACTGAGTTTTAGGCAAATAACATGAAGGATGGCAAATTGGACTATGGGCTGCTTGGATCATGATCTAGATCTTTGGGTGCCTAGACAATATTTTTAGCCTTAGATTATGATGTCATGTGGTATTATCAAATGGTATGTTCTGTGACTAACATTATTGTAGGAGAGCTATAAATATTAGTCTAATGATTTTGAGATGTCTGAGCATGATAATTGGCTAGTTTGGCATAGACTGGGGGAATCCTTGTAGATGATTGATAGTAACTTGGAAAGGTTGGACCCATAGAAGGCATGTGGATGTGAAAGAATGATGAATAAGACACAAATATGTATACATAAGTCATGTAAGCTAAAGGTGAGTCAAAACTAATGTTGATAAATATCATTTACCATATTTCAATGTCTATAATGGGTAAGCACTAATTGGTGCAAATTTATCCACAATAAATTATTAGAGAAAATTATCAGTTAAGTAAATACTTAATTGCCTTCCGTTAATAATAAGTTTGCCTTATTTATTAAAGTGACTGAATAATTTCTATAATTTTTGTAGCTACCATAAAACATACATCCAAAATACATGAAATATTATAAATCAATGAAAGCTTAAAATAAAAACAGCATATAGCTTTACCACAAGTAGCATGATTACCTTTTTAAATTACAAAGCTCTTGCCTAAATTCTCGACATAAAAATAACTCTCTTCCATAGTGATCACCTCAACCAGTAGCTCTCAATACTCTTATATAGATAAACAAGAGGATATGGATAGGGTTTGGAGAGTAGTTAACATGAATAATAACTCTACTAAAAGATAAGACTCTACTATTAATAGCAGAAGTCAATCAAGTCAATAAGTTGATTGGTACTCTTCTCTAATAATAGTTTGTGGATAATTATACACTAATTAGTGACTATCTATGAATTATTACACTAAATATTACAAGTGCATTTTGAAAATATATAATATTATATGAGTAATTAAATACACTAACATTATTATAATTGTAACTACTCTCTGAAACACTAGTCTCCTCTCTTGTTTGTACAATAACATAAAGGGCTAGTGGGTGAGAAGCATTATGGATGAGAGTTACTATTATATTGGTAGATTTAGGTTATATCTCTTAATCTAATGAGGTAGCTATGCTACTTAGATAATTTTGTATTATCTTTTTTTTAAGCTTTCATATATTTATTTATGCATGTATTGTGGGTGTTTATCTTATGGTAGCTAACATAATTATGGACCCTATCCAAATATTTTAATATGATTTTAAATTTTTCTTGCATATAATGCAAGAAGTTATAAATGATATCTTACTAACATAAGCAAACATTTATATATTTTTTGTAATATGAAGTTGAAAACTTTAATTTGTTGGGCTATTAACAAAAAAGCACAAGGAAATATATTATTAAGATATATATGTGTGTATGTATGTATATACATTGTAATAATAATTATTAGATTGATTATATGCTATAAATAAATAAACCAAAAACTATATAATTACAATTATATATTTGCATGTCCAACTTAAAAGATTTCATGTGCCTTTTTTAATATCGGGGGATAAATAAGAAAAAGAAGCTTAAATGTTTGCATATTAGGATACGAAAAGTCATCTTCCATTAGAGATGTTTCAAGCTTTCTCATTGTTTCTATTGGACTTCTTAGTCCCCATAGTACTCTTAGTTTTACTCTTGTCTATGTTTTTATTCATCTTTACTTTATTTTATTGGTGAATGGTTACGCCCCCCCCCCCAACTTTATTAATTTATGGCTTGCTTGGTTAATGTATTTCTTGTGTTTGTTGTATGTGCCTTGGGTTCTGTTGTCCCCCAAAAATATCACTCATTTTTGGGACAACATATGAACTATTTTGGGCCCTACAATACCAAAATTGTCTCTTCCCTTTTTGAAATCTGTTCTGAGCATTCAAATTACTCATTTTTCAAGCTTCTCAAAAATCTACGGAGTCTGCAGGCTTGAATCTATGGACTCTACAGGAAGAAATCTATGGACTCTGCAGGCTTAAAACTATAGACTCTGTAAGCTTAAAACTATGGACTCCACAGGCTCATATCTACGGACTCTTTCAAGGCTCGAGAGAAAACTTAGAGAAAACTATGGACTTCACAAGTTGATTTCTATGGAATCTGTAGGAAAGAAGCAAGCTCTCAACACTTAGGCAATTTCAAGGTTGGTTCAACGACAATGTTCAACCAAAATGTCCATCGGCAAGCTTCTAAGCAAGGATCAAACCATTGAACCATTAAACTGTTGAACCTTGAACCATTTTGGTTCAATGGGTTCAATGGGTTCAAAGGTACAACATCATCATCAAGAGTTAAGCGCTTTGGTAAAGGTTCAACAAGTTCAACCGCGTCAAGGTTCAATGGCTTCAAAACACTTATCAAAGAGAAGAAGGCTTGAACCATTGAACTGTTGAACCATTGAACCACTTTGGTTCAAAGGTTCAACAGGTTCAATGGTTCAACAGGTTCAATGGCCATATAATTCAATGCGTTTTGTTTGAGCGATCAAAAGACTTAGCCAAATAAAAAGAATGAACTGATTGAACCGTTGAACCTTGAACCAAAAGGTTCAACGAGTTCACAAGTTCAAAGGTTCAACCAGGAAGGGATGGAACAAAAGAGGCAAAATGAATCGATGAACCAATGAACCAATGTACTTTTAGCGGGTTCAAAGGTTTAAGCTTCAACATGGTTCAAGCGATTAGCGACCATTGATGGCCTCGCAGACATCAAATTTAAAGTAAGGGAATATTCGTTGAAATTCAAATAAAGTGTGGAACTTGAAGGAAGAACCAAGTAACTGGCTGAAAAGATAGCCCAAGAGCTTAAATTCCAGGAAGAGACAAAGCTAGAAAAGACAAATTGGAAAGGACAAAAGTGGAAAGAGGGAAAAGCCTAAAATATCTGCGCAAAAGTTATTCCAGTAAGTGGAACAGTCCATAAAGTAGATATTTGAGCTTGTAAACATTAAAGGCACAGCCTGTTGGTCTCCTTTGGAGTAAAGACAAAATGGATAGCTGCACAGATGTCAAAGGGAACAGACCAAATGATCCAGACTCAGGAGAAGACATATGGGATGAAATGACATGCCATAGTTAAGACAGCTGCCCTATTTTCAATACAGTCCTTTGACAAACCTGGAAATGCATTCAAGGCATTGAATGCATAGCATGGGCCATTCTATGGAATAAAGCACCAAGTCTTTCTTGTCTGCTATATATTGTAATCTCTTTTATTATTTTAGGGAGATCTTCCCGTTACCAAAAGTAAAACTTTGCCCAAATTGAAAGGCATTACTGAGACTTTGAGCTTAGATTGTTGTTCATATTTCTTTGATTGAATGAGAAAGTAAGTTACTTGCAGACTTGGTGCTATTATAGCTTGTGCTACTTTAGGAAATTATTCTTATGTCTATTTCCTATAAGCATTCTTGTTTATTTGATCTAACAAGCAGAACTAGTGGAAGTAATCAGGAAGGTGTCCTGAAGCCAACTACTTTTAGACTTTGTGTTGTCATGGTTGTCTTTAGCGTGTGTTTATTTTTTGTTTTTGTGTAAAGGACCTTGGAATGACTTTGTGCCCCCATTTTTCTTCGTACCTTACTCTTGGGCAGTCAACGTGGAGACTTTGTGATACACCTTAGATTGCTAGTCACTCGGCACTCTGTTACCAATCACTTGTTACCAGAAAGATTCCTGTTGTTTGCAAGAACAAGCACTTCTGAAAGAAGAGAAGTGTCTTCTGTCACTTCACCAAGATTTCTACTATCTAGGAAGGGATCTAGCTCTTGGTTGAATGTTACTTTTGAAATAAGAGAAGTACCTTCACCAATCACCCAAGATTTCTCCTCTATTTGTTAACTTCATCTCTGAAAAAAGAGAGATGGATGGCTTATCCCACCCCTGTGTCTTACTTTTTGCTTATAGATATAATATATAGCCTCTGTATATTTAATAGGGAACCTCCCCTTGATGAGAGGAGAGATTTGTCCCCTGTTGATGTAGTAAACCTGCACACCAAGACAACCAATCTCCCTATGCTATGGTGATAGGAACTATTTTGCTCACCAGTTAGTTGGTCGACAAAATATTCACCCAATAGGTTCTATGCTAAGGTTAGATCTATGGTAAATGAGAGATTTAGCCCTTGGTATTTATCCCTTTTAAATTTGTGTGGAGGTATCTGTTGACAGCTCTCAAATGGCTCGTGTAGAACTTGATAAGACTAGGATTCAAGTAAATAGAATTGACATTAGTGAAGGTTTCATAGAAAAAGATTTTAGTGAAGATAGCCCTAATGAAAGCATTAATAAACTATTGAGAAATCAATTGTAGGTAAGTATAGTGAGCCTAACAAATTATTTAGCAATGTCCTATGAACTAAAGAAGTTTCTAAGCACATGGGAGGAGTAGCATTTGATTTTCATGGATTTGTCTCAGAGAGTGACAAGAACGGCTGGCAGAGTGAAGAGAAAATTGGTAAGTCCCTTGCTTTATTGAAAACCCTTACCTTGTGCTCTACTGAGGCCATGGAAAAATATATTCAATTAGAGGAAATTAGGTTTTAAACTATTGAAACTTTCTTTTTTTGTCTCAATAGAAATTCTCTGTCATCTAGAATTATTTTTGACAATTTGTTGAATTATGTTTGGAGTTCGAAGATGTGTATGTATGTTAGTTTATGTAGAATGATATAGAGGGGATTTTTTGTGGTCTTATTGAAGAAATCAAATGTGCATAGAAGAGCCATAATTAGACCTATTTGGAATGTGGGTTAGTCATTTTTAGGATAATTCCATGGAACCTTGGTCTGGATTGCACAAATATTATTTTTAAAACTAATCCTAGATCAATGGACATAAAAAAAGAGCCCATTTAAATTTGGAATTTCCTTCCTCAAGCTCTCAAGCCTCTATGATAAATCTTAAAAATTGAAGATAT
Organism: Torreya grandis; assembly: GCA_037957365.1. Lineage (NCBI taxonomy): Eukaryota > Viridiplantae > Streptophyta > Pinopsida > Cupressales > Taxaceae > Torreya > Torreya grandis. The sequence continues at coordinate 944,330 of JARHVA010004094.1, read as the reverse complement.
CAAGAGGTCTCTAGCCCATATGCATGTGAGGGTTCTAATTTCTTTGGAACCTCTTGAATTTTTTCCTGAAACCCTTGTTTCCAAGCTTAAAGATGTGTCCTTATCTTGCCCTACTGAAGGGTTGGGGGGTTGAATTCTTGTTTCTTATACAAAAAATATGGCTATGTCAAGAAAGATTGCCCCCTCCTTAGGTAAGTGGAGAATAAGGGCTACATTGAGAGTGAGATTTATGTTAAAAGTAAGGGCTCTACTTATGTTAGTAGTAGACATGATATTCTAGTTATTGATGTTGTCTTGAAGGATAACCCTCATTTTTAAGAATAATTAATTTGTGTGTTCTCTTCTCTTTTGGCTCCTTCTGGTGTTTTTTAGGAAGTTGTTTTAGAGGATGGATCTAAGTCGCCCCCTCCCCATCCCTTTTTTGTGGCCTTCTTATTACTCCCAAATTTTCCCTTAAGTTTGTTTCCCTCCCTATATTTTTTTTGGCTCATCTCTTAGAGTTGTCCCCTCTCCTATTGTCTCAGTTTATCCCTTTTTGAATGGTGGTGATGAGTTGTAAAAGAATGGTTAGCATTTTTGTAAGGATCTACCTTTAAAAGAGGAATTTTTCAAAATACATTATTATTTTAGCCAACCCTTTGATTATAGAGGCATGTAACCATGCCATCTTGAATGTCCCTGATGATGATTATTTGAATGCTATGGATGAAATGACCCTTTTTGTGGATATTTATCCTCTCCCAATTTTTGTTAAAGGAAAGGTTTCACCCATAACTGATAAGGAACCTCTTACCCCCTTGGATGACACCAATTCCCTTGGAATTTTTTTAAATTAGAGCCAAAAAGCTTAAAACTAAGGTGAATTACTTGGTAACTTAAGGTTATATTGGCTTTGAATATTTCAAGAGATTAAAGGTTAGTCCCTTTGAAAGCTATGAAGACTCTAAGAATAAAAATAAAGCGAATAAAGTGCCTCAATTATTCAATAGGTTTTATATAATCAAGGGGTAAACCCCTAGGTTGACCTAAGTAAGTCACCTTGCCCCACCCCCCTCATTTATGAAAATTACGAGTTGGAATTTTAGAGGTCTTGAATCTCAGGACATGAAACCTATTGTCAAATAGTTTAGTCATTTTAGAGATCATATTAACTTTTATTTTTTGCAAGAAGTGAAAGAAGTTGGTATAAACCTTGATTTTGTGTTGAAATATGTGTAGTAAAATGCTTTGTGTGTCTCTACTAATCACCCAAAAGGCAAAGAAAGAGAATCTATTATCATTGGTCCAAAATGGTCTGATTATATAGTTGAATTTGGGTCTTCTCCTCATCAAAGATTTGTTTTGATTATTTTCGATCAAAAGAATCAACAATTTACGATATAGATTGTTTATGCTCTAAATTATTATAGAGACAAAATTGAGTTATAGAACTAGCTTGCTTCGAATCTAAAAAATATCCTTTGGATTTTTGGGAGTGATTTTAATGTGATTGAGGAAAGAGAATATAAAAAAGGAATATATCCTCCTACATGGAAAGAAAATGAACTATTCTCCTAGTCTCAATTGAAATGTATCCACAAACCTAGTGATCCTTTAAACAAAAGCAAAGTTTCTAGCAAAAATATATGGTATACTTGGTGCAATAATCATATTAGAAATAAAAGGGTACACTCCAAACTTGATATAATTTATCTTAGTAAGTATCAATTCATTGTTCAACCAATATATACAATGTCAGATTATTATCTCATTGAAATGAAATTCTCATTAAAGAATCAATAGGACATTAAGGAGGAGAATTAGAAAGGCTTATATAGATTTATTGTCTCCCACATTCAAGATAAGGAATGTCGAGATGGGGTTAAAGTTTTTTGAGATATTGTAAATTTTTTTTGTGAATCCTCATATAGTATTATTGTTTGGAATCAATGTTTTGAACATAACAAATAGTTCATGAGAACTTTTGGGTATGCCAAGGCTAAAAGAAGAAATAAATTCGCTATGGATGCTCAGTAATGATTTATTTTTGTGTGAAATTCCTTTCATAAATATCCCACCAATGATGACATTCTTGGTAAATTGGTGTCTCTTAAGCAATATCTTAGAAGGAATCAACAATATATTTATTTGTGTACCTAAAATAGAGCTAAAATGACTTAGTTAAAATTGGGGGATAAAGGTTTTAAATACTTATATATATTGCTTAAATCAAGGCATGTAAAACATAAAATAAATCAAATTAATATTGGAGGGGGCATATATGTGTATTTTAATGAGATTAAGTTTGTTTTTTCTCCTTCTATTCTAGTATGTTCTCTTGTAATGGATCTAGTAATCATGATGAATTCAATAGAAGTATTTATGCTAAGAGTATTCCCAAAAAAGTTTCATCTTAACAAGCAATTTCTATTGATAGTGTATTATTTATTGATGACATTTTGATTACTATAGATTTCCTTAGAAATGATCAGGCACCTAGTATTCATGGTTTTTTGGTTAAATTCTACAAGGAAAATAAGGACTATATTGCAATAGAGTGTCTCGAGGTTTTAAATGAAGCCTTAGAGGCAGGGTCCCTTGACCCTAAAATTAATAGAGAGGTCATCATGTTAATTCATAAATATGGTGACTCTACTCAAGTTAGGAATTAGAGGTCGATTACCTTACCTGATGTCTCTTAGAAAAATATTAATAAAATGATTTCAAGAAGGCTCATTGCTTTGTTTCACCATGATATTTCTGATACCCAAACTAGGTTTGTGGAAGTTTGACATGTTCTTGAAAATATGATCATAGGTTTGGAAGTTATGTAATGGGCTCATGATTACAACTAGAATGTTGGTATGCTTCTTCATGATTTTGAAAAATCCTATGACATAATTGAGTGGCCATTTATTGATCTTATGCTAAAGGCACTTGATTTTCAGCACAAATTTTATATAGTGGTTAATATTCTTTTTAAGGATGCTTTTTATTGTGATTGAAATAAATGGTAATCTTACCAATCTGATGGAGCTTCAATGTTCCATCTATCAAGGTTTCCCCCTTACTCCTTTGTTTGTTCTTGTTGTTGAAGCTCTTCACTACCTACTTAGAGATGTTTTGTTGGGTCCCCTTCTAAATGGTATGGCTCTGCCCAATAAGAGTGAGCGTATGAATGTGTTATTCATTGATGATACCACTATGTTCTTGGTCCTAGAAAAGGAAAAAATTTAACAGATTACTTCTAGGCTCAATGAATATTGTTTTGCCTCTAATTCTAAGATTGCTCTCAAAAATTTCTTATTATTGGTTGGGATGATTCCCCCAAATTATCTTGCTCCTTTTGGTTGGTTGGGGTGAGGTATCTTTGGATTCTTTTTACTCTTTCTTATTCATTCAATTAAATATGGGAGTGGATGTATGTTAAAACTAGTAAAAATATCTCTAATTTATGTGGACATTTACTCTCCCTACCTGAGAGAATCCAAGTTTGTTAGGAAGTTATATCTTCTTATAGTATATATTACTCCTCTCCTTAGATATTCATTAAATTTTATTTTGAAAAGATTCACAAGATTGTTATATATTTTATTTGGTTTGGTGGTAAAGGCAACAGAAAAAAAATGTGTTGCTGCATGAGATATATATTGTAAACCCAAGGTAATGGGTGTGCTTGGGCTAAAAAATATGAGAGTTGAAGGCATTACTCTTGATGTTAAATGTATTTAAGATCCACGAGGGGGATTGAGCCATGGAAAGTGCTCGTTGGACATAATATTCTAAGGGGATTTCATAAAGGCAAACCACAATAGAAGGGGTTACATATCTTTGATCTTTTGAAAGGTTCTTTCTCAATTAAGGTTGCATGTTCTCTTGTTTTTTAATTTTTTATAGAAACCTTGGGAATTGGTCAAATATATGGTAGTATGAAACTAATTATTAGTAGTTTGGGTTCTAGATGTCAAGGTCACCAGTCTATTTGGTGGAATCTTAAGGTGAAAAATTATCCCTTCACCTTGATTAGAGGTTGTTTTGCTTTTTATTCATTTATCAAACATCTTAAGACATTAAATGACCTTCAGTCTTATGGGGGTTGGGACTATTGGGTCAAAGTTAGAGTTAAATTCCATATCCTTGCTTCCCATCTAAAAACCTTCTCTCTTGTGAAGAAATCTCTTCATAGTTAAAATTTATCTTTGATTATGGAATATGAGGTTAAATTATGGGATAACATCAAACAGATCAAAGGGCTAGAGCTTGAAGAGATTACTACTAGGATGATTTATTATAACCTCTCATTTTCCAAAGCTATCTATCTTAGCCTTAATCAGAAGTGGTATTTATGTGATCTTTTTTATAGTTGAAAATTTAGATTTGATATTATATGGTCACCTTATTTTGAACCTAAAAAAAATTCATTTAAATGGCTATTAATTCATAATAATCTTGTTATATGGGATGTCTTTTGTAAGTTTGGGTTTGGTAAAAATTTTATGCTTATTTTGGTGGTATTGAAACAACTTAACATGTTTTATTTTTTGGTCCTTATGTTATTGTTATTTGGAGTGATTGTTTGAAGGTGTGGTCAAAACTATTTTCTTGTGATCTTGTGTGGTTTATTATTGATTTTGGGTATGTGTCTCATAAAAAGAAATTATGTGTTTTTTTCATAAGCTTTGGCATGTATTTTCCATTGAATCTTACAGTTCATATGGAAACATTTTTTTTTAAGTTTTTAAATTTAAAATAAGGGTGCTTACTAACTTATTTAGATAAATTATTATGTGAATTGTCTCTTTGCAGATTAAAGTGCCTCAGGAGGAAATGGAAAAGTACCTAAGAACTAGTTTGAAGAAGATCACTTCTAACTACCTACTGGATATTGGTGACTATCCAAGACTTAGTCCCCCACTTGACTAGAGAACACTCCATTTTATAATCGTAGATGTCAAGATTTCTGAATATGGGTGATATATAATGAAAGATGCTTACTTTAAACAAACATCTCATATTGATTTTAATTTGGCTGGTCTTTAGGATTTTGATATGAACACCAAAAAAGGAACTGCTAATAATAATAATGAATTTATTAATGTATTGTATGCATCTCTTGAGCATTTTGAGCATATTAAAGACAAAATGGATAATTCATCTAATTGTGATAATTTAACTATGGATTTGGATGCTGGCATAGATAAGGTTTCTAGACACACAATAAGTTTTTCATATAGTTCTATTGATACAAATGTTTTACATGTTGATGGTTATAGTGGTGTTTTTCCTCCTAACATAGAATTCATCGAAGGCAACCTCAATAATATTTTTTTGAAACTCTAAGATTTTATTAACAAAAGAGAGAGGGTTGGGAGATAAATTATTGAAGTAAGTGCATAGTCTTAAAATGAGTCATGTCCTTACACACTTGTATATAGATAATTCCCTAAATGTGGAAAGTGGCCTTGAGCAGAAAGTGCATGAATGTTTTATGGAAGTTGATAGCAAAGGTGATCAACCAGGACCTAGTATTTAAGATGTTCACAAGGGATGTGAGAGTGATGGTTTCAATAATGTTTAATATGATGTTATTGGTGTTTATTTGATTACGTGACATTTTGTTTAACCCTTTTTGGATTGGATGCATGAGGGTTAAAGGGGTAGAATAACCTAATAAAATGGATGAATAAAACTATTCTAAGTTATAGACCTTTTAGAATTTTCTACCTTGTTAGACACTTACATTTTATAAAGGGACACTAGGGTCGATGCTAGTGTCCAATTTCCTTATAAAGTGTCCATACCTAAAAAGTCATATAAATTGTAAATCTTTTGAAATTTACGCGTCGACCTATTTATCTTATCTAACCCTTCTATGAGATATTCTCAAAAGGTGTGGTATAAATACAAATCAAAGTCTATTTATTATTCATCTATCAAATACCAAGTAATCACCTATTCATGATCATAAAATCAATTACACAACTGAGTTATACTACCCTATTACTCTAAGTTTTATATCAGTCATAGGACCATTCATATTTTAGGTCTAAATCACTCAAAGAATAACATGCGATAATATTTGTCAAGTTATAAGCTAGATCATTGCAAGCCTTTGCATATAACATATTGTAACTTTGTGCACACACAAGCCCATACCCAAGGGATAACTACATATATATGAGGCTCTCCTTAGAGTATTGGCTATGTAGTCAATGTTCTTTGATAAAGGGGTCCTTGAAGTCAACTCAACTTTGTTGGTTGAATATTTTGTTGATTAGCATACTGATAAACAAAATAGGTCTAATCAACCAAAGTAGGAAGACTAGTCGTCTAAATGTGCAGTTTTTACCACATCAAAAGGGGACTAATCTCTCCTCTCATCAAGGGGAGGTTCCCTATAGATATGCTAGATATATATAAATAGAAAATAATACTCAAGGGTAGGATAAACCATCCATCTCTTTTTCTTCAGAGATGATGTGTGTGGATCAAAGGAAAAACTCAAGGGAAATGACAGAAAGCACTCCTCTTCTTTAAGAAGTACTACTCAACAAACCACAAGAATACTCTTGGTAGTAACAGAAAAATGTAGCAAAGGATGTAATAACCAACAAATCAAGATGCAGCACAAAGTCTCCACCTGAAGTGCTCAAGAGTAAGATACGAAGGACAATGAGGGCACAAAGTCGTCCCAAAGTCCTTTACACAGAAATGAAAAGAAAACACACTAAAGGCAATTATGGGGGTAGAAAGTCTCTCCACAATTGACTCTTCAGGACACCTTCCTGTCTACTATCACTAATTTTGCTTGTTAAATTAAAGGAACAGAAGATATATTAAGTAAAAAGACATAAGAACAATTTCCTCAACAATAAAGATATCACAGCACAAAGTCTGAAAAATCACTTGCTTTCTTATTTTAATAACAAAATATGATCAATAATCTGAGCTCAAAGTCTCAGTAATGCCTTTCAATTTGGGTAGAGTTTCATTTTGATTTTCAAAAAGAGATGTATTTACAATAAAAGAGAGTCCCTTAAATAGCCTCTTCAAGAAGGACTCGGAAACAGTAACACATCATGTTGCGTTGAAAACTGTTAGGAAGACAGGCTAGAAATTGGGGGCATCTACCCATTTTTTTCTCAATGTATAGAAACAAGTCATGCTATTGAAAGTTTGCAACTTTCAATGTCCACCTGGCGATCTGATCCTTCTTTCATCGTTCCTTCTTTTCTGGTTAATTAAATCGGGTCTTGGATTCAATTTGTTGTTCTATTCCTTCCTTGCTTTCTGTTGGTCTTGGCCTTAACGCCTGTGAATGCATTTGGGTCTATAGATTACAAGGATCAATGGTTATTTTATGAGATTTGAAATTGATGTTCACGCACCCGTCAATACGTTTTTAATGGCTAGTTCATTGTCTTGAATTTGACGTCTTCAGGCGCGTCACCCCTTGGTCCTTCTTTGACTTTTTTGTTTGGTACTTTCTCAGAAAGAACCTACCCTTTTAGGCCTTAAGAAATGATCTGCTTTGGGTTGGGAAGAGCCCCCTGCAAGGGTATCTACCCTTCAGGTGGTTTTTGGATGGCCTTCAGGCTTCTTTATTCCGATGGGTCGCTAGATTCTTCCTTCGGATTTCTTGTTTTACATCTTCGTGAAGGGAAGGTGACCCTTCAGCTTCAGGGAAGTGTCCTTCAATTTGGCAGCCGAGAGTCCCCCGCAAGGGTACCTGCCCTTCAGGGTCCTTCGACGGCCTTTTCCTTAGAGTCTTCACGGACATTTCTTGCGGATATTTCCTCCAGACAATTCCCACGGGCATTTTCCCTAGGCTTTCTCTGTAGGCATTTTCTCGCGGATAAAAAGTCTGCAAAAATTTCTCATGGACGAAAAGTATGTGGAATTGTTTCGTTTGCCTTGGTCTTTGCGAATTCCTTCGGGATTTCCTCCCATGGCTTCTCTGAATTCTTTTAGACTTTTTGTCCAAAGGAATTCCTTCGAAAAAAAGTCCAAAATAATTATGACTTTGTCTGCCTTAAACAAAAATTTTGAAAGAATTTACCTTTGCAGCCTTATTTGAAAATGACCCTTTCAAAGGGTGTTTTTGTCGACCAAGTGCCCTCCATAAGGGCACTTTCCTTCGGGAGGCTTCTTTGAATTTTTGCATTGAATCGCTCCTTCGAACTGTTTGAGTGAACTGCTTGGTTGAACCAAGCCGTTGAACCATTTGATTGAACCAAGATGGTTCAATGCGATGAACCCTTTGATTGAACCAAGTCTTTGAACCAAGCGAATGAAGTAAAGCATTGGACCAAGCGAGTGAACCAATTGAGTGAACCAAAGCATTGAACCGCTTGGTTGAACCAAACGTTGAACCAAGCCGATGAACCAAGCTTTGAACCAAAATGGTTCAAGCTGATGGTTCAAGATGATGGACCAATTGAATGAACCCACCTTTGAACCAAAAGACATTGAACCAACCACTGAACCAAGCTTTGGTTCAACGGTTCAAATGAAGCCTTGAATCGACTGACGAACCATTTGACTAAACCAAAGGATGAACCAAAGTGTTGAAACAAAGCGGATGAACCAACTAAGTGAAACAAAGTGTTGAACTACTTGGTTGAACCAAGCCATTGAACCATTCCTTTGATTGAACCCATCGTTGAATCAAAAGATGTTAAACCTTTTGAATTTTGAACTCATTGAACCTTTGAACCAAAGTGGTTCAATGGTTCAACGGTTCAAGCCTTCTTTGCTTAGATGCTTGCCGATGAAGATTTTTTATTGAACCAAGGCACTGAACCAATCTCAAAAATGACCAAGTGTTAGAAACTGATTCTTTTGGTTGAACCCGCATGCAGAAGTCTTTGAACCTGTAGAAATGAACTTGCCTACAGAGTTCGTAGAAATCAAGTCTATAGAAATCAACCTGTAAAGCCCATTAAACTTGGCCTGTAGAGTCCGTAGATTCTTGAGAAGTTTGAAAAATGAGGAATTTGAATGTCCATGACAAATTTCAAAAAGGGAAAAGATAATTTTGATCTGTAAAACCAAAATAGTTCAAGTGTTGTCCCAAAAATGAGTGATATTTTTGGGAGACAACAGCTGGCTCCAGTTGGGGAACTTCTATCAATTGCAAAAAGAATTGAAGGGAGTAGAATCCAGAATCTCCAGTGTCTTCATGTGTACCATTGGGCTATGGAGTCATGCTACCCAGAAATGAAAAGCATCAAAAAAGAAAACAAACAAAATAAAATAGAATTAAAAACTATACAAATATACATATATATAGATGCAGTGATCTGATACTTCAAGAGTTGAAGTGTTTCAGATGCTGCCCATTGTGAGGCAGAGAAAAGAGTGTGCCATCTTGATATTTCAATAGAAAGCTATTTTCATCAATGTGCTGATGAATTATAAATGGGCCTCTCCAAAGGGAGTCAAACTTTCGATGCATCCCCTTTGGTTCTCTCCTTTTATTCCACATCAGGACTTGATCCCCAATCTAGAAATCATGATTTTTGGCCTTCTGGTCAAAGAGTTTCTTTACCAGACTTTGATGAGTAGCAATTCTATCCACCACCATGGTTCTCTATTCATCCAGCTCAGTCAAGCACATGATTCTCTTATCAAGAGTGCTTTCATATGTCTGATCATTAATTGCTTTTGCCAATTTCAAGGCTGGCAATTCTAAGGTGATTGGTATCTTAGCATTGATACCATAGAGAAGTTGAAAAGGAGACATACCAATTGCCCTCTTTGGTGTGATTATGTCTACCCATAGAGCATCAACCAATTCTTTATGCCATGTTCTTTGATTATCATCTGCTAGCTTCTTGATAATAGTTACCAGGTTCTTATTGCTGGATTCAGCTTGTCCATTCCCTTGTGGAAAATAATCAGAAGAGTGAGAGAGTATAATTCCATAATGGAAATAGAATTATGTAATCTCTTGGGAGGTGAAACAAGCTGCATTGTTAGTAACAATTTTGATTGGAACTCCAAACTTGAAAATGATATTCTCTTTGAGGAAGTTGCATACAACTTCTGAAGTAGCATGCTTAGTTGGGATTGCTTCTACCTATTTGGTGAAATAGTCAGTTGATGTAAGGACATAATCATGTCCAGCACTTGAAGATGGGTTTATAGTCCCAATAAAATCAATCCTCCATTACTGGAAAGGTTCTTCTATGATCACTGGCTTGAGAGGCATAGCAGCTAATTTGGGTCTTCCAACAAATTGCTGACAAAGTTCACATTTCCTAACCCACTTATGTGCATCTTGGAAAAGAGTTGGCCAGTAATACCTGGCTTGCAGAATCTTGTGAGCAGTCACAAGAGCAAAAAAATGTCCTCCATAGGCTAGATTGTGAAAAGATTTCAAAAGCTAGCTTTGTTTCTCTTTGTCTACACAGCGAAGGAATACTCCATCTATGCTTCTCTTGTACAAGCCATTGTCCTAAAGGACAAACTTGGCAACTTTCAACTTGATAGTCCTCTTTTCTTTGTAAGACAAATGAGCAGGACATTTGCCATAAGTAAGGAAATGAGTGATATTGGAATACCACCCATTGCTAGTGAAGATAAAAAGGACTGTTGGAGTATCTTCCACTTTAGCTTCATCATGTTGTGTATCTTTTGGCTTATTATCAGCAATTAATTGGCATAGGCCTTTACCCCTGACCAGATTTATCGACTTGATATCTAGATCAAACTCTTGGATATTTGCAATCTAATTACGTCTTTTTGTGCCAAACTCCTGCTGAGTTAATATAGACTTGACTGTAGTGTCAGGAACTAAGGCAGCAGTGTGTGAATTCAGAATATAGAAGCAAAAATGTTTGACTACTTTCACCAACGCATAAGCATGCCTCTTTACATTTGAATACTTCATCTCATGGGTTTTGAGAGGGTAACTCATGAAAGAGATAGGAGATTACATACCTTCCTTGTCTTGTTGAACAAGAATTACTGAAGGTGTGTGTTTAGACGCATAGCTGTATATGATGAAATCTTTATTGTAATCTAGACAAACCAAGGTAGGGGCGTGAGCAATGGTAGTCTTGATATCCTGAAATGCTGACTTGCCTTCTTTAGTCCAGCTGAAGATGGTCTTCCCTTTCATCATGTTCACAATGTGTCTAGTCTTCTGAGCAAATTTAGGGATGAACCTCCGTAAGAAATTCACCTTTTCGAAGAAAGAATGAACAACATTTTTGCTTGTAGGCCAATTAAGCTCTTGAATAGACTTGACTCTGTCTGACTCAATCTTTATGCCTTCTTTTGACACAATGTGTCCAAGGAGTTTCCCCTCTATTACTCCAAAAATAAACTTCTTGGGGTTCAAGAAAATACCATTCTGGCAACAGTGCTCTAGCACTTGTTGTAAGTGGTATACATGATCAGATCGATGCTTTGAAAAGATAGTCAAGTCATCAAGGTATATCACTATGAATTTACCAATCTCATCTTTGAAAGCCAAATCCATTGCTCTCTGAAAGGTAGCACCAGCATTTATCAAGCCAAAAGGCATTCTTCTATATGCAAATGTACCCCAAGGTATAGTGAATGCAGTCTTGTGTTGGTCTACTTCACCAACTTCAACTTGATTATATTTTGAGAAGCCATCCAGCATTGATAACATCTCTAAACCTGTCACTGTTTGAAGCACTTGATCCATAATTGGCAAAAGATAATTATCTTTCAAAGATGCTTGATTCAGATTCCTAAAATCTAAACAAATACAAATTTTGCCATTTTTCTTCCTTACAGGCACTATGTTTTCAATCCATGTGGAATGATGGATTGGGAAGATGATTCTAGCATTTAACATTTTTTGTATCTCAGATAAAATAGTATTTGATATTTTTGGATTATACTGTCTGGATTTTTGCTTATAGGGCATTGAGTTAGCTTTGAGAGGAATGTCATGGTAGATTTCATTAGGTCTGAGAAACTTCAGGTCTTCATAAGAATATGCTAAGACATCCATGTATTGATGAAGCAAATTGGTGAACTTGAATCTTTCTTTAGGGATGCAGTACTTACCAATGTTAATCATCTTGGGATTTTCTTTAGTGGTCAAATTTACTTGATCGAATCCTTGAGAGAAACTTGAGTCTGTTTGTTGTTGTTTGATGAATCTATCATGCTTGTCAAATAGCTTCTCAAAAGAAACTAGGCCTTTGAGAATTTTGTTTCCTTTCAGCTATAAGAATACTTCATTTATATCTGAATTGGATTCAGAGGCTGATTCATACTTCTGAGGTTCACTGCCTTCAAAACGTAGTTGTTCAAAATTGTCTTTTCATTCCAGAAAAGCAATGATTTGATGATCATCATTGAATCCTTGCCAATAATCAGCATTGTCAAGAACACTTGGTCTATAGAACAGCTCAATAAGATACCTATCTTCTTTGAAATTTGAATGAGGAACTAAGAGAGTTCTTGAAATAGCAAGTGCATCAACTCTGTCATTAGACTCTCTGGGTATGGCAGAAATGTTGAAAGCATCAAAGCTTTCAATTTGGTCCCAAACAAGGTTGCGATAGTGGCGTAATCTTTCATTCTTAGTTTAGTATAAGTTCCTCACTTGACAAACCACTAATTCAGCATCCCCTTTGGCATGAATAAACTTGATGCCTTTTTCTTGAGCATTCTTCATTCCAAGTAATAGAGATTCATATTCAGCTATATTGTTAGTGTTGCTAAATTATAATTTGTAAGATGAAGGAAACAAATCTCCTTGAAGAGATATCAACACAATTCCAACTCCCAAACCGATAGAGGAACAACTGCCATTGAATTTTAGAATCTATATTTCGTCTAATACTAATTTTTTTTAGACTTTCCTTCATCAGAGATGGAGGATCCTTCTTTATTTGTATTGTAGCCTACTAGTTCTTCTATTGTTCTAGTTGAACTAAATTCTGAGCTGACACTTTCAAGAATTTTATCAAGTGTTTCATGTACTTTATTTGTAGATAAAAAATAGTTACCCATACCTGCGGATTGAAAAAGAATTTGACCTTTAGGGGCTGCTGTCTAGGTGACCACATATTTTGCCTCCTTTTCAGGGAATAACCTCTTCATTACACCTTGTACAGGGATCCTTGCCTTAGATAGATCCATGCTTAGTTCTCCTCCCACATCCTTACAAAAATTTCATCCAAGCAAAATGTCATAGGATGCTGAGACGTCAGCCACCAAGACAATCATCTTGATTCTCTTATTTGGAAAGGCTGCAAATGCAAATTGGGCATCTTTGATTTACCCCAGCAATGGTACTTGCTTGTTCTCCATGGATAAACATCTTTCAAATGTCTTGGTCAGTGTGAGACCAAGAGACTCAGTTATTTTAGCAAGCATGACATTATCAGATGCACCTGAATCTATAATATAGTTACTCAGCTTGTGGCCATTAATTAACAGGGAAACATATAAAAGTTCTATTTTTCCAAGAGCAGCGGGGGGAGTAATGACAAGATTATTCAGAAAATGCATGTTTTTTAGAGAATCAAGAGTTACCTTTTTAGCTTTTTGTCTTGTAGGGATGGTTTGGTTCTTGACACATTGGATCAGTTTATCCAATTGATTAGGATTGGACTGTAAATATTCGAACTCAAACATTTGTATTTTTGTCTTTTTGACATGATCAAGTATGTCAAATGGTTGAATTGAGCTAGGTACAAAGAAAGGTACTCCAACCTTCTGAGTTTTAGGAGGGATGGGAGGTGGGTTGGTTTGCGAATTTGAAATAGAAAGTGAAGGCAAAATTGATGTACTTGTCTTTTGGGTGATCACCGGATCCTTTGACTAGAACGACAGAATGGTTCCACGCTTAGCAATCATGACTGTTGGCTGAGGTTGCTCTTCTGTCTTTCCTTTATCAGCTTGCTGGACTAATTGGTTCTTAGGCCTGGTAAACACTGCATATGATCCATCAAAAGCTTATCCTTTGCTTTTGGGTTTATCCTGGTAGTTTAGGAAACTAATGTGGGAGTCGCCAGTTGATTCTTCTTGATTTTCTTCAAGGAGATCAGCATCATTTTCTTGATTCAATTCAGGCTGGAAAGAGAACTCTGATTCTACTTCAAGATATTCCATTGTTGAATTGGTTGGAGAAGCTTCCAGGGTAAGTTTCCCTTGTGGGGGAGGAAGGTGATTCTATTGCCCTTGATTCCTGGCAGCATTGCCCTGATATGACTGATTTGGGAATGTCCTTTTGTATGAAGGAGCATAAGACATTCCTTGAGCCATTTACTTTTTGAGAGCAAGTAATTTATTTGCAAATTTTTGCACCATTGGATCTGTGGTGCTTGTAGATGAATATTCAGAAGATGATGAAACTCTATTTCTATTTGGATCTCTTCTTATCTTCCCTACTAAGATGAGATCATCTTCTATCTCAATGGCCAAATGTTGAGCTACAACAAGATCTATTTGACCAACACGTCTCAAAAGAAAACTTACTTCAGGTAACTAAGAATTAATGAAAAAGCATTTGAGATTCTCAGCTGTAGGTCGAGCTATTACAGGAATTTTGTTTTTGAGTTTGTCAAATTTGGCTATGAAGTCTCTCATTGGTTCATAAGGCTCCTTCTTCATCTGTGTAAGTTGAGCCAGAAGTGCAGGTGCATCTTCTGCAAGTTTGAATCTAGCTTCAAACTTATCTTTGGGAGTATTCCAATTGGTTACTGACCAAGCTTGTAGATGATAAAATCAATCTGCAGTAGCACCTTGTAATGTTTTTATAAATAGCCTAACTGTACATCTTCAAATTCTACTCTAATTACTCCACAGGTTATGTTGAAGGCTACAATGTGTTCATCAGGATGAACTTTTCTATCACCGTAGAATTTGGGAAAATTCTTCCTTGAATTGCGTGGAAGCTCATGTAGAGGTGGAGTAAGATTGAGAGGACCAAAAGCATTACCCCAGCAGCCTTGAACTACCATTGTATGATTATGAAAAGGATGAATAACAAATCTCATAGGGGTAATTATTGGCAAAGCTTTATCAACAGCAAAAGTAGATACTTTGTCTGGCAATGGAGATCTGACTTTAGTAGGAGGAAAGCTCTTGGTTCATTGGAGACGAGATGGTGAAGGAAATAGATCAAAATCACTTTGTTGTACCAACTCAAATATAGGGTCAACGATACCTTTAGCCCTTTGGCTTCGTGTATACCTTGAATCTGCCAGATTATGAAACAAAAATAGGAAAAGAATTGACCTTGCTTCAGTTTATAGCTTGAGGCTTTAAAATATGCATTTTTTCTCAATTAGCATGGAGGTGAATGGATAGATTATAAATGGATAATGGATATAATATCCCCAGCGGAGTCACCAAAAATTGTTGGTTGAATATTTTGTTGATCAGCGTACTGATAAACAAAATAGGTCTGATCAGCCAAAGTAAGAAGACTAGTCGTCTAAATGTGCAATTTTTATCACATCAAAAGGGGACTAATCTCTCCTCTCATCAAGGGGAGGTTCCCTATAGATATGCTAGATATATATAAATATAAAATAATACTCAAGGGTAGGACAAACCATCCATCTCTCTTTCTTCAGAGATGATGTGTGCAGATCAAAGGAAAAACTCAAGAGAAATGATAGAAATCACTCCTAAGTATTAGTATTCCTATTTACATGATCCTAAGTATTAGTATTCCTATTTACATACATGCACATCTTAGATCCACCTACACATCTAAAAACTAGCTAAGTATTATCTCTTATTTGTGTTACAATTATCATAGTATCAACTGACATTATACTTTCTCTATGTTTTAATTTTTAAGATTTGGTGTATTACAAGGATATAAATAATGTTTTAAGCTTTTTATAGTGTACATGTGATCTCAATCATTAGAATGATAGCGTCAGTCCATAAGATAAGTAATTAGGCAAAATGAGATGGTGAATATGAGCCTTTCAATAATAAGGTCTAGAACTAAAGGGTAGAGCCCTGATTGATATTTATCGAGTGTATAAGATTGAGGTGTTATATATAATCAGATTTTAGTATCTACATTCCCCCCTTAAATGTAATAATTCACACGTGTTAGCATGTTATTGTCATTTATGTCAAGTTTGATGTCATTAATGTCAAGGTTGATGTCATTGATGTCAAGGTGCATCTAGTGAAGGTACATAGTGAGTGGTGATTGAGGTATGTACATGATATTGTTGAGCATTGTCTTTTTTATTGTTTGATGTTAAGGTTGATATCAAGGTTCAGGTTAGCATGAAGTTGTTAGTGTTTTCATTGAAGGTTCTAGTGAAGGTATGATGACAAGTAAGTCTGCAAGAGTGTTGTTGAGAGCAAGGTCAGTTGGCAATGTGTTGATATGACAAGGGCATTGATGGAGTGCTATCATTAAAAGATGTCATGAAAGAAAATTTGAAGGTAAAAGAGAGAATTTGAAGGCAACTAATGTTTTATGGTTGTATGAAGGTGCAAGGTCTTTGAGGTCAAGTGTTGAAGTAGCCTAAGCTTAGTCATGACATGAAGAGACCTTATAAGAAGGTATGAGCATGGTGGCTCAGTGATATGAGTGAACACAAGCATGATTTATTATATAAGGTTGTTTAAGAATGTATGTGATGCATTAGATCACTCATGAGAGTCTCAAGGTGAGCCTCTAGGGGTATGACCTTCAAACCAAGTCTGCACCTAGAGCACTCCTAAACCCTACCTGGCCTAATGAGGTATCATGATCTGTTGACAAGGCATGTGAAAGATGTATGTGTTGACTATTTTTACCTCGAGCTAAAATGGGTCAACCCCTTATAGTTAAATTATTATACAAAGGCTTTTTATAATGTCATAGGGTATGTTGTAGCTCATTTGATGTCATTTCACATGCCATTCTAGCTTTGGTTATAGTCTGGCTTAGTCCTTGTGTCATTTGGTGTCTCAAGGGTCACTTTAGGGTCATATATACAAGTGGCAGGTATTCATGCTGATCAATGTAAGCTCAGATAATGGAAAGGGTCTACACGTGGCCTCAAGGAGTTCATTCAAAGCTGTAAAAGTTTAGGAACAAGTTTTGTGAAGCCAGACCATCATCAGGACATCATCGAGAACTAGAATGGACTGGTTCACTTGGGTATTTTATAAATATGCTTAAAAAGATTCACATGATCATAAAACCACATTTAATCCATGTTCTTAGTTCCAATATCATTCTCTACAAGTTTCATATATCGATGAGTCTTCTATCTTGAGATCTAAGCCTTCAAAGTATAACTTATCGAGTTTAAGGGGCCATGTCGTCCAAGACATCATCCAAAAATGAATGAACTAGTTCACTTATGCATTTAATAAATGCACCTCAAAAATATATTTGATCCAAAATATTACAATAACATGGAGTTTTTCATTCCAATATTATCCTCTAAAATTTTCAAGTCTGCACGAGCTTTCAAGCTCAAGTTATGAAGCTTCAAAGTTGAACCAACAAAGTAAGATGTTCGTGCAAACATAAAAATAAAGATTGAGTAAAATAAACCCTTTGAAGCTTAAATTTTATGGTTGTATGAGAAAAAATTATGGTTGTACAAATGTCATTTGATGGGAGCATGGATGTCAAATTTGAGCTCATGATGTAGCTGTTGGATTTCAAACAGTGGGTCCCAGCAAATTTGATGGTCTGCATTGCATCGTACACCTTGATCTAATGGTGCAAGATGAGTCAAAAGGTCAAGGGGATATAGAGGCCACCATGTGGCATAATCATTTGAGAATACATACTAACAATATGATCCTAAAACTAATACATAATTATCAAGTGGTGTAAATGTGTGAAGCTAACACTCTGATAGCAAATCCTAAATGCAAATGCAGGGCTACCAAGTGGCACCATCTCGAAGAGAGATTGACAAGTCAAAGGCAAATCAATGACTCATATTCATTTGTATTGAGCAAGATCAATGTTGTGAGATGGTTTAAAGGGTCAATATCTGACATCGAGGATCCATGAGACTAATGAAAATAAAGACAACTACGAGTATTTTGATTAGCTTGAGTAATTTTTGACGTTCAAGGTCGAGCCAAAGAGCAGTTTTTGACCAAGGTAAACAAGTCTTGTAGGGTCATAATTTTATCATTAGAACCAGATCAAATGCTATGATTGATGTAGTCAAGTAGAAGGATCTGTGTATATGGTGAACTCTCGATTTACATACAGATAGAATGGGTCTTTTAGACCTAATAGGAGTATAGAATGAGGTTATGTGGTCCATAGGTCTCCATCGACATTATGACTATAGGAAAACCAATAATCTAAGATTGGTTTTCCATCTATAGTAAACATATGAACATGAGGACAAGTTTTAGCATTATCTAATTTGGATAAGAGCTAACACTCCAAAAGATGCCATGAAGGCATACACATGGACCCCAACAGTTTCATCTCTAGGACCAACTACATGAAAAGGACCCTTCTCTCCACTTTTTCACACCACGACAAACCATTTCAAAGTAGCTAACAACAAGATAAAGCTCTAACAACTTGATCCTAATATTATAACCATCAGGGAGCATCAACGAGGGAATAATGTAATCATGTAACCACTTGAAGTGAGTTGGATTAATCAAAAGGTTTGAATGAGCATAATTTGTAGAAGCAATTGTAACTGTGATTCAAATGTTTCAACTAATTGATTCCCCTTTTTAGCACCAAAGCTCCCTTTCTCTTGCTTCCTTTTTTATATAATTATAGCTTTTAAGCTATGGTTAAGTAGTTCCACTCCGTGTATGGTAAAGCCCTATTGGGATGATGTCATACTTTGCCTTTGAACATTAATGCATATTTGGTTTTGAGTTCTTGAACAATTGTCTAAGTGTGCAAGTGATGTATGGTGATGCAAACCAATAATTCTCTATCCTTTCTTCCCTTATCCTTTAATGTTTATGCAAGATTTCCTATTTTAATAAGTCATATGAGGTGTTGTTAAGTGTAGGAGCCTATCTTTTAAGTGTACAATGAGCCTTAGTGTCTGAAACTAGCCTATGGTTCACTTACCTTGGATAGTTCTCCTGCATCTCACCTCCATGTTGAAATACTCATGTTAAAATCCATAAAACTTAGAAGTTAGTTTGTGTGTGTTGTTTCTTAGTGCAGGAAAGTATGATGGTCATATGAAAGATGTCTTTGTGTATCACCTCCCTTATATTAGGTTCATTTCATGTAAATTCTAACTCTTTTCCCCATAAGCAACTGGTTAGGTAAGTGTGAGCATTTCAAGATACATTCAAGGAGCTAGCCCTTAAATCTAGAGCCTCACTTCCATTATAGGTACACCCACATACCTGGAAGTGTTCCCATGTTGCCCAAATTTGGAAGAGGATTAAACACCCTCTTCCAGAGTGCATGATTTAGTGATAATAGTTTTGGCATGCATGATGAGACCAAAGTCAAAGAGAGTGGAAATATTATTGGTGTGTCTTTTCTCTATCAACTTTTGGAAGAAAGCAACCTAGCACCAATGGTGAATCCAACTAATAACTTTTGGTTGTGAGTAATCTAGGTGTCTTTAGTTGAAGTTTTGATCAGTTTTTATTTGATACATGAGGTTAATATGAATAGCTATGGTACGTACTCCTACCATGGACCCCCTTATCATCCTTGTTATGAACCACAGTATACTCCCCAATAGTCCTATCAAAATGGATATCAATCTTATGAGCCATGGTGGCCTTATAATCCTCCATTTCACCCCATATAGACACCATGTTATTAGGTATCCCTATGAAGAAGGCTGCCAAGATACCTCTCAAGAAATGCCTCCCTATCAATCCCAATATGAGCCCTATCAACCATACCATGATGCCTATGAACTGCAAGAGTACTCCTATGAGACTTGTCATGAGGAACAAGAGGTTTATATGGATTCTACATAAAGGTATTGCAAGGTAAGATATAGATTCCTGCAAGCTAGAATACAATAAAATGAAGATGGTCTTGATCCTCATCATTACCCTCCTCCTCCTTCAATTTTTTACATCTTATATCAAGTCCTTGTTGGCATCCATACCATAGTTACTAGATATTGAAGATGAAATAAGTATATGGGATGATGAGTATGACATGTTCCCTAATCATCTCACAAAATGGTTTAGAGGTGCTAACCAAAAATTTATGTAGAGGTTGGAGACATATGAAGAACTTGAAGGAACTCAATGGGAGGTCAAAGAACAAATGGACTTGGAAAAGAAGTACCTTTAATTTTCAATAGATAGACTAAGTATGTGGGAGGACAAAGAGCTCAAAAATGAACATGTTGTTGTTGAAGAAACTCAAAGAGAATATTGGCAAGATGCAATTCCTGCTTACATAAATGTTCTTCCTTATAATCAGTCCATAAAGTCACTTCCCTATGAGCTTACTAGTGCTTTTATATTTCCTAAATCCACTCATAACCCCTCTCCAAATTCTCACACTCCTCCCCCAATCCATGAACCTTCCACTACATCTCATTATCTAGCTCTTTCATATGAGCCCATCTTGAGAGAAGCAAGTATAGAGGAGCAAACCCAAGTCAAGGCTGACCAAGAGGATGTCATGAGTGACTATGAGGAGTAAATCACCACAGGGAATCCCCTTGGTGGCCACATGTGAATCCTTCCTTCTTATATGAAAAGAAACATATTAAAGATCCTATTGCAACTGTCCATGAGGAATGTGGCCAGGACTTGAAGAGAGATGTATTTGAAGAAGACTCCATGTCTAATCATGAAGTTTTAGATGACCATCTCAAGCATGAAGTGGAGTGTACTATCAAAGAAGAAGGTCAAGTTAGGCCTTAATAAGTTTTAGTATTAAGAGAGTATCATGAGACCAAGGTAGATGAAATGACTCTTGAAGATGACACTCATGAGGTGGATGGAAATGACTTGTGGTAAAAGTCCGATTTCATATGTCATGAGTTTGATCAACCCGGTAAGGTTACTCCTCCTCCCAAGAATTCTACATTTGATTTGGATAATTCATCTAACAAGCATGTTGATGATTGTCTCAATAAGCATGGAGAAATGTCTCATGTTATGAACGAATAGGAACTATGGCAAAAGCCCAATGTCATATGCAAAGAGTGTGGCAAGTTGGGTAAGTCTTTTTTTTCTCCAAAAGATTATATATCTAATGATAAGGTTGCTAATGATATTAATGACAATGTTAACAAGTATTCCATCAAGCATAAAGATGAAGGTCATTCTGTTGATCAAGAATTTGCTATCATAAAGCAATCTGATGATGCTAGTGTTCAAGAGATTGTATACATGGAAAGTGAGGACAAGGTGGAAGTTATTGCACCTCAAGAATAGTCAAGAGACCACCTGATATTGATCCATATCCAAAAGTACTTGATCATGAAAAATAAGAGCTTAAAGCTTCAAAACATCAATTACAATCTATCAAGAAGGAGATTAAGGTTGAGAAGACTGTCATATCTTCAAATTTGCACATTAAGAGCCAAGTACTTGAGAAAGTGAAAAAAAGGTTTTCTATGGGGGACAAAGATGATTGGCAGTTACACATGAAGCTCTTTCAAGACCTTGAATATCTTTTCCAAGTTAAGGGTCAAGTACTTGAAAAGGTGGATAAAGAGTCTCCCACGGAGGACAATGACCAAGATTGGGTGGACTATGTAAAGCTCCTTGATGAGCTTGAAGAACTTGTAGTTGAAAAAAAACCCAATCTTATTGATTACATTATGAAAACCAAAAATGAAAGCCTTATTCAACTATGATTAGAGGTAATATCTAAGGAACAATATAATAAAGTTCAGGCTATTTGGATGTAAGAAGATTTTATTTCCATAGCCAACCTATTTGGAGCTACTTGGTTGTCATTGAACATCATGCCAATAAAGTTGGTAAACATCATGAAGAAGATGGAGGCATCAATCTCAAGGATCAAAAGGATACATGTCTCATTCAACCCTTCATGTCATAAAGCAAGTGATATTTCAAACTTCCCCTTTGATCCTGAAGGAAGTGTTAATCTCAGGTTAGTTAGTGATTAGGTGTGTGTTTCTTTGTTGTGTGTGTTGTGTTCCCCAAGTGCTCATACAACACATGTGTGTTTTTGCTTAATTTTTGTCTTGTGTGTTGATTTTTCTTTATCTTACCTTGTGTTTTGTGTGTGTTCAAGGCAATTTGTATGTCAAACCTACATACATGTGACTCTATATCCCAATAGATAGTATTAGGCAACTGGTCATGGCATAGCAAGCATGCCACCATTGGGAAATCACCGAAAATATTAACCATTTTTACCTAAAGCCAAAATGGGTCAACCCCCTATAGCCAAAATATTCTGTGGGGGATTTTTATAATGTCATAAATAATGTTGTAGTTTATTTAACATCATTTCATATGTCATTCTATATTTGGTCATAGTTTGGCTTAGTCCTTGTGTCATTTGGTGTCTCAAGGGTCATTTTAGGGTCATATATACAAGTAGAAGGTCTTCATAGTGATCAATACAATCCAAGATCATGGAAAGGGTTTGCACATGGCCTCAAAGATTTCATTCAGAGCTGTAAAAGTTTAAAAAGAAGTTTTATGAAGCTAGACCATCATCAAGACATTAAGAAGAACCATAATGGACCAATTCACTTGGGCATTTTATAAATATGCTCATAAAGCCTCATGTGACCATAAAATCATGCATGATCAATGTCCTTAGTGCCAAGATAATTTTTTGAAAGTTCCATATCTCTTTGAGTCTTCTATCTCAATATCTAAGCCTTCAAATTTTAGTTTGTCAAGTCTAAGGGGTCAGGCTATCTAGGACATCATCCAGAAATGAACGAACCAGTTCACTTGTGCATTTAAAAAATGCACCTCAGAAAAGCTATGCGAGACAAAATATTATAGTGTCATGGATTTTTTCATTCTGAGATCATCCTCTAAAAGTTTTAAGTCTGTGCAAGCTTTTTAGCTCAAGTTATGAGGCTTTAAAGTTGAACCAATAGGTAAGATGTCTGTGCAAACATCAAAATAAAGCTTAAATAAAATAAACCCTTTTCAGATTAAATATGATGGTTCCACAAATGTTAATGATGTTCATGTGAACATAATTTTATGAGAGCATGGATGTCAAATTTGAGCTCGTGAAATAGTCATTAGATTTTAAATAGTGGGTCCCAATAGATCCTATGGTCCATGTTGCATCATACATCTTGATCTGATGGTGCAAGATGAGTCAAAAGGTTAAGGGGATCGAAAGGCCACCATGTGGTGTAAGTGCATGAAGCTATAGATTGATAATAAGATCTTGAAACCAATGCCTAATTGACATGTGACATAAGCACAAAAGTTGATAGATTGATAACATGATCCTGAAATCAATGTATGATTGACATATAGCATAAGTGTGTGAAACTGACACACTGATAATGAATCTAGAATGCAAGTGCAAGGTTTCCAAGTGGCACCAGCCTAGAGAGAGATTGATAAGTCAAAGGAAAATTAATGACTCGTGGTCATTTATACTTTAGCAATATCAATGGTATGAGATGGGTTAAAGGGTCAAGATCTGACAATGAGGATCTATGGGACTAATGAAAATAAAGACAACTAGGAGCATTTTGATTGGCCCATGCAATTTTTTATGTTTAAGGTTGAGTTAAAGAGCAAATTTTGACCAAGGTAAACAAGTCTTGCAAGGTCATCATTTTTCCATTAGATCCCAATCAAATGTCATGAAGCGGATACAGTGATGTAATCAAATAGAAGGACCTATGCATATGGTGAAATCTCAGTTCTTGCAAAGATAGAATGGGTCTTTTAGACCTATGGGAGTATAGAACAATGATATGTGGTCCATAGGTCCCCTTAGACATTATGACTATAGGAAAACCAATAGTTTCATATTGGTTTTCCATTTATAGTGAACCTAAAAACATGGGGACAAGTTTGAACATGATCCAGTTTGGACAAGAGCTAACATTCCAAAGGATGCCACGAAGGCATAAACATGGACCCTAACAGTTTCATCTCCAAAACCAACTACATGAAAAGGACACTTATTTCCACTTTTGCACACCATGACAAACTAGTTCAAAGTAGCTAACAACAAGACAAATCTCTAACAACTTGATCCCACCATTACAATCGTTAGCGAGCATTAATGAGAGAATAATGTAATTGTGCAACCACTTGAAATGACATAAATCAATAAAAAGGTCTAAATGAGAGTAATTTGAAGAATCAATTATAATTATGGTTCAAATATTTGAACTAATTGATTCCCCTTTTCAGTGCTAAAGCTCCCTTTCTCTTGTTTCCTTTCCTCTACAAATATAGCTTTTAAGTTATGGTTAAGTAGTTCCACTCCATGTATGGTAAAGCCCTGTTGGGATGATGTCATACTTTACCTTTGAACATTAATGCATATCTAGATTTGAGTTTTTGAATAATTATCTAAGTGTGCAAGTGATGTATGGTGATGCAAAGTGATAATTCTCTATCCTTTCTTCCCTTGTCCTTTCATGTTTGTACAAGAGTTCATGTTCTGATTACAAAAGAGTTCATGTTCTGATAGGTCATATAAAATCTTGACAAGTGTATGAGCCTATCTTTTAAGTCTATAATGATCCTTAGTGTTTTCAAATAGCCTATGGTTCACTTACCTTGGATATCTCTCATGCATCTCACCTCCGTATTGAAATACTCATGTTAGAATCCATAGAACTTGGAAGTTAGTTTGTGTGCCTTTTTTCTTCGTGCAAGAAAGTATGATGGTCATATAGAAGATGTATTGGTGTATCAACTCCCTTAGATTAGGTTAATTTCATGTAAATTATAACTCTTTTCCCCATAATAAATTGGCTAGGTAGGTGTGAGCATTTCAAGATACATTTAGGGAGCTAGCCTTTAAATCTAGAGGCTCACTTCCATTATAGGTACACCCAAATACTTGAAAATGTTCTCATGTTGCCCAAATCTAGAAGATGATTGAACACCCTTATCTAGGGTGTGAGATTTGGTGACAATAGTATGGAAGTATTTAAGCATGAGATAGGTTGCTTTAGTATGTGAGTGAGGTGGAGTGTGCAAGGAAAGAGGCATGAAGGTTAGTTTTAAGGCCTAATATAGTTTACATGTCAAGGTTTAGATAGCAAAGAGAGAGTGTGTGCCCTAATAAGGGGTCATGATTATATTTCAAGGTGTTTTAGCTCATGTAATAATTTTCATAGGTGAGGTATGTTGTTTCAAGTTTGTTCATGCAGTTTGAGGTCATAATGTGAAGGAAAAGACATGAAAATTTGTTTAGAGGTCTCTCGAGTGCTCAGAATGAAGGGTTCTCAACCTGAGAAGGATTTTCTTGTGTTCAATAGCTCATTAAACCTTTGAATGGGAAACCAATAAATTCATGGTGGATAGGTAATGGTCCTATCTCAAAATTTTAGGCATTAGTCTTTAGATTGAGTTGATATGCTTTATGAACAATCATTAAGAGTGGAAATTAGTTTAAACCCTTCTAGAACCCTAATAAAGACCCAATGTTGAAGATATTTCTCAAAAGAACTTAGGATGGATTTAATTTCTCAATTAAGCTATTGGACCTTATATTTGACTCTCCCAGGTACCTCCAAGTGGTATTGTTTAGAGAGAGGAGAGAGAAAATGTTGAATTATAGGCTTGTTTCTGAAGTTATTATAGAAATCAAAAGTTGCATTAGACATAGTAAGAAAATGGATGAAAGAAGAAGGTAGATACTCATAATAAATGTCCATGAATGTTTATATATATTTTCTATTCCTCAAGTGTGTTAAACTGGTTATCCAAGTTAGCTAGTTGCTAACAAGCCTAATGGTACAAATAGTGAAAAACCCAGGCAACAGTGAGAAGATAAATTGGAATGTTTTTTTATTATAGAATGATGAAACCAAGTGCATATATATGTTGTTAAATAATTTTAAGACATGTTAGTGTTTGGTATAAGTTTTGGAGGTCAGTAAATATGGTGAAAAAGTTGCTCA
Organism: Torreya grandis; assembly: GCA_037957365.1. Lineage (NCBI taxonomy): Eukaryota > Viridiplantae > Streptophyta > Pinopsida > Cupressales > Taxaceae > Torreya > Torreya grandis. Next base: position 918,351 of record JARHVA010004094.1, on the reverse strand, counting down.
CAAGTTGATTTATCTGGTTCAGATAAGACAATGAGATATAGGGTCATGAGATTGGTCTGAAAGACCAATATTTCTCTATTAGACCATATGAGTTTTATGTTTGAGTATGTTTTTAAGATTTCATGTAACATTTTTAATGTACCAAGAGTCTTTGAATGTATCTACACAAGTGTTGGAGTTCAAAGTCACCATGACTAGTCTTTGAGGAAAAATGGCAGTTTTGAGTAAGTTGTAGAGGTGTTATTAAAGCCTTGTCTTCTGAGTGGAAGTGTCTAATGATTTTTGTGATGAACCTAAGGTCATTTAAACTCTATATACATACTTATTTTATCATATTTTAGTGTCTTAAGTATGTTTGATCTTCTTTCTTGTAAGATAGTTTTTTGAGGCACACATGCCTAATAGGGCAATTTGTTCTAAAGAAGGTTTTAAGGTATGAACAAAGGATGTAGATATAAAAAAGAATGTAGGAGGTTATAATATTTATGTTAATAAGTGTTTGAATGGTTTTTTAAGTGTTGGATAAATAAATATGGGCCCAAGAGAATCTATTTTTGGTGTTAAGAGATAGATCTAAAGTAATTAGGTTTCCATGAGACCTAAAAGAGAAATGAGTCCTAATTAAGTCATGATATACCAAAATGGACTCAAATATCAATGTCCACAATATGTCTGAAGACATATTATATGGCCAACCCAAGAGGTTAAGGGTGTGTGACCGACTAAGTGGTATATGAACAACGAATGGTATATATACAAGGTAATTTTAGGCCTATTAGAGCAAGCTGAGTGGAAGCAAATGAAATAATGTGTAGGAGGTATTGTAGACCAGTAGAGGAGTGTATAAGATATATAATGAATATATGGTAGTGTGTATTCATATGAAGATCAAGGTTATATGACCTAATCATTCTTGAAGAGACTTAGTTGAGTGAAGAGGCCTAGAAGGCAATTTGAGAGGGGGAGAGTGTGAAGAGCTAAAGAGGTGGTCATCATCTATTGATTGAGAAACATAATGTTATCAAGGTGATCAAATCAATTAGGTGGTTGATTTGGTGATGATTCATCTAGGGGTTTGGTTCTTCCTTGAAAGTGGGTGCTTGTTAAAGCCTACTCAAGTGGGTGCTTGTCTAGTTGGGGTTGGTACTCCATGTGGAATTGGTGCTTCAATAAATTTGGTTTTTGTCTTATAGGATTGTAGTCCATTTATAGAGATCAGTTGGTTTTCTTTCCCTTGAGGGTTTCCCAAATATGTGATGTGTTGTGTTTCATGCTTATGTGCATAGTTGTTTATGCTTGCTAGATCTATATGTTTATTTGAATGATTCATTATTACTTAAGTATAATTAAAATAAAGGTTTTGAAGACTGATTCAAACCCCCCCTCTTATCCATTGTGCTTCAAATAATTAGTTTCATATCTTGGTCTTTTGAATCAGGTGTACCATCTTGAAGGAGATCCTTAAAGCACAAACATGTCTACTCAACAAGTACAAGGAGGTTTCTCAACCAATAAGGCTCATCTCTTTAATGGGACTAACTATGCATTTTTAAGCATCAAAATGAATACCTATATCATGTTTTTAGGATATAACATATGGTAATCTATTTTTAATTGATTCATTCCACCTTCTACACCACTAATTGATGTAGCAGGCAAGAAGGCAAGTGAGAACAACTCTAGGGCAATAAATGCCATCCTGTGTGGTCTTTCTAAATCAAAATTTGCTAAGGTCATGCATTGTGATACAACCAAAGGGATTTGGGAAAATTTATAGACCATCTATGAAGGAGACACCAAATTGAAGTTGACAAAGGTGCAAACTCACCGTAGACAATTTGAAAGTCTGAGAATGAAGGAGGATGAAAACATTACATCATACTTGTTAAGGGTTGATGAAGTTGTCAATGTCATCAAAGGTCTCAGAGAAGAAGTGAAAGAGTCTATATCTATACAAAAGGTATTGAGATCCCTAATTTTTAAATTTGATTCAAATGTGTTTGTAGTAGAATAAATGAAAGATCTAGACACACTTCAGATGGATGGGCTTCATAGCATCTTGACTGCCTATGAGACAAGAACAAATGAAGGAAAACCTCCCAAGAAAGAAGCATAATTCAAAGCTGAGAAGTAGTCAAAAGCCAAGAAGGTCAAGGATGATGTATGTTCAAATATTGATGATGATGAGTTGATAGCCATGTTTGCTAGGAAAATTGAGGTTTAGAACTAGTAAGTACAAAGTTAAGTTGCCTTTCAAATGTTTCAACTGTGGTAAGATTGGTCACTTTGCATCTAAGTGTCCTAACAAGGATAAGACTGAGCCTGATGAAGAACATGATGAACATCATGGTCATGATAAGAAGGTCTATAAGCCTGACAAAAGCAAGAAATATTTTAGGAAGCATGAGAGCAATAAAGGGACCTTCAAAAACAAGAGAAATTTATATACCAATGAAGATAATAGCTCATTTGATGTAAGTGACACAAATACATTTGATTGTGATGATGATAATAATGAACATGACAACAATGAAACCTTATTCATGGCTATAGAAATAGATAATGAAGGTTTCTCAAAAGGTAAAGGTCCTATTAATGATGAAGAATCAGATGAAAAAGAGGTTGAATTGAACCTTGATGTAGAATTGGTTAGTTCTCTAGAGGATTTGAAGTTCCAAAGAAGGAAGAAAAGGAAACTAAGATCATTAGTTAAGAGTTATGAGATCAAATAAATCTCTTTAAAGAGAGATTAAGCATCAAAACTAATGAACATTAAGAGATCATCAAATATTTGGAAACTTATATTGAAATTATCACCACAAATCTTAAGACCAAGGAAGAAGAATGCATCAAGTTTGGAATAGAAATAGAGTTCTTAAAGGCAAAACTGGATCAGGGATCAGTCAAGTTGAAGACACATCAAAGATTTGAGATGATTACTAAAGTTCTTGGTGATATTTTGAGTAGTTAAAGGTCTCTACATGACAAGATAGGTCTTGCGTTCAAAGAAGACCAAATGGAAAATAAGAAGAGTTAGACCTCAAAGACTTATGTAGAAACTCTCAAATCTGAGACTCATGGTGATTATCAAAAAGTTAAGAAGATTAACATGAAGAGACCAATTAGCCAGGCCAATGTAATGACGTATTTCAGTTATTTTAATGGTTATTATTTTGTTTGTCATAACTTTGGTTACAGAGCAAGTGATTGTATAATGGTCTCTAGGAATGAGTTATCATGGGACCATGGGAAAATGAGTGATCATTCGAGAGGTATGTACAAAAATGTTATTTTCTATAGTTGTCACAATATGGGACACATTGTAAAATTTTGTCCTAATGGAGTTAGAATGCCCTCAAGACTTAACAAGGTATATGGAGCTCCTAGATTGCATGAGAAGAGTCAAACATTGGTATGGAAGCCGAAGATAGTCAAGACTGATCATATTAAGCCCAATGGTCAAGATTGATTATTTTTTAAGATAAAGCAAGGATTAGAAGTGAAAGAATGTCAAGAAAACTTATTATCTACATGTGTTGACAAGGTAGTCAAAGAGAAGAAGATGGATGAGTTGAATATTTTAGTCCAGCCTAAGTGGATTCTAAGGAGGGATTATCAGTATCATGATTGCAAGATACTTGAGGAAATTGGTTTGGAGATATAAGAATCTCCTAAGCTCATGGAGTTTTGAGCACCCTATGAAAAGGGGTGACTCCTTTAGGCCTCATGGAGGCACTCTCCTATCTACAGAAGCATGAGGTTGCAATCAAAGGACTCATCTTGAGAGGATTTTAGGTTGTTTATGTTGCAAGATATAAGTTGTTTCTTTATAGATTGTATGTATATGATAAGGTGAAATGAGTTTGGCATTGATTCTGGAGATCGATTCATAAGGAGTCATGATATGGAATGCAAGTCTGAGCACATGATTATGTCTATAGACATATGGAACATGGATTGGTCTGCAAGACCAATATGACCATAGAGACAAGTTGAATTTTGTTAACAGAGCTAGAAGTGTGATGAAAGCATGTGTATCTGATTGGTATATGAGAGATGCTTGAATTATGTTGAGAAAGGTATATGGGTCTTAATGACTCATATGATAAGCACAGGTTGTGAGGAGAAAGGGGGAGCATGTTTGTATAATGATTCATAAACTCTATGATCTTGTTACCAAAAATGGGGAGAATTAGAATGTTTAAAGATGTTTTTGAGAGTGGCTTCCATCTTAAGACTCAATAGGAGAGTATGGTGTTAGGGGGAGTTTTGTCGCTCTATGTTGTGAAGTGTCAAGATAGTGATAAGAAGCATGGTTTCTTGAGGTACATTTCAAATGTTCTAAAAGTTGTTTACAACAACTGGTATGAGCTTAAGGTGAGTTTTTTTAGCATTTCTCTATGTTGTTCATTAAAATTCAGGTCTAAGGATCATATGGAAATTTATAGAAGACCCTTTGTCATTCATGTTAAAGGGGGGAGAATGAGTAAATGGGAAAAGTATCATTTTGATGTGATTTCATTTATGTAATGTGATTACCATCAATGAAAAAGGGGGAGTTTGTTGGCATGTTATTGTCAATGATGTCAAGGTTGATTTCATTAATGTCAAGGTTGATGTCAAGGTGCATCTAGTGAAGGTGCATGGTGAGTGGTCATTAAGATATGTACATGATATGACAAGGTGAGATTATTGAGCATTGTATTTTCTATCGGTTGATGTTAAGGTTGGCATCAAGGTTCAATCAGCATGAAGTTGTCAGTGTTGTCATTGAAGGTTCTTGTGAAGGTATGATGACAAGTAGGTCTGTAAGAGTGTTGTTGAGAGTAATGTCAGTTAGCAGTGTGTTGATGTGGTAAGGGGCATTGATGGAGTGTTATAATTAAAATATGTTATCATGAAAGAGAATTTGAAGGCAAAAGAGATAATTTGAAGGCAACTAATGATTTATGGTTTTATAAAGGTGTAGGTCTTTGAGGTTGAGTGCTTAAGTAGCCTAAGTTTAGCCATGGCATGAAGATACCTTATAAGAATGTATGAGCATGGTGGCTTGGTGATATGACTGAAAAAAAGCATGAGTGGTTGTATGATGTTGTTTGAGCATGTATGTGAGGCATTAGATCACTCATGAGAGTCTCAGGGTGAGCTTACAAGGGTAGGACCTTCAAACCAAGTTTGTACCTAAACCACTCCTAGACCTTGCCTAGTATAATGAGGTATTAAGGCATGTGAAGGATGTATGGTGGTGTTTAACCATGAGAGAGCTTGCTTGAGTATGTGAGTGAGGTGTAGAGTGCATGGAAAGAGGCATGAAGGTCAGTTTTAAGGCCTAATATGGTTTACAGGTCAAGGTCTACAGAGCAAAGAGAGAGAGTGTGGCCTAATGAGGGGTCATGATCATATTTCAACATGTTTTATCTCATGTAAGAATTTAAAAATGTGAGGTATTTTGTTTCAATTTTTTTCATAGAGTCTGAGGTCATAGTGTGAAGGAAAAGACATGAAAAGTTGTTTCGAGATCTTTTGAGTGCTCAGAATGAAGGGTTCTCAATCTGAGAAGGATTTTCTTGTGTTCATTAGCTCATTAAACCTTTTCATGGTAACTTAATCAATTATTAGTATATAGGTAAGGGTCTTATATCAAAATTATAGGTATTAGTTTTTGGATTGAGGGGCTATGCTTTATGAACGATCGTTAAGAGTGGAAACTGGTTTAAACCCTCTTGAACCCTAATAAAGACCCAATGTTGAAGATATTCCTCAAAAGTGCTCAGAATGGATTGAATTTCTTAGTTAATATATTGGAGCTTATATTTTTATCTTTTAGGTACCTCCAAGTGGTATTCATTAGAGAGAGGAGAGAGAGAATATTGAGTTACAAACTTGTTTCTGAAGAAGTTATTATAAAAGTCAAAAGTTGCATTGGACATAATAAATAAATGGATGGAGGAAGAAGCTAGAGATTCATAATATATTCTCATGAAGGTTTTCAGATAGGTTCTATTCTTCAAGTGTTCTAAACTGATCATTCAAGTTAGCCAATCACTAACAGGCCTAATGGTGCAAATAGTGAAAAACCTAGGCAATAGTGAGAAGATAAATTGGAATGTGTTTTTATGATAGAATAATGAAACCAAGTGAATAGAGATGTTGTTCAATAAATTTTTATGTTTGGTATAATCTTTGGAGGTTATTAAATATGGTGAAAAAGTTGCTCATAATTTGACCTATCTGGTTCAGATAAGATAGTGAGATATAAGGTCAGGAGATTGGTCTCAAAAACCAATATTTAGCTATTAGACCATATGAGTTTTGTATTTGAGGATGTTTTGTAGATGTAATATAATATTTTGAATGCATCAAGAGTATTTTAATGTGTCTACATATGTGTTGGATTTCAAAGTCACCATGATTAATCTTTAAGGAAAACTGGCAATTCTGAGTAAGTTGCAGACATGTCTTTGAAGCCTTGTCTTCCCAGTGGAAGTGTATAATGATTTTTTTGATGTCCCTAAATTCATGTAGACTCTATCTATATACTTATTTAATCATATTTGAGTGTCTTAAGTATGTCTAATATGGCAGTTTGTCCTAAAGAAGGTTTCAAGGTATGAATGAAGGATGAAAATCTAAGAGGTCATAAGAGTTAATTGATTAAGTGTTTGAATGGTTTTCAAGTATTGGATAAATCCTTCTAAGCCTAAGAGAATCTATTTTTGGCATTAAGAGATAGACTTAATGCAATTAGGTCTCCATGAGACCTAAAAGAGAAATGTGGCCTAATTTAGTCATGACAGACCAAAAGGGACTCAAATATCATTTTATTCATGTCCACAAGATGTCATATGACCTAATTTATGGCTGACCCAAGAGGTTAAGGGTGTGTGGCCAACTAAGTGGTATATAAATAAGGAATGGTACATATACAAGGTAGTTTTAGGCTTATTAGATCAAGTTTAGTGGAAACAAATGAAATAGCACATTATTGAGAAGAAGGAGGTCTTATAGACCATAAGAAGAGTGTATAAGATCTATGAATAATATTTTATAGTGTGTATTCATATGAATATCAAGGTCATATGACCTAATCAGTCTTGAAGAGACCTGGTTGAGCAAAGAGGCCTAAAAGGCATCTTGAGAAGGATAAGAGTGTGAAGAGTTAAAGAGGTGGTCATCATTTGTTGATTGAGAAACATAGTGTTCTGAAGTTGATCAAAGAAATTAGGTGGTTTAATTGGTTCTGAATCTAGGGGGTTAGTGCCTCCTTACAAGTGGGTGCTTGTTAAAGCCTAGTCTAGTGGATGCTTGACTAGTTGGGGTTGGTGCTCCATGTGGAGTTTGTGCTTCACTAAATTTGGTTTTTGTCTTATATAACTATAGTCCATTTTCATAGATTAGTGGGTTTTATTTCCCATTAGGGTTTCCCACATATGTGACATGTTCTTGTGTTTCATGCTTATGTTGATAGTTGTTTATGCTTGCTAGATTTATATGTTTGTTTGAATGATTCATGATTGCTTAAGTATAATTGAAATAAAGGTTTTGAAGACTGATTCACCCCCCCTTAGTCTTTGTGATTCCAATAATAAGGATGAAATGACTAGGTTAAAGTAAATAAATATGTACCTAGTTGTGTACAACACACCTTGCCTTTACTTGAGCCATTGTGAGTTCGTTACTAGTGTATGACTTATAACCAATACCATGTTACAGTATAAATAAATACATGTAATTTCAAATTAAATAATTGAAATGCTTAAAAATTAATGAGACCAAGGAATAAGTACACATGTGTGTCAATGCAACCAGGTTTCCCCTTTGTAGTTTGTTTTGGTAAAGATGCTTCTTTAATAAGCATTTGGAGTTGAGAGAGAGGTTTATATTTGAACCTTGGAGATTTGAGGAGGAAATTTGGAGGGTAGTTATGCCCATAATTTGGTGCAAAAGTGAGTTGTGACACAACCATTGAGATCACTAAATCTCAATCACACAAATCAAATGATTATATAATAAATTCAAGTTAAGTGGTATAAGGATCTCAAACTATAAAAAGAGAAGTAGTGCTAACATTATTGAGAGCATAGAATCTCAACTTCATTACGCAAAGGAGCCAACTACTATAGACAATAAAGGCTCAAAATTATGTTTCTTGGTAAAATGTTTTGAATATGTATTTAGAACTTTTGATGCACTTGCATGGCATATGCACCTCTAATGTGTCTCATGTTGAAGTATCTATCAAAATGTAACCTCTGATTTATAGTTATGTATAATATATGTCATGAATCTGAGAAACTTTATCCCAAATATATAAACTTTAGTTCCAAATGTATAAGATTCTGACCCAAGTGTAAATCTGAATCATGTAAACTATATCAAATTCATCTAACCATGTATGTGTAGAATCATATCTCTATGTCATGCCCCCACTAATATGCCTCCCCTTTTGAGATGAAGGGAGTGAAATTTGGTAGTCACCTTACCTTAAAATAATAATATCACTATATTATATGTGTATGAATCATGTAACATATAGGAGTAGCATGTATAAGTAGATCTATCGATGAATCTCATAGTATGTGATTGCAATAATCCCTAAGATGTATGATATGGATCATGTCAATGCCTGGAAAGTAATAATACAAACTCAACAAATGATCAATCACACACACATGAGCACTTAATGTCACATAAAAGGGGAGTCTAAGGAGACTGCAAACAAGGGTCATGTTCAGATGTTGCACACTCAAAGGGAGGACATATTCAAATGTTTCAAAATAAGACAATAACAAACAAGAAGTACACTTGAATAAGTGACAATGTGAAAAAATGAAGTATAATCAAGTAACATTAACACATCATATCAGTCCCTACATAAATGTGTTAGCAAAAAATTTCATGTAACATAACATATCAAGTACATGGTATAAGATGCAAGCATGAGTATAGGCATGTGTAAGTGTTAGTATAGAAGCTCAACATGATAATAGAAAAATGATCATAAAATAATGTAACTTGTATCAATTGTGATCCAATTGAAGCAAGATGCCCCCAACATAGTGTGTCACATGGGAATAAAAAAGGTCTAATATATACACATGCTTGTATCATGGATCTCATGTATGCTTGTATCATACTTGATTACCTATGAGCATATAAATATATAAGAAATAAATACTATGTTATCTACTAACACAAAGGAAACAACATAAATTCCAAGGAGCTAGTAAACACGTGTATGCTGAATATTTTTTTGTTTTATTTGAAAGTTTTTGTTTTTATTAGAATATCTAATTTTTTGGGTTTTTTTAGGAATATATGGTAGGAAAAATTCTATCTTATGATCCCATCTAATGGATGCTCATCATAAGCTCCAAACTTAGAATATGCTACATCAAACTAGTGATGTTGTTGACGGGCACATATAGGTGACATATTAGGAATTTTAAAATTTGTGGTGCTTTACATATGTCTCATAGGACTTTGTGGTCATGAAGACGTAATAGAAGAATTAGTGGTTCTTGGAACTCATTATTTAGTGTTTTTTGGTTTCTTCAATGTAGCTATAATTGGAACATGTTTGTTTATTCTTAGCAATTGGGTGGACCATGTAGGTGTAGATGAGGACTCTATAGAGTCCATTGTGGATCATTAGTGCTATTGTATCTCAAGTATTAGCTACCTAGGAAAGGGTTTTTGCCTATTGCTTACCCTTCTATGCATAATTAAACTTATGTGGTTTTATAATTAGTTGTCTTGGAATAAACTTCTCTTGTTCAAGTGGATGTTTATATGGAATTCAATAAACTATAATTACCCTATTGGTATGAATGTATTTAAGACACCCACACAGTGTTTAAGGTTCCACGTAGAATTTATATATCTAAGGTCATCCCAATAACACATTAAAGACTCTTGTGTATGGTATAATATAAAAGGTCGTGATGACATGTGTCGGACCAACTTGTAAAGGTAAATCAATCTCACCAATAACCTATTGTGATGTCCCATCAAATGCTCTAACTATTTTGGTTAAAGGGTATAAATCCTCATGTTTATATCCAAAATGTGTGAGTAACATCATGGTATATAAATTTTTACTATAACCATTATTGACCATAACGCTATGTATAGGTTGATGATCAGTGCATGCTCTAATAAATAACAAGTGAAGATCTGAATCATCATCCACAATTTCACTGTCATCAAATATAATATAAGCTCTCTAAACCATAGGTGTAGTGCATGTAAGTGTGCCAATAATCCCATCTAATGAGTGCCCATAATATGGTGAAGGATGTGCATTATATGACACATGCACTTCTAGATTTTTCTTAGACTGGTTTTGTAATAGATTGTTAAACATCTTTTGGTTTTAGTGGTCACTTGGTTGTGACCCTAAATCCTTTTAAGGATCATCAAAGGTCATTTATTTATCATCAATAAGGTCTTAGATCTTATGTTTCTAGGTATAACATCTATTTTTAGAATGTTGGATGCCTTGGTGATAGTCATAATATGCATTAACATCATATCCTTTTGGTATAGATTGACTCATATCATCCTTTATTGGAGGAGGGATAGATATGAGAATACACTCCATGGGCTTATTTAGAAACAAAGCTAGATACTTAGATAATCATGTAAATTGTCTCTTAGGTGTATTGGATAAGATAAATCGATTAAGTTATTGTGACATTGCATTAATTGTTGTGGTTGCTTCTTTTTTAGGTCATGTAGGTTTAATTATGTAGTTTGGTTTGATATAAAACTTTGTAGTAGATGTAGTCAATGTGCTTGTTACATACTTAAGCTTGTTCAATGAAATGAGTTTCATTTCATGATCTCAAACAATATATCATACATCATAAAAAAAATTAAACTTCTTGAAGATAATAGACTCATGTAACGATGTAAATAAAATTTGTTTGAATATGTCTTGAAGCTCTTTATTTGAGATTGGATTTGTAATTTTGGCCAAAGTTATTTTATACCTCAAAACATATTCTTTAACAGGTCGTTAGTTCCTTGTTTGATCTAAGAAATTTATGTATATGACATATTTTTTGTGATGTTGATAGAGAATTGTGCTAGAAACTAATATATTAAAGCTTTGAATTCTTTCACTGATTAGATTTGTAAGTTATAGAACCATATTAAAACATGGTATTTTAAGCTCCTTATAAATAATTTGATCAGTAGTTTATCATTTGAAGCATAATCAAGGCATGTTACATAGAAAGATCAAAGATGTTGCTCAGGATCACACTTTCCATCTTAAAATGTGAACTTTGGCGTAACAAAACTGGTTGACAAAGGGTAAAAAAATATCTTATGTGCTAGAGGATTATGTAATACATCTTGTGAATCAATAGCAGGAGTTAATTTCAAAGCATTTTGTTCAATTTTGGTAACCTTAGCCTCCAAATCTTGAATAACTTGGAGAAGAGTTTGCATAACACATCCATTAGGATTTAGATTTGAGATTTGAGAAGTCACAAAAGGGGATGAAAACACCACTTGCATTGATGAAGGCATTGGATGTAACATCCCCAGTGGGATCCACCTATAAATGCATGCTTTTTTTTTAAAATACACACATACCAAAATAGATTACATCTCAAGAATCTAATAGAGATCATATAAATTACACATGTGTGATAATAGCAAAAATCATAATACCTCATAAATCACTGATCTCTAACATCATGAGAGTATGTCAAAATAATTTAAAGTAATTATAACAACTCAACCACAATTGACACAAATATACAATCACCATTGCCAATGTGCAATAATAAATAATTACAACTCTTCATGACAATTTTCAATAATAAATACAATATAATATAATATACAAATAAGATACATGGTTTCCCTCGAGCATAGTTTCTAAACTCTAAGTATATGTGGTAATCTCAAGTGTCATCTTGATAAGTAGTATTGTTGTGGGGAGGAAGAGCATCATCCAAGTGCTTTTTCACATCAATCATAGACCAATAATCTCCTACACTAATTCCATCAGGAAATAGCCCTCCCTTCACAAAAGAGTAGATAGTGACGACGTGAAAATCTAGAGAGACAAGTAAGTACCCGTGTGATGTATGATTTCTAAACTAAATTAAACATATAGTGTATCATAAAAAACTCAGTCTATTACAAGATATCACACATACATGTAAATTATACTCATGAAATGATAATATCTCACTAAACATACTTTGGCCAAAGTTTTAAAAATAGTAATATAAAAGCGATCTATAGATCAATCAAATTCATACACACCACTTGATCAGACTACCTTCATCTGAGATTATAATGCTAATAAGCTAGAGAAGTCCATCTCAATCCTTACTTTTCATTAGAAATACAATTTGATTAAATACAATTCAACTACAAGATACACATAATTTACATCCTACTAGTAACACATCATGTAACATGTTAAACCTAGGAGTAACTGCAATATGCATTTATTCCATCAAACATATGCATGAATCTTACATTATTTTCTATCCTATACTAGTAATAATGACTACATTTATACCACTCAGATAAATACACAATTAGAAGCAGAGTTCTAATAATACAATTTGTTTCTAGTTTAACTATACCCTATGATAACCCATATTACCACAGTCCAATGTTTTTAAGCATAACTACTAAACATTGAAATCAAGCTAATGAAGTAGTCACAGTTTCATGGAATCTTAAACTTTTATTCAAGCAACTAGGTATAAACAAGTAACTCTCAATTCATATGAAACATAGAATAAACATTGCTATATTCTCAAAGTCTTATTTACAACCTCATAAAGCTCCAATATGTATATTAATTTAATATGATTTATAACCCAAGTACACACCCTAGGGGTACTAATATATATTGTTAGGCACATTTACACCCATTTTAAAAAAAGCACTCGACTAATATTCATAAATACATAATTTGTTAAAATTTCAAATTCCATTCAATGGGTTTCATATAATAAGTGTTCTCAATGCATCACAAGGTTATCTCGTAATACCAGAATTGTTATATTTACTAAGGCACTACCTCATCCAAATAAGCAAGTTTAATATAAAACATATGTTATTTCCAAAGACATATGGCTCTATATTTCAAATTAATTATAATCCAACCATAGGTAGTCAACCTAACTATGGTTTAATGTAAATCCATTATGGTTTTATAACATATGATGATGTCATATATATCTGAACAAAAACTCTCTAAAAGTCTTGAGATTTACAATTTATATATATTTTCTAATTTGAGTCCACGTTTTATATATGACCTATGGCACTTTAGTAATTATCCCATGCTGCATATATAGTTAATGTGATAATATTAGGGTATACATAAGCATATAAATGAAACACATGTTTAACAGAAGAAATCATTTTTCCAAACTTTGGTGATGTCATATATCTTATTGAAGTCCATGTTTTCTAAAATTATAACAGTATGCACCCATTATTGGGATAAAGTTCATATTATTACATAATAATATTCATGCCATGCAACCACATTATATCCCTTGATATATACTCATATACGGACTTATGTTTTTTCCTAGGTTATAATAAAGTTCATACTTGGTACCAGGGCTTAATAATATAAGATAAACTAGTATATCTTAGACCACTATTACAAAATAAAGTTCATTGTTACCAGATGACTATTATTCTAAACCTGGTGATGCCATCCCAGTAGTGACCCAAGACTTTAAGCACCAGTCCATTTAGATTATTAAACCATCTCTACCTCATGTAAGGAAATTGTTGCAATCTAGTGAATTAGAACATAGGCAAAGGAATACATAGTGTTTTTTCTACTAAGTTCATGTGGTTAATGCAATGACTCTCTCCTCAAAATGGTTTTCTGAATAAACATAAAAATATTCGGCATACAACAATACAATGGTCCAGTGTTGTTGGAAAAGATTAACATATGTCTAAATGCAATGTTGTAATCCCCTACAGCCAACAATATATAAAAATTTGATAGCAAACATAAGCGACGTCAATCCCTTGGAAGTTGATGTTGGATATTAAACAATGAGCTTATACATAGACAATGACTTGTTTTGGGTGTGCAAATATAATATATAAACAATGACTCGATGATAATAACTAGGCTATAGAAAAAAAGCAAATAAAGTGAATTCGAATTAACTATACAATGATCCCCAATTAGTGCAATGATCTACTAAGGTGTGACGCCTAGTTTAAAAGTGTGTTGGGAATTAATATACATTCATCAACACCTAATCACAAATCTTCACATCAACTAAGAATCATATCATCAATATAAAATGGTTAACAGTGATTTAACAAAATAATAGTGATTAACTTATTGTATATCTACTCATTTGTATATAAGGTAAGACTTAAACAACATTTAGTGATAAGGTATTTAAATCTAGTGATCTATATTTAATAGTATCTACTCATAACAATATAACAACAAATAAATAAGTTACACATCATTTTCCTATCATATTCTATAACATGATATGATTAATATGTAATTTACTTCACCAAGATCATGATTATGACGTTAAAACTCCACATGTCCATTATATTACCTGTATATATTACAGATAAGGCACACCATAGATTTAAAAGATTTCATAACTATTTTCATTTTCTACAAGGAAGTACATGAATTAATTATGACCCAAACGTACTGAAAATAAATATTCAAGCTCTCCACCATACACACAAATCATATAGGCTAAGAAAATAATTAATAGAATCTAAATATGACACCTACTTGGTAAGTTTGTTGTTGATTCTCTTTGCCTGTTTCCAATGTTGTTTCCCTTGCATCTTCTTATGATCATCTTCCTAAGCTATGCCCTTATCTTTCTTTTTCTCCAGTGCACAAGATGATAACTTTCTCTAACTCATTCCCTATGTAAAATAGGCACAAATCTTATTTTTCTAGTTGTTTATATATATATATATATATGTTAGTTTAATATATTTAATTTTTTATATATTTTCTAATTTTAATTATTTATTTTCTTTTTGTTTTTTTTCCAATTCTAACCTCTAAATTTCCTTTTATCTTATTTCTTTGTCTTTTACTTTTTCTTTTATTTTCTAGGATAAATTCCATTTTTTAGTCTATTTTAATATGGAATGCTAAATTTTCATAATTTTAATAAATTAAATTAACATCCAAATATACTATAGCAATTTAAATGTCAATTTTAAATTTTACAAATAACTCATATTTTAAATTTGCTTTTGCTAAAAATGTTCGTACCAACATTAATGGTAAAACATGTTAAATACACAAAGGAATTCATTACGATATTTTACTTACTCTAGCAAACCACAAAAATCAAGACTCTAAGCAATAAATAAACACACCATAAGCAATTGTTTTTAATGCATTTATACCATGTACTAACTACTATAGTGTGTGTATGATTTCATCAACTCTCTGTAGACCTCTGATATCTCCATCTGCATCACTCTCTCTAATGATGCTCTCCCTCTGGGATGCTCTAAGGGATGAGTTCTTCTGCATCTACCTCACAACATGCAGGTAATTAGACCATCTCACATGATAAACCTATAGCAATAATATAACTGAAACAATATATTAATATGCTCAAAATGTAAACACATACATTAATCAACTCATAATAAGTAATTATGTATCGTCATGTATGTAAACAATATTCTACTATCCCATAACAACATAAATCTCAAACTTAGTCAGAAATATAACCAATAGCATATGTACCCACTATAAATATCCATGAATAGTCTATTAGTTTTCTTCGTGAAGAATCGAGATGCAACATCCTTCCCGCCCAAAGCTAGTCACCATCCCATATGACTATTATTCAAACATATGTTCTGAAATAAAAATATTGTTTAACTAAAAATAACATAGTATAATAGTATCTAATCAAGCAAATAAATATGAAAATCTCTTGAAGAACTCATCATAGTCCTCCCATGTAGCACTATCCTCAGAGTATTGGTCCTACTAGACTTTGCATTGTGACATCTCTCTATTATGTAAATGAAGTTTGAATATGTTAATTACCTTGATTGGTTCTATTGTGACCACCCCAAGATTCAGAACCTGCAAAGCATTTCAATCCAACACATGCATATGATCAACTATATATTTCTTAAGACATGAAACATGAAAGACATTATGTAAAAGAGCTAGGGCTGGTGGTAATGCAAGCTTATACATTATACAATTGACCACTTCTAACACTTTGAAGGGTCCCACATATCTCAATGATAATTTTGTAGACTTCTCAAATTTAATCAATTTTTTTATGGCTTTACCCGTAAAAACACTTTATCACCAACTGTAAAGTGTCTTTTTATCCTCTTCAAATCTGCATAACTCTTTTGTCTATCATTGGCCTCGACCAATCTCTACCTGATTAGTCTAACTTGTTATTTCATCTTTGAGAGCATCTTTGGTCCAAAGACTACTCTGTCCTCCAACCTATCCTGACTAATGGGTGTCATGCACCTTCTCTCATAAAATGCCTCAAATGGTGCCATCTTTAATGCTGATTGGTATGAATTTTTATATGCAAACTCAACTAATGGAAGATAATCTTCCCAATTATATTATTGGTCCATGCAATACATTCATAAAAGATCATCAAGCACTTGATTAACTCTCTCAATCTATCTATCATTCTCTGGATGGTAAGTTGTACTAAAATTAAGTTGTATGCTCAAAGCTGAATTCAAAGTCATCTAAAACCTCAAAGTCATCTTCTTTTCATGATTCAAAATGATCTTCTCTAGAAAACCATACAACCTATACACTTCCTTTATAAATCTCTTCACAAGGGTAGGTGCATCATCCATCAAATTACCCAGTATGAAGTGAACCACCTTGGTTAGTTTTTCAACAACTACCAAGATCATATCATGCATGTTTTGTGACATAGGTAACCCTTGGAAAAAGTCCATATTAATCACCTACCATTTCCATTTTAGGATATCATGTGGATATAATAATCCAGTCAGATGCACATGCTCAGCTTTCACTCACTGACACTCCAAACACTGTGACACATAATTAGCTACATCTTTCTTGATTCCTTTCTAAAAATATAATGGTCTAAGCTCTGCCATGAGCTTGGTTACATCTGGATGTCCTGAATATGGGGTATTATGCAATTCCTTTAGCATTATGATCTGTATATTCTTTCGACCTAACACATACATCTATCCATTGTAACACAATAGACCATCACTCTCCAAAATGAATCCTTTGTACCAAGGATTATGAGCATTCTCTAACAATACTTTTCTAACTTGATCATAAAATTCATCTTATGGAGAGCACTCAATCATTTGATCCCTGAAAGTGCTTATAATAATAGCTATAGTTGTTATATACCTTCTGTGGCTGAGGGCATTAACTACCCTGTTCTCCTTGCCTTTGATATAACTGATATCAAAATCGTAGTCAGGCAAAAACTCAAGCCAACATCTCTAATGAGCATTCAACTTAGGTTGGGTGAAAATATACTTGAGTCCTGAGTTATCCATATTGAGCTCAAAAGGTTTTTCCAACAAGTAATGTTGTCGTACTTATAAAGCGTGAATAATCATTGCAAGCTCCAAATCATGAGGGGCATGATTTACCTCATATGGCCTTAACTTTCATGACTCATAAGCCACCATCACACCATCCTGCATAAGGACTCCACCTAGTCCATCCCCTGATACATCTATGACCATTGAATATTACCCATTAGGGTCTAGAACTCTTAATACTAGTGCCGACATAAGCCTTCTTTTCAACTCATGGAAAGTTATCTCATACTTATCTGACCAAAAAAATCTATGGTTATTCCATTACAAGGAAGTAATTGGATTGCCTATCGTGGAAAAGTTTGGAATGAACTTACTATAGTAGCTTGCTAACCCCATGAAGCTCCTAACATCATGCACATTCTTTAGTATCGACCAGTCCATAATGGCTCTAATCTTCCCTAGATTTATAGAGATAGCATTTGTAGAGATAATGTGTCCCAAATACTAGACTCTTTCTTGAAAAATTGTACGTTTAGATAACTTGCCATATAACTTGTGCTTCTGCAACCTTTGTAGAACCAATTCCAAATGCTAAAGGTACTCTTCTTCATTCTTTAAATAAATAAGAATGTCATCCATAAAAACTAGCACGAAGTGGTCAAGGTAATATCTGAATACACTATTCATGAGATTTATGAATGTTATTGGAGCATTATTCAATCCAAAAGGTAACACATTAAACTCATAGTGCCCGTACCGAGTTTTGAACGTAGTTTTTAGATTGTCCTCATCCTGAATCCTCAACTGATGGTATCCCACTCAAAGAGCAATCTTAGAAAATATTGTTGTTCCTCTCATTTAATCAAAAATATCATGTATAGGAGGTAGAAAAAACCTATTTTTGATGATTTCCTTGTTCAACATTCTATAATTAATGCATAGTCGAAAGGTACCATCCTTCTTGATAAAGACAATTAGTGCACCCCATAGTGACACACTTGGCCTAATCAACCCCTTAGTCAACAATTCCTAAAGTTGAGCCTCTGTTCAACAAACTCAGAGGTTGTCATCTTGTATGGTGCCTTAGACTGCGGTTCCAAACTAGGTATGATGTCGATAGAAAAATTGAACTCATGTCTAGGAGGCAAACCCGATCAATCTTCTAGAAATGAATCATGAAAATCTTTGAGAAATGGGTAATCTTCAAGAGATGGTTCCTTAGGTTCCTCTATTTTATTTATCTTGATGATAAATGCTTGGCACCCTTTTTCCTAAGCCTTTTTAAGCTACATAATTAAAATTTTCCTAAGCTTCAACTCTCACTTCTCACCTTGACTTTGTGTTCAATTCTCAAAATCATCAAGACACTCAACCTTCTTCAGGTAACAGTCAACCTTGGCCTTATGTTTTCTAAGCCAATTGAATCCAAATATCACATCATATGATCCTAGAGATACTACATACAAATCCACAATTTTTATGAATTCAGGCAACCTAATCTTTGCTTCGACTAAACACCTATCAACCATGACTTTCGAGTCATTCCCATACTGCACTGACCATGCATTTTCCATCACACTATCTCTTCTAGAAAACTTACTAAGCATCCTATGGGATATAAAATATTTAGTGGTTCCTATATCTATTAAAATGAAAACTGGATGGTCAAACAAAGTACCTGATAGCTCAATAGGTAATCCTTAATATTTGGCTTGCCAGTTGTCAACTGCTTCATAAATCTGCTAATAAAAATTACCTTACTAAGAATTAGGGCCTTTACCCTTTGACTTTTCTTGTAGATAATCATGAGCATAATGATCCTCTCTATAAATGAAACATCCTCCTCATGGTCTTTTCCTGACATTTTGTTGGTTTCCCTTGAAATTGTCTTTGGATTCATTGCCCTATTTCTTGTTTCCCAAACCATTGTTGAACTTGGAATTCTAGTTTTTAAACTGTTTACTGGAGTCTCCACTCCATTATTTCCAATTCTTCATCTTAAATATTGACTTAGAATTTCTAAACCTTTTCTTGAACTTATCCTTGTCTTGCAAAAGAGACTTCAACTTTTGCTCCTATTTGACCACCTTCTTGAAGACCTGGTTCATGGTAAAAGGTCCATGAGTATCTACCTCTCCACCGATCTAGGGCTTCAAACCCATGATAAACTTTCTAATCTTGAATCGCTCATCTCCCTAATACTGAGGTACATGCTTTATTAGTTTAGTGAACTACTCCCAATACTCGTTCACCAACATATCACCTTGCTTCAGATTCTACAAATCTTTGAGCTTCTGATCAAAATAAAGTTATGGGAGGCACCGTGATCTAAATAAAACCACAAACTGATTCCAAGTGGTGGTGGTTGAATTCAAATTCATTTCTAACCTTTTGTTGGCCCACCACGTAACTGCCTCATCAACCAACTAGTATGCTCCCCATATTGCCTTGGTGACCTCAGAGTAGTTTTGAATTTTCAAATACTTGTCCATCTTTGTTTATCATGCCTCAGCTCCATCACCCAAAATAGTCCCATCAAAATTTAGTGGATTTACCTTCTTCATGTCTCTGGCCAACTCCATAGTAAACTAGCTCTGATACCACATGTCACATCCCCACTGGGATCTACCTAGAAATGCATGATTTAAAAAAAAATAAACACATATACCAAAATAGATTCCATCTCAAGAATCTAATAGAGATCATATAAAGTACACATGCATGATAATAACAACAATCACATTACATCATAAATCACGAATCTCTAACATCATGAGAGTATGTCAAAACACAAATATATAAAGTAATTATAATAACTCAGCCACAACTGACATAAATATACAGTCACCATTACCAATGTGAAATAACAAATAATTACAATTTTTCATGACAATTTTCAATAATAAGTACAATATAATACAATGTACAAATACGATATATAGCTTCCCCGGACCATAGTTCTCAAACTTCAAGTATCTATGACAATCTCAAGTGTCATCTTGATAGGTAGTACTGTTGTGGGGAAGGAGAGCATCATCCGAGTGATTTTTCATACCAACCATGGACCAATGATCCCCTACACTAATCCCATTAGGAAATGGCCCTCCCTTCACAGATGAGTAGATAGTGACGGTGTAGAAATCCAAAGAGACAAGCAAGTACTCGTATGTTATATGATTTCTAAACCAAACTAAACATGCAGTGTATCATAGAAAACTTGATCTATTGTAAGATATTGCACAACATACATGTAAATCATACTCATAAAATAATAATGCCTCACTAAACATACTTTGGCCAAAGTTTTAAGAATAGTAAAATAAAAGCGATCTATAGATCAATCAAATTCATATACACCACTTGATCGAAATGCCTTTCTCTAACATTGTAATTCTAGTAAGCCAGTGAAGTCCATCTCACTCCTTACTCCACATCAGAAATGCAGATTGGTCAAATGTAATTCAACCACAATATTTTCATAATTTACATCCTACTAGTAACACATCATGTAACATGCTAAACCTGGGAGTAACTATAACATACATTTATTCTGACAAACATATGCATGAATCTTACATTATTTTCTATCCCATATTAAAAATAATGACTACAGTTATACCACCTGGATAAATACATAATTAACTACAGTGTTCAAATAATACAATTTGTTTCCAGTTTAACTACACGTTATGATAACCTATATTATCACAGTACAGTGTTTTTAAGCACAACTACTAAACATCGAAATTAAGCTAATGAAGTAGTCACAGTTTCATGGAAGCTTAAGCTTTTATTCAAGCAACTAGGTATAAACAAACAATTCTCAATTCATATAAAACATAGAATACACATTGCTATATTCTCAAAGTCTTATTTACCCTCGTAAAGCTCCAATATGTATATTTTTTTAATATGGTTTATAACCCAAGTACACACCCTTGGGGTACTGATATATATTTTTAGGCACATTTACACCCATTTTTTAAAAAGCACTTGACTAATATTCATAAATATGTAGCTTGTTAAAACATCAAATTCGATGTGACGGGTTTCATATGATAAGTGTTCTCAATGCACCGCAAGGTCATCTCATAATACCAGAATTGTTATATTTACTAAAGGCACTACCTCATCCAAATAAGCAAGTTTAATATAAAACATATGTTATTTCCAAAGACACATGACTCTATATTTCAAATTAATTGTAATCCAACTTTAGGTGGTCAACCTAACTATGGTTTAATGTAAACCCATTATGATTTTATAACATATGATGATGTCATATATATCTTAACAAAAAACTCTCTAAAAGTATTAAGATTTACAATGTATATATATTTTTTCAATCTGAGCCCGTGTTTTATATATGAACTATGGCACTTTAGCAATTATCACATGCCACATATATGGTTAATGTGATAATATTAGGGTATACATACACATATAAATGAAACACCTATTTAACATAAGAAATTATTTTTCCAAACTTTGGCGATGTCATATATCTTATTGAAGTTCATGTTTTCTAAAATTATAACAATACTCACCCATTATTGGGATAAAGTCCATATTATTACATAATAATATTTGTACCATACAACCACATTATATCCCATGCTATATACTCATATGCGGACTTATGTTTTTTCTTGGTTATAATAAAGTTCGTACTTGGTATTAGGGCATAATAACATAAGATAAATCAGTATATCCCAAACCACTATTACATAATAAAGTTAATTGTTATTGGATGACTATTATTCTAAACCTAGCGATGCCATCTGAGCAACGACCCAAAACTTTAAGCACCAATTCATTTAGATTATTAAACCATCCCTACCTCATGTAAGGAAATTGCAGTGATCTGGAAAATTAAAATGCAGACAAAGGAACACACAATGTTTTTTTTACTAAGTTTGGATGGCTAATGCAATGAGACTCTCCTCAAAATGGTTTCCTGACTAAACAAAAAAATATTTAGCATACATCGATATAACGGTTTAGCATTGCTATAAAAGATTAACATATGTCTAAATGCAATGTTGTAATCCCCTACAACTAACAATATATAAAAATTTGATAGTAGAAAGACATAAGCAACATCATTCCCTTGGAAGTTGACATCGGATATTAAACAACGAACTTATACATAGATAATGACTTGTTTTGGGTGTACAAATATAATATATAAATAACAACTCAATGATAATAATTAGGTGTAGAAAAAAATCAAATAAAGTGACTTCAAATTAACTATATGACGACCCTTAATTAGTGTAACGATCTACTAAGTTGTGACACCTGGTTTAAAATTATGTTGGAAATTAATATACATTCATCGATGCCTAATTAAAGATCTTCAGATCAAATAAGAATCATGTCATTGATATAAAATGGTTAACAGTGATTCAACAGTATAATAGTATTAACTTATTGTAGATCTACTCATCCATATATAAGGTAAGACTTAAATAGTACCTAGTGATAAGGTATATAAGGTATTTAAATCTAGTGATATGTATATAACAATATCTACTCATAATAGTATAATAGTGACTAAATAAGTCACACATCATTTTCCTATCATATTCTACAATATGATATGATTAATATGTAACCTACTTCATTAAGATCGAGGTTATGACGTTAAAACTCCACATGTCCATAATATTACATGTATATATATTACATATAAGGCATACCACAGGTTTAAAGGATTTCATAAATGTTTTCATTTTCTTCAGGGAAGTACATGAATTAATTTTGATCCAAAAGTACTAAAAAGAAATATTCAATCTCTCCCACCATACACACAAATCATATAGGCTGAGAAAATAATTAACAGAATCAAAATATGACACCTACTTGGTAAGTTTGTTGTTGATTCTCTTTGCCCTTTTCCAATGTTGCTTCCCTTGCTTCTTCTATTGGTCTTCTTCCTAAGTTGTGCCCTTAACTTTTTTTTCTCTAGTGCACCAGATGATAACTTTCTCTAACTCATTCCTTATGTAAAATAGGCGCAAATCTTCTTTTCTAGTTTTTATTTATTTTATTTATTTTTTATTTTTTTGTTTTCATTATTTTAATATATTTAATTCTATTTAGATTTTATAATTTTAATTATTTATTTTTATTTTTATTTTTTTCCATTTATAACCTCTAAATTTCCTTTTATCTTATTTCTTTGACTTTTCTTTTTTTTTTCTTTTCCAGGGTAATTTCCATTTTTTAATATATTTTAATATGGAATGCTAAAATTCCATAATTTTATTAAATTAAATTAGCATCCAAATATACTATAGCAATTTAAATGGCAATTTCAAAATTTACAAATAACTTGTAATTTAAATTTGCTTTTGCCAAAAATGTTTCTACCAACATTAATGGCAAAACATGCTAAGCATGCAAAGTAATTCATTGTGATATTTTACTTACTTTGGCAAACCACAAAAAATGATTCTCTAAACAAGAAATAAACACACCACAAGTAATTATTTTTAATACATTTTTATCATGTACTGACTACTGTGGTGTGTGTAGGTTTTGCCAGCTCTTTGTAGACCTCCAACATCTCCATCTACGTCACTCTCTCCGATCATGCTCCCCCTCTGACATACTTTGAGGGATAAGTTCTCTTGCATCCATCTCACAATATGCAGGTAATTACATCATATCACATGATAAACATATAACAATAATACCACTGAAACAATACATTAATATGCTCAAAATGTAAATGCCTATATTAACCAACTCACAGTAAGCAATCATGTATCTAAACAATATTCTACTATCCCATAATAACATAAATCTCAAGCTTAGTTAGAAATATAACTAATATCATATATGCTCGCTATAAATATCCATGACTAGATTATTAGTTTGCGTGGTGAGGAATCGTGATGCAACATTGGAATTGGTAATTGAGTTAAAATATTAATTATTCCCATGAAGAATGTAACAATAGTTGTATCATCTAAGGGCTTACCATTATTGGATGTGGATGCACTAGTCTTAACATGTTTATTGATTTCTTCTTGTGTAAATGTAAGAATGCATTAATTAGTTCCTTGTTTGTATTTAGATGATGGATTAAGGTTTATTTATCTTCCACTTCGAAATTATCTTTCTTAACATTTTCCATATTTGCTCAATGCAAACAAAGATGCCAAAAGTTATGAAAAAATTTAGATATGCAAATTATTGAAATAAAAAACCCTAGCATGTTGAAAAACCTATAACAAGCTAAGAGTTGCATGAGAAGACATAGAGGTTGGGTTCACCAAATGTTTAACCCTTTTTGGATTGGATGTATACGGGTGAAAGGGGTATAATAGCCTAATCAAATAGATGAATAAAACTATTATGAAGTGGATTGAATTAATTCAGATAACATAATATACTAAATCTAAAAAACTACCACATATAGAAAGTATGATGCCAATTGATATTTTGACAGCTACAACATAAAGAAGAGATAATACTTAGTAAGTTTTTAGATATGTAGGTAGATATGAGATGTGTAGGTATGAAAATAGGCAAACTAATATTCATAATCGCATCATCGTATTTTTAAATATTATTTTTGGAGGCCTAGACACTTCCATTGACCTGTGGACACTTACATTGATGCTTTTATCCATGGCTCGATGTTTTTGTCTTGTACATAATATTCACTATATTGAGAAGTCACTGACTAGACCTGTTAGAATTTTTTGTCACCTTTCTGTTGATGTGTATGAATTGTGTGCACAGGATTTATATAACTATGTATAGCTCAAACCCTGGCTCTTCACCTTAGGTCATGTCACCTTGCCAAAAATGGGTTAGTGGGCTCAAGCAGTCAAGCTGAACTCAAAGACCCCTTTGTCAATGAGTATTACCCACATAACCAAGACTCTAAGGAGGGCTTCATATATATGTAGTTCTCCCTTAGGTGTGGGCTTGTGTGTGCATAATGGTGAAATATGTCATATGCAAGGGCATGTAATGATCTAGTTTATAACTTGACAAATACTGCTCATGGATTGTTTTT
This sequence comes from Torreya grandis, assembly GCA_037957365.1. NCBI lineage: Eukaryota > Viridiplantae > Streptophyta > Pinopsida > Cupressales > Taxaceae > Torreya > Torreya grandis. Next base: position 892,772 of record JARHVA010004094.1, on the reverse strand, counting down.
TGAGTGCTTCTAACCTGTTATTTGATTGCTCTTATGATTGATATAGAAATAGGGAAGAATAGGGTAGTACAACTCAATTGTGCAATTAATTGAATGAGCTTAATAAGTGTTTGCTTAGTATTTGCTAGATGAATACTAAGTATGTTTTGATTTGTATTTGTAACACATCTTTTGAAAATATATCATGGAAAAGTTAGATAAGATAAATACGACAACCCATATGTTTTGAAAGATTTACAATTTAGATGACTTTTAAGGTACATACACTAGTTAAGGAAATTGGACATTAGCATCGACACCAATGTTCCTTTGTAAAATGTAAGTGTCCAATAGGGTAGGAAACTACTGAAGGTCTATAACTGATAATGAAAGATATGAATGATGATTTGAGCTTTCTGTAGTGTACAAGTGATCCAAGTCATCAGAATGATAGGGTAAATTCATAAGATAAGCCATTAGGCATAGTGAGATGGCGAATGTGAGCCTTTTAGGTCTAAAATTGAAGGCTAGAGCCCTGATTGGTATTGTCAAGTGTATAAAATTGAGATACTATATGTAATCATATTTTAGTATCTACACATTTTTTACGTTGTAATTATGTTTACTCGGTCCGATGGCTGTTTTCTCAATACTATTTTTTGGTGTCGTTGCTCAAATAGAGCTTGTATTTTTATTTTATTTATTTATTGGTGGTTTTACCTTTTGTCATTTGGACTTATAGAGTTTTGTAAACGCTCTTACAATATTAAAAATTATTGTAGCATGTCCCAAATGGACAATTGGGTGTTAAATGATGTTATACTATGTATTGAAAAGGGTTGTTAATTAATCAAATGTGAGATACTCATTGACAAAATAAATAATACACTTTGTACAATAGCTATACTAGAGTTTGTTTTGCTTTAAGAAATATGCTTTCAATCAACACCTATATGAATTGACTACTTTTTTGTGACCAACTTGTATTTAAAAATAATGATATGTCCATCTTCTATTTGTAGATAGTGCTCCAAGTAGTAATACTTTTTTGTTGACAATAGGCTACCGACTTGTACTTGAAAATAATAATATGCCCATCTTCTATTTGCAGATAGTGCTCCAAGTAGTAATAATTTTTTGTTGACAATAGTTTTGAATACATTACACCATACATCTTCAAACTCATGATAGGGTTGTAGAGATGGTCTGTAGATAATAATAGCATAATAGGGCCAGTTGACATTTTTTATTGCTTACTCATGTTATCAAAGTGTTACAATCTTTTGCTTCCTTAATAGGCCTTCAACATATATTCACTATTTAAATGTCTTTTGTATTATAGTTGTAATGATTAAGTGGATATATCTATACTAGACCTACCCACGTATAGTGACATAACGATCTACTAATAGGAACCCTCATTGTGTCCCAAATAAGTGTGGGCCCATCTAATTCCATATATATATATATATATATATATATATATATATATATATATATATATATATATATATATATATATAATCACTATTTAAAATAAAAATTATAACACAAACATTAAAAAATAAATAATTACTTTTTTCGGTGACTTATCAATAATATCTTGACGTGGTGTCAAAAAACAAGTATTTTGGCCTCGACCTTCACATCAAGCTTAGATGGGATACATGCAAGATGAAAAGAATACAAGGTGGTTGGATAACTTTCTATGTGCTTTAAAACCAATGTAGGAATGTTGAGTTATGGGATTGGAAGACCACCAAGGTCTTATTTGGGTTATTTGTCACACCAATGGTATTTTATAGTTGCGAGGTGTACGCTACTGGAACGAGTTTTAAATGGAGGCAAATAGAAAAGATTCAAAAGTGTCTAATCACAAACAATTTCAGAGTCAAGGACTCAGCTCTGTATAAACTTATTCTAATCAAAACAACTTCCTCTTAGAGGCAACTGTTATGACCAGGGTTATTTGAAAAAATAGAAAGCATGAATATTGACAGATGGCCAAGGGCAACGATAGAAGAAGAGTTGTGCAGGAAGAATAACACTTGATGAAGTAGAACTAAAAGTGGATGAATAAATGGGATATTAACCTAATCGAATGCCCAAATTGCAACAAAGACAAAGAATTATGTGAATGAAAAGCTCAAAACAATAATGTGGAATAAGAGGACAAGCAAGAGAAGACAACACTATATTTCAATGTTCAACTCGACTTATGAACATAATGAAAAAGTAAATATAGACATTGAAATCAATTGGAGGGAAAATATCCTCATTGCTCAATTAAGAACTAGCTTTTATAGACTTTGGTGTTAGACAGGCACATGGACAACTCCTAAGGAGTAGTGGGACACGAGGGTTTGTATTTTTTACATTGCATGAACGATCTAAATGGAATAACACTTCATTCCTAAATGTCCTCAGTGCATGAACATAAGAATTAAATATATGAAAATTTAAGAGTTAACTCCATGGTAAATATATTTGAGGAAAAAAGATTAAAAATATTAAAGACAATACTATATAATTCATCAAAAGACGGAATAATGTTATAAAAAATACCTTAAATCACGAAAATCTTTGAATAAAAACAATCGATATATTTGATTGGTCCATATCTCGTGAACATAATCAAAACCATTTCATTTCATTTCATTTCATTTCTTATAAATGTCTCTTCCCTCCACTCACAAAGTTCAAACGGGCTTCTGTTAATGCCGTCCTGTCTTGCATTGATTGAAAATGCATCATCAAAGAATATACAAAGAAATGGACGAAGTGGGTCGAAGATTAGATTCATGGGAGTCTGCCTCCATGCATTTCAATCAGCGATGTAAATCCACAGCTCGAGACATTGCTCATTATCAAGGTTTTTTAACTTTTTTCCCATTCCACATTTGTTTCCCTTCGCATTTCATTTTTTAAGCCGGAACAAATTGCAGCAATGGTGCATCTCCTAGGGTTTCTACAATTTTTTTAGGTCAGCTACTCCCTTTTTGGCAGATAGATATGTTTGGGAAGAGTTGTCTGTCATATCGTTGTTTTCGACCTCGATTCTCCCAGTTAATAAAAATATATTTGATGGGATTTTTCTCTCTTTCTGTTTTTTTTTTCCGTTTTAACAGGAAAAATAGAAGAACTTGAAGCTCGTTTTCGCAAACTGGACGAAACTTATCTTCACACTAAGGCAGGTACGTTAAATACATAACCTACCTAGGGTTCTTTTACATCAGTATTTCTTTATGACAATTGACTTAAATCCAGAGTATGGTGTTCTTTTATCCTAGTACCTCTCTATTATAAGTTGATCTACATTCAAGTCTTATTGACCTACTTTGTCCATACATGCATATTAATGTGATTTATTTCTTTATTTCTCTCCTTCAACGGTACGGTGGTTTGGGTGTTAGAATTTTACTAGCCTGACTAGATGCTAAGAAATCTAGGGCGTACTATTCAAACCCCACTGTGTCCCAACCTGAATGGAACAATGGGATACAATGTGAAATGTTATATAGCCCATGCAGGTGCAATTCCTGTAGAATGCTAGTCCTTGACATGTGTTGGAATGTTGAGGATGATACTGGGTGCTAGTCCTGGGCAGATTTGGCAGAATGGTTACCCCTTAGATCTTCAAATGCATAATAGAATATTATGTAATGATCTCATGGAGTGGATGCTATTGGAGTTTTCACAGCAGGTGCTGCTGAGAGATTTTTCAAGCAATTTTGCATTATAAAGGTCCTATGCACCTACCTGTATGGTGTTGCCTAGAAAAATCAGAAAGCTTTTACAAAATTAAACTTATAGAACAATTTCTTAAAAAATAAAACTGGATTTGAACTGCCAATTGCCAAAAAATATGTTAAGCTGTTGCAATAAACATCTAGCTGCTGCTTCTCTACTCCAACTTAAACTTTGCAACCAATAAATTAGCTGCTCCATTATGCCTGCGGCACAGCGAGACAGCATTCATGAGCCCTCCTTAACAATGCAAATCAGAGAAGCATCCCCCTCCATTAGACCTGTCCTTAGTTGGGGTGCGAAGTTTGTGTAGATTTTAGTAGAACAGTTTTCCCTCAGACCTTAGCATCCAAGCAAATAGGAAGAGCATATATTTGTGCACACTCTGGTTGGGGGGGGGGGGGGTGCTTGCTTTTCCAAAGGAATCAGAGCTTCCAGAGTAGCATTGTTTTCTTAATTGATGATTAGGGGTTTATCCACGGGTCTGCCTCGTTTGAACCATTAAAAACAGAGCCAGCAGTGCCATTATTCCTAGGGTAACATCATCTCAGTGAAAAATTCCTAAAAGACAACACATTTAGAACTGATAATCAAAATGCATAAGTTGCATTAGTTTGAGCTGATGTTAGTATCCAGTGAGTATTGTTTCAATGAAAGCTTCCTAACAGACACATTTAGAAATGGCAACGGGAATAATCTAATTTGCAAGTTGCATGAGTTTGAACGAGTATGTTATTCCTGAGGGAAATGCTTTCAAGTTAGTTCTGTTTCTTACAGCCTGTTCTAGAAATTGAGCATAACACAGTGCCTGCTTAGGGTACCATGGGTGATTTCAGTTGCACCCTATCTACTTGAGATGCTTGGTTTCTTGTTTTCTTTTGCCTTCGGATGTCATCAATATCCTTGTGCTTTCTATTTAGAGTTCAACTTGAGGGTCTTAAAACTTGATTATTCCTGAGCCATCGTGAAGTATGTCTACCTTGTCTGCAGTAATGCTGAAGCTGGGTGTCACGAAAGTTTATGTACCTGAGAAGCTACATATTACAGATATGTCTTCCATATGTTCACCGCCTTTCCATGACATCTCCTTTAAGTGCATAAATTGATTTGTTGGGAGTATGTTCTCTGTCTCTTAACCCATTCCCAAATCATCTATCACTATGGTACTGCCATACCCTAGATTTCTCTTAAGATTCTGACAATATGTATATCAAATGACCTTTGAAGTGCATCTTTTATTTAGTACAACGTGGCTGGATTTCATAAAAGGTTATTTGATTTGGATGGTAGCTTGGCATGGCTCTCCATCTAACTTTACTGTTGGTCCTGAAATCAAGGTGCCTAGATTTCACGGAAGGTTAATTGATTTGGATGCCATCCTGAGTTGACTATTCATTCAAATTGACCATCGGTCCAACCTTGAAATTAACCTTATTTACTCACAAGTATTTCTTTCAGGTTCTTGCCTTGGGAACATTGCTAGAAAAGTTAATCTAGGAATGCCTTCCCATTTAAAATAATGATGCTGTAAATAAGGATAAAGACACTGCCAGTGTTTTTTGGACCCCAGGGTCAGTTAGTCATAATGTTCACACTACGGAGTTTAAGGCAGGGCCTATGTGGTTTCACATGGACCCCTAGCATGGCATATCGACCAAAACTTCATTTTCTATTATTCCATTGCAGGTCTTTAAAAGTTTGTGTTGGTACCTTTTATTTTAAATGTTGCATTTATTGTTATATAAAAATTGAACCGGGACAATGGAAATGTATTTTGTATAAATGAGGAAAGCATAAAAAAGATTTTTGATCCCCAAGTTGTTTGTTTTGCAGTGAAAGAGAACAAACGCGAACAATGGCTGGCTAATGCAGAGTCGCTTTCATCCACCAAGTCCAGAACTGAAGAACTTAAGAAGATGAAACAAGTACTCAGTGACAGGAGGCACGAGCGTGAAATGATAATTTCTGAACAGTTGACTGGTATGTGCTTTCGAGTTTACCTTATAAATCCAAAAAGTAGGAATGCCTATTATATCTGTCTATTATTTTAATCTTTGGGTAAAGTTCTTGAGTCACATACCAACATGTCATGTTGTCTTCCTAATGGTAGTTAAAAGAGAGAGAAAGAAAGAAAGAAATAGTATTAATGTTTACAAATGACCAAACTAGGTCAATGGGATTTGAAAGAATAGTCATTTATAATAGCAACTAGCAAGGTATTAGGTTAAAAAACCCATGGATTGTAAAATTAACTAAGCACTAAAACATTTAGAGTCCCCTAAAAGTAACTAAGCAAGAATTTTGAAAGGCAAAAGCAACACATTATGTTGAAAAGAACTACTGTTGATACAATTATGGGGAACCAAGCCACTCCACCTGAGAGAGTGAAAAATGGAAGTTGGAAATTGTGAAAGAATTCTAATAGGGAGTATGTGGCCAGTTTTGTTGAATATGAAAGGGAATCATATAATTATTAGTGATGGAGAACCATGCAATAAAGAAAAAGAGGAGTTTGTGTTTTTGACTGCATGTAATGAAATCTAAGAACACATTTTTTTGAGCAAGCATGCAGATGTTAAGTTGAGAGGATTGGTTCTAGACATTGTCATACATCGGTGATAGTAGGATGCATGAGTAAATGGACAGAGATATGTTTCAGTGATGGTACCAGTTGGAGAGGAAAGCAAAATGTAAGATGTTCTCGGGATAACTCAGACATTACTGTCAGATGGAGAATTGGCTAGTCAATGGATTCTAGTAAAATTTCAGGAGGAAATCATCATCAAGGATTAAGAACAGGGACCACATTGCTATAGGATATAGAGCAGTTGGATTGTATGAAATTGATATAGTACTAGTAGGACAGAGTTTGAAAAATAGAAGTTAGAAATTTATATAGTATCAGCAGGAAAGAGTTGGTTAGGAGCAATTCAGGTTGGTAAGCTCATGTAGAAGATAGCAGTAAGAGGCACAGCTGGAACAACAAAACATTGCACACTGAATCTCTATTGAGGGATATTTTAGACGAAGGTATTGGTTGAGATGTGATAAGTAGTGAAGACAACAATGAGTCATGACTAAGAATTTTAGAATAATCCTATGTTCTGTGGGGATGCTTCCCTAACTCTTGGTACCTTGCCCCCGTGCCTTTGTCCCTGTACCAATGCTATTTCCGTATTCAAATATTGTGTTTAGGATTTTGGGGGCACTTCTAGGCATCCCATTTTCACACTCCAGTTTTTACCCCGTCCCCTGCTAAAAGGGAACTTGGTGGAACATAGGAACAATCATAATGTTGTTTATATAGTGCACATGGGTATGGATATATGGGTTATTAATGTGAATGTACAAAACTTGTAGTTTGCTCTTTAAATGAATGAGAAAAGTCAATGTGGTAATTGAAGTGCCTAATGTTACACATTTTGCCTAGAATACCAAGAGTCATTATATTCTATAAATCACATTGTATGTAGAATTTTCTATTTGACAGTTCGATAAAAAATCGCATGATCATATTCCATACATTTGTTTTCTTGTCACTTTGGTATTTAAGCTTATATATGCCTTTACTAGTTTTATGCATTGATCTTCCATTCTTCTTATCCTTATGTCTTTTCACCCAACTTGTCTGATTGCACCGTCTTTCTTACTTGTTTGCGAATGTGCTTTAGCCAATATTTTTCTTCTGCTTGTATCTTTATTTCTCCATTTTTCTCATTTCCTCATTGCTTTTGTCCCCTATCTTGGTTTCTTACCTTACACTTTTACAATTGTATCTTCTGCTATTGTGATGGGACCCACCAAGCATTTTGATGTTTCTCATAATCTTGGTGTCCCTATGTGCAATGCAGCACATACTTTGTGTTGCATTGCATCGGGAATCAATTACTAATCAAGTGCATCATTGGCACTCTAAGTTACCAAGGAAACAAAAATGGATCCGAAATGTGGAAACACTAATTTTCCAAGGACCCTTGGAAATTGAACAACACAAAAAAGTCTGTACAATAAGTTATAAAGAAAATAAATATATATAGAAAATGCATACTACTCATTTTTAGTTTTTAAAAGATAAAAAATACTTTAAAAAATGGTATTCACACAAATTCAAAACATTCAACATACTTAAAATTTCAGTTTATGTTGCTGCTGCTTTGAAGCTCTAAACTCATTCTTCTTGCTCCCTCCTTGCAACGGGATGCCAATAAAAATAAGAAATGCAAAATGTATGAGCTGTTGTGTTCTCTGATGTGTTTTTTCTTTTGTTTAAGATTTATATTTTTGACCTTTTGTTTTGTTTTTCTCATTTTAACTGCTGTTAGGGGATGTGTTGAGGTTCGGTGAGTTTAGTTTTAGGGTTTTTTAATTATTTATTTATATATATATATATATATATTTTCCAATTAAATGTTAAACAGCACCGGAAACATCCGTGCACATGCTGGAAGTGGCTTTCTGGCATGTGCCTGGATTTTGGCAGCATTGCCTGGCCGTTTCGGCCCCAAAATGTTTCCAAGAGGAAACACCTTGTGCAGGGGTGTTTCTTGCAACTTAGTAATGACACTTGATGATTCATAATCTGCATGGATATTCCATAGCAAAATTCACCAACACGGATCCTCTAACCTCCTAACATATGCATGATTGTTTCTTTACTGTTATGCATTACTTTGCTACTTAAAATTGAGATTTAAGGTGCTGCAAATAAAATTATTAAATACCGCGATAAAGGAGATTGGAAATACAGTGCAAGTAAGTAAAGCAAAACAACATACAAAACACAGTAGTTTAGCCTGGAGAAACCCAATGTGGAAAGAACTCAAGCAGAGTGAAAAGATTGCTCCTTTTTCCACTATATAATTCTCAAGTACAGGTATACTGCCATCATGTGGCGTTCATGGACATAGATACAATCCAACACTGCCTAAAGCCTGCACAATGCTTTGCCTTTCTCTAAACACTTCCCAGACAATTACAACAACACCTAACAATCAAAACCAGCTATGAGAACCAATTGGAAACTCTGTCTCACTGATGAATGGACTCCACACTTGAGTTGCACTACTGAACCCAAATGAATTCACCTCCATCTAATGCCTTTGCCTATCCTAGGTGCTTGTATTTATACACAAACTTAGTAACAGAGGTACATGAAATGCCCAAGAGAAGAACTGAACCACTAGGGAATCCCAAAATTGAGCCATATTTGCAACCATTACTCAAAGGACCAGTGCTGCGTGTTTCTCTCATGCCACGGGGTTTAGGCCGTGTGTTTTTCTGAAAAGCTGCGGAATTTTGTCTGTGAGAAAACAAAGAGCTACTCCTGAAGTGTCTGGATCACTTTGACCTTACCTTTAACTCTATAAAGTATAAACCCCTCATGTACCTTCTTGACTGATATTTTTACATGAATTGTCTTCAAGAAGTGTGTTAGAAGCATTTGTTACATAGATGAGAGTGGTGGAACTAGTTAGCTGACATAACTAATATATTTGATCTGAAATTTGGGTCGTGCCTCCCCAGTTAGAGGCTTTGGTCCCAAAAAATTTTAGAACTCTATAAATAAAGCAATTTCTTCTCCACTTCCTTACCCTCTCTTGGAGGTGTATTCGTTGGGTAATTTTTTCCAGCCTTGCGAACTCCCATGTTCACCTTTTTATTCCCCTTGCGTAGCTCCTTGATTTTGTCAATAAAGCTGATGAAGACTGAAATCAAAAAGAGGACAACCCAGTCATAACTTTTGCTCTTTGTTAGTAGACATGCCATGCAAAGTATTGCATATTCAATAGCAGGAATGGCAACTTGCCACTAGCACTCAACAACTTTTTTACCTTGAGCGGTACTTACCAAAGAGATGAGAGATCTCCCTTCTTAGGAGTTGACAATGTGGCTTTTCCCATCCTTGACCATCCTACATTGATTCACCCTTCTCATGAAGATAGCATCACACACATACATGTAGGGACTGCCAAAGACTATGCCACAAACATCAAGAAGTAAAACATCCACCACAACTTTGTGAATCAAATGTTCTTTAATTGCAATCTTCACCTTCCATTGCTTGGAAATCCCTATCTCTATTCCTTGTTTCACCCATCCTAGAGAATAAGGATTATGATGATTATATACTTCCAACCTAATTTTATCTACCAGCTCTTTGCTTTTCAGATTTGTTTGAGAGCAATAATAGAAAAGAGCATCTACCTTTGTCTTCTTAATCTGAATTTGATATGGAACAATTTACAAGGTTCAAATTTTTGTTGAGCACCATTGTTACCCAAACATACCTTCTTCTGAAGGTAGGTAAAACACAACCTTTCATCCACATTAGAGCTGCATCCATCCTCTTTGCTTGGAATAGGGGTCATAACCTTCTCCTTTTTTGATTATTCTTGAAAGGATGCTTCTCGGGATGCAACTTCCAACAAGTCTCATCTATATGACCATCAACATCATAGTGCCCACAATACTTTATACATTCCTTGTTAATAACAGAAGTAGCATTCAACCCACCTTTTTTTACAACCATTTGAAGCGGAAGACGAACCCTCATCTTTGTCCATCTCAAGATAATGGGCTTGGGAATAAGCCTCATCTATATCTTTGGGCTTGGCAAGTTGAACGGGCCTCCTCAAGTGACTATGCAATCCTCCAACATACTTCATCAAGGTGTCACAATCAAATGTATCTTACCCCATTTGGACCGCCAGCTTGCGAAATTTGCTGGTGTACTTCTACACTCTTTTTCCTTGTTACCTCAATATCGCCAAACAATAAACCTTTCCTTTTCATAGCAAATATGATAGAATTATCTTTTTATCAAAACTTTAGACTCTTTCCATTTTATTTATATTGAAAGAGTGTTTACAAAAGACAATATATGTCTATCATGAACATCCGATCAAACAAAAAGATAAAATTAACTCTCCAAGAGAGCACCATCCAACCAAAAACAACCTAAATTAAACCCAAGTTCAGTTAACCACAATATAGCAATATAAGCGTTACATCAATATAAAAAAGTAAAAGGTATCAAACATAGATCTAATGCATCACATTCCACAAAGAGAAACAATAACTTATTTGGCAACGCCTTGCTGATTGATGCCAACATTCATCTTAGGTCCTATACTCACATTATTGGGTCCCATATTCACATTGCCAGGTCCTATAACCCCTTTACCAAGTCCCCAACTAGTCACTGGAAGTTCATTTAGCCCAAGTCCTTCCCTTGCTTCAAGTCCCACTGCACACTCCTTAGCATTGTTCTCAACTAGCTGGTTTATCACATGCCTCATTTTGAAATTCTTTATTTGAGCAATCAGGTTTTCTTTTCTTTTGTGTCCACCATTTTTAATGATATCCTCTAGCCTAACCAAAATACTATTCAGATTGTCCTCAATAAATGTTTCCATCCATAGAGCAAGAACACCTCCATACCCAACTTTAGGAACAAGGTGCCCAACCATGGAGGACCACATAGAACAATTACTACCAACTGGTACCTTGTCTTTTCCATGTGCTGCTACCTCCTTCAAAATACCATTATTAGACCCAGCGAAGTTCTGTACCTATTCAAAGTGCTGTAAAGACATTTGAAGCATATTTAGGTCATCCCTACTATTTGTTGTCCCTTCTTCATTATGTTCAGATTCAGAGATTCCAACCAAGGCTGTGTCCGGGTAATCAGTGTGCTCAAATTAAGCGTTTTTCAATAGATCCCACTGAATCTCTGAAACCATTGCCTCTATTGCACATGGATGAAATACTTTCCAATTATGGGAGGGACTATGCTGTGGAAACATTCTTGAGTCAATAAGGAAGTTTGAAGTAATCTTCATTATTCCAGTCCTCAAAAGCTTGTCCATCTCCGTTTGAGGTACCCTTAGCTGGAAAAATATCCCCACATGGACAATGCATACTATGATTTCAGTTATGAAGTTAGTAAGTACCATGCCTTTATGTTGAAACGCCTCTAGATTCCTTTATTTCCAAATTAACCACATAATTTCAGTAGAGAAGACCAACCAAAACTTTTTAAAAAACATAGGAAGTTACTTTAAAGTATAAATATAACCACATGCAATGTTTATCCATGTAATTTCTTGTGAAAACAGCTTGGACCAAGGAGTAAGGCAATTATTTTAGACAATAACAACAAAAGGACCCTAGAAAAACAAATGCTCATTACTCTCAATATGACCACACAAAGTACATTAAGGCCTATTGACTTCGGACTTGGTTAAAAGAGACCTCACAACAAGCTTTTGCTGGAACAACATTCACCTAAAAGAAGACTTTTTGGGTTCTAAACACAAAAGGACCACTCATGTAAAGGATCACAAAAGGACCACTTCTTATTCAAGCTAAGGTAAATCTTTTGGGAGAACGAAAGTTTAACATAGAGTTGCTTAATAGCGATTTCTGCTAACAAAGGACTTTTTACCCATTTAACAATATCTCAGAACACCTCTTCATCTTCCATGATCAACCCAACAGAGGAGCTCTTAATTGCCTTACGGTGTAAGTTATGTGATGAGAGAATGGAAGACTATATCTTATTCTCAGCTCTGCCCGAGAGAGCCAACTGCTATAGGAGTCAATATCATTGGAAGTTTTAATCCGCTTAAAGAACCAAAAGAAGGTCGAACAATCTCTTGCCAAAGCAAGACGAATGTTATTGTGCTTCAAATTTCACCAGATAGACATGTATCCCTGACATTTAGAATCAAATCCTCTAAAGAGAGGTTGTGCTATCACTATGTATTTCACCATCTCCCATGCATTCCATATAGATTGGAAGATTGGGGACCCTGCAACTTTAACTGAGAAAGAACCCAAAAATAGATTAGACATATGCAATCCCTTCCACTAAGGTTTACCTTTTGGGGATCCCCTTTAAATATTACTTCTAACTAAAACCTTCCACGACTCATTACTACTTAGAGCCTAGTAATCCACATGATAGCAAGAGAGATCCTTTGAGTTTTCAGATTTTTATGCCAAGCAAATACTTTGTGTTTGCATCATACACCCTAAGCAATTATATGTCTTTTCCCGTTACCCTTCTTATTAGACCATAGATAGTCCCTTACCATCTTGTGCAATTTGTCAAACTAGTAATTACTTAACATCCAACAAGAAGAAAATTAGATACTAAATGAAGAGAGAACTTTTTGGCAAACCTGAATTCTGCCATGGAGGGACAATAGATGCCCATACCACTTAGAAACTTTTTTGTTAATCTTCTCAAAGAACCATTCCCACATCTCTTTGAAGGAGGGGGAGAGGGCAGAAGGGATCCCTAGGTATTTAACCAACATGGTAGGGTGCAAGACCATCCAAGGCTTCTAAGCCAACTATGGGGAGGGTCATCCCATCCTAGTACCATTTTATGTAGCGCTACTTTAGACCCAGAAGCAGAACAATAGATATCCAGTCTGAGAGCAACTTGTGGATATTATCCTCTTTAAGGACAGGGAAGAGCGTTGTATCATTGGCAAATAGCACATCAATAATCTCATCATTGTTGGGGAGAGTTATACCTTTAACTGGAGGCCCAGTTGAGGCGTCCCTAAGCGGGAAATGCAAAGCTTCAGCAGCTATTAAAAACAATGCAGTGGCAAGGGGGCATCTTTGCTTGTTAGATTTTTGAAGCTCAAGAGGCTTAGTTAGTTCCCCATTAATTTCAACCACAATAGAGGCATCACGGAAAAGAACATTACCATTCTGCTAAATCTATCATGGAATCCAAAAGCCTTCAGAACCATCTCAATAAATGACCACTCATTCCTCTCATATGCTTTTTTAGGGTCATACAAATATTTTGATTAGTAGCTTTTGCTCAGTACATACCCTCCCAACTGGTTATAAGGCTATCTAAGATATATATTCCTTCAACAAACCTTGTTTGTGTGATTAAAATAACTTTTGGTGGTAAGGAGGCAATTCTTCTAGCAATCACTTTAGCAGGAATTTTATAGGAAATATTTAATAGAGTGATAGGCTTCCAGTTCTTTACTTGAGAGTTTCACTTTCTTTAGGAATTAATTTTATGACTCTACGGTTAATACCTTTAACTAAGGAACTACCCTGTATAGCTTCCTTATAAACCTCCAAGCTCTCCATAGCAATCAAGTTCTTATTAGCCTTGTAGAATTCTGTTGGGAACCCATCAATGCTTGGTGCCTTGTCATCTTTGAGTGACTCAACAGAAAAGTTAATTTCGCAAGTGAGAGCTCACTGTCTAGGGAAGCAACTTCTTCTGCAGAAATTTTCTTAGGTTCTTGTTGTGTTGTATTTGATTGCTAGAACCGTAGTTTAAAAACACGTACTCAGTAGCCCAAAATTTTGACATGTACTTAGGACTTGGTAATCACTCAGAAATTACTCGATAATTTTATGGCTACTTTAAAAAAATATATAAATTCATAAAACAAACATTGACCTTCCTAAGGCTTAAGTCTTAACATGATAACACTAACCTTGGGATCTATATATACCACTGGCTATAGTAAAATAATGCTAAGGTCATATACCAAAATAGATTTATATAAAAAAAAATCTTGTTTATATAATTATTGCAACATTTTTTCCCCCTCACAAAAAATTCGTAACTTCATAAAATAAAAATAGAAAATTATATTGTGTAGATGCATATAGCATTCCAAAAGGAAAAAGGTCAAAGAAAATAAAAGTAAATGCACAAAGCATTACAAATAAATCATCAATAGACAACCCAAGGGCCATGAATGAATCGGTAAACCTGGCTAAACCCATCCCAAAAGTACAATGGAAACCATACATATATGTGACCACGTCCCAAATAACCAGTGTGCTTTCAAGGCCAACCAGGTTGCCTTGACACAGAGACTGAAAGGTTTCCACCCCCTACAAAAAATTAGGGATCAAGGTGGGCGTGAGGTGGTGGCTTCCACTTCACCTTGTTGGCTGTGTAATTGAATGTGGGGTTTAGCAACAAGAAACTTCCTTCAATCCAGACAACTGGTTTTTCCTACCAATGCAACCCCATCTACTATTCGTAGGGCCACCCAAACAACAACAATGGATGGCGAAATCCATGGTGAAGAGGGGAGCTAGTGTGCTCATCCCTCCCAAGAAGGAACCAATCCAGCTCCAAGACCACAACACCAATCTTCTGATATCTACAATGACCAGCCTGCCGCTTCTGCAAGAGAGGGACAATAAGCAACAACTTTGTATTCCTTGCCAAAAGGTGGGGGGATGCAAAAACACCAGTATCCCTAACTTTCAAAAGGAACTAGGCTCCATATAATATCTAAAGCACTTGAATCAAGGCCTGAAAGCAGCAGGAGCTTGTCAAGAAACGAAAAACTAACGCCATCCCCAAAGAGACAATGATCCTCCAGCATCTTGAGTGGCAGCATTGGCCCTTTGAAATTGCAGCTGCATGCTGCCAAGGGTAGATGAGGAGAGGCCGTAGAGATGGAAGGTGCTGGAGTGGATGGAGGAAGTAAGGCTCAAACCTTGCAATTGACTCTTGAAGAATCTCCAAACCAAGCACCCCTGTTACCCAGTCCCTGCGCCAAAGGGAGACATCTAAAGGAAGGGTTTTTTGCATTTCGATAGCCACATGCTTCCTAAGATCAACAGTTAGGAGTGAATGCAGCTCAAGCTCCCTTTCTGCCTCCCATGTACCAGTCTCCACCCTAATCACATCGAGCATTTCTTCCAAAGCTTCTTCCAAGATCCTCTCAAACTCCTTTGCAACCAGCTTTACTTCAAGTGTGTTATCCGACTCCTCTGTTTTCTAAACCCAAAAATTGTTCCTCATACCAAGCATCGCTGTCGCCCACTCTGATATGCTCCTCCATCTTCATTTGACAAGCCCTAATCCACCTTGCCATCACTCTCCACCTATTTTCATATACTGTAATTATTATGGTCCATTACTGCAGCCTTTTATAAATAAGCTATTGACTATAATATTAACTATTGACTATAATATTAACCCATTGGTCGTAGACTAAGGAACTGATTGTAGACTAAGGAAAAAGACCGCTACTTAAAACTATAGCTGATCTAGGCTATAAGATGATAGATATCAACCATAATATGGTTGAAATCCCGCAGCTTGGAAATATTACACCACCGCTAACAAACTTTACTTCCCTTTGGGTTGTACTACACCTTGGACAACCCTTCCGTGGCCAGACACAACCATACCCACATGGACCACAACTGAAGGCACAACCTTAATGGGTCTTATTGGAAAAATATCCCCTCTTGGGGCTTTGACAACAGTGCAGGTTGTCGGCCTTGGAACAACACCCAATCACCCTCAGGTAACTCTTGACACATTCGCAACCCTCATGGCGCTTAGATGCAACAAAGTCCTCTTGGCATAAATACCTCACAACAGAAATTTTTCCTAGCCATATATCCCTTGGCAAATTGGTATCTCTTCATGTGGGTGACAAAGAAAATCGTAGACAGAATGATAAAATCAAGGTAGAGCATAAAATCGCAGCCCTTAACATTATTATCGACAAGTAGCCGGGTCAATAGTTGTTACTCCCAGGGTTTGGCGAGTAATCATGGCTAGTTACTCGCCAAAGCCTGCGAGTAACTGCGCTTGACCTGTTTTGTGATAAATTGGATAGGTTTTTGTTTGGCAAAATCTGCAAGGTCACTGAAATGCCTAGCTATGTCATGAGAATCCTCATAATGGACTCCAACTTATCAAGCTTGCCCATGGAAAGAGAGATGTTAGCAACATCCTCCTCTAACTTGCGGAACTGTTCGTCGGATGTCTGAGATTCTTCTTCATTAGAATGGGCCATGCCTCTAACTTCCTTTATTCCACTTATTTTTGGGAATCTCTTGCTGCAAAGGAACCAAGTCACCTTCCCCACCAGTGCTTGTTGCTTGGGTAATGAGCATAAAACTGCACAAGGTTACACAAAACAAACCACACACAATGAAACATGACTCAGCTCTGATACCAATCTGATCCATAATTTGCATGGATATTCCATAGCAAAATTCACCACGATGGATCCTCTAACATCCTAACATGTATATGATTGTTTCTTTACTGTTATGCATTACTTTGCTACTTAAAATAGAGATTCAAGATGCTGCAAATGAAATTACAGAATACTGCAATAAAGAAGGTTGGAAATACAGTGCAAGTAAGTAAAACACAACAATGCATAAGACACAATAGTTTAGCCCGGAGAAATTTAATGTGGGAAAAGCTCCAGCAGAGTGAAGAGATTGCTCCTCCATTTTCCACTATATAATTCTCAAGTACAGGTATACTGCCATCAACTGGCCTTCATGGACATAGAGACAATCCAACACTGCCCAAAGCCTACATGGTGCTTTGCCTTTTTCTAAACAATACCCAGACAATTACAACACCACGTGACAATCAAAACCAGATAGGAGAACAATGAGACATGAAACATGACTCAGCTCTGATACCAATCTGATCCATAATTTGCATGGATATTCCATAGCAAAATTCACCACGATGGATCCTCTAACATCCTAACATGTATATGATTGTTTCTTTACTGTTATGCACTACTTTGCTACTTAAAATAGAGATTCAAGATGCTGCAAATGAAATTACAGAATACTGCAATAAAGAAGGTTGGAAATACAGTGCAAGTAAGTAAAACACAACAATGCATAAGACACAATAGTTTAGCCCGGAGAAATTTAATGTGGGAAAAGCTCCAGTAGAGTGAAGAGATTGCTCCTCCATTTTCCACTATATAATTCTCAAGTACAGGTATACTGCCATCAACTGGCCTTCATGGACATAGAGACAATCCAACACTGCCCAAAGCCTGCACGGTGCTTTGCCTTTTTCTAAACAATACCCAGACAATTACAACACCACGTGACAATCAAAACCAGATAGGAGAACAATGAGAAACTCTGCCTCATTGATGAATGGACTCCACACTTGAGTTGCACTACTGAACCCAAATGAATTCAGTTCTATCCAATTACTTTGCCTATCCCAGGGGCATGTACTTATACATGAATGCAGTAATAGGAGGTACAAGGAACACTCAAGAGAAGATCTGAACTGCCAGGAAATCCCGAAATTGAGCCATGTTTGCAACCGTTACTCAAAGGACCTGTGCCACACATTTCTCATATGCTGCATGTTGTAGGATGCATGCTTTTCTGAAAAACCACGATGCTGCTGTGGGTTTTTCTGAAAAGCCGTGGCATGATATCTGTGACAAGACATAAAGTTACTCCCAAATTTTCCGGATCACCTTGAGCTTACCTTTGACTCTGTAAACACCTCATGTACCTTCTTGACTGATAATTTTATGCGAATTGTCTGCAAGAAGTGTGTTCCATGCATTTGTTACATAGATGAGTATAGTGGAACTAGTTAGCTGACATAGCTAACATGTTAGATCTGAAATTCAGATCACTTGAATCTCTGAATCCTTGAGTGCTCTGAATTCTTTTGAAGTCATTTCTTTTGTTCCTGGGTTTTATGCGTTAACACGTTCTTGTGGCAGCAATATCACTTGAGATTTTGAATTACCGTTTTCTGACTCTTTCTTACCCAACTTTCTTGATGTCACGATGTTATATATGCATCTCTTTTGTGCTCCGCTTGTTCATTGGGATGCTCCTGGATTCTTGATTACAAAGAAGCCTCACACTTGATGGAGTTTACAGACCTGAATTTTTGGGGTTTTCAGATTCTCTGTTTCTTTTTCTATAATGCATTAGCACACCTCTAATTCTGTATTTGTGGGTTGAAGAAGTAGTTAATTCCTCTGAAAATGTAAATTTATTCTCAGAACTCTTCTAAAATATGAACTTTGAATTTTATATGTATGTAAATCCAAAAACAGACTAGTTTTATTTCAAACAGTCGTGAACAAAAACACATTAGCAGAAGCAGATGCCGTCAACCAACAACATGACAATAAAATGGCATCTCATTATTGAATTTCTTTTATTCCCTTATATAAATGTTACGAGTCCAACAGTCAACTTTCTCTGACTGCTGTAAACCCTGGTGCAGAAATCTTTGGTTTGAAAAGCATATAATCTGAACTGAACTAACAGAATTCTAGATAAAATCATTTTCCTGTTTGTTTTGAAGACTGGAACAAACAGTTTTTTAATGCTCAAATTGTTCAAAGATGGAAAAAGAAACCTTATTACTATTGAAGTATCTGTTCATGCAGTACATAGAAGAGAAGAAAACTATGAGTGACATTACAGGCCAATAAAATCTATAAGTACGGTATGGTCGCTGCACTTGGGCATGAAACAATCCTGATAGACACGTGCATAAAAACCTTTCCACCCAAAAATAGGCTTTTAAAGATGTTAGGGATTGAGATTTGACAAAGTTGAGCCTCCAAATGTAATTGAGACTGAATGTAAAGAACGTTAATTTTTGGAAAGCCCTTGGAGCTGATGATCACTATTGCTTGGTGCATCATGTTCGTTCTGTGCATGAGAAAAGTAGAGGGTTTCCAGTCCATGGAGGGCATTTAATGGCACCATCAACATCATGACGTTTGAATTTAAAAGAAATTGATTATTATTATGACTTTTAAGTTTGGTCTTTATCATTATACCAGCTTCTAATAACATTCTGATTTCATTCATCTTTCTTGATTGAAAAAGCTTTGGCAACGCTAGAGGAAAGTAATAAACCTGATTTGAGATTCAAGAGAGGGCAACAAGAGGCTGTGGCATGGTACAATAGAGCACTTGGCTTTCGTGTTGAATGTGGACATGGTGAGAGACTTAAACCTGATTTCATAAAGGATCTTTAGTTATTGGTAATACTCCTAATTAAGGAGTTTCATAAGAGGGACATTTTGATTGCTGAGTAGTGTTTTGTCTGTCTGCTGTAGGCATCAAATTCATTTTTGTGAATGTTGACAGAGTATGTCCAGCTCGTGAGTTTTCATTTAGCATCCGTCATTGCAGAAGGAATGACTGCTATACCTGTACGTTCATACTAATTGCATTCTATAATTTTTATGGTGTGATCTCCTCTTTGCAAAAAAAGAATACAATTTGAGTGACGTTGTAGATGATTTTCTGCTCGCTATTTCCGTCACATGTTTTTGACATGTTTTTCTTTACTTAATATCTTTTGATACAATGTAACTGGCTGTACTGGCAGTATTAGATTGTGACCCCAGCTTTGAAGGTACCAGAGAATTACTTGATGAGCTGAATGAGACTAATGATCTGTTCAAGTTTGTCAGGGCTATGCGGAAGAAATTTCAACAACTTTCATTGAAGGGTATGTTGCCTTAGCTGTCACTTCAGAGTGTTTTATTTTGAGTACGTTTTATGTTAAACGAAAATGCTTGTTTTCCCAGGCAAGAGTCTAAGCTGCTGACTTCAGACATATCAAAACTTGTACCTATTTTATTTTTAATGTTTGGTCAATAAAATATGACATTGAAAATCTTTTGTTTCTTCCGTTAGGTTTTTTTTTTTTGGTTCAATATAAATTATTGTTAATTTTTGTTCAATAATGTTATTTCTTATTCGTTAGGTTTGTTTTTGTTTATTCATTATAAATTTTTAATATTTATTATTAATTTAATTATTATTATTTTTTAATATTTAAATATTTTTTTTTATAATAATAAAATTATTATTAATTTGTTACGTTTAATTTAAGATTTTTAATTTTTTAACTTTTTTATTAATTAATTTATTACATTTAGTTTAAGAATTTTAACTTTTTTATTAATTTATTTATTATTTAATATTTAAATATTTTTTAAATTTTAATATTTTATTATTTATTTATTTCATAATGTTTAAATTTAAATTTTAAATGTTTGAAATTTATTATTTCTCTTATTTTTAAATATTTTAAAAATTAAAATTTTCAATTTTTAATATTTATATATAATTTATAATTATTTTAATATTATTTAAAAATTAAATTAAATTAATGTTTTAAATTTTTAATATAAATTTTAAAATGTTATTTTAAAAGAAATTTATTGTATGTTAATAATTATTAAATTTTAATATGTTATGATAATATGATTAGATTTTTATTTTAATAACTTATTTTATTTTTTGTTTATGTTTTTAAATTTATTAATATTTTCTTTTAATTTTTAAAAGAAATTTTAAATCAGACTTATTAATTTTTTTTCCGCAGAATGTGAGGGGGAGGGAAAGATGCTTTGTATCGATTGTGGAAGTTTTATGATCGGGTTCGTACAGGGAATGGGGGAACATCAACCATCATGTGCAAGCTTTGTGGGAAGGCCTTCCATGGCACTTACACAAGAGTGAAGGCTCATTTTTTTCGAACAACAGGGGAAGGGGTTGACACTTGTACAAATGGGGAGGACGGTTGGAAGCGATGAGAGAACAAGAAAGCGCTGAAGGCAAATTGACTCCTTTAAGCTCCCACGCTTCAACCCCAGATCGAGCTCATAGTCACCTTGTAATGCCAATTGGGAGAATAGAATTTGAGATAGATGTATCTTCTGGATATGTGACAGAAGATGTGGGGTTTTCTTGCAAGAGATCACATATTGACAATTTGAATCCCATAGGAAGCATGTTCGATGTACATGGCCGAGATGTAGTGGATGGAGCGATAGCATGCTTCTTCTATGCGAATGGCATTCCATTCAATGTTGCTCGATCACCTTATTATGAGGAGATGGTTCGTGCTATCAACAATGGGCCGGCGGGGTATAAACCACTTGGTTATGAGAAGCTTCGAACATCTCTTATTGACAAAGAGAAAGTAAGGGTAGAGCAACTAACTGCATCAGTGAAAAAAGTGTGGTCTACAGAGGGATGGAACATTGTGATGGATCGTTGCATTGATACAAGAAATATGTCTCTTCTAAACATTATGGTAACTAGCTCCAAAGGGCCTTATTTTTTGAAGGCTATCGACTGTTCTGGGTAAGAGAAAAATGCATAATTCCTTGAGACATAGTTATGTGATGCAATTGATGAGGTAGGGGCATCACATGTCCAAGTTATTATAGACGCTGCCCTAGTTTGTAAAGTAGTTGGCTTATTGGTGCAAAAAAAATACAAACATATATTTTGGACACCATGTTGCGTGCAGGCATTGAATAATGCGCTCAAAGACATTTGCAGGTTTTAGTGGGTTTTTGAGCTTATTGAGAAGGGCAGAAAAATTCAAATCTTCATATGCAATCATCACCACACACAGGCCATTTATAGAAAAGATTTGCCAAGTTGAAACTTTTCAACCCTGTAGATACACGATTTGCTTCATTCTTCATACTGCTTGAGCGTCTTTATGATGTCAAAGGGGCCTTGTGTTCCACTGTGATTAATGATGTATGGGCAAGTTGGAAACAATCTACATCAGAGATTGCAGTTGAGGTGAGGAAAATGGTCTTTGATAACCAATTTTGGGCAGATGTGAAATTTGTTGTTGACTTTATTCAACCCATTTGTGAGGTCATCCGTTTTGCTGATTCAGACAAGCCATGTTTGGGGGAGGTTTATGAAGAATTGATTCTATGTGTGAAAGGATAAAAAATATCACAAACGTGAAGGATCCTTCTTTATATCCTTTGATTGAGAAACAAATACATGGAAGATGGAACAAGCTTAACACACCTTTACATTGTGCTGCTTACGCTTTGAATCCAAAGTGGTATGATACAGAGGTCACCAAGAAGAGGGCTCCATATGAAGATAGAGAAGTAAGAAAATTTTGAGTTGCAGTAAAAAAAGTTTATGGTCGAGGAGATGAGGCTTTTTGTATTAGGACTCAGTGGAACATGTTTTCACGTGGTCATGGCCCGTTTTCTACAGTGGAAGCTATTTATGATATGCGAGCAAAGAAAGACTCAATAGAGTGGTGGTGGAACCATGGCAGTGAAACCCCCGAATTGCAATCATTTGCAATACGATTACTCTCACAAGTAGCTAGTTCATCATCTTGTGAGAGGAATTGGAGTACTTACGGTTTCATTCATTCATTGAAGAGGAACCGACTAGGGTCGAAGAAGGCAGAGAACTTGGTGTACATTCATAACACACTTCATCTTCTTTCACGTGTAGACCCAAGGTTCAAGGAAGGTCCTTCAACAAAATGAGACCACATTCCACCTGATGGAGCAACAGAGATATTCTTAGAGGATGATGTGCTTGAGGCAGATGGCCTCAATGATTTGCCCCCTATTATATTGCTTGCAGATGAGCCAGAGCTTGAGAGCGATGTCTATCTAGATAGCATCTTGCCGGAGGACTTAGAGGATATAATTGATGTGATAGTTCATCATGTTGTATCGGATCATATATGATTCAAGTTTATGTTTTTTTAATTTTTTGCATGCCTATTGTTGACATTTCATTGTATATGATGACCCTTATGCTTAATATGATGAGATATTATTTCGCTTATTGCTAGTATTGGCATTGCAATAGTATAATTTTTTTTAAATTTTTCATAGTAGATATTATATATATAATTTATAAATAATAAATATATGTTGTCGTCTCCTCATACCCCCGTCTCCTATTTTAAAAAAAAAGGTGTACCCGTACCTGTACCCGTCTCCAGGCAACTATGGGTTTTTCATTATACGTATTAGTTGTACTAGTTCCTGTTTACATTGATGTTTGAAGACTTGTACTAGTTCCTGTTTACATTGATGTTTGAAGACCTGACCCTAGTTCTGCTGGAGCTACCTGCAAAGATACATCCTGTGAACCACTTTTTAAATATGAAACTTTTTGTTTAACTTCTTACTTTACGATTTGTGTGTTTTGAGGCTCCTCACGTCAAAGATTAGTTGTCTCTTTGTTATTGAATTTGTGCTCTCTGCATACCTATGATGATGATATCATGTATGTGCTCAACTCTTGAGTAACGGACTGACTCATTGTGCTAGTAAGAGATTGGATGCTTAGTCTCAGTGGCATCATTCCCTACACACGTTCCCTTGCTTTGTAATGTTAACTTAAAGGATGGGGCTAGAATTCTTCTTGGTTGAATATCCTGATGCTTAATAAATAATAAAATATTCTAACCTTTTGCTGCACTCTGTAAGTCATGACACTTCCTTGCTAGGAAAATAAAAGATTATTATGTTAACAAATTTTCATATTTTAATCCAGAGTTTGACAATTTTACAATGACAAAATTGTCTGTGCATTTGCAGACTTTGTGTAAAACTAACAGTGGGCATTGCATCCTGGTTAAAGCTTACATATTTCTCAAGTTCAGCAGTAGCAAAGATTTGCCAGGACCCACTACTATACCAATATCAGTAGTCATGACTTCCTGCTTGATTTGATCATCTTTCCTGGCTTGGGTAACTATGACGATGAGTATGATGGACTGTGGACTTGACATGAAAGCTAGATTGGGGTTTTAACACAAGCACAAATGGGTGTCGGATATCTGATAGTGCATGCTCTTCATTTGATCCTCTATTCTTTCAAGCTGCTTCTTGATGTTGACATTGTGAGTTCTTAATTCTTGGACCATGGTGGCAGGGAAGTCTTCCACAATCAATACAACAGAGGGATTTTGGGTTTGAAGATAGTGCTCTGGACTTGAGGAGAGAATTAGTTGTTAGTTAGTGCTTCTAATCCTGCCATACCTTGGATTTCTTGGAGTGATGTTTCCTTTAGAACCCTGCCATACCCGAGGAGAGAATTCAGACCGTGCATTTCTTGGAACATTCTCTTCTTTAGAAGACATGTTTCTTCATTTGCCAAACTGTGGTTTATGCCTAACAGCTGCTCAATGTAGGTTGGCTTGAAGCTACGTAGTTGAATTCTGAAAAATCATTTCACATAAATGGATTCACTTCAGGGACACCACTTCTAGTGAATGAGCTAGGGAGCTCCATAATGAATGGTTCATAATGCACAACACTTACTAAAGGTTTTGCAAATGGGGTTTTAACACAAGCACAAATGGGTGTCAGATATCTGATAGGCATGCTCTTCATTTGATCCTCTATTCTTTCAAGGCGCTTCTTGATGTTGACATTGTGAGTTCTTAATTCCTGGACCACAGTGGCAGGGAAGTCTTCCACAATTAATACAGCAGAGGGATTTCGGGTTTGAAGATAGTACTCTGGACTTGAGGAGAGAATTCTTTGTTAGTTAGTGCTTCTAATCCTGCCATACCTTGGATTTCCTGGAGTGGTGTTTCTTTTAGAACCCTGCCATACCCGAGGAGAGAATTCAGACCGTGAACAGTCTCTTCTTTAGAAGACATGTTTCTTCCTTTGCCAAACTGTGGTTTATGCCTAACAGCTGCTCAATGTAGATTGGCTTGAAGCTACATAGTTGAATCCGGAAAAATCATTTCACATAAATGGATTCACTTCAGGGACACCACTTGTTTTGAATGAGCTAGGGAGCTCCATAATGAATGGTTCATAATGCACAACACTTACTAAAGGTTTTGCAAATGAGGTAGCAAGCAGTGGGCTTGATTGTGGGGGAAATTCAATGGTTAAGTGCTCTTGAGGTGGATTAGTACTGGGATGGGTGATCTTGGGCAGTCCTGGTGCTTCGCCCTTGAACGCATCACCTCCATGCTATGAGTGCCAAGTTAACTATTCATGCTCGTGAGAGATGGGTTCTTGTGAACCATTTCTCATGAAATTTGGGTCAATGTAGATTGGCACAAAACTATGCAATTGAATCCTAAAAAATCACATCACATAATTTGATCCACTGTCGAAACACCGTTTATAATGAATGAGCTAGGGAGCTGCATAATGAAATAGTTCATAAGGCACAACGCTATTTGAAAATTTTGCAAATGGATTAGCAATTTACGCATGTGCAACACTTGCAGAAGGTTTTGCAAATGGGGTGGCAAGCTAAGTGGGCTGATTGTGGGGGAACTCAATGGTTAAGCATGCTTGAGGTGCAGTAGTATTGGGATGGGTGACCTCCTGGGAAATCCTGGTGCTTCATCTTGGTGAGCATCACCTAGATGCAATTAGTGGCAATTGGACCATTCATGCTCGTGAGAGACGGGTTCTTGTGAACCATGACTCATGAAATTTGTGTCAATGTAGATTACCTTGAAACTATGCAATTGAGTCATGAAAAATCATCACATAATTGGATTCACT
Source organism: Torreya grandis (assembly GCA_037957365.1). Taxonomy (NCBI): domain Eukaryota; kingdom Viridiplantae; phylum Streptophyta; class Pinopsida; order Cupressales; family Taxaceae; genus Torreya; species Torreya grandis. The sequence continues at coordinate 866,919 of JARHVA010004094.1, read as the reverse complement.
TTAGAAACACCACTTGTAATGAATGAGCTAGGGTGCTTCATAATGAATGGTTCATAAGGCACAACACTTGCTGAAGGTTTTGCAAATAGGGTAGTAATTCGAGTGGGCTTGATTGTGGGGGAAACTCCATGGTTAAGTGCACTTAAAGCAGAGTAGTACCAGGATGGGTGACCTCCTAGGAAGTCTCGGTGCGTCAACCTTGTGAGCATCACCTGGATTCAATGAGCGCGCTAAGTGGATCAATTATGCTTGTGAGAGATGGGTTCTTGTGAACCACTACTCATGAAATATGGGTCATAGTGGATTGGCATGAAACAATGCAATTGAATCCTGAAAAAGCCAGTTTCAGTGCACTCCACCACCTACTGACCGCTTCTGGTCTCCAATTAAAGTTCTTGCCTAGGGTGCTACTTGACCGGTTGTCATTGTTAATGCGAGCTTCTGATATGGTATAGATGTTGAAGCAAGGGTGATGATCATTCAGCTCAGGAAAACTCAACAGGCATGGGGATTCGGAAAAGGTTGACAATGTGGAGTTGGAGGGATGAAGTTGTGAGTTCTCTAGAAGCCTTTCAAGTCATGCTTTTCAACAAATGTTGGAAATGGCATCTGAGAAGCAACGGGCAGTAATTTATCTTAACCATGTGGCAGTTGGATGCTGTTTGTGCAGTTTCTAGTATTACAATGTTTTTCCATGTTGACATAAGTTTTGCTGTGCGATTTTTGATTGGTAGGCAAATTAATATAGCCTATCTGCACCTACCTGCATTTATGTATATTACCAAACATTATGTGATTGGCATTGTTAGTTTGAGTACATGATGTCTTGTATTTCGGTGGATTGATTACCCCTATCATTAGAGTGTATCTCATATGCAGGTCTTCTATATTAAGAATTCCCAAAGTTATTTTTGTGATCTGAGTTGGCTTCTTAATTTTTGCCCTTCCTTTCCCTACAGGGCATCATATAACAGCAGCATGCTGTAACGATTTGTAGTGAGTTGGTTGTCATGACAAACGTAACTGTATCCAGATTCATGCCATGATTGGCTAGTGCATCAGAGCATGATTTCTACTTTCTACGTATAAGGGTCAGTTTAATGCAGGGAATTTTGTTAATGAGCCCCTCTCCTATTGTCAGGAATGTCTGCAATCGCAAGGATACTTGAGAATTGGTATGACCTTTGAGGAGTTTTCTTATAACTTACGAGTCCTTCCAATAACTGAATGTATGATGTAGGGATTCCTCATGATTTAATGTCCATATTTATCAGCCATATGCTCTGCCTTGTTGTTGGTAGCCTTCTCAGTAGGAAATGCAGATATGAATATAATGTGGCCATCATGGTTTGATTCACACTCCCTCATTGTCCATTCTGGATTCTTTTTGGATGCTTTGTCAATGTTGATTTGGACATAGCCATGTGGAAGAGGTTGCCAGCTCAATTTTTGCTTGCTGTCAATTTGGAAGAATCTGATCCTAACAGGATCTGTGACACACTTTAGGAGGGGACCTTCCCTGACGCCCACTAATGTTCCCATTTGTTGTGACAACCATTTTTTTCCTATTGGTCTGAATCAACACGTTAATTGCATATTACATCTATCTAGTATTTCCTTTGCATATTTCTTATCGGAGGCTCCAAACTATACTCCAAACTATAGAAAGTCCTAAATTACAGCCCGTGTCTTGTATGATTAGTAGTGACTATTTACTGTAAATTTTGGCTTTTACAGCCTTTATCGGATTTATATATGCCATTATTTCCTTTACTATTTATCTGGGTTTCAAGATTTTTTTTTGGAGTGCTTGGTAGTGTCCAGAAGCTACTAGAGGGATACATCTGCTTGTTCTTTCTTGAAGGCTTGTTTTATACCATGAATCTTTTCTTTTTTGTCTGCCTTCCTTTTCAATTGAGTTTTTTGCTCCCAGATTATCGATTCATTGTTGGGACTTATCCAGTTATTTCTTGCTTCTATTTCTAACTTTGGGTTGTCTTCTTAAGCTTCTTCATGTTTGTCTTTGATCTGGCTATCCTGTATGTTGTTCTAGGTGTCATACATTAGATGAGTGTTTGTGGTTACTTCATTGTGTAGGCTGTGTGTTTTACAAGGCACAACAGCTTGAATCTCCAATCTTGCTGTACATATTGATCTAGAGTGGCCCTTTCAGAGCGTTGGTTTTGTTTCAGTACTCCATTCAACTGGTATAATACTTTAACCTCTTCTATATCCTCCTCAAACTCGTGAGTTTTGTGAGTGCAATGTTCGCTTATTTATTCTTGTGAAGGTATTGAAAGCTTTCTTACCTTGACTCTCAACTTGATTTCGATTGAGTGCAGGTTGAACATGGGTCTTTTCTGGGAGGGGGATAAGTGTTGTTGTATTCTTTTGAGAATCAGTCTTATCCTTGATTCTGTGAGCCAATTGCTTGAGAAACTTTAGTTCTGCAGTGGGACAGTTTCTCTGTAAATCATGGTACTCATGGCAGTTTCTGCACTTGAAAGGGATGCTGTCATTGTCTCATGGATGTTCCCTTATGTGTCCTGCCATCCTAAGTTTGATTTTATATGGAAGCATTCAGACATGTTCAGGCATTGCTCATTAGCAACAGTACAGTCCACGGTGAGATCAGATGCACATATAAAATCATCCAGATGGTTCACTATTGTTTCGAGGGCCATAAAGCTTCAAAATATGTTAGATAAAGCAGGAAAATTCTGACCGAAACAGGGGCTACTAAAGGTAGTTTTTATTTTGGATTAAATCTTATTGTCCAGTTCTTAAACAGCCATGCATCATTCATGAACCAGGGGTCTCCTTGAAAAACCATCTGTTTTTCTTCCTTGTCACGAGGAAACTCGGGCTCAAGGATGGACGCTAGCCCCATACTAACATTTTGTGGCGACTATATTCAGACACAATATAGACATACACATAATCATATTCTCTCATATCTGTATTGCATGTCTCAGACTGTTCTTCTCTTCTGGCAAACATTATTGCGAAATATCTCCTTGTGCCAATCAACATTTCCATTCTTTGACTTCAGTCCAATTTTCCATCTTTTTGTATTTGAGCTTTTGGGTAATGGGTATAGCCTTATAGGGATGCAAATTTGCACGTTAGAGCCCCTTTTTGAATGACCAGACATGTCTTTTGTCTGCTTCTTTTATCAGGGGTCAATAGTGGGCACTTTCCTCTACTTTGTGGTGGCATACTGTCTGAGTGTTTATGTTTCTTCCTTCCACTACTGTTGATTCCCCTTCTTCCGTACTGGGTAAAGTTGTCTGCTACAAGAACCTTGTTGTACTTCATAGGGTAGGGGGCCCCAAAGTTTCTCTGTGTCATGAATCACAATAAGTGTCTTGAAACTAGAGAAATCTTAACCATCGTCCAAGACATGACACCTTATATTTTCTGCTATGTTCCACCATGTTTTGGGGTAAAGGATAATAGGAGATGAGAGAATGAGGTTTGGCGGTGGGACAGATATGCCAAATTTGAAGGGGTAACACAGATGTTTAGGCAATAGGGGAGCCCCTAAAAATATAGGAAAAAATTAACAAATATGTCACCTCTCCATCACTTTTAATCTGTTGGGAGACACTGTCCAGGGCATGGGATGTTAAGGTGTCCATCAAGTGTCCTGGGTACACCCTTGGCGTCCCCACATTGGAGTCAGTCCCTGATCACCAGGGGGGGAGGAGAGGAGGTATCTGAGCTTACCCACATCTTGGAACCTCTGGGTGTGATTCCCATGTGATAACCCTAAAACATCACCAGGGGTTCATCCTATAGGGGGATGCCAACACCTCTTCCCCTAGTTCACCTTCTCTTCATTCAATTTTTATTTTGTTACACAAGTTAACAGGTTCAATTAGATGTGTTGAGAGATGTTACAGTTTAGGTGATATGCAAGACAATAATGTCTTAAGAAAGATGAAAGGTTTTAAGATATGTGAAGCAAGTAATATGAATGTAGGATATAATTAGAAACTAGTCGGGTTTTACTAGGATGCGGCAAATGATTATGAAATTGCTTTTCACAAGAATGAGAGAATACTTAGATGATGAACAAATGGTTAATATGTCCTAAATTGATTTATCATAACCAAGGTATGAGGATGCATATGATACACAAACAAATCCCTTAAAACTTGGGTGCCTAGGGTATACAATTTGCTCCCATGTTTTTGTGTGTGAATGTGTTGAGTATTGTTTTAAGGTCAAGACTCAAGTGCATGCACCCCTTCGTGTCATGCCCAAAAATTGACATGAGTGAATGTTAAAGCACAAAAACAGACCATGTTTTTTGGAGAATGTTAAAGCACACTCTACTCACGTACACTACCAACAGTTGGCCAACTACGTGGCACTAGACACATAATGCGATGTAACACACACACACACTTAAACAATGCGGATTCCAATGTGCATGTGGCCGCATGGTAGCTTAAGCAACCATGTCAGCCCCACTTGTTCAAATTTCTACAGTGTTTCAACAAGCCTAACACTCTATGTTGACCTAACAACCCCCATGACCCCAAGGCCCAAAACGGGTGCTTGATTAAGGCGAGGTGGGTGTTGTCAACCTGGAGTTGCACCCTGAATTGAAGACGTGCTGAAATGGCTAATCCTCTCTCCAGTTGAAACAATGGGATCTTTTCACGAGGGTGGGTGCCTCAATGGTGAGAAGAACCTCCAGAGAAGGTTGGTTCCTGTAAGATGTATCAATGAGGATCTCTACTCTATGTTGTGGACTACCATGGAAAAGGGAGAAAGAAACTTGAAGGGGAAATCCTACTTAATGACGGTGATACACCAAAATGTTGATCCACCCTACTTGGAACCTTGAACACTGAACAAACAAGGGAAAAGGAAGACCTTTGATTTCAATTGATCACTATGCATAAGTATTTCATGAGAAGGTTCGATCCAATGACAAAAACGTGAGGGAAAACGATGGAGAGAGGTTTGATACAAGAGACTATGCACCCACCTAACATCCACTTACAACTTCAGCGAAAGACATAAAACACTGAACATGATCTGCATAACATGATAAGCTAGCAACTAGGTACAAATCAGAATTTGGGAAGGGAGAGAAATCTACCATGTATGCAAATTGTTGATTGAATGTACATTATGCTAGCACTTGAAATCTGAAAGTACAGTCCTATAGATTCAAGAGGTTACACAACTCACCAATTGCAGAGTCTGGTCTTACCAAGAGAGGGATGGATGATAGGGATAGGCTAAAAAGCCTGCTTAAATAATATAATTTACAAGAAAATAGTAGAAAATAGAAGAGAACTAAAACTGGAAATAACTACAGTTGTAGCAAGTCAAAAATGGATTTGTATTTTCATGTGAGGCGTTGGAAATGGACCATGTCTACTTTGGAAGCTCTTTCACGTGCATGAAACTTTTGGCTGTTTGAAACGTTCAACACTTTGCCCGTTCATCCTACAAGACAACTCTATTTTCAGAATTGAAGCATGCTTATTTTCTTAAACGTGTTCACTTTGTTGGAGTCACTCACATTAGTCTGTGCATGATCTTTGTTCATTCTGCCTTTGTCTTTATTCTGCATTTGTTTTATTCACTGTTCATGCTTATGTCCATGTTCAGTTCTGCTTCAGTCTTTGCTTATGCCTCTATTTTTGCGCTTGTCTTCCCTCTTGTTCAGTTTTGGTTCAGTCTTGTTTGTGCTGACGTCTTTGTTCATGCTATTAATCATGCTCAGTTCACTTCGTGTTTTTTATGGCTTTTCCCGTGTTCTGCTTTAATTCAGAATTCGAGCTTTATTTTAGTCGGGCCTTTGTGTTTATATTTTTTTGTGCTTCTATTTATTTTCGCCGAGTCTTGTCTTGTTTGGTTATTGTCGGGTTTTTGGCTCTCGGGCTTTTGGTTTTCGTCCTTTGAACAAATTGTCCGAAGGACTCTCTATCTCTTCTCTTTCCTGGGGCTTGGCATTTTCTTTTCTCTTTTTTGGCCTTTGCTTACGCTTTAGCCTTCGGGCTTTTGTTCCTTGCTTGTGGCCTTGTCTTTTCTATCGGGCTTTTTGTCCCTCCCGAATTCCTTATGCCTTTGTTTTATTTCTATCAGGCTTTTCCCCGAGTATATCATCCGTCGAGTCTTTTTCTGAATTCCTTTGGACAAAAGTCCGAAGGAATTCGTCTCCTTTGGATTCGGGCTTTATTTTAGTCGGGCCTCTATGTTTATATTTTTATGTGCTTCTATTTATTTCCGTCGGGTCTTGTCTTGTTTGGTTATTGTCGGGTTTTTGGCTCTCAGGCATTTGGTTTTCGTCCTTCGAACAAATTGTCCGAAGGACTCTCTATCTCCTCTTTCGTGGGGCTTGGCATTTTCTTCTCTTTTTTGGCCTTTGCTTATGCTTTAGCCTTCGGGCTTTTGTTCCTTGCTTGTGGCCTTGTCTTTTCTATCGGGCTTTTTGTCCCTCCCGAATTCCTTGTGCCTTTGTTTTATTTCTATCGGGCTTTTACTCGGGTATATCCTCCGTTGAGTCTTTTTCTGAATTCCTTCGGACAAAACTCTGAAGGAATTCGTCTCCTTTGGCTATCTTTCCCTTGGGAATTTTTGAAATGTCCTTGACACTATGAAGGTGCCCTCCACAAGGGCTTCTGTTTGCCAAAAATGCCCTTCGAAAGAATGGAAAAGGTCCTCTCGCCGCTTGAGTGGCCTTCGTAAGGGTATATCTGCATTCAAAAGTGCCCGTTGGGCTTTTCCAGATGGTCCTGCCACCGATCAAGGTGCCCTCCACAAGGGCAGGTGCCCTTTGGAGAAACTATAAACGACCCCTCTGAAGTCTTGCAAAGGTCCTATTTGTGCTTGAAGTGTCCCTCGCAAGGGCACATACCCTTCGGGGTTTCTGAAAATGACCTTTCGGAAAAAATGAAAGGTCCACTTTGTTCTTGAAGTGCCCCCACAAGAAATCACCTGCCTTTCGCAATGTCCAAGATCTTTTCGGGCTTTACAAGTACCATTACTTATAAAAACTTTATAAGACAAGTCGATGCACAAACCTGCTTCCCTTTGTAGACCAACTCGGGCCCTTGGATTGCTTTTACTTATAAAAGTAAATAAGACACCCCCATAAACCCGATATGCACTGTAGACCCATTCGGGTTCTTCGAGTGCTTCAACTTATAAAAGCTAATAAGTAATACAACATCACAAACCCGATTAACACTGAAACTGCGATAGACCCTTTCAGGTTCTCTAGGTGCTCCTGCGTATTACTTATAAAGCTTATAAGTAATGTTGTCTTGCAAACCCAAATTGCTCTGTAAGTGCTAGAAATGATCATTACCTGATGAGAAAATCCCTGTACTTGCACAAAAGTGACTTATCCTCGATTTCTCAAGTGTCAAGACCTGGTTTTCAAGGCAAATGGTCATGGTGAGCGAAGTTTCGAATGGTAATGGTGACGATTTGCCTCGTGGGGCAAAATTGTCAACAGTGGGTTCGAGCAACCATTGGTTCGAATGATTTTATCTAACTCTTCATAGTGCTCAAAATCATCTTCGGGCGATTTCGGCCAATCATGACGCTGAGTTCACACTTAAGTTGTAATTAAAATGTATTTTTAACTCAAGTCAAAGTCATGAAAAGTGCTCAATAAACAAATTCATAGATAGTCTTTGTAGACATTCAATTCCTAGCACTATTTGTGTTGAAATTATCAATCTTATTCGAATTGCACTCAAATGCCCAGTTTAGGTCAAAATCATTAAAAACATGCTAAATGGTTCGAACTTGTATACAAGTGTCGATTTAGGTTAATGTATCTTTAAATGAGGAAATGCATTTTATGTGATTTTTAACTTTGATCAATTCATTTCGAATCAAAATGACGATTTCACTTTTTTGTGCTCTAGATCACTCTTTTTTTTTAATTCGTTAGTACACATCACGTACCTTTGTTATTTTGTGTTGGCAACATCTTAAATGAGAATACGGTTCCAACGTATCTAACATCGCTTTTCAATTCTTCTCGAGTTAAATTAGGATCCAGTAATATGACTTTTTTGACCATTTTGATTAATTGAAGGTCAATTTTCAAAGAATTGCATAAATATTGATTAATCTTGTTTAAGGCTAATTAATTCAAATCAAGAGCTTAAGTGGATTTTTCATGAAGATTATTGATTATTTCAATATTGGAAATTGATTCCCAATATCTGCATCACTTAGTGACATCATCTATGGGGTGGCATCCATAAGCCATAAATGCATAAAATCTCTGAATTATGGGCACTCATACCTAATTAATGCCCCTTCCTCCCAAATCATTATGAGGCTATTTATGGATTTAATTCCAAATATTAGATTAATTCATAGCCACACATCTCAATCTTGAGATAGACAGTCATGGTTGATCTTAGACCATTTTCAAAATCTATAAATAGAAGGGCATAGAATACCATTTCTTAAGCTAAAAAATTGTAGAGTTATAATGCATAATTGTCTCCACATCTTTTTGTGTTGATCATTCTGTTTTATTTGCAAGCTTCATTTGATAGGTTAGATTAGAGTTTTCTTCTATTGAGCCTAGGTTATGCATAGTGTTCATGAAGCAATGGAGGATCAAAGAAGCCATTGTTGACAAAGACGAGCATTAAATCAAGGGGAGAACATGCTTGGAGTTGCTCTTGGGTGGTGGAATCGATTTGGGAAGGTAATAAGTATTGCTTTCTTTCAATTTGTTCTTCATTATCATTATCAAACCCCGTTGGAATAGGTTGGCTTTGTTTGTTGAGTTCTTTATGCATTTTCTTGGATTTATTGAATAATGCTTGACTAACAACCTTTGTAATCCGTCCTACATCGGTGGGACTCATGGAGTCCATTTCAGCAAAGGAAGATGTTATGTCAATTTTAAATTTCCATTTGTCATAAAAAAGTCCTTTAACAACATTTTTATGCTTGTTTTCTTGTGTTTTTGTGCTCTCACAGGTTACACAGTGATTGCTGACAGTTAGGGCTAATTGCCCATGGTTGGGTTGCAGGGGAAATATGTTTAAAAATTTTCATTTTGAGCATTTTCTCAAGTTTGTTTTTAACAAATTGGGTTTTATAAGTCTGGTTTGAACATAGCTTTGATCAAAAAGCCTAACTTTTGGGGATTTTATCCTAACATCATTTTTGAAGCATAACGTTGTTGCCTAAGGGTTCACAGGTAATTGTTGACGGTTGTTTTTGATTTGCAATGATTGGAAATCGATCGGTGACGGTTTGTAGGAATCGGTGGCGGTCAACAATGATCGTCGGCGGTCACTGTGTTTTCTAAAAAACATAACCTCGAGAGCACTTAAACCAAAGTTGCTTGTCTCATTTGCAAAAGTGCTTCAAAGCTAAACAAGACTCACAATTTTTATGCCGGACTTGTCGGCGGTCATTGTGTTTCCTAAAAACATAACCTCGAGAGCACTTAAACCAAAGTTGCTTGTCTCATTTGCAAAAGTGCTTCAAAGCTAAACAAGACTCACAATTTTTATGCCGGACCAGTGAGGAAAGTGAACATTTGAGCTTAATTAAGTCTTTTTAACCTCCTTTTGGTGCTTAGAAAGAATTAGGAATCTTTTCATTTGGTGCTTTAAAGGAAAAATTGCTTGTTTATGTTGAATGTTTTGTAGTTGTTCTTTAAAAGTTTTTGCAACTTAAGGCCAAAGGGCCAAATAACATCACCAAACACTTCAATTCAATGCTTTAAAGCCAAACTTCAAAGTTTTGTTTTAAATAAGCCATTTATCATTGCGTGTTTTATTAAGATTGTTTGAGCAAAAGAAAATTTGTGCGTGTATGCTCTCCCCTCGTCCCCTATAGGAAACTTGTGGGATCAAAAATGCTATTTTCATTGCAAATTGTGCCTTAGTTCAAATGTGTAAAAAGGATGTTGTCAAGGCTCTCCCCAAGACCTGCATGGCTTGGGTGATCTAGAAACAACCATAAAGCCTTTTTACTTAGTTTTTTATTTCAAGCATTTTGGCTTGTGAGGGGGACTTCATTACCTCCCACGGGTTCTCTAGGGAAGCTTTGATCTGGGGCTTCATCTTCCGACATCGTTGTCAACCCCTCTCCACGGGGGGATACAAATTAAGATCACCCCACTGATATGGTGATTTGAGCGGTTAAACCATCTCCGTTAGTAGGAGGCTAAGCTTGAGACGTATAATCATTTTGGACATCGCACTACATTGAGCAAGCGATGGATGTATTGATTGTGAAAAGGTCTAGACCTTTTTATAACAAGCCATTTGATGCGGACTCAATTGATGTGATGCTTCTCTTGTGTGCTAACGTGAAAGTTGGTTCACATGGGATCCATTTAGATGGTCGAAATTTGTAGAGTTTTAGACAAACCCCACTTGCCACGGAAATATTGTTGATGCGAGGTGTGCCCCAAGGTCCATGTCGTTGTATTGTCACTTGAGAGAATGGGAGGTGTAAAAACCCTACTATATAAAGCACTTTTATTTTGGATGAACACTTAATTTCCTCTCAAGTGCACGTATAAAGACGAACTTCAACAATATCATGCAACCTTGTCAGTTTAGGGCGTACGACGATTACTTAGTTGTATTTGTCTTTTTGGTCTTAGATTACGTGGTCTTGATTTGAGTCAAAACTTGCTTGTTAACAAAGGTCATAATCAAACACATTGTCCACAAAATCTTGAACAAGGAGGTGTTACACTGTCCAAGTGAAAACCAATCTTTTCCTTGTTCAAATTTGTCATCTTAAACATTGTGTCATATCATCTATTTTGGTGCAATTATGCTACCTATTTGAGTCTAGATGATTTACCAAATTTTCTTAAGTTCTTCATTGATAGTTTAAATTCGAAATTGCACTTTTCTAAGTTCATAAGGTTGATATGTTAAATTGGGTTTGCTATTTGCACTTAACTTGAGGGAACTTGGGTTCAATTTCCAATTTGGATTGAAGGCCATTTATAGACTCATTATCACATTATCATCATTGGTGGACTCACGTTGTCTTGCGTATCACTCACTTTTTGAGTCCTATAACACATTTTATACTACTATTCCTATTACCATATGGTGACGTTGTGCTGCTTGGTTGGTTCTAGTTTTATACTTAGAGAATTCTTGCATGTTTTCACATCTTGAGTTTCTTGGTTCACATTGTTTCCTTCCTAAACCGAAGGAATTCTTGTATGTTTTCACATCTTGAGTTTCTTGGTTCACATTGTCTCCTTCCTAATCCGAAGGGATTTCTTTTAGTTTTCTAGTAGCAACTTGTCGATGTTGAATTAGCTTTTACGGTATTGATGCATCTCAAAAGTCTACGTTTTAGTGTACTAGTGACACTTTAGGCTTTTCGAGTTATCATACCCTCTTCCAATTCATATGATTTCAACTTAACCTAAAGGTTGAGTAAATTCGTAAACACATTCCTCTGATTGTGTGTGGTTCCAAGCCACCCTCCTTTTATAGTGTCTTTGGGGTCTTAGTCATTTTGTTTGGAAGACAGATCAAAATACATACCTTGTTTAAGCGTTTGCACAACATTGATCCAAATCTAGTCAAACGTATAGAGCAGCCCTTTTTAGACATGACTCAAAGATTCCCTCGTAGTGGGGTCCCTTATGGCCCTAGCTATGAGGATGAGCATTTTTATGATGGTCAAGACAATTCCGTTGTCTTTGAAGACATTCCTACAACTGCAGGATCCGAGGAAGAGTATATTGAATATCAAGAGAACTAAGACGAAACACTCTTTAGGTTGATAGAATTTGGTGCTAGACTTCCCTCGGATTTTCCTATGGAACAATTACACACCTTAGTTAGGGAAGGTGAGCAACAACGAGAGCAAGTTTTCGAAAACATTGCAAACACAAACATACCTTCTTCCTCTAACAAGGGTAAGGAAATACTTATAGAGTCAACCAACCAATCAAGATCTTGTCAACAAGATTAAGAAAATAAGTCAATGGTATGTCGATCAGCTTATCTCGGGCTTAATTGACTCTCTAGTTTCTACTTCAATCCACAACGATGCTTCCAAGGAACAAGGAAATATGATTGAACCTATGCAACAAACATTGATTGAGAACTCAACAATTGATTGAGTCTCAAATGAACAGAACAAGACACAAGAGGTTGTGCAAAATGTTTCACTAGACACGAAACACACATTTTTTTATCATCAAGAACCTCTTGTCACTTTGCAAACGCAGAGACCCAAGCATTCGGTTCAAATTGAAGAGATCCCTCAAGACAATTTGGCTAGTTTGTCTAAACCAACACGTACAATGGTAAATAGACAAAGAACTCCCCAAAACCAGCAGATAATGGTTGATTCAAGGCAATTGATTCTTAGGAATTGACTGCTTACCTACTCAACTCAAGGAGTGAACCAAAACTATGTCGAGGATCGTAGGGTGTACATCCCTACCAAATCCGCGCAACCAGTAGGGGCCAATTCCACCCCAACAACAACAACAGGGGCACATACCACCCCAACAACAACAACAGGGGCACATACTACCCCAACAACATTATGTTCCACCCACAAATGCACTAAACATGCAAGAGTGGAACTCTATGAAAGAGATTGTGACACGGTTGGAGACTAATAATAGAGTTAAGAAATACAAGTTCGACGAGATATGCCCAAATCCGTTTGATCTATCTATTATCCAAGTCCCCTTTCCATCTCATTTTGAGGGACCAAAGTTTGATAAATACAAAGGAAAGGGGGTCCCACGTGAACACATTTTGGAATTTTTCGTATTATGTCAAGAGGTTGCTTATAGTAGTGTGTACTTGCTTCGATTGTTTTTGCGAAGTTTAGTGGGGCAAGCTTTAGATTGACTACCTAAGTTACCCAAAGGATCAATTACGGATTGGAATGACTTGTCGAAAAAGTTCGTTAGCTATTTCTCGTACAACATTGAGTATGAAGTGATCGTTGTTGACTTGTGCAAAGCCATATAATGTGATGGAGCAAGTTTCGTCGCATATATACAAAGATGGAGAGCATTAATGGGTCACCTTCAACATAATTTGCTAGACAAATAGTTGGTGGATATATTTGCACAAAACTTACATCTTGAGGTCGTGCACAATCAACGGTTAGCTTGTGCTAACTCATTTGAGGAGATCATAGACAAAGGGGTACAGATTGAGAATGCTCTTATTGCAAAGGGTCTTGTCAAGATTTTTGAGCAGGGTCAAACTTCAAATCTGACTCGAAATTATAATTATAATGGCTCCTTGTCGACTCCTTATCAACTCAAAATTGTAGCAATGCAATTAGACGTCCGCGAGTCACCCTTCAAGGCCCTTTGCCTTCGTCTTCTGATTATATTGGCTCCCCGCCACCTCTAGGTTGCGCAGTCGCAACTAGACACTCGTGAGTTACTCTCCAAGGCCCTTTGCCTACTTCCATGGAACTCAATGTGAACATTGTGCCAATAGATCCAACGCCGACTATTGTGCCAACCAAAGCCTAGCCGTTTCGTCCCAATGTTGAAAAACCTTATAGTCTATTGGACCAATTGAGCAAAACCCCTGCACAAATTTCTATTTTGGATCTCTTGCGAACATCTGAAGTCCACAACTATTCTGAACAACCTTTTGCAAGAATCAACTATTCCCAATGACATAAATCTTGAACAGTTCCAAAACCTTGTGGGACCTTTGTCTTTGTTTCATCAAGTAATGTTTAATCAAAAAGACATGTCTACACTTGGACCAAGCAATAATAACCCACTGTACATTGAAGTAATCATTGAAAATCATAAGATCAAGCGGGTTCTTATAGACAATGGTTTGGGGCTGAACATCATATCTCTTAAGTTGGTACAAAGATTGGACTACACTGTGAAAGACATTCAGCTAGAGACGATCACCATCAAGGCTTACGACAACATCTAAAGGGAGTTTGCTAATACTATTTGGTTGCCAATCAATGTTGGGTCCGTTTCACATCATACATTGCTTCATATTGTGGACATTGAGCTACTGTATAACATACTTCTTGGTCGTCCTTGGATCCATGAAGTACAGGCTGTTCCCTCCACCTTGCGTCAGTGCCTTAAGTTTCCCCATGATGGGATTGAGGTTACTATTCTCGCCGATTAACAGTCTCACGAGTTTGCAAACATCTTGAGGCTCAATTCCATAATTATAACTATTGTCCAGATTCTGAATTTGTTGCGAAGAAGAACAAGGCTATAGTTTCACATCCACCTCCATCCAATTATATTGACCCTAGTGATCTCGCTTCCACTTCGGCTGATCCTTTTCCTACAACTCTTGTGACGCAGGTTGTTATTAAAGACGTGGGCATTTCCACATACAATCTTAAGGACGCCTTCCATGTTGCAAAGTTGCCTAAAACTCCAAAAACATTTGATAAGCCTAAACCTTCAAAGAATCCTAACGGACCCACAATGATTTGGCAACAAAAGAAACATCGAAAACCACCTGTGGTTTTTGTACATGCTATTGCGCCATTTTTGTACATGCTATTTTGCCAAAGAAAGATCGAGAGGCTTTTATTGAGGGAGATTGGTTATATTTTGAAGGCCTTGTTGATTGCTTTCAGAATCCAATGTATCCTATCCCTAATCGGATCATGGAACATCTTGATTATACAGGAAAGGTCATGACCTACGAGCGCAAGGAATCCTGGAACCCTTATCAGTTGGAGTACCTAATTTGAATCATGGTCTCAGATTTATATCCCCTGGGGGTGACCTCATAACTTTCGATAGTGATTCTTCCAAATTGACTAGCAATGAGACTTCCGGCAGCGACAACGTCCCATTATAGCTTTTTCGATGGCTTGTTAACACATACCTATTTGATTTTAATGCCATTTCGACCCTAACCATTGGAGCTTCCCGCCCTGAAGGAAGATCTACCATTGGAGCTTCCCCTACTGAAGCATGATCCCGTACTTTTATTGGAGCTTCTCGTCTTGAGGCAAAACACCATATTTTTACCATTGGAGCTTCCCGTATTGAAGCAAACCTTCATTTTTCCCGATGCCTTTGCCATCCCAAACTCATTGATTGGGACCAACAAAATTCGGTCATACAACTCAATGAGTTTCAAAATGAAGAATCAATTGTGGAATACATGGGCCTATGAGATGGATTGCCCATTGGCGATCACAAACAAGGCTTTGATTTTTCCTTGGATCCTTCTGCCTACTTTGGAGAGCATGCAAACTTTCTTGGTCACAATAAAAGTGAAACATCGAGATCTTTGGGTGAAAAACTTTTTGAGGCGCTCGTTGATCAGGAAAAAATTAAAAAAAAAGACAAGCCTTTGAGTGAAACCCTGTTTCAGGCGCTCTCAGGTGGAAAAGTTTGCTCATCCCCTCAGGATGCAGAAGGTCCATCTAGTCCAAGTTCTATAGCCAATACAAACATTTCTTTAAAACAACAACAAATGTTTGAGCGTCTTGCTCTTGAGTTTCTAGAGGTTTTTGCTACTTGGCCTTTACCTGAGATGGTGGATTCCGATTTGTCACATTATTCAAAACTTTGGGAAGAACAACAAGAAGATGAAGCAGAAAAAGATGATCACGATCATACCTTGCCTACAATTCTAGAATATGGATCCACACTCTTTGTAGAAAACACAATAAAAGTGAACTTGGGAACTTACGGGGATCCCAAAATTGTTTATCTTGGAGCTTCCGTTACTGAAGCGGAATGTGAACATATTATATCCCTCCTGAGGGATTATACTGACATCTTTGCATGGGCATACTCCGACATGCCAGGCTTAGACCCCGACTTGGTTGTGCATCGCCTTGTTGTCCATCCCGATGCCAAACCAGTCAAGTAGAAATCGAGGAAGATGCATCCACGCATTGCCCTATTGGTTAAAGCAGAACTGGAAAAGTTGCTAGGAGTAGGTTTCATTAGATCGCTTGATTACTCTGAATGGATTTCCAACATAGTAGTCCCAGTGAGTAAAAAGACCTCGGGTATACGTATTTGTACTGATTTTCAAGATATCAACAAAGCATGCCCCAAAGATGATTTTCCTCTGCCCAACATCAACATGATCGTCGACTTGATTGCTGGGTATGAGATGCTGTCCTTAATGGATGGATTTTTTGGATACAACCAAATCAAGATAGCCCAAAAAGATCAACACAAGACTGCGTTCACCACTCTGTGGGGAACATTATGTTACCAAGTCATGCCATTTGGCTTGAAGAATGCTGGAGCCACATATCAACGTGCCATCATTGTCATCTCCATGACATGATGCACGATATTGTTGAGGAGTATGTTGATGATATACTAGCAAAATCAAGAACAAGAGCTGGACACCCTGACATTCTACGAAGAATCTTTGAGAGGCTTCGTGAGTATAAAGTCCGCTTGAATCCTAAAAAGTGTCTTTGGCATCACTTTGGGGAAATTGCTAGGTTTCATTGTATCACAAAGAGAGATCAAAGTTAACCCTACCAAGGTCAAGGCCATTGTGGAAATGCCTCCACCAAACAATCTTAAACAACTACGAACCCTGTAAGGAAAGATCCAATCTATATGCAGGTTCATTTCTCAATTGGCAGATAAGTACCACCGATTTACCCATCTCTTGAAAAAAGGGGTCACATTTCAATGGGATGAAGATTGTTAGATAGCATTTGCAAAACTCGAGACTTATTTAGCCAATCTACTAGTCTTGAGACCGCCAACCCTTGGACGACCACTGCTTCTTTACATATCAGCAACAAAGCATGCACTAGGGGCACTTTTGGCCCAACATGATGATCACGGTAAAAAACATGCAGTATATTATTTAAGTTGCACTCTGGTGGATTATGAACATAATTATACACCTATTGAGAAGGCGTGTTTAGCTATGGTGTTTTCCACCCAAAAATTGCACCATTATATGCTAAACAACAAAACTATTGTCATTGCCAAGGTGGACCTTCTCAAATTCTTATTGTCCAAAGCAGCGCTTCAAGGACGCATGGCTAAGTGGGTTATGCTCCTAAGTGAATTTGACATTGAGTATCAGAATCATAAAGCAATCAAGGGGTAGGTTATTGCTAATCAACTTGTAGATGCTACTATCATAGATACTCGACCACTGAAATTCGAATTTCTAGATGATTCTATTATGACAATAAAACAAGCATCGCAGGAACTTGAACGATGGAAGCTATATTTTGATGGCCCCTTTACATTCCGTGGGTCTGGAGCCGACATATTGTTGATTACACACCTCAGGGGTATCTGATTCCCAAAGCATTTCATATACAATTTCATTGTACAAACAATATCGCGGAGTATGAGGCATTGATTGCAGGGCTTCACCTTGCCATACAGTGGAATATTCAAAGCTTAAAAGTTTATGGTGATTCCTAGTTGATCATCAATCAAAACACTGATCGATATCAAACTAGAGATGACAAGCTTGTTCCTTACAAGCAAATTGTTGATGATCTCAAAGGTCACTTTAAATCTCTGCAGTTTGAACAAGTTCCAAGGGCCAACAATAGATCTGTCGATGTAATGGCAACGATTGGTTCCATGCTACAGATTGACGGCGGTGCTAAAGAGTATCAGTTTTTGATTGAAAATCTTCTTCAGCTTGCACATATTATAACAGACTCAGAAAGGATATGCGCCATTGTTGGTCCCAATCCCCCACCTGAATTACCATGGTTCCAAGATTTTTATAAGTACTTCCATGATCACGTCTTCCCAGTCGACCTATCCAATAACCGATAGAACTTATTCCATCACCGTTTATCACATTATACCCTTTTTGGAAGCACGTTTTATTGCAAAGGCTATGATGGAACGTTTCGTTGTTTATCTTCGGGAGAATCCAAGCTAGCGTTGAGGGAAGTTCATGAGGGAATGTGTGGGGCCCACATCAACGGTGTAGTTTTAGCAAAGAAGCTCCTCAGAACATGCTATTATTGGCCAAAAATGGAGATCGATGCTTGCAATTATGTAAGGAAGTGCATTCCTTGTTAGCAACATGAAAATTTGATACTTGCACCTTCTTTACCGTTACAACCAATTACAACACCATGGCCGTTCTTTACATGGGGTCTCGAATCTCATTGGGAAAATAAACTCAACATCTTCAGATGGCCATAAGCACATTCTGACTACTACCGAGTACTTTACTAAGTGGATTGAGGCCATTCCTCTCACTTATGTCACCGGGAAGCAGATAGCCAAATTCAACCATTAACATATCATTTGTCGATGTGGCATCCCAGCTCACCTTATATCCAATAATGGTGGATCTTTTGTAAACCAAGATGTAAAAGCTCTTTGTGCAAAATTCAAGATCAAGCACACGAAATCAACTCCATATAACCCGCAGGGCAACGGACAACCCAAGGCGTCAAACAAAACCATTGTAGCCATTTTAAAAAAGATTGTCAATGACGCTGGTCGTAATTGGCACTTGCAAATCTTTCCTGCCCTCTGGGCTTACAAAACTAGTCATTGGATGCCAACAGGAGCCACTCCATATTTCCTTGTCTATGGCACAAAAGCTATTATCGCGATTGAGATCGAGCTGCCATAATTACGAGTATCGCTGGAGCATATTGAAGATGATGAGGACTACAGAGTTTCAAGGTTGCAAGAACTAAAACTTCTTGATGGCAAGCGTTTGGCTGCCCTAGAAAACTTGTAGGCATATAAGAACAAATTGCGGATAAGTTACAACAAGCGCATTCTCCCTCGGGAGTTTGAGATTGGTGATTTGGTTTTGAAAGAGAACCAAAAGAACACAAATGTTGAACGTAAAAAAAAATGTAAGTTTCAACCTAATTGGTTGGGACCATTTGTTATCACGACGAACTATGGATCAGGGGCATATTGACTGGCTAAACCAAATGGTGAAGAACTTCCAGAGCCCATGAACACCGTGCATCTTAAGAGGTTCTACGCGTGAATAGTTTCGAATCATTGTCTACAAGACCCCTTACTTGGGGGCAACTTGTGCCAAAGTAATTTTATCCCACCATTTTATACTATCCTGGATCGCTTTTCTCCACTCTGGACAGTGAAAGCTTTTGGACCGTTGGTACTCTTCACACATTTTATCCAACCCCGTGTTGTTCTTTTTGAGAACCATATTCTTTGGACTGTTCTCCTCAAGAACTTCATTCTTTATCCCACCCTGGACCATCCATCTGTTGGACCCTATTCTTTGGACTGTTCTCTTTGAGATTCACATTCTTTGTTATGTCTTGGGCTTATTGTAACCTGAAAATTTTGCTCCCTTGACCAATTATGATCCTAATTATGTCTCATCAGCATTATGAACACCTTCAAACGCCTGTTCTACAAAGCAGTTTAGTCAGGACAATGTTTTGCAGCGTCTTTTCAGTTCAAGATTTTTGTCTGTCACATGATTTTTCAGATTGATTTCGTGTCGCACATTGTTCTATAATACATTTGCTGCTCTTTGGTGAACATTGTTGTCTTTTCAAGACCCTCGCTCTCGTCGATTTGTGAGCATGTGCCATTGCAGTCGGCTTTAGTTGTTATTGAAACTCTCCATTAGTTCCCTAATCCATTGTTTATATCCACGAGGGTCGTTGCAGCCGACTTAGCTGTTTATTGGAACTTGTACTCTCGGACGAGCATCTGCTTGAATAGTTGGTCCCCCTTTGTACATACTTTATCTTAAAAACACCAAAAACATTAGAAAATGATTCTCAAAAAAAAAAAAAACAAAAACATTGTCTTTTGCTTTTGTACATTCTGATCTTCACGCTCTTGCTGTTTTGCAAGCATTTTATCCTACTGACTTTCCGCTGTGCAAGTCATCTTGTTCCACGCACTTGTTGTTTTGCAAGATCATTCTTCCTTGTCCCACCATGCCATGCTCTTGCCGTTGTGCAAGCAAATTTAGTCTCGCTGGTTTGTCATTTTGCAAGTCATTTTGTCCCTCTTGTCGTTTTGCAAGACCAATCTCATTTGTCAAGTCTTCCCTATTCTTCTACAACATTAATCATTTGTTTTGGTCATCACCTTTTTTTCTTCTATCCCACTTCTTGGGAGAACTACATTTGGCCTGAAATTTAGGTTGGAATATACGTCCATGGATCTATGTAGGTAGCATCCACTTGTCTTTGTACATTTGGAGTCAGCTCGACCAACCCATTTCTTTTCATCTCTTCCCCCATTTCTTCTGTTGTTGTTCTTCTTTAATTAGAGAACAACTTTTGTGTCCTTGTTTTTTGTTACGTTGTATCGGAAAGTAACGTCTCTACTACACGTGCATGAACAATTGTTTTTAAACCGCACTAACTTGGTTTTTGTTTGTGTATTCATTTGAGTTTTATTGCTGTTTTGTTGTTTTTTCTTAGTGTTTTGTTGTGTTTTATTGTTGTTTTGTTGTGCTTTCATGCCTCTTCATTTATTTTTTCTCCTTTTCTCTTTTTATTACTTCTTGTTTGACCTTGGTCTTTTGTTTCCCTGTATGTTTTTGCTCCTTTTTTGTTTTCAAGAACATCTTGATGATTCACATAGATCTTGATTATTTATATCTTGATCTCATGTTATTAAGTTGTTCTTGAACATTTTTGTTTATTTGATTGATTGTTGGTGTTATTTGGTCTTTTGTTTTCATGTTTGGTCTTGCTTCTTTGTTTTCTTTTTCCAAAAAGGTCTTGATGGTCCACATAGATCTTGATTATTTATATCTTGATCTCATGTTGTTACGCTGTTCTTGCCTTTCGTTTTTAAACATTTTGTTTCTACTTAAGTCTTAATTATTTATATCTTGATTTTAAGTTGGGTTCATTTATGTTTATCTTTTTCTTTGTCTTTGCTTTCTTGTTTAAATGTAAATAGCCGTAACTTTGGTTTGGGTCATTGTTTTACCATTATCCTTAGTTATAGGTATTCACATTTGAACTGGCTTCACGCGATTGAAATGCAATGTCATTATGAGTTCTTTATACTTATGATGCCTAATTTCTTTTGCTACAGCAAACACTTTGTGCTCTAAATTTAAGTCTTAACGTCAACACAACTTCGATGAACAGATCTCAAGATCACTATGCATAAACTAGGCACAATAGGTTTAGCCCCTGACTCTATGCTTAGACGTGCATCTCTTCGCATACATCATGAGTCTAATCAATCTTTGGTCAGTTTTCATCATCTCTCATTCCATTCTCTCCTACTTTTGGGTGAACTACATTGACTTGAGGTCCATTTGGACTATGTAGGCAACTCTTAGATACATAACGTATCTCAGGTAAGTTCGGCCACCTTCATTCTTCTTTTCATCTCTTTCATCCCTTTGTGCATCCTTGTATGCATGGTTTTTTGTGGCCCTAACAGCCATTCCACCATCGCATCTATGTTTGCCCCTGCTTGCTTTAACCTATGTTTTAGGTTATATCCTTGAGCTAATTGCTTGCCAATTTGCCCATGCTGGGGCACATCATTTGAAATGGTTAACAAATTTAAATCAGCCCTACAGGGGCAAGCCATTGTTTATTCTTTGTCAATGATCAAAATTAGCCCTGTTGAGGCAAAATTGTCTTATCACGATCAAATCTGCCCTATCGGGGCACCTCTTATTATCATCTTTTTGGAGACCACGTTCTCTTTTTCTTCTAATTCCAAGCTCTCCACACTACTGCCCACGATGGCAATGTTTTAGTGTGCAACTTGTCTCGGGATTGATCAATGTCGTAAGCGCATAGCTTGCACTCTCAAATTGGGTGCGTTCAAAGTGTGTCCCTTACATGTTTGGATTGAATCCTTCCCATTCCCCCCGTTCTTGGAGCTCATTATATTTCTAATTATACTCTGATCGTTGATGGTAACCACGTGTGCAAACATTAGCTCGTTTGGATGTGATCTATTCCATGAGTTAATCTCTCACTTTCTATTTTCGAGAGTCCATTCTCTTTCATCCTAGTATGTCCTCTCGAGGGGGCATCATGGGTCATTTCCATTTTTTTCTTGACAACTCTTTTCTTTGAAAAGACGTTGCTTTGCTTGAATGTCTCGCCACACCTTCTCTAACAGGGGCAAAATGTAGACATCCAATTCTTAGTACCATTTGTGTTGAAATTGTCAATCTTACTCGAATTGCACTCAAATGTCCAGTTTAGGTCAAAATCACTTAAAACGTGTTAAATGGTTTGAACTTATCGTATACAAGTGCTGATTTAGGCTAGTGTATCCCTAAATGGGGCAATGCATTTTATGTGATTCCTAGCTTTGATCAATTTATTTTGAGTCAAAATGACGATTTCATCTTTTTGTGCTCTAGATCACTCTTTTCTTCTAATTTGTTAGTACACGTCACGTACATTTGTTATTTTGTGTTAACATCCTAAATGAGAATACAGTTCCAATGCATCTAACATCGCATTCCAATTTTTCTTGTGTCAAATTACGATCCAATAATATAACTTTCAGATCATTTTGATTAATTGAGAGTCAATTTTCAAAGAATTGCACAAATATTGATTAATCTCGTTTAAGGTTAATTAATTCAAATCAAGAGCTTAAGTGGATTTTTTATGAGGATTATTGATTATTTCAATATTGGAAATTGATTCTCAATATCTGTATCACTTAGTGACATCATCTACGGGGTGACATCCATAAGCCATAAATGCATAAAATATCTGAATTATGGGCATCCATGCCTAATTAATGCCACTTCGTCCCAAATCATTATGAAGCTATATATGGATTTAATTCCAAATATTAGATTAATCCATGGTCACACATTTCAATCTTGAGATGGATGGTCATGGTTAATTTTAAACCATTTCCAAAATCTATAAATAAAAGGGCATAGAACACCATTTCTTAAGCTAAAAAATTGTAGAGTTATAATGCAGAATTGTCTCCACATCTTTTTGTGTTGATCATCGTGTCTTATTTTCAAGCTTCATTTGATAGGCTAGATTAGAGTTTTCTTCTATTGAGCCTAGGTTATGCATAGTGTTCTTGAGGAAATGGAGGATCAAAGAAGCCATTGTTGACAAAGACAAGAGCATTAAATCAAGGGGAGAACACTCTTGGAGCCGCTCTTGGGTGGTGGAATCGATTTGGGAAGGTAATAGATATTGCTTTCGTTCAATTTGTTCTTCATTATCATTAGCAAAACCTGTTGGAATATGTTGGCTTTGTTTGTTGAGTTCTTTATTCATTTTCATGGATTTATTGACTAACGTTTGACTAACAACCTTTGTAGTCCATCCTATAGTCTCCATATGACCTCCAAGGGAGTCTAAAATATCTCAATTAAGCCCTTTAAGGATGGAGCAACCCATCTGCATCGTTGAATTTGATCAATGTCGTCCGTCGGATCAAGACAGGGTGCAAATACCCTAGGAATCCTTATGGGGTCCCATAAAGGTTGCTAACCCCTCATTTCAAGTTTAAACTCAGGTTTTGCAAAGGGGAAGTGTTGGAGAATGACTTGTCGATAGTCATCTCTCCCCACCTGCCTCACTCCTAGACGACTGCCAATAATGGGGTCTCCAATCTTTTAGCACAATTAGACATTCATTTTTGAAAATCTGATGTGATACAAAGGTGCATGGGCTCATTTTGCAAGTACCCAAATCGACGAAAAGTCTCTAGGTGGTCTTGAACTCTTGTGGTTGTTGAAACAACGATTTGGGAGCTTCAAGCTCCTCCACGGCTATAAATGGCCATCAAGCCAGGTTTAAGGTAAAATTATTTGCAATACTTAGTTTTAGGTTACAAATATTGTTTTATACGATAGAGGACATAAATTTAATGTGGGTCCCTTTTGAGATGAACTTGTTCCAAGGCTTCTAGGAAGCCCACAAACATCGAAAAGGTCTAAATTGATCTCCTTGGAACAAAAACAACATATCTGTAAAACGGTGCCACTTCAAGATCTGAAACCTCTTCTGTGCGGAAGAGCACAAAAAATTGAAAGGGGTCCCTTTCGGGTTTCCTCGCCTCTAGGTCTCTAGGTAGCCTAGTTTTCAATTAAATTGGTACAAGTATTGAACTTAAAAAAGACATAGTTTGAATTTTTACTAATAACAACAATAATATATAATTTTTTAATAAAGTTAGCGGCCATAATCCTAGCCACGACGGTTAAGGCACAGTCAATGGTCTAAAAAGCTGTGACCGCAACCTTTGTTAACCTTGCGGCTAAGGTAAGTCACATCCACTCAATCACATGGTGGATTGACATAGATCGCGTAGTTAGTGCTAGCCTAAGCTGCCAAGTTGGATGCATAGGCCCTAGGCCCTAATCCCTCGCCACTCAGTCACATGACTGACTGCCTACTAAAAAGTTGGCTACCCCACAAAATGAGACCTATGTCCTTCTAAGGGGCCTATCCAAACAGGTTATTACCTTACAGAGTTGAAAAGTTCAAAAGTTCATAATGGGCAAACCATAGGCCCAAAAACTATGAAACAAGTGGCTTTGGGTCACAAATTTAGTAAATCTTATTATAAAACTATTTTGGGCTCAATTTTACGTTGTTTTGTTTGCCCAAAATTTACTTGAAGTTGGTTAAAAATCTAAAGTGGTTTAGGGTAGAATTAGGAGTTTTAACTTCAAAAACTCGTATCTTGCTTCCGTGACTCGAAAAATTAGTCCGCTCTACAGATTTATGGAAGAGTCTAGTTTATGAATAAATTACTTTTGGGAGGTTTAGGTAACATTAATTATACATAAAAATTATAAAACCATAATAACTTCTTTAGGGCATATCCAGGAACAAGACAATTGGAAGCATGTAAATATAACTTTTCACATTTCTTTGCAAAATTGAATATATTCAATGGAATAACATTTCGTGAGAATTCAATTTCGTCAAGATTTATGCATTACAATGCCATTCAAAATATATTGTTCTTTTGTCTTTTTCTTTCAAGTAAAACTACTATGAGGCAATAAGCATTAAAACTCATAAAATTTACATTAGGGTTCCTTTCATATCTTTTCACAATAATTAAAATTGAATGTTGCATTATAATGACTTTCAAAGCAACCAATAACATTTTTACAAATCTTTACAAAAGCATTGAAATAACAAGTTTTCAAGTACACTCAACATACAACCCGCAAGGCCAACCAAATGAGGGGCTCACCTCCCATTCGTTTGCCATCATAAGACTACTGTCTTAGGCACCCTTGAGCCTAGGACTCTCATCTTTGAGCATAGTGAACATCAAGGGTATGAGGTAGGTCAAGGTAAGCAAAAATGAGATTTGGTTGGTGACTAGAACACTCAACCAGGCTACTCAACTAGAAGGCTAACTAGCACATCTTCCATAACCCAAACAAAAGCATTCAAGAACATCAAAAACACCATTACAAAACAAATAATATCAAAGACAACTACAAGAACATTCCAACATAATAAAACTTGTCGAGGGAGAAGGAGAATGTGGGGATGCCTCCCTTTTGTCCTACCACTACATAAAGAACCACGTATGGGGGCATGTGAACCCGGTTACACTAGCCACTACCACTAGGCAAAGAAGAACCACGTAGAAGGGCATGTGAACCCAGTTCCATTAGCCACTACCACTATGCAAAGAATGTGATCCCGGTTCCATTTCCCACTACCACTATGCAAAGAAGAGCAAAAACAAGACAAGTAATTTAAGCCAAAATGGACAGCCTAACGATGTTGAAATGAATCAAGAAATGACTTTTAAAAACAACTAATCAAAAGAGAGAATGGTGCTTCTCTAAAGCCCACATGGGCAATAAAATCGACACGGTGGCCATAAGCACAGCCATGGCAAACAAATGTGAAAAGAGGGTAGGTCGAGTGGCCCTACACCTTTTGAAAACAAGTGAACAAAATGGAGAAGCTTCTCTTTCAAAGAAATAACATAAAAAAAACAATACAAAGGGAATATGGAAACCACCTTGGGTTCTTTACTTGGTTGAGCACAATAGAATTCCTCTTCAAATGGTTGGATTGGTTCACCTCCTCATAGGATGATCTCTTCCTTCTCTTAGCTTTTCCTTCTCTCCTCTAGCTCTCCTCCCACTTCTCAAATTGAAAATGGCCAAAAGGTCCTTCCAAGGAAGGCTTTTCTTCCTCGTATAGGCTAAGCACTCATATCCATTGGCCAATGGGAAGGTTTGTTACCAAAGGTGTAGAGGTTCTTGGAAAACTTGTCAGAACATGCTAATATGTGTTTATATGTGAAGTAGGCTCCAAACTTGGAAATGCAGACATAGTTAAAAACAGGAAGAGTCTTTATTTGGTTCAGAATTATTTATCTATCCAAAGAAACATAGACTAAATTGTATTGAACATTCATTATTATTAAATGATTAAACAAATTTGAACAAAACAGAGCATAAACTTCACACATAACAAGTACAAAAAGATGTTTGAGAGAACCATTATCAGATTTTTATATTAATCTCCATCTTTTGGAACTTTTTTCTATTACAACTGATCACTATTTATAGAACTTTACAATGCATTGTCGCTTCACATTCCATCCTTCTGGTTCAAGCTCGAAGGAGTCTTTTCACATACCATAGACTTTTGAAATACATTCATAGAACGAATACATACAAAATGAAATATGTTATATAGACTGATATCCATCACACACTTGTCATGCATCTATACACTGCGATTTTACAATTCTATTCTACTATCAACACTTTCGTAGACTTAAACAATTGTCTCATCCTGAGACAAAGTCGTAGGAAGTGTGGCTTGTGCTGGAGCTGAGAGAAATCCTTGCGTTGAGGGGTTGGTCTAAAAACATTACTTGCCGTAATTGCTTTAGATGTTATCGATTTTCACCTCATGTGCACTACTTAGCCGTTCTTGCCGGTTTTCAACTAAGTAGTGTATCAATCTACTACCCTTTTAGGTTTTCAGTAGATAAGCATAACTAGGTGGCCGCTCTTTACAGGTTTTCAATCAACCCGGTCCCACTCCTAATGTTGAAGGGCTTCGTCATTGGAAAAAATCTTCAAAATTACAAAACCGGGATCTACGTAGTTCCTAGAGAGAAGGTGGACGCATACGCTGTGTTGCTGGAATTGAGGGAGATTGAAGATGCTGCTGCTGGAGTTTTTGCTGAAGAAGTCTCAGTTGCACAATTGGGTGCTAGAGGCGTTTGGATGTTTGGCTGCATAGTTGTCATGACTTTTCTCTAATAGAGCTCTTGTCAGAGGTAGTTTGGTGGGATGAATTGGGGCTCCTTGATGATCTCTGTGATGGAATTATCCAAATGGGACAAGGCATCGTCCAATCAATGAGAACTTCCAGCGCCATACTGATAAAAGTGCGCAACGGGATTTGGCACCCCATGAGATTCTAAGAAGACTTGTATGTACGCAGATAGGTTTCAAGTGAAAAACCCATGTGAAACACACTTAGGCTCTCGGTCCTTTGTGCGGGCCAAGTATGTCCCTAAGGTCTTTGTAACCGTCTGGTTCCACGAGACAAGCCTCTCGACCTGAGGGACTATGCCCAAACTCTTCTTGAAACTATTCACAAGGTAAGAGTCGACAACTAAGGAAAATGGGATGGCTTACTAAAAGGAATCTTGATTCATTCCAATCTCATCACTCAAGGTGAGAGAAACATCGAGACACCCTCTAGCACACTCCACTTGAGTGGTGAGACAACCCTTTCCCTTTTTTGTTGTTCCTCTTCAATTTTTTCGAAGGGTTTTATAGTTAGCATATTTCAAGCTTTTTTTGGACGAGTCTCGAGGGAATATGTGATATTCATACTATGTTATACGCTTGATATTAGTAGGCTATGCCATGTACGCACAATAATTTTACCAAAATCTTGAATTCGAGGTTCATGATCATTAAAAATGAAATTATCCCTGAATGTCATGGATTTCTCATAAAGGACAAAAAAATCTTCATCAGAAATATTTTTCTCAGTAACTTCATACTGACTGTTTTTATCTTCAAAAAACAGATGTTCCTTAGAAATTTCTTTAGGAATATCTTTGACATCCATAGATATCAAAGAAGATGGGAGTAATGTTGATTTCATTAAAAAAAATCACTGACAAAGCAAAGCGCGTTTGCTTGAAAGGGGGTTGCTGAACCTAGAAAGGCCCATCTCGACCCTAGGCGTACAAGACACTCTACTGTCTAGCTAAGATCAAACCTCATGGTCTTTAGAACCAAGATCAATCTATTCCAAGAACGTATCTATGAATTCCTCCAAGGTAAGATGCATATGGCTAAGGTCATGGGAAAGTCCCATCAGCACATCACACCATAGTTTGATCGCGAGCTAATGGTCACTTGGCTCTTGTGGCCATCTGGCTTCCTAACACCTAGTTGGAACCTTTGTTCCAAGAGTTCACCATACCTCATCTGTTCTACTTGATGGGTGGATACCAACAATCCTAGCATGGGTTACTTGATGGGTGGATACCAACAATCCTAGCATGGGTCTCTCAAGGGCAGATACCAAAATAGAAGACAAGCATCTATTACTCGGCTGAAGTGTCCATGGTCCAAGGAACTCTTGACGTGTACCATGCCTACCCTCTCAACGAGGTGTATGACCAACACGTACACACATTGGTTCTTGCAGAAGCAGCAGTACCAAATAATAGTCCCCAGAGCTTGCAATGTTTAAACTGTGCTTTGATGCCAAAATGTCGTGCCCAAAAATTGATATCACTGAAAATACAAAAAAATAAAATAATAAATAAATAAATTTTGGTCTATTTTTGTGTGTTTTCAGTCATGCCAGTTTTTGGGCATGATGCTGTGACTATGATGTTAATTGATCATTTCTAATAACTATCATCCAATATGAGAATATGGCAAAGTCTGAAGTCTTACAATTTAATTTTTAAGTGATCAAAACACGAGTTAATTCTGCATGAAATTGCACTATGCTACTGGGTACTGCTACCTAGGGGGCTGGTACCAGTTCCGGTTTGAAACGCCTTTGGAAATGCCCAGGGTACTGCTGTGCAGGTCTGAGTATGTCCAGGCTTGGAAGTACCCAGACCTGCACAGCAGGACCCTGGGCGTTTCCAGCAGGTATCCAGAGAGAAAAATATTTTTTTATTAATTTTATTTTTTGTTTTCAGTCAAACAAAGTCAAACATGGACTTGGAAAAACAATAAACAACAAATAAAGCATAGGGAAATCTTAAAAGCAACATTTAATAAAATGAATATGAGAGTTGCTTTTAGGGTTTCCCTATGCTTTTTTTGTTTTTTATTATTTTTTCAAGTTAATGTTTGATTTTTTTTGAGTGAAAACAAAAAATAAAATAACAAAATGTTTCTCTCCCTGGATACCTGGGACAAACCCGGGCGTACCCATACTTGCACAGCAGGACCTTGGGCGTTTCTGTCAGGTATCCAGGTAGAAAAGTGTTTTTTTTAATTTTTTGATTTCCACTTAAAAAAAGTCAAACACGGACTTGGAATAACAATAAAAAACAAAATAAAGCATAGGGAAACTCTAAAAGCAACTCACACTTTCATTTTATCAAAAGAAACAACACATTTACCTCTCATTGCATTTTCACTTCTCATTACACACATGCTCTCTCACCTTCATTTTTCCAATTTCTTAGGCCGAAAGTCCTTCCTTTTGCTAATCCTATTCCATTACAACTACCCATTTGGTGCCAAGGAGTTTAAGGAGCTCTCAATGAAGACAATATGAATATAATGAATATGATGATTTATCTTGATTTTTGTGCATACATTGTAACATTTTCACGATGTACTTGATTCAAGACTAATCTGAGTTTGACTAATGAATATCATGACATTTGGCATTGAATTATCAGTATGTTTTCTGGTTAATAAAATTATTTTGTCTATTCTGTGTATATTGCTTATTTGGCTATATTTTTAATATTTTACATATATATATTTTTACGGCTGAACCCAAACTGTACCCAGGCCAATTTTTTTAAGCTGTATTGGCATACCTGAACCCGTACCCATACTAGGATCGGCTACTTGATTAAAATGATTACATAAAGTCAAGCAACTGCCCCTTAGTTAGACTTTGTTGATGAGTAAGCTAGACAGGTATTTGAGATCGAGTTTGAAATAGTCAAGCACTGCTTGTTGCCAGGGAGTGAAGAATTATTTTTCACAAATATTGCAACATTTCTTCAATTATAAGAGCAGCCTGCATGTTTATTCTTAAATGGGAGTGGTGGCAAATGACACTATTGGGTAAGGTTCTGTACAGGTAGTAACTTCTTAATTTCTCTGAGAGTTGGGAGATGACCCCTTTAGTACAACACTTACCATCCTGGTTTAGTGCACACCAACTTAAATTGAGACATGGTATGAAATCAGAAAACCTAGCAGAATGTGAACGTGACACATAATAGAGGCCATGGTTGTGTAAGTGCGGTATTTTCCAACAGCCTTCGTTCAAAACCAAGTCCTCAAAGGAAACATTCGTGTCAAAAATGACGTTTATAAATACAGAACTGATTGTTTATATTAAGTTTTGCGTGTCATTGTTTTGCTTTTACTCCTGTTTCCCTGGATTTACACTACAGCTTTTCACTTAATTTTTTGATCAAATCCTTGTTGCTTAGTGGCTTAAATTAAATTCCTGCTCTCAGCATGTTTTATATATAGGTATCCGTAGGAAGGTTACATCACAGCAACATGCATCCAGTTAAAAACATACTGTTTGTATTTTTTCTGCATGCTTTACCTTTGTGGTCTAAGTTAATGGTTATGCGTATGAAATTATATATTAAATATACCAATCCTGAATTTTTACTCTCCCAAAATTTGAATTTGGAAGCATATACTAATTCAAGGCACACATGTTTGTCAGGAGATTCCATGTTGTGTTGTGCTATACAGGCTTTTGTTTTATGACAGGCATAACCAAGTTGTATGTTTTGGCATTGTAAGCTGCTTCAAAGTGCACAATTTTAGGACTATTTTGCTTGATTTCATGGCTTATCATTAGGAGTATTTTATCTTTTTTACTGTTCTAACGGTTATTATATATTTTGGATCCATTTCTTCTTTTGACAAATGTTAGCAAAGAATCCATTGTTTCTTTCTCATATCAGAGAGGGAATATGGGAGGGAGAGTTTTGAATTCTCCTTTCAGAATTACTCTGCAAACTTCATATCTGTGAAATGTAAAAAAGTTAAACTGATATATTTTCTATGCCAATTCTGTTTATAGGTCAGGAGATGACTGACAAGGTTGGAAGTCAGTATGTAGCTGCAGATGAAATTAGTGGGTCCAGATGAAAATAGTAACCATTTGGACCTTCGTGTTTTCCTCGCAATGAGTTGAAGAAGCACCAGATGAATTAAGTCTTTAATTTGATGGCTAATGGCAAGGAGCAATCCTTCTAGTTCCACATTTGAGGATAAGCTATGTAAGATATGATGATTTGATCTTGAGCTGGCAAGATCGAGGCTCTAGATATACGCCACACATATTGTGAAATATCATGAGAGTACAGGATCTTGATTGCAGTGTAAAATTGAAGTATCCCAAATATCACGCTTCTGGAGCGCTGGAAAATTTTAGCACTTAATGTATATTATGTATTTTGCTTTGAAGTCATTGATACTTGACCAGGGATCAAATTTTAATAATATTATTGCCATTTTGAGTCGTGAGATAATGAGGAATAAACATGATTTCTTGGCCAGAGAAAAATTATCATCGTTTTGCCTTGTAGCTTGTTTATTAGGTTTAGTGGTATTCTGACAGGAAATTCTAGTTTCAAATTTCAACTCCTGCAAATGATGTTTTTTTTTGACAAACAGTTTCTTCACATTGAAGTTGGTGACAAGCAGCTGATATCGTGAACACAAACACGCGTGCACACCACCCCCACACATTCAATATTGTGTTTTATTTTCATATGTATAGATCTCCTTTTTTATAGTTTTTGTTTGTTGAATGCGATGGCCAAAAAACGTGATATAAAATGTATAATGGAGATTGTATGATGAATAACTAGCTTACAATGAAATATGTTGATACATTGAAGCATAAATGTATTTATGTGAATTTGAATGCATGATGAATAATTAGCTTACAATGAAAGATGATGATACACTAAAGCACAAATGCATTTATGTGAATTCGATAATCAATAATATACGTGTCAAGGTGTAAAAATAAATAATCTGTTGAGGCATGCTCGACTTACTCTCATCTTTACAAGGAGATGAACCAACAAATCATTATTTTCTAAATTAATATATCAGATGCAATATCATCTTTGATTTCAAAGTTCAAAGATATGCAATGATCGATGATTGTGTATTCTCAAGATTTTCTATGTGCATTTAAGTCCACATTGAGATGTAACAAAATCCAGCTTTGGATGTTTTAAATCTTGCAGTGGTGGTTTTTTTCCTCGTTGAATTGTGATTGTCTCACCTTTATATTTGATTGTAATATGCTTATTTGTACTAGAAAGAGTTACGTTCATCTTTTGTAACCATTAGATTCAAAGTATAAACTTATATTTGATCATGGCATGCATCAACAAATAATAACGTTCAAATGATTTGCAGACCAACAATAATAGGTAATAGACTATAACCCAATTGTTTTGCAACATGTCTAGGAATAGATATTGATATTTGAATTAAATCAATCAAATCATGACCAAGGGTTTTGTAGAAATCAATTGGAAAAATGTTTAATTGAGATTTATCATGTATCATGATTCCATGTCTTTGTTTTCCTTCTATAAAATTACGAATGACTAAAGGTTTTGAATGAAGTGAATATATCAATATAATTTCCATAGGACTCGTGAGTGGAACATCTTAGTGTATAGGTCGTTCTACTTTAGAATATGGACTTGCAACTTGTAGTTTTTTTTATAAATATGTCAATTTTAATATCACCACTATTAATAAGATCTTGAATCGTATGTTTGAGGGGAAAACATTATCTATTATATAATAATTGATTTTATAATAATTAATTTTTTTTTTGAATCAGATGTTTTTGGTATATGTATCATATCACATCACCTAATAGATGGTAATACTAACATGTTTTTATCAAGTTACATTTTAAATATCGCACTGGGACTATCATTAAGCTTTTAAAATTTATGAGATCCATTAAAGGAATGTGTAGTAGTTTTTGTAAGTGTCACTCTATTACTAACCAATGGCTTATGTTTTTTATTGATTAACACATGGTCAGTATTGAGAATTGTTTTTGATAGTGGAACAATGTGAATTTTGAGTCTCATATCCAAGTATATGTGATTTTAAAATTTATTCCTCAAGTGTTGTGACCCTGTA
Source organism: Torreya grandis (assembly GCA_037957365.1). Classification (NCBI taxonomy): domain Eukaryota; kingdom Viridiplantae; phylum Streptophyta; class Pinopsida; order Cupressales; family Taxaceae; genus Torreya; species Torreya grandis. The sequence goes on along the minus strand of JARHVA010004094.1, from coordinate 833,620 downwards.
ACAAATATGATTGAAATATGGATAAACATTGAAAAGTACTTAATCTTTGAGAGAAGGCAAGCAAATCTTATTAAAGTGTATTGATTTTTAGATCCGATGGCTGATATAATAAACAATGCATGCTACCCTTGAATCCAAAAATATAATCATGAATGTGCTCATGTTGGCCTTGTTGTAGATATGGAATATGTTCAAAAATACCATGTGAGCTTTATTAGTAATAAATTACAAAAGAAATCCTCTTCTAGCCTAAAGAAAGAATGTACATATCCGCTTGGTAAAGTATGAAACTAAAATAAAGTACGGCTATTAAAACTTCTAAGAAATATCTTAAGTAATAATATATCATGATGAACATAGATCTTGATAGAAGAATGAAAGTTTTTAAGGTGTACATAAGATCTCTATGTCCAATTAAATAAATAAAGCTTAAACATGTCAAACAATGTGCGTAAGAAAGGATGATTATTAAAATTATGAGCTATGGGATCTCCATATATAACATTAGAATCAACCTTACCATTAGACACAATGAAATCAAGATATAAATCATGATTTTATTTTTGTAATTCATCTATCACATGCATCATAGTGACTATCTCATTGGTTGGCACAAGAAAGCTATGAAGGGGATTATTTGAAGACCTGATTTTTTTTATTGGTTTCAAACATAAGAATATTAGGAGAGAGAGATTTAGAGGGAGGAGAATAATCACTATAAATAATAGGAGCATCATCTAAAATACAAATAGAATTTATACTAGCTACTGCTGTCATTATTTTCATCACCTTAGCAAAATCATATGAATTTTTCACGACATTTGTTCTTAAATATTTCATAAGTTATATCATTATGTTTTTCATATTTTTAAAAATTAACATCATAGGCATATAAAATATGCATTTTCTTTCAAAAAAACATGTACTATTTACATTACATGAATCCATTTTGCGAATATAAATAAATAAGTATATTAAAAAATGGTACAATCTAAAAAGTAAATATGAATACAACTTAAAAGAGAAATAAAAGAAGGAAATCCTAAAACCCAGAGCCAATATAGGTACAAACAAACTTAGAAGGTGTAAGAGGAAGAAACCCCAAGGTTAAATGTAATATCAAACAATATTTTAAAACTTTCCAAACTATGTTAATGAAAAAATACTAGTAGATTATTATGTTTTTGTGTCACTTTTTGTGATAAAATGAAGTTAAATTAATATTATAAAATGAAAAAACATCTTGATATAGGGTTTTGGTTGACATAATTTTTTTCAAATAGGTTGATAGAACCTTATAAGTAACACCAATAGATATAGTAATAGTTTTGGAGACAAACTTGGAGATTTTTTGGCTTAAAATATCTTCAACGATATTTATGCCAAAATTTTCAATATTGATTCACGTGCATGAATTTTTAAATTTTTTTAACGAGAATAATTTATCAGTTTTATATCTTAATTTTTGCACAAGGAATTCAAAATTTTCTCTATTAAAACAATTGCATTAAAATTCATTTATTTAAAAAATATTGTAGTATATTTAAATACATAAAATATATATATAAATTTTAATATATTTAAATGGTATATACAAAATAAAAACTAATAAAAAAACACCAAAAATAATTATTTTTAAGAACATTTAAAATTTACATATATATAAATTTTTTATATCATCAAATAACATATCAAAATTAATTTAAAAAAAATAAAATATTAATTTAAAATACTCAAAATAAATTTTGAACTCTCATCAACTATGAGTAATAAGGCTTTATGAGATTGTTATAAAAGTAAAAAAAAAAATTAAATAATTATCTATAAAATCTGTTAAAGATATACAATCCATTACATAAAATAATTTTTTTATAATAATACTAGTAATAATTATCCTCTTCACCTGCAACACCAACACAATTATCATCATCTATTTTATTGTAATTGTTATCATTATCTACCTCATGCATAAATATTTCATTGCCTAAAAATAAATATTATATTATAAATCATGTTTTAAATTTAAAAAAATGATAATTCAAATATAAAAATATGAAAAATAACATACATGAAGTGTACTTCAAAGATAGTTAATACTTCCTACATAAAAAATGTAAACAATTATTTTATTATTTTAAAAAACTAAACTTTGTAAGTTTTAAAACACAAATTAAACATTACTAAAACTTAATTTTAAAATTATAATTTAATATCAAATTTATTTTCTGTAAATATAATTAATTAATACTTAGATATCTTCCATAACATTGATGTTTAGATAGATTCCTCTAAAGGTTGATTATTGAAATAAAACACCAAAAATATTTCAACCTCTTACACTAAGAGTCCCACTGAGTGTGACAAAAACTATTATCACTAGAGACTAATGGACAGTCTAAGAGAGTTAATAAGGTGTTAAAGGATCTTCTTCATATAAAATTAGTGGTTTAAAGTCCATCAAGATAATTAAAAGTTAGGATTAATTAGATAAAACTAGTTCAAATCTATGTGGAGTATATACATTAGAGAAATTTATTGCACACATAGAGGATGTATGGAAATGGATTTTAGATATTATGAAATATTAAATCTAGTTGATGAAGATGTAAGTAAATTGTTCCTCTTATTTTTTATCTCTATGGTGGATCCTTTATTTTGTTAGTTTGTTATTTATAGAAAACCTTTTTTGTTCTATTTATTTTGAATGTCTCTTAGCATTTTATCCTTTACTTGGGTTTTTTTAATAGTATATTTCAATTTTTTTATAAGAGGGAAGGGCCCCTCTCAAAACCCTCTTTTTACCAGTATCAAAAAAATAAAATGAATTGAAATAGAATAATTGATATTACAATTAATTGATTTAAAATTGATAAGAAAAAATAAGGCTTATGTATTTAGTTAATGTTAACTATATGTAGATCACTTGTACATCTCCATCATAATTTTGAGTGCCTCCAACCTCTAGCCAACATCTATTCCTCTTGCTCTACATGTGAATAGTTTTATCCTCCTTATTTTTCTTTTACAAGAAGATTTTAGCTGTCTATAAGTTATGTAGTATATACATCTAAAAGGAATGTTCCTATAGTCAATGGTTTGTTGAAGGGATTATATCACACATGGACTTTATGTGGTCTTCATTTAGGCTTCTTTCCATGACAATTTTCATACTTTTTTGAGTGGTAACTAGTTATTGGCCTTTGAATTCTTCCTTTTGATTCTCACCATCAGATCAAGATCCATGGCTTCAGTGTAGATCACTGATAACAATCCTAGGCCTTTTATATTATTGGTCATTATAAGCTTCTAGTCTCATAATTATGCCACCTAGAATATTATTGCATTGTTGATACCCTATCTCTAATATTGCTCCATGTGTCAAGCCTTTGGGCCTTCTGAATTCTACTTGAAGACCTCACACCATTGGATCCAATTGGTATGAGCAAGTACAGTTCATTGGATCCTAAAAAATGCATGATATTTATGTTAGTTTGAGGGTTCAATAAAGACCTAGGTTAAATCATTTATCCATAATTTTCAACCCAAGATTGTCTACCATTTCATTTGACAAAAAATATTTGTACTAAAATTATCAATAATAAACTTACAAAACTTACCTCTATATTTACAAATGATTTGAAGTAATATTTTTATTACCATTAGTTCATTCTCTTCCTTGGATAGTTTTAACAACACTCTTTTCATCATAATATATTTTCAATGTTCTCATTCTTCTGTGTGATTCGATGATGCAACATTGTCCTCATTTACTTATGTAATGTTATAATAATAATAATAATAATAATAATAATAATAATAATAATAATAATAATAATAATAATAATAATTATTGAATAATTAACCTATCTATTATGATAAAGTATGTATGCTAGATTATCAAAAGATACATGTAACAAGAAAAATGTTAAAAAATATTTTTTATTCAAAAATATCAATTCCTATGAAATTTCATGTCTTCAATATGATACAAAAAATGAAAAGGAAAAATTCATTAAAACATATTTAAGGCTTTCAATCTTAATTTTTATTTTTAAAGCATTGAAACTATATGTCTTCTTTCTTTGTCTTTGCACTTGTTGTACTTAAAACAAAAATGACAAGAAAATCAAAATTCATGTTAAGTGGAAAATATATTTATGATTAGGAAACTTGTGGGAAATTTGATAATTTAACAATGTTTTGAGTTGATAGCTATTCTAACTGTTTTATATGCAGGGAATTCGATTCCATTCTGAATCATAATTGAATGTGTATGATGCAATTTATCATAAATCAAACACCTTTCTAAGATAATGTTATGAAATTCCTTTTGCAAATAATTTCCATAGACACTCTATTGTGTCTAACTTGGTTTGATTAGATACTAGAACAGGGTAGCTACCCATATTCCTTCATTATCAACTTATATAATCATTAGATGGAGGGATTAAAAAATTGGCTTTCTCAACAAATAAAAATAATTAATATTACATTTAGAAGTAATAATAAATAAAAAAATATAGTAACATCTAAATAATTATATAACATTAATTCAAGATGACATATTATTACTAATTATTTTTATTAAGATATTAGACATCCTCTTCAATTAAACTATACTCAAATATTTTATACTAGAAAAACATTAAAAATAAAATAAATAAATTATTAAAAATAAACACGTAATAAATTTATATTAAATTATAGAAAATAAATAATTTTTTTAATTTTTAATATATATTTATTTTCAAAATTAAACATCACCTTTTAATACTTATTATAAATTTCCTCTCTTCTAAATAACTGTATTTTTTTCCCACCGTTAACAATCTCCAAAAACTAATTCCATTTATATTTTCATACATGATCTACCCATTTATTAAATAACATACCTTTCTTTAACATTTAAGCCAATACTACCAAAATGATGCATAAGCCTAGCCCACCTTTTTTTATTTTGAATAGTTTGAAAAGCTTTAAGTTTATATTTAAATAAAAGTTTTAATTTTTAAACAATGGGTTTGGTTTGGATATAAATAGTGAAAAATAATTAAAAAATAGATTATCTTACTTTTTATTTATTAATATTTAAATTTATTGGAGTTCTTTTTGAGGAAGTTAAATGATAGATATAAAGTAAGATTTAAGAATTGATGGTAAGCGATAATTTTGATTAGTTGGCTCCACATTTAAAGTAATTATTCTTCTTCTTTCTCCTTTCATTTTTGTATATATAAATACAATTTCTCTATGTTTAAAGTTCCTCTCTCAGTCTAATATAAATTTTATTTGCCTCAACAATTTGCTGTTTGTTTATTTTGTGTTCATTTCGAGCATTGTTAATATAATTGTGTAAATTCTATATCGTTTCATATAAATATTATGAATGTATTCAACACTTTTTTATGTTTAAATTTTATTTATCATTTTCACTGTAATTCTAGAATGTTTCAAATAGATTTATAGTAGGCATTTTGTTTATTTTTTCCTTTGAGTTGGTAAAGGACACATTTATTCTAACATATCACCTTTTATCGTTTTGCTATTTTTATTTTTAGTTCTCTACCTTTTCACCCCTATATGCATTATAATAGGATGAATTGGCCTTTGTAGCATGGAGGTTACTTCATTGCTATTCCCATGCATTGAAGCTTTCAAACTATTAGGCTCATGTGATAAGTGCTTAGCATGATAACATTTTAGCCTATCAACAACACTTTTTTAGATTATACAATAACAAAATTCATCTTAATCCTATTTTTGTAGCCTTAAGATATCCACATTTTGTCTTTGTCTACATCCATTTATTTCTTTTCCATCATATTTTGAGCATATTTTTATACCCCTCCTTAATATAATGGGTGGTTGTTAGGACTTGTTCCAAAGTCTTAACATTAGGTTAGATTTTTGGTAGATAATAAATAATTATTGTAAATGGGGCATGCATATTTTAGTAAAGACACCCCCATAAAATAAACTTAGATTAATTTTTAGGTAGTTTTCATGTTTTATATTTATTAATTAGAACTACCTTACGGGTTGTTTTCTTGTATTTAGTTGGTTATAGGATTAGTTATTTTTACCGGTCATTGGTAAAAACTATTTAAATCCATGTTTGCATTGTAAAAGGGTTAACGGAGTAAAGACACCCTTATGTACTTGATTTTTTGAATTTAATAAAATACTTGTGCACTCGCACTAAGCGGGGACAAGGTTCAACCTATTTTGGTTCTGGAGTTATCAGTGGTATCAGAGCATGGTTATTTTGGGAGCTTGGTGAATTCGAAGGGGCAAGGTGAAAAATCAATTCACGTGATATCATTTGGCATGAAATAAGGTATGCCATATAGTATTGGTTTAAATATTTTGAAACATTATTAAATTATTTTAATTTTTTAAATATTATTTACATTTAAACCTGTATATTTTCCATATACCACAGTCTGGTCATTCTAGGCATTTGATACTCCATTTTCCTGTGTTCAAACTCTAAATTTGGCATAAAAAATGAATTTTTAGCATTTAAATGTTATTAAATTCATTGTTTTTTAGCAAAAACTAGATTTATATGGCCTGTTTTCTGTTGAAAACCTCTGAAATTTTCTATTCATGGTTGCCATTGTTATTTGCATTCATTTCAACTCTTTATAAATCCAAAACATTTGCGAATCTTGATCAAATGGCATTAAAACCCCTGTTTTTGCATTCTAATTGAAAAATATGGAAAAATCTGAGTTGTACGGCCTCCCAACACCTTGAGTTCATTTTGAAGCTATTCTCTGCAAAAAATACCTTAAAAATCTGCCAAAACATAGTGAAAATCCTTTTTATCCAGCCTGTACGGATTTGTACGGCTTATGAGAGAGAGAACAGGTGCAGAAAAACATCCAAGAGCTGCCATGGCGTCCCAGGGAAGAATGGTGCAGGTATAATACTCAGAAAATTATTTTTTTGCTATTTCTAAAGTTTTGTTTCAAATATTTGCTGTGGCTGGGTCCCACAGGAGGAAGCTTGGAAGAGAAGCTGTAAAAAGGGAAAAATTTGAATTTATTTACTCATATGTAATTTTTTAAAATTTTCCCTCATACACAAAATCTGGTATAAGTAGAAATTTCTGAGTGTAATGTTTTGAAAATGCTCTTAGAGCAATTGGTTAAGCCTATTTTGTAAGAAGTTTGCAAAGGAGGAGGTCAAGGGTTCAAATCCCTTTTTTTGGAGAAAATTCTTTTTGCTTTGGAATATGCTTTTTTTGAAAAAGGAATATTCCCCTTTTTAATCTAAATGTTGTAAAACACATACTTATTGTATTGTGTTATTTTAAATTATTGAAAAAGGGGGAATTCAATCATATTTCTTTTGCATTGTTGTGGTGAGATAAGGGTGTAATTGGTGGAATAAGGTTGTAATTTGGTGAAATAAGGGTGTAATAATTGATTTTTGGTGAGTTTAAGTGCAAAACCCATCAAAAATACTCATTTTTTATTTTACGCTCTACGCGGAGGTTAAGTGCAAAACCTCGTAGAAGCAATGTCTTGTGCAGTGATGTGATATTTGTTTCATTTCTTTTGCATTTTGTCGCACTTTTCTCTACTGCACTTGATTTCATTTCAAAATGCCAAAAATTCAAAATTTGCTTTCAAATGGTGATAGATTAACAATTTCCAATTATTCAGATTGGTAACGATTGATGGAGGCTTCACTAGTTTTTAATGAGTTATGGGATATTGTTAAGAATGAAAATTCCACATTGCCAATAGAGCAGGCTAAATTAGATATATTCAATTTGCGTGATTCTAAGGCCTTAGCTCTCATTAAATGTTGTTGTACTCGTGATACTTATGTTCATATTGAAAATTCTCCTCATAGTTACACTGCATGGAAAACATTGTCAGATTTGTATGATAAGAAACCTAAGCATAAGAAGATAGATATTCATATGCTGTTGTTTACTTTGTCATTAGATGAAGATGGAGATATGGGAGAATATATGTCTAAGTTGAAAAATATCACTACTAAGTACACTAAGGCTGGTTTTGGAAAACTAGATGATGACCTCATAGTTACTGCTGCTTTGAAAGGACTACCAGGGTCCTATAGGAATTTTGTTGAAATGTTACATGTCTCTGACAAGATCACATGCATCACCTTTGATAAGTTGGCTGAGTTGCTCATCCAACATGACCTCTCTCTACCCAAGAAATCCAAGAAAACTGAAGAAGCCCATGTTTTAGAGTCAAAGGCTAGTTCATCTTCATCTGGGCATCAAAACAATAGAGGAAACAGTTATAGAGGGGGTCAAGGTTACAAAGGAGGCAGATATCAAAATAGAGGTGGGGGTCATTCAAATAATCAACAATCTAACCAATCACATTCACATGAATCAAGTGATCGAGGACATGGTCACAACTCATATAGGGGCAGAGGTCAAGGTAGATCAGACATTCAGTGTCATAGATGTGAAAAATTTGGTCACATTGCCTCACAATGTAGGATTCTTTTTGATAAAATTTAGAGGCCACAAAAAATGACTAAGTCTAACTCTGCTCAGTATGCTGATCATGACTATGATGAATCTAGTAATGTTGCCCATGAATCTACATTCACTACTTTGGGGCACATTGATTATATTGAATATGAGGCTAGAGATGAGCTCACCGATGTATGGGTTTTAGACACAAGAGCAACCAAACACATGAAATTTAGGAGAGATTTATTTTGGTCTTATAAGGAAGCTTCTCTCTCTCCAGTTGCCTTAGCAGATAAGTCTATGCATACACCACTAGGACTTGGATCTATTCAGATTCTTCTTCCTAATGGATCTATAAAATACTTGGAGGATGTTTGGTATGTTCCCACATTGAAGAAACACTTACTTTCTTTGGTAACTATTCGAAAGAAAGGTTATCAAATTGTGCTTGAAAATGGGCTCATTTACATCAATTCAGTGAAGGATGATTATAAAACAATGTATACAAGATATGAAGATGGAAACTTGGTTAGATTGCATTGTAAGGTGCTTCCTCCCAATATAGAACTTGTGGCAGTTGTTGACACAGGTACATGTACTATGTCTACACAGTGGTTATGGCATCTCCGCTATGGACATTTGAATATCCACTCTTTAGTGGATTTGTAGAGATATGGTATGGTGAATGGGTTGCCCACTTTTCGAAAAGATAGTATTCTTTGTGAGTCATGTGTTTTGGGCAAACAAAATTGGGAAAAATTTCTTAAACAGTCATCTTGGAGAGCTAACATATGTTTACAATTAGTTCATAGTGATGTATGTGACATAAAAAAGTCATCCATTGGTGGGTGTAGATACTTTGTCTTGTTTATTGATGACTTTTCTAGGATGACTTGGGTATTCTTTATGAAAAATAAATCTGAAGTTTTGCTAAGTTTGTTGATTGGTTACACTTAGTTGTAAAAGAAACAGGTTCACATTTGACCACTCTTCGTTCAGATAATGGAGGTGAGTATACCTCTAATGAATTTTTAGATTATTGTTAAGAACATGGTATTCATCGACAATATAGTAATGCTTATACTCCACAACAAAATGGAGTATCTGAATGGATGAATAGAACTTTAGAGGGCACAACACGTGCCATGTTGCACTATAAACAACTTGATGATAAGTTTTGGGCTGAAGTCATTGGTACTGCAGTGTATTTGAGAAATAGGTCCCCCACAGTTGCACTTTTGGGACAAACTCCATATGAGGCATGGTATGGGTTTAAACCCAAAGTTAAACACTTGAAAGTGTTTGGATGTCTTTGTTTTGCTTTGCTTCCTATTAAACATAGAACTGAGTTGGAACCATGAAGTCAAAAATGCATCTTTCTTGGTTATTTTGAAGATAAAAAGGGGTTTTGTTTGCTTGCACAGGATTCAGGAAAATTCATAGTGAGTCGAGATGTAATATTTGATGAGTTTGGGACTATGAACACTGTAGAGATTGATTCTCAACTTGATAGATTAGAGAGGAAAAACACAAAAAGAGATAAGGGTTTGAATAATGGGGATAAATATTCGAAGTTATGGTATGAGACTCAAATTCCTTCACTTTCCTCTCCTTCATCTACAAGTTCACAGGTTGATGACTTAGAAATTGTTGAAAATTCTCTAAGTCCCCCTTTGAATGATGCACATGATGAGAATTATGGAGTCCCTGATTTGAATAATTTGTCTAAATATCCAAAATGGGCTCAAAGTACTTTATCTGATTTGAAAGCAGATGAAGTTGGTTTAACAGGGCCCATGAATTCTTGAAAATAGGTGAACTATGCTATGGTTGTTACTACTTCTTCCACTGAGCCATCCACTTTTGAGGAGGCATCTACTGAACATGTTTGGCAACAAGCAATGAAATGTGAGTATGATTCCATACTTAACAATAATACATGGGTTTTAGTTGATCCTCCTCCACATATTAAACCCATCAGATGTAAATGGGTTTATAAGACTAAGTATAAATTAGGTGGTTCCATTGATAAACATAAGGCACAAATTGTTGCAAAAGGATATGCGCAATAAGAAGGTATTGACTATGAGGAAACATTTCCACCAACTGCCAAATGGCACACTATTCGTATGATACTTGCCTTAGCAGCACAAAATAGTTGGAAAGTACATCAATTAGATGTTAAAAGTGCCTTTTTAAATGGTGATTTATAGGAAGAAGTCTATATGAAACAACCTCAGGGTTTTGAACAGGTGGGTACTGAACACAAAGTATGCAAATTGATAAAAGCTTTGTATGGGCTCAAACAGGCACCCACGACTTGGTATGAGAAAATGGATTCATACTTGAAATCCATTGGTTTTCATTGCAGTGAATCTGATGATACTCTCTATTTTCGAGTGCAGGGTAAGAAAATGGTGATACTTGTTCTCTATGTTGATGACTTGTTTATTACAAGAAATGATGAAAACCATAACAAGTCTGTGAAGAAGGAATTAAAAGATGGGTTTGAGATGACAGATCTTGGACTTCTTCACTACTATCTAGGCAGTAACTCAGAAAGGCATAGTATTTTCATTTCACAAAATAAGTATATTTCTGAGTTATTAGAAAGGTTTGGCATGAGTGATTACAAACCTGCCCTCACTCCCATGGAAAGTAATTTGAAATTGTCTAAGGATGATAGCAGTGCCTTTTGTGATGGCACCACATATAGACAATTGGTGGGAGGTTTGATATACTTGATGACTACCAGGCTTGATATTTCATTTTCAATTGGAATTTTATCTAGGTTTATGTATGAGCCTAGAGAAATTCATTGGCATGCAGCAAAATGATTACTTCGTTACCTTCAGGGAATGAAAACATATGGCCTTGAATACCGCTGTAACAAGAACTTCAAACTTGTTGGATATTATGATGCAAATTTTGGTAGATGTGCGGATGATAGAGTGTCAACCACATGATACACTATGCATATGGGTTCAGCTGCCATTGCTTGGTGTTGTAAGAAGCAGGATACATTGGCAAATTAATCAACAGAATCAGAGTATATTATAGCATGGGATGCTTCCAGAGAAATTGTTTACCTTCATCATATTCTTGAAGATCTTCAAGTTTCTCAGTTTGTTCCTACACAGTTATACATTGATAATTAGAGTGCAATCAAGATGTCCAAGAATCCAGTGTTTCATGCCAAAACAAAACATATTGATGTCAAATACCATTATCTGCGAATGCTGGTGGCAAAGAAAACTCTTGATCCAATATATTGCCCAACTGTCGATCAGACAGATGATATCTTCACAAAACCCCTTGATAGAATCAAATTTGAAAAATTCAAAAAAATTCTTGGTATGTGTCCAAAGACCTGACTTTGGATCATAGGGGGGTTTGTTAGGACTTGTTCCAAAGTCTTAACATTAGGTTAGATTTTTGGTAGATAATAAATAATTATTGTAAATGGGGCATGCATCTTTTAGTAAAGACACCCCCATAAAATAAACTTACTTAGATTAAATTTTAGGTAGTTTTCATGTTTTATATTTATTAATTAGAACTACCTTATGGGTTGTTTTCTTGTATTTAGTTGGTTATAGGATTAGTTGTTTTTACCGGTCATTGGTAAAAACTATTTAAATCCATGTTTGCATTGTAAAAGGGTTAACGGAGTAAAGACACCCTTATGTACTTGATTTTTTGAATTTAATAATATACTTGTGCACTCGCACTAAGTGGGGACAAGGTTCAACCTATTTTGGTTCTGGAGTTATCAGTGGTGCACACTTTTTCATTGCAATTTGAGTTTATTTTTTTATTTTTTTAAACTACATTTATTTCAGTTCTCAATGTATTCTCCATGTAAATATGGGTCATTCTCTCAATCAATTTTGTCTTATATTCATTTTTAAGACTATTAAATGCATATTTTTGTCTTCAATAAGGAATTGGGGTTAATCAAGGTGCACTAATCAAGGGGTTAAATGCACATTTTTTGTCCTTCTCTCAATCTCCCTGAATGCTTCCCATTCTGCTTGTGCCTTTATTGTTACTGCCCCTTCCACTACTTCTCTCTCAAACCTTGCAATATCCTCTATAAGCATGTGGCTTCATGTCTTCAGTATTCCAATTTGAGAGTAGATCGATATCATTCAATTCAATTACATCATGACTCTTTTTTCCATACACTTGTCTCTCACAAACATGAAAATTGTATTGCACAAAAACAAGGTAATTGAGGCGTTGTGTTGTCAACATATTGCATTTGTTTATATAATAGCCCTCACACATGCTCTAATTATGTTTGCACTTATAATATCCACATGACTAACACAAAATATAGATGGATAGCCTATGAAGATTTGGTATTTTTGCACAATAATCTTCTCAAAAAATAAATAAATAAAAACATTTATAACTTTATCAATCAACTAAATTTGTATTTAAATAAGAAGACTAGTGTTTACTAAATACAGAGTAACAAGATTGCATTAAAATGACTCAATTTATTTTTACTTTATTGTTGGGTCATTCTCCTTTGAATATATACCACTGAAGAAAAGAGCCTCCTTTATACATCTTTGTAAATTTGTAACTCATATATACATGTGTTGAGGCTAACCATTACCTCTTCATTAGCTCTAAATATATTGAAGAAAAAAAATTAGATTTTAAATAGTAGGTTGTTGCATGTATAAGTAAATAGAGTTATTTGTTCAATGTCTGATCAATTATGTACTAAATGGGTTCATTTTTTTTCTTAGAATAATACACTATGGACTATTTACTCTTGTCCATTGCCTCATATAGGTAGCCCATTGGGTATTTTTCCCCCATCCACCAAACATAGAACTTTGACCAAAGGCTTTACCACTTAAAACAAAATAGTAAGAATAATATGAAATTTTGAAATTAAAATTGATAGAAATTTGAACAAAAAAATTATAAAAAATAAATGATAAATAAAAAATAATTAAGTTTAAAGTTACCTTAAGGATCTCCCTATGCTCTTTGCAAACACATCTTAAAAAATAGTCTTCACAAAACTTTCCCCTTCGAATCTCCTACCATTGTGTGCTAACTCCAATCATCGTGTGTTCATAAACATTTACTTAAGAAATATTAGCGAGGTTGTAATGCTACATAATGTGATGAAGGTTGTGAGGAATCGTGTGAGTCCCAATCATACACAATCTTTTCTTTTGGTGTTCTCTCATATCAAGCTTAGCACCCAGGAGTGATTGTAGATGTATTTTATGATATTTCTGACTTTTTCAGCCACACTTTTCACTCATGTAATTTTTTCTATGTCTTCAAGTAGGATATTGATGCAATTAGTTGTGGAAGGTCTTCAAAAGGTGTATGGTGTCTTTTCTAAAGAAGTCTCCTTATTGTTACATATACTTTTGCATTGTTATTGACAACTTGGGAAACATTCTCCACACCCACTTCAGTGACCATCTCATCAAAGTTTCTAAATTTTTTACTTGGTGGGAGACATCAATTGACTTAAATAACACCAACTACCCACTTGAAACCAGTCAAAAGTTACGAAAATGTAATTCCTTTCATCCACCCATCCATTAGGCAAAATAGTGCAGAAATTTTTACACCATATTCTTTTTTACTCATCTACTATCATCTATGTATTTTTTATAGCCTCCTCCAACAATAGGTCACTCAAATGATTAATAGGTACATTGAACCCCTTATCGATAATGGTCAATGAAGTTATCAATGTTTTCCAATATGGGTTCTAGCCATATTGAATGGTATGTTATAATACAAAAAAATTGTAGCATCCACCCTCAAGTAGATATTATTTCATTGGTTCCAAGTAATACCTTCAAGTGAAGGTTGTGCACTTTGACTTTTACAAAAAATAAGGAAACCCCATGACATAGATGGCATTTAGTTTTAATTGTCTCCAGTGAATGAACCATGTCTCTAGTGATTGATCAAAATCAAAGGGATATTTATTACAGATGTAGTTATTTCACTTATTATTTTTTCCCATCTTTTATCCTCTTAAAGGGAAAAAACAACATTTATCTCTCTTATAACTTCAGGGTCCAATTTGTCATACAATCACACATTTCTGTTTGGCATTCGTGCAATGTGGTATATAAGGCAACTAGTGTTGGAGGTATAACCACTGAGAGGGGGGGGGGTGAATTAGTGTGAAATATATTATTTCAATTACATATATCATTCATTAATCAATCAAATATATCTAGAGATATGGTAATGCATAAATAATTATTCATATGAGCAATAAGTGGAAAGATAACACATGAACACAAGATATATGTGGGAAACCCTCTTCGGGGATAAAATTCATTGATGTATATTTTGGAATATATTCCCATACAAAATGAATCAAAATTTTTAGTGAGGCACCAACCCCACAACAAGCACCAAACCCTTACTATTCAAGCACCAACTCAACTAATCCTTTAATAAACTCCAACCTACAAGGAGGCTCCAACCCCCTAGGTAACCAAGAACCAACTCAACTACCTTGAATATATAATAAACCTTGGAAACCTTTTTATCACTCAATTTAATATTACCTCCTTTTATTCTTCTCATACTTCTTTCTCTCTCAAACAACCTATTAGGCCTTCTTGCTCAACTAGCCCTTTCCTTGGCAGAATTAGGTCAAATGACATTGATCAACACCTGTAGACATAATTATATATTCATGGAAGATTCAACACAACCCTTTTATTATATTAAATCCCTTTACGTATTATTCAAAACTCTATATCCTTCAATTACTTGCTCAATTCTCTAACTAGTCAAAATAACCCTGTTAGGCATTGTCTTTATACTTGACTCTTGCTCATACCCATATTGGTCAGTAAATCACATTTGTATAATAATTAAAATAGATCAATACACATGTTTCACAAGTGAAACAATCACTACATAGGTCAATAATTACGCTTAAGGTCCAAAAACACCATTAGGCCTAATAGAGATCTAATTCAATTAGGCCTTCTCTAAGCACATGTTTCACTTAGAAATCCTTGGAACACTTTGAACCTATAAAAATAGATGAAAAACTTCACATGTAAATTTAATATACACTCGATAATCTCAAATTATGTCCCCAAAACCATTTGGATCTTTTCAATCCTTGAACCACCCAATTAGGTCTGCTCGCAAATAGGCCTTCCTACTACCAAAAAGTCTATCTAACAAATCTGATGCATACAACCAAATTTTACACATAACCCAAAAAAAAACACATGTATATAATATAAATGAAATAAATTTTAACATAATGTTCATTATAATTTATAAAATAGGGTACAAACCCTAAACTGATCAACTTTATAAGCTTACTCAGAACTGCACACAGGCCTTAAGAACCCAGTCAAAAGCCTTTGACTTTTCATACCTTCATAGTATTTTATAATGAATAAATATGTGTTAAAATTAACCTATGAGAACTATATGAAAATTTAATGGGCATTGTATCCTTAAAATTAGTGTAAAATGACTCAATAACATCATTTTCACTCACACACAAAAAATTGCCTGTAACACCAAAAACACAGTCATGAAAACTAAGCCTTAGAACATCTGTGCAAACAATTTTATGATATTAAAATGGGTTTAAGTTAAAATACATAATAATTATATAATATTTTAAAATATATAATTCATTTTTATATATCAATAGTGGTCTTACAGATAAATCTCACAACTTCACTCTACACAAACTTCACTATGTTAGACATACCATTTTGATGACAACTTTTTGATTATGTATGAAATTCATAAACAATTATATACAAATGGTATATGAGTAATATGTATTTAATAATTACCCCATGAATTTGGATCCATCCATATTCCTCTACAATTAATCCCTAATCTCATTCTCATCTTTGCCTAGTTTTCTCACTGTCTTGCCTATTAGGCTTGTTTAGCGATAGGTCATCTTCCATGATAAGTTTAGAAAATTTTAGGTATGAAACCTGATTATAAAATTTCATGGGCATAAACTAAAATTATTACACATCATCTTCCATCCATTTTCATTCTTTGACCTAGTCAATCCTGCCTGCTACATTAAAATTCTTAGAAACAAGGGGTTTCTTGTAGTTTTTACTCACTGTCAAGATAAACTAAAACCACATGGATAAACTTGGAAGAGTCATTTAAATTTTAAAAACATAAAAATTTGTAAAAAAAACCATTTTAATCCATAAACAACAAGATATTTCCTTTTGGGTCATTATGAGGGTTTTAGGAGGGTTTTGACCGGTTTCCCTTCTTAGCAATCGTTCATAAAGGATTGCCCTTCAAATCCAAAACCAATGCCAGGAAAATAAATACATGTAACTTAAAAAAATTACATGAAGTTATAAGTATCTCATACAAAGGTTTCATATGCCAACGAGCATAATAAATTCTTTCTCAGGTCTGTAATACCTCATTCTGTCCACACAAAGGACCTTATCACTAGTTTTCATGCTTTCTTCTTTAAACACACTTAACACAATATATCAAACCTCTTTCAATTCTCTCAAAAGTTTTTTTACCTTTGGAAATGATCTTGACCCCTCAAAGACTCATCCACATGTCATATGACCTCATATCCTATTCATACACTGTCAACCTTCATCACCCAAGTCTCATACTCCTCACCTCATCATGTTACCAAGCCTATGCCTTCTTATTAGGTCTCTTCAGTAAGAATTATGAACTCAACATTAAGAATAAAAAATTCAACACATAATGACATCAATGATAACTTCATGAATACCTTAGAATATATTCTCAATAATTGGAGCCTCGTCTCATTAGAAAACCACAATAATTGAATACCATACTGTTTTATTTTATATTTTTTACACCATGCTTCCAAACACAACTATCAAACTTCCAAAATACATTAGGGTCATCTGTCAAATGTGATGGCGTAAAGATGTGATATAAAATGTATAAATGTAAAATGTATCACGACTAACTAATTTACAATGAAATATCATGATACATTAAAGCATTAATAAATATGATTATGTGAACTCACTAACCAATAATATGAGTAAGTATTGAAGTGTCAAAATAAATAATGCATTGAGGCATGCTTGACTTACTCTTATCATTACTATGAGATGACTCCAACAAATCATTTTTTCTAAATTAATGTCTTTGATGTACTTATATGTATTATCGATTTCAATTTGCCTAGGTGATGCACTAATAGATGATTCTGTATTCTCATGGTTTTCTATGGGAATGCAATCATTAGATTATTTTTGATTTAGTACCCACTTAAATCCATGTTGAGATGCAACAAAATCTACCTTTGGATGTTTTAAATCTTATATTGTTTATTTTTTTATCTCATTGAATTGTGATTATCACCTTGATATTAAAATGTAATATGCTCATTTATATTAGAAATATTTGTTTAACCATAAGATTCCAAGTATATCATTATATTTCCTCAAGGTAGGCATAAAAAAAACAATGTAGAAATTGTTTGAGGACCAATGGTTACAAGTAAATGTAAAATGGATATTTGAGTTAAATAAACTGAATCATGACTAAGAGTTTTAAATTCAAGTGTGAAAATGTTAAATTGAGCTTTATCATCTATCATGATTCTATGTATTTATTTTCATTCTATAAAACCATGAATGAATAAAGGTTTTGAATGAGATGAATGTGTCAATATAATTTCCTAAGGAACCATAGGTGGAACATCTTGATGTATATGTCGTTATACTTTAGAAAAATTGACTTGCAACTTTTGATTTTTTTTTAATAAGTTTGCCAATTTCAACATCACCATTATCAATAAGATCTCGAGTCTTGTATTTTAAGGCAAGACATTTATTTATTGTATAATCATTTATTCTATAATAATAATAAAATGTCTTGGAATCATATGTTGTTAATAAATGAGTCATATCACATTTCCAAATAAATGGTGAGACAACATGTTCTTATTGAGCAACATTTTCAACATCACATTGTGACTATCACCAAGCATTTGAAATTTCCAAGATCTATTAAAGGAATGTTTAGGACTTTTCATAGGTGTCACTTTATCACTAACCAATGGTTTATGATTTTTATTAATTGGCACATGGATAGTATGGGGAATTAAATTATTTATAATATCATAAGAAAGTGAATAATGAGTCTCATATCTATGTACACATGATTGTAAAATGTCATCCTCAAGTGTTGCGACCTTGTAAAAAATATGATTGAAAGATGTGTAAGCATTGAAAAACACCTTATATTTGAGAGGAGGCAATATAATTACCAAACATGTATTTTTTAAAAGATCCAATGGTTGATATATTAAGGAAGACATGCTATCCTTGATTATAATAATATAATAATGAATGTGTTCTTTTTGACCTTGTTGTAGATATTTGATATATTCAAAAGTAGGACATGGGCCTCCCTTATTAGTAATAAATCATGATTAACAATCCTCTTCAAACCTAAGAAAAGAATGTATTGATCCATTAGGTAAAATAAGAAATCAATCTAAGGCATGGCCACTCAAGTTCTAAGAAATATTTTAAGCAATAACATATCATGATGAGCGTAGTTATTGAGAGAAGCACAAAATTTCTTAAGGTGTATATAAGGATCTCTATGTCCATTGAATAAATAAAAGTTAGGCACGAAAAAATTCATGTGGGAAAGGATAATTAACAACCTTATGAGATAGGGGATCACCATATAACATTATAATTAGTCTTAGCATTAGATTCAATAGAATCAAGAGATAAAATATTAAATTGTCTTGTAATTCTTCTATCATATGCATCATAGTGACTATCTCATTGGTTGACACAACTAAGTTATGAAGGGGATCATTCACAAGCCCAAATTTATTATTGGTTTCAAATATAAAAATACAAAGTGGAATAGACTTAAAGGAGAACCAAAATAGTCACCACAAAGAATAGGATCATCATCTAAAACACAACCATAATTTATACTTTTCATCATTTTCATAACCCAAGCAAAATATGCATATTTTCCATGACATAATTCTTAATATTTTTAATAGTTTCATCATTATGTTTTTCATCTTTTCAAAATCATCACCATAATAATATAAAGCACACATATTTTATTTTAAAGAAGATGTATTATTTACATTACATGAATACATTTCTCTAATATCAACAAAGAAGTATACTAAACAAATGCACAACGTGAGAAATAAACAAGTATAGACCCTAAGAGGGAAATAAGTGAAGGAAATATTAAAAACTAGATCCAATATAGGTACAAACAAACCCTAAAATATGGAATATGATGAAACCCTAAGCGTGGCTATAATATCGAATGGGCTTACCAAAATATTTTAAATAAAAAACCACATAAGGAATTATATACCAAGTAAAAGTACACTAATGCATCAAAATGAGAATAAAGGGAAAACATGATCTAACTATAGTAAATAAAGATATGCCTATCTGCCTAAGGGGCTATCAAATGAAAGTACCTAGAGTAATTAATAATTGAAATGGGGGTTTGTGGGAACATATCCACTTTCAAATGCATACATATCTTGACAACTATTGTAAATGATCATAAACAATCCCTCAGATAATGCATAAGAATATCTATAAATATGACTGAGATTTGTTGATGTGAATAGTATCCTATGCTAGCAAATGGTTATAGTTAGTCTCAAAAGTGATTTTTTTTTATGATAATGACTGCTAGGTATGTACGATCTGAAACTTTATGAATCTCTTCATCAAAAGTTGTTTGTCAAAAACCTCTTCTAGAATTTTGAGTAACTTCAGGAGAATGTTCAAATTATTTCTTATTTTATTGATCCCTAATATGTGCCAAGAATACCTATAAAAGACATAAAAAATGGGTTTTTAAAATTAGGGGCATTCTTCAGTGAGCACCCTATTTTATGATAGGTTGGCAATCAACACTCATGCATGTAGACAATCACATCTATGTATATGATAATCGCATCCCTTATCCCTAAGATATGAGATGCAAGATGCAACCAGGGGGATATCTATATGATATTTTATTAATTCTTATTTTGGAACAAATGCAACAATAATAGTTCAATAAATAGAGAATGAGAATCCTTGTAATTGCCTGAGCATGTGATGTATGATTGATTTATATCTATTATCAAATGCATTAAGGTACCTTTATATATAGGTTTATTGAATTAAAATTAGGATCATATTGGAAAACAAGATGGCATAGAGGAAAAATATAAATTTGACAAAATAGTGGTCAAGAAATGGTAACTTAGACCCAAGTGCCTAAAGGGCCCAAAAAACACACTAACCATTATTAAAACATTCCAATATAGGTTAGAGCAATATCAATTTTTTTATTATACTATAAATATACAAATCATAGATCAGAGAAAAAATCATAGAAGAGAGAGAAAAACAAAAGAATATGAAGGTCACATGGCCACACAAAGAAGAATGGAGAGACAAAAATATAAGAGAAAGTGCTAATAAAATCCTAATTTGAACCAATGATCTATATGCACAAAAACACAATAACGTTCTATTAAAATTACATGGTTTGTACCAAAGTTATGTGTCTACATAATAACCCACTTTACATTAAATTAAAATAAACAAGGGTGGATACTTTTTTTTATCGTGGTTACCTTAATTGAAGTAATTGGGTTTCTCTGGTGTGATTACTTGCCTGTAGACCATTTAAAGTTTTTTTAGGTCAACAACTTGAAGTAATCAGGTTTCTATAGCATGATAACTTGCTACTAGACAAATTCAAGATTTCAAGCAATCTTACTTCTCCAAGAACCTGATTTGCACTGAGGTAGACCCATTCAGGTTTGCCAAGGTTGATTACTTATTACTTATTTAATTTATAAGTAAAGTAGGTTGAAGAACCTGATTTGTATTGGGGTTGACCCATTCAGGTTTGCCAAGGTCAATTACTTTTTACTTATTTACTTTATAAGTAAAGCAGGTTGAAGAACCTGATTTGTACTAAGAAAGACCAATTCTGATTTTCCAAGGTCGATTACTTATTACTTATTTACTTTATAAGTAAAGTAGATTGAAGAACATGATTTACATTGAGGAAGACCAATCTGGGTTTTTTAAGAGTGATTACTCATTACTCATTACTTGCTTTATAAGTAATAAGTAATGTAGGTTTAAAAACTTGATTTGCACTGACTAGACCAATCCAAGTTTTTGAGGTAGTCTTACTTGTTAGAGAATTCAAAGTAATGTAGTTGCATGAACCTAAAGTAAAGCAGTTGCATAAACCCATGTGACGTTTAAGGGGGTGTCAAATTTGAGGTGAAACGTAATGAAGAAATAAAATTAAGTTATTTCCTTTTTTGGATTTTTGGATGAAAAAATAGGTCGAAATTAAAGTTTTCAATTTTGGAAAGGGTCCATGAATATGTGGGAGTAAGAACCAGTAAGTGCTATAACTTTCAATATGTAGCTTTTTTTTGAGTGCCATTTTTTAAAAAAGTGCATATTTTTTTGAGCTCTATGCATTGGTGACATTATTTTAGGACTATTATAATATCCATTTTTTACATGGTGTAATAGCTTAAAACTCTCTTCAAACCTTTATACCTTTCTTCTTTGGATGCATTATCGGTAGTGCCCGATGTCCCTCTCATACTTTCTCACATTGATTGATCATAGACGCATTCTTGACTGTTCTTGATGTCCAAAATTGAGTGTGTGTGCATTATAACTTCATGGAGGGTATTCTTGATAGTTCAGAGGGTACTTGTACTGTATGCTTTCTATTTTTTGGAAGGTTAATCAACTCATTCACATTTTACAATAGATAGGTTAATGCATATTTTTTTCTCTTAGAATTTTGGAGATCTCTCTATAAGAATCGACATTGATCACTTGAATGCTATTCAAAGATCTTGACACACTCTTTTAGTTATTGACATACCACCATTATCGATATGAAAAATCTTGATGACTTTACCTCATTATTTTTATACAAGTGCCTTGAATTTTTGAAAATGATAAAACACATTTGATTTTTGCTTAATAAATACATCTATTGATGTGGTTTTATGCAGACTATAGGCAACAATTTTTTCCTCTTATTTTAAGATCAATGATTAATCACTCTAAGGCATGAGTTACAAGTACATGGTTTTAAATTAACCAAGTGGTGGAATAACAACATGAGACCTAGATTCCATCAAGATAAATTTACCCAAGTGATAAAATTAACATCTAAAAACATATGTTTATAGTAATTCTATATTAAAATAATAAGATCTTATAAAAAACATAAAAATAAGGAAGAATATGATAGAAAAAAGATTTTGTGAACTAAAACAGATGAAACCTTCTAAAATGGATCTTGTACTAGAGGTTAGACACACAATCAAGAACTAATGTTGGCTGCAAGCTACTGTAAGCACACCAACAATCAAACATAGTTAAGAATCTAAGTGAATAATAATACAGTATACTTTAGCATAATATAATCAAAGGTTGCTATGTTTGTGATATTACAATTACACATTTATAAGGGAAGATGATGATTATTACACCAAAGCATTCAAATTAGTAATAACACAATATGAAAAAAATATTCATGCATAATCAAAAGACTAAGAATACCAAAATGATGGAAGCTTTTTAATGTATCACAATATTTTAGAGAAGAATTAAGATTTATATATCCAAACCAATTTACATAACAATATGTATAATTTTTTAATTCATTTCAATAGTCAAAATTATCCTTAATAATAATGAGTTTAATATAAATTATTAATAATAAAACTAAGTGGACAAAAACCACTAATGCATAACTCACATGAAGAGTGAACGACAGTTCTAATATTACCTCTACTGTAAAGAATAAACTAAAAAATAAAAATACAAATATGCATTGAATTTTTATTTAAATTGCATGTTTTGTTTATTTTTTAACAACTAATATCTACTTAAAAATAAAATTAGTTGGCTTGTTCCTCTAAATATAAATGAGCTTTAGATAATATTTTCTAATTTTAAATAATTATTTTACCTTATATTATATTATTTATCCTAAACAATATTATCTAAGTCAAAATAATTTATTTGACTAAGTACAAAAATTGTCAAATCTGTCTGATACATTGATATTGTGGAACCATATCTTTTGATTGATTTAAAAAAAAAAAAAAAAAAAAATATGAATCTTAAACCACTGTGTTCTTATATTTGGCTCTCTACATGCAAATTTTTAGATTTATTTAATTTTATTTGATTATGATAAATTCATTATGAAATAATACTGAAAATCCTTTTTGACAACTGTGAAAATGATAGAAAATTGATTAACTATGAAAACTATACCTGGTAGGGTGAGTTCATGCGGCCATATATTTTGATTGGAAACTCATGTAACAAAAAATATTAAATCATTATGTTCCTCCAATATTTGGATTTGTTTATAATTTTTTAAACTTGATCTGATTTGATTCCACAAATATTATCTCAAAAAGTACTGATTAGATATTTCTAAAAAAATGTACATACACAATTCTTCCTCCAAACAAAGCCTATCTCTTTGCTGAATACTGGACATTATTTTGATATATTGAACACCATTTTTTATGTATTTAACATTCCTTTCATCTAAAACATGTTTAGAACATATTAAAATTTATTTTAAATTCAATTCAAATTAAAAGAAATATAAATCTTTTTAGCTAGCAATGTATAATCAATTATCATGCAACAACAATTTTAGTTAAAATCTCAAGGTCTTAAGATTTTTAAAACTTAGATATGTTGGTACACAAAAAATGATGACTAAGTGGGAAAATACTCATGAGTATTTGAGAACCTAAAATCTCTAGTTTAACTACGATAAAAATAGAAATAAGTAAAATAAAAAATTAAAATAAGCTTAAGCATAATCAGGCAACATATTAACGCTTCTTAAATTTTACATTGTGTGTGATTTTGTGAAGACTTTTCCCCTTTGCTATGAGACTTTTGACAAAGATCTGTATAAACACTATAGGTTTCATTTTGATTTTTTGATTTTATAACAATAGTAAGGGAAGCCTAGTCATTACTCCATTGCCATCCAGGTATCCATAGCCATGACATATATACATCTTATTCTACTCTAAACATTGCTCTATTTCTAATCAGACATTCATAACCCTTATAGACTTTATTTGAATCACTATTCTTCCATAAGTTTGTATGATTTTGATCCATTAATTTTTTTTGAAACATATATGGAAGGAGGGTTGGGAACCACCATTAGCTAGATGTAAGTACATGAAAACTTATTTTATCAATACGTCCCTATAAAAGTATATCCCTTTCCATGTTTATCATCTGGCATCCAAGTTTTATCATGTAAATGTGTAATTAATCTTTCAAAATGAGAAGTCTTTCTAAAATTTATATGAAAATATTAGAGTAACTTTCAACAATCTAATAAGCTTATTCCATTCAAATGAAATTTAAATTTAATTATGACACATTCTAAGCTTCAAATACTTCATGAAAAACCCCTAAATATCCATGAATATGAACAACTATCAACCTTGAAAAATTATATGAAGTAGATGAATGATCATGATGACCTTATTTACTAAAACTAATTAACTTAAAGGAAAATAAAATTAAAAAATAATAAAAACTAATCTACTCTAATCTAAAAAAAATTCTAAACAAATTTGTGAGGGTGGGTTTGGAAACTTTATGTATAATGTCTCTTACTATTTGGTAGAAGCAAGCTTCTTCCAATTAAAGTCCTCAAACGTGCAATAACATCTTTGTATTCTTTCAACAATTCTTTTAGTTTTATTTTTTTAAACCCAAGACAATATGCATACATGTATTCAACATAATCATAATTACAAAATTAGAATAAACATTGGTATATGAAAGATTTATCTCAAAGTCTTTCCAAACATAAATAAGAGATTTATTTACCTAAAGTTTTGTGAATATAATATTTAGAGCAAGAGGTTCAATAAATACCAATTCTTTGAGATTTAAATCATCTAATAAATAAACTCTTTTTTAATTTCTTCTTGCATGTGTTGATTATGATCTTCTCGATTTAAGATATCTTAATTCTTCTTCCACTTCAATTATATTATGATTTATAAAAGTAGAAGTTTCATGATCAACTTGCTCATACTGCAAGATTTCTGTTAAAACAATGATAAGATCTTGAACTTTTTGATTATTTGACATAATATTTTTGGAAAGAGGCTATATCCTTTAATTGACCTCGATTTGTGCATGATAATTGATTATCCACTTGAATAACTTTTAAAAAAGCCAAAAATAAACTATTTACGATAGACATTCTCATAAAAATGGATGGATCCAAAGCATGTCAAAATTAAAATAAAAAATATTCTTCCCAACTCTTCCAACTAATGATAGAATTAATTTCCAAGCCTAAAAACTAATCATAAACTTCTTCCACTAAACTAAAAGAAAACAATCTACAAGCTACATCTTCAAATTTTACATTTAAAATATTCATAGTGTTAGGGTGTGGAGCTAAAAGCTTCAACCTTTGCAAACTAGGAACAATGGTTGCTGAGTTCTACAGGGACCGGCGTCGGCAGCATGACCGACGTCGGCAGGATCCAGTGCAGAAGGCAACCGGCGACGGCAGGAAGTCGGCTGACGTCGGCAGAACCAGACCAGCAGGGACCGACGTCGGTCGCCTGTGTGTTCCCGAAGTGTTCGTTTCACGGACAGTTAGTTAAGTGAACTATGAGTTTGCATGTCAAGACCAGCCAGAGTCTTGGGCTGCGAGGACAATTGTCTAAATTAAGAGTCTTAGTTATTGTTTGAGTTAAGGATCTATTTATAGACCCATTGGCATGTATTGTATAATGATGAGATAGAAAGGAAGAGTTCCTTCTAGTTGTAAGATCTATGAGTTGCAGGTTGTTGCAAGCTCATTGGTGATCTACATGTAAGCTTGGTCTTTGAATTGCAGGTTGCAGGTTCATGAGAGATCAGCTTGAAGTGCTATAGAGTGCTTGATGTACCGGCAGGGTTATTACTGACTGGTTGGTGAGGTGAACACCAATTCTGTGTGTGAGTTGGTTGTTGGGACTGTTTTTGTGTAGGAGAGTGTGTGTGAGAAGAATTACTGTACACTTGAGGTGTGGCGAATCTCTGTAAGGTGAAAGAGTGTGGCGGCTCTTTGATGTATTCTTTTCTGTTAGTGTTAATACAAGATAGTGTATTGTCTCTCATATTCTGTGCTATTGGTGAATTCTAGTTACTTGTGTTTCTGGTTATTTCCGCATATTCTATTGCTTATATAATTGGTAATCATACTGTGCTCTATCTGAGGAGCAAGATCCTAACCAGTGGAGTCAGAGCATGTTTATTGTTCCCTGATCTCCTGACAAGTGGTATCAGAGCCTTGGTTGTAGGTTCTTGAGCTTGATACCAACAAGTGGTATTAGAGCTTTTGGTTGGGATACTAACAGATTGGTGTAGATCTGGGTAGTGTGTTTTGATTACAGGTTACTCACAGGGTTTCTGTTTGAGTGGGAGTTGAGCAATGTCAGAAAGCAGTCAACTACGAATGGACAAGTTCAATGGCAAGAACTACCAATTATGGAGGATGCAAATTGAGGACTATCTGTATCAGAAAGATTTGTACTTACCGTTGGGTGGGGTTGCTAGCAAACCCTTGGATATGAAAGATGAAGAATGGGAGGTTCTTGATCGGAAGGCTCTGGGATCTGTTAGATTGAGTCTTGATTCAACTGTGATTTCCAGCTTATCACAGTGTAAGACAACGGTGGAGTTGATGAAATCTTTGGCAAATTTATATGAAAAACCCTCGGCTTCAAACAAGGTATTTCTTATGAAGCGTTTATTTAATTTGCAAATGTTGGAAGGTGGATCTATTCATAGCCATCTTAGTGATTTCCATGGTTTAGTAAACCAGTTAAGTTCAGTGAATATTGTATTTGATGATGAACTTAGAGCTCTCTTAATCTTGTGTTCATTACCTGAAAGTTGGGAAGGTTTGGTAATGGCAGTTTCTAATACTGTGTCTCCTTCAAAAGTCTTAAAAGTGGATGATGTTGTGAGCGTGATCTTGAATGAAGAGATACACAGGAAAAGCACAGGTGAATTATCCAGAAATGCTTTGAGTGTTGAAGGAAGAGGAAGGCCAAGAGAGAGGACAGAGCGTGGGAGATCAAGGTCGAAGACAGGCAAGAGATCCAAGTCCAGGTATGGCAGAATAACCTGCTGGAAATGTGGAAAGCAAGGGCACTTAAAGAGAGATTGCAGATCGGGTGAAGATCATCATGAAGAACATGAAGAAGAAGCAGATGCTGCGGGTTACATTGCACAGGATGCTCTGGTATGTTCTTTGGATAAAGTAGAATCTTGGGTATTAGATTCTGGTGCCTCTTTTCATGCATCTCCACATAGAGAATTTTTTCATGAGTATGTCCAGGGAGACTTTGGGGAAATTTGTGTAGGGGATGGTAAGCCTTGTCAGGTTGTTGGCAAAGGCAAAGTGAAGCTGAAATTGCAGACAGGTGACACATGGGTGTTAAAGGAGGTCATGCATGTCCCAGTTCTGAAGCGGAATCTAATTTCTGTTAGAAGCTTGGGTGAAGAGGGTTGCACAGTAACTCTCTCAGTGGACTCTTGGAAGGTTACCAAGGGTACACTTGTTATAGCTAGAGGTAAGAAAGTAGGTACGCTTTATCTATCTACTTGTTTTACTGATTCTCTTTCTGGGTTATCTACTTCAGCTGTAGATTCAGAGATGTGGCTTGATAGGCTTGGTCACATAGATAAGAAGGAGATGCTGGTTCTTGAGTCAAAGAATATGCTTTCGGATTTGGAAGGCATGGATCGTGGTTCCTGTATGCAGAAGAAGAAAGTAAGGTTTCTTGAGGAATCCGATGTTAGTGACAAGAACGGGAAAGCCTTGGTTTTCAAGGAGAAAGTGACGGACAGAATTCAGCATAAGGTGCAGAAGAATTCTGAGCAGAGCAAGGGTAATTTGGACAAGGTTTTGATCCAAAAAGAGCTCGCGGGAAAAAGTCAGGTCTCACAAGAAAAACACAGAGACCGACGTCGGCAGGAAAACCAGCGTCGACATCCAGACAGGGACCGACGTCGGCTATGTGCAGCCCGACGTCGGTGACTCAGGGCAGACAGAGACCGGCGTTGGCCAGGAGAAAACGACGTCGGCGAGGAGGCAGTCGCAGGGAACCGACATCGGTCGGCTGTAGACTGAGATGTGACCGCCATCGGTTACTGAGACGAATTTTGGGTGGACAGCTAGTTGTCATGGAGTCTCAAGCGCCCATTTGGAGGACTGAAGGTGTAAGTAAGTTCTTAAATTCGTCATTTCCCTTCTTTACACTACTTGTTGCTCACTTATGGCATAGGACCAGGAAGTTGTTGAAGAAGCAGAACAGGTAGATCCAGGAAACAGTGGGAGCTTGGCATGGATGAGGATGTGATTCCTTAGAGGAGAACCAAACAGGGGTTTTGGGTAGTGTTGCCAGCTGGAAGTAAGCACTGAGAGACGAATGGATGTTGAGGATGAAGAAGAGCGGAAATGGATACATGAGATGGAAGATCAGGGTATATGATCTTGTATTAGCTGCAGGGCAATGGAGGTTTGATCATTGTGTTTCTCTTTACCAGGTTGGATAGTATTAGCTACACTATTCTATTTTTTGTATGATGTGCTTGTTGCAGGGTTACATATACAGGTATTACTGAACTAAAGGTAAAGCTAGTTCAGGTGTTTGTCATGGAGAATCTGGGAGCAGCAAGATTCTTTGGCATGAGTGTGTTCTAGAGACATGGAGGTCTTGATTGACTTTGTTTCAGGATGATTGTGTGAAACCGGTTAGCACGCCGATGGTTAGACAGTTCATAGAACAGGTGTCTTGATTCACATAATGAGGTTGAGTGCATGGTATGTACTAAACCTGAGTTTTCCCAAGCAGTGGGAGTTGTCACAAGTTTGGAGTCAATCCGGGAGAGTAATACTGAAGGGCAGTTCAGTGGGACCAGCAGCAGGTGCACATGCTATGCAGGGTCAAGTTCTTCTTCTACATGGTTGTAGATGCGGATGTGGCAGGTAATTTGGATGACAGATTTTGCACCATGGATTTTGTGGTGGTTGGTCTTCAAGAGTGATCTTGAGGAGGGATACAAAGCCAAGGAAACAAACTAGACGGTGTACAGGTACAGGTACAGGTTGCAGCTATTTATCTCCAAGTGGGAGATTGTTAGGGTGTGGAGCTAAAAGCTTCAACCTTTGCAAACTAGGAACAATGGTTGCTGAGTTCTACAGGAACCGGCGTCGGCAGCATGACCGACGTCGGCAGGATCCAGTGCAGAAGGCAACCGGCGACGGCAGGAAGTCGGCTGACGTCGGCAGAACCAGACCAGCAGGGACCGACGTCGGTCGCCTGTGTGTTCCCGAAGTGTTCGTTTCACGGACAGTTAGTTAAGTGAACTATGAGTTTGCATGTCAAGACCAGCCAGAGTCTTGGGCTGCGAGGACAATTGTCTAAATTAAGAGTCTTAGTTATTGTTTGAGTTAAGGATCTATTTATAGACCCATTGGCATGTATTGTATAATGATGAGATAGAAAGGAAGAGTTCCTTCTAGTTGTAAGATCTATGAGTTGCAGGTTGTTGCAAGCTCATTGGTGATCTACATGTAAGCTTGGTCTTTGAATTGCAGGTTGCAGGTTCATGAGAGATCAGCTTGAAGTGCTATAGAGTGCTTGATGTACCGGCAGGGTTATTACTGACTGGTTGGTGAGGTGAACACCAATTCTGTGTGTGAGTTGGTTGTTGGGACCGTTTTTGTGTAGGAGAGTGTGTGTGAGAAGAATTACTGTACACTTGAGGTGTGGCGAATCTCTGTAAGGTGAAAGAGTGTGGCGGCTCTTTGATGTATTCTTTTCTGTTAGTGTTAATACAAGATAGTGTATTGTCTCTCATATTCTGTGCTATTGGTGAATTCTAGTTACTTGTGTTTCTGGTTATTTCCACATATTCTATTGCTTATATAATTGGTAATCATACTGTGCTCTATCTGAGGAGCAAGATCCTAACCAGTGGAGTCAGAGCATGTTTGTTGTTCCCTGATCTCCTGACACATAGCATATTTGGAAGCACCAAGGTGTTCTTTAACAATTCTTTTGATATTATTTTGAAAATTAAGAAGAAAAATAAATAGATTATCTGGTAAATAATTTTTAATATCTAAAATGTTTATGGGTGATTCACCAAGCCAAAACATATTTTTTAATTTTAGAATTTTTACATTTTATATATTTTTTAGATTTTTAGATTTTAACAAGCAACTGAAATAAAATGATGCATTGAATGAAAGCTAATCATAAGAGGCCTTTTTTATAGCACCAATTTTCTATTGATGTAATTTTTATACATACTATAGACAATGAATTTTCACTCTTTCATTTTAGAATAGATGATTAATAACTCCAAGGTACGAGTTATAGGTATGTAGTTTTAAATTAATAAAGTGGTAGAATAACATGTGACCTACATCCCATCAATAAAAAATTACCCAAGTTATCAAATTAACATCCAAGAACATATATTTATAGTAATAATATATTAAAATAATAATATCTCATAAAAAATACCAAAAAGAGAAGAGTGGGGTAGAAAAGAGGTTTTATGAACTAAAGCAGATGAAACCCTTCTAAACTAGATCTTGTACTAGAGTTTGGACAAACAAGCAGGAACTATTATTTGCTATAAAAAATTGTAAGCACACCAACTATTAAACACAATTAAGAGTCCAAGGGAATGAGAATAAAATATACTTTAGCATAATATAATAAAAGGTTATTGTGTTTGTGAGATTGTAATTACATATCTATAAGGGGATATAATGATCATTACACCAAAATATTCAAATTAACAATAGTACAATATAAATAATTATATGAAAAAAATACTTATGCACAACCAAAAGACAAAATACCAGATTGATGGAACTTCTTCAATGTATTATAATATTTTAGAGAAGAATCAATATTTACACATCAAAACTAATTTATAAAACAATCTATAGAATTTATTATTAATTTCAATAGCTAAAATTCTCCTCAATAATAATGAGTTTAATACAAATTATTAATAAAAAAGTTAAGTGGACTAAATCCACTAATGCATAACTCACATAGAGAGTGAATTGTAATTCCAATTTTATTCCTATTGCAAAGAATAAACTAAATAAATAAATAAAGTTATTTATTAAATTTTTATCCAAATTTCATGTTTTATTTATTTTTAACAATTAATAAATACTTAAAAAGAAATTCAGTTGACTTGTTCTTCTAAATTTGCATGAGCTTTAGATAAGATTTTTTAATTTTAAATAAATATTTATATACTTAAATAATATTATTTAACTTAAATAATATTATCTAAATTAAAATAATTTATTTGGCTAAAGTACAAAAATTATCAAGTCTACCTGATACGCTGATTTCATGGAGCCATATCTTTTGATTGAAAAATAAGTTTAATACGAATATTAGACTACTGTGTTTTCCTTATATTTTTCTCTTTACATGTAAATTTTGAGCTTTATCTAATTTTATTTGATTAAGTGAAATTTATCACAAAATAGTGCTGATAGTCCATTTTGATAACTATGAAAATGATAGAAAATTGGTTAAGTATGAAAACTGTTAAATATGCCTGGTAGGGTGAGTTCGTGTGGCCATATCTTTTGATTGAAAACTCATGTGACTGAAAATATTAAACCATTATATTCATCTAATATTTAATTATTTCATGAATATTTTATCCCTATCCAATTTTATTATATCTCTTAAATATTGTCTCAAAAAATTCTGATTAGCCGTTTCTAAAAAACTATACCTACACAATTTTTCCTCCAAATAAAGCATATTTCTCTGCTAAACACTAAATATTATTTTGATGTATTGAGCACCTCTTTTTATTTATTTAACATTTATTTTCACCTACAACATGTTTAAAATATATTATAA
Source organism: Torreya grandis (assembly GCA_037957365.1). Lineage (NCBI taxonomy): Eukaryota > Viridiplantae > Streptophyta > Pinopsida > Cupressales > Taxaceae > Torreya > Torreya grandis. Next base: position 801,101 of record JARHVA010004094.1, on the reverse strand, counting down.
TTCATTTTAAATTTAAATCAAATTAAAAGAAAAATATATATATTTTTAACTAGCAATGTATAATCATTTAGCATGTGAAAGCAATTTTAGCTAAAATCTCAAGGTACTAAGTTTTTTTAAGATTGGGCATGTTGATACACATCTAAGTACTCCTCAAAAATTTATCGATGAAATTAAGAATGTACTTTATCTTGTTGAATAAAGGTTTTAGAAATGGACTAATAATGTCATTGTGGACAATCTTCAATATCTATTTTGTTATCTTTGATTTGCCCTTGTCACAATTATCTTCATTATGCTTATCAAGTATGCAACCATGACAAACTTTGTTAGAAAACTTGACTCATATCAACCTTGAAACCATGTCTTAATAATTGAGTTGTTCTCGATAGCGATAGTTGAGAAGGCCGAATCGCTCATGCGATAATTTACTCACTTCATCTAAATGAGTGAACAATGTAGTAGAGGGTTGACTAGAAGTAAAATATGAGAAAGTATATAATTGTGAATAGTGATATGCCTTTCTAAATATAACAATGGATTCATTGTCTACTTTCATGATAATCACAAAATTGAGTGTGAACTCAACTTTTTTATTCAAACTGATGCAAATGATCTAATAAACATATAAAATATTGGTGGATAAAGGGGGAACATATAGAACATCATGAAATATCCCATCATTCACTTCAATAAATCTTATTTTACTAACATATATAGAAGTATCATCACCCAACAAGATGGATGGCATAAAACAAGGCTCTAAGGATGAGAACATGTCATGTGATGAAGCCATGTGGTGTGATGTACCAAAATTAATTACCCATGTGGAATATGCTGATATTTAAATGTGTACCACATGTGTCTAGAGTGTTTAGTGAATAATTCTCATTTTTGAATTCTTAAGAATCTAATGCATGAGTTGCAAGTTGTGGTAATCCTATTACCTATTGGTGGAATAGAGGTAGAACAAATGACTCTTTCACAATATTTATATTAGTTGGTGGTTGAGAGCCATCATGGTCAAACAACAGATCTATGCAAAATATGTAGTAAATATGAAAAGAACGGTGACTTATGATCAAGAACTAAATTAAGAATTGATTTAGAATGGATATTTACAACGACAAGCTAAACTAAGGTGATCAAGTTAAAAAAGAAGCTAAAGGAAGGGTAGGGCAAACAAAAATGTTGTTGATCTTCATTCCAAACATCATGATAAAGTTCAAGTCTCATCCACATAGGCATGTAAAACTAATGTATGATACTAAATAACTTGAGCTTAAATCTTACCATACATCAATCAAACTCCTAAAGAAGGTAAAATAATGTAAATAAAAATTAGGTTCACTTTAAAGATTATACCCCTAAAAGTAAACAACATTAGCCCAAATGCAAGAAGAGTAAAAGAAATAAAACTAAAGACTTTTAGTCAACCTATTATTGACACAAGTTAACAACTCTAAAATTAAAGGTGCACATGAAGGATTCATAAGAACCATTCAAATTTAGAAATCAGAACAAGTAAATGAAAGAGAAGCCATAATAACAAACACACAGACAAATACTAGACAATCTTTATAGAATTCCTTGCTTGTATTGCTTGTTCCAAGTTTACAAAGTAATTTTGGCTCTAAGAAATCCTTCCCACAAAATGGTAGTACTACCTTTTATAGAAGGAAAAGGTAGTATATCAGTCAGTTGCAAGATACAAATGTATAAAAAGTAAGGACAACTATCCTTTTTATACCAGGTTCTAGAATACACTTATTTCTCTAAAATAGACTGACCTAGAGGCAAATATGCTAACAAAATAACATATACCTTTACAGAAAAATATTCTATTTCTAAAATGTTACAATGCTTCACAAAAGTGGAATATTAACTAACTAGCTAGTGGGTCCTGTGCCTGGGAACTTTCTTATTACTGTTGAAGAATGTTTATAGCCTTTTGATGCTCCTCATTAATGAGTCCCAAATCCATAACTAGCCTTAAAAGACACTCTTCTTCCTTGTCAACTAGATCATTTAACTCCCTATCATTTTTATCCATGGATTATTTGATGCTTTTTACCGTAGTGATCCTTTCACTTGCATTAAAGATCATGTCTAGGAGCTTACTATTGTCTGCCCCAGACTGGTCTTGGCTTTTAGTTTTTATCTCTTATACTTTCATGGTGCTTATATGGCATCTATCTGGCACTTTCACCATATTTTCATAAATGCCTTTGAAACACTAGCCATTGGTATTTAAAAGATTGCCTTTTGCTTCACACCATCAAATCATCACCCATAGATCAATGAGGGTCATTGATCATGATCCTAACTTTCACATATCATTGGCCATATTTGTATTGAGCTTAATTATTGCACTTGGCATCTCCATGGGATTTATGAGCTCCATATCCTACACTAATCACATATTGAATGTGCATCCACTATGTGTTGAGCTCACAGGCTCTCAGAGCTCTACTAAATAGTCATCAATAATTTCATATTGTTGGATCATCTAGACTTGATGAAGCATGATCCATTGATCCTGTGAGGTGCATGAGATTTAGTTAGAGTATGGTCATATAAAGGAACTTAGGCTAAAATTACTTAAGCTAAGTCTATTTCATGTTAATGAACATGCCACAAACTTAGGCTAAAGCATTTTATGCTAAGTTTTAAAGCATAATATTAAATGACCCATCAAATGATATAAATAATGCCCCATTGTCTAGGTAAAATATTTGAAGATCTTGAATTTGACAACCTCATGGATGTCAAATGAAATTCTTAAGAACATCAAATTTAATCTTGTGAAGTTCTTAGTTTTGGTGGACTTAAAGTTGACAGTCGTATGAATGTCAATGATGACCTCACAAACATTAAATGATGTTCATGTAATCATCAATTTTAAGCTTGCTAAGTTCCTGTATTCCATGGATCTTAGATTTAATTCTCTCCATCCAATCAAGAGGTATGATGAAGTGAGAGCCATTTGAAACCAAGTAAATGTACGCCATTAGTTCATTTGGTCCTGATGACTATGAGAGTGTCATGTGGTGACTTTGCAGGGATCCTGAGCTTTGAATTTTCTGACCTTGGGCCATTGATATCTATCCAAGTCGCTGCAATGATGACATTTATCATCCTTGAAATAATCTTTTGGCCTTTGACATTTTGACATTGTCTTCTCTCTATTATATCTAGATCCATGAGTGACTGCAAACCATTGATTATGATCTGGGCACATGTACATGATTGGTTCTTTTGATATGCATGACCCTTTATTATCAAGATTTGAATGTAAGAGTGCCATGTGGTGACCCCATAGGGATTCCTAGAATTTTGACTTTTCATCACTACTTTCAATCCATTAGATCCTCAGTCCCAATGAGGCATGAGCCATCTATTGTGATCCAGATGCTCATACATTATTAGCCCAAAGGATCAAATGCAATTGTCATGATTTTTTTACTCTGTTAGATTTAGATTCAAAATGAAGTGTGGATTATCAAATTTATAAAGAAGCAAGGGTATTTAAGTGAGGACTTAGGATAAAATAAGAACTTAGGCTAACATATTAAAATTGAGGTCTCATTCAAGTTTATAAATATGAATGGGGCCTTACGGTTAAAACTTTAGGATACATTTTTAAAAAAGGGGACCATGTTAAAATAAAAAGGATTCTACTAGCATAACATTATACCATGTTAGAAATATACAGAATAAAGAAAAAAATAGAGGGGACTAAACATAATTTTTAGGCTAAGGTTTGGTCATGTTAAGAAACATGACCAAGAATTAACATAAAAATTAGGGTTTAAGTCCAAAAAAAATTTGAAGTATTCCTATCAAAAGTGTTCCCATTAATATTTAAATTTGATGAGGGGTTCAAGTTAGGGTTTGCTAAAAGGAGCATTTTATTGCATAAATCCAACAATGAGATTCTTCAAATCAAAGGCTAGTAAAATCTTGATGAAGAAAAATAATGGGGATATAAGCATGATATATTCATAAAATCTCATAAAACCTACAACTTATGACATGAAGAGCAACTATTAGCAACATTAGGTAACCTTAAAGCAAAACTATAAATCAATAAGCCAACTTTATCAAAGTGGATGATCCTCAAATTCTAACAATGTTCAAAACATACCATGTTTTCAGTGTTAAAGTTCAAAGTGTCTCAAGGGTCCCAATTTTCAAAAAAATGGGGGTATGTTGACCTCAATAAATGGCAACTTCTAAGGGAAACATATCAATATGTTAGAACTTAGAGGCTCTAGTTTGGACAAGTGATTAGGTCACACATTTTACTTGATCTATGCCATCATAAAGATTAGTTCATAATTGAAACAAGCTTTGCACATGTAGAAGTAGGGCCAAACATTAAAACATAGCCATGCTATGTGTGTGCTTTAATTCCACTCACTATTTTCCATGGGATTCAAGGGACAACTTCTAAGTTTTATGCCTTTAATCATTAACATTGAATTAAAACATATTTGGATATCCTTTAAGTACCATGCTTCTAGTTAAAGGAAGGCTTGGGCATTGCTTTGCTGCTAGGTAGATGTCTATAACCTCGACATAGATGCTTTTAGTTATACTCACGACCTTGCTCCATTGCCAACCAAACATCCATAACCCTAATAGAGATTACTAGAATCATCTATGCTTGAAAAGCTGTTGGTTTTGCATTGAATTCTTATTTTTGTATTTTTTAGATCTTTTATGCTTTCAACAAGGTTAGGAACCAGGGTAGCTAGGTTGAATGATTTGGTCAAGTGTTTGATCTTCAGGTAATCACCTATGGCTTTGATCTTTCTCCTAGACAAAGATGTTTGTTAAGTACAAACATGACTATGTCCTAATATCTCAAACTTTCATTCCATATGTGAAAATCCTCTTAGGACCAAATTTAGACCAAGCCAATGCTCTAGTTCTCATAAAACAATTAACCTATTCATCAGTATTTGATAGTTACTTTAAATTAGAACACCAAGCTCATATTTAAAATCCATGGTCAACATGTGCATGAGGTGCATACTTACATTTCTAAACTTTAGGGATTTCAAGCAAACTAAGTGATCTTTGAGTAGAGGACTATCAAAATGACTTATTGGAAGCAAGGAACAAAGCAACAAGAAAAAAACACACAATAGAAAGGAAAAAAAAGAAGTAAACAAATATATACATGCCTATGTACAAACAAGAGACATAAAGGAAAAAAGTTGGAAGAAACTAATAGGAAAAAAACTAATCTAATCCCTATAATAACTTCATAAAATAATTACCTCCAAGATCAAATGGAAAATTATTTAATTTACTACAAAACCTTGAAGCGTGACTACTTCCATCCCTTGGCCTCTTCTTGTGGATGGGATCACTTGAATGCTTGTGTCTTCTAGGTGATGTAGCTTGATCTCGTATTAGCCTCCTCAGATGATGGATCTAAAATATGAATCTAAGACCCAACCATCTTCTTCCAAAATTATCCTAATTTGTAGTAGGAATGATAGTTCTATTTTATCCATAGATTGATAGTGGCTTATATCATTTTCTCATAATAATAGAAGCTTGGCTAGTATCCTTAGACTGATGTCTTCATTACGTTCTTTCTGAGGTGGACATGGACTACCAATCTTTGTACAAAAATATTCCAAATCATCCCAAAAGGCTTCTTCATCTTGATCAATTATATGATGCTCATCTCAAATCCCATCATTAAAGACATGCTGGTCCCCTATTCTTAACCTCTTGATGAAGTCACATGATAATTCATGATCTAATTCACTCACTCCATCTTTATTTTCAATAAAGGGAGGCAAATCTTATATCTGATTAGGCTCTATCTTATCTTGGTTTTGGGTCTCCAAAATAATATCATCTTTTGGGAATACCAAATCATTGGTGAAATCCTTAGATGAAGCATCCATGTGTTGTCCTATTCCATCATCTACCATCTCTAATTGTTTGATTCTATTTAAGAAATCATGGAATGACCTCCACCAGTGATCATCTTCTTCAAGGGTATTCTCCATTTTAGAAATAAAACTATGTGAGGTGCCTCCCTGAATACGTTCTAAAGAAATATCATCTTGTATTTGATCTATATCTACTTCCAAAAACTCTTCCTCTCCATATACAAGTGTACCAATGATGATGTCTTATTGATCTTCAATTGTAATCTCTTTTACATCTTCAAAAATATAAGTTCCCTCAAATACAATTCCTTCAATTGGCTTATCTTTTCATCATCTTCATCTTCAAATAAAAAATCAAAGGCCTACATGAGACCTTGAGATGCTCCCGTAAAGCCAAATGTTCTTATATCAAAGTCTTGATTAGGTATAATTTTAGAGGTTTTAGAAATATTACAATAATCAGCAACAATAACATCACAAAAACTCATGTGTATGTCCTTAGATGATAAATTATTACTATTATCATGAAACCCATTTGGAGGCCTATCAAACCTTTGGGAAACATATTTTATGTCAGAGCCTTCCCTAGTATTTCCTACTTGTTTTTGTAACTGAAGAAAGTCAGTGCTCAGTTTTTGGACCATTTCTAATATCAAGTCATTTGAATTTTTTGGTGTCTTAGGATCATAAATTGGAGTATTATTACTGGCTATGGGCACTAAATTTCTATGGTTTTTTAGATGAGATCCACTTGTAGTGCCATTCAAGAACTCTAGGTCTTGGCCAGGATATGTATGACTTAAGGGAAAATAGTTTTGAACTAGTGTTAAAGTAGGCATACTAAGAATGAAATTCTAGATGGGCCAATTCGAATTGACATTAGGCATGTAATACACCATCTAACCTTGCGGTTGCATTTGGTCATTCATAACTACAATTTCGTAATAGGCCTGAGTCAATATGTTTATGACTGGAAGAGATCTTTTCAAGAACATAGAGGTTAAGGGATTCATAACATCTTTATAAATCTCTAAGGCTAAAGCCTCATTGGTTCTATAAGAGGCTGTAGTTTTACTAAATATTTTTTGGAACTGAGCCTTAAAGGCTTTGATGGTTTCATTAACATCCCTTTTAATTATGGTAAACTACTGATATAAGACATAAGGACTAATAATTTTTCCAAATTAATCAATGAAGATATTGTTGAAATCATTATAACTAGTAATGCAATATTCTAGAAGGTTAAGAAACCATTCATAGGTGACATATTTGAAATTAAATGGAAATAACCTATAGACTACATCTTCATGAATCACATTCAACAATCTCAGAGCAGCTTTGAAAATTCTAACATGCTCTTCAGCTGTGACAACATTATTAGGACTATATGAAGGCAAATATCTTTCAGGATTCTAAGGAAGATCATGTACTATACTTGTATATTGATTGAGTAACCACTTATTCAAGCCATAACTTGAACACATGAGTACCTTGAATTGGTGAAATGTTTGAGACTTTGGGAGTTTTCTATGCCTAAGCCTTACCTTGGGTAATTCCAGCTTGTGACCATGAAACCTAGTTGAAATACAATGTGTCAAATCAATATTTACAAATAATAATGATTAGATTTGCACATTAAATAATTTTTTCAAAGATTCATATAAAGAACAATAAAGGACAACACTTTTTAACTAAGTTAGCTCAAAGAGGTGTCCAAATATGCTAGTATGAATTATCTTTACACATTCAAGTTCAAATAAACTCAAATTTGTAAAGTGTTTATGAATATTTGATCAAAATAGATATTACTAACCTTAAACTTGTTGGATTCATAGATATAAAGCTATCTTTACCATAACTAAGCATATGTATTCAAAGAATGTCAGTCTAAGTAAGCCCAAAGACCGGTCTAAAGCCATGAAGATCACCAAACTTTACACAATTATGCTAAAAGAAACACAAATATGTAAAGAATAAAGTGATCTTTGTTCAAAATACACCAAAACTAGAAAATATCTTACAAAGTCACAAAGAATTGTGGAAGCCCTCCTTCTAGCACTAGTGAAGCTCCTCCTATTGATGCCTAAATGTGTACCACAAGTACCCAGAGTGTTTAGCAAACACTTCTCATTTTTGAATTCATAATAATCTAATACATGAATTATAGGTTGTGGTAATCTTGTTACTTGTTGGTGGAATAAAGGCAACACAAGTGACTATTTCACAATATTTATATTAATTGGTGGTTGGAAGCCACCGTGGCCAAATAATAGATCTATGTAAAGTATACAGTAATTATGAAAAGAACATTGAATTATGACCAAGAACTAAATTAAGAATTAATTTAGGATGGATATTTACAATGACAAGCTAAACTAAGGTGATTAAGTTAAAAAAGAAGCAAAAAAGGGTAGGGTATAAAAAAATGTTGTTGATCTTCATTCCAGACATCATGACAAAGTTCAAGTCTCATGCAGATAGGCATGTAAAACTAATGTATGATATGAAACATCTTGAGCCCAAATATTAACATACATCAGGAAAACTCCTAAAGAAGGTGAAATAATGTAAATAAGAATCAGGTTCACTTTAAAGATTATACCCCTAAAAGAAAACAACATTGGCCCAAATGCAAGAAGCGTAAAGGAAACAAAATGAAACTAAACACTTTCAATCAACCTATTATTGACACAAGTTAACAACTTTTAAATTATAAGTGTACCCCAAGAATCCATAAGAACAATTCAAATCTGGAAATCAAAATAAGCAAATGAGAGAGAAGCCATGATAACAAACACACACACACACAAATACTGGACAATCTTTGTAGAATTCCTTGCTTATATTCCTTGCTCCAAGTTTACAAAGTAATTTTGGCTCTAAGAAATCTCTTCCCATAAAATGGTAATACTACCTTTTATGGAAAAATAAGGTAGTATATCGGTTAGTTTCAAGATACAAATGTATAATAAATAAGGACAACTATCCTTTTTCTACTAGGTTCTAAAATACACTTGCTTTTTAAAAATAGACTGACCTAGAGGAAAATATGATAACAAACTAACATATACCTTTACAAAATATTATTCAATTTTAAAAATGCTACAATGCTTCAAAAAATTGAAATATTAACCAACTAACTAGTGGGCCCTGTTCTTGGGAACTTGTTTATTGTTTTTGAAAGATGTTCATAGCCTTTTGATGCTCCTTATTAACGAGTCTCAAATCCACAACTAGCCTTAAGAGACATGCTTCTTCCTTGTCATCTAGATCATTAAACTCCTTATCATTTCTAGCCATGGATTCTTTGATACTTTTGGCCTCAGTGATCCTTTCACCTACATTGAATATCATGTCTAGGATCTAGCTATTATTTGCCCCAAACTAGTCTTGTCTTTTACATTTTATTTCTTATGATTTCATGGCATTTATTTGGCACTTTTATGGAATTTTTCATAAATGCCTTCTAAGCACTAGCTGTTGGTATTTAAAATATTTATTTTTGCTTCATGCCATCAAATCATCACCCACATATCAATACAGGCCATTGATCATGATCCTAGATTTTGCATGTCATTGGCCATCTTTGCATCAAGCCCCATGGTTGTGCCAATTGGCATCTCTATGGGATTTATGAGATATATATATATATATATATATTGTACTAGTCATATATTGAATGTGCATCCACCACTTGTCAAGCCTGTGAGCTCTTGGAGCTCTGCTGAATAGTCATCAGTGACTTTACACCATTAGATCATTCAGACCTGATAAAACATGATCTATTGATCCTGAAAGGTGTATGAGATTTAGTTAGAGTATGGTCATATAATGGAATTTAGGATAAAATTCCTTAAGCTAAGTCCATTTCATGTTAATTAACATGCTAAAGGCTTAGGCTAAAGTATTTTTTGCTAAGTTTTAAAGCATAATATCAAATGACTTATCAAATGATATAAAACATGCCCTATTGTCTAGGCAAAATATTCAAAGAGATTAAATTTGATGGCATCAAAAATGTCAATGATGGACTCATGAATGTCAAATGATGTTTGTGAGAATGTCAAATTTTATCTTGTGGAGTTCTTAGTTTTGGTGGGCTTAAAGTTGATGATCACACAGACATCAATGATGGCCTCACAGACATCAAATGATGGATGTATGATCATAAATTTTAAGGTCATCAAGTTCTTATATTTCATGGATCTCAAATTAAATTTTATCTATCTAATTAAGAGGTATGATGAAGTAAGAACCATCTGATTACAATCCAAGTGAGCACATGCCATTGGTTCATTTGGTCCTAATGACTGCAAGAGTGCCACATGGTAGCTTTGTAGGGCTCTCAAGCTTTGATTCTACTAACCTTGGGCTGTTGATCTCTATCTGAGTCCTCGAGATGATGACACTTGGGATCCTCATAGGACTCCTTTGGCCTTTGACATTTCAATGTTATCTTCTCTCCATTAGATCTAGATCTGTGAGTAAACATGAACTGTTGATCATGATTTGAGCACTTGTACATGATTGGTTCCTTCGATATGCGGGGCCCTTTGTTATCAAGATTTGAATGTGGAAGAACCATGTGAAAACCCTATGGGGATTCTTGGTATTTTGAATTTTCATCACTGAATTCACTCCATTGGATCCTTGGTCTCAATGAGGCATGATTTGTCAATCATGATTCAGATGTTCACAAATTATTGGCCTGAAAGACCAAATGCTCAGGTTTGTCAAGATTTATTTATTTTGTTAGATTTAGAGTTATGATGAAGTGTGGACCATCATATCTACAAATAAGTAAGGTATTTAAGTGAGGACTCAGGATGAAATAAGAACTTAGGCTAAAGCATTAAAACTAAGGTCTCATTCATGTTAATAAATATGAATGAGGCCTTAAGGTTAAAATTTTAGGCCAAATTTTTAATAAAGGGGACCATGTTAAAATAAAAGGATACTTCTAGCATAACATTAGACCATTTAGAAATATAAGGAACAAAAGGGGAAATAGAGGAGACTAATCATAATTTTTAGGCTAAGGTTTGGTCATGTTAAAAAACATGAAATGAAAAGTGGGGCTTAAGTTCAAAGCAAATTTTAAGTATTCTTGCCAAAAGTGTTCCCACTAATATTTGAATTTGAATGAGGGGTTCAAGTTAGGGTTTGATGAAAGGAGGGTTTTATTGCATGAATATAATAATAAGATTTTTTAGATCAAAGGCTAGTAAAGGCCTGACGAAGATAAATAGTGAGGATCTAAGCATGATCTATTCATAAAGGCTCCATGAAACCTATAACTTATCACATGAAGAGAAACTATAAGCAACATTAGGTAACCTTAAATCAAAACCATAAACTAGTAGGCCAATTTTATCAAATTGGATGATCCTCAAATTATAACAATATTTAAAACATGTCATGTTTTTAGTGTTAAATTTCAAAGTGTCTCAAGGGTCTCAATTAAAAAAAAAATGAGGGTATATTGACCTTAACAAAAGGTTGGGATGTAATTGTAATATGTGTTTTCCCCTTATCTTTGTCTTTCTTACCATCGTTGGCCTTATAAGAGTCTTGTGCTAATGAGCTTTGATTGGAAGAATTGGAGACACTCATATTGTACTTCCCAAGCATCTTAGTTAGTCAATCTAATTATTCATGTATTTAGATTCATCATGCCTAGATTTCTTATAGTAACCATATGTGTCACTCTTTCTTGAGTTTCTTGTCTAAAAATAACTCTTTTGATGCTTTGGCCTTAACATCATATTTTTATACCTTTCTTTACTTTGGGTCATTCTTGTTATGTTTTAATCCTTACTACTAGAAGCCTTTTATTTATCATGAATCATAATTAAGGCATGGGATTTAGATGATTTTAATGTACCCACTTGAATGAGCGTACCTTTCCCCTAAGTCAAGTCAAGGCATGTTTAGTGGTATGGAAGGTAGAAAGGAAGACAAAATAGTTAGATCCCAACTTGGAAAGGATGGAAATAATCAATTAATAATATTTTTGTCAATGTCATATAGTTTTAACTATAACCTGAATGATTTAAACTCTATGAAGAAGTCTTGTATGGTATCAAAATCACATGGGCTCAAACTAATTAGCTCATTATCCAACTCATGACTTCTCATTATGTCTTAATTCCTAAAGAGTTTTTATAATATGGACCAAACTTCATTAAGAGTAGTGGAAAATTCAATATAAGAGTGGGTTGAGAGACATAGGAAGGCATAGAAGATCATAGAATTTATCACTTCTATTGTACCACTTTATATTTTCTACCTTAGGTGTCAGTTTTTTCTATACTCATCATGATTATGTGTAAACCTTTTCTCCTCAATAGGATTTACACTTTGAATTTCCACTTGTGATAGTTGAATTGTGTAAGAATCATAATAAAACCTTGATCTATAGTGTAGAAATAAGTATATGCTAAACTACAAGTGTTGAAAGACTAGGAATATGAAACTCCATTAAATCTATAGAGATTCAGATTTACAAAGCACAAGAATATTATCAATACCTAGAGCTTTAAAAACTTGCACTTTAAAAAAATGACACCTCAAAATGAGAAAAAATATAAAAGTTATGTGCATTTAAAGTTTTGGATGGTAAGGGTAATCTCCACTTTATAAAATTTGAAATTTTTTTATGTGCAAAAGTTTGAAATTTTTTGGAATCAACTTCCTATAAAAAAACTTAAGCTCTTTTGGAGTAAAAGTTAAGTAATTTTGGGTTGTAAATGACTAGGGACTAAGACCCATTTTATGTTCTCCCCACTTCTCATTTTTTAAATGAATAGTGTCACCCTTCATGAGCTTAAATTTGATGGTCTCTAGGACATCACAAGCAAGTGGAAAAGGTAGGTAGAACTAGAGGTGTGTTTTAATAGATATTAGAATTTGGTACTATTCTGAACAAATGGTAGAGTCAAAGGCATACATGAATAGGAGTCACAACCCATAGTGTGCCTAAGCAGGTGGAAGAATTCAAAGGTTGCATGAGTTAGGTTAGAACTCAGAGGGTGCATGAGTAGGGGTCAAAACCTGGTAGGTGCATGAGTAGGGGTTGATGTGTGATAGGTGAAAATTCAGGGGGGAAAATGTCTAATGAGGGTTGTTTTTATGCCATGGAATGTCCATTGAGATCTATTTGTCCACCATGTAAAGTTTGACAACTATGAAACCTACTTTTGGGAGGTCAAAATCCCATCAAATTGGAAAACCTCTAAATATATGGATTTTGAGCAACTTATCTAAAATATGAAAGAGACCCCATTGGTTTATTTAAAAACCCAAAAAAATGTCAAATTTTTTTTAATATCAAAGTCATAAAAAAATATGGATTTTATAAAATTAAAAAAAACAACATTGAAATCCTCCAAAAATGGTTGAAAATAGACTATCAAGAAACTAGGTCATGTTTATAGTCATTTATAGGGTTTTGACACCTTATAAATCTAATGGCATTTTATTTTTTTCATTTAGAGACTCTAAGTATGTATATTTGCATATATTTATGAGAAACTCCACCAAACCTTAGAAAATTGAAATCAATGAAAATTTGGAATGAGTAAGAATGCAAGATCTCACAACACAATCAATGGACTCATCCACTGACGTAACTTTGATACCATGTCAAAGTGGTCCACAATAAAATATCAACTAGATAGGGTTAAATGCATGACATTGAATCTGTATGGGAGTAGTGAAATTTCAAAAATAACTCACAAGAGGAAGCAACTTCTCTTCATAAAAAAAGTTACATTAATGAGCATTAGCCAAAAAGTACATTATACAGTGACGAATTAGGTCACCTAAATAAGTAATTAACTCAACTCACAATTAGAAAATGAATTAAAGTACATTTATCTAAATGACTTATTAAGCTCAGAAAGCTAATAAACTATGTAACCTTAAAACCACATAGTTTGAATAGCCTACACTAACAAGTATGTTGCATATTTTGTGTAAATGCTAAGAACTCAATGACTACATTAGATAATATATAAGGGTTCCTCCAAATAATGATTAATAGTTGTAGGGTGTTCATGGAGGTCATGACCTGAGATACATAAGTATCAAACCATAAATATTATATTGGTGATAGATAAATACATGAGAGAAGCACATATAGTGTAGTTTTGAGTGATGTGTTGAGAGGTGATGGTATGTGATTGTGGAATTATTTAATGATATTGATAAAATTAGTCATAGTAGCTGAAACTATCTAGGTTTCCATTTCATATGGGATGCAATCCATTATATAGGATATGGAGGATCACATGATAGTGTATGCATGTATACGATGCATGCTTTCACACTTATACATGGATGTATAAAGATTCACATGCAAGGTCCATGGCGGAGGATTGTTACATCTTGATTTTTATCTAGACTTATTATTATTGATTCTATGATTAATGATGGGTTTACTTGATGTGTTAAGTGACTAAAATTAGTTGTATACTGATTTTAATGTTTATTACTTATGATCGTGATAGTTAACTTAAAAAATTCTGTTATGATATATTTTAATCATGATTATGCAGTATATTCTATTACAGTAGTTTATTATAATTTTGATATGATATGGTCTAACCACTATTCATTTGTACTGAGGTAGATGCATGATGGATTCCAACCTCCTGACTATGATCAAGGGAGGGTATTATTGGAGATGATGGTGTAGATGGAGACCATTAGGGGAGGAAAGAAGAAAATGGGAACCCTGCACACACTATATAGACTAAAAATCTATTTGTTAACTATTAGTTGGTTAATATTGCTTGCAACATGTATTTAATTGTTAATGTATTTTATGCATTTGGATATGTTAGAATACAATGTTTACATATTTATCTTAACCCTCGTAGTGTGTTTGCATTTATGATTATGACATAATTATATGTTTATCTTAATCTATGTTTGCAACTATGTACCATATGAGTCAACTGAGTTAGGCATGTATTTGCAGAGGTAAATTAAAAAATGCTTAACTTAGCTTACTTCATTTATTTAAATTACCATATCTTGTGCTCTGAATTCTTTAAATGGTCTTGCTGTGATGTGAATTCTAAATATAATATCTTGAGAATGTTTGTAATTATTCTTGGTATTAGCTATTTTGAATATCATAATAACATTATCTGTAGGGTAATTAATATATTATCTTTAAAAAAAATTGTTTTAGTAGAGGGTTTGTGAATAAACCTTAAGACATGCTTGAGTTAGTTGAAGTCATTCTTATAATCAAATAGGCTTTAATTACCTTGTTGATTCTATGGTTTTAATCTTAGAATATATATTAGTGTTGTGTGGTCGATGAGTATACCTAGACCAAGGTTGATTTAGTGAAGGCATTGAATATTTAATCAAGTCTTATTATTTGAGGTAAAGATTATGAGATATAAAACAAAGTATACTTGTTCTATCTATAATCATATGAATGTTGCATGGTTGAAGGCATATATTAAAGTTTGATTGAGGCATGATTATAACGTAAAGTTAATAGACTTTCAAACCATACCACTTTGCATGGTAATAATTGACATTTTTGAAGTCAAGGATTATCATGTGGATTATAATATTTAAATGATTATGCATTTTGGAATATTCAAGGGAATTTAGGTTTATGAAATGCAAAGTTTATAGACTCTTCAAGTTATGATATGAAGCTAGTTAGATTATTCAGTTTGCATGGTTTTGTGATGATAAAATTTTGGATTGTTTAACTGGATTGTTGAAAAATTTAGGGAAATGATTATGCCATAAATATTGCATGCATGTTGGAAAATTTAGAGATAAATGGAGTTGTGGGTTATGGAGGATGGTATAGTGGAAATATAGAGGAAACATCAAGCATGGGTCAAGGAAAAAATAAGGAAAAACAGAGATCTTTTGGATTTGTTGTATCTAAAATTTGAGGTACGGTTTGCATTAAATTATTTCTAGTTTTCAATGTTAGATTGTGATTTAATATGGAATGGGTAAAATTTTATTTTTCCTAGTATATAAAAATATAAAAAAATGTAAGTGAATGTAAGTAAAGGGCCTTGGGGATGGGTAAGACCATCCACAGGGCCACATACATACAAACCCCCCTTTTTATTATATATGACAGAGTAAAAATGGATTTAGAGATAAATGGAAAATAAGGATGGTATTTTGTTTGTGTTTCCTTTTTTTTGAAGCTAATCACAACTATATTTAGATTTACTCGATTCGAATGAACCCTTCTTCAGTTATTAAAAAATATAAATGGCTAGCTTAAATGGGACTATGCATAACATTTTTCCTTGTTGAGCCAGATAGGGTTTGATAGTTTGTTTGGGTGTTTGGAAAAGCTTAAAAAATGGGATTCAAATTAATATTTATATTTATTTATATTAGGTGATTTTACACTTGTAAAATATAAAAAAAGATATTATTTAGAAAGATAAATTATAAATGACCCAGTGGAAGAACTTGTCTCTCTATAGGGATGAGTATAAATAGACCCTCATTTGGTCTTTTTAAAGCTGAGAAATTTGGGGTTATTTCTTGATGAGTGAATTTATCATAGTGTTTTTAATTACTTTAGATACAATTAATATAAGACTGTGTAAAATGAATCCTGACCCTGTCTTGTTAGAAGATTATGTATATGTTTGAATGAGTGCATATTTTGGTTGATTATTTAATATATATATTGTGAACAAGGGTTTTGATATCAGTTGTTTATGTTATAACTATAACGAATAAATGCTGATTATGATATTTAACTAAACTTCAAACACATTCTTTTAATTTTTGATTATAGGAAGAAATGAACTAGATCTAGGTTTTATTATATTGTATTATCTAGTCTTTAGATTTTAGACGTAAGGATATAATGAATAAATTTGAACTGAACATTAGTTAAATGGTTTGAATATATTTAACAAGGTTAATAAGGTTCTATTGTATTATTTCATATAATTGAATTAAAGTATCTGAGAATACTCTAGTGTTATAAATAGCTAGGGGACCAACTAAAAATAGTCGAGCCTATAGCTATTAGTTAGATTATGTATAAATGGAAATTGCATTTTGTATTATAAAGTTACATCAAAACAATTATTTTTGGTTGTTAAGAGATAGTAACTTGAATAAAATATTTAAAATAATTTTTGAGTTCAATAGAGTAAATTATATATATATATATATATATATATATATATAATTTAATATTATAAGGTATATATGTATAAATACATATACATAGGTATACATACCTGTATGTACTCAAATATTTTATGAGATTGAATTGACTGTACATTGTTAAATGCTTAATCTAGTATGATGTATATATTATCATATTTTGTATTGATCTTATCTAGGAATAAAATTTGGGTTTTAATTCTCTTAATTTAAATATGAGACATGCTTGAATCAAAGCATTGTTGACATTTTGGGAATTAATAAATGATTACTTATTAGTAATTTTGTATGGATTTATAAAAATAAATACTATGGGTTATATGATTGTCACGGGGAACAAGGGTTTATGTATGTTTGAGACTTGTAGTTAAAAGAAATCTTAACCTATATGGAAAATTATTTATAAGTAGATGATCATTAAATTCTGATTATGACTTAAATGTTACAACTATTATTTATATTTAAATTGAATTAGTTGTTTGATTTAAGAGGGTTAAAATTAAATATCTATTAGCTGATTTATAGAATTTAGATATTCATATTAAATTATTACAAAGATTATGATGTCCTTGTATTTGTACATGTTATGGCATTCATTATGTAATCTATGTGTGTAAGAAATATGTAGATTTAAGCACTGTTATGCTTATATAGTATTATTGACTTTAAATAAGTAGGTGTAACATAATTTATGTACTTACTTAGTGTCATTAATAGGCAGATTAGAGTTATTTAGATGAGTTGTGTGTGTGAAATTGACTGATCTTGTGATCTTGAAAATTATATTAAAAACTTTGGCCAAAGTAATGTTTATGATTTGAACATTATCATTTTACCTATTTTATTTAGTTTACATGCATTACACGATATCATGTTAGAACATATTTATTTACGATATGCTGCATGTGATAGTTATCTTATGACACATGAGTTTCTAGTTGACTTTATCTATTTCTGCATTATCACTATCTGTCCATTTATGAAGAAAGAGCCATTCCCTTATTAAGAGATCATGTAGAGGATTAATAGTCTATGATTAGTGTGGAAAATAACTCGAATGATAATCTCCCTCCCCTTTCAGTAGTCAACTAATAGAGGCATTACTTAGGATTATTTTTGGATAATAATGAGTTCTTGAGAATCTTATGTTCTATGGAACATTATATAATTGTAATCAGATTATTCAAATATGTATTATTATATAGTTGTACTATCTGATGTAAACTATAAACAACACTAGTAGGATGTAATATTTATATACTTGTTTTAATACTTAATTATTAGTGGCTAAATTATTATCTTGGATAATTAATGTACTTTCTATTGTTGAAACTATGAAAGCAAATCAATATGTGTAATATTGATCGCTAGCTAGATGAATCACACTTAAACCTTATAGCTAATAATATAGTTATCTTAAATGATGCATTAGGGATCATTAAAGTTAAATTAATTCTGAAGTTGAGTTATTTTTTTTACTTAAATCTAGTTAACCCTAAGGGGTTGTTACATTGTGGTATCAAATCTAAGGCCCAAAATCTTGGACGTAATTACTTCACTAACATATTTTTATTCTTATATATTCTTAAATAAGAATGCCACATTAAAGTCAAGATGGTGAGGGTACATCAAATCTTAATAATGCTAATCCTCTAGTTAACTTGAATCAATTTATTATCAAACAAGCTGTAAAGCTTGATTAGATTACCGTAGCCATGAATGAGACTAGGTATTATATAAATGCCCTTGAATAAGAAGTTCATGACCATGTTGAGGAGAGCATTCAAAATGAACTTAGAGAACATTGTTTTGAGCAATGCATTCCTTAAGAACCTAGGCAAGAGGAGGTACCTCAAGATGTAAGAGCACATGTTGTTGCTGACCTTGCATGAGATATAAAGAAGGTAAATCCATCCAATTTGATGGAATTGTTATGGGAGATGGAGATGAAGCATGGATAACTAAAATGGAAAAGTATTTCAAGATTTGGAATTACTCTAAGGTTATAAAATAAGTTTGTGAAGCTTACCAATTGACTAATGTAGTAACTACGTGGTGGGAAAAAAGAAGTTAATGATGAACCTAGACTCTACCACCACCACATGGGAATAGTTCATGACCTTATTCAGATCATGATGATTTTTCTAACTCTATTTTGATCAAAAGTTGGTATATTTTTAGAATCTAAAGTAGGGAGACCTTGTAGTGAATGAGTACTGGGAGCAATTTACTAAGCTTGTAAAGTATGTTTTACAGTATTAAGTAGATGAGAGGTTTCACATCAAAAACTTTATTATGGGATTAAAACCCTAACTTGGGTACAAAGTGGATATGCATGGGCCATATACTATGGATTAAGTCTTAAAAAAGGAAGTTAAGTAGGAATAGAATCTGAAATCACTTGCTCAGGTCAGAGAGAAATTCAAAAAAAAGTTTAGAGGTCCCAAAATTACTTTGAAAGAGAAGAATTGGAAGAGTAGTGGAAACTCTAAAAACTAATTGAAGAATATGATACCAATTTTAGTAGTGATTTAGGGAAAAAAAATCTAGGTAATGATTTCAAAAGAGGTTTTAGGAGAAATTAATAATCAGATAGGAAAGGACCACCTAGTGGATGATTCATCTATAGAGATGATCAATACACTAGAAAATGCACTCATAGAAAATTAGATGGTGATAATAAGGGTTTTACTTCATAGTAGGGATCTTTTTAGCAGAGAACTCACATAGCTATTGATAATCATCAAGCCAAGTTTTAGGATTCTCCTATTGAGCTATTAGGTACTTTATTTGGTCAACCAATTTTAATTTTGATTGACACTAGACATATTTAATGTTTTATTGCTCTTAGTATGCTTAACAAGTTGTCTATAAAATTTGGAGTTATGGAAAATGCATGGTCAGTTCAATATAGGAATAAATCTAAGGTCAAGGTTGATGAATGTTTGGTTGAGGCTAATATCAAACTACCTAAATTAACTATGGTAGTGGATCTATTTATACCTCTATTAGGGTCATATGATGTGATCCTAGGAGTAAACTAGTTAGCTCAACATAAAACTAAGGTAGATTATCTACTTAAAAAGGTTTAATGTCTTGATAATTGGGGTAATTAAACCCAAATTTAGGGAATAGAGAGGGATCTTAAGCTTAGATAGATTGATATAATTCAGTTGAAGAAAGCTCAAAAAAGGGTGTCAAAAGCATTTATTATAAAAATAAATGAGATGGAGGAATCCAAGGAACCTTCTATTAAAGATTATCCTTTTCTATACATTTTTAAGATGTTTTTCTTGAAGAATTATCAGGTTTGCCCCTTAAAAAAGAATTTGATTTCTCAATATACATCATTACAGAGTCTGAACTATAGTATAAATCCCCCTACTAAATGATGAAAATTGAGTTAGTAGAGTTGAAGGATCAAATTTAAGAGTTATTATCTAAAGGGTTGATATGACCAAGTGTGTCACCATGGGGTGCACCAGTTATGCTCATTAAGAAGGGTGGAACCCTTTGCCTATATATTGATTATAAGATGTTGAATATGATAATGATAAAAAATAGGTATCCTTTACCATGCATTGATGATATTTTTGATCAAATACATGGAATATCAATTTTTTTGAAAATTGATCTTCAAGTAGGATATCATCAGTTAAGGATTCGTGAGGAAGACATTTTGAAAACAATCTTCAAAAATTAATAAAGGCATTATGTGTTTACAATTATTCTTTTTGGGATAACAAATACACCAACTACATTTATAAATCTCATGAACCATGTGTTCAAGGATTATCTAGATCATTTTATGTTAGTCTTTTTAGATGATAACCTCATTTATTCTCAATCTGAGGAGGAACATCTAGAGCATTTGAAGTTGGTTCTGTAATAATTGTGGAAACATAAACTTTTTTGGAAGCTATCAAAATGTGCCTTCTTTCAAAAAAAGGTACAATACCTTGGGCACATTATCTCTATAAAAGGAATATCTATGGATCCTTCGAAGATTAAATCCATTGTGGAATGGCCACCACCTAAAAATATCCATGAAGATTAGGAGTTTTATGAGTTTGATAGGATATTATAGTAAGTTTATTCCAAATTTTTTTAATATAGCAAATTTGATTACTTATCTTCAACAAAAAAATAAAAATTTCATGTGCTAAGTGAAGTGTGATGACATTTTTCAAGAGCTGAAAAGAAGACTTACCTTAGCACCATTGTTGAGAGTTCTCAATCCAAATGATCAATTCTTGGTGATAACTGATGCTTCAAGAGATGGCCTTGGAGGAGTTCTCATGCAATAAAGTTCTATTGTAGCTTATGAGTCCAAAAATTTAAAACCATATGAGGTAAATTATGCCCCACATGATCTGAAATTGGTTTAAATTATTCACGCGTTAAAGGTTTGGAGGCATTATCTATTGGGAAAATCATTTAAACTCAAGACTGATAACTTAGGACTCAAATATATCTTCACCCAACCTAACTTGAGTTCACATTAGAGACAATCGTTAGAGTTGTTTTTAGATTATATCTTTGATTTTAACTACATAAAAATCAAGGAAAATAGGGTTGTAGATGCCCTTAGTGATCAAAGGTATATATAAGCTTTGGCTACTATTAGGAGTACCTTTAAGTGGTAAAATTATCTTCAAGAGATGAATTTTACAAACATGAAAAGTTAGCATTGGCTCAAAATGCTTAGGATCCTAAGTTTGAGGGATTTAAATTTGAAGATGATGGTTTGTTGAGGTAGAAATGATGGATTTATGTACTAGATAAGGAGAATTTGAGGAGTGTAGTACTCAAAAAACTACACATTATTCCTTATTTAGGCCATCTAGGTGTGATTAAGCTCTTAGCAGAGCTGAAGACATTATATTTATAGAAAGGAATTAAGAAAAATGTAACTAATTTTATTTTATGATGTTGAGAATGTTAGTGAGTTAAGGCTGAGAATGTGCATCCTACTAGATTTCTATACTTGGATATTGTACCAGAATGGAAGTGGTAAGTCATTAGTATGGAATTTGTCCAAGGGTTACCAATGTCTCAAAACTAATATGACATGATTTTGGTAGTTGTTGATAAACTCACCAAGGTAGCTCACTTCATTTTTGGTAATATTTTAGATGATGCACCTATAATTGCAAAGAGGTTTGTGAAATAAGTGTATAAGTTACATAGGTTTCCAAAAAATATTATTTCAGATAGGGACCCTAAAATGACTTCTAGATTGTAGTTGACTCTCAATTTAGCTTTGGGTACTTAGTTTAACTTTAGTACAATGTACCATCTAGAAATAGATGGACAAATAGAGAGGGTGAAACAGGTTTTAGAAAATATTCTAAGGATGTACTGCATGGATCAACAATATAGGTGGGAAGAAAATATTTCATTGGTTGAGATTCCCTACAATAACTCATATCAATTAGTGTTGAAATGGCTCCATTCGAGGCATTGTATGGAAGAAGAGGTAAAACACCAATCAACGAGGACAAGTTAGAAGACATGATAGTCTTTGGTCTAGATATGATTATTGAAATGGAAGAGCAGGTTAAGTTAATAAGGCAAAGGTTGGATGAAGCTAATGATAAATAAAAGAGATACATTTATTTGAAAATAATAACAAGGTAATTTTCATTTGGAGACAAAGTATTTCTATGGGTTAAACCTCAAAAAAGCTTGATCAAATTTGGAAGATCAACTAACTTATGTCCTATATATGTGGGACCTTTCAAGGTCTTATAAGTTGTCAATATTGTGGCATCCATGATTGCTTTGCCACTTGATTTAACACTCATGCATAATATTTTTCATGTGTCTTATCTTAAAAAGTATGCTGCTGATCCTTCTCATGTATTGAATTGGAATGTTTTATAAGTTCTAGATCTTAGGATGATCATAGTAGAACCAGTTAGAATAACTAACACTAGTAAATTAGTTTACATAACAGAGAAGTGTCATAGTGAAATCTCCAATAGGACTAATATTTTGAAGATAGTGCTACTTGGAAAAATTATGAAGAGTTTCATAAGCTATTTCCTTATTTATTTGCTTAGTAATTTGTTGGATATTATGTTTATTTTCTACTAAACACTATTTTATTTTAGAACTTTTATTGAAATAAGAGTCATCAGGATGATGACCATCTTTACGGAGAAGGATGTTACATCCAAAATTTTCTCTAAACTTATTATTACTAATTCTATGGTTAATGATGGCTTTACTTGATGTGTTAAGTAATTAGAATTAGCTATATGTTGATTATGAATAATGTTTATTGCTTATGAACTTGATAGTTAGTTGTTTGTATTTTATTATGATACATTTTAATCATGATTATGTGGTATATTTTATTATAATAATTTATTATGATTTTTATATGATATGGTCTAACCATCGAACATTTGTATTGAGGTGGATGTAGGATGGATTCCATCCTCCTAACTATGATTGAGGGAGGGTATCATCAGAGAGGATGGTGCAGATGGAGATCAATGGGGGAGGAGAGAAGGAAATGGTAACCTTGCACACACCACACAAAGTAGAAATATGTTTGTTAATGGTTAGTTGGTTAATAATGCTTTCAACATGCATTTAGTTGTTAACATATTTTCTGCATTTAGATATGTTAGAATATCATTTTTGCATATTTTTTAACCTTGGTAGTGTGTTTGCATTTATGAAATTTAAATTATTATATATTTATATTAATCCATTATCTCCACCTATGTATCATATGGGCCAAATGAATTAGGCATGTGTTTGCAGAGGTAAATTAAAAAATGCTTTACTTAGCTTCATGTATTTATATTGACATATCTTGTGCTCTAAAGTCCTTGAATTGTCTTGCTATGATGTGAAGTCTAAATCTATTGCCTTGACAATGTTTATAATTATACTTAGTAATATCTATTTATAACATCATAATAACATTATATGTAGGGTAATTAATGTGTTATATTTAAAACAAATTGTTTTAGTAGAGGGTTTGCGAATAAATCTTAAGACATGCTTGTGTTGGTTGAAGTCATTGTTATAACTAAATAGGCTTGAATTACCTTGTTGACTATATGGTTTTATTATTATAACATATATGAGTGTTGTGAGGTTGATAATTATACTTAGACCAAGGTTGATTTAGTGAAGGCACTAAATATTTAATCAATTCTTATTATTTTAGGTAAAGGTTGTGAAATATAAAATAAAGTATACTTGTGTTAGCTATAAGCATATGAATGTTGCATGTTCTAAGGCATAGATTAAAGTTTGATTAAGGCATGCTTATAACGTAAAGTCAATAGACTTTTGAACCATACCACTTTGCATGGTAATAATTGACATTTTTGAAGTCAAAGATTATTATGTGGATTATAGTGTTTAAATGATTATGCATTTTAGAATTTTCAAGGGAATTTAGGTTTGTGAAATATGAAGTTTCTAGACTCTTCAAGTCATGATACAAAGCTGGGTAGAATATTTGGTTTGCATGGTTTTGTGATGATGAAATTTTGGACTAGTTAATTGGATTGTTGAGAAATTTAGGGAAACGATCATGCCAAAAATATTGCATGCACATTGGAAAATTTTAGAGATAAATGGAGTTGTGGGTTATGGAGGATAGTACAGTGAAAATAAAAAGGAAAAACCAAGCATAGGTCGAGGAGAAAAGAAGGAAAAAGAGAGATCTTTTGGACTTGTTATATCCAGAATCTGAGGTAGGGTTTGCTTTCAATTATTTCTGGTTTTCCAAGTTAGATTGTGACTTAATATGGAATGGGTTAAATATATTTTTTCTTGTATAGAAAAATATAAAAAAGTATATAGGGGAATGTAAGTATAAGGCCTTGGGAATGGGTATAGCCTCCACATACATATAAAATCCCCCTTTTATTATATACGACTGAGTAAAAATGGATTTAGAGATAAATGGAAAACATGGATGGTATTTTGTTTGTGTTTAATTTTTTTTGAATCTAGTCATAACTAGCTATAAATTTACTTGATTAAAACAAACCCTTCTTCGGTTATTAAAAAATATAAATGATTAGCTTAAACAAGATCGTGCATAACATTTTTCCTTATTGAGTTGGTTAGGGTTTGATAGTTTGTTTGGGTGTTTGGAAAAGATAAAAAAATTATTAAAATTAAGATTTATATTTATCTATATTAGGTGATTTTACACTTATGAAATATAAAAAAATTTATTATTTACAAGGATCATTTATAAATACCATGTGGAAGGATTTGTCCCTCATAGGTCTGAGTATAAATGGACCCTCATTTGGTCTTTTTGGGGCTGAGTGATGTGTGGTTATTTATTGATGAGTGAATTTCTCATAGGGTTTTAAATTACTTTAGATACAAATAATGTAGAATTGTGTAGAATGAATCTTGACCCTGTCTTGTTAGATGACTATGTATATGTTTGAATGAAGGCATATTTTGGTTGACTATTTAATATATAGATTTTGAACAAGGGTTTTGATATTAGTTGTTTTTGTTATAAGTATACTGTTTGAGTTTTTATTATTATATTCATATGAAATTCAAACAATTATTTTAATTTCTAGTTATAGGAAGAAACAAACTAGACCTAGGTTTTAGTGTATTGTAAGGGTATTATAAAAAAGTTTGAAATAAACATTAGTTAAATGGATTGAATATATTTAAAAAGGTTAATAATGTTCTATTATATTATTTCATATGATTGAATTAAAGTATACGAGAATACTCTAATTTTATAAATAACTAGGGGACTGACTAAAAATAGTCAAGCCTGTAGCTATTAGTTAGATTATATATAAATGGAAATTGTATTTTGTATTATGAAGTATATATACACACACACTTGAATATTATAATGTTTATATATATATATATATATATATATATATATATATATATGTATGTATGTATGTATGTATAAATACATATACACATACATGTATGTAGTTGAATATTTTATGAGATTGGAGTGGCTATATATTTTTAAGTGCTTAATCTAGTATGATGTCTATATTTCATGTTTTGTATTGATCTTATTTGCAAATAAAATTTGGGTTTTAATTATTTTAATTTAGACATGAGACATGCTTGAATCAAAGCACTGTTGACTTTTTGGTAATTAATAAATGATAAATTATTAGTAATTTTGTATAGATTTATAAAAAAAATACTATGGGTTATATGATTGTCAAGGGGAAATAAGGGTTTTTGTATGTTTGATATTGGTAGTTAAATGAAAACTGAACCTATATAGAAAATGATTCATAAGTAGATGATCATTAAAATCTGATTGTGACTTAAATGTACTACTATTGTTTATGTTTAAATTAAATCAACTGTTTGATTTAAGGGGGTTAAAATTAATTATATATTAGCTAGTTTATAGAATTTAGATGTTCATATTGAATTATTGGAAATATTATGATGTCCTTGTATTTGTACATGTTATGACATTCATTATGTAACCTACATGTGTAATAAATTTGTGGATTTAAGCATTGTTATGTATTTATTGTATTATTAACATTAAATAAGTAGGTGTAAAACAATTCATGTACTTAATTAGTGCCATTAATAGGTATATTAGAGTTATTTAGATGAGTTGTGTGTTTGAAATTAACTGATCTTATGATCTTGAAAAATATATTTAAAACTTTGGCCAAAGTAATGTTTATGGTTTGAACATTGTCATTTTACCTATTTGATTTAGATTGCAAGTATTACATGATATCATGTTAGAACACATTTATTTATGATATGATGCATGAGCTAGTTATATTATAACACACGAGTTTCTAGTTGATTTTTTTTATTTTTGCACTATCACTATATATCCATATGTGAAGGGAGGGATATTCTCTTGTTGAGAGATTGTGTGGGGAATCGATGGTTTGTGGTTGGTGTGGAAAAGCACTCAGATGATACCCTTCGAGAAATCAACCAATAGAGGCTTTACTTAGAATTAGTTTTGGATAATAACAAGTTCTTGAGACTCACATGTTTTGTGGAATATTATATAATTGTAATATAATTATTGAGATATGTATTGTTGTATATTTGTACTATCTAATGTAAATTGTAAACAACA
This sequence comes from Torreya grandis, assembly GCA_037957365.1. Classification (NCBI taxonomy): domain Eukaryota; kingdom Viridiplantae; phylum Streptophyta; class Pinopsida; order Cupressales; family Taxaceae; genus Torreya; species Torreya grandis. The sequence goes on along the minus strand of JARHVA010004094.1, from coordinate 773,894 downwards.
CCAATAGGTTATAATATTTTTGTACTTGTTTTATGATTTAATTTGCAGTGGTTGAATTATTATTTTAGATAATTATTGTACTTTCTATTTTTGAAACTATGAAAGTAAATCAACATATGTAATATTGATCACTAGCTAAATGAATCACACTTAAACCTTATGGTTAATAACATGGATATCTTAAATGATGCATTTAGTTAGGGATCATTAAAGCTAAATTAATTTTGAAGTTGAGTTAATTTTTTTACCTAACTCTAGTTAACACTGAGCGTTTGTTACAAGGATCAATGGTAGCCACACTAATAAATGTGTGGGAATATGATCATATACTTGTCATGAGGCCTGTAGGATTACCAATAGATAAATGGAGCTAGGAAACTCAACTTGTGATTAGATGGGTAGCCCCATAGTTAAAAAGGCCAAAGTTGAGAGAAAAAGCTAAATATCCCTAGATTATGGATGAGATATAGTAGGGAGACATATTATAGCATATTTATGGAGATCATCTAGATTGTTCTGAGGATAAAAATTAGTTGTAGAGGATCCAAGTGAGTCTTAGGTAATAATAAAGGTATAGTACAGTTATAGATCACTTTCAATACCAAAGGGTGACCAAGTAAAATAGGGTACTATAAGATAGACTCCCTAACATAATACATATGGAGGCAATCCCATAGATGCTATATATGAGTAGGATAGAGTCACATGAGCAAGAGAGAGGCTAACACCTAAGGCAATTGATATTATTAAGACAAATGATGATGAGGTTGAATCCCCCATTGTTGAGCTTCGTGTAGATGATATGCATGCCACATATGATTGGTTTGTATTATGGGTAGGAACACATCTGGTGTTTATGTTCTGACTTACATAAATAGCTAATAAGGGAGAAGTAATGTAAAATGATGTGCCCTCAATGGAGGGAGTAGAGGAAAAACAGGAGAGATTGATAGTTAAGTAAACTCCTATTCATGACAAGCCAATAGAGGGCTTAGTTAAACACATGTGATTTGATTTTGTTTATTAGATAATAATTAATTCATTTAAGTTTAGCATCTGATGATTGAATTTTTATTTTGATATTGATCACATAATAGGTTGATATTTTTGAGATTATAATGTGATGACTCACATGAGATGTACCCAAGGGTGTCCCTATACTATTAGAAAGAGCTAACTTCAAGGTAGACCCTTATACTTATCTTTTTGACCTAGTGAGCTGAGCTAGATTAAAATATATATCAAAGCTGCCAAGGGTAGAGGAGCTAAAGACCAAGGTAGAATGACTCTAAGCTTAGTTAGGAGGTAGAGGTGGAGGAGTAACACCTGGTATAGGAGTGAAGATAAAGGGTAGATGCAGGATAATGGGGGACAAAATAGGGGGTAAAAAGTGACATTTTTTTCTTAAAATAACAATAGTTGAACTTGAAGAGAATGTTAGAGACACTTTGAAAAAGAATTTGACAATGAAATAAGAACATGAATTGTGGCATTTTGAATGTAGTTTCTATTTTTTTTTCAATACCCAACTAATAAAAATGTGTGAAATAGATACATTTATGACAATAGGTTAGTCATTTTATATGAAAAGATAAGGATATTACATGTGTACGAACACACTTTTTTCAGTAAATGAATAAATTTTTGTATGAAACTTCAGATATGGATAGGTGAAATGTTGAAAATTGTTGAAAATATTTTTAATTATATATATATATATATATATATATATATATATATATATATATATATATAATTTTTAAATAATTTTACAATTCAATATAGCTGAAAAATTAAAACTACATGTGTATGAACATAAATTTTTGACCTTAACTTCATGAAAATAATTTTTTTTAAAAGCATAGTTGACAATTTGTAGATTGTTGAGATAAAAGTTTGATTAATATTTAAAAATTTATAAGGAAATTTGTGACGATATGTATAAATTCCATAATGTGGTATGTTATTTAGAAATTAAGTAATAATTATAAATAATATTCTAACATTAAAAAAATTATATATTCTAAAATTACATTTTCCCCTCTATAAATCCATATAATTTTTTTTAAATAATAAAATCTAACTAATCATATGTGTTGATAAAAATGAAAAAGACTCCTAAATTTCTTGGAAACCAATTGGGTTGCTCCATGGCTACTTTGAGTCTAGGTTCAGACCTCTCCAAGCCTGTACCCAAGACAAATTTGGAGGGAAAACACAAAATTAAAAGATTAAAATGTTGAAAGGGTGTACACCCTTTTAAATACATGTAACTTTTTTTGTGTTGTGTAATTTTTGGTGGCTATTTTTGTGTTTAAAGACATGTATGTTTTTTTTGTTGTGTTTTTCTTTCTATGTGTAGCCTAAGCTAGTTTTTTTATTTGTGTATGCAAAGATATATTTAGGAAAATAAAAGTTTACATTTAATTTATATTAAATTTTATATTATTGTAATTTAAATTTATTTTACTAAATAAAAAAAATTAGGGCCACTTTGCATCTTATGAAATCAATTCTAGATATTAAGAGTTACCATTTAGAAGTTAGTTTTTAAAAATCCAATCTTATCAATACTTAGTTTTTAGAATTGGAAGATAGAATGATAAATGAGATTTCAAATCATGTTACATATGTGATATATCTATACCATTGATTATGCTCTTATTTTACCTAATTGAGTATACCTTACCTACTTTAGCTACTTGGGTATGCCCTACCCGATTGAATACCCAAGCTTGAAGGTGGATTCCTAAATAATTTGTAGGCTTTTCAATCAATGGGTCTATCAATATGCATAAATGACTACCCTATATCTTGTAACTTATAACATACCTATAGTCATGATACAATCACTCATATATCTATCACATACCTATTACAACATGTATATATACAGTCACTCATACATGACATCTACCTATAGTCATGATACAATAACTTATACCAGACATGAATGTAACTAGTCACCCTAATAGACTCCATTAAGAATATAATGAATTGAAAGCCCATTCAAAATTAATTTTAAAAATATACCATTCAATCTGAAACAAATATTAAATAGATGATCAATCTATTCATTCTTCAATTCTAATCTCATGCATTATTCCAAAGTCACATATAATAAATTCATATTTTATGACTCCAAATTCACATGGGACACTCCCTCATTGACCCTCATCATCCATAATCACTCTCTCATTAACCATAATATTCACTTATCATCCATATGCACTCCCTCATTAGTTCTCATTACCCCTCATTATCCCTAATCACTCCCTCATTGGCTATCATCATCCCTTATTATTTCTAATCACTCCCTCATCAAACCTCATCATCATTAGTCACTCCCTCATCAAACCTCATCATCATTAGTCACTCCCTCATCATTCATAATTATCAATCATTGTCTTTGATGATCCATAAACACTCCTTCATCAAACATAATCATCCATAATCATACCTAATAACTCTCTCATCATCTCTCATCATCCCTAGTCACACTCTCATCATCACTCATCATCCATAATAACTCCCTCATAAACCATCATCATTTATTATCATCCATAGTCAATTATTCATCATCTTTCATTTTCCCTCATCATCCCTAATCACTCCCTAATCAACCCTCATCATCATTTATCATCCATAATCAATCCCTCCTTATTCATCCTCATCCCTCATTATCCCTAACCATTCCCTCATTGGCCCTCATCATATCTAATCACTCCATCATCCATAGTCACTCTCTCATCTAGTAGAGTGTGTTCTCATCTGGTATTCATTAAAAATTTGTTTCAAAATTAATAATATCTTTTTTAGATGAATCTTGAATGGTGTTTTGATTCCTTTTATTCTAAATGCAGTGTACTAGGGCCATTATTATCATTCATTTGTAGTAGATTATTCTCATTCATGATGAGGAGGATGTGAAATCCTTCTTCCAGACACAATTATTTATTTTCTATTTGGGTTACAAACATTGAGCAAAAAGGATGGAGAATTTTAGATATTTTCATGTTTGAAAGTTATTCTCAAAGAATGATGTGGGTCATGAGTATAAATTATTAGAATTTGTTCCACTTAATTTACTATAGCATGTTTTCTCTTTGCATTGAAATCTTTGCACTTGTGTAGGAATTATGATAGGAAAGTGGAGAGGGGGTTGATCAGAACTACCAATACTTGTATCATTCCTCTACGGTGTGGTGTCTATAATGTATGTTTAGTGTTTTTCATTTAGGTTTAGTGATTTTCATTTAGCTTTAGTGATTTTAATTTAGGTTTCATTTTTATGGGTTTGGGTCAAGGGTTTAGGGTTCAAAGTTTATAGTTTAGTGTTTGGGGTTGATTGTTGGGTTCTGGCATTTAGGTTTTAAGGATTAGGGTTTATCTAATTTTAGGATTTAGGGCTTATGGTTTTGGATTTGAGGTTTTATGGTTCTAGGTTTGTGGTTTAGGGTTCAAATTTCAAGGGTTAGGGTTTATTTCTTAGGGTTTAGTGTTAAGATTTTATGGGTCAAGGTTTTGGGTTTATTGTTTAAGGTTCATGATTTTGAATTTTGTGTTTAATATTGAGGGTATAAGGTTAAATTTTTATGGTTTAGTGTTTAGGATTTAGGATTTTAGGCTTATAGTTTGGGATTTAGGTTCAAGGCCTTAAATTTTATGTTTTAGGGCTTAAGGTCTAGGGTATAAAGTTTAGGGTTTAAGGTTTTAAGGTTTTATGTTTAGGGTCTAGGTTTTAGGGTTTAGGTATTATTTTTTTAGGTTTAAGGCTAATGTATTAGAGTTAAACATTTAAGGTTTATGGTGTTTATGATTTAGGTATATGATTTAGTGTTCATGGTTTAGGGTTTATGGCTTAGGGTTTGGGGTTTAGGGTTCAATGTTTAGGGTTTAAGGTTTAGTGTTTAGGGTTAATGGTTTAGGTGGAAATGGAGTGTACTATGGTGATTAGATATATTTATGTCTCGTATGAGTGACTGTATCATGAATATAGGAATATGTCATGTATGAGCAAAAACATACCTACATATAGTAATAGGTATGGGGTAGATGTAGTGGATGAATTATTGTATCGTTACTATATGTATGTTATAGGTTAGTCATTTATGAATATTGATAGACCCATTGATTAAAAAACCCATTAATTATTTATGAATTCATCATGAATCCACCTTAAATCCTTTTACATGAATGTCCATAATCACTCCTTTCTTTATATAAGTGGGAATGGCCCTTATCATTTTAATATATGGCTTAGCCAATGCCCCCTCTCCTTTCTCTATATAAAAAAAAACTCAAGATTATGGTTTATGGTTAGGGGTTTAGGATTTATAAATTTAAGGTTTAAGGTTTATGGTTGATTGTTGAAGATTAATACTTTAGGGTTTAAGGTATAAGGATTAAAATTTAGGGTTCAAGTTTTAGTGTTATGGATTAGGGATTATAATTTATATTTTATGCTTAAAGGTTTGGGATTTATGGTTTTTGGCTCAAGGGACCAAGGGTTTAACTTTCAGGGTTTGGTGTTTGGGGTTAGGGTTTTGGGTTTCTAGTTTCACACTTAAGGTTTAGGGTGTAAGGTTTAACATTTTGGTCTTGGGGGTTTGGTTAAGGGTTTGGGGTTTGGAGTTTGTGATTTAGTGTTTGGGTATTAAGACTTAGGGTTTATGATTTAGGAATTAGTGTTTATGGTTTAGAGTTTACGATTTGGGGTTTGTGGTTTTAAATGTAGGGTTTAGGGTTTAGGTATTTAGGTTTAGTGTTTAAAGTTTTGGGTTGGCTTTATAATTTTTGGTTTAGGATTTAATATTTAGGGTTTATTACTTATGGTTTATGGTTTTAGGCTTGGGGTTAAGAGTTTAGGGATCAAGTGTAAGGGTTTAGGTTTGGAGTTTAGGATTTAGGATTTAGAGTTTAGGGATTGTGTTTTGGAATTTAGGGTTTGGGGTTAAAGGTTTAGGGCTTAATTTTTAGGGTTGTAGGTTTAAGTTTAGGGATTTATGGTTTAGTGTCTAGAGATTAGGGTTTGGGGTGTAGGGCCTAGGTTTTTAATTTAGGGTTTATTATTCAAGGTTTGGGGTTTATATCTTATGATTTAGGGTTTTAAATTTGGTCTTAATTTTTAGTGTTTAGGGTTTAATGGATTGGGGATTTAAATTTTAATGTTTAGGATTTAGGGTTTAGTGATTAATGTCTAGGTTTAGTGCTCATTGTTTAGGTTCATTTTTTAGGGTTTGAGGTGAATGGTGTAGGGTTCAAGGTTTATATTTTAGTGTTTGGGGTTGGTTGTTTGTGTTTTGACATTTAAGTTTTAATGTTTAGAATTTATGGTTTTAAGATTTAAGGTTTATGGTTTTGAGATTGAAGTTTTATGGTTGTGTTTATGGTTTAGGGTTCAACTTTCAAGTTTTAGGGTCTAGTGCTTAGGATTTCAAAATTAGAGTTTAGGGTTAATATTTTAGGGATAAAGTTTTATGGTTTATGGTTTGGGGTTCAGTGTTTAGGGTTTAACATTATTATTTTTGATTTTTATTAAGGTTTTAGTATTTAAAATTAAGGGTATAAGGTTAAGGGTTTATGGTTTAGTGTTTAGGATTTAAGATTTTAGGTTTATGGTTTGGGGTTTAGGGTTAAGTGCTTATGTTTAGGTTTTAGGGTCTAGGGTATAAAGTCTAGGGTTTAATGTTTTAAGGTTCTATTTTTAGGGTCTATATTTTAGGGTTTATGTATTATTATTTTGGGTTTAGGGCTTATGGTTTAGGGTTTAGGTATATTATTTAGTGTTCATGGTTTAGAGTTTATGGCTTAGGATTTGGGGTTAATGGTTTAGGTGGAAATAAAGTGTAATAGGGTGATTAGTTGCATTCATGTCTAATATGAGTGACTCTATCATGACCACATGAAGATGTCATGTATGAGTGACTACATACCTACATGGAGTACTATGTATGTGGTCGCTGTAATGTATGAATGAATGTATCATTACTATATATATGTTATAGGTTTCATGATACTGGTTATTCATTTATGTATATTGATAGGCCCAAGGATATAACCATTAATTAAAGTTCATTTTCTAAGTTAAGAATAAGGTTGTTAAGAAGATTCCAAGGCAAAGATATCAAAATCTAAGTATGGTACATCTATAACAAATCGATAAAATTAAAACTTGAAAAAAATAAGGAATTGAAGGTAAAAACAAGATTAAAAAGTTAAGAACTTCATGACTGCAAGTAGAGTTGATAGTCTACCAAGATAGAATAGGGGTATATGTAGTCAAAAGAATCATTTAATTATGAATAAAAGGTGTGTTGTTATTTAATTTATTGTATTAATAAATTTATTGCATGTGTGAATGAAATATAACTTAATTTGAAGAGAATTTATACTTAATCCAATGTTCATGTCATTGAAACTTCTAAAGCACATTTTCTATGTATCTATATTCACTTGCAGTCTCTTGTATCACACAAAAAAAGTTGCATGATTTTGTTTAGAAGATTGGATATGTTGAGGGAGGTAGTCAAGACTCTATTCCAAGTGTTAGTTCTTAAAAATAGTCTTTAATTTGTGTGAATAATCAATTTGAAGGTATAAGGCTCTATGTGCACAATCAAACGTTAGAATAGGATTTTTGATACAAAAAGAACCATAACTTGCATATAAACTGGTGGAATCTCCTGAAACTCATAGGGAATTTGTTAGATAAGGTTTATGAGGTATTAAAATAAGTATAATGATTAAAATTACGTTGTGATTATAAATATAGAGGACTATTTTTCAATTTGCCTCTAGATAGACACATGAAAGCTCAGTCAAGAGAAACTTCTAGTGTTTTACTTTGTTGATTGAGACTAAACCTCTTATGAATGTCTAATTTTATTATGTACAAACTATATAATAATTAGGTAAAGTTATTCAAATAATTTGGTAGTTAATCGAAGTCAATATCCTTCCAAGTAGGTATATTAGGCCATACTGACCTAAAGAGTAGATTTGACATTAAAGTCCAATTCTTAAGAAACTAATAAAGGAAATTGGTTTCTCATTCTTATAAATAGTCTCCAAACATATTAATAAATGTTTATAAGAATAATTTGATGATATTATATTAATAACACCATTTCAAAACAAAACATGCCTATACATAGTAATGTAATAGCTCTTAAGACTTAGTAACTTTTTAGGCACTTTGGTGATCTAATTGGTATTTTGAGCTTGTGTAAAGACACCTATGAGTATTGTATCATTGTATCAAGTTTTTGATTAAGTTTTTGAAGTGAATGAGTCCATGAAATAAGGTAGTTTTATACCTCTTTGTATCAAATCCTTAAGAGGCAGAATTTGGCCTAATAGGCCTATAAAGGGTAGAGTTGCTATCATCTGAGTTTTGACTTGAATTTATTCATGCACTAAGAATATTGAGTATTAAAATAATTGGTGAAACCATCATAGTCTTGTTAAAATAAGTGAATATGTATAATTGAGTGCTTTATGAGTCAAAGAAGGGTTTGATTGAAGGTGGATTACTATCTTGGGATTGAGTACCCTATTTTATGTCATTGAAAGTGTCTTTTAATCTGAATATAGAGACTAACAATTCAAGAGGTAATACTAAATAATAATCTCATTAGTCTTTCAATATCAATACTCAAAAGACCTTTTGTGATAGACCAAGAGTTAGTTTATGGTTAGGAAGAAAGCTATTACAAGTAATTTTTTATAAGAGCTTGAAGTAGACTAGGTTGAATAAGTCAAGCACTTAATTTGACACTAATAGAGAATAGTAAATATCAAGATATGGATTGTGTATTTAGGTAGGGCATACTCATTGAGATCAAGATATGTCTTGGTTATTCAATTAGGTAGGGCATACTCAAGTAGATAAAGTAGGTAGGGAATACTCAAGTAGGTAAATTAGGCATGTAATACTCAATGGTATAGATATATTACATATGTAACATGATTTGAAATCTCATTTATCATTCTATCTTTCTATCCTAAAATTCTAAAAACTAAGTACTGACTGGAATGGATTTTTAAAAACTAACTTCTAAATGGTAAATCGTATAGCTCTGTAATCAATTTCAAAAGATGTGAGTGGCCCTAATTTGTTATATTTATTAAAATAAATTTAAAGTTAAGTTTACATTTAATTTTATATTACTTATGTAATATAAAATTAAATGTAAACTTAACTACCTCAGACTGCACACAAATAAAAAACAATAAAAAAACATATGTCCTTAAACACAAAAAGAACTAGCAAAATCTACAAAAAAAATTCACATGTCTAGGGCATACACCCTTTCAAAATTTCAAAGGGTGTATGCCATTTCTAAATGGCATACACCCTTTTCTCAAAAAGGCATACACCTTTTAGGGTAGGGACCAACCCTTACAAGATACACATTGGTTTTTTAAAAAAAAAAGGGCATACACCCCTTACACAAAAGTTATACATTTTTCATTATGTCACCTTTTTTATCCCCCAACTTTGTGCATCCACTCTAAACGTAACTATATAAGATGGTCTAGGGAATTCCTTATTTACATAATATGTAACATTTTAGGTGGATCATAAGGCTTCCGCATTTGATTCATAGAGATTAAGAGATAGACTAACATTCTCAGTCTAGAGATAGGTCTAAGAATAGATTTGGCCACTCATCAACGTCTATAGCTCCTAAAGGTGGTAGGGAGAGATGATTAGATCACTATCCTCATGAGAAATTATATATATGGGTAACACTAATCCATTTTTTAAATTATGTATTATGTAAATGATTACACACACACACACAAACAAAAACACACACGTGCACACATGTATTCAATTTTTTGCTTTATTTTCATATGCATAGGTCTCCTTTTCTATAATTTTAATTTGTTGAATGTGATGGTCCAAAAACATGTGATTTAAAATGTATAATATAAATTTTATGATGAATAACTATATTACAATGAAATATGTTGATACATTAAAGCATAAATGTATTTATGTCAATTCAAATGTATGATGAATAAATATCTTATAATGAAAAATGTTGATACACTAAAGCACAAATGCATTTATGTGAATTTGATAATTAATAATATAAGTAAGTGTCAAAGTGTAAAAATAATTAATATGTTGAGGCATGCTTGACTTACTCTTATCTCTAAAAGGAGATGAACCAACAAATCATCATTTTCTAAATTAATGTATCAGATGCACTGATATGCATCTTTGATTTCAAATTTACTAAGAAATACAATGATATATTATTGTGTATTCTCAAGACTTTATATAATAATGTTATCATTATATTATTTTTGATATGGTACTCACTTAAGTCCACACTGAGATGTAACAAAATCCACCTTTGAATGTTTTATATCTTGCATTAGTTTTTTTTCCTCATTGAATTATGATTATCTCACCCTTATTTTTAAATGTAATACGATTACTTGTACTATAAAGAGTTACACTCATATTTTATAACTATCATTTTCAAAGTATAGACTTATATTTCATCATGTCATGCATCACAAAATAATAATATTTAAATGATTTACGGACCAACGATGATAGGTAATATACTATAACCCAATGGTTTTGAAACATGTTTAGGAATAAATATTGATATTGTGAGATGATAAATTTGAGAAATGGATTTGATATGCAAATTATATAAAAATCAACTCAAATTAGCAATTTACTTTAAAATTGAAAACCAATAGTTTAAAATGTAATAAAATTACATTTAAAATAACATTCTAATCTAAATCCAAATGTTCTCAATCAATATTTAAGAAAGACTAAAGATTATAGATGTTGGATTGCTATAATAGACTCAAATTTTATGTTTACTTGATGTTGGTTTGATAAATTAACTCATGGATAATGGATTATTGGAGGATTATAGACTTGAACAGATTATTAAATGGATTTTGGCTTAATAGATTTCATGCAAATTAAACTCATTATCTCAAATGGAAGGAGATGGTGGATTTAAATAGAGATAAGGGTTGGAGATTTTATGGAATTTAAAAATCCATTGGATTATCTAAAGAGAGAACTTTCTAGAGAGTTGGAGGGAATTCTATGGAATTTAAAATTATTTAGAATTTTTTAGAGAGATAACTCTCTAGAGAAGATTCCATTAGGAAATATAATGATGATTAGGGGAAGATTAAAAGAAGGTTTAGGTGAGGATTAGGGAACAGGCTTGTAGGAAAGCCTAGGAATAGGTATGGTTTTGTGAATTTTAAATTCACAAGTGGGCATGGGAAGATTTATTAGCCAAATGGGATATCGATAAGTGGGATAATAAAAGGATTAATATTTTGTGGGATGTGAATAAGGATAGTATGATGTATAAGAGTTAATATTGGGTATTAGACAAAATATTAGGAGGATTAGTAAGGATGAATTAAATAAAATTAGATGGGATTAGTGATCCTTAGATGAAATTAGTGATGTTAGTGTTGAAATTAGCAAGCCAATGAAGGTGAAAATTTTTAGATGCATACATTTTCCCCTCTTTGAAAGGGCATTGTGAGTGGATGAAGTGAAAGATTAATGGTCTTTTAAAGAAGAAAGACACTCATGAATGCATTTTAGTAAATGATGTTTGTAGACATGTGATGCCCCCTCGAGGGGACATGTGGGGAGGAAAGAGGTAGATGGCCACTTGAAAGAGGAAGTGAGGGGTGGGATATGACAAGAGATAAGGGTTTATGATGCTGGATGGGGGACTAATGATGAAGAAGATGAAATTGACATGAACAATGAGGTACAAAGTGTTGATATACCTAGACAAGACTTATGCACAGGGAGCAGAAATGACTATGTCATGGTTGTCAAGACATCCCAAGGGGGAATCAACATAACATGATGATGATAAGATAAATGTTATAAGCTTTAGACATATCCTAGGAAATGACATATGCTAGGGAAGCTATAGAATAAGATGATTAATAGAGAAGTCCATGAGGTGTCAACATTTCCCAAACAAGGACACATGAATGAGAGAGCATTAGGCTAAAATAAGAAAATTTGATAAGATCAATGGATAGGTGTATCTTAAAGATAGAGTTGATTGATGTGATGAATGAGATAAGAGAGAAGAATTGATATGATTGAGTGATCAAAAGGGAATAATTAGACTATAATGCATTGAATTAATTGAGCCATAATGTGATTAATAAAAATAATGCCCCTAGTAAGGACACATGCAAGGGAGTGAGAGATGATATTAAAGTTATGGTCCTAGCTATGCCCCAATCAGAGGAGAAAAAAATAAAATATAAATGATGAATTGACCAATAAATGATAATGGATGAAAATATAGATGCTATTATTTGTTAGGCCCAATCAGTAGGTGCACACAATTGAAAAAAATTAGGGAGATGATTGTGGGAATGGTGATTGATTAATAGACTAATTGATTAATGGTTGATATTATAACTCGAGGATTTTAATGATGTAATATTTGAGGATGATCAAGGACAAGATAGATGTAATGATGAATAATGGGGAAATAGGTGAGAGTGGTTGAGATAACCTCAGGGATACCATGTGATTAAGTGCTACTTACATAGTCTGAAAGACCTTAGGCCAACATGGTTTAGATTGTATTATAGGATGATGATGATGATGATAGATTATAATATTAGGATGATGATCACTATTAGACATGTTAGTTGTTAGATATATGTTAGATGTGATGATTGGATACCAAGGAGATTATATATATTTGACCAAATAATATAGTTGTGATGATAAATGGCTTGGATGAATGATTAGATATTATATGAGTGGAATGGGATGATCGACTTGATGATGGGATTAAGATGATTATGTGGGTGATAGAGGATAGGAAAAATAATGAATTTAGTATATTAACAATCCATCATTGTTGTAATAAGGCTCATCATAGTCTAAGCAATCTAATGTAAATATAACACTGGGAAATATTCCCCATGATATAAGTATGACCAAGAGGATTTGGTGCCAAAGTGCATGATTATAAAAGGGGTAAATAACTAACTCTGCATCATTGAGGGCACCTAAAAGCATAATTATCACTTTTGGTTCCATCATAAAATCCCCAGTCATTTCCCAATAAACCAAACTATTTTAGCTACAAGAAAGATTAAAATAAGAGAAAAAAGATATATGAAGACAAAATTTTACAGATAAATGAATATAGGCAAATAGATAAATAAAAACACATAGATCATATAAATAACACAAACAAGTATATACACAACATACAAGATGAAACAACCCCAATTTTTTTTAAAGTTATCTATCAAATTACACAATGAAAAATAAAAGGGCCTTACTACATAAAAATATTGTAGTGCAATGCATCTCAACAACTCTACGAGAGTACAAAATACTCACAAACAACACTTCAAATATCCCAAAAGGGTATGTATCTAAACAACCGAAATGGATTTAGGCACATCTAAGAGTGTCTAGTTAGACATTTGGTAGATAAGCAATAGTACAAGATAGAATTACAAAACATGAGCATGGGGACCAAATGCCCAGACACCAGGGTCCATCTCATTATGATGCAGAGCAAATGCTTCTTTGCCTAAACCAATCTTATCACCTCAATTTGTCATGAAGTAAAAAATAAAGTCATTCACCAATTTTAGCCTATAACTTAACATAGTTCCTTTTTCAATTTTAAAGACAACTAACCATGCACTAAAAAAAAGAACTTTTGTTATAATATTAAACCACAATTAGATAAAAATCAAGTCTACTCCTTTTATACATTCTTGTTTCTACAATATTTTCACTCAATCACCTTTGATCTCCTGTGTATTCAGTCACAAAATTGTATAAAAATGAGAGGGTAAAGATTAAGTTTTTAATCTTTTCAAAATGTTTCAAATATTGTGAAAACATTTTAAGGCCTATACCATTATACATCAACTTTTACGAATATTGGCTCCTCCATTGTATACTACTATGCACATTTTATATTAAAAGAATTGATTGGGCTGTATCAACACTTATTGATTCTCAAAATTTCTCAAGTTTACTTAAACTGATCATCTTTCTAAATGATTTACCACATATGAATATAAGCATTCAATCTTCATACACTTCTTTTCTACAAACATGCAAACTCATTAACAAACTTTGATCAATCACATCATCTCTTTTTAATGCCTTGTCAACCACTTTTGATTTCATTCTTTTACATATCAAACTAGATCAAAACCTATCCTTAGTGTCTTGGATTCTCCCTTGTGCTATTATAACTCATTTCCTTCACGCATTCACACCAATTTATATGAATTTTATTTCAATGTAGAATTGATAGAACATAATCATGGACAGTGGTTCAAATACCTTTTTATACTAAAAATGGATACTCAGATGAGTGTAATTCTTTTAATTACCTTCAGACACATTATATCGAATACTTGCCAAGCTTTCTCATCATTTGTTAATTTTATGTGTAGGTTCCTAAAATATAATGTACACTACCAAAATACAGAATCACATATCTTTATCCAGTAGTCTTACTTCATCAACATCATGCAAACTTAGACTCAGATTATATTGTCAACATGATTCAACAACTTGATTCTCTTCTTTGTCAAATTTCTTGGTAGTGTAATTCTCTTACACCTCTTGCTTGCATCGAAGGCCCTTTTTATCAATTATATTTAACACTATCTATAGATTTTCACTTACAATAGGGTTATCATTACATAAGTGTTTATAGACTCCTTCATGGTTGTAGCACCTCTATCATCTTTGCTTTCCAATATTTAACAAAAAAACCTTTTTTTCTTCATAATCGCTACAAATCTACCAAAATTAATTCACAGTGTCAAAGATTATGAACAAACATAAACTCTATAATTCTAACCACCCATACAATTAGACTATTTTATTTCTAGACATTGAAGACTTCTGACTGAATATAACAATACCAAAAAGAAGACAAATTCTGAATTTACACTTTTAGGTCATTCAAGTCAGAATTCTTACTATGTAGGCAAAATAAATGATTTTCTTTTCCTATAAATTTTTTTGTAAATCAATATCTACTTTATCTAATCTTCATTCTAATCTAATTCAATCAACCACTCATCTTAATTCTATTATTAATATTATTTTTCCACATGTAATATTTTAAACATTAAAAAGCTTATCAATTATTACCTTCGTAGTGACCATCCTGCCTTCTTGGTACGTATAATTCCCTTATCAATATTTTCAAGATGCATTGCATCATCATACAATTCTATCACATTGCTTTCAATCTTATAAATAAACTATAGTCATATAAATGAATTTCCTTTATACAAATTCTTGGTCGATGCAGACCCGATCAACTTTGTATAAGTATTTGGTGTTGTTTTAGATTCTATGGATTTTTGTGTAACACCTTACCATGATAGAAAACTTAGAAAATACATACAAGGATATCATAAAAACAATAAATTATTATTCCAATATATTCAGAGCAAATGATATATCATTGGAAAACACGCCCATACTATCTGTAGTGGAACTCGATATCTTTTATATACGGTCCTAATTTACACCTTAAACATTTTACTCATTTATCACATTTTATAAAAATTCTAAGAAACCATTGCATTAGCAAAACATTTATTTTATGTTTTAAAATATAATTTCAATCCTGCAAACATTAGGCCTAAGGGCCTCTTCCTTGCCTTATCTAGCTTTACATTCTTCATATATATACACCTCTACATTATTCCTCCTCTTTTGAATGTGCAGATTTTTATTTGTTTCCTCTTGATAGGCTTGAAACCTGTATTTCCTCAACTATTCCCCCAAGCATAGTCTTGAGAAGACCAAGTATTTATCAACCAACTCTCTTCTCCACTATTCTTGTCTATTCAACGTAGATTTTTTTTTTTAGAGATATGATGAGTTTTTCATCACATGTAAATAGGTAAATATATCTTTGAAAATGTATCCTTGACCTTCACAATATCTATACCCTTAAAATTTATCTACAAGGATCATAGACACTTTTAATACCCCTAATAGGACCTATTTCCTTTTAAAATGCTTTAAAAAGCCTAATACAACTTATAGTCCTTCACAACTGGACTTATTTAACCAAAATTAACCTTCATATACAAAATTTACATAAACAAGTTGATGCTCCTAAATCAAACTCCTAGGCTTAAAATATTTCATGAGCTCCTACTCATGAGCCTCTTTCACATGCCCACTTATAATTGAAACTCTTAAATTGTCTTTTTTGTTCAATCTCTCATACAAGTGTGTATGTTCCTTACTACCACACTTGTGTTTCTTCTTTCTTGCTATCTTCTATTGCCATGCTATGCTTTGCTACGTTATCCTCTCCTTAGTCTTTCTCTTTGCATATTTATCTTCTTGAATGAGGATATCAAATAATATTTTCTTATCTTGAGATCTTAGAAGGGATCTCTTCTCCAGGTAATTCATCTCTTTCTCAATCAAACCTATACATTCTAGAACAAAATTAAAAATAAAAATTTGAGACCTCTGGGTCTCTCCAAATTTTTGAACCATCCATACTTGCTATTCAAGTATGTTATCAATTATGATTTCTTATTTTTGAGACACATTATCCTCAAAAACCTTTTTTCCTTCCTAAATTACTTCTTCAAATGATGTTTTAGGACAGATGTTGTCCTCTTCTTCACTATTTATAATATGCTCCAAGTCTACCATTTCTACTATTAGCTGTTCCATATCCCTATATACAAAAATATTATTTTTTTGCTCTCTTAACAACCTTCCTTCACCTAAAACTTGCTTCTCATAACTTTATATCTCCCTCAGGAGATCTTCTTAAATATTTAAGGCTTCAAATTTAGCCTTATCTCCATCTTATTCATCATCATCAATCCACAAATCTTGGTTATATTAAATAGCAACCTTAAAATGAAAACTTGATTGCTTTGCATTATACCTTGATTTTCCATTATGCAACTCCTTGTCTTCACTTTCATTTTCAATTTTAGGGTCTTCATTTTTGTCATCCTCCTGAGTGAGGATTAACTCTTCTTGATGGTTTAGATGGATTTCAAGATGATCTTAATGATCATCTTTAAATGTTGAGGTCTTACAACAAACCTCTATTTCTTCATGCACTATTATAAGAACTACTTCTGAAATTGCTCCTCCTTCATTCTTCATGACTCGATCTCCACAAATAACTTATTTATCTAAAAGTAAAACATCAAATGAAATGTTAGATTTAAAATATTAGACCACTTGGACTTTTGGGGGATTTTTTTCTACTATTGATCTATCTCTTTGATGATGAGATCCATCTCATCTACCAAGTACTGATCCTCCTCAAACTAAAAGTATTTTTTAAGCTCTTCTTCTCTAAGATTTTCCTCTTTCTTACATTGCATCTTCAATTATTTCTTCAAATCAATTTTTAGCCTTTGCCTTCTTATTATTTCTCTTATCTATTCAATGGGCCATCTCACTCTTTTTTCTTCATGACCCATCCATTCCATGGATCTTGCATACTTTTTGCCATGATTTTTTAAAATGGCTAGCTGCTGCTTTATCTAAGTTAATTCTCTCTATAATTCTTCCTCCCTATGTTTATTCATTCTCTCTTTCTCTTTCTTTTGGTCCTTACCTATTGGTAGTTCCTTAAACACTTCTTTGACTATCTTGAGAAGGTCTTCTTGCTCCATCTCTCCTATCTCATCCAAGTCTTTTTCACCTTGTCCTTTTGATGGTTTATCCAAGCTTCCTTATTGGATTTCTATTAGAGTAATCTCTATGCTCTTTTATTGAACTCCACTAGCTCTTCACTTCTTCAAGCCTCCCTGGCCTTTCCAAATTCTTCTTAAGCCTTTCTAGGCTTTGAATGCCTCTCCTTTCCCTATAAGAATCAACAATTGATCACTACAACATCAGCATTGAAATAATTGAAAAGAGATTAAGCCAATCTCTAACACCAAAATAATGATGCAGAGCAAACAATTATTTATCTAAACCAATCTTATCACCTCAATTTGTCATGAAGTCAAAAACAAATTCATTCACTAATTTCAGCCTATAACTTAACACAATTCCTTTTTCAATTTTAAAGATAACTAACCATGCACCAAAAAAAAGAACCTTTAAGTGTAATTTTCTATGTTCTTGTTTCCATAATCTTTTCATCAATCACCTTTGATCTCCTGTATATTCAGTCACAAAACTGTATAAACCTGAGAGGGTAAAGATTAAGTTTTTAATATTTTCAAAATGTTTCAAGGAATGTGAAAAAGTTGTAAGGCTATATCATTATACGTCAACTTTTATGAATATTGGATTCTCCCTTGTCTACTATTGTGCATATTTTCTATTAAAAGAATTGATTGGGATATATCAACACTCATTGATTCTTAGGATTTCTCAAGTTTATTTAAACCAATCACCTTTATAAATGCTTTACCACATATGAATATAAACATTAAATCTTCATACACTTCTTTTTTGCAAACATGCAAACTCAATAACAAACTTTGATCAGTCTCTTCATATATTTTTAATGCCTCATCAACCACTTTTGATTGCATTCTTTTACCTATCAAAATAGATCAAAACCTTTCCCTGGTGTCTCAGATTCTCCCCTGTGTTGTTATAACTCATGTCATTCATGCATTCATATTGATTTATATGAATTTTGTTTCACTGTAGAATTGATAGAACATAATCACAGTCAATGATTCAAATACCTTTTGCTACTAAAAATGGATACTTAGATGAATGTAATTATCTTAATTACCTTTAGACACATTATGTCTAATACTTGCCAAGCTTTTTCATCATTTTTTAATTTTATGTGTAGGTTCATAAAATATAACATACATTGCCAGAATACATAATCACATATCTTTATCCAACAGTCTTCCTTCATCGACATCATGCAAACTCAGACTTGGATTATATTGTCAATATAATTCAACAAATCGATTCTCTTCTCTATCAAATTTATTGGTAGTGAAATTCTCTTATGCCTCTTGCCTACGTTGAAGGTGCTTTTATCAATTCTATTTAACACTATCTATAGATGTTCACTTATAATAGGGTTATCATTACACAAGTTTTTATAGACTCTTTCATGGTTGTAGCACCTCTATCATCTTTGCTTTGGAATATTTAACAATAGAACCTTTTTTTCTTCAAAATCATTACAAATCCACTAGAATTAATTCACGATGTCAAATATTATGAACAAACATAAAATTTATAATTCTGATCACCCATATAATTGGACTATTTTATTTTCCAAACATTAAAGACTTCTGACTGAATATAATAATACCAAAAAGAAGACAAAATTTGAATTTACACCTTCAGGTCATTCAAGTCAAAATTCTTACTGTGTAGGCAAAATAAATGATTTTCTTTTCCTATCTAAAATTTTCAAATCAATATCTACTTTATCCAATCTTTATTCCAAGCTAATTCGATCAATGGGTCATCTTAATTATTTTCTTAACATTATTTTTCCGTAGGTCATATTTTCAACATTAAAAAGCTTATCAATTATTACCTTTGTAGTGACCATCTCGCCTTCCTAGTATGTATAACTCCCATATCAATCTCTTCAAGATGCATTGCATCATCATACAATTTTTTCATGTTTCTTTCAAACTTGTAAATGAACTATAGTCATATAAATGAACTTCCTTTATATAAATTTTTGGTCGATGCAGACCTGATCAACTTTGTATAAGTATTTAGTGCTATTTTAGATTTTATGGATTTCTACGTAACACCTTACCATGATAGAAAATTTATAAAATACATACAAAGATCTCATAATAACAAAAATTATTATTCCAAGATACTCAAAGCATATGATATATCATTGGAAAACATGTCCATACTATCTACACTGGAACTCAACATCTTTATATACGGTCCTAATTTACACCTTAAACATTCTACTTACTTCTCACACTTTATAAAAAGTCTAAGAAACCATTGTATTAACAAAACAAATATTTTATGTTTTAAAATGTACTTTCAATCCTACAAACATCATGCCTAAGGGCCTCTTCGTGGCCTTATCTAGATTTACATTATTCATATAAATACACCTCTGCATTATTCCTCCTCTTTTGCACATGAAGACTTTTATTTGTTGCCTCTTGTTAGGATTTAAACTTGTATTTCCTCAACTATCCCCCAGACATAGTCTTGAGAAGATCGAGTATTTCTAAACTGACTCTCTTCTCCACTATTCTTGGCTATTCAACGTAGCATTATTTTTTCTTAGAGATATGATGAGTTGTTCATCACATGTAAATAGGTAAATATATATTTGAAAATGTATCCTTGACGTTCAAAATATCTATACCCTTATAATTTATCCATAAATCTCAAAGACACTTTTAATACCCCTAATAAGGCGCATTACATTTTACAATGCTTTACAAATCCTAATATAACTTATAGTCCTTCATAAAAGGACTCATTTAACCAAAATTAACCTTCATATACAAAATTTACATAAACAAGTTGATGATCCTACATCACACTAACTTGCTTAGCAAGTCTTATCACTTGTGAGAACAACAAATGGAGATCTCTAATCCATCGCTAAAGCCAACATGAAGAAAACTAAAGGGGTCCAAACCTTTTGGGGAAAAAGCCAAGGAGGACTAATCCTTATCTTACCCCTATAGATCACCATCATGATCTAAGGTCCTTTAAAATATTAAGCCTTCACTTCCTTTAAAATGTGATAGCCACACAACCACAATATAAGACACTATGCATAAAGAATTATTCTCAAGGATTAGCTGAATTACAAAGTAACCAACTCCAGGTAGGTGACATCACACATGTGAGTATCCTATTGAACAAGCATATATTTAGCATTGGAAAGTTGATTGCTCCTCATGCTATAAGATCACTTTCTTGTGATCCATCCAAAGGGGTCTCACACCTAAATGTTCCATAATTATCCTTAACCAAAATTTTGAATTATTTATTGATTTAATGATTATATATAAAAGGTATACCAGGAATCCACTGGTAAGGATAAAATTAAAATTTAAGCACACACATATCTAGTGTAGCCAATGACTATCAAATCTCATATAAGCATTACTGATAATTTAGCCAACTTCCAATAAACAAGAGTTGCATTCTGATATCTGAATTAATAAATTTAATAAAACATGTCATATGTCTAAAATTCTATGACACTGTTAATGGTAAAATCCATAATACAAAGTATGGGTCCATATACAAGAATCATTATTATAGATTAATTCATTGCTTAAGCAATGAAAGTAAACTCACTTGAAATGACATTACGAACAATAAGCATTCATTGATATAATACAGTAGTGAGAACATATTATTAGAATCACCAAGAGACTAATTGCATAATATATTTGTAATAAATTAATTTTTAGCCAAGATCACATTCTTGTTGAAGCCATGTGATTAGTATCAACACTATAAATTAATGGATGTCTTAAATACTTAAGGCAAAATGGATTGCATAAGTCAAGCACAATGGTTTGTTTCAGCTAAGGTTATAAACACAAAACCATATACTCATAAAACATCATAATAATAATAACCCCAAGAGTATGCATTCAATCACACAACAGGCTGCATATTAGTCTATGATTATTGATTAGAGCCCAAATATAACACATTATTGATCATATTTCAGAATAATAATATCTATTATTTCAATGAACTATCATCATGTTATTTTCATAACAATTGGTGAGTCCACATACTAAATAAAACATTCTATGCTATGAGAATGCCACCTTATAAATGTTCAACACAAAATTCCAGTGGAAATATACATAATTACATAGAGAAGATTTAAAACATCAAACTAAATTCTATCATACCACAAGATAACACCATATTATTCCATTTAATTCAAGATTAAGGACATTATAATTTCAATTATCCCAATAATAACATTTTTCTACTTTGTACCCACTCAACATCAACAAGTATATCATTTACTCATGTGTTCACAACAACATATAAGGATACAAAATCACATCATGCATTTGAATTACACTACTATCTATAAAATAGTTAGAGCCCAGTATAGATGTGTACCAAGTACATAAATATGGTTGGTTAAGTATACAAGAATCAAGCAACTAGTATCAAGGATGTCTTAATGTCAGCATCTTGTCCAATAATTTTATTTTTATAAAATAAAAATATTATAAACCACACAAGGAAATAAAATGAGCTACAACATAAAATGATAAATCAACTACAATCCAATGGTCCAATGACATATGATAATAGGCACAAACAAGAGAAGCTACCACATGTAAATACAAGTGTAATAATGAAGTAGATGAAAACTATAAAAGGGACACCCCTCAAAACTAGCCTTATGAGTCCAACCATCTGTGGCCCTTACCACCGTAACCATCAGCTTGGTGGAGAGTTTGGGAAACTAGGTAATCAAGTGAGGTAATAAATGTACACACAATATTGAGCCACCATTAGACTTACAAATCATAAACAAAGACAAAATAAAAAAATGAGATGTAAGCCATAAAACTCAGCCAAACCATGGCCTGAGTAATACATAAAGCATTCAATGGTTTTGCATAGGGGATGGTATACACCATAATCTAGGATATATATTACATCACCAATTTCAAGACTGAAAGGTCTAACCCAAGCCCATTGCTCAGCCCAAGAGGCTTATTCAAGTGTAAAAAAGAGAACACCAGGGGTCCAATCAACAATAGCCAACATTAACCCCATCAAGGCAATGAAGGGAGACATAACATTCATAATAGGAAATAAAATTAGATTGGTCTAGAAATGATTGAGTGCAACCAACATTAATTCCTCCCAAGTAATTAAATAAAATTGGACCAAATAATAAAATGACCTCATTCCATCAAATGAGGTAACCCAATAAGTAGTTTGAACTAGCAATTTCCATCCAACCTAATTTGAAGAGAAACCACACCAACCCCAAGAGCATAATAGAGGTTTATAACTAGGAGGGTTGAATCAAACACCTAATTACACATCCACTTTAGTTCCCAATCACATAATTATAAAAATTCATGAGATAATGGACTTGAAACCATCTCTTATGATTTAACTAAATAGGGAAATGAGTTTGGTATAGGCATTTTTTAGATGAGGTACTATTTAATAAACAAGTTAATCAATAGGGTCGATTCCCTTCATGTGATTAAGACTCTAGTGAACCTCACACCATTTCATCTTATAATTTTATATTGTATTTATATATTTATTTTAAGTGTGACTAGGGTATTAGCAAATGCCCAAATGGTAACTCCCTGAATCAAAATCACTGCATCTAGCTTAAAGATGTAGTCCAAAAATCTAAGATTCAGAATACTAAAATTTAATAGTGTTGTCGGTCCATATGCCTTTCATGACATATTAACCATAACAAGATAAATATAAACTAGAGAGGAAAAACCCACTCAATTATTAATATAAATACATGCTGAGATAAAATTATAGATTGTTGTGGGTTAAAGATGGCTACTCTAACGCCTACGGCTCCTCTATTTTTCAAACACAAGGTAATAAGTTTTCTAAGCCAAAAAAAATCTCAATGATCCCCTAATGGAAACCAAACGCAGTATAAAATAAGATGCCTCCCATACATCTCTCTCTACCCATTCTAATCAATGATGTGACCCATCTTCGTCCATGCTTTATTATTATTTTATGTCCAACATACAACACAAGTTTTATTTTTTATTTTTCCCCCAACGGTAATTTACCCTAATTGATGCAGCCAACAAAAATCTTAGACACCACCTAGCCACATTATGCAAGTTAATAAGAGATTCAAACCAAGCAAAAATAAAATGCTATACATAAATCTAAGTCCCAAATCATGGGAGTTGATCCCCATTCAACCTTTATTATGCCCCACATGCCATACTCCATCCTATACTTATGTGTTCCATGCTTACCTTTTTCTTTCTTTCTATCCTCTTCCATTTTTACACACTTATTTGTTCTACTCTTTGCCTTTACCATACCATCCCATGCTACTCCATACTTGGTGTCAGCCATGCCATTCTATCCCCCCACTCTGCCTTATGTCATGTCCTTATTTCTCCACCATATGCCACACTGGCATCCCATCTCCTACCTTCTCTAGCATACCCCTTTTTCTTCTTGCTGGTGTCCATCCTCTTTCAAACTGGTCCATGCCTCCTTATTGGCATATCGCCCAAGCCAAAATAATAAAACAATATATATATATATATATATATATATATATATATATATATATAAAATAGTTTATAGCAATAAACATATCAATATAAATATATATGAGAATATCCAACTCATTCCCTCATTAAGCTGTGTAGAAATTAAAAAAAAATTCAAAAAAATAAAAATAAAAATAATATATATATATATATATATAGAATAAAGAATATGAATATATATCTATAATATTATATATCAAAAATATGATACAATAAAATTATATATATATATAAAATTATATATGTATATAATAATATAAATCTGAAAAGAATAATAATAAAATAAAAGAGATAAGAAAATCAACAGCTCCCGCTTTGTTACTCTCTTAGCTCACAGAGAAATAATAAAAGTAGAATAAAATAAAAATAGAAAATCATTGAATAATTAATAACTCAATTATTAAATATAAAATTACAAAAAAATAGTTAAGACAATAAAATAATAATAAATATGAGTGAAAATCATTAAATCATAATAATCAATAAAAATCATTAATAAATAACAATTACCACAATCATTAAAATGTCCAATAGCATAGTATTGGAAAACATGACCTACGTCCTCCCAAGAATGATGTAAATAAGAAATAAATACAATTGAATATAATAGTTAATATAAATCATAAATAACATTTAACAAAATCAGTAAATCAATCGAAGCCCAAGGAGGTCAATTTTAGCAAGGGTTACCAAAGATGTTTTTCCAATGTCAAGAGACCCATACAAGTCTAGACAAACCCAAATAAAAGATGATTAATCTAATGACTCACAAAAGTGTCTATGACACCTGACAAGGACAAAAAAACATGAAGGCATAACATCTAGTACATGAGGAATGGATGAGAGCAAATCACACAACACACAAGAGAGGCAAGACCAGAAAAGGGAAGGAAGTAATAACACAACATAATATAATTGATGGTGGCTCAATATCACATAGTACATGTTATATCTATCAAAGAGACATTTTGACTATTCAACCACCCATGATATACCCAAGATGTCCAAACCCAACACTGAGCCTAGCTCACGACTTGGTGCCTGCATCCATCAATAAGACATCAAAAATACCTGAATGATGTCAATATGAATATAAATCACAATTAATATATAATGAATAATTAATAATGAGTAATAAATTAGTACCATCTATAACTAAATAAGGGTAAGAGTTAGTCCTAATAACCATGACCCCATGTATGCCCTATGAATCACAATCAATAGCTGCAAGAGGAATCAATGTCAATCGAGTAAAACATGATATCTAAATAACATATAGTAACTTAACTAATTGAAGCAACATATACATATAACAAGATAAAATGAACCTGACATAAGTAATATGCATATAAATATATAATGAATCCAATGCGAGCATTGATTGTGACATAACATATCACATTAGCTATCCAAGCTACTTGCATCAAAACCATCTAAAAAAAAACCAACATCCACTGTCAATAGTTAAAGTGCTATCACAAGCATGATAAATAAGCCATAATCTAGTATTTGTAGGGGCCTCATGGTTAGTTTGTGACATCCTCCCCTCCTTATAGAGGAGGCATCCCAATGACCATCAATAGTTAAGCATAATGTCCTAAAAAAAAGTCTAACAAAACCAATCACTACTATTATATAATCACTTGACCTATTATGGGGTGGTAATGTCTCATCGACATCTTGTAAGTATCCCTTTTTGTTATCCTTAGAACAACAATATTATCTAATGCATTAGGCCAATCAATGACCTCCTTCTTATCTTCACATGTCCTTCATGATACTAAAGGGGGAAAACAACACTTGTACAACACTATCATAACAAAAAATTCCACCAATCTCACAACTTGGCTGGAAAACTTCTACTTTCATGCCTCAAAAAGGCCATCAAAACCATAAAAATCCACTAAGATCAAGCTATAATAGGCTCACCAAACCCAAAATTCCTACATCAATTAGCAAAAATCCTAAGGTAACAACTGTTAATTCTAATATAACACCATTGAAATTGGACATTCCAACCGTTTATGAGGGTGGTTAAAAGGTATCATAAGTATATAGTGTCCTAGAACACAACAAATTAAACTTACCCTACTAAGCTTCCCATCAAGGGTGTTAACAACAATCCCACGTAGGAACATGTAGCTAAGGAACCACAAGACAAAAAGTGATGTCTATACTAGAATAATAGTCTGAATACACAACTTGACTAGAGTCAATGCCACTTATGTCAACACATAGCCTAAAATATGAGGTCAACACACATAAAAGACATCCAATCCCACTGATTGTAACCATAATTAATCAAGAATGGAAATCTTCCACTAAACATTATGATACATTCATAATCCTAAGAACATTCATCATAGAATGTTATATCACAATGGTATTAATCCATACTGTTATGGTTACTTCACTACATCATCAATCATGCTGAACTATGGAGAAGCCATACTAGGCATCACATGCAAATCTAAGTCTTACATCATGTTATCTAACACATACATGAGCTCACATGATGGTTATAGGGATTGTAATCCCACCATCTCATTATACTTACCTCATGGCAGCATAAAAAAAGACATAAAATAATAAAATCCCCCTGATCAAGACTTAGTGCTACTCTAACCGAGCATAAAAAAACATACATTATAGTAATGCTTTTAAAACAAATAGAAATATTTATCCTAGAATATTTATAACATGTATACAATAATATTACCTTAACCAAAGATGGTTTTACCTATAGCTAACACTTGCATACATTTTAACAAGTACCATCTTGCCAAACTACATAAATGTCCAAATTTACAAGACTAATTAGTGCTTCACAAAGGTAAAACAATAAAAAATCACAGTGGTTTATTTCACTACAACATCCAAGAAGAGGCTAAAGGAACGCTAAATCCATAAAGTGACCATTATACACTAAGATCCCATGGCCAAATCATGGCACATGTGGTGCACATTTTAAATGAATCAGGTGGTTACTTGTACAAAGGGGAAAAGTGGATTTTCAGCTTTTGAGAGACTCTACTTCCTAACCTGTACTCAGTCAAAATCATTATGGATGTAGTTCTTCTCTACCCTCGAACCTCATACATGCAACAACATTCAATGCTAGAGTAGTGAAGGCAAGATTACATAACATAATACAACATTTTACATTGGTAATTTCAAATAATAGAAGTTGGTTTTAGAGGAAAAACACATCACATAAGTAGAGTATGATCATATTTCCACATGCCAATAATGTTACAACATGAATCACATTTACTCCAAGACATGTGCACAACTAATCATGTAATAATTTAAAACATAGATCAATGCAAAGTTCACATGATTGATTTGAAAAGTGGGGGACCACTTTACACAAGTAATTTCCCCTCATTCACATGTCCAACCATTAATAACATACAACCATGTATGCAAAATTATCATACAAAAATGCTAATATCAAGGAGATAAGTGAAAACTCACAAGGTTATTGCATACACAAGGTATAGTGAAAACACAATTTATTATGAATTAACATAATCAATGAAATGTAAAAGCTCACACCACAAGGTTGATATCAAAACAAGTATGAGGAAGTCCACAGGGTCAACCATATGTACATGTATAATAAAGACATAAATTTACATGATTTAGCAAGATCAAAGAAAATTAATAGTTACACAACACATAACGACTAATATACAAGAAGTATTCACATGAAAATAGGTCACACATAATGACTTAGGCATTCAAAAATTAAGCCAAAGTACTTTCACATCATGACAATCAACACATAAGACAATAAAGCCAAGGATCCAAGACTCACATAGGGTCACCCAATGTCTAGATGCTATCCATATGACACCAATATCCATCATATAATACACATAATCCATCCTAAGGATCTCATATTAGAATCACCTTCTCTCAAGAAGGTTATATTCTAAGAAGGCCATAAAATCTATCTCCATGAGTTTCTAAAACATTTACCAATAATGTTTTTATGTCATGGATTAATGGATCATGCAAACCAAAATCAATAAGAGATCCCAAAAAATCTCCAACTTGCCCAAGCAAGTTAGTCACACTCACCCAGTAGACCCTCCAAGCTCAAGCCACACCTTTGGACCTCCTAATATATTATACCTTAGCATCAATGGATAACTTGCCCATACAAGCTATCAATGGTCACTAAGGCATCATCTCATGATTCTAACAACAAGCTTACATCACCTATTTATAGTTTACTTAATCCAACAAGTTAAAGGTTAAATATTAATGCTTACTTGATGCAACCTCAACTTAGGAAAGGTTGGACTTAGTCAAGGCACAGGGTAAATACTATAACACCATCTTGGAAATTACCATTTACACAATCACAAAGTTCAATTGAACTCATAATACACATCCTCATGGATGCATGACATATCTATATCATAATAGAAATCCCATGGGTATCAAAACATAGCCCAATTTTCCAATTAAGCATTCACATGGATGCATAACTTAGCAAGAGTCAGATAAACATCCCCATGGATATAGCATATCCATGGTCAATATGACAAACTCAAAATCAACCTAACCATGGTCAAATAACCATCACCAATGTAAATGCATCTATGATAGAAAAAAATCATAGTGCCAAACAAGAATTAGACATCCCATATGTTTATTAATTTTCAGCCCTTTAGAGTTAGAAACCATATGATCCTCTATTTAAATAAAAAAGATTGAATACATAAGTAAGATCAATCTTATTAATAAATCTCAAGATACTCCCTCATTAAGTGGTGAGCTGAATCCTCCCTAATTTATCTAAGTAAATCCGATACCCTTACCCTACATAGCTCCCCAAGTTTGAGCTCAACCCTTAGCCTTCCCAAGGTTAGGATGTTCTAATCATCTACTATTGACTCACTCATACAAGTCAACAATAGATACCTAACATCATTTCCTCAATTCTAAGGTGAAGCGATGATCACTAGTCTTCCATTGAATTTCCCATACAAGTTAATGGTTGACTAGTGACACTGACCTTGAATGCAATCGATGAGGGAAGGGTTGACCCAACCAAGCTACAGGTAAGCCTCTCAAAATCACTTGTATAAATTTATCGATTCTCGCATTCACATACATACATGCATTCCATAATATAATAACTTTCCACCACTTTAGGATTGCATGAAAAAATCACTAATCAACTCATCCAAGAGGTTAAGTGACTTATAAGGGTCAAAACATAGCCTCCTCAAGCAATTAAGACATATAGTAGTCTATACTAGGCATATAACTCTAGCCATGGTTTAGTATGCAAATAATCATAAAAGGCTCCAACTCAGCCTTAAAAGGACAACATAGACATACTAATGGTATTCAACCATCAAAGGAAATACACATACACACTACTAAAATAACATATGCACAACCATACAAAAACTCAACTAGATTTTCAAGCACATGTCAAAATTAGTGCAAGGTGTCCAAACTCATTAAAAACTTCTAAAGCACAGTATTTGATGCTAGATGAAATAAACCCATTTTTTTTGTAGTTATCTATCAAAGTACACAATGAAAAACAAAAGGGTCCTATTGCATAAAAATATTGTAGTGTAATGCATCTCAACAACTCTATGAGAGTACAAACAACTCACAACCAACACTTAGAACATTCTAAAAGGGTAAGGATTTGAACAACCAGAATGGATTTAGGCACATCCAAGAGTGTCTAATTAGCCATTTGCTAGATAAGCAATAGTACAATATGGAATTGCAAAACATGATTATGGGGACCAAATGACCGGACACTAGGGTCCATCTCACTAACTTTCTTAACAAGTCTTATCACTTGTGAGAACAACAATGGAGATATTTAATACATTGCTAAAGCCAACATGATAAAAACTAAAGGGGTTTAAGCCTTTTGAGGAAACACCCAAGGATGACTACTCCTTGTCCTAACCCCATATATCACAAATCATGATCCAAAGTCCTTTAAAATATTAAGCCTTCACTTATTTTAAAAGGTGATGGCCACGCAACCATAATATAAGACACTATGTAGAAATAATTATTAAGGATTAGCTGAATTACAAAATAATTAACTCTAGGTAGGTGACATCACACACATGAGTATCCTATTGAACAAACATACATTTATCATTATAAAGTTGATTGTTCCTCATGTTACAAGATCACTCTCCCATCAGCCATCAAAGGGGTGTCACACCTAAATGTTCCATAATTATCCTTAACCAAATTTTAGAATTATTTATTAATTTAATGATTATATATACAAGGTATACCAAGAATACATTGACAAGGATAAACTTAAACTTTAAGCACACACATATCTAGTGTAGCTAATGACTATCCAATCTCATATAAGCATTGTTGACAATTTAGCCAATTTCTAATAAATAAGAGTTGCATTCTGATATCTAAATTAATAACTTTAAGAAAACATGTCATATGTCTAATATACTATGACACCATTAATGGTAAAATACATAATACAAAATATGGGTCCATATATAAAAATCATTATTCTAGCTTACTTCATTACTTAAGCAATGGAAGTAATCTCACTTAAAATAACATTAAGAACAATAAGCATTCATTGCTATAATACAGTAGTGAGAACATATTATTAGAATAACCAAGAGACTAATTGCATAATCTATTTACAACAGTGTAATCTTCAGCCAAGATCACATTCCTGTTGAAGCCATGTAATTATTATCAACACTATAAATTAATGGATGTCTTAAATCCTTAAGGCAAAATGGATTGCATGATTCAATCACAATGGTTTGTTTTAGCTAAGGTTATAAACATGAAAACATATACTCATAAAACATCATAATAACAATAACACCAATAGTATGCATTCAATCACACAATAGGCTATATACTAGTCTATGATTACTAATTAGAGCCCAAGTATAACACATTATCAATCATATTACAGAATAATAATATCTCTTATTTTAATTAAATATCATCATGTTATTTTCATAACAATTAGTAAGTCCACATAATAAATAAAACATTCTATGCTATGAGAATGTCACCTTATAAATGTTTAACATGAAATCCGAGTGGAAATATACATAATTCCACCAAGGAGAATTACAACCTCAAATTAAATTATAATATACCATAAGACAACACCATCTTATTCCATGTAATTAAAGATTAAGGACATTATAATTTCAATTATCCCAATAATAACATTTTTCTACTTTGTACCCAGTCAACATCAACAGGTATATCATTTACTCATGTGGTATATCATTTACTCATGTGTTCACAACAACATATAAGGATCAAAAATCACATCATGCATTTGAATTCCACTACTATATATAAAATAGTTAGAGCCTAGTATATATGTGTACCAAGTACATAAATATGGTTGGTTAAGTATACAAGAATCAAGCAACTAGCATTAAGGATGTCTCAATGTCAACATCTTCTCCAATAATGTTTTTTTCCAGAATAACAATATTACAAACAACATAAGGAAATAAAATGAGCTGTAACATAAAATGATAAATTAGCTATAATCCAATGGTCCAAAAACATATGATAACATGCACTAATAAGAGAAGCTACCACACAAATCCAAGTGTAACAACAAAGCAAATGAATACTACAAGAGGAACACTCCTCAAAACCAACCCTTTGGGCCCAACCCTTCAGTGGCCCTTACCACCCCAACCATCAACTTGGTGGAGGGTTTTGACAACTAGGTACTCAAGTGAGGTAATAAATGTACAGACAATATTATCCACCAGTAGACTTACAAATCATCAACAAAGACAAAATATAAACATGAGACATAAGCCATAATACTCAACCAAACCATGGCCTAAGTAATACCTAAAGCATTCAATGGTTTTACATAGGGGATGTTCTACACCATTATTTGGGATATATATTACATCCCCAATTTCAAGTATGGAAGGTCTAATCGAAACCCATTACTTGTCCCAAGAGGCTTATCAAAGTGTAAAAATAGAGAACACCAGGGGTCCTATCGACAATAGCCAAAATTAACTTATCAAGTCAATAAAGGGAGACATAACATTCATAACAAAAAATAAACTTGGATTGGAATAGAAATGATTGAGTTGACCCATATTAATTCCTCCCAAGTAATTCAATAAAACTGGACCAGATAATAAAATGACCTCATTCCATCAAACAGGCTAACCTAATAAGTAGTCCAAACTAGTAATTTCCATCCAACCCAATTTGAGGAGAAACCACACCAACCCCAAGAGCATAACAAAGGTTTATAACTAGGAGGGTTGAATTAAACACCCAATTACACATCTATTTTGGATCCCAATCACATAATTATAAAACTTCATGAGATAATGGACTTGAAACCATCTCTTATGATTTAACTAAATAGGGAAAATGAGTTTGATACAAGCATATTTTAGATAAGGTACTATTTAATAAAAAAGTTAATCAATGGAGTTGATTCTTTTCACATGATTACGACTCTAGTGAACCTCACACCATTTCATCTTATAATTTTATATTGTATTTATTTATTTATTTTAAGTGTGACCAGGGTATTATCAAATGCCCAAATGGTAATTCCTTGAATCAAAATCATCGCATCTAGATTAAAGATGAAGTCCACAAATCTAAGATTTGGAATACTAAAATTTAATAATGTTTTCAGTCCATATGCCTCTCATGACATATTAAACATAGTAAGATAAATATAAACCAGAGAGTTAAAACCCACTCACTTGTCAATAGACAATGATGTCTGGATAAAATTATAGATTGCCATGGGATAAAGATGGCCTCTCTAATGTCCACAACTCCTCTATTTTTCCAATGTAGAGTGATAAGTGTTTTGACCCAACAAAAATCTCAGTGAATCCCTAATAAAAACCACACCTAGTATAAAATAAGATGCCTCCCCTATGTCTCTCTCTGCCCAATTTGATCTATGCCATGACCCAACTCCATCCATGATTTTCAATTGTTTTCAGTCCAACATACAATGTAGGTTTTATTTTTTATTTATTTTTCCTACAAGGGTAATTCCCCCTAAGTTATGTATCCACCAAAAATGTCAGACGCCACCTTACCACACTATATAGGGTAATAAGAGATTCAAACCAAGAAAAAATAAAATTTTATATAGAAATATGATTCTTGAATTCATGGGAGTCGATCTCCATTCAACATTTTTTATGACCTATGTGCCATACTCCCCTCCTCTATTCTTATGTTCCATGCTTTCTTTTTTTTCTTTCCATCCTATTTTATTTTTACACCCCTATTTGGTCCACTCTGTGCCTTTGCCATACCATCCCATGCTACTCCATACTTAACATCAGCCATGCCATTCTATCCCCCAACTCTACCTTTTACCATGTCCTTATTTTTACACCATACGTCACACTTGTGTCCCATCTCCTACCTTCTCTAGATACCCCTTTTTCTTCTTGCCTAGCATCCGTCCTCTTTCAAACTGGTCCACACCTCCTTATTGGCATATTTCCCAAGCCAAAACAATAAAACTATATATATATATATATATATATATACACACACACACTAATACTGTATATATATAAACAAACTAGTTTATGATAATAAATATATAAATATAAATATATATGAGAATATCTACCTCATTCCCACATTAGGCTATGTATAAATTATATATATATATATAAAATATGATACAACAAAATTATAGATGTATATAATAATATAAATCCAAAAAGAGTAATAATAAAATAAAAGAGATAAGAAAATCAATAAGTCCCGTTTCGCTACTCTCTCAACTCACAAAGAAATAATAAAAGTAGAATAAAATAAATAATATAAAATCATTAAATAATTAATAATTTTATCATTAAATATAAAATTAACAAAATAATCATTAAGATAATAAAATAATAAGTACGAGTGAAAATCATAAAATTTTAGTATTTAATAAAAATCTTTAATAAATAGCAATTACCACAATCATTAAAGTCTCTAACAGAATAGTATTGGAAAACATAGCCTATGTCCTCTTGGGAATGATGTAAATAATTAATAAATATGAATGAAGATAATAGTTAATATAAATCATAAATAACAATTAACAAAATCACTAAATCGATCGAAGCCCAAGGAGGTTAATTTTAGTAAAGGTTACCAAAGACATTTTTCCAAGGTTAAGAGAGCCATATAGGACTAAATGAGCCTAACTAAAAGATGATTACTCTAAAAACTCACAATTGTGTCTAAAACACTCAACAAGGACAACTGAACATGAAGGCATAACCTCCTATATATGAGGAATGGGCAAGAGCAAACCACACAACACACAAGAGAAGTAAGACTAGACATGGGCAAGAAGCAATAACACAACAAAATATAATTGATGGTGGCTCAATATCACATAGTACATGCTATACCTATTGGAGAGACATCCCAACTATTTAACCACCTATGATATAATCGAGATATCCAAACCTAATGTTGAGCCTAGCTCGTGGCCTGGTGCCTGGATCCACCAATAAGAAATTAATAGTACTTGAATGATGTTGATATAAATATAAACCATAATGAATTCATAAAAAATAATTAATGATGTGTAATAAATTAATATAACCATCTATAAATGAAGAGGGGTAAGAGTTAGCCCTGATAACCATGATCCTGAGTATGCCCTGTGAAGCACAAT
Source organism: Torreya grandis (assembly GCA_037957365.1). Lineage (NCBI taxonomy): Eukaryota > Viridiplantae > Streptophyta > Pinopsida > Cupressales > Taxaceae > Torreya > Torreya grandis. The sequence goes on along the minus strand of JARHVA010004094.1, from coordinate 738,898 downwards.
CAATAGATGTAAGAAGAATCAATATCAATCAAGTAAAACATGATATCTCAATAACATATAGTAACACAACTAACTAAAGTAACATATATATATATATATATATATATATATATATATATATATATATATAACAGGATGAAATGAACCCAACATACGCAATATGCATATCAAGATATAATGAATCCAATATGAGCATCACTAGCAAAATAACATGTCACATTGGCTATCCAAGCTACCTGCATCACAACCATCTGAAAGTAAAACTAATATCAACCATTAGTAGTCAAAGTGATATCAAAATCATGCTAATTAAGCCATAGTCCATTATCTAAAAGGGCCTCATGGTTAGTTCATGACATAAAGAGGGTCTTGTTTATTGTATAAATGTATTAGGATGGGATGAAGGAGGATGATAATTGATGCCAATGAATGAAGATGGATAGACTTGCCTTGATCAGGATTAAGATGAAATAATACTATGAATAGGGTCTACTTGAATAAATTTGAACTTAAATGTAGAAACTAGTTGACTCACTAGTTGATCATGTTTTAAGCTTAGATGAAAGATTTATAAATTATTAGGCTAAAGTGGGGACTAGGTCAATGCTTACTTAATATAGACTATATTTTCCCCAGTTCAAAATAGGGATTGAAAAATAATAGTAGGATAGATGGCTATGACATGGTTATGGAAATAAAAGGTGAAGGGCATAGAGATGGATGTGAATGGGGGAATAGACATGAGATAAGACATCTTTGAATATTTTTTGCCTTTTTCTAGATTTTATATATTTTTTTATATTTTTGACATTTTAATTTTTAGGGCTTTTTTAAACTATAAATATACACTATAAAAAGGGGGTTAATAGGAAAGGGAATACCCAAACTAACAACCAAGATGAGGATAGATGTAATTTTATATGGAATTACAAAAGGATAAGGGTGAGACTAAATAGGGGATGAGGAGTAATTAAGAATGGACTAGGGATCACCAATGACCACATTGTGAAGGACCTAGATATCTAGTTGCCTGAGTATCCATTAGAGGATATGCCAAGATGATTTAGAACATGTATTAAGACATCTTACACTTTCTTAAAAATGTCAAGACTAGAATAAAATATGGACATAATAATATAAATAACAAATATGATGGTTAAGGACATTTAGGACAATATATGGATAAGATAAACAAGGATGCTATGGATGGGATTGAGAAAGGATTGATTTTTTCCCCCAAGTGTTAAAGAAAAATATGAACAATAGATTATTTTACCAAAATGATGGAAACCAATTTTCATCATGGTGCTTACCCAAAGTGCCAAAATACTAGTTTTCACCATTGGATGAATGTTTTTTTTGACATTTTAACTACGTCTTGATTTATTAGAGGCGGGTGAGATGTATGATACGAATGCTTTTTGATCCTTCAACCGACACCCATTATGAAGATATGTGATGCTAGGATAATATTGTATTTGCATATGTATTGATGTCCTTGTGATATTCATTTATCTTGATTTAAAATCCTCTAGACATCTCAACCATGTGTCTTTGTAACCCCTACAAGAAATGATGCAACTTGATAAAGTGATGTGCGATAGGGATGGAATTGGGTGATTTTGATAGTGACGTGGAGGAGGTGGATGAGTGATATGATGATGAATGGTGTGATTAGGGATGGATTATAAATGGGGCTCAATATTTGCATACACCATTAGATATGGTGGAGGGGATGTTTTTGATTGGTGTCATATGCTAAGTGAGATTAAGGGTTCCAAGACCTTCTAACTTGTTTTCTATTTGATCCAAATATTAAAATTATGATCAACCACATTATTTTTGAATTGTTTGAATTGTGTGGTAATTAATACCATGATGACTTCTTAGTTTACTGATTTCATTGGATTTTTATTGCCCCTAGTGCCTGTAACTAGGATTCACTAGGGGTATTTGACTTTAAACTTGGAGGATGATTATTTTGACTTGGATGATCCCCTCAAGGATATTTTTTCTAGGGGATGACATTTTTTGACTTGGCTGATTATGAATCTCTTCTTGAATTTGATTTATTACATTTTGATCACAACTAACCTGATTATTTGGCTTGATTAATTAATTATTGGCTTGGATCCTTGTAAATTCGACACATGAGATTGTATGTTGAAGGGAATCCAATGATGTGTGTTTCTATTTATCCCATTCAGGGAGTGGGATGGAGGGATTTTTAACATGAGTTGGATGATTAGGGATGTGTGGTGAAAGGGGTGGATTAAAGGGATGATGGGTAACATAATTCTCATAAAAGCTATTAGGAGACCCAACATCAACATTAGAATAAGTGTTCTCAAGAATCTTAGAAGGATCACTAAGATTCTTTATAGAATTAACATCTAAAGCCAAGTCATATCCAAATTGATAATATTTAACTAATAAAGCATCTAAGATTTTTTTTATAATTTCATCATCCTGGGATGGATCAAGAGACCTTCTGACTAGTTGACATTCTAATTAGAGATGTCATCAAAGATATAGGTGTCAGAATGATGTTTAATATATAAAAGGGATGATGATTCTAACATGGATTCTAAGTCACATGCTGATGTTGGATATGATCCTAACCATTTTGATGCTAACTTTGATAGGGATGTTCATGAGGTGATGTCCCTAATATATAATTTTTTGATATTAGCCTTAGATAAGACCTTTTGGATAACATCATTATCTACAAGTACCTTATTCACCTTAAATTTGTGATTGGATGCTTTAGGCTTAATGTATTTGTGAAAATGGGGGATTAGATGTGAATAAGATATAGGGATGGTTTGATAAGGGATGATTATGATATGGTGAGGATTAGGGTCTTGACCTTGGTTGTGGAGGGAATAAGCTTGATCATACTTAGGAAGTAATTCTTGGCATACCCTTTTTTGCACACTCCTAGGTGTAGATGCATTGGATTTAGCCTCAATTTTAATGTCACCATTATCAGTTAAGTTTTGTATAAAATCTCTAAGAGGGTGACATCTATTAATAGAATTATTGAGGACTTTATGGTATAGATAAAATTATTCTACTTGACACCATGAGGGAATATGTTTGGAAAAATATATAGGTCTTCTTTTTGGGTAGACAATCATGCCTATGGCCTCTAGTTTCCAAAATAGGGATTCTATAGATACTGAGAGAGGGGTATATTGATTTTTTATAGTGTTGGATGTGTAAATGTTAGATTTTGGATTGGAAGAATGTAATGGTGAGGTCATGGTATAGGGAGATGGTGGTGTGTGAGATTGTTTAGGATATGAATAAGAAATAATTGAGGTTGACAATCTAGGATTCCCTTTGATATTAGGATGGGGGATTTGTGATGGATTATGACTAATAAATGGAGGATTTGACTATAGACCTATAAAAATTGGAGGTAAGATTATTTGAATGGGGTCAAAGCCTTCAATAATTTGGGCACCCATCTCAAGGTGCCAAAAGAGGACTACATCCTTGTTAGAAATAATATATTTATTAAATAAGGCAATCTTTTTATTAGTATACTGACTAAGAAGGTCATGACTAGGACTAAGACAAGTGGATGGGGGATTGAAATAGGATTGGTTGTCATAAGAATTGGATATGGATAAGGGTTGATGAGGAACTTGTTTATTATGTGACCTTATGTTTAGGGGTTCAAAATCATTGAGAAGGTGGGTACCCATCTCCAGTAGCTTAAAAAGGCACTCATTCTTATTATCTAAGACATACTTGTGAAATAGGGAGACCTCTTCACTTATATATTTAGTGATATTATAACTATGGTTATGATGAATAGATAATGGGAATGCCCATGGTGAGACAACATATAGGCTTGGTGTATATGGATATTGCTAATGGGGAAGGACAAGGGACATTAATTTAGACTTGATGGGATCAAGGTCCACAAATAGGTGAGCACCTATTTTTAGGATCCACAAAAGGATCTTGTATTTATTAGAAAGTAGGTATTGTTCTATAAGAATTGGGTCCAAATATATGTGGGTTTATGATAAATGGGTGATGGATATGAGGGTAGAGTAGGGTATTATCCTTGGATAAATTAGGTTTGAATGATTGAGCTAGTATGATAGGTGATGATTGAGGATGAGATGGACTAAATAGATTATGATATCATACTAGGATCATATTTCAAACTGATAGTATGATAGGTGATAATAATCCATCGATAATGTCTAATTTTCAAGCTAGAAAAAGGATGGGGATTTGACTAGTGCCTAGATTCAAACTAGCAAGATGATGATTGGATGGGTACTAGTTATAAATAGGCAAGATGACTAGATTAGAGATGAATATATTGAAGATGACTAGATGCTAGATTAACATTGATAAAGTGACAAATTTATAATAGGGTATTGACTTAAGTATGAAATATAAAAAAGTGATGTGTGATGGACTAAATTATGAATATAGTGATAGGATGTTATGGATGAAAAATAAAAGGACTAACTCAAGATTTATACTAATTTTCTCACGGTTGGATGGATGTAATATTATGTGATGAATAAATAGAGGGATCAAGCATGATGGGATTAAGATCAAGACACGTATGTAAGGGTGGTGATGCAATGATGATTAGTGGTATGGTGAGTATGGTTTGGATAAGTGTGTGACCTAAAGATCCAAATAGATGTGTTTAGGATAAAAAGGCAATACAAAGTAAGTTGAGATTTATCTAGATGAGGTAAGACTAGATAGGATGAACGATAATGATAAGATAAGGATGCAATATATAGGGTGATAAAGAAATTTGAGGATGTCAGGGTAAAACTAGATTAGGATATGTCTAAGATGGGAACATAAGATGTACAAGATATATAAGATTATACAAGATTAAGGATATAAAAAATATGATGATAGATAAAGTAGATAAGATATACAAGATATGATAAGGATGAATAAGATGATTAAGAATGTATACTATGTGGATATACAAGATGATTTAGGTTATACAAGATAATAATGTATTGTGTAGGGATGACTAGGGTAAGACTAAAGGATATAGATGGGGCATGACTCGAGATGAAATAATGGTCAAATAAGATGTGACAATGGGTAAGGTAAGATTACACTAGATAATGAAGACTAAAGATGGGGTAATGAGGGTAGGACTTAGGGTGGGACATGATACAAGATAAGGATGTGATCTAGGTAGACTAAAGGGTAAGATGATATATAAATATTAGTATGAATTAAACAAGGATAGGGTATGACAAGGTTATGGGAGACAATGGAAGATTATGGTAGTGATAGGATATAATAGTCAAGACTAGATTAGGTTAAGAAGACATTAGGTGATGGTGACTAGAATATGATATGATTAGGATGAGAGGTGATGTGAGAAGATAAAATGAGATGAGGTAAGCTAACAATGTACAAGTCAATGGATACAGATAAAATATATAAGGCAATATGATATAAGAAATGATATACAAGATGATGATATAGGAGACCTTGATATCCATGTATAAGCTTGGGTAAAAGGCTGACTCAACTCACAAACACTAGTCTAGAACCACACACACCAAATCAATCAAAACATAAACCTAAGATTAGTAAACTATGATATGAGAGTGTAACTTGATGACTACACCATCTAACAACTTTACAGGTGAGATTGTAGGCTGGTAACCCATTATAGAATATTCCAATCCATCTCAACCCCATTTTCACTTAATGATCACTTGGGAGATGATACTAACTCTAGAAATAAGTCATCTATTATGGCCGATGGTATTACTCTAGGTTATATGGGCTCTCTAAGGTCATCCCTGATATACACTAAGTACATGGGGCCTAACTCCATGTAGGGTGTTGTCTGATGCTTGGATAAGAGAGTTTATTCTTTCCCTTCATAGAAGACCTATATGGGGTTAATTGATTGGCCTAATGATATCTATCCCTAATTTTTAGACTCTGATAGAACATGGGGTGTGGTTAAATACACGGTGATGGAATATATGTCACTAACCCCTAAGAATATGGAAAGTGCATGGGAATCACTTCCATGTCATGTTGCCTCCTAAAAAAAATGGGAGGGTTTATTAGTGGGTTTTGATCCTCTGAAACTCACCATTAGGATGTAGGGAGGATAACATACACCACTGTAGCCCTCAAGTGACACTCAAGTAAACAAAAAGATTTATTAACTAATTAATTAAGTGTTATATATATATATATAACATGGTCTTCAAAATACTAAAATATTTTATAGGCATCTTTCAAATAAAGTGATTGGTAGTTTTAATTTGGAAATCTTGAGGGGTGACCTATAAGACAAGATGTTAGAAAAAATTGTGTCAAAATATGATTTGTAAGGCAAGTGGTTAGTAACTTGATAGATAAAATCAAGTGAGATAAAACTACCACTAGATTTTCCCCTTTGAAAATTTAGTCCAATAATCCTTAGAAAAACACTAAAAATAAATAATGGGTTTTACACTATAATTTTTTTGAATGAGGGGCTGTGACATGGGGGTTTTGGGGTGACAACCCCCAATGGGGTTAAGGAGCATTACCCCTTGCAGGGTCCAAGGATAGTTCCATAGGTGTGCTCCCTATCGTGGTATAGGGCGGGGTTGATGGGTGGCACCCCTAAAACCAAAAATAATTTGGGACTTATGGGTTGCGCTTAAAATGACTAAAAATTCATTAAAAATGATTCTAAAAATTGCACTCAAAAAGGATAATTTAAAGGCAAAAAATGAATGCAAAATCACTACTACATTTAGTAAAATTACTTATACACAGTCAATGTTATGCAAAATCACTTCCAAAAATCCAAAATTACTTATGGCAGGTCAAAATCATAGATGGAAATACATGATTATGAAAATTATGATAGTAACCACGTGGTTAAATATATTCAAAATTGCTTATGATAAGTACAAAATCATAATTGGGGATCAAAACTGTAACTGAGATAGGTAATTTTGTAAACATGAAATAAACATCACAGTTGACCATTATGATTAAGTTTAAAATTGTAGATAGGATAAGCAAAATTTCAACTTATAGAGGCAAAATTATAGAATCACATAAGCATTTTGAAATGCCTAAAATAAACTATATTTAAGTTGAATGTGCTATGTTATGTCTAATATGTACAAAATTCTAGATATAAATAATAGATTATGCTAAGTAGAATTAAGAATGATAATAAAGGAATAAATTTTATGAAATATGATGTAAAAAATGTAGATACCATTATCAAAAGTATAACTACCAAGTCAAAACCATGATTTACTAGAGGCAAATTTGAAAAATATATAGAAAATGAGTTATTTATAGATCTATAGAGACTACATGATCTTAAAAGGACTTATTTGAGTATGATATTTAAATTATCTATTAAAATTTAGGCAAGATTTAATTTTGTTTAAAATTGCAACTAGGAGTCAAAATTATAACTAACTAAAAGTGATTTTACTTGAAATCTTATGATTTCAGTTTGACAGAATTCTTTCCTATTTAATAAAAGGATAATTTTTGAACTATAGCTAAATTCACAATTATAATAATTAAAAATTCAGATAGAATTCAAAATTGTAACTAGTAAGAAGCATTTTTGCAATATTGCAACAAGTAATAAACAATTTTATAATGTTACAACTAGAAATAAGTAATTTTATAATGTTACAAATAACAACAAGCAATTTTACAATGTTTCAACCAATAATAGGTTATTTTTTAGTTATTATGGTGGTTAAAGGCAAAATCACCATTGTTGAGGTCAAAATTACAACTAGTAGTTTCAAAATTACCTTTTATAGAGCACAGTGGCTGATTACTTGAAAAACATGATTTTTGGAATTTTGAGCCATAATCCATCCTTAGTCCATCCTGTAAGGTAAATTTAAAAAAATAAAAAATACACGGTTAGTCCAAATATAGGTCTCCCACTATGGTCACCAAATTTGAGATGATAAATTTAAGCAATGGATTTGATTATGCAAATTATATCAAAATCAACTCAAATTACCAATTTACTTTAAAAATAAAAAAAACCATTAATCAAAATGCAATAAAATTACATTTAAAATAAAATTCTAATCTAAATCCAAATGTTTTCAATCAAAATTCAAGAAAGAATAAATATTATAGATGTTGGATTGCTATAATAGACTCAACTTTTATGATTACCTCATGTTGACTTGATAAATTGATTCATGGATAATGGATTATTGGAGGATTATGGACTTGAGCAGATTATTGAATGGATTTTGGCTTAATATATTTCATGAACATTTCACTCATTATCTCAAATGGAAGGAGATGGTCGATTTAAATATAGATAAGGGAGGGATATTGTATGGAATTTAAAATTCTATGGAATTCTCTAGAGAGAGAACTCTTTAGAGAGTTGAGAGAATTATAAGGAATTTAAAATTCTTTAAAATTATTGAGAGAGAGAAATCTCTAGATAATATTAAATTAGGAATCTAATGATGATTAGGGGAAGATTAGAAGAAGGGTTAGGTGAGGAGTAGGGAGTAGGCTTGTAGGAAAGCCTAGGGATAGGTGTGATTTTGTGAATTTAAAATTCACAAGTAGGTATGGAAAGATTTATTAAGAAAATGAGATGTTGATAAGTGGGATTATAAAAGGATTAATATTTTTTGGGATGTGAATAAGGTTAGTATGATGTTGAAGAGTGAAGACGGGGTGTTAGAAAAAAGAATAAAAAGATTAGTAAGGATGAATTATACAAAATTAGATAGTATTAGTGATCCTTAGATGAAATTAGTGATGTTTATGTTAAAATTAGCAAGTCGACGAAGGAAAGAAAATTTAGATGCATAAAAATAATTGAATTATGACAAAGGGTTTTGTATAAATCAATTGGGAAAATGTTTAATTGAGATTTATCATCTATAATGATTCCATGTCTTTGTTTTCCTTCTATAAAATTACAAATGACTAAAGGTTTTCAATGAAGTGAATATGTCAATGTGATTTCCATAGGAACTTTAAGTGGAAAATATTGATGTATAGGTCATTCAACTTTAGAATATGGACTTAGAACTTGTGGTTTCTTAATAAATATGTCAATTTTAATGTCCCCACTATTAATAATATATTGAATTTTATGTTTTAGGGGAAAAAATCTATCTATCATATGATAATTGATTTTATAATAATAATAAAAAGATGTTGAAACATATGTTCTAGGTATATGTATCATATCAAATCACCTAATAGATGTTAAGACATTCATGTTCTTATCAAGTGAAATTTTAAATATTGCACTGTGTCTATCATTAAACTTTTGAAATTTATGAGATCCATTAAAGGAATGTGCAGGATATTTTGTAAGTGTCACTCTATTATGAACCAATGGATTATGTTTTTTATTTATTAACACATGGTCAGTATTGGAACCTAAATTATTTTTGATAGTGAAACAATGTAAATCCTAAATCTCATATCCAAGTATATGTGATTGTAAAAATTATTCTTTAAGTGATTTGACCTTGTAACAAATATGATTGAAATATGGATAAGCATTTAAAAGTTCCTTATCTTTGAGATAAGGCAAATAAATCTTATTAATGTAAATTGATTTTTAAATTTGATGGTTGATATAATAAACAATGAATGCCACCCTTGAATCTAAGAATTTAGTCATGAATGTGCTCATGCTGACCTTACTGTATATATGGAATATGTTCAAAAGTACCATGTGGGATATTATTAGTAGTAAATATTAATAATAAATCCTCTTCTAGCCTAAATAAATAATGTACATATCTACTTGGTAAAGTATGAAACCAAAATAAGGTATGGCCAATAAAAATTCTAATAAATATCTTAAGTAATAATATATAATGATGAACATAGATATTGAGAGAAGAATACCAATTTTTAAGGTGTACATAAGATCTCCATGTCCATTAAATAAAGAAAGCTTAAACATGTGAAAACCATGTGGGAAGTATAATTGAAGAAATTAAAAGCTATGGGATCTCCATATAAAATATTAAATAATCAAACTTAGCATTAGACACAATGGAATCAAGATATGAATCATAATTTTATTTTTGTAATTAATCTATCACATGAATTGTTGTGACTATCTCATCAGTTAACACAACATAGCTATGGAGGGGATTATTCAAAGACCATTTTCTCTATTAGTTTCAAACATAAGAATATTAGGAGACATATATTTAGAGGGAGAAGGAGAATAATCACTTTAAATAATAGGAGAATCATCTAAAATACAAGCATAATTTATACTAGTTACTTATTTCATTATTTTCATCACCTTAACAAAATCATATGAAAATTTTCACAAAAATTTTCTTAATTTTTTTATAATTTTTATCATTATGCCTTTCATATTTTTAAAAATTAACATCACAATCATATAAAACATTCATTTTTTCTTTCAAAAAACATGTACTATTTACATTAGATGAATCCGTTTTACTAATATAAGTAAATAAATATATAAAAAAATGGTACAACCTAAGAAGCAAATATGAATACAACCTAATAGAGAAATAAAAGAAGGAAATACTAAAACCCAGAGCTAATATAGGTATAAACAAACTCTAAAAGGTGTAAGAGAAAGAAACCCCAAGGTTAAACGTAATATAAAACAAAATTTCTAAACTTTCCCAACTATGTTAATGAAAAAACACTAGTAGATTATCATGTTTTTGTGTCACTTTTTATGACAATAAAGTTAAATTAATACTAGCAAATGAAAAAACATCTTAACATGGGTCTTTGTTGACATAATTTTCTTCAAATAGGTTGATGCAATTATAGAAATAGAGTCAAGAGGTATAGCAACAGTTTTGGAGGCAAAATTAGATATTTTTTGCCTTAAGATATTTGTATCAATGATGTTTATGCCAAAATTTTCAATATTGATGCATGTGCATGAATTTTTTAATTTTTTTGGCAGAAATAATTTGTCAGTTTTACATCTTAATTTTTGCACAAGGAATTCAAAATTTTCTCTATTGAAATAAATACATTAAAATTTATTTATTTAAAAAATATTATAGTATATTTAAATACATAAATTTTATATATTTAAATTATATATACAAAACAAAAATTAATAAAAAGACACTAAAACTAAGTATTTTAAGAACATCTAATATTTAAAATTTATATATATATATATATATATATATATATATATATATATATATATTAATTTTTTATATCAAGTAACATATCAAAATTAATTTAGAAAAATATAATATTAATTTAAAATACTTAAAATAAATTTCAAACTCTCATCAACCATGAATATTAAATAAGGCTTTATTAAACTTAAAATATGCTCAAAGAGATCATTATAAAAATAAATAAATTATTAAACAATTATTTATAAAATATATTAAAGATATATAGTCCATCACATAAAATAACCTTTTTCTAATAATAATACTAATAATCATCCTCTCCACCTGTGACATAAACATGAATATCATCAACTACCTCATCGTAATTGTTGTAATCATCCACGTCATGCAGTGAACATCTCGTTGCCTAAAAATAAATGTCATTATAAATCATGTTTTAAATTTAAAAAATAGTAATTCAAATATAAAAATATTAAAAATAACATACATGAGGTGTACTCAAGAGGCAATTGATACTCTGTATATAAAAAAATGTAAATAATTGTGTTATTATTTAAAAAAAATCAAACCTAATTCTAAGTTTTTAAACTTGTAGATGATATTTTATGATTATATAACACCTTAGTCTTTTACACTTGGAAAACTCAACCCTTGGCTATTCCTCTTAGTTCTCTACCTTTCATGCTTTTGCCAGTCTTGTATTTACTCTATCTTTGTGCCTCTTGGCCATATCTGATAGCCTGACCTATCTTATATTGATGACCCATGCCTTCTATCTTGACCAAAATGCTTAAAATGTACTTATCTTCCATATCTACAAGTTCTAAACTTGTACATGTTCTCCTGCTATTTGGATACTAACATTAGAGATAGATAATAACATCGACATTATTTTTCTATCCTGATGTAAGTGTGCAATTCCCTAAATTCATCCAATTTTCAAATGAAACAAATCCTAATGTTTGGATTAAGTGATTTAATGCAAGTTATTATTCCAAAGGGGTTGATATAAACACAATATCAATGCTCATTTATTCATCACCTGGATAACACCTACAAATATATAGAATTCTAATAAAAGAGTATTCAATTGAATAAAATTTCCCTATTTATTACTATTTCCATACTAGTCATAGGAAGCACACATATATAGGTCTGGAGTAATAAGGGAGTAATCTAAGATCCTCATTTGCCAAGTTATAAGCTAGGTCACTATTGTAATTTATTTGCACACATTATATGATTCACACATAATCCAACACGTAGGGGATGACTACATCAGTTTGAGGCCCTCTTCAAAGTATTGGATATATAAAAAACATCCTTTGAAAATGGGGTCATTGGAGTTGGTTTGATACCATGTTCCCACTAACCCATTTTTCCCCAAGGTCACATTGAAGATGGAAAACTAGGGTTTTATGATTGTACAAGTAGTGACTATCCATGACCTAGATTTGAATACACCAGAGTGAAGGTAAAGTAGAACCCAAAAGTATCCAGGTGGTCGCATCCTATTTCAATAGATATTGCATATGACACTAGCATTAAACCTAGATAATAATGCAACCTACTCAGGATGATGTTACTATCCAGAGAGCTAGAAGCATTAGATTTAGAATCTAAAGACTATTCTAAAATCTAATTCTTTCCTAATTTCATCCTAATCTAGATCCATAACTACATTATAATAAGAACAAGCTAAGTACTTCACTTTTTTGTCATTTCTATATCTAGCATAGTTATACTTTCCATATTTAGACTATCTTAACATAATGAGTTCAATGTATGCTTATATTTGAGTTTATCATCTAATTGGCCTAATATATATTTGATGATCACCCTTATGAAATTTCATTTATATATACCCCTTTAATGTAATATAGATAACACCAACCTAGATTCACCATTTTAGGGTTAAATATTTAGTGAACTAGAATTTTGAACATCAAACCCTAGATCATTAAGGGGTTTCTAGTTTTTATGTTGTTGATCCCTAAATTGCTCTATCTTTTCCAATCATGTTTTTCATGGATAATTATATTAATTATTTCATGGTCCAATATCTTATAATGGTTACTAATTTTTACGTCTCATGCCTAATTAACTCATTCAGATCTATAAGGGTTGCAAAACCTACATTCTTACAAGCTCTTCCTTATTGTAATGTTTACAATAAGAGGGTTTTAATAAGCAAGAAAAAATTAGTCTCTCTTAAAAATTCCTTTTACAATGCCATAAAATTAGAACCTAAGGGAAATGACATTATCGACCAATTAAGTAATACAACTACAAAGATTTTAATCCTTAAACTCCTAAAACAATTTACTATTTATAGTATATCATATATGAAGCATTGCATGAAACACAAGTTATAAATAATATTTAGACTACTTATTTTTTAGATATCATGAAAGATCTCAAGAACTATAACAAACTTATTACCTTTAATACAACTGATTTACCATCCAAAGATATTGTTGACCAAAATTTGCCTTTGTTCATACAAGTCATAATACAAAGTAAATGCATCAAAAGAGTGCTCATTGATAATGGATCAAAGCTAAACATTTTTGGCATACAATTCCTACCCACTATGGGTGATAACCTAAATCTTATTCAAAAAATATTTTTTAAAATAAAAAGGTTTGACAAATCACAAAGCCCTTTGGTTAGTTAAATTGCATTGAGTATTACCATAGGTCCTCGTAAATTACCCATTTTATGCCAAATTATTCCAAATAGATTTTACTATAATATTTTATTGGGATGGTATTGGATAAATAAAATGTATGCAATTCCTTCTACATTGCATGCATGCTTAAAATTTTGTCATTAGGGAATCCTTTACACATGTCCAATAAATCATAATCCCTTAAAACACTATGCAATGGTCCAACAATTAGATAATCCCAAACCATAACACTATGAATATGAGTCTAAATTTGACACACTAATACAAGAAACTAATCAAACTATGTCATCCAAGGTACCAAAAAGATAATTTACACTTTTACCTGAGTCCCCAAATTCATTTCTCTAGTGGCTAATATAGTACAAGATTATATCTCTCCCTCATCCTATCGAGTTGATATGAGTCAAAATCTTCCCAAATGATATGATACTGATGCTTAGTGTTATTATAATCAAGGACTAGGACATTTTACAAGCAAATGTTTTACCTTAAAAAATAATATTCAAGATCTTATTGATGACCAAAAACTTATATTCGAGGATCCTCCAAAGGAATTAAGTTCACAAGAATAAAAAAACATCCACATCAACAAGATTTAAGGATTACATTATACATGGGAAGTGATTATTCTAGGTATAACCATATTGATCTTACATAAACCAAAACGACTTTCCATATAAAGCATTTTCAATAGCTTGGTTTTAAAATTTAAGAATTGAAAAAGAAGGTCACTTAGAAAAACTCTTTAGGAAACATAAAATTACCAATTATTTATGGTCCTAAAGTAATTAAAACATGGGTTTGGGTTACGCTTACCACATCTCCTTATGCATTTACACTAGGAACTCTTTGGTTATACCAAATGGAAGCAAAAATTGATCCAAATTAGCAAGGTATTTCTTTTCCTCACGAAGGGACATTAATACATATTTCAAATGATAGTATTAAATCTTGTATTACACATGAAAAATATGAGGAGGAACATGTTATGTACCTTTCAAACTATCCAATCACAATGTAAACAATTTAAAAGATCCAAATTAAGGTTGTAAGGTTCATAGTGGGGAGATATCTATGGACATCCACTATATGGCATCATAGGATGATATTTCTTATGCAAAAAATATCAAAATAAATAAATAATTTAAAAACTCCAATTTTTCTTATTACACTGACATGTTATATTGGCTCCTTGGAATCCATGTGTTACTTACATATTAATGGATGAGACACTTAGTTACTCCTATATACACATATGTGTCACACTTCTACTTGAGTGTGATACATGCATACATAGATAAATGATACATTCCTATTTTGGATGTTGGGATTTCCATCTACTCATGTCATATGGACATTGGGGGCATCTAATTATTTGGTTTTGATACACATAGATTATATGATTTGATGATCACTCTACAGTATCATGTTTGAGCTTAAATATGTACTTACACTTGCCTATTATCCATGATTATATCTTACATAGGGTACTTGATATTATATACACTTGACATATTTTCCTAACACATTATATTCATTGGATACGATGACATGATTATGCTGGTTGCTTATTATTTCATTTATGAACTTACTTAAGTGTTTTTCCTTGTTATTGTAGTCCTTGTTCAAGCATTTGAATATGTTCCTTTTATTTCGGCCCCCATGCCTATGTATGCTTTCATTGACATTTGCACATGTCATTATTTATTGTATGTAAATTTGAATATGCCATTCTTAATTTTATGGACATTTAACTAAGTCATGTCCCGTTGATTGTGCGACATTTGAACATGCCCCTTGTTTATGGTCTCCTTAAACCATTACCTTTTGACTTGATTTTGAGTGCTCTTGTGTGTCTACTTGTTTTCTTGTTGAGCTTGTACTATTATTATATAAACATTGCCATGATATTTATCATGCATCTTAGGCCTAAATGTGATCACATTGGTTCCATGCACTTCAATGCTAAATATACCTAGACATCTTCTTTATATATGTTACATGGTCACAATCACAAAGTATACAGTTATCTTATCCTTTTGTGGGGAGGTAAATACCAATTCCTATCTTTAACTCACCTCAAAGGGGGGTATATTAGTGGGGGTATGCCATAGAGACATGTTCTCCAAACCTAGCACAATTTATAGATTATAGTGGGGGCATGATTTGGAAGCATGTTATCCAAACCCATTCAATATATGGTAATTATATTAGTTTCATATTCAGTGGGATTATGTCATATGGACATAGCTTTCACACATTCACAATTTCCAAATTTAGTTAGGGAATGCTTTGGAAGCATGTTCACCACATTCATTCAACAAATTGGTACTATAGACACTAGAAAACCATACACTATGGTTTTAAATGTTACACTAACCTTTAGACTACCCCTTGACCCCCTAGGGACCACTTATTGATCATTACCCCACCAATCATTAGAATAAATGGCTAAACTTAGCCATTTTAAATTGTAACCTTGACCACCAATGGTCAAACCCTAACCATCGATGGTTAGCCTCAATCACCGATGGTTAACCTTTAACCACCTCAAGGGTTAACTGCCACTCAACTATAACTTGCTTTTTTATTTTTATCTATTTGATCTATATGCATAATCAATGCATGCTAATACTAAAATTAGATAGCTTGTTGAACCTCTTGTTTAACCTCTTGTTTCACCACTCCCTTTTCCCTATATAAAGAGAAAAGGAGGAGGTGAAAGGGAAGGATAAATCAATAATCATTAGAGTCTTGTGAATAAAATCTTCTTGTGTAAGTGTTCTTCTCACTCCTAGTAAATCCAAGAAGGCTTATAATGAACCAACAACCATGATAGATATAAAAAGTGATGCTGCTCATCAACTAATAGCCAAGACATTGTCACTCTTCTAGAATTGCTTCAGGGCCCACAACAAGTTTTTAGCCACTTAACTCAACTTTATTCAAAACAACAATAAAGCTAAGTATCCATTTTTAGTAATTATTTCCTTTATTTCTCTCCCAACCCACCCTCTAGAACTTATCTCTAGCATTACTAGCCAAACTTATTTTAACCCAAGCTAAATATAATAGTAACCATTGATGGTCACCTAACTATTGACAGTTTGCCCCTATAAACCAACACTCACCTAACCACTGATGATCTTACCTAACCATCGATGGTCACTGTGTGTTAATTTATAATAACAAGCCAATTTCACCTATTAGACCCTGACCAAATCCCACTTTCTAAATTTTTACCTTATTACAGAGGATTACCCTATCTTCTAAACCATATCTAATTTATTTAGCATTAATATCTAATCATTTATTTCTATAATTAGTCAAATTCAAATATTTTCAAGCACTTTTTATATTTGATTTTAGTATATTTTGTTATTTATTCAAGTAATTTATCTTTTGCTTTTAGTACTTAACTATTTAAAAGTGTGGATTGATAACCTCCTAAAAATCATGTGCTTCTTGGATCTAGCTCATGTTAGGCAAACCACCCTGTTACCCAACTAATCAACCATTTTTAGTGCTTTCATATCTGCAAGTCATTCCTCCCCAAACAAAGAGGAGTATCTATAACCATTTGGATCAACACACACACACAACATATTAGGTTCTTCTAACCTTACCCTTATTTCAAATTTTACAACTTTATTTCTAAAGAAAATAAAGCAAAATTTATGTGAAACATTCTAGCATACCTAGTGGGACCTAGTTGCATCTAGGTGATTTTTCTTCTTGTTTTATGCTCATTTAAATGAAATCAAAATTTCTTTTGGGATTAAAATTAAACTTTCATATATTTTTTGCTTGCATAATTAGCTCACATATATTAATTAATCAAGTAAATCAACCATAGCCTCACTTCTTTGCACACAAAGACCAAACCACTTACACGAAATTAAACATCATAACACTTGACATAAGGCCCAACTAGGGTTTCATCTCCTAGTGGTAACCTTCACCCATTGGCTTTCCTACTTAGACATCATTACTAAGGGGAGAAACCAAAACTCAACTCTTTGGTTGAGTATAATCTCTGGTTATCGGTATATCTTAGTTAAGCACTCGACACCCTTATCACTATGGTGTGTGAAGTGAGGGGGTAGGCCCAAATATCAAGCCACATACTGATTTAAAACATAGATCCATTTAAGAGCCTAAACTACCTAAAACCAACCATATACTTCTTTTCTAGTACCCATTCTACAAACTAAAGTTGAGTCACATAATTCTTAAAGCTTAAGGCATAAGCCACAAAAGAGACTAGAAAGAACCTTAGGATTTAACATGCTTTTAGTGAGTGTTTTATTTCCTTGAATTTTTCTTGTCTTCTCTCTTTTGAGTTGTGAGATTGCTTGTGTTTTTATTTGCCCCTTTTTTCATGGTTTTACTAGGCAACAAATAAAAAATTAAGCAAATCAAGATCTACCTCCTAATCATTCATCTTCCTTTTTTCCCTCATCCATGGAGTATGTCTCAAATGTAGAGAGTTATCCAATCCTTTTGAAATTCCTAGTTTACCTTGGATAATTGACCTAGGTGACACAACTCATCCCCATCACAAGCGCCCCTACCTCCCCATAACTGATGTTGATAGAGAATTTTATATCATGTCTTATTTATGTCTCATCTCAGTTAGTACACAACTCATCCCCATCATAGGTGCCCCTACCTCCACAAATATAATAGAGAATTTTGTATCATGTCTTATTTATGTCTCATCTAATTATAGATATGTCTAATTAGTACACAACTCATCCCTATTCAAACTTCACCACCTTCTTGGATAACAATCCTATAGCCCTTCAACATTATCTTAATACCATGTCTCACCATAACCCCACTTTAGTTTTGCCTATTGATCCACCTTATGGGATTCCATCCCATCTTATGGGTGAACCTTTATTGCCACCATTTACACCCAACCATTATCCACCCAAACATCCTCTTCTAATAATAATCCCTCTAATACCACTATCTAAAACCCACCTATCCAACCTACCAACACCCAAATACCTTCTACTCTAACCAAAAACTCTTCTAACATAAGAGCAACCCAAAATTTAGCCACCTATACTCCACTTGCTATTGGAGTACCTTCTAATCAATAGGAACTTATGAATTTTTCAAAATTTTAGAGTAAGCAAGATCCTTAACAACATCTGAGAGCATTCAAATTTTTTTTCGATTTGATTGCCTAAGATGATGCTTTTCTTCTCCATACCTTTCCTATGTCTCCATCAAGTCTAGCACTAGATTAATAAAATTATATTACAAAGAACACCCTCTTTTCTTTTACCTAATTAGGTCAAAAATTTTTAGATCACTTTTCCATAAACATCTCTAAGAAAGTTTCCATCACTGATTTCTACTCCATTCGATAATTTGATGATGAGTATTGATGATTTCATAGCCCATTGAAAAATATTGATATACCAACTCTCTTTATCTCTATCCCAAATTGATCTAATTGATTCTTTCACTTGAGCATGTACCAAACACATTTCCTCCACCTTATGGGTTCAATCTTTTAGGACCTTCGATGAGGCTTTCACCATGGCACATAAGTTAGAGAATAGATCCATTGATGAGGGGAAGTTAAAATTGAGAAACAAGAATTCCTCCTTAAAATCAAATCAGGCTTCCTCCTCCAAACCTAAAAATCAAACCAACACTAACACCAAAAACAAGGGAACCATGAATGCGATAATCCTTAAAACTGCT
Source organism: Torreya grandis (assembly GCA_037957365.1). Lineage (NCBI taxonomy): Eukaryota > Viridiplantae > Streptophyta > Pinopsida > Cupressales > Taxaceae > Torreya > Torreya grandis. The sequence goes on along the minus strand of JARHVA010004094.1, from coordinate 719,329 downwards.
CCTCCATAGGTTGTTAACCAACCCAACTCTTCCTATTCCTCTAATCAATACACTAGAAACCAAAATTATAATAACCAAAAGTAATTACTTAGCAATGGGAGTCATATGCTTCGGTCTTGGAAATTTAAAAAAATCAAATATCATACAACTCCCATGAATAAAAACTCTATAACAATTTGATTCCTCTCATCTTATACCTGGTTGGTATAAGGAGAATGAATTATGTGCCTTTCACCATGTCATTAGGCATGATGTTAGTAGGTGAAATACTTTCAAAAATGTTGTCCAAAGTCTAATTGACAAGGGGGAACTTGTGTTGGATAACCCCAATACAAGCCCAAATCAATCACTTGACATGTTTAGACAACCATTCCCCAACCATGCCCCCTCCATGAATAATGGAAACATTAGAGTGGAATCCTCTCACAACCATGAGGTCCATAACATTAACATGGTTCTTAGTGAACTCATTATTGAGGAAACCATTTCCCAAACCACCTTTCCATCCCCTCCACTTATTGAGGTAGTGGAGTCACCAACCTCTTTTTTAGAAACCAAAACAAAGGAAATAACTATACCACTTTCTCCACTCATTGAGGTAGTGGAGCTACCAACCTCTCCTTTGGAAGACATACTAAAAGAGGCAACCATTAACATCATATCCTTCTATTCTATCATATAACAATACACTCTTCCTTTGGAAAGCACTCATAAAGAAGAGATTACTTTACCTACCTCTCCTATAGAAGACTCATATTCCCAAACCTTAGAGCCTTTGATTGAGGAAAAGGATGAGGTAACCACTCCACTCTCCACCCATGGGTTTGTCCATTGAGATCAATACCAAAGGTATTAAACCCATCTATAAGCCTTTTTCTAGACTGGTTTAAAACTTGGAGTACCTATCCCAACCCAATGTAGATCATGCCACATTTTAGCACTGTCTCAAGATTTCTTACCCAACCAAGCAAGAGCCACTAACCACGTCATTGTTAACCCAACCTTTTGCTTCCACTATTAACCCCACCATAACCCCAACCAAACCTTTAGAAACATTTACCCCTCAAGTCATAATTGAACCGATCAAACTAACTCCACCTGAAATATCCCAAGTAGCTTCCCCCATCACAACCAAACCCATCAAAAACCTAGGCATAATCCCTACTCAAAGCCTTAATCACCCTCCACTAAATTCAGATTTAAAACCACCTATCCCATCAAAAGAGCCTCAAATTAAGCCAATCAAGAAGGAGAAGCCACTTAGGATCCTAAAATATGGAACCTTGCCACTTATTTCTACCTTGTCTTTCATTTTAGGACCACATCCTTCTTCCCTCTAGGATCACATCCTTTGATTAAGAAAACATGTTTCCCAAAGATAACCCAAACCCAGCCTCATTTATAACTATGCCTCTACCTACTCTTTTCATGACCTCGACCTCCAAACCCTCCATCACCAAAAATTCTAATTTTAACCCTTATATTTTCAAATCACTCACTACCAAACCTACTACTTCTAAAAATTTGGCCTCCAAACCACCAGCCAATAAGAGTAATCCACTACCCAAAACTCCCACTACTAAGCCTAATCCTAAGAAAGCTTCCACCCTAAAATTAAAAAATATAGCATCCCTTCTACATTTACCTGAGTCTTACTCAACCATCTTGCAGAGGTTATTGCAAGATTCTTGCTTGAATTTATCTCCCATTAAACCATTTTACCCCCATAGTCCTAAGCCATCTTGGTTTGATGACAACTTGATTTTCTCATACCATAAAACACCAGGACATGATGAGAAGTGTAAATGTATCCAAGTCCTAGTCCATCAACTATATGCTGATAATGACCTATTATCAGAATTACCACCCATAAACCCATAGCCACTCCAGGAACCACACCCTATCACCCCAAACCTACCTACTCTTTCAATCTCATCTAAGAATGAGGATGAACTGAATCAATCCTCTAACCTAACTCTTCCCCAAATCCATACCATCCATGTATTCACATGATCACAAGTCAAATAACAAGATAAGGGGAAGGAAAAGGTGTCCATTCCATGGACATTCCCTTCCTCTAGCACCTAATCACTCAGATAAACCTAGACACCCACACCTTCTCCCAATCCCAAGATATCCATTTTGGGTACCTCTCAATCTAACACTTCTGAGTCAATCCAAAGAGTGGTTCTAAACCAACTTCACCAAACACCAACGAAGATGAGTTTATATGAACTAATCAATACCTTGATCCATCACTACTAGAAAATGATAGAGGATTTGTAGTCTATAGAGGTCCAACATGAAGATCCACAACCTATAGCATATTTTGTCAGAGCCCTCTACCATTTCACCCTTATTACCTTTAAAGATTTGGAAATACCCTCTGTTCATCCCAAATATCTAGATCTTCCTCTCTTAATTACCATATACATCAACCAAACCTACATCAAGTGAGTTATGATTGATGGGGGGGATATCATCAAACATTATCTCCTCCCATTCCTATGACTAGTTGAAACTATTGGAGAACATTATGTGAAAAACCAACATAGTACTCCATTCCTTTAATGACACTATGGAAACAACTCTAGGAAATGTTATCCTCCATATTCATCTAAGACCTCACACACTTACTGAGCTCTTCTACATAGTGGAAGGTGAATTCTAATACAATGTTCTACTTGGGCACCCTTGGATCCATTCCATGAATTATATACCATCCATCCTAAATCGGTGCATAAAATTTAAGCATGAGGGTCAAGTAGTTATCATACAAGCTAACCCTAGTATTTTTACATCATGTAACATGACATACCACCTGAATGATGTTCTCCTCCTTCTCACCACCAAGTCTTCATTAACTAATAATGGTTTTAATTCTCCTATGAACCAAGCCTCGATTAGATCATCCATTCCTTCTACCCAAATCCCCCTAGAGGGCCCCTTGGAATCTACATTCTAATGTCTCTCATGTGGGGAATATCACCTCTTGGCCTTGGATGCCTTCCTTACTGCTCAAGAGTATGGGAACCTTGACCAAAACCCTAGTTATGACCCTAATACTAGAAACACTATTTATTTTGGACCTCTTAATCTTTAAAAAAATCTTATCTATGGGGGAATTGATCAACCACTTACCACTTATTTGACCTCCTCTTCTCCTTGACCATTCACCTCTAATTTCTCTTACCTAGATAAATTGGATTTTGCCAAGACATACCTCTATAGGTGTGTTTGGAAAGGATTTAGTCTAGGATTTTATGAGCATGAACCACATGAGTTACCTTCATGTAAGACTCAAAATACCCATGAAATATTTGGTCTTAGTTTCTCTCTACCTAAATAACCAATAGACTTGAATCCCATTACCATCATTGATGGGGAAATCCCATCCTCACCGTCCACTCCACCATCAACATCTGAGGATTTTGACATCATCCCCCTAATTTTTTTCATCCACATGATCAGACTTAGACCCTTGACTTATCAAAAGGATGGGGAGATCATAACCATTTCTCTGACTCATCATGAGATGGTTAGAGATGACTCTCCTACCATTAATACCATTTGGTTTTAGGATGATTTTTCCAATCTTGCCTATCTAGGTGTTGACCAAATTTGAATTTTATATTAAATTAAGGAATTTATAGGTAAAAAATTGAGTTTTTATGTTTATATGGGGTGTAATATGAGTGTCATGGGGTGTATTATAGTTTAATTGATGTCAATTAATTTTATAATGGCTTTGGTCAATTAGTTTTTATGCTAATTTATCATTTTGGGTCATTTTAGGGGTCAAAAAGGTGCATTTAATGATTTATATGGGTTTTTTTGGGAAATGTGAAGGTTAAAAAAGATGATGTAATGCCCAATGTGTCTTTATAGGTTTTAAGTAACTAAAAAAATTGAAAGGTGGTAGGTAATGTAGAAGAAAGGGTAGTTTTCTTGAAGGAAAGGAAGAGTTTGACACTTGTATAGACTCCTTAGGAAGTGTGCCATATGGTAAATGGTTAAGAATTACCTCTTTATATTCCACATGCTCAATTACTTTCTTTATTTGATTTTTAAATGCCATTTCTTTCTCAAAACTATTCATCTCTCTTTTCACACTTCCTGACAAATAGAAGTGACTTTCAGGTTTTTGCTTGGTATGAACAACTCAGGATATTTCAGGGAAAATGATTTGGGAAGGTTAAATTAAAATTATATATATTAATTTAAATATATATTTTTTGAATAATCCTAACCTATACTTCATGAACCATCCTCATGAAGTTGACTGTGCAAATCTGCTAGTTGTTTCATACACCTTCTAGGTTTTGCTCTTGTTTGGGAGATTACATACAATATAGCTACTAATTTGATCTTATATGATGTTTAATTATTTATAAAATGATACTAATTATTTTTTTCATGTTTTGTGGTGTTTGGATGAGCCAATAACCTCAGATTTACACACTGATCTCTTTTGTGTGCATTGGGTAGTTTTCACCATTTTAAGGAACTTTATGCTTTTCCATGGATTTATAAAGTTGTTTTAAGTTAATTTAAATCTTTTAAAAGTGTTATTTATTCCTTATTAACCTTTAATATTCAGTATCCAAGGAAATTCTCATGGTTTTCAAGCTCACATGTCACACAAATAACCATTACGTCATGGCTTGACATGTAGTTCTTGGTTGCGAGTGATCTTCATGTTGAAAAGGATGTATTGTATATTATTTCAAGATGTTTTTTGATTAGAATCATGAATTTAAAGGTTTATTTTTTTTTTATATTCCAATGAGGCCCTTTTCCCATCCTTGTTGCTCCATTCTAAGATACTCACTACCCATACATACAACCAATACACACCTATAGGGTCCTGTTGACATCATGATGATGTGTAGAGAGATGGACATGTGATTCCAACTTATTGAAATTTATAGAGATGTATTATAGATTTGTATAAGAGCATACAAGGTTCATATACATGGGGAGTTTCATGGTTGTTCACATCTAGCTCACTGTGTATGCCAAAACATCCACCTATAGGTGGCTGGGCAGGGTACCAAAAGCTTACATGAAGAAATGGAGTCATTTTGACACTTATTTAAAATCTTGGTATGATGAAGAGGATTTTATGATCCATACCAAGTGTTAATATAGTAGTTTGAGCTGTGAAACCAAATTGAAGAACCAAAAGACTATGTTTAGGTCTCTTGTCCCTAAAATGGTAAAATAGAGGCCTAAGAGGTTTTTGTAGGTACCTTAAAACATGCTTATAGAGTTTTAAAAATAATCCAAATATATGGACCATGTTTCCCATAATATATGCAAGAATTATGAAAATTTTGGGTAAAATAAGATGAATAGAAAGTGGTTTTTAAAGAGATCAAAGATGTCCTTGAAACCACTAAAATCAATCCGTAATACCTATAGGAATGCGCCCCAAAAGAGACATTTCCACCCAATGTCACAATTTAAAACCATGACTTCATGATTAGATGATTATTATGGTGAACAAAGAAAATGTGAGAGCTAGAGGGAAGCATCAAAAGAGTTGATATGCATTGATTGAGTTTCAAATGCATCTATAGGTACCCTAGTATTCAAAATGTTCACCTACAGTTGTAACTAAGAAGGCAATGAGATAAAAGCATTGTATAGGTGATGATATAGACAAATAGAGTGAGTAAAAAATTACATAATTGGTAAAGAGATTGGAAAGTTTTTGAGAAAAATTATGCATCAATTCCAAAACTTAATCTATGCTAATGATACAAATAGGGGAATTTCTCAAATAGAAGTCACAACCTACTATAATTGAGACTGACAGTGGACTGAGGATGAGTTTTGAGTGCTAATAATGCATTAATGTGATAAAAATAAGGTCCAAAAAAGTTTATATGATCCTAAAAGGATCTATGGTGACCAAAAAACATTGTTCCAAGCTCAAAACATGCAAGATACCCTATAGGCAGGGTTTAGAAATAGGAAATACATTTAACTATGATTGAGCAGGCAAAGATAAAAAGGGCATATTTGATGAAGATTATATTGTAAAAGGTGATAATAATGGGTTAAATAAAGTTTAAAATTACCTTTTATAACTCCAAAAGGGTTTTAAAGCACTGTATCTAGGGTTAAACCATTCAAGACACCTACAGGGTTCAAATTTTGACCAAGGAAATATGAATAGTCAAGCAAAGATTATGTTCAATCTATACCAGTCAAGGTGGAAAAGGTGTGAAGAGTGATATTAATAAGTAAAGAGGTTAAAACCATTGATAAAGGATATGTGGATATTCTAAATATCATTTAATACTTTTTTTCAAACTCCAACTACATGCATACCTATAATCTAAGAAGGCAGAGTTCATAGTCATGACAAGAGCAAGCTTAGTTTGTGAAATCAAGGTATTATAAACCCAAAAGAATTTGAAGATATTTTTAAGATTAATGAACCTTCACCATGAATAACATGATCTCATGACACTCTCATAGTGGGTGTTGAACAAATAAAGAGCTCAAAATCAAACATACATAGTCAAAACCTTGCATAATTTGTTATGTGAGGAGTCTCATTTTAGGTTTTACAACTTTTGAAGTATCTATGATTATATTTAAATGATAAATTTTTTTGGATGACATCATGAATAATTTATTAAGCCTCTCCAATATCAAATTTTCCTATAAAAATAGTGGAAGTGCCCCTATTTTGTCTTAGATAGGGGACATTTCCCCTTATACCAAGACTGGTAAATTTTGGTAAGGTAAAGTATCAAGACATAAGCCATAGGAAATTTTAAAAAGGTTATGATAAGTTTATTTACATATAAAAAAACAAATAAAACACCTTATAGAGAGATGAAACTAAACATAGAGGTCTAAACCTCTTAATATTACATGCAAACCTACTAAGCATGAGTAGGCCTAAATGCCCAAATGAGAAGTCATTGTCAATTATAGACCTAGGTGACCTTTCCAATGTATCTAAATTTTTTTATGGGATGACATTAGGTGTTTTGGGGATATTAGGAGGCAAGTAAAATCCATCAAAGGCCAGTTTAGCCTTAAGTTGTAGTCAAACCTACATAAACATAACTAGGCCTAGTTTTAAATGATGAGTCACCTTCAATTCTAATATTTGGAAAGAATTATAATGAATTTGAACATGTTAATGGGGTCTCAAAAGATGTTTATAAGCTTCCAACATGCAAAATAAACCTTGGAGAACCCATTTTTGGCTCAAAAAACCTTTAAGCCTATTGGAATAAAGGAGACAAGCTTGATAGGCTAGGTTTGAGCACTCATTTATTTTAGGAGGATTTACATGGGTGATAATGGAATTAAAGGATTTAATAAGGGGTATTAAATTCCATGTTTATGTATTTTTTTTTAGGTTGGACATTAGAGTTTTATGAATGAACCTTAAGAGTGAAAATAAGCTAAAACCCTTACAAACCCTTGCCTATGACCAGTTTGTGGAAATGAGGTTGGAATTGAATCCATATTGACCATTTTTTGCATGAAACCTTTTTAAACTTGTATAGTACTCACTCAATCTCCCTCACATGCAAATTAGCTATATGGACTTGTACAGATGGGGTGAGAAATAACCTTTTATTTACAATTTTGTGTATTATGCAAGCTATAAAGGTTTCAAGAGGTGAAATAAAGTTTGGGATGAAGATAATTTTTTTTAATAAATCCATATGTTCATTTTATTCTAAGGATAAACTCCTTAGTGTCCAAACTAGGTGCTTTAACTCAACCAGTCAAAACTGGGATATTGGAAAAACTAGTGAAAGGTGTGAAAACTTCAAGGGGATGTCTTTTTAAGGTGTCCCTAATAATTATAAGGACATGGATGGTCTTGAAAGTTATAATTAACTTCCTCACATGTATATTCATGAGAAACTAATGCCAAATTTGAGGCCAAGTGTGCAGGGTATATGGAAGAGCAATTTTCTTTACAACAGATGATGATTACTCCTTTCTAGGTGATTCTAAATGATCAAGCCTGCAACCAATACATGGATATGAATGTATAATGTACTTAAAATTAATTAAAATAATTATACCTACTCCTAATTATTTATAAGGTATTCAAATAGGGCTAATCATGCAAGCAATTTTTTTGAGCCAGAATGGAGAGTTTCTTGCCACTTTTCATGAGGTTTATGACTTGGATTGACATTTTTACCTCTAAAAATTACACTATTCATCCCATAAACTCTAAAAATTCACAAATAAATCCTTGGATCATCTTGACAAGTGTCCTTGTGACCCTTGGGCTTATCTCTTCTCCTCTCGCTCTCAAGTTCTATAAGAACTAACCTTTTTGGCATTGTATTGGATGCTCCACCTGAGTATGGTGAAGCCCTACTCAAGTGTATACCTTTTTATTAAAAATAATATTTATTTTTACCTCTTCCATGACTATTATTATTGTCTTTATTTGAAATGCTTGATTTTTCATAAGTGAAGACTATGGATTCCTTAACATATTTTGTCATTCTTTCATCCCATTTATAATTGGAAAGCTTCTTCTTGTAGGGAATGTGAAGTGTTTTAGGAGATGTCAAGGATTGAGTGAGTTAGTGTTTAAATTATTTCTCTCATATGCATCTTGTCTAGTCCTCCTAGCTTTGCACATTCATCCATAACTTCACAATGCAACATTGATATGAGAAGATGAAGATTGGAGAAGTTTATGTTGAATTTGTCCTTTGATTTCAAGTATAACATGCATATGGTTAGATGTCATCATGTTATTTGGTGTATCACCTCCATTAATTTAGTTTACTTTCAATTATCCTTCTCCCTTTTCACCCCCCAAGTGTAGTTTTAGTTGCAATACAAAGTAGTACATCAAGGGAACTAGCCCTATCTAGAGATTCACCTCATTATTTAGGCTACCCAAAAGACTAGAGGTGATTACATTGTGCCACTTGGATGAGGAGAGATTTTACATATCCTTAAAGGGTGAAAATACAAGTGACAATATTTTTTGGTATGCCTAGTGGGATCTTGGTCTAAGAAGTTGAGATATTTTTGGTGTTGTCTCTCAATAATTAACCTTTAGAGGCATCTTTTCAAGCATAAATGGTGACTCTGCAGATATATCAGCTAGTCAAGTAGCCCAAATTATCCTTTGAATATTATTAGCAATGTATTTATTTATTTTCTTGATTTCAATGAAGTTTCATGGCTGAATTTGGTGTTGAGTTTTATTCTCTACAAGTTGGTGAGACCTTGCAAGCTTGTGCCATTCCCTATCAATATGAATAAGTCCTTGGTCAATTTTGTCATGATCATTACCAGCCTTAATATGACCTTCATCATCTCCAATATGATCCTTGTCAGCCCATGCATGAAGTATATCAGTCCTATAACCAACCTCTTCAATGTCTTGCTCTTAACAGGGTAAATTTTAGTGGTGAATATTTATTAATTCATGAATATTCTATTTTAGGGATTTTGAATTTGGTGATTTTTTAGGGTGCAACATATGACCCTTTCACCTAAAATGCTAGGATGTCATTTTTTTGAGGAGTTAGCTCACTAATGATTTACAATAATTATGGGGTTATATATGTAATTCACTATCTATATATAGTATATATGTTCTTAGAGGTCTTAGGTCATCAACTTACCACCTAAGTATAGTTTTTAACTGGATTATGAAGATAGATACTTGAGGTTAAACTCTGCTACTAGACTGCTTTTAACAACCTAACCTTCACTAGCATTATGTCATGTGACCCAAATCAAATTCCTGGTAGTATGATGTCATGTGGTGGTAGTTTAATTCATGATGACAACCTATCATGTGATAACAATATATCATGTAATGGTAACCTATCACGTGATGATAATCTACTGTGTGATGGAAATACGCGATGTGATGATAATCTACCACCCCACAATGATGTGCCATACAATGGAAACTAATAATATGGTTTTCATGTATCATGTGATAGTAATGTAGCATTTGATAGTAGTGTGTAATGTGGTATATCTATACAACATGACCATAACCCACCGCTCAATAGTGGACAAGAAGCTGTTCGCAGTAAACTACCTGGCAACAAAGCTCGAGCATCAGGAGTTACCAACAAGGCTAAAACACCATAGGAAATATTATAAAAATATAATATCATGTATTATTTTATAAATATAGGAAAAATAATTGTGCAAACCATAGGCACTTCAAATACAGGTAATTCTAAATATTTTAAAAAAATTATCAATTAATTTTTTTTCACCATATAATAATAGAAAAACCATTTCAATGTAGAACTTGACATGGATATTAATAACATTTCATTATAAGGAATTAATCCCAATAACTTATCATCACCTAAATATTTTATTGATGAATTACCACCCCTAGAAGACACACCTTTGGGCACTTCACTAAAACATACTCCTCTGGGAACTCCAGAAGAGAAATGCAATTATTTTTAGATAGAAAATTTGTTGAAAATTCCATTCAAAAAAATTGGAGGAAGAGAATTACATGGACAAAAATAAGGTCTTTTCAAGTTTATTAGGCTATAAAATATCCATTTATAGAACCTGTAGATCCAGAAAATGGTAATGAGCCTCCAACGGAATGCATATGTATAATATACTGTTGGAAACTTGGAAAAGAACATAGAATGCAACTTAAATTGGACACAATTGAGAAAAATTATGGGAATATATATATATATATATATATATATATATATATATATATATATATATATATATATATATATATATATATATATATATATATATTAGTGAAGTACCCAAATCGATAGATAACTAGAACACACAGATGAAAAAATGGAGAAGAATGCATGCATGTGAATACAAAAATGATCATAAATAACAAAAACATCTTGTTGAGAAAGGGGGAACCATAGAAGCGCTATTTGAAAATGTTATGTAGTCCAATCTTAGGGAAAAGTATGTATAGTTATCTACTATTTTCCACATTTAAAAAAAGGGAAGACCGATTTTTTATTTTATAGATTACAAAACTTTGTTTCAACATAATGGGTTTCTAGATATTCCATAGTCACATTGGTCAGATAGCAATGCTTGGGAAATGGAAAAATGTCTAGCCATTATTGAGAAGGAAGATTTGAAAGAAAGTGTTAAGAGATCACTGTTTATCTCTCTATCCATTGATGAAGTCACTGTAGTTGACAACACAACATGGGTTTGCATGCATGTGTATACATTTGAAAACTATTCAAGGTAATCTCATCTTTTATCTATCCATAAAATGGTAGAAAATTTCAATGAAAAAAACCTCCATAAATTAGTTGTATCCAATTTAAGAGAGAGAGAGCTAGGATGGATGATTATGCCATAGCTATGAAGCTGGTGTGTGTTGGCACTGATGGTGCATCAATGATGTAGAGGCATAGAAAGGGTGTTTGTGTTTGACTATAAACAATAGTTTCTTCATTTATGATTCTAATCCATTGCATGGAATATAGGATGAATCTTGATTATAAAATTATTAGTACATTCAATAATGTTGCAAAAGTGGAAGAGCTTATTTATGACTTGCATGCGTACATGCCAATCAACCCAAAAAGATTCATGGAGTTCTAGAAATTTGCAATTATGGTGACATATGGTAAAAAACTACTGAAAGATGTGGAAACTAGATGGATTTCCATGTATGAACCTACCTATAGAATTTTTGAGGAATATCCATCTTTGATAGGGTTTATGTATAAATATCACAGGGAAGTTAACAAAGCAAAAGATTTGTTGTGTCATTTAATAGATTCAAAAACTTTACTCACATTATCTGGTATTTTTCCAATGTTGAAGGAAATCAATTGTTTAATGAAAGATGCCCAAGAGAGATCTATCTATATTGTTGACTTCATACATTTGAGAAAACATGTATGTTAATGTTTAGATATATTATACACATCAAATGAAAGCTTTTACGGACCTATTTTTAGAATCTAGAAAATTTTGACTAATTTTTAGAATCCAAAGAGTTATTTGAAATTAAATATACATGATCATATTGTGTTGTGGTAAATGGAATTGAGATCCCAATGCACACATGCTCTTGAAGACTTGAAGTTGTGGGAGCTGAGCCTGAAGATGTACCTATGACACATTTGCTATATGATAATGTTTTGTTTAAAACATGAATTAAATTGAGCAAAATATCACAAATTTTAGCCACTGATATCAAATAATGTTTTTAAAGGGATGATTTGTTGGAGGGCATGGGAGTTGTGAATCCCATTTTTTGGAAGAGTGTTAACAGTCAAGAATAGATCAACACATTATTTCACAAATACATGGGTACAATTGTTATGCATTTTTGTAAATCTTTAGATGTGAATGGATTTCAGATTAATGTTATTTTAAATAAACAATTACTTAGATCTCAGTCAACACAATTTGGGATTACAACATGGATCAATTTCAGTGTTTAAGTGACCCAACATAAAATGGTGCCATTACTCATCTATGGGGAAATTTTTTTATCCAAGCAATGTTTTACAACAAAGTATTAGTGAATATTTTATATTATATGAACTTTCTCAAACAATTATTTTGGGTTCTATGGAAGATTAGCAAGTGTTTAGTACATTATCCTTCGTGAAGTTAAAACTTAGAAATAAATTAGATAACAATCTAGAGACTTGCTTGAGACTATAAGTTTTGTGTTATTCTATAGACAAGTTTCCATATGACAAAGTAGTGGTAACATGAAGCTCTCTAGTGGAAAGAAAAGGCATGACTAATACATCTACAATATAGAGGAAGAGAATATCAAGGCTGAATAGAACACTGGCATGGTAGATGTGAATCACACTTATGATGAGCAAATTTCTTAAAGATTATTTTAGCTGCCTGAATTTTAGTTTGATAAGTATGGAAATTATAGTTTTATGAAGTATTTATTATTCTTTCATCTTCAAATACATTAAATTATGTAATCTATTTCTTGGATGTTACATTCATGAACCTTATTCAATACATTAGAATTGATATTTTTTACCCTTTTAAAATTGTGTATTTCAAATAGTAATTTATCTTTACAATGCATGTCATTCATTAACAATCATAACTTTCATTAACATTCTATAGAGCATGAGAATATCAATACTGAATATGGCACTTTTATGGTAGTTGTAAATCAATCTTATGATGATCAAGCTTCTCAAGGATTATTTTTGCTGCCTGGCTTGTAGTTTGATAAGTATAGCAATTACTATTTTCTAAAATATTTATTATTCAATCTTATTCAAATGCATTAAATTCTGTAATCTATCACCTAGATGTTACAATCATGAATATTATTCAATACATTAGATTTAATATTTTTTGTCCTATTAAAATTTTGTGTATTTCAAACAGTACTTTATCTTTGAAATCCATTTCATTCATCAAGTAGTAATCATAATTCTCATTAACATCATATAGAGAATTTTAATTTTCCTTATATCATTCATTGAAGCATACGAGTCTTATGTCTAGACATGCATGGTGCACCATTATTCTATTGCACGTTTACATTAGTACCATTACACAAATATATAGCAAATATTTTTTCTATAGTTAGAACTTGTGGAAGATTATTTTCAAATTCCACTACAATCAATCAATTCAATGCTACAACTACTAGAACACTAATAATGTAACAATGAATTCAAATCTATAACTACTAAAAAAAATATAACACTAATGATGCATTCAATAGTACAACTACTAGAACAATATAATTCCATAGAAAATTTAATCTATAATAGGTTATCTTTTCTACAACTACTACAATTAAAATATTCAACTACTATAACTACTAAAATTATTTTACCTATAGTTCACATATTTAATAATCAAACAATCAAACAATGCATTCCATGCTACAACTACTAGAATAGTTTAACAATGCATTCAATGCTACAACTATTAGAACACTATAACACTAACAATGCATTCAATGCTATAACTACTAGAATAGTTTAATAATGCATTTAAGGCTACAAAAACTAGAGCATTATATCCATGCATTCAAATGCTACAACTACTATATATCAACTACTAGAGCATTAAAGCCATCCATACAATATTTACTCTGATTTTTCTCCTACCAATGCATTCAATATTACAACTAGTCAAATCATATAAATCCATAGAATACTTATTGTACCATAGGCTATTTTTATTACAACTTGAACTACTACAATATTAAAATACTACAACTATAAATATTTTTCCTATGGTTGGGTTCACATATTTCTAAATTACACCACAATCAATGCATTCAATGCTACAACTACTAGACCAGTTTAACAATGCATTCAAGGCTACAACTACTAGAACATTATAGCCATGCATTCAAAGCATAAAACCATAACATCCATAGAACATTAAACTTGACCACTAGTATATTCAACTACTAGAACATTAACACCATCCATAGAATATTTACTTCACTTTTTATTCATAGAATTTATAAACTTTACCACTTCATTATATATATATATATATATATATATATATATATATAATATTAAAATTATATAGATAAGATTATTTGTAACAACTATAAAATATCATTTAATAAAGCAAGTATTTTTCAAATAAACATGATATAAACTATTTTAAACAATAGAAACTATCATTGTCAATAATATAAACTCAGACAAATCATCATTTTTGTGGTTGAGACTCTCCACCCCCTAGCTAATTACCATCCCCACCCATGGAAACCCCTCTATCTGGAACTACCTATGAATCATCCATTATCATTCCTTCCTTCTGAATATCCTCTGTAACATAATTCATTTGTGTAAGAATCACCCTCTCCTCATTTGATACATCTCCTATTGAAAGAATTGTAGGATTTGTATCTTTTTTTTGTTTCAATAAAATGATTGGATCCATACTATGTTATTTAATTATTTTTTTCAATGTGTTGTTCTATTTATTTAATAGAAATAGCTTTTCCTTCAATGCAATTACTGAGGAGATACTTTTATGAGTGTTTTTCAAATGCACATTAAGAAGACGTGCTTCTTGCTTCAAATTTTCATATTTTGATTGCAAACAACAAATAATAGATGTGTCAAGCATATACAAAGGTATTATAATAATCAAAATACATGTTTAGATAAAAAACTTACCACCACTTTATCTTTCTTTGCTTGGAAAATGGTAACAAGGTTGATATCTTTAGCCTATTTATTTAAATATGTTTGAGCTTCTCCATTTTAATTTTCCAACCTGTTTATCATAATATCTAAAATCCTATCATTATAAATATTATCCACAGAGATCAATCCAGATTGATCTTATAGAAACAAAGCATTAATCTTATAGAAACAAAACATGTCACAAACAACACTTGAGAGAGAACATATAATATAGTAAACAACCTAGAAGGGAATGTTCAATGGTCTTCCCTACAAAATAATTCTTGATTGAAAAAAATGGAGAGTAGATTTGAGAAATAGATTGGTGATATTTTCAATGGGGATCCCCCTTCGATTTTGACTAGTCATAATTAAAATAGAAAAGTAAAACATGTAATTAAATTACGATACCAAACTATTTATAATAAATGATCTAAGTATAATTAAAAAATGTCAATTTCATTAATAGATTCAACACTTACCATCAGGGTCAATAGACACTTTGTAGATCGAATCCAAGTAATTTTTATTGTCATGACATAACACAACCTTGGTGATAATAGGACTTGCATTACAATGTGGAAGACCTATTAAATTATGGATATCCAATGAAGAGGTGACAAAGAATATGGTTTTATTTTTAAACTAGATGTAGAAACAACTCTCACTATGGTTAAAATACCCAACCAGAGATCATGGTAGGTTGTTATTGATAGCCATATTATATTATAGTATCTGAAATATGTTTCTAAGATGACATTAATCGATCCATTCAACAAATTATTTGAGTTCATCCAACATGCAAAAGAAATCTAGACACAATCAATTTTTGAAAACATAGTTCTAGATCCCCCTACTTGACTCTAAGTTTTCATGGATGTGGAAGCCATTGGAAGTAGGTAAGTGAAAGTAAGTATTTTGAGTTAGAAGTAGCAAGGTTGAGGTGGAAGCTGGTAAGATGAGAATAAATAAAGTGTTAAAATGAGGTTACTATAGAATTATTTAAAAGTAAGGTGGCTACTAGAACAACTAATTGGTATTACCAAGGACTAAAAAACATCATCATGTTGAATGGAAAAATAATGTCATGTGATAGCATGGTGCTTTTCAACACCATGCCACTGAGTGGAAACATTACTATCATACAACAACATGGTGTCAAGTGATACCATGCTATCGCACATCAGCATGGTGCTACACAATATCACGGTATCACATGATAACATGGTGTCATGTAGTAGTATAATGTCATGTGATAACATGGTGTTGCATGGAAATAAGGTGTCACATGATAGCATGATGTTTCATGATAGTATGGTGTTGTGTACTGGTATGTTACCATGTGACACCGATTTGATGATTGGTAGCATACTGATGACTAATAATATAATGATGCCTTGACCCATTTAGTGTTATGACACCACTAGAAAACAAATAACAATTTTACATATGCTCTGTGCACTATGATTCACCAATAGAACAAAACTAATTCACCTAAATAAACCTATGGGGTTTCTATCATGACCTCTTAAAGTGAACCCTGGCTCCTAGTCAACCTAGCCACTTCTCAAGCCAACCCATCTCCACCTTCAAGAAGACACTCTTGGGATATGAAAGGTATATGTTGGATCTTGATACTCAAAGGGGATGTGGTCTAGAGATTCTTAGTCATCTTATTTGTAAGGTGAGAGAAGCATTAGAGTTGATCAAAAGAGAGTGGGTACCTATTGAGAGAGCCAATCGATAAAGGCTACCAAGTGAGATGCTTGATGTGAGTGGTCTAATTTATTCCTTAGAGGATAGGCTAGGAGTTCATGAAAGACAACCTCACCATACCTATCAGCCTTTATATCCACTTCCTTGAGTTTCCTACCAACAATACATGATCCTTAATCATGAGCCAAATCAAGCCTATAAAAGTCATCCTCTTCCCAATCAGTTGGAGGAGAGAATTGAAAAGAGAAACCTTATGTTTGAAGCTAATATTGATAGGAAGATTGGATTGGAAAAGATTCATATGAATTATCCCATGTTGGTAGTAAAGGAAGTGGAGTTTAAGCCCTTATTTCCCTCTCACAATTCATCCCTACCATCTCAAAAGGAGACCTCTAGTCCCAATATCCTAAGCTAGAGTAAGATAGTGGAGTCATGGGGAAAGAAAGAGGAGAAAAGTCTTGATAAAGAGAGTGAAGTTGAGAAGGATATTAATTCTAGACCAACCTCTCCCACCCTTCCTCAAGAAAAGACTTCTAATCCTAACATCCTAAGCTAGAGTAAAACAGTGGAATCATGGGGAAAGAAAGAAGATAGAAGCATGGTCAAGGAGTGTGAAATGGAGAATGGAGTTGATCCTTTGGAAGTCCCTCCCACCCTTCCTCATGAGGGTTCTTGTGTTCTATTTCAACCCTCATGTATTTTTCATACTCATGATGATTCCTATGATCTTCAAAAAAGACTTTTCCAAGAGAACCTAGCCGAGCAAATTGAGGAGTTAGAGTCAAAGATGAGGTTTCTAAATCAAGGTGTGATGGAAGGTATAAATACAAAATAAGATCCTATGCCTAAACACACCCCATCCACCCTTCCAAAAGATAGTCATAAAGATAAATCAAATGTGAATGAAATGGTTTTCAAATAGAGGGAAGAAAATCAAATTGTTTTAGCCTAAGGTCTGTCTCCCCTTTCTCAAGAGTTCCCAGGAGAATTCCCAACTTTATATTCTCAATCTGATTTTGAGCCCTATATTCCACCTCCACCAACTAGTTCCTTTTTTTCTCATCCCACCACCATTTTCCTTTATCGACCTATGGTATGGGAACCTCAAAAGGAGTAATTGGTTGTCGAAATTTCAGAAATCTTACTTGAAGAAGATGCAACTCTTTGGCAGCCTTATTGGGTTAGGTCACTAGATTTCAAGATGCCTAGTCTTAACATCACTAAGAAGGAGATTGAAGATCTTACAACCCTTGAAACACAAGATCAGATTGTGATAGTTGAGGTATATTAAAAAAACCCTCAAGAGGCCCTAAGTGATGAAGAAGAGGTGAGATCTTGTGTTGGATCTCCTTGTTTGGTTGATGGTGGGGCATACACTCCTTGTGTTGAGGAAGAAATCTTGGAAGAGATCCTATTGAAATCTAAAGAAGAAGCTGAAGGAGTCTCTATTATTGTTACCCTTCATGATGTTGATCAAAGTGAAGATGATAACTTATGGAAGAGATTTGAAGATGTTTGCAAAGAGTTTGTATCTCTCAAAGAGTCTACAACTCCTTTAGAGCTGGTTACAAGTGATGACAAGAAAGATGAAATTGTTTAAGATGTCATAGACGATCAAAATGACATTGTCCAACATGTCATAAGTGAGAAAGAATGAAATCCACATCAGAATTTGTAGGTCAAGGAAAACCTCTATTGGCCTCAATCTTTCAAGTAACAAGAGATAATTCCTTTTGAGACCATGCCTACAAAGAAGATGAAATTTGATCATGAGAAAGAGAATGGGAAGCAACATGAAGTATGTAAACAAGGTCAAGAGGAATATTTTTGGAAATATTGTCATTGATGTCAAAGGTCTAGCATTATTGGTGATAAAGGCCCCATAGCATTTAATGGTGTTTTCAATATTCATATCTTGGATAATGTGTGTTGATATTTATATAATATTAACGAATATATTTTTGGTTGCATAAAAGTCAAAAGAGGGCCCATGAAGAAGTCAAAGAGTCACGGGGTAAAGACAAAAGAGGAATGGGACACATTTTCTCATGAAGAGTCATCTTGAGGAATTTCAAGAGTCATCAAGTGAAGACAAAAGAGGCTATGGCACATTTTTCCATGAAGAGTCACCTTAAGGAATTAAAAAGGTTGCCAAGATAAAGACAAAAGAGGAAAGGATGCATTTACTTATGAAGGGTCACCATGTGACTTTTCAAATGCAAAGATATGAAGGGTCATGCAAGTTTAGCACCATTTTTCATGAGGATTGAAGGGTCATAAAGGGTGAATGCCAAAGGTCATTTGGAAAGCTATAAATAAAGGCTTGAGAAGCCATTTTTAATATGCAATAGAGTGCATGGTTTTATAGTTGTTTGATATAAGAAAAGAGGAGAGAAAAGTAAGAGATATTGTAGAGTTCTATCATTTGTTGAGTAATAAACATTGAGAGATAGTTGTGTTTTATACACAAGAGGGGTTGGTGCTCCTGTGGGTTGGTTCTCACAAATATTTGTAAGGGGTTGGTGCTCACAAATAGTTATTATGTTGGTGCTCGATAAAGGGGTTGGTGATCCTACACATTGGTACTTATAAACTTTATAATTTGAGTTGGTACTCATTCATATACTTGAGATTTTTATCTATGGTTTTTCCCACTTTGGGGTTCCACATAAAAATCTGCTCTCTCTCTCTCTCTCTCTCTCTCTCTCTCTCTCTCTTGTGTGGTGCATATTATTGTTTCATTTTTATTGCATATCTTGAATGTGTGATTAAGTGATTATATATTAAATAAGATATATAATATACTGATTCACCCCCCCTCTCAATATATTTCATGCTTAAAAAATATGTATACATTAGAGACCTATTTGAAGATGATATAATTGAGAACAAGTTAAATGAAGTGCTAAGGAATAGGTCTGATCCATCAAGTGTTCAATCTAAAGAGTAACAATTTTGGCACCCTCATCCATCTCATGCAAAAGGAGATTCAAAAAACTTTCCTTTTGTTCCTAGAAAGGGAGGTATGATTGATTGTTATTTGTATATAATAGTTTGTTTCTTGTTTCCCCTAAATGCTTTGAGCACATGTGTGTGTGTGTGTCTTGTTAGTTTGCTTGATTTATTTTTTGTGTGTCCTTTGCTTTGTGTGTTTAAGGTATTCATTAGTTGTCTTATCTTGGTCAATGGTAAACAGTCAAATGTTTCCTTATTTGTCTCACGCTTCAGATGAATAATAATCCCAATGGACTAATAAGGACATTGGTCTACTTAGTATATCAGGTATACTATCCCTATGAGTCACCAATTTATTAACCAAATTTGACTTTTAAATCAAATTGGGGCACCTATAGGTAAAAAATTAACTTTTTAAGTCTACAGGTGGTGTAAAATGAGTGTCATGGGGTGTATTATTGTTGAATTTATGTCAATTAATGTTATATTGGCTTTGGTCAATTAGTTTTTATGTCCATTTATCATTTTAGGGGTCAAAAAGGTGAATTTAATGCTTTGTTTGGGTTTTTTTAGAAATTTTAAGGTTAAAAAAGATTATTTCATGCCTCATGTGTCTTTATAGGTCTTAAGTAACTGATAAAAATAAAAGGTGGTAGGTTATGCAGAAAAAAGGGCAATTTTCTTGAAGGAAAAGAAGAGTTTGGCACATGTATGACCTCCTTGAGAAGTGTGACAAATGGGAAATGGTTATTAAGTGCCTAATAATATTTTACATGCTCAATTACACACTTTTTTTGATTTATAAGTGTCATTTCTTGCTCAAAACCATTCATCTCTCTTTTCACCTTTTTTGGCAAGCAGAAGTGACTTTCGGCTTGTTGCTTGGTCTAGACAACTCATGTGTTTTAGGGAAAATGATTTAGGGAGGTTAAAATAAACTTAGATACCTTAATTTACATATAATAATTTCAAATAATGGTTGCCTACGCTTCATGAACCATCCTCATGAAGTTGACTATGCAAATCTGTTAGTTATTTCATGCACCCTTTAGGTTTTGATCTTGTTTGGGAGATTTCATATAATATAGATACTAATGTTACTAATAGATGATGTTTAATTATTCCTCCAATGGTACCCATGCTTGGTTTAATGTTTTATGGTGTTTGGATGAGATAATAACCTCATATTTGTAGACTGATCTCTTTTGAGTGCAATGGGTAGTTTTCAACATTTTAAAGAACTTTGTGCTTCTCCATGGTTGTGTTAAGTTAGTTTAAATGTTTTAAAAGTGTTATTGATTCCATATTCACATTTCATCATCAGTATTGAAGGCAATTCTCATGGTTTTAAATCTCACATGTCACACAAACAACCATTACATCATGGTTTGCCATGTAGTTCTTCATTGTGAGTGATCTTCATGTTGAAAATGATGTATTATATCTTATTTCAAGATGTTTTATTATGGGAATAATTAATTTAAAGGTTGATTTTGTGTTTAGTTGACAATGAGGCCCTTTGGCCATCCTTATTGCTCCATTCTAAGACACTGCCCATACATACAACTAATGCACACTTACAAGGTCCTACTGACATCATGATGATGTGTAGAGAGATGGACATGTGATTTCAACTTCTTAGAACTGATAGAGATGTGTTATAGAGTTATATAAGAGCATACAAGGTTCATATGCATGGGGAGTTTCATGGGTGTTCACATCTAGCTCATTGTGGTATGCCAAAACATCCACTACAAGTGGCTGAGCGTGGTACCAAAAGCTTACATGAAGAAATGGAGTTATTTTGAAGCTTATTTGGAACCTTGGCATGATGAAGATGATTTTGAAATCCATACAAATTATCAAGATAGCAATTTGAGGTGTGAAACTAACTTGAAGAACCAAAAGACTATGTTTTGGTCTCTTGTCCCTAAAATGGTAAAACAAAGGCTTAAGAGGTTTTTTTAGGTACATTAAAACATGATTATAGAGTGTTATAAAGCATCCAAATAAATGGAGAATGTTTCCCATAGTACATAAAAGAGTCATGAAAATTTTGGGTAAAATAAGATCAATAAAAAATGGTTTTTAAGGAGATCAAAGATGTCCTTGAAACCACTAAAATCAACCAGTAAAACCTACAAGGATGTACCCCAAAAGAGACCTTTCCACCCAATGTCAAAAATTTAAAACGATGCCTTCATGATTATATGATTATGATGGTGAACAAAGAACATTTATGATTTAGAGGGAATCATCAAAAGAGTTGATATGCACTGATTGAGTTTTAAATGCTTCTATAGGTATGCTAATATTCAAAATGTTCACCTACTGTTGTAACTAAGAAGGTAATGAGCTAAAAGCATTGTCTAGGTGATAATCTAGAAAAATAGAGTGAGTGAATAAGTACATAATTGGTAAATATCTTATAATTTTTTTGATAAAACTCATGCATAAATTCTAAAACCTAATCTATGCCAATGACACAAACATGGGTATTTCTCAAATAAAAGTCACAACCTACTATAATTAAGACTGACAGTGGATTGAGGATGAGTTTTGAGTGATAATAATGAATTAAGGTGATACAAATAAGGTATAAACAAGTGTTTATGATCATAAAAGGCTCTAGGGTGACCAAAAAACATTTTTCCAAGATTAAAACATGCAAGATACCCTATAGACAAGGTCTAAAAATAGGAAATACTGTCAACTATGACTGAGCAAGCAGAGATCAAAGAGAGTATGTTTGATGAAGATTAACCTATAAAAGGTGATAGGAATAGGTTAAATAAAGTTTCAAATTACCTTTTAGGAATCTAGGATGGTTTTTAATCACTACATATAAAGTTAAACCATTCAAGACACCTATAGGGTTCATATTTTGACCAAGGAAATAGGAAATATAGTCAAGCAAAGATTATGTTCAGTTTATACTAGTCAAGGTGGAGAAGGTGTGAAAAGTGATAGGGATAATAAAAGAGGTTAAAAACATTGAAAAAGGATATGTATATATTTTAAATGTATTTTAATCTTTGTTTTCAAACTCTAACTACATGCATACCTACATGAATCTAAGAAGGCAAAGTACATAGTCATGATAAGAGCAGGTTTAGTTTGTGAACTCAAGGTCTTGTAAACCCAAAATAAGTTGAATAGATTTTTTAATATTAATTAACCTTAACCATGAATAACATGATCACATGACACTCTCACAGTGGGTTTTGAATAAATAAGGAGCTCAAAAGCAAGCATGCATAATCAAAACCCTACATAGTCTGTTATGTGAGGAGTTTGGTTTTAGGTTTTCCAACTTTGGAAGGATATATGATTAGATTTAAAGGCTAAAATTTTGTGGAGGACATAATTAATAATTTATTAAGCCTATCTAATATCAAATTAGCCTAGATAAATAGGGGAAGTGTCCCCTATTTTATCTTAGATGGGTTGTACTTCCCCTTATACTAAGACTGCCATATTTTGGTGAGTAAGGCAAAGTATCAAGCCAAGATCCATGGGAAAATTTAAAAATGTTAAGATAAGTTGAGTTACATATTAAAAACATATAAAACACCTCATATAGATATGAAACTAAATACATAGGTCCAAACCTCATAAGATTTCAAGTGAACCTACTAGGCATGAGTAGGCCTAAATGCCCAAATGAGAAGTCATTGCCAATTATAGACCTAAGTGAGATTTAAAATGAATATAAAATTTTTTATGGGGTGAAATTAGGTGTGTTTGGGCTATTATGTGGCAACGTAAAGCCATAAAAGGCTAGTTTAGCCTTAATTTGCAGTTAGACCTATACGAACATGACTAGGCCTAATTTCAAATGATGAGTCACTTTCAATTCTAATATTTGGAAAGAATTATAATGAATTTGAAAATCTTAATTGGGTATTAAAATATGTTTCCATTCTTCCAATATGCAAAATAAACCTTGGATAAGTCATTTTTGGCTCAAAAACCCTTCAGGCCTATTGGAATAAAGGAGAGAAGCTCGATTGGCTAGGTTTGAGCACTCATATATTTTAGGAGTATTTAAATGGATGAAAAGGGAATTAAAGGATGTTATTATGGGTATTGAAGGAAATTTTTGTGTAATTTGTCTATAGGTTGGATGTTAGAGTTTTATGAATGAACCCTAAGAGTGAAAACAAGCTGAAACCCTAGTAAACCCTTGCCTATGACCAGTTTGTGGAAATGAGGTTGGAAGTGCATCTAGATGGAATAGTTTGGCCATGAATTTTTTAAAACTTGTAGAGGAATAACTAAAGATATGTCACATTCAAATTAGCTGTACTGACTTGTATGGATGGGGTGAGAAACATGCTTTTCTTGATAGTTTTGAGAATTATGTAGGATAAAAGAGGTTTCAAGAGGTGAAATAAAGTTTGAGAGGAATATGAAGACTTGTAATAAATTCATATGTTAATTTTATTCCAAGTAAAAAATCATAAGTTTCCAAACCAGATGCTTTAACTTAGCCAATCAAAACTGACATATTGGGTAAGCTAGTAAAAAGTGTGAAAACATCAATGGGATGTATTTTTAAGGTGTTACTAATAATTATAAGGACATGGAGGGTATTTATAGGTGTAATTAACTTCCTACCATGTATTTTAATGATCAATTTATGCCAATTTTGAGGCCAAGTGTGTAGGGTGCATGGAAGAGTAATTTTATTGACAACAGATGATGATTGCTCCTTTCTAGGTGATTCTAGATGACCAAGCATACAACCAATGCATGTAGAGGCATGTATGATGTCCTTGAAATTAATTCAAATCATTGGGCCTACTCTTGATCAGTTATAAGGCATTTAAATAGGGCTAATCATGTAGGCAATTTTTTGAGTTAGATTGGGGAGTTTCTTGCCACCTTTCATGAGGTTTATGACTTGTATTGAAATTTGTACCTATAGAAATTGCATGGTTCATAACATATCCTATACACATACACAATTAAATAATTGGATCAGATTTAAATGCTTAAATTTGACCCTTTGACTTCTCTCTTCTCCTCTCTCTCTCAAGTTTTATAAGAACTAGCCTTTTTAGCATTGTATTAAACGCTCCACATGAGTATGGCAAATCCCTACTCAAATTTACAAATTTTGATCAATAATAATACTTATTTTTACCTCTTAAATTACTCTTCTTAGTGTGTTCATTTGGAGTGTTTTATTTTTCATAAGTGAAGACTATGGATTCCTTAGCATGTTTTGTCATTCTTTCATCCTATTTATAGTTGGAAATCTTCTTCTTGTAGGGCATGTGAAGTGTTTTAGGATATGTCAAGGATTAAGTGAGTTATTATTTTCATTAGTGCCCTCATAGGGATCTTTTCTAGTCCTCATAGCTTTGCACATTCATCCATAACCTCATAATGTAACATTGATGTGAGAAGATAAAGATTGGAGAAGTGTATGTTTAGTTTGTCCTTTGATTTCAAGTGTAACATGCATATGGTTGGATGTCATAATGTTATTTGGTGTATCACCTCCCTTAGGTTAGTTTTATTTCTATTATTATTCTGCCTTTTCACCTCCAAAGTTTAGTTGTATTTGCAATCCAAAGTGGTACATCAAGGGAGCTAATCCTATCTAGAGATTCACCTCATTCCTTAGGCTACCCACAAGCCTAGAGGTGATTACATTGTGCCACTTGGATGAGGAGATATTTTACACATACTAAAAGGGGGAAAATATAAGTGACAACACTAGGTGTAGAATATTATTCTATCTATAAGTCCCTTCCTCCTGAGACTTCAACTATGTTGAATGAATCCATTATGGATATCAACTTGTGTACTTCAGATAATCTATAAATTGTCAAAATTGGCCAATTTATGAATTTTGAGGAGCTTCAAGATTTCCCCTTCTTATTTCAAGACCATATCATCACCTTTTCTTGGTCTTACATTGATATGATAGGAATTGACCCCTCCATCCCCACCTATAATATCATCACCAACTACGATGCCAAGCCAGTTTGGTAAAAACTTTATCGGATGTACCCTCGCATAGCCCTTCTTGTCAAATAATAAATTCAATGCCTCCAATCCATAAACTTCATTAAACCCATTGATTATCCCTAATGGATCTTGAAAATCATCCCTATCACCACAGCCATAGTGGGACTTAAATTTTTTGTAGACTTTCATGACCTTAACCTTGTTTGCCCAGAGGATGATTTTCCATTACCAAGAATTGACCAACTTTTTGATCTTACAACTGACCATGAGATGTTATATCTTATGGATGGGTTCTTGGGTTATAATTATATCTTAATTACCCCTAAATATCAACACAAAACCTCTTTTAGCACCCCATGGGGAAATTTTTGCTATAGGGTCATGCCTTTTGGTCTGAATAACACTTGTGCAACCTACCAGCGTACTATGACCTACATCTTCCATGACCTTATTCAAAAAATTGTAGAAGACTATGTCAATGAATTCCTTAGGAAATCCAAATGTCCTAAATATCATTTATCCATTCTTAATATTATATTTGAATGCCTCATCCATTACCATGTCTACCTTAATCCCAAGAAGTGTATTTTTGAGGTCTTGTCAAGAAATCTCCTTGGATTTGTGATCTCCCTTCAAGGAATCAAATTAAACCCTACCAAAATCAAATCAATCCTCAACATTACTTCTCCCACTCAACTTAAGCAACTTTTCATCTTTTAGGGGAAGATCCAATCCATTTATCACTTTATCTCTCATCTCTTAAACTGATGCCAACCTTTCCACCACCTTCTGAATAAGGATGTATCTTTTAAGTGGAACATAGACTATCAAAAGGCCATTGATTCACTTTAAGAGTACCTTATATCTCTACCCATCCTCATTACTCCCAAGGAATATCAACCATTTTACCTTTACATTTTCACCACCAATCACTCTTTAGGGGCAATGTTGGCTCATTAGGATGAGCAACATAAATAGAAAGGTGTCTACTACATAAGTTGTAAGCTTATAGAGTTTGAGACTTGGTACACCCATATAAAAAATATATGCCTATCCTTGGTCTTCATTGCCTCCAAACTTTACAATTACCTTCTCAACCTTAAGATGTGTTTCATAATCAATATCGACCCACTCAAGTCTATGCACTCTAAGCCATACCAAAACTAGTGTATAGCTAAGTGGCTCATGCTCTTTGCTGACTTTGAACTTGAGTTGCTCTAGTAGAAGTAAATAAAAGGGTAGGTCATTGTTGACCAATTAGATGAAGCACCCTTAAAAAATAATCAAATATCCTCCCTTAATTTTCTTGATGAGTCCATTGCTACCCTTTATCAAGAGGACATCACCTATCAAATGACCATATTCTTCAACAAATTAAAATGTCAACATGGTGGGGGAGCCAGTATCATCCTTATTCCCCTATACACTAAACCTCTTCCTTTACCTTTCAAGCTTGATTTTGAATGTACCAATAATATGGTTGAGTATGAAGCCCTAGTGATAGGTCTCCAAACTGCATTAGCCTTGGGAGCCAAAATGATCAACATCTTTGGTGAATCTCAACTTGTGGTTAATGAAATCAATGGATATTATCAATGTAAGAATGATGTTTTTTAATAGTACAAATAACTAGCTATTTTACTCTTATAATCATTTGAACACTATCGTATCTAAATCACTCTATGATCTATGAACAAGTTTGTCAATATGATAACTTCTCTCACTTCCCAGATCCCATTTGCACCTTCCCACTCTAAGATATATATCATTATCCATCATCTTATTGAGCCTTATTATATAAAACTAGAATCTCCTACCATATTTAATGTGGAGGAGACCCAACCCAACCTTTGGTATCAACAACCTTGACTATCTCAACCTTACCATCATCCCTTCCAACCTTTCTAAGAATACTTAAAGAGCATTTATTCAGAGCACCTCACATTATAACATACTAGGGGGAATTCTTTATAAACATGGATTTTATGGTCTCCTCTTCCATTGCCTACATAGTCATGAAGCCTCTTATGCTATGAGGGAAATGCATGATGGGATAAGTGGAGGACACTTTAGTGGTCTAGCTATCACTAAACGTATCCTTCACCTTGGATACTAATGGCCTAATCTCAACCAGTATTTTTTTGATTACATGAAGAAGTACATTAAATGTCAACAACACACCAATTTTCATCACACACCTAGCCATAGTCTCCAAGTATCCAAAGCTTTTTGGCCCTTTGCACAATGGGATATAGATCTTATTATTGAAATTAACCCCCATTCTTCGTAGAGACATCATTCTATCATCAATATAAAATAATATTTCACCAAATGGGTAGAGGCTATTCCTCTCATTTAACCAAATCCACAAATATTGTTGATTTTATCAACCATCACATTATTTATCATTTTGGTGTTACTCATAAAATAATCATTGATAATGGTAAATATTTTAAGAACAAACAAGTCCAAGGTCTTTGTGACACATTCGGTATCAAATTAATTTTCTCATCACCTTATCATCCACAAAAAAATAAATAGGTTGAACGTTCTAACAAAATTCTCAACAACATGCTAACTAAAATGGTTAATGCATCTAGTCAAGATTTGCATTTACACAACCCTTTCACCTTATAGGCATATCGTACAAGCATTTGAACCCTTACAAGTGCTACTCTTTTTTATCTTGTGTTTGAAGTAGAGGCTATCTTGCATCTCAAAGTCCAAATTACCTCTCTTTGCATATCCCTAAAAGATCTCATTTTTAAGAGTGATTATCATCAAGAACATTTAACCCAACTTGAGCTACTTGATGAACATCATTTAACTATGCTTACCTATCTTCATGTATATGAAGAAATAATCAAGTGTGCTTATAATAAACACCTCAAAGTGTGAGAAATCAACATTAGAGACCTCATCTTAAAGGAAAATCAACATGTCATTAATATGGAGAAAAGCAAGTGGGGCAAGTTTTCTTTCAATTGGATTGGACCTTATATCATAATACATAAGTATAGATTGGGAGCTTACTAATTATCCTCTCTTAAAGGGAATATAGAACCTAATCCCCTCAATGCTTCACATCTACATCCTTTCTTTTGTTAAACAATATCAAACTCACCTTTTGTCCAACTTAAGCTCATCCTTTATTTTCATTCCACCTTCATCTCCTTTTTAAGGACAACTAATTAAAGATGAATTATATGCTTATCCATCAAAAACTTAGCCTAATATTGAACATGGGTACCATAGCTCTACCCATGGCACGATTCTCATGGTACTTTCCACCTCTTTATAAGATGAATTCCCATGGTTGTTGTCACTTAAACCTCCTTTACCCACTCATCAAACTTCTTGTGATTTAGTTTTTCCTTTATAAAGGTAAACCTTTAAGCTTATACAAGCAAGTCTATGCCATCAAAAATAACACAAAAAAAAAAGAGAGAGAGAACATCAATATCCTATGGGTCATTCCTAACATTCGAAGATTGATCCCTTGAATGATAGCTACCAAAACATATCAAAATTGATCAAATAAGGTAGACTTCTCTTTGAAGGACAGATATCAAAAGACTTAAAGATATCTCACAAAATTAGACCACCCCCTGGAAGGATGGCTAAGTAAAGTATTTATAAAAAAAGAAAGCAATATCTTGGAAGCTTCTTACATCAATAAACTTCCCTAAACCTATCAAAGTATCAACAAACCCATTATTAAAATTAGAAAAAGCAAGAATAATTTTGGAAGCCTCAATCAACATTCATAAGTAGACTTCCCGCATCAATCAATTTACACCTTATATGACATAGAATTGTTTATATTGGCTCTTTGGTAACCTGTAGAAGAGGCATGCTAGTCTCACAAGAAGGTTCCATCATCATCCACCTCCCCTTTATACCCTCTATAAGCAAGGGATTTTTTAGCTTACTTAACAATGGGTAGTTAAGAAACTTTTTAACTGACTAACAAACATTAATGCAAAACATTCGAATGGCTTATGTTCATAAGCCAATTTAACTTCAATTTGTCTCGATCCTTGCCAATGAAGAAGCATTGTGACTTCTTCTTATTTCTTTCATACCTACTTGTTGATAAATTCATTAAGATGTTTGTCTTTTTATTGTCTTATCTTTTCTCACATTTAGTATCGTTATCCAACTTACTCTTTGTGATTTAAGATTACTTCACCTTCATCTAAATAAATGCAATTTATTAAAAAAATTTAACTGCCAACCATGTGTTTTATTTAACGATGGCCTTCTCACCTTATTTGTTTAAGTGTTTTTAATCATAAGAACATTTTAATGAATTAACCATATCATACATCAAACATCATCTAGTGATCAATCACATCACCATCTATCATATCTACCACAATTTAATCATACATCAAAAATGAATGAGTCATTCACATATGTTAACCACCACATGTCTAATATAGATAAGGAAGCATAGACTCATTAATTTAAATCATGAACATAATCATCATGAACATAATAATATCAACATCATAACCATGGCCACAATTTGAACATAGTTATCCATAACCATGACAATAAACACAAACATCATAGCCATGCCCAACAAAACATAACATGCTAATCATCATCACATAAACCACATTAATTAAATATCAACATCATCATGAGCATACATCATAAACATAGTCACCAATAAACCATAACCACATCATAATCATCATTATATCATAAAAAACATCCATCATTATTGAATATCATCATGAGCATAAATTAAATAGCCATGTCATCATATGCCTAGCTAGGTGAGTACACATAAACCATAACATCATAATCATAATTTAATCAAATCATCACATAAACAAAATCACATCCATAACCATCAACACAAACCATAAACCATGATCAAATCTATATATCATGATCTCATAATCAAAATAATGATCACATATATAATAATGTACATATATCTCAACAAGGTATATACATCTCACTACATCAGCTTATAGACTGGTATTAAAGTCATATAATACATCAAAATACAAGGTCTCATATGAGTCTAAGACCTTGGAGCACCACTTTCTCCTTGAGCCTACCCACCTCCTGAGCCTATCTATCCACCTGTAGATGTAACCCATTGACTTGATGTCACACTTATGGCCCCTCCAATGATCCTTGCTCTATACTCACCCCATTTAGGCTCATCTAGAATACATGTAAAAACCAAGGCCTCATAATAGCTCATCTCCTTAACTTTTGCTACATATCTTGCCATAGAGATAGTCTTTGGTGGTCCTAAAGGTGTTGGTACTCACCCTCATACCTACCTACGAGAATCTCTCTCTTGTATAACCATAACTAGCTGAGCTTTAGCCTGATACCTCTCTCTAGTAAGAGTGGCCACCTAGACTTGTGCTACATCCCTCTCTTGGGTCATGATTGATAAGGATGCTTCTACTATGGCTAGTGCTACCTATGCCTAGTTCCTCTTGATAATTAGTGCTTGTCTATCTGGGGCATCCTCATCTCTCTGATCACCACCCCCACCTCTACATCCACATCCATGTCTTGTTTCCCATCATCACCTCCAAAAATGGTTGCATCATAATGTGATTATAACCATGTAGAGTAATCATCTATGATGCCTACATCATCAATATTTACCCTCACTAATAGAAGTTTGTGATCAATGAACATATTTTTTAGATATGGAGTGGGAAGTGGAAACTCTGCATCCTCCCTTCAGTATCTTGGAAACTCACTTGGGATATCTTGCATGAGTTCAAACTGCCTCCTCACCCTATCAAATAAGATAAGCTCAATCTCATGATCTCACCTACCATAAATCCATCGATAGCTCTATAATGACAAAGTGTGTCTAAAATTAATCACCCATGTTGGGAATCTAACATATGGGTGCTAAATCACATCTCCCATAACCAGTGTCTTTAGCCTATCTCAGTACCAATCTAGGTCCTGTGCCCCTCTTACTAGTCTTATGAGAGCATAATCACCTCTCCAAATCATGTATCCAACTCTAAAGTCCACCTATGAAAAATTGTGCCACAACACTTTGGTTGGTTAGATCACCCTAATGTGTTCATAGTCCCAACAATGTAGCAAAAAACCAATGTTGATCCTATATCTCCTATGGGCACAATATGCCCACATATCTTGATAGATCTAAACTAATAATATAGGTTCCCATGTAAATATCATATGATCCAACCACATATCCATAAGAACCGCTAGCAACAAGTATGGAAATATCCCACTACTTGAATCTGGTAGTGCATAACATGTAATAGCTATCATCATCATCATCATCATGAATAACTATCTAGTATCCCTATCTTAGTGATACAAAGGTGTGTCGTGAAATCCTCCTATATTACACATCATAAACAAAAGTTCCTCTCCATATAGGTGATCTATACACCCATCCCTCTCATGACTACTCATATGGTATATCAACTCACCCCGTATAGGTAACCACACTATTTGGTGGATGTCCTCCAATAGAATGGTCATCTCTCCAATCGGTAGTAAGAATGTGTTAGTGGTCAGGTCCCATCTCTCAATGAGTACCACTAACATAGCTACATCTTGTGGCAAATGCTGGTATTACCTCATGCCTCTTAGGCCTACATCAGTCATGTGATACCAATCTATATTAGCCATGCCTCGGTATACCTCATATAGGATCTAGGGCACCCGAACTCTCATCTATAACTACTCCCTCACTTGTAGGGTTTGATACTAATACCTTAGTTCACCTAATACCAACATAATTAGCCTATTAATTCTACCTATTACCCCTACCTCCTACCTTAACTTACCTCAATTACATAAACTACACCTACTCTGACCTATACTCAAGACTCACCTTTAACCTCACCTACCCTACCTTGTCTCAAACTACATAACTATTACCCTTAACCCTTTTATAAACAAAACCTTATGCTATTTTTATACCCATAACCTATATAACCTTTTAATTTATCTAAACCCTAATTCCCAACTTGAATTTACCCCATTTATTGAACATTGATGGTCGAGTGTTGATTGATGATGGTTAATTTTAGAATTGTCATCGATCCACAATTGACCATCGATGGTTATGTGGCCAACCATCGATGAACATAACCTAGGTCAAAACTTAAAATACTCTAAAATAATCAAAATCAACCTCAAAACCTATCTAATAAATCCATAAAACCTCTCATACCTCAACCATCTCCAACTATTTTCACCCCCTCTAAACATTTCACATCACAACCTCAAACCCCAATTCCCACATTCAATCAAAACAAAACATTGAAAAAATCATAAATTCATCTCTAATATAAAAATCCAATTTTACCCCTACCTCATTACATGACCACTATCATAGAGGATCCCTTGTAACTACCACTACCTAGCCCTATGCTCCCCCTTGTCCTTTCTACATCCTCTCTGGTCAATACCTCCAACCAATCAACCTCAGTCAACACCCAATCACCCTCACTCAACAAATCTCTCAATAAATCACTCAACTCACTCAATAACCAACCATCACCATTTTTGTCTTCACTCAAACTCAAGTGCAATCATTAGAGGCCAATTTATAAATGAGGAATAAAACTTTAATTCAACCTTTTATGGTCACCCTTTTAGGGATGATGTATGATTGTTGACAATCGACCCCTTTAGGATTTTTTCAATCCCACCCAACCTTTTTCAAATACAATACTACTACAACTACATGCCAATGGAGATTAGCTCCTCCAACAACTAACTACCCAAGCACATTACCTCAACATTGGTTATTTTGGATTAACTTTCACATATTTTATAATGACCTTGCCTTGGTCATTTTCATTGCAATGACTACATTTCCATGACTGAACAGCTTGAATTTATGCTACTTTTAGGTAAAAACCACTTGTGTCTTCTAAAATCCACTTTCTAACTTAGATACCTATGAATACATTAACCTCACCTAGGAGATTTGCATTTATGAGTAGAACCTAACTGCCATGCCTAAAATGTGGTCACTTGGTCCACTTGTCACTTGTCCTTCTAGTGATGACATTAATTTTACCTACCTACCTCAACTATGGAAAAATAGTCTATACATGATCTACACTATCACACTTAGTCATATTTTGTGCACATGTTTGTGCTTTAATTCCCAAACCTATCATCAAACTACCCACATATCAAACCTTTACCCAATTTAATTTCACCTCATTGATTCCCATTTTAAGGGGGAACACCTCCTCCCATACTTGGGGTAACCAAACTTTTGACCCACCATCTATTTTTTATTTTACAACATGCTGATACAAACTACATAACAAAAAGGGGAAAAATGTAAACACTAGAAAACCATACACTATAGTTCTAGATGTCACACTGACCTTTAAACCACCCTTTGACCCCCTAGGGACCACTTCTTAACCATTACCTTGCCAATCATTAGAAGAAATGGTTAAAATTTGACATTTTGACTGTAACCTCGATTGCCAATGATCGACCCCTAATCATTGATAGTTAGGCTCAAATACTAATGGTTAACCTTTAACCACCTCAAAGATTAACTGCTACTCAACTACAACTTGCTTTTT
Source organism: Torreya grandis (assembly GCA_037957365.1). Lineage (NCBI taxonomy): Eukaryota > Viridiplantae > Streptophyta > Pinopsida > Cupressales > Taxaceae > Torreya > Torreya grandis. The sequence goes on along the minus strand of JARHVA010004094.1, from coordinate 684,924 downwards.
TATTTTTAGCTATTTGATCTGTGTGCATAATCAATGCATGCTAATGCTAAAATTAGATAGCTTATTGAAACTATTGTTGAACCTCTTGTTTCATCACTCCCTTTTCCCTATATAAAGAGAAGAGGAAGAGGTGAAAGGGGAGGAGAAATCAATAATCATCAGAGACTTGTGCATTAGAGCTTCTTGTGTAGGTTTTTTTCTCACTCCTGATGGATCCAAGAATGCTTCCAATGAACTAATAACCATGATAGAGATCAAAAGTACTGTTGTTCATCAATCAAATACCAAGGTATTGCCACTCTACCATAATTAATCTAGCACTCATAACAAGTTTTTAGCCACTCACTTCAACATTTTTTAGACCAAAAACAAAGCTAAGTATTTATTTTTAGTAATTAGATCCTTTATTTCTCTCCCAACCCACCCTCCAAAACTTCTCTCCAGTCTTCCCAATCAAACTTATTTTTACCCAAGCCAAATATGATATTAACCATCGATGGTTTGCCCCTAACCATTGATGGTCACCTAACCATTGATGGTCTTACCCAACCATCAATGGTCACCTAACCATTGATGGTCTTACCCAACCATCAATGGTCACTATGTGTCAATTTCCAATAGAAATTTGATTCCACCTATTAGGTCCTAACCAAATCCCACTTTTTGACTTTCTGTCTTATCACAGAGAATTACCCTATTTTCTAAACCATGTCTAATTTATTTAACATTAATATCTAATCATTTGTTTTTATAATTAGTCACATTTATATTTTTTCAAGCATATCTTATATTTGATTTTAGTAGCTTCTATTATTTATGCAAGTAATTTATCTTTCACTTTCAAAACTTAACTATTTAAAAGTGTGGATTGATAGCCTCCTAGAAAACCTATGCTTCTTGGATCTATCTCACGTTAGGAAATCCACCTTGCTACCCAACTAATCAATCATTTATTTAGTGCTTTCTTATCTACAGGTCATTCCTCCCTAGATAAAGAGGAGTATATACAATCATTTGGATTAATGTGTGCACAACATATTTGGTTATACTAACATCACCCTTCTTTCAAGTTTTACAACTTTCTTTTCTAAAGAAAATAAAGAAAAAATTATGTTAAATAGGTAGTTATATTAGTTTTCAAATTTACTGGGGGCATGATTTGGAAACATCTTCTTCACATTCATTTAGTATGGTACTTATATCATTTCTCAAATTCAATGGGGACATGATTTGGAAGTGTGTTCTTGACACCTATTCAATATTCAACATCTATATTTTATATTGGGGGAATGGTTTGGAAACATGTCCTCCACATTGGTACTTATATTTATTTTTTCATATTTCTCCATATACAGTGGGGGCATGCTTTGGAAGCTTATTCTTCACACTTACATAGTTATTTGAATTAGCCAAAGCACATAATTATATGATTCTGATTTACAGTTGTCATATAATTATATAAATTGGTACTATTATTACACATTATTTCAACATGAGACATATCTAAGGTGTATATTATATGCAACATGTGCCTAATATTATAAAACCCAAATTATTTTCAAATTCTAAAACTATTTCATGGACTGTTACCATATCATAGTTTTTTTTGCACGGATACTTGTAGACTTTTATAGAATTTATTGATCCAATATATTGTAGTAGTTGTTTCACCTTTTGGTATGATTAAGGTCATCAAATCATTCAATATTTACAAGTTTTTAGGTTTGAATTGATCATCCATCCTCACCAAGTTATAATTATCATTGGGTTGTATGGTTGAGCTAATCTCAACTTCCAGGTGATAACTTAATTTTAATCCAAAGTTGGGGGCATGTGCCTTCTAATATCTCTCTCTCTAGCTCTTTGGATATATATACTTTAAATATTTTACTATATTTATTCTAATATTAGTTTTTAGAGCCTTACAATGATACATATTTTTTAAAACAAATTATCAATAGGAAAGGTAGTTACATCGACACACAAGTTTACTCGTAAACCTTTCTCTTTTAGTTTCAATATAATTTAAATATTTGCAATCCAAATTATATGAATTTATTTTATATTATAACATGCTCTTAGTTACAGGCTAGTCACCAGTAAAGCACTCAAGTTGGGTACACACAAAGATAAGGTGTGCACACTCACACCCAGGTACACATTCCTTTCTTTTAAACTAGTAATTTCATTACTAGATTAAAGGGGGGGAAATGTAGATGATATTTTATGATTATATAACACCTTAGTCTTGTATACTTAGTAAAATTAGACCTTGGATATTCCTCTTAGTTCTCTACCTTTCCCACTTCTGTAAGTATCACATCTATTCTATCCTTTTGCCTCTTAGTCTATACCTCTTAGTCCAACCAGTCTTATATTCATGACCTAGGTCTTCTATCTTAACCAAAATGCTTAAAATATACATATTTTATATCTTTACAAGCTTTGAACCTATACCTATTCTCCTACTCCTCAAACACTAATATTTGGGATAAATAATAACATCAATGTTACTGTCTTATCCTGACATAAGTGTCCATTACCTTAAACTCATCCAATTTGTAAATGAAAAATATCCTAATGGTTAGCATAAGTGATTTAATGTTAGTTATTACTCCAAATGGATTGAAATAAATATAAGATCAACCCTCATTCATTCCTCACCTAGCTCACACCTATGATTACGTAGCAATCAGATAACATAACATTCAAAGATCATTCAATTGAATAAATATTCCCTATTTATTATTATTTACATACCAATCATAAATACTAAACATATGCAAGTCTGAAGTAATAAAAGAGCATCCCAAAAGCTCAATTTTCCAAGTTACAAGTTAGGTCACTGTAGTACTTGCTTTGCACACATTATATATAAATCACATAATCTAACACATAAGTGAGATCTACACCAATCTAAGGCCCTCTTCAAAGTATTGTCTATGTAGGTAGAATAATTTGATAGTGGGGTCATTTGGGCTAGGTCAACACTATGTACTCACTAACCCATTTTGCCCAAGGTCACATTGATGATAGAAAACTAGGGTTTTACCAATTCATAAGCAGTGACTATCCATGACCCAAATCTGAATGCACCAAAGTGAAGGTGAAGTATAGCCCATAAGCATCTAAGTGGTCACATCCTATTTTAGTAGATATTATGTACATAACACTAGCATTGAACCTAGATAATAATGTTAACGTAACCACCTAAGGATAACATTACTATCAAGAGAGCCATAAACATTATACCTAGAATTTGATGATTGCTCCAAAATATACTTCCTGCCTAATTTTAACCTATTATAGATATAGAACTACATTATAATCATAACAAGCTAAGTAACTCATTTATTTATCATTTATATATCTATCATATTTTTACTTTCCATATTTAAACTATTTCAACATAATAAATTTATTGTATGATTATATATGAGTTTAACATCAAATTAGCCTACTATAGATTTGATTATCACCCTTGTACCATTTAATTTATACATACCCCTTTAATAAAATCTAGTTAATACCAACCTATATTTGCCATTTTAGGGTTAAACAAAACCCAAGTTAAACATCGCTAAAACTTAATTTTAGAATTATAACTTAATATTGATTTTTTTTGTAAACATAATTAATTAATACTTGGATATCTTCTGCAACATCAATGATTCTCAAGATTGCTTCCTAGATTCCTTCTTCCATTACCAATTTATGTGATCATTAGGTAGAGGGATAAGGAAATTAGCTTTCTAAAAAAAGTAAAAGTAATTAATATCACATTTAGAAGTAAATAACAAAGAAAAAATGTGATAAAAAATGATGATGAGTGGTAAGAGGAGCAGAGGAGGAATTTAAAAGAGGTTTGGGTAGGATGAGATTTATAAGGGGGAAGGTGAGAAAGATGACCTAGATTTGGGTGGATTTGAAAAATATGCTATTGCTGGTAGTTTCCTCGTTAAGTGGGGTGGTTTAGGAAAGCTAGTTTGGATTTTTGTTTACTTTATGGGAAGGTTTCAATGTAAGATGTTTTTCTCACCTTCAGTAGAAGAGGTCCCTCTACCTAGATCATTTTTTATGCCATTTGGTCTTAGAAAGGTTTGGGTGTAGTTATAAAGCTAATACTTTTGTTACTCAAAATTCTACTATTTGGGGGCTATATGGGATTGACCCATTTCTTGCCTTGTGGCATATCCTTCCTAGGTGGATCACTATTTCATTTTAGAAGGCTCCTCTTAGGTCTTTATTTAATTTTGGTATCTTCAAGAATGATAGAAGGTTTAACAAGGTCTTTTTTATTATTAAATACACATGTCACCATTGGGAAGGAATAGCCTCCTTTGGTCGAGATTGGATTTTAGAGCCTTGGTCTATAAATTTGTGTTCATGTTTCTGGATATCTTCACATAAATGAAAGAGATTTTTTTGGGATAAAATATTACCCAAGGATGGATTCAAGATAGTTTTAAGGTTTTTTCTACTCTAGACTACTTAGCATTGGGCAAACTAGGCTTGGGGATTGTGGTCTACATTTCTGACAACTATCTATTTGCTTTGATGAAGGTCAAAGCTGGAGGTGTATTTAAAGAAGATATCTTTTATCTTTGGGAGTATTTATTTGGTGTCATGCTCTATTTTGATATTCATTTGAGATATTTTGAGGTTGATGTTTTAGATTTAGCCCCTGGAAGGGGAACTTGCTCCAAGTTGGTTCGTTGAAGGGCCTTGTTTTCATGCTCTTTCTTGGTAGGGGATTGGTTAGACCAAGTCTCTCCTCAATGTTAGCCTTTTTTGTAGATCTGATAGCAGATTCACTAGGGAATCCTATTGGGTTAAATATTTCTAGTTTTGGGGGTTAGGCCGAAAACATTTATTTCCTTAGCTTCTAAATTTTGATCCTAAACCCTTTTTTTCTCAATTAAAGTTAGGAGTTTTAATTTTTGATGGTTGGAAAGGAATAAATTATTTTTTATTTTCAATAATAAGGTGAAGGGTTTTCACATGAAGTTATTATTTATTGGGGCTCTCCTAGAAGAGGACCATTTTTAATGATGTTCAAGGCTTTTCTTTCACTTTAGTTTCTCTTTAGCAAAAAACATGGTTGGTTAGTGTATCAAGAGGAAAGAAGGATGGAGGTAGAGAGGTCTATCATTTATAGGGGAGGTAGGGCTTTATATCATATTGGAATGTCTCATGGATGGCATTTGGAATCCTTATCTAAACTACACCATGGCTTTAAAGTTGTTCTATTTTTATCAAAGCTTCTCAAGTTGAAGATTTTATCTTCATTAAACTGATCCTTATGGATAAGAGGCCTCAATATGTATGTATTATTCCCCTATTCTAGAGGGAAGAGCCTTGTTGTTGTTTATTTTATCGCTTCATAGTGGGATCTTATTCCTGACTGCTTTTCTAGGTTATAAAGATCTATGGTTTCTTAGAGGAATTCTTTATCGATCTATTTTTCTAGTTCTTGGATGGGATTATTCTATTGGCCTTGAGAATTTCTTGCAGAATCCTTCTGTAGACTACTGTGTGGATTCAATGAGGAATCTTTCTATCATTCTATAATGTTTTATGGATTCCCCTTGGAATCCTTCCCTGGTTCTCAATCCTATTAAAATTAGATTATGGAGACATGGGCCTCCATTTTTGATAGCCCAGGTTGATTCATGCACCAGTCTAAAAGTGGTTTTTCTTAGTTGATGGGACCCAGTTCAAATCCCATGTGTTCTAACTTGTTTGTGTCCCTTTTAGGATCCTAGCCTCACCCCTTGGGTTGAAGTTTATCACTCTAATATTCATATGAAAATGGGGATATGTGAAACCTCCATAGGTTTATTTGTTTTGGAGACTTGGGACTCCTTTTATGTCTAGGCTAGTCTTGATACTAGTCAATCACCAATTTATTTAGGTTTGGGGGTCTGACCAAAATCCTCGACTGTAAGCTTAGATGTATTGCCTTTTATTTTGATGAACTTTGATGGGTTTGGGTCCCTTTTAGGACCCCATTAGTTTTTATTATTATTTTAGTAGTTTGGGTCCCTCTTAAGACTTCGATAGGCCTCTTTTTCTTTACTTTTGTCTTATTTACTGTCTAGGTTTTGTTGGGTTAATGATTTTGTCTACTTTTGCTCTCTAGTTTGTTGTTCTTATGTTGGTTCCTGGCATCTACCAAAAGGAAAATTTGGGCCTCAGTTTATGCCTAGCCTAGATTCCACACTAGTCAACAGTGGGTTCATCTAAATTTGAACAAAGATACAAAAATAAAAATATATAAATAACTATATGATATTAATTAAATTATATGTCAAGATGATATATTACCATAAATTATTTGTATTAAGGTATTGAATGTCCTCTTCAATTAAACTATGCTCAAATATTTTATACTAGAAAAATATTAAAAATAAAACAAATTAACTATTCAAAAATAAACACATAATAATTTCACATTAAATTATGAAAAATAAAAAAATAATTATTTTTTTTCAAATTAAACCATCACTCCTTTAATACCTATTACAATTTTCTTTTCTGAATATTTGTAGTCATTTTTTTTCCCACTAACAATCTCCTTAAACTAACTCAAAAATTAATTCCATTTACAATTTCAAACATAATCTACCCATTTATTAAATAATACTAACAATCTCCCTTGAATAGCTCAAAAATTAATTCCATTTTCCATTTATATTTTCATGTATGGTCTACCCATTTATTAAATAACACACCTTAACATTTTATAATTACAAAAAGGCTACCAAAGCCATGCATAACCCTAGCCCACCTTTTAGCATTCATCTTTTAGCATAACTACTCCCGTAACTTTCTTTGAAATTTGTAAAGCTTAAAACCCCTTTTATGTGGGTTTTAACGGGGGAGGGCCTTCCCCTTTTTATTATTCACCTTTACTTTATGTGGGTTTAAATATAAAAGTCTTTTCAAAATATTAAAAGGTGGGCTAGGGTTATGCATGGCTTTGGTAGCCTTTTTGTAATTATAAAATGTTAAGGTGTGTTATTTAATAAATGGGTACACCATGCATAACCCTAGCCCACCTTTTAATATTTTGAAAATACTTTTATATTTAAACCCACATAAAGCAAAGGTGAATAATAAAAAGGGGAAGGCCCTACCCCGTTAAAACCCACATAAAAAGGGTTTTAAGCTTTACAAATTTCAAAGAAAGTTATGGGAGTAGTTATGCTAAAAGATGAAGCATGCTTTAAATAAAAGTTTTAATATTTTAATATTTAAAGATGGGATTGGATATAAATCATAAAAAGTAAGTAAATTTATATTAATTTATATTTATTAATACATAAATTCATGGGAGTGTTTCTTGTGCAAGTTAAATAGTGGATATAAAATAAATTTGAAAATTGATAATAAGTGATAATTTTGATTAGTTGGTTCCACATTTAAAGTAATTATTATTCTTCTTTCTCCCTGTATTTTTGTATATATGAATACAATTTCTCTATATATGGGGTTCCTGTCTTAAACCAATGTAAATTTTTTTTGCCTCAACAGTCTGCTGTTCATTTATTTTGTATCCATTTTGAGCTTCTATATCATTTCATATAAATATTATGATTGTATTCAACATTTTTTTATGTTTAAATTTTATTAATCTTTTTCATTGAATTATAGAATGTTTCAAATAGATTTATAGTAGGTATTTTATGCATTCTTTCCTTTGAGTTGGTGGAGGACACATTTATTTCAACATATCACCTTTTATTGCTTTACTATTTTTATTTTTAGTTTTCTACCTGTTCACCCCTATATACATTATATTAGCATTATAATAGGATGAACTGACATTTGTAGCATGGAGGCTACTTTATTTCTATTCCCATGTATTGAAGTTTCCAAAGTATTGGGCTCATGTGATGAGTGCTTAGGATGATAACATTTTAGGCTATCAAGAACACTTTTTTAGCCTATGCGATGAGTAATAGAATTCATTTTAATCCTATTTTTGTGGCTTTAAGACATCTACATTTTTTTTTGTCTGTAACCATTTATTTCATTTTCATCATATTTTAAGCATATTTTTCTACCCCTCCTTAGTATAATGGGTGGTGCACACATTTTTTCATTGTGATTTGAGTTTATTTTCTATTTTTTTATAAGCTACATTTATTTCATTTCTGTATGCAATCCTCATGTAAATATGGTTCCTTCTATCAATCAATTTCATCTCATATTCATTTGTAAAATTGTTAAATGCACATTTTTTTTGTCTTCAATAGATAATTGGGGTTAATCAAGGTGGGAAAGGGCTTGGGTGTTTGATCAACTACCAAAGACATTCTATAAACAAATCCCCATTTATTTCTTTCTAAAATTTCCCTGTTTAATTTAGTGAAATAGGTACATTTGTTTTATCAATAGAAAAAAGATGGTACTAAGGGGCATGCCAACAGGTCATAAAGGGGGTATCGAGAAGATTGGGAGTTTGAACAGGTAAACCATAATACATATAGGTATCCTCTATGTCTACCTCTTTCATGCTTTCCAAATTACATGGTTTAAAAACCTTTCCCATTATTTTATTCAATGATTTTTGTAACTAAAGGAGTTATTTGTAACCTACATAGGGTTTTTAGGGTTTGATAAAAGTATGTTAGTATTCAAACCTCATAATAAAAAATTAAAATTAAAATTAAATTAACATTATAAAATAAAAAAATACTAACTAAATAGGATTTATGCTCGTAAATAATATGTTAACTTACCATATTCTCCTCTTGTTTGGAAGAAAACTTTAAACCAATTGATAGGACATATTTCCTATACCACTCCCTCTTGATCTAGGGGTTGATCTATTAGCTGACCTTCATTTTGCTTCCATTTCCCCTATTTTTCATTTTTTAACCTCCCATTTGATATCAAGATATATATAAACAATCATAGAGTAAACTATTTAGAATGGTAGAGGCTAGCTTTTTTACCCTCTTTTCTCACTTCCACAAGTTGAATAGAACAAAAGAATCACCCCCCAACATTTTTTAACTTTAGATGCATTTTTTTCAATGTGTGGGTTCAACTAATGTAAATCTTGAATTAGTTTCCTTCAGATTTGTGTTATGAAAAAAATCAACTTTTGTGTCAAAGTTCAAGTCAATCTTAAGTTGATTTTTTATTTTTTTATGTTTTTTAAATATAACAAATGCTAATAATGTAAATTAGGAAAAATTCTAACTTTAACCTCAAATATTCTACCTAGTTGAAATATTCCAACCCAAAAGTATCATCCACTTCTTATAAGAATTAAATGTAATGTCATTAGTAGGCCCAATTACACACCTTATTGACCTAATTATTTAATTAGTTTAATTAGGTGGGAAATTAAAGTTAATTAAGCTTAATTAATAATATAATTGAGATGGATCGGGGAAAAGTGAATATAATTGAGAACTATTCATCATTATTTAATGTTCCTAAGTCATTAATGGACCTATTTCAATTAAAAAAGACTTTAATTAGATGTGAGTGAAGAAATGAAGGTGTACATGAAGAAATATTAACCCACATTGTATACTCATAATTAGGTTCATGGGGATCAAATTGGCCCAATGCACATTTTTTATTGAATTAATCAAGTGATTTATTTAATCAATGATGAAATTAGTTTGAATTAAGTTTCAAATCACATCGTTTACTCCTAATTGGGATCACAATGCCAACTTGGCTAAAAGTACATGTATGATTCAACCAATCAAGTGATTGGTTTAATCATTGACAAAATTAAGGTGAATTGAATCCAAAATCACACAATTTACTCGTAATTGGGTTCACACAACTCAAATTGGCATAAAGTGCATCCATGATCAAACCAATAGAGTGATTGGTTTAATTAGTGATTAAATAGGGAAAATTGAGCCCTAAATCTCATCGTATACTCCCAATTAGGTTCACGAGGTTTAGATATCCCCAAAGTACATCCATTATCAAAATAATTGAGTGATTGGTTCAATCAGTGATGAACTAGGGAAAATCAAGTTCAAAATCACATTATATACTCCCATTTGGGTTAATATGGCTTAAATTGGCCCAATGTGCACCTCTGATTAAACCAATCGAGTGATTGGTTTAATTAATGATAGAATTGGGACTAATTAATCCCCTAATCATATCATATAGTCCCAATTAGATTTAAAGGGATTAAATTAGCCAAAAATGCATTTATGATTAAGCCAAACAAGTTACTGGATCAATAAATTGTTAAATCAAGGCCAATTAAGTCTCAAATCACAATGTACTCTTAAATAAATTTACAAACTTCAAATTGGCCCAAAGTGTATTTATGATTGAACTAATCAAGTGATTGGTTAAATCAATGATGAAATTGTGGAGAATCAAGACTAAAATATCATTATATGCTCCCAATTAGTTTCATGGGGATCAAATTGGCCAAAAGCATGGCCTTGATTGATTCAATCATTGACAAAATTGGGGTGAATTAAGCCCATAAATGCATCATATAATCCAAATTCAGTTTATGGGGCTCAAATCAGCCCAAAATGCATTTAAAATTGAACTAATTTAGTGATTGGTTTGGCTACAAATAAAAGTGGGTTGAATTGAGATTCAAATCTTATCATATACTCCAAATTAGATTTATAGGGATGAAATTGGCCCAAATTATGTCCATAATTGAACCAATCAAGTGATCAATTTAATTAATGATAAAAATGGTGTGAATTAAGCCTTAAATTGCATCATATACTCTCAATTAGGTTCACAAAGCTTAAATTGGCCTAAAGTACATCTATGATTAAACTAATCAAGTAATTAGTTCAATCACTGATAAAATTTAGGTGAGTTTTGACCCAAACACATCATATACTACTAATTAGGTTTACAAGGCTCAAATTGGGCCAACATGAATATTTGATTAAATCAATCAAGTTATTAATTTAATAAATGATGAAATTAGGGTCAATTGAGCCTCAAATCCCATCATATAATTTAAATTGGGTTCACAGGGTTCAAATTGGATTAATGTCCTTTCATTTTTGGTTTAATTAATGACAAAATTGGGGTGAATTGAGTCTAAAATTACATCATATAATCCCAATTAGGTTCAAAATTCTCAAATTTCCCAATGTGCATATGTGATTAAATTAATCAAGTGATTGGTCTATCGATGATGTAATTTACACCAATTGAGCCCTAAATTGTAATGTATACTCCCAATTTGGTCTATGGAGCTAAAAATAGTCTAAAATACATCCATAATTAAACTATTTATGTGATTGATTCAATAAATGATGAAATTAGGAAAAATTAATCCCTAATCATGTCAGATACTTCCAATTAGGTTCACAATGATGAAATTGGCCCGAATTATGTCTGTGAGTTAATTTATAAAGTGACTGCTTCAATCAATGATGAAAATGGAGTGTATTAATTTTAAAATAACATCATATACTCCTAAATAGGTTCACTAGCTCAAATTAACACAACACACATCCTTGATTGATTCAATCAAGTGATTAATTCAATTAGTGATGAAATTAGAGTCATTTAAGCCTTAAATCACATCTTATACTCATAATTAGGTAACAAGGCCAAAATTGGCCCAAAATATGTATGTTATTAAATTAAACAGTTATTAGCTCAATCCATGACAAAAGTTCAGCCAATTTCTCCCCAATTTGCATCTTATACTCCTAATTAGTTTAACTAGGCTTAAATTGGCCCAAGTATGTCTGTGATTGAACTAAATGAGAGATAAGTCAAATCAATGATAAAATTATGAAAATTGAGGCTCTATTACCATCATATACTCCTAATTAGGTTAAAAAGGATAATATTATCCAAAAATGTGTTCATAATTGTACCATTCGAGTGATTGGTTCAATCAATGATGAAATTTGGGTGAATTAATCCCTAAATTTTATTATATACTCCCAATCAAGTTAATGGGTATAAAATTGGCCTAAAGTTCATATGTGATGGAACTAATTAAGTGAATTATTTAATTAGTGACAAAATGGGGAAAATTTTATCCTTCAATCACATCGTATGCTCCCAATTAGGTTCATAGGGCTGAAATTGGCCCAACATGCATTTATGATTGAACTAATTGAGTGATTAATTAAACCAGTGACAAAATTAGGGATAATTGAGACCTAAATCACATTATATATTTCCAATTAAGTTTACAAGGCTTAAATTGGCCTAAAACATATCTATGGTTGAGCTAATCAAGTGAGTGGTTCAATCAATGATCAAATTGGATTGAATTTAGCCCTTAATTGCATTATATACTCCCTGATAGGTTCATGGGGCTTAAAATATTCCTAAAGTACATTCATGATTAAACCAATCAAGTGATTGGTTAAATCAATGAAGAAATTTGGGCCGATTAAGCCCCAAATCACATTGTATACTCTTAATTAGGTTCATGAGTTTATAATTTCTCAAAGTGCATCCATGATTAAACCTATCAAGTGATTATTCAATTAGTGACAAAGTTGGGATTAATTGAGCCCCATTTTTTATTGTATACTCCTAATTAGGTTGATGGGGATCAAATATGGCCAAATTATGTTCATGATTGAACAAATTGAGTCATTTAATCAATGACAAAATCGGTTTCAATTGAGTGTCAAATCACATCATATACTACCAATTCAGTTCATAGGGCTCAAATTGGCCCAACATATATCCCTAATTGAACCAATCAAGTAATTGGTTCAACCAATAACAAAATTGGGGCCTATTGGAGACCTAAATTAAATTTTATACTTATAATTAGATTTGTGAGGTTTAGCATAAAATACATCTATGATTGAACCACTAAATTAATTGGATTAATTAATGATGAAATTGGGACCAATTGAGCCTCGAATCACACTATGACTATCAAAATAAATCTTGATATTCTATATAAAAATTAGTCCACTTATAAAGTAATATAAGATTTTAACTATTTGTTTAAGAAATTGTAATTAATGAGGTTCTTATAGTGACTTTTTTGGGGTTCCCATGAATAATTTACTAATGGAATCAATTAGATCTTGAATTAATGCTATTTTTGTGCAATATACACAATTTAGATTATTTTTAACACTCCTAATTGACTTGCTAGAAATTTATATTAGGTTGAGGAATTAATATATCATTCGACACAAGCATTAAATTTGAATCTATTTTACTTATAGGAGGTAAAATAAGAGAAAAATTAATTTGGGTTGAGAGTTGAGATCATTATTGCAGTTGTTAAGCTCTAATTATTCGATTACTTTTCATTTAAATACTTATGATTATATAAGTTATATTTGACACTTTATTTGGTACTAAAAATGGAGAGGAAGGTTTAAATGGGTGCTGGAAAAATGTTAATCCACCTTTAGCCTTGGCCCAAAGAAATAAATATGATTACTAGTAGTTTCCCTTGTGTATAATATCTTAGGAATCAGTGGTATAGGAAAAAATTATTCACCAACCTTAACTTCTCTAGCTCTCAAAGCTTTTGTAATTTCGGTTGATGAAGAATGTTTCAAAGAGTGGTCATAGATGGAAAATGGTACTTCCTAAGCTGTGATAATGATGACCCTTATGACATAGATGACATTAAATAATTTAATTTTCTCAAATAATTTTTTTCTAGGAAAATAAAATTTTAGTCTTTTTAACATTCATTTTTTCCCTTGAATATATGATTTATTCTCAAAGTTTCCCATTTAATTATACAATGAGAGTGTTTTATTATAATTTTAAATTAATGTGATGATTAATATTAATTTAATTAAATTGAATGGAGTAAAATTAGAGTGCTATAGATCAACATGTGACAAGAAAAATGAAAGTAAAATATCAAATTTGATAAAGTGTAATTGAATGAAAGAAGAATAAATAGAAAAAATAGAATTTTTTTTGAGATAAGGGTAAAGATTGGTTTTTTGGCAGGGGTCCATAACCTGTTACTATTTACTATCTAAGATGTAACTATGTAAAATTGATAGATGACTGATATAGTTTAACAAAGACTGATTATACAAGTGTACAGAGATTGAGACTGAAATTGATGGACTTAATCTCCCAACTTGGGATAAGATAGATTTACACTATTGTCTATAGTTATATGAGCTTGTAATTTGTTAAAAATTAGGAAACTAAAGTAAGATTCATTTGAATCAAATCAAATCATGCATGTATGGAGAGATTTGACCTTTGGATGCACATAAAAGACCTGAAAATGACTTATTCAAATTTGAATCCATAAGAGGGATTACAATGATTGAAAATATAAAAATATAAAAAGGGGAGAGTGTAATAAGTTAAGCTAACCCCAGTAACCCCCTTGATGACTTAATATTTCCTATGCATCCAAAATCTAAAGAGGAAAATCAGGTGCATGTAGTTCTTTCACTCAAAGTGTTTTATGTAATTGTGATCCTTCGCTATATGAATGCATCTAGAGATGGATTGTATACTTGATCATGATTTGATTTAGATTAGATAAAAAATGATTTTGAATTAATTTATAATTTATTCAAATGATTAGAATTAGAATTGGGAAGAAAAGGGAAGCTTTGCTCAATATGCAGTAGTGTAAGTGTGCCTCTGTATTGAAATTGCGTAGTAGTAGAATAGGCAACATGAGTGTGCCTTTAAAATAATACAAAATAGAAAAAACTCATGCTACCTATCCTCAAAGCATAGACCAAACTATAAGGGAGGGTCCAAAATTTTAAAAATGATAATTAAAAAGGTTAAGGACAAAAACATCCGTAGGGGATAAAAACATTTTCCACTATTGTCTCCTATTGGATGTTTTTATCCTTAAGGGAAAAATGTGAATTTTGGGTCCAAGGATGTCTATACAAATTCTTAGAGGGGGTTTTAGTAATTATAACATTTATGTAGGCATCAGATAGCTATTTATAAAATAAATAGGCCCATATAGGTGTTTAGTATAGAATGAGGTGACAAAATAGGTCCAAATTAAATGCTTAAGTCAATAAAAGTAAAATAGGGCCAAAAATTGACATTATCAAGTATTTTTGACCAAATTTGAGTGATTATAGAGAGTGGTATACTTTTTTTGTTATCATAATCATGGTTTCTATTATTTTTGTGATGTTTATATATATATATATATATTGTGTGTGTTTCTTTTTTAATGTATCTATTTTTTTCACTTTTGAAAGAAAATCTTATGGAATATGAAAATAGTGATTCTATAGAAAAATGATTTTAAAATAAATAATATACCATTAAAAAATTCACGAAGTAATTCCTTTAAGATAAATATATTCAAATAAAAAAGAGGATGTTGCTTCTAATATTATGTGATCATCATGGCCCAAACAAAAATGAGGAATTTGCTTCTAGGACTATTTTTGGTATTATGTCCCATAATTCAAATTGAATGCCAAGAAATAGGTATTTTCTTACTTATAGAGGATTTGCACTATTTTTGATGTGACACCTTTTCTTTTTAATTGTTGACTACTTTAATTTGTGTGGTCTGATGTTATGTTTTCACCATTTCTAACAAAGTGCAATTTGAGCCACAAGTTGGATCATATTCTCATTAGCAATCAAATATTACACCACTTTTGTGTCATGTCAAAAATGAAATTAATACAATTATTTAAAAACTGAAAAAATATATTACATTTTTTTTTAATTTTGTGTGTGTGTGTTTAATTTTTTCCATGTGAAATAAAATAAATTATTTTAAAATATAAATAAGTAATCTAAAAATACAATATTAAAATATTTTTGTAGATCCAACTAATACTAAATAAAATTTCATAAAAAATAATTAAAATACTGCTTTCACAAAATATTTTTTCATGAAATTAAATTGAAAATAACATATTTAAAAATATGAATAAGAATTGAAAAATAACATATAGAAATTTGAAATATATAACATATTATTGAATATTAATAAGAATGCTAAACTAATTTATAAAAATTCCATGTGAAAATTAATGTCATAGGAAAGTCAATAACATGATGAGAATATAATGTTGAAGATGAGAAAATAAATAAGTTCTTGTCTAAAATATAATAACATAAGTTTGAATTATAAATTATATAAAAATTACAGTCTGAGCTATCATCATCTAATTCTTGTTAGCATCATCATCTATGAGATCATTGTCTATATTGTTTGGAATTTACGACTCCATACAATGACTAGTTTTCAGAGCTATAGTTGGGATCATCATCATCATCATAATCCTTTATAAAATCATGGCCATCAACTAAAATTGATGATCGATTCACATTTAATGATATTATTAAAACATTTCAATTAAAATAGATAATTTCAATTACAAATTAAATTATTACTAAATAAAAAATAATAATGTCTTACCGACATAAACCCCATAGAATGTGCCCACTCATTGCATGCATCTATGTTCCATCCAAGAATGTTCAACTACTCCTACACTTATTTAATGCCTTAAAATCATACACCTTCCCTTATGAAAATAATTAAATATTAAAAATATAGAAAGGGTTGTAGTCCAACTTGGGAGGATGATGGTTTGCTATACCATCTATCAAGGTACAAATCTGTCTAGACATTTGACATGGAAAGTCAAATATATAGGGCCAAGATCATTCCTAGGGTGACTTTGTTGGATTGAATGCCTCCTAGTCTTGGATGCTTCAGAAAAAGAATGCTCAAATTTAGGTGTACACTTAATCATCAATTATAATCAGCTATATGTGATCTAAAATATGAGCAAAGATGTCAATATCTAAGTAACTTTGAGCTTCTCAATTAAGAAAATGATAAAAATATTGAGATATAAATTAAAATCTGCAAGCTACATTATTTAAATAAACTATTTTTTTTCAAGTAGCCTATTCTACATTAGTTGTCTCAAATGACAAGCCAAAAAAATCTCTTGACACATTCTGCCTTGGTGGGATTTACTGTAGACTTTTTTTGAATCCTATATTAATATGAAAACACACAAAACTTGCAATTAATAAATATAAGTTTTTTTTTTTTTAATTATATGGTTTTGTTTTTCAAAATTAATAGAAGCCTATTCTATGTCCCATTTGTGCCACATTTTGCATTATATTTTCCACATAACTACATTCATTCCTAGAGGTCAACGAACTACTCTCTCCTCATGCGTATTACCCTTGTCATTCTCTTGAACAATAAAATTTCATAAATTAATATAAACATGTTAAAAAATAAAAAAATATTCAAATTAATTTGCTAGCACAGCCATATATACCATCTTATCCACCTAAGCACTCATACTATTTTTTTTCAATAATCCTCACATCATAATAAGCGTGAAAAAACTCTTTTTGAATACTTTTTGAATACAAGCAACCATCCACTTTTTTTTCTTAATTGGTCGACATTTTATTTTTAGATAAGAATTTTTAGAAAATAACTTTTTGGCTTATATACCAATTCTTTTTTAAAGTACCTGAAACAAAATAACTAAAGTAAATTGGTTTAATTTAAAAATATATGACAACATAAACAATAAAAAATTAAAATAATAGATTAAAATAAAAATAAAAATAATGTTAATACTTACTTGCCCCAAACATATTGTAATATTTTCATGTCATCTTTGATATATAATCTCACTTTAAAAATCCTTAGATTTGATACCTGTACTTGTCCAGTGTTAGATGAGATGTTCGATCATCATCAAAATTATATGGAGAACCTATATCCCCATAAATTTTATAGGAAACACCTATTCAAGGCTTGTGGAGATGGTCTCAAGTCATTTGAATTGGTGAGCACATGATGGAAAATTCTACTTAGAAGTTAGCATGGAAAGGGAAGATATGTTATTATACAATTTAAAGTTAAAAAGTAAAAAATTAAAAACTTAATTAAATAAAAAACCAAAAGAATTGGAAAATAGTTTTTAAACCAATAACTTAAAAACTAATAAATACAAAAATAAATTTAAAGTTTTGATAAATATCATAAAATAAAATAAAATAGTTACCTTATTGTTTCCCTTGAAGTAGACAAAATATGATGGGTCATCTCTTGAGTCTCACCACTTATAGACCATCAAATTGCCTTAGGGATGTGATACACATCTAAATAACTATGTACATTTGATCATCGAGACACATAATGGTGCGACATTGAGAGATGTGGTGCTACTCTATATCTTGTGAAGCAGCTTCACAAACATTGGTTGTTTGTATGTGTCTAATATTTTAAAAAATGAAACTTACATTAAACATCATTCATAAATTTAAGAAAATTGAAGAAAGATAATTTAATAAATGTAAAAAAATTATGTTAAATTTTTGTCTTTCCATACATTCAAGAATTTTGGTATCATTTTTTTTAAAGGTTTCTTCTTGTTGTTTTTGGTAGAGTTTTCTTCTAATTTTTGCTTAGGGTATAATGTTTCTACCCACTATTTTCTCAAAGGTTTTTGATTTTTTTGATTGAGTTTTGGTGTTGTGTGTGTGTGTGTGTGTGTGTTTTTTTTTTAAACATTGAAAAAGTTGGTTTTATATGTTATTTTTGGTAGGGTTTTTCTACAAATTTTAATTATTTTCTATAAAATTTAAGGGTTTTGGATTTCAACTTGATATTTTTTAAGGTTTTAAGGGTTTTAGATTTCTATATATTTTTTCCCCACGATTTTACTATTTTTGATAGGGTTTATACCCATTATTTTTCTACTATTTTTGCTTATTATTTTGTGTAAAAATTTATAGGGTCTGTTATGATTTATTCTATGAAATAAATATATTTATTTTATGAAAATAAAAATTGGTATGAAAATCATTTATATAACTCTTTTCTTGTATCTCTAAAGTGATCTTTCTCTTCCTCCTTATGCATTGTGTATAATTGTTTTCTCCTTTTGTCTTGAAATGTTATTCCTCTTTCTCATCACCTATACATAATTATTTTCTCTATAATTTTTTCATTTTCCATCCTTTTTTTACTGAGATAAAATCTTCCCTTTCCCTTTCCTTCCTTTTGTTAGTTTCCATCCTTTATGTATAACCCTTGACATTATTCCTCAACCCATCCTTTCCTTGTTTCATTATTTGTCTATGCTAAGAAAAATAAAAAAATTGAAAGAGGGTAGGGCCAATGGGCCCTCCCATTTTTATTTTTATGTTTATTTTAGGGGGTAGGGTGACATAAGTTTCACTACATTTGTGTCACCCTTTCTATTTTTATTAAATGTAACTACATTTAATTTATTTTTTATTTTTAAGTAAAGGAAACTTATTAAATAATAAATTAACTTAAATTAAATTAAATGATTTTAATAAAATAAAATAAAAATAAAAATTTGAATAATAAATTAAATTAAAACAAGTATTAAATCATTCTTATTAATTAATTAAAAAAATGTATATTGATTTAATTTAATTAAAAAGAAAAGATGATATTTTAAAATAATAGAAATAATTAATTATTTTAGAGAAATAAAAAATGGGGATATTTATCCAAGTGAGGTGGATATGGGTGTATTCTTTCATGTTTTTATTTAACAAATGCATCTCATGATTGTTGTAGTCTAGAGATGAACTGAAGAAAATGATATACAATATGAAAAGGTAGTCTACGAGATATCGATGGTGCCCAATAAATGAATGTTTTGGAGGATTGAAAACATATAGTTGAGCATGTTTATCTCTTATTCCAATGTATATTTTAAAAGGTTGTGGGAGTGCAGGAAGAGATAATGTTGAAAGTGATGGTGTGGGTGATGAAATATGAGTTTGTGTGGGATTATTGTTATGATGCAAATGCATTGATGATGATCCATAAAATAGATATCTTCTTATTTTTTAAATTTTATCACCTTCATCAAATTCATATACAAGTAATTAAAAAAATATTTTGGAACTATTTAAACTAGCAAAGAAATATACTACTAAATAAACTACATTTTTCATAACATAAAAAACTATAACATTAGATTGTCTTCAAAATAATATAAAAATTAGATTATTTTATAAAGTAGGTTTCAAAAAACTAATATATACATCAATCATCATTATCAACTACATTTATTTTCTCATTTTTTTTGGTTTTTCTCTCCCTTTAAACTAATAATCAATAAGAATTTCTTCACCAATTTTTATATTAATAATTGCTTCTATCATGGCATGATGAGGCAAAGTTTTAGGCATGCCATCCTCTTTGTCATTAAAAAAAATTAAATATTTAAAATTATAAGATACATAATTCATACACCCATGAGTACTATTGGTAAAACCAACAATATTTTTAAATAGATAAGGACAACCATCAATGTAGGTATGATTATTCATACATCAAGTTTCATTTAGAGATATACGAATCCAATATTCCATTTTATTTCAATTAGAACACATCTCATAATTTGACATACTAAGATTTTATCCCACCATAAAAATACAATCTACAAAACTGTACACTGGGTCATAAAAAGGTAATATTAGCACACCTAATCCATGTTGAGTATTAGACCTAATATTAATTGTTGATAATGTGAATATCCCAAGACTTCCATTAAAGATGGTTGATGGCTGTATTATATAACTCTATCTCCAAATTCTAAATATCACATAAGGTGCTGGTAGTGGCTCATGATTTGGCCATGCCCCATAATCTTGCCAATTAAAGAAACCAAATTTATATTTTTGAAACACCTCATTAAGAAGCTCTAGGTCATCTGCAAAATATTCCTCATAACTTTTAATATTAAACGTCCCTTTATCTACATGAAATTTATTCAAAATCATTGATGTCCTACTATTTATTTGAGTTTTAATATAATTATTTCAAACTTATTCCTCTTCAACACTTTTTCCCTTATCATCTTTTATCGTTGCCATTTTATCTACATAGTAATATGTAGATGATATGGTAGTGAAGAATATCAAACTGAATTTTTAGAGCTTGAAATATCTACAATGAAAAAATGAAAACTAAGGAGGAGGTGATGATGATGATGATGTAGTAATTTATCTATAATTTTCTTATTTTTGTAATTTTAGCATTATTTTCTCAAGTTTGTCCAAATTTTATTTTACTTTATCTAATTTCCCCAAGTTTCACTAGTTTCATTATTTTTCTCTAATTTATCCAATCTCTCTAAATCTCTTTATTTATTAATAATTTGATCAAGTTTGGTTTAATTTGATTAAATTTGACCAAATTTTATTCTAATTTCCCCAAGTTTCACTAATTTTTCTAATTTTTCCTATTTGTTATTAATTTCATCATGTTGGTTCTAATGCTACTCTAAAATTATCCTAATTTACTGTAATCCCCTGATTTATATAATTTGGCATAATTCTCCCAATTTTTATAATTTCCCCTATATGTCACTAATTTATCTAATTATGTAAGTTTGGCATGATTTTATCAAGTTTAGCCTTATTTTACTAAGTTTGGCTAAATTTTACTCAAATTTTCCTAATTTTTAAAAGTTTCACTAATTTATGTAATTTTTCATAATTTTTTTGGTTTCTCTAATTTTCTCTATTTATCACTAATTTTTTCAAGTTTGACATATTTTACTAAATTTTACTCTAATTTCTATAATTTGACATAATTTACTTCTTTTGTCACTAATTTTATAAGATTGACATAATTTTGATAAGCTTGGCCTAATTTTACTAAGTTTGATAAAAATTTACTATAATTTCCCTAGTTTCTATTAGTTTTAATATTTTTGGTAATTTCCTCAAATTTATCTAATTTTTCCTATTTGTCACTAATTTTGTCAAGCTTAGCCTAATTTTAATTTAATTTTACCCTAATTTACTCCAATTTTCATAATATTCACAATTTAACATAATTTGCCAAATTCTTGTAATTTCCCTTATTTTCCACCAATTTCACTAATCATGTAAGTTTGACATAATTTTGTGAAGTTTGATCTAATTTTTCCAAGTATGGTCAAATTCCCTAATTTCTCATAGTTTCACTATTATCTATATTTTTTCCTAATTTCCTCAAGTTTTAATACTCTCTGTTTTTTGGTTAATTTATCGAATTCATCTAACTTTCCATATATATTATTATTTTCATCAAGTTTGATGTGATTTTACTCTAATTTTACTTTAATTTACTCTAATTCCTCTAATTTCTATAATTTATAATAATCTTCTCTATTTGTCACTACTTTCCCTAATTTTATAATTTTGGCATAATTTTGTCATGTTTGGCCTAATTTTACTAAGTCTAGCCAAATTTTACTCTATTTTCCTTAATTTCTTGTCACATCCCATGTTTGTAATTGGATTATCTTTCATTTTTCATTTATAATAAATGGAATGTATGTCATATGGATTTAATTATACAAATTTGATTATGTGGTTTATATTATTATTTTGTCAAATAATGATAGACTAGTGAATGGTTGTTGGTTTAACTGGGGAAGTTGCTTGGTTCACAAAGAGCCCACCAAGGATCAATTCTTGCTGCGAGTAAACCCTGACACATGAAAAAGGATGAGGCTGGGATCGTAACCTGGATGACTTTGGTGAAATGGATACCCCTCAATAATTGGCTCTTAGCTAAAAATCACCATGTAAAACAATGATTTATGAAAAATAATAATAATAATTAACTAATTTTTTTTATGTAACTATGTAATCTAATTTATTTAATGTAATGTTGAAATTATATGCAATCATGGGTATGTGAAAAAATTAAGTATTTTGATAGTATATAATGTTAATATGATATCTTGTTATAATTAATTATTTTACTATTTTTATAAGGCAGTTTCAAAATAAACTACCTTAAAATCAAATAGAAAACATTATCGAAAAAATGAGAATAAATATAAAATACAGGTATCAAAAATAAATAGAAACCGATATGAACTTCTAAACAATACTAAAATATTTAACCTAAATGCCTTTCTTGGGATGAACATCCTATTATACATTAATTTGTTTTACTTCATTTTAAATTGAAGACTGGTTGTTGTCATTCCACATATTTCCACGAAATCATCAGACTCGTTACCAAATGACATATGCAAACTACTTCTTATGAATGAAGCCTTTTAAATTGGTTATAACAGCAAAGTCACGTGTGTGTTTCCTCTTAGCGGGGAGTTCCTCATTTTTAGCTTGGGTCTTGAGTTTGAATTTTTTTGAGCCTTTTTGTTTCATAGGCACATAATAGACACATGCTTAGCTTTAAGCACCACTTGTCGTGGTTTAGTTTTGATCATTGTACAATCACTAAGATAAGCAGCCATAATGTGGTTTATATGGCTTTGATCATTGCACATTTTACCTTTACAAGCATTAGCAGATGTCCAAAAATTAAATCCCTACACATATATTTTGAAGTTTACAAAATGAAAGATAGATAATCAAATGTCTTTTTTAAAGTTCAAAATCATTACCTAAACACTATAAATTTGGTTGATGAAATGGATTGAATTCGATGGAGATCAACCTTAATTTTTATGAATTCAGTTTTTAATATTATAAAATAATTATATGAGTGAAAAATACCATATATTAAATGTATAATTATACTTTACAAATCTATATATTAATCCCATTAAAATATGACTTGATCATTCATATCCAATCATTCTAAACCTACATTTGGATAAACTATATAATTATTTGAAGGGTTATATATAAATTTGTTAAACCTCCAAAATGAACAATATAAGTTAAACCTCTTAATTTAAAAAAAAAGATTACTGCATTTCAAGCTATCCCTACCTTTGGGGTGGATAATGGCATATTTCCTCAATGAAGAAAATGACCTAACCATTCATACTAGGTTTGGGTAGTAGTATGAAATGTCAACATAACATTATAGTCATTAAAAATTGTTGACAACTACCTCTTTTATAGATATGTCAATTGAAAATTACTTTAAATAAAATTTCATATTATGAATGTTTCTCTTTTCATAAATATTAAAATTCATTATATTTATATGTTTTTTAAATGAACAAGTATTGGAATAACTCCTTTACCTTTAAAGTTTTTTATTTTATTGTGGTCTATACATGGTTACCTAGACCAGTAGTGTTTGTTCCGATTATCATATTTAACCAAACCATGGAATTTTAAAACATAGCCACTTAAAAAATTTAAAGACCATAAGTGGCTTGTAGAATGTTACCATGGTAATTGCTGATATCAATATTGAGCATGGGTAAATAGTTATTGAGATTTTTAATAGTATGGTGATAAATATTTTTAATATGATAATTTGATCATGAGATAAATAAGCTAAAGGTTAGAAAAAAATTGAATAATAACAATATAATAAAAAAGTGGATTAATTTGAAAACTTTTGAAAATATGTAATACAAATCATTATAAATTAGAGTCTTGATAATAAAGAATTGTAATTGGTTTAGAGTATATATTGAAGTATTGGTATTAAAGTGGCATTGACATCAAAAGATTAAATTTTAGAATATGACATTGAAACTTAATAAGATAAAGAATTGATATGTAAAAAAACAAACAAACAAACATTTGAAACAATAAAATATAATGACTTGGATAGACTTTAGAGCTTAGAGCTAAATCTTACTAAATGAATAATTTTACTAATTATTAAAACTCATCTATCTTAAAATTTCACTCTTGAAAATAATAGTATAATGGAAGAAGAATTATTCTCAACATTAAGATTTTTTATTTCAAATTTGAGGTAAGGTGTCATATGTGATTAAACAATACCTTTCTAGCAAAATCATATATGTGATTAAATAATACCTTTCTAGCAAAATCATTTTACTCTTTCTTACTTGACTAAAATTCTATTGGTTATCATCTAGAAAAGTCAAGGCCAAGAGACATTTGGTTATGTTTATAATGCCTACTTAAGCCTTTGAAATATTATGCTAAAAAATTAATTACATTCTTGTTTAAAACTGAGAAATTACTTCTCTTATATAGTATATTAGCAAGAATTACATGGTAAAGTTTTTTCCTTAATCTAATTTTGAGCATCAGGGAAAACTAAACACACCTCTTTCTTGTTAGTAATGGGAAGCAACCAACATGTTGTATTGTGAAAACGAATTGATTGAGATATATTATTTTGAATATCATGTGATCATGTCTTTAATTCTATAAAATTTTATGTAACTTTTAGAGAAAAACACAACTTTACTTACCTACATTTTTCAACACTAGGATCATCAGTAGAACCTTGTTTGGGCTTGATATTAATAATAATGCATCATATAATGGTATGTGACATTGATGCATCATGTTATCCCCCGCACACTTATCAAAGCTAATATACATGGTGAGTCACAATTGTTTTATGGAGATTAACTATTGTGTAGTCCAAGATTAGGGAAGGTTGAGTGTCTAAGAGTAATTTAACATATAATGAGCATTAAATAATGGGAATAAAAAGATAGAGGACTAATCTAGTCATCACTGCAACTTATTAGGAATGGGTATTATTCATTTTAGGGGTTCATTAAAAAGGATCTTAGTGTTTGAGGTCAACAAACACACCCTATTTATGAAGTAAGATATATTGGGGTTTGCCCTACGTATTCTGATTATTATGGCCATAAACAAGTAATATATAATATTTTAAGAATGACATAGTTAATTTACAATTCACCATTTTATACCTTCATCGTAATTGGTTGAGGTTGCATGTGGTTAAGGAGTTGTATACATGGAACATTCTCTCTCCTAGTATTGGTTTTTTGCATCTACCTCTGTCATGAAGGGTAGGCCACTCTCAGGTTACAAGAGGCATGCAAGGGAGCTATTGGATTTATAGTTTAAGGTAAATAACTTTAATGATGATCTCCTCACCTGGTTTCATTACTTATTCTTCGAATTGACCTCTAGTGTTGTATTGATATGCTTATATTAAGAGCCTTATTTTATATTATGTTGGTAATCCTATCCTTAGAATAAATATTATATTCATATTTTTAACCTATGCTCATGTAAAAAGAAATAATGATGAGCAAAATTATGGCTTAGTGTTTTGATCTCTTAGTAATGGGATAAGAAATGGAATATTTTGTATCTTATTTGTAAAAAATCTAATGAAATTAATTGATAATTCACATCAGTGGATTAATATATTGTAAAAATATGAGAAAAGTAAGTATATACATAAAAATAATTGATGAAATATCAGAATACTTGATAAATATGGTTGAGCCACTTTGAGGGGGAAATCTCCACAATAATGCAATAAGAGAAAAATTCACAATATGATACTCAAAGAATAACCACTACCTCCTATATATAATCTATATAATCCATGGTTAATTCATAGGCTAACCTTACTAAAAACATAAGAACATAAAGACATGTAATAAAATACTATGAAAGGTTATGTAAGCCACAAGTCAACCACACATATCCATAAACATGCCATATGTTAAGGGTGTAACATGCTCCTCCATTTCAAAACAATGTTTTTCTCAATGTTAAACAAATATGGATGATATTTCAAGAAATATTCATCCTCCCACATCACATCTTCATAGTTCAAATTATTTCCACTTGATCAAATAATCCATAATCTTTCTTGTTCTCAGTCTTTTAGTGTTTGTCTAGAGGATCTCCTCAGGTTATATAATGACTTAACCTTATTCATCCAATTCTAATAACTTAGTCTGGTAGAAACCCCTATATAATTATCTTATTTATTCAATATAAATGAAATACATAATGTATGCAAGAGGACTGGGGTAGCTCCAACTTATATGCAACATTACCAATTTTATACAAGATCTTATAAGGGCCATAATATTTAGGGGAAAGTTTGTTATCATTTTTATGATACTTTAGAGACATATGATTATATGGATGGAAACACACAAAGACCCAATCACCCATGTCAAAATACCTATTACCATGGTACTGATTCATTATATAATGTGTCATTGTTAAATTCTCTCTCAAACTAGCTAACACCTCCTTTTTTTTTGAATGCATTCTTAAAAAACTCAAACCTTGGTCTCACCCTCGAGGATGATGCGATGGATGTGGGATGATAACCATAAAGTTTCAAAAATGGATATATTTTGGAAGATGTATGGAAGAAAGTGTTATACCACCATTTTTATAGTGTAAACCAATGAACCCACCGTTATTGTTCATCTAATGAAAAATAATAGAGATACCCTTTAGAAATTTGTTGACCACCTATATTTTCTCATTAGATTGAGGATGATATGAAGAGATATGAGCCAATTGAGTACCTAGACATGATAATAAATCAATACAAAAAGTATTGGTAAAGATGGGATCATGATCATTTATAATGATCTTGGGAGTACCATGTAACTTTTGAATTATATCCAAAAATGCAACAACTACTATACTAAATATAAATGGCTATGACAAGGAATAAAAATGAGCAGATTTTTTGAACCTATCCATAATTATCTTGATGAGTTTTTTACCTTCACAACTCAATAACCCTATAATGAAATTTATGGAAACCTCTTCCCACCTTTGGGTGGGAATGGATAAGGAATATAGAAGACTTAGTGTCCTAATTATTTCACCCTTATTTTATCAACACATCATGCATTCAACCATAAATTTATGTATTTCCCCTTGAATCCTTATCAAAATAAATCTTGCTTATTTCTATGATAGGTTTTCAAAAATCATGAGTGGCCCCCTATTAGATATATAGGAATATCCTTAATGATATTGTACTTTAGGATAAAATTCTGACATATGTATAATCAATATTTATACTAAAACGCATTCCATTTACACTCATTTTTTTTAGAAACACTAGAACCATGATGGATACTCTAAATCAAAACCTATGTGTCCCTATCATTCTCCCATTCTGATCTTTCCTCTTCCAACCAATCTAATTTTCAAATGGTCATTGCACATAACAATGCCTCAGTGGACTCATTCCTTCTAGATAGTGCATATACTACAACATTATATTTTCCTTTCTTATTGATTATTTCAAAGTCATATCTCAAAATTTTAGGCATCCATTTTGTTGTTCTTTCTATGATAATTGTTGTTTAAAAAAATATTTTTGAGTATCATGGTTAGTATTTATCTTAAAGTATACCCATCAGATAAAGTCTTCATTTATTTTCTACATGAAGAATAACAACCATCTCTAGAAGTTCAACTAAAAAATGCATCTACATATCTTGCTCACATTCAACAATAAAAGTTTTAGAAAAATCAAGGGTATTTAGAACTAGAGTGGTGCATATGGTCTCCTTCAGCTTTTGAAAGTCTTTGGTAGCTATTTTGTTCTAATGGAAGGAGTCCTTATTTAAAAAAATTGTGAGTGGTGATGCTATGCTGGCATATTTTTTCAAAAATTTGTGATAGTAACTTATTAACCCCCAAAATCCTCAAAGGTTCTTGAGGATTTTTAGCACCTACCACTCCATCATAGATTTGATCTTTTTAGGGTCTACTTTGAATCCTTCATGTGAAATAATATGACCTAAGTACTCCACCTCTTAGACTCCAAAAGCATATTTTGAATGTATTGCATAAAGCTGATATTGTTCTAAAATAAATAATACATGTTTGACATGTTGAAACTTTTCTTCTCAAGTTTTGTTGTATATTTGGATGTAATAAAAAAAAACCAAAACAAATTTCCTCAAAAAGTGCTTAAAAATAGTTTTCATCAAACTTTGAAATGTAAATGGTCCATTTGTGTTATCAAAATGCATGACCAAGAACTCAAAATGGCCTTCATGAGTTTTAAAAAATGTTTTAGGGGGATCCTTATCTCTAATTTGAATTTTATGGTACCCATATTGAAGATCTAATTTTTTAAAATAAATAACACCATGTAACTCATCTAAAAAATCATCAATGCCTGGAATAAGGAACTTATGTAATGTCCCCTCTTCTAGATTAAAATAATTAATAATATTATTTAAGTTAGGTCTAGTCATTTCTAATATTTTGGGAAAATTAATAATAATATTATTATTAAAATAAAAATTATTCTTAAATACTTTAAAGTAAACTCAATAATATGACTAAGTGCCCAAAAATTAATGTCAACAACTTATGTTTTATTATTAAAATAAAGTGAATTTGGAGTTTAAGTGGGAAAAGATACAAAATGTGGAGAGGTCTATTTTTGACATCTATATATCATCTATCACTTAATTCATTTGATGTTAAGCACATTTTCTTACATTATCGGCTCTTGAGAACATAAACCCTCATTGGATTTAGTATTCAAGGATGAAAACCCTTAATACTCTTTAGATGGATTCATTTAGGAGTCGCATTGTGCATCACTTTTTCAGTGTAACGGTCAACTTGGAGAGTGGTGATTTAGTTTGGTAAAGTTTTAAGGTGATCAAACCAAATTTTATAGTTATAAGAGGTGGGTGATTTAGTTGAAAAGCTTCAAGATAGTACCCTATTAGTTTTATATCCCTTGAGAGTTGGGTGATCTAGTTGGCAGCTTATAGAAGGTTAGCACAATAGTAGGACAAGTTATTGGTAGATCATTACAGCCCTAGAAAACCTCTAAAGGAGTGGTGAATGGTATCTTGGGTTTTAGTTTTAGTTGGAGCAGTAATTGGTGGGTGAAAATCCCCACTTCATCCTTCATTAATTCAATGTTATTTTATTATAATTTTTAAGACTACAAATTATCCAAAAATCAGTCTTCTGAGGTCAAATAAATATTTTGAAATTTTATGAGGGTTATTTGATGTTGAATAAATTCATTTTAGTTCATGAATAATCATTTTATAATTTTGGAATTTTTAGTTAGGTTTTCAATAAATAAAAGTCATAATTTATATTTTCATTCCTAGGGTTTGTTAAAAAATCCAAATTGTTTTTAAATTTATGCAAGAAGGGACATTTCAGTGGTATCAGAGCCATCTCTTGTCCAGCTATGGGATTTGATTTATCTAAAATGGATTGATGACCTAAGTTCTTACCAAATGAAGAATACATAGATCCTATCCAAGAGGTGTCGATGTGAATACAAAAAAAGCAACAAAAAGCTAAGGATCATCTTGAAGAAATCAATAGAAAATCAAGATGAAAGTACAAAAAAAAATCCAAGATATTAAGAATCAACTTATGAAGTAATTTTATATCAGCTATAAATCCCTATATTCATTTAGAATAATTCAAAATAATGGTCCTATTCAGGATGCATGGTTGGAAGAGTAGTGTGATACAAATGATAATTTTTTTTTTACTTTTGATGAATATGATAAGAAGGTTGATATATACAAATTTTATAATACATTTGAAGAATCATTGGAGGTATGTAAATAAAATTTAAATAAAAGTTTGAATAAGAAATATGGAAAGCCAAAACTTCAAAAGGATCCCAAAGAAGAAACTAGGAAGAAAGAGAATTCAAATCTAAAAGAAGTTAGTGAGCAGCCCATAAAGGAAGCCACCATATAAGTGTAAATTGAAGGTTATTCAATAGAAATAACCCTAGAAGTTCCTATCAATCTTCCAAGCATTAAAAAAAATTGAGTCATTTCTGTATGAGAGTAAGATTAATTATAGGGATGAACATGAAATCAAGGAGAATGTTTCAATTGGTGTCACTAAGCCTAGTGATGATTTGGATGGAATTCCAAGTGACTTGTGGATATTATGCCTTATTTATAGCTTACATTCAAGCTGTGTTTTGATGTGAATTTGAGGGATCAACCCACAATAACATTTTGAGACCCATTGGAGCTCAAGGCTATTGTCATGAAACAAGTGTTTGGGATCCTTCATCATATGAGAAGGGTATGTGGGTACAACAAAAACATAGTGGTAAGCCATTGGGGCAGCCTTTGGCCTCAATAAAATGTATGGAAGATGTTCTCATACTGTGGATAGAGACTTCACCGAAGGGAAACATATAGATATGGGTAATGGATGGAGTAGACCCCATGATAATTGTTGGCAAAGGTTATACCAATTGATAGCTATGAGATAAAAATAACACAATGGCGAGAAGATATGATAACTTTCCATCTTGTGGGAGTTTTTGGAGGATATCTTGTGGATGAATTGCATTCATTATCCATTTGGGATACTAGAGATATACCACACTATGTTTTTGGTAGGAATTATCCCACTTGACAGGTACAGGATCTAGGCTCTATGGGTGTGATAGCATGACCTATGGCTTTGACATAGTGATACTTGAGAATGGGAGGTTGAAATTGATTATGGACAAACAATTATAGGAAGGGCAAACTACAATATCTCCTTTTATAGATTAAAATAATTAATAATATTATTTAAGTTGGGCCCAATCATTTCCAATATTTTGGGCAAATTAATAATGTAATTATTATTAAAATAAAAAGTATTGATAAATACTTTAATGTAAACTTAATAATATTACTATGTGGCTAAAAATTAATGTTGAAAAATTATGTTTTATTATTAAAATAAAGTAAGTTTGGAGTTTTAGAGGGAAAAGGTATAAAAGAAAGTGGAGAGGTCTATTTTTGGTATTTATCTATCATCTATCACTTAATTCATTTGATGTTAAGCACATTTTCTCACATTATCATCTCTTGAGGATGGAAAACTTCATTAGCTTCAATATTTGAGGATGAAAACCCTCAATAGTCTTATGGTGGCTTCATTTAGGAAGTCATGTGGTGCATCAGTTCATTATTTTTTAGTATAAGGGTCACCTTGGAAGATGGAGATTCAGTTTGGGATGGTTTAAAGTGATCAAACAAGATTTGAAAGCCCTAAGAGGTGGGAGATTCAATTGAACAACTTTAAAGTAGTATCAAATTAGTTTTATATCCCTTGATAGTTGGGAGATCTAGTTGGCAACTTGTGGAAGGTTCGCGCAATAGTAGGATAGGCTCTTAGTGGATCATATATTCCTAACGGATCTATAAAGGTGTGGTAAATAGCATATAGGGTTTGATTTTTAGTTGGATAAATAATTGGTGGGTGAAAAATCCCCATTCATCCTTCATTGATTCAATGCTATTTTATTGTAATTTTCATGACTATAAAATTATCCAAAAATCAGTCTTTTGAGGTCAAATAAATATTTTGAATATTCTAAAATTTTATGAGGGTTATTTGATGTTGGATAAATTCATTTTAGTTCCTAAATAATCATTTTTATAATTATATAATTTTTAGTTAAGGTTTCAATAAATAAAAGTTAGAATTTATATTTCATTTCCTAGGGTTTGTTGGAAAACCCAAATTATTTTGAATCTACCCAAGAAAGGACATTTCAACTTATGTTTGATGGTGTATTTGGTGAGTTGTTTGTAATATGGGAACATTGTCTAAGTTTCATCCTTTTTATGAATTATTATCATTAGGGATGAATATTCACTTTGGCTATGCTTGATAATATGACCTCCAACATCTCATGTGCCGTATTTTTAATTTCACTCTTCTAGGCATATGGACACCTATATGGTTTGATGTTTGGTGGTTGAATCCCTATAAATAGTCAAATGGAAAGATCATGTTCTCTCTTGGTGGTAGTCATGTTGACATATTACCAAAATTAGTTGGGTGGTTATCAATAATCCTCTATAGATCAGGATGTGTAGACATTTTTTTAGTTTATATTCTACATAAAATAATCATGCTACAAATATTTCATCCCCTTTTTTGAAAATCTTAGACATATTATGTGAACTAACCACTTGTGGATATTTTTTCTATGTAATCCACATAGTTAAAATGTCATACCTTTAGAATAAAAGTGCATTAACAGTTCCTAGAAATTTATCTCTTGTGCCTAAGGTTGTGATCCATTGGACTCATAGAATAATGTTTATGCCACCCATGGGAATAGAAAACATAGGATAATATAGCCTATAGTATCCCATAAAAATATTAATAATATGGCATTTATTGGAATAATTGACTATGCCATCATCTGCAATCATGACTTATAATTATGGAGCTAGGTAAATGAAATAATTTAAATGATTAGCCAAGTTATTGTTAATGAAGTTATGGGTACTCCTTGAGTCAATCGACATTGTCATATTTTGTTTCTTGAGTAAACCTACAAAATTAAGGGGTTGAGGAGTGTTAATATATGAAAGTGTATGAGAAGATATAGTAGGTTTGGAATCTTAAGATTCATCCTCTATTTATTCCTCACCCTCACCCAAGGTTGCATCATTTTCTTCATCTTTATTGGTTCCTTCAATGTATAACAATTTTTTATCAACACATATATATATTCTTTTCTCTACTTGCTATCACAATTGAAACATAATCCTTTTACACACTTATCTTCAATTTAATGAGGGGTCAATCTAGTAGGCTAAAGAAATGATTATGCTGGGGAATTATGTTATTGACCATTAGTGAAAGCCATTCATTGAACCATATCTCTTTGTTATACCTTGTGCATGAATATTATGGATTCAAATACTAAACTTGGATTGAACATACAAATATATAGTTGGATTTCATCCTTAATCCCACCTAAGAAAAAGTCATTCATGTTATCCTTATTGATGTCATCCACACATAATGATAGATTATGGAATTAATGAAGATAATCCTTGATAGGAATTATTTTTTATAACTTTGATAATTTATTGAAGTAGTTTCCTATGACATTATTGTGTTAGTGCATTTTCAGCTCATCAATAAACATTGACTAGGTAACAATAAGTCCATTCTTTTTATTTTTGGTGCACAACCAACTATACTAAATGAATTGCATGAGTTAAAAATAAAGAGATGTCATGACCATATTATATGCATATGGAATGTAATTTAAATCAAATATTTTTTTATTTAATTGATCTAAGTGATTGGATCCTTACCATCGAAATTGTGCACTTATAATTTTGGCAAATTATTCTTTGAACTTATATTTGATTTTTGATTATTCTGGTTGAGAGAACCTAAATGGAATGGTGAAGGATTATTTGACTATGAAATATGAGCCACAAGAGTGGTCAATGCCCCATTGATATCTACCAACTAAAACTTCACATTATCCATGTCCCCTTTTACTACATAAATTTCCTTTTTTACCACATCAAGATAATATTTCTTCACTATGTATTGCATATATGATTAAAGTTGGTTAACCAACCTAAAAAACCTATATTCTAAAGTTTCAAACTCCATGTCTTCCTTGTCAGGGATTTTTTCTGGAGTGTCTTATACTTTCCCATGGTTATAAATTTTTAGACCAGTCATGCACTAACCCTAGGGTTTAGGGTTTCATAACTAAAAAATTAATAAAGGATTATATGGTTATGATTGCCTCACTGAGATAAATCCAATAACTAATAATTTGCACAACGGTGCAATTTTTTTATAGACTTAAAAAAAACCTTAAAAAATACTATGGTGACAAAAAAATCTTCTTGGATCGCAAATTATGTTTTTTTGATCCTTTATCTCTTAAGGTTAATAGATACATTAGATCCAAAAAAATATGTTTTAGACTGCTAAAATTGCAGCTCTGATACCACTTGTAATGATATTACTTGATAATTCACATTAATATAATAATATATCATAGAAATATGAACATAATAAGAAAATATACAACAATAATTAATGAAATATTCTAATACTTGATAAATATGATTGATCCACTTTAAGGGGGTAACCTCCATGAAAATGCAATAAGAGCAACATTTGTGATATGCTACTCAAATAATAATCACTACCTCCTATATATACTCTAATTAAGCCATGATAATTCCATAGGATGACCTTAATAATAATATAAGAACATATATAAATGTGACAAGATAATATGAAATGTTATGTAAGCCATAAATCGATCACATATATCCTTAGACGCGATATAAGTTAAGGGCGTAGTAAAAAATGAAGAGTGTAATCATTCTTAACTTCTACATTTCTTAGATCAACTTGAAATGTTGAATGAATTATAATATTGTATTAATGATATTCTATCTAAAGAGTATCCTAATGGTTAGTCAATTGAATGAGATCAAATTATTAGATTATTTACAAGTAATGAGTTTTATTTTCTTATATAAATGGAAATAAAATTTGATTTTCTTATATAAATGGAAATAAAATTTGTTTTTTTTGTAATAGTTTCCCTTTATGAAATCAACATAAGTATTATATTATTTTATTTTTAAAACGAATAATATTACACCTTTGAATTATGTACTTTGTTTTCAAAAAAATGGCATTAATTATTTTTTCTTTAGGATTAACATCGTTAAGGACTAATGATTGAATGGATTCGATTCTTGTCTTTGGTGGAATCACTTAAAACTCACACAAAGTAAAAAAGTTTTTCAGGGCATTTTTCCAGTATTTTATTGAGGGGTTCATATATTTTAACAAGTTTCACTATTTTTTATTAAAATTTTCTTAATTTTCCCAATTTCTCTAATTTTCCTTACCATTCACTAGTTTCCCTACTTTTGTAAGTTTAGCTTAATTTTATTCTAATTATCTTAAATTTCACTAATTTTTTTTTTCTATTTTTGCATTTTTTTTGACATTTTCACTAACAACTAATTTTTTAATTGACTCTAATTTTACTCAATTGTCTACAATTTTTAACTTATTTTCAAAATATAAATCCAATCTCCCTATATTACTGTGCCTTTCATTAATTTATTCTTAAATTTCATTTATTTATTATGATTTTTATTCAATAACATATATTAAAAATAATAATATATTATATATTATAAATTAATCATTTATTAATATGTAACTAGAAGAAATAAACTTAGCTTTATTTTCACCAAAAACAATACAAGCTATCTTTTTCCTTCACACACTTTCTCTGTTACTCCTCTCAAACACTGAAAATGATACTTGAAAGAGTTTGACATATATCACACCAAAAATGAATGATACAAATATGGCACAATTAGCTTCACTATTTTGTGCAACTTTTACATCGCAATTTTATTTACAATGGGATATGGAAGGTACGATACTTATACCTTTTTCTTTCTAGCCTATGAAAAATTTAATAATGGCTACTCCCTTTCACTAATCATTAGAATAACATTATAATAGTGAAATGAATAATTAAAAATCATAATATTTCCTTCTAGCTGATATATATATATATATATATATATATATATATATATATATATATATATATATATATATATATATATAAAAACAAATATATATATATGAATTCTATATTATGGATTTTTCAACAATATTGTCATATTCTTATTAAATCAAGAATTAATTAATAGCTAGGTCATGTAAATTGAAATTTTTATATATAATTAGATGATAACGGAAATAATAGCTGGGTCATGTAAATGGTCTTCTTTAATGTTTTATTATCCTAATCTAGACAAAGTTACATGATATCCATATCGTAAAAAAATTGTAATAGGCTCACCTTATTTTATTTCCTTATTCTTATTCGTAAAACATATATATAAATTTATACTAGGATTCAGTCTTATATGCTTTGGATTATTTTATTGACATTTTAATCTTAAATTGACATGTAAATACCAATTCCAGTTCATATCAAAGTGTACGATATGAATCAAATTTAAAATAGAAGTGAACAGAAAGATAATTAATGATGATATTAATTGCATCATAAAAAATATTAAGGGACCTTATGAACAAAAATGGTAATTTGGAGATATTAAGTAATAACATAAAAGGTTTTTCAACAAATAATGCAATTAGTAAGTGGTAATGAGAGAATGAAATAATATAATAATTTTATAATAAATAGGAGTTATGTGACTTAAAGGTCTTAAACTCAGAATGGATTGAAATGGTTAACTGAATCATGGGTTTATAATTATAGATACAAATATGATAAATAAGTAAATATAGAAAGGCTTGAGCCCATGTTCCTAATAACACCCTCAAATCCTTACAGGATGAAAGTACAACTATTTGAATGTGACATCATGTCACCACATGCGTGTAATTTTTCATTCAAGGGGTGGATATCAATATGATGATCCACAATTATGATCATATGAGGAGGCATAATTACTTTAGGGTGATATCAACAGGCTTCCCAAGCACCATTCACATTATTCAAAATTGATCCATCTAGAACTATTTGTCTACTTGCCTCAGCTCTGTTGACATTGCTTCGATGGGAAGATATCAGGAAAGGCTTGAACCCATCTTATGCATAAAAGTGCAAGTGCAGAAAAAGGTTTGGAATAAACTCAAACATGGGGGTCTCACCAAGTTTATGGTGAAAATCATAGAGCATGATGTAGAAGTGGCCCAGGATTTTTTAGTGGCTTAGAACAAACACAAGGTGACAACCCATGGCATAAAAATCACTATTATCGAGGATTATATTGGAGAAGCTATTGACATGTCCTGTGAGGGGACTAAGGCATTCAAGGACCAAATAAAAAAGTAGGAGATCCTTCAATGATTTTTTTAGATGAACAAGTTTGTGAAGACTGATAAGAAAGGCTTTCCTTGGGTAGACCTTCCTCATCACTGGTCGGAAATCTGTCTCCAGGTAATGCATTATATGACCCTTGAGGGTAAATACATCTTGATATTTTCTCACCATTTTTTATTGTTGAATCACTTTATAGGCTATAAGATAAGTCTACCTTTCTTCCTAACTAAATATCTTGAATGCACCACTTTAGCTCATCAAGTTAACAGGACCAACCCTATCCTACACCAAGGGTTAATCCTCCTCCTCATCAAACATGGACAAATCTTGCAAGGTCAGGAGATCCCCTTGGAGAGATCATCCATTAGGGAGGACTCTCAAGAGGACTCCTAGGAGGAGGATCCCACCTCAAGATCCTATTGACCTTCTGAGAGTACCCCTCAGGATAGTCTTTTCAAATCCCCTATAGATGACCTCCCCCTCAGGCTCTTCATACCCAAACCTAAGCTGATCACCCTTGATGTGGAAACTTCTGAGGAGATCACCTAGAAAGATAAATCCAATCTATCAAAGGAGATGAAAAGTAATAAGGCGTAGCTAGAGATTTTCAATTCCAAGGTGTAAGAAGTAGGGTTGGTCCTCACAAATGTTATACAGGAATGGAACACTCTTCATAGGTAGGCTAAATCCATAATGCAGACCTTCATCTAATTTTCTAAGCCTACTGAGACCCCTGTTAAGCAGTTTCCCAAGATCTTGGATACTCCCTCTCCTGGTTCCCCAAAAGTACCCCTCATAAATAAGACTCCCCTTCAGGTCCAAGGGTAGAAGAGGCCTCGTATAATCTTTCCAAGAGAAGCAACAAAATAACCTAGCAACCGCACTCAAGCTAAGATCTCAAAGGTTAAGTAGGACATCCCTATAAATAATCTTGAGGAAAAATAAGACCTATTGGAGGGACCCCCCTCCTAATATCTATTGATTTTATTTCCCTTACTTTCGGTATAGTATAGTTTCTTTTTAGTGTTTTTATTGGGTGGCCTTTGTTTGACCTATTGATACTTTTTGTATTCACTTTCATGGTTCCAAGATCTCTGTAAAACCTAGTTTTTTACCCTATGAAAAAAAGTAAAGATATAGATATTATCGATTTTAAAATAGATTAGATGGGACCAATATTAGTGTAAGGTATTTATTTTCTTTTCATTTGGTTTATTCCTACACTCATGTTTATTTCTACACTTGAGTTAGCTTGATTAAGTGTACTTACACATAAGGAGTTGCTATTCTCCATCATCATTGGTTAGTGGATGTTACTCTTTCATTATTATGTCATAGGAGTTACATGCCTATTCTAGGCCCTTTATGTCCATTCGTGGAGGATTTTGTTACATTACTCTCATATTTGTACATCTTTTGGTAAGCTATTCTACACATTGTGTTGGATGATTTATCTACTTATTATACAATATTATTAAATATCTATTTTTTTTCATAATAATGATAATGCAATATCTTTTCTCTTGCTTAAAAATATGTATATTTGACTGATCCAGAGATCTTGGCCAATGCTCTAATATGGTATCAGAGTGCCAACTTAGTTTATTGATTATCTAGTTTTGTATTTTCTATTGTTCATGGTTCTACTAGTTCAACATACTTGGAGGTTATTTTAAGTTTGTTTGGATGAATCATTAGGAGTTTTTCAGAGTTGAAATAATTCAGTGGGGACTCAAGTTATACAATCTCCCCACCCATGCTTCAAAATATCCAAGCTCCTCTTTAGAATATATGTTATTGAGCTAGATATTCACCTCTCATAGTCCTTGAAGGTTTTATTTAAGTCGTTAACTCTCCTTTCCATGACATCTTAACCCTATTACAATAGTCCCACACAACATCAAAACTCAGTCACAGTGTAATTCTGCATGGAGGCACAACCAAGTGGTAGACCTTCTCCTTGAATTCATCTACTCAGACCTAGTAGTGGTGCCAACTCTCCATTAGCAGTGAGCTTAGTGTTAGACCAATGATAGATCCTAGATGAGTTATTTACATCCTCACTTAGGATCCTTATTGTCAATAAACATTTTGGTTGCACTCAGGCGTCCCCCTAAATGGTCTTATAGTGACTATCCATCCTCACTACCACTTGGTGGCTACTTTATTAGCATCGTGATCCACCTCTCATACCTCCTCACCACCATTTAAATTGTTGTCCCAATTTTATGAAAGATTTAACTTGTTATATGCATGTAAAATCATCTTTTTGTATACCTATTCCTTCACCTTAGTAGTGTCGTATGACCTAAGTTTCCTTTCAAAAAGATAAGTTAAACAAATTAGACCTTTCTATTTCTACCCTAAAATCAAGCTATTTTTAATTATTTTTAATAGCTTGATTCTATTATTTTCCCTCAAGTAGAGTCTTCTTCATTAATATACACAAGTGGGTGCATAGAAGGAATGGTATAAACTTAGGTTTATTATATTAGAGGTCAATAGTTCAATTCTAGATCCAATACCTGATTACAAGGCTATGTATGTGGTTTATCCCTTTGAATATTAAATTTTCATGCACACTCTTTTAATGGGCCCATTAATGATGAAAACAAGATATTGTAATAAATTTTAATTGGTATCTCAGATTCAAGTGCCATTTTATTCAAAAGTTCAGGTTTTTTGTTCCCATTCAGTTGGTCCCATTTTTATTTTAATCATATTAAAACTGTAAACTGCCAAATCTAGGGGTGTGTTGTGGTGCATGTTCTTATTCTTGCACATTAAATTCTATAGTTTTTTCTTGCATCATGGATTACTGGTCATTTCCACTTATTATTGAATTCAATTATCATGAATGGAAAAAATAATGTGTAACTTGTTCTAAGAAAACAAGGCTTCTATACGATAACTAGGAATGAGGAAACTGAACCTATAGTAGATGCATATAAAGATAAATGGTTTAATGTATGTGATCAAGAACATGGTTGTCTTAGTTTGTCTATTTATTTTAACTTATGTTTTCACATTGAATCTGATAAAACACCTGATGACATATGGATTGTAATGGAAAAACTCTTTGGGAATTAGGATGTGATAAAAAGTCATGAATTAGAAAATGAGCTCATCAGTTTGATCCCAGGTGACTTTGAAATAGTACATGATTTATTCATTAAATTTAAATCTCTAAGGTTGAAGTTAAAAGAATGTGGAATAGATAAAAAAATATTATCAACTTGTTTGTCTATTCTCTCCAAATTGGGTCCAAATTACTCTGTGTTTGTCTCCACTTTCCATGCCACAAAAAGTTCTCTTTCAACCACATGGAAGATGCATTACTTAGATACCTTTGTTTCCAACTTCATTTAGGAGAAAGATAAGTTGATACAGATGGGCACATTAAAGTCCTCAAAACCTCAAGCCCTATTTTTTGGGAATGGGAAAGGGAAGGCTTCAAATAACAAAGAGAAGAAACATAATAAAAAGGATAAAAAAGCTCCCACCTCCAAATCAACCAATGAGACATTTTGTTTTAGTGTTAAGCCTAAGAAAGAGAAGATCAAGTGTGGGTATTGCATAAGAAAGCATGATGAAAAAAAATATTTAAATAAATAGATTGAAGACTTAACAAGCTTTCTTGAGAAGAGAAATATAGGTGTTCTAAAGTCTATCAAACCATATTCATCAACCCTAGAATACTCCAAGGCAAATGACAATGGTAAAGAAAAGGAAAAAGAAAATGGTAAGAATAAAGTGAAAGTTAGGGACCTAGTTATAGATGAACCTCTAACTCTTACATGGGTTATTGACTCTGGTGTATCACATCACATGGCATCTTCACAGATTGAGTTCACTTCCTTAGGACCATGTGACATGGCCACTATTCGTTTGGATAAAGACACTTCTACACAAGTTTTCAAGAGAAGGTCAGTTGAAGTGAGTTGTGGAACATTCAAAAATATTATA
The DNA here is from genome assembly GCA_037957365.1 of Torreya grandis. Lineage (NCBI taxonomy): Eukaryota > Viridiplantae > Streptophyta > Pinopsida > Cupressales > Taxaceae > Torreya > Torreya grandis. The sequence goes on along the minus strand of JARHVA010004094.1, from coordinate 643,649 downwards.
AGAATTCCATAATTTTCAACTAATCTCTTATCATTTTACTAGATTACTCACCTTGATCTAGGCATGCGAGTTGAGTTCACTCTAGATTCAGTATATGTCAGAGAGTTGCATAGTGATACTATATTGGTAGTGGGAGTGGTTAATTATCAAACTCAACTTTATACCTTTTCAAACTTTATCCTTGACTTTCCTTCAGATTATTCTTCATCAGACTCACTTGGACTTGATGACATTTTAAATCTTGAGCTTATATTTGATATTGATGAATCTTCTTCTAGCACATATGACTATATTAGTGATGGAGACACACCTTTACCATCTCCTTATCACCTTCCAAATATTGAGGAGTTATTTCTTGATTCACCTACTTCTATTTCACTTCAGACATTACAAGGAGTAGGTACATTGATTCAGGACTCATCAGACATTAAATAGTCTAACACACAGTTATAAGGAATTCCACATTCTTTCTTTGCATCTACTTCTGATGTACCATCATTATATGGAGTAGTTGGCCCACCTAATATACATGGGGAACATAGTTCCATATGTAGGAACCACACCTTGGTTGGAGATCCATCAGACACTTAGTGGACACATTCATTATTCCAGGGTGATCCAGTCTTCATTGCATCTACTTGTGATCCATAGTAACTCTAGAGAGCTCTTTTACAGGATATAAGTGGCTATGTGTATAGGTAATTAAAGCTTCGAATGGGGATTTTAGTCCTCTCTTTATTTTAGGAGGGGAGTTTTTTCTTACAAGTTTTCTCCCTTTTTCCACTTTATGAGAGTTTATTTATACATGGGTACCTCATCAGGCCTTATTTATAGGACCCATTTATTCTACCCATCTAAGCTATGCTTATAGGGGGTGTTAGTGTAGGGAATTTATTTTTATTTTAATTTGTTTTAATCCTACACTCATGTTTATTCATACACTTGAGTTAGATTTTTTAGGTGTACTTACACATAGAGAGTTAATTTCTCCATCATCATTAGTTAGTGGATGTTAATCTTTGATTATTCTGTCATAGGATTTACATGCATATTCTAGACCCTTTGTGGCTATTCATAGGGGAGTTTCTTATATTAATCTCTTATTTTTACATATTTTGGTAAGTTATTGTACATGGAGTGTGTTGGATGAGTTGTCTATGTGCTATGAAATATTATTGAATTTATATTTTACTCACAATAATGTTAATGTAATGGCATTGCTATTGCTTACAAATTTATACATTTGATTGATCCACAAATCCTAGCCAATGCTCTGATAATTAATACATTACACAAATGTTTACTCAAATCACTAATAAGTAATTATTGATAGTTTGTGGCTCATGCTGTTACACCTTACCACTTGAAAACATAAACTCTAATCACCTTTAGTCAATACAAAACTAGCTAGTGTTAGCTTTTGAGTCGCCCTTATACAATTTTTCATGTACTCTCCTTAAGCAAGAGTTAACTTATTATTTCCCCTTGTTGGTCATACCTTTGTTCATTAAGTTGACTCTTTATATAAGAAAGTTCATCTTCTTATCATTTCTTGTATGTGAAATTTCTAAAGAATTGAACCTTTGAACTTGAACCTTTCTTAGAGTTCAAAAGTTCAATAAGTTCAATGGTTCAATAATTCAATACTCGATGTTTTGTAAAGAGTCATGTTCACTCAGTTCCCTTGTATAAATTAAACTATTGCTTGAACCTACTGATTGAACCTATCGCTTGAACCTACATAACAAAGTTCAATGGTTTAATGGTTCAATATTTCTCAAAGCAAACTATTTATTCCTTTGTATTTCAATTATGTCTTTGAACCTTCCAGTTTAACTTGAAATCTTTCTTGGAGTTCAATAGTTCAATGGTTCAATATCTTATAGTTCAAAGAGTTCAATGGTTCAATGTTTCAAACTTCAAACGTTTCTAGAAAATTCATGTGACTATTTTTTAGTATGTGTGTTTTATTTCATATCATTGAACCCCAAAGTTGAACCACAATTTTCATAAGTTCAATGGTTCAATGGTTCAACATCTATACTCTCATCTCACCCTGAGGATTTCTCTAAGTTAAAATTAGTGGGAGATTTAGAGGAGAATATATCTGAAACTCATTATAAGGTGGAAAATTTTGAATTTTCATGAGGTTATAGATAATCATTACTCATCAAAATCATGCATAAAATATGCTTTCCAATAATGCATATGTCAGAATGCGTGTCTTGTCAAGCATGTTTAGCACGTATTATTTTGATTTAATTATTCGATCTTAATTAATATCTATATCAAGAAAGAACAATTCAAATTTATCAAACAAGCATACTGGGCAATACAAAGGAGAACAACACAGGTGGTATAAGATATTTGATTGCTTGAACTTGCAGTGATTTCAGATAAATTTAAGGTAAGTTTCAGTATTACTATAAGCTGGTTCTTTTACTTGGTTGGAAATAAGGATCCTTTTGAATTTACAACATAATTTAAAAAAAAAATAAATTCAAAACATTCTCTTTTCATTATATTCTTTGACCTGAAGCCATGAAATCTGCTTGTCTTGATTACGAGCATGACCCTAGTCTCATATGTTCTCCACCTAAAATTGGGGACACTTCTCTAGTCCAATATGATTTGAAATATTTTAAGGAAAGGGCTAGAAATCCTGTGTCAAATCCTATGATGCAGAAGATTGTAGAAAGTGGTTTAGTTGAATCTGCGACCTTTCCCATGACTATCTAATGCCTCGAATTAGTCCTTGAATGCATGAATAGATATGAACCTTAGAACAGATGCATCAGGACTACAGATGGTAATGTTTTACTGCATATTAATAGACAAACCCTAATGTCTATAATGAGAATTCCTCCCAAGGAACCATACTCTAACCTTAGTATTACTTCTTCATATGGTTATTTTTCATTAAAGAAAGCAATTTACAAGAGCGTGATTTCTAGGAATTGGCTCTTAAAATTCCAAAAAGGAGGTTCAAGACTACCCAGACCATTAATAAGAAATCATATGATTCCATAAGTACAAGATATTATAGTATTACTACATAGGTTAGAGGGCAATGCTCATGCATATTATTGGGAAAATTGGATGTACTTTTTCATACAGGTGATTCTCTAAGGAGAGTAATATTTGGATTGGGTGGAAATTGTAGCTGAAAGTTTGCATCTAGGTTTAAGTAATTATTTCAAAAATAGAGAGTTTTATATGTCTTCATACCTTTGCTTGGATTCTACGAGACAATGGGTAGGGTTACTTCATGCACCCTTAGCTGAAGATAGTAAAATTTATGATTATTACTCACAGTTACAAATGCATAACTGCTATGAGGATTACAGGTGGGTCAATGATGTTTTTACTGGGAAAATGACTTTTGAATTGTCAAAAAACATCAATAAAAGGTTGTCTAGTGAAGCTATGCAGCTAATTAATATTTACGATGGTTTATTCATTCAATTTTCTAGGTTCATTTATATCAGAGTTGGGGGTTTTGATGGTGAACCTTTGAGGTTACCGAGGTATGTTCTTGACTAATTTGTGTTAATAGAAATCTTCAAGTAATTAGCACATGTAGATAAAAATTCCCAATGAAGAATAAATCTAGTACATCTTTTCCTATTGAACTTGGATGTTATTCATGCAAAACAACATCTGATGATTTGAATTTAGAATTGGATCTTAAGAAATTCAATTTTCAATACTTCATATCTAGACCACAATTTGACAACAAAGGTTTTGCCAGAGATAACTTAGATCTTGGAACATGGTTTTCACATATTACTCAATTAGAGGATTATTGGGAGGATTGTTTAGATGAATTTGAAGTCAAAAGAAGACTATGGTCCAAGTTCTCCATTGGGTAGATAATTACCCTTAAATTAAACATGGACATTTTTGGAATTGTTGACAATGATGAATAGGTGACTGATCCCCAATTTGAATAGATAAAATAATCATCTATTCTAGAATTGATTGGGAGAAAAGTGAAAAAGATAGAATTGAAGTTAAGACCCTCCCAATAATAAGGAGAACTAATAAAAGGTTGAGAGAGAAAAAAATAGGAGCTCAAAACATAGTCTCCCAACAATGTACGACAATAATTGAATCTCCATTCCCAATAAGCTCATCTAACTAGCCTATTGCTATCTGTGATATAGGTACTTCCAAGTCAAAAACTGGAAGGGATCCTATCATCAAAGAATCTAAGAAGGCCCTTGTAACTACTCTGCCTCCTCGTGCCACCAGGTCAAGGAATCAAAGTAAGAAGAATCAGATTTTTAAAAAAGTAATTATGGATTTGAATTCTGAAGAGGATTCAAAAAAGCCAAAGGTTATAAAGAATCTGATTCACCAATGACGAAGGAGGTCAGTACAGATCAACAGACAATGATTCCTTCTAATTTTGTCAAACTAATGATTGTTTCATCTATGTCTTTTGATCAACCAAATCTTGATAAAGAAACCTCGGCCTCTACACCTAAATGGCTGGAAAGTTTAATCAGTCATAAAAGGAAAGTAGTTAAATTTTCTTTACCCTTAGAAGATATGGTGAGTAAATATTTAGGGAAAACTCATAAATCTAAAAGGTTAAAAATAACATCCAGGGTAGATGTTGACCCAAACATAGGGAACTAGAATGTAGAAATTGCCTGGCCAAAAACTAATGAAGAAGTTCAAGATCTTACTATTCAAGATTTTACAGTTGAAAAGGTAGACCTTGGGACTACATCACGTGCCACAGATGTGCATCATCTAGAAGCGTTCACTAAAAGGATAGTCAATAGAACTTGGAAGGATGAAAAGGATAAAAGGGAGTTAAAACAAACTATGTGGTCAATGGTAGAGTACATTGATGCCATTCATAGTCTAGATCCATAACTAATTACCCAAATTCCCCTATCTTTTGACCCAAAATCTCCTATCAATCAAAGGATGTTGGACCAGATACATAGAGGCAAAATGATTACCAGAATATTTAATAGTTGGTTGGAATGCATCATCCTGAAAGGTACAAAATACATTCATAAATTGAAGAATGTATATGATCTAACCATGATTACCATTGAATATTTGAAGACTCAAAATGCTTTGTGGATAAAAGATGAAGGAAAATGGATGAGTGTAATGAACCAGATTGATGAGGTGCAAAAATATGGGATAACAAAGTTTTTATCAGAAAAAAACTTGATAGGACTAGATGAAGATATATTATATGCAAGTAAGAAAAATGTTGAATGGATAAATTCAGTATCTAGAAAAGGATGATTGGAAATCACAAAAATGATCAAGGAAATAACTGAATTCATTTAATCATTATATCATGATCTATAGAGTATTGATATCAAATATATAAAAGATGATGGAAAAATAGTAAAAGATGTCAATGCTGTGATTCAATCCTTTAGGGAAAAGATCAACATTATTAAAGAAAGCGATAGCTTATCAACTAAAAACTTCTCTCAAATTTCAAAGGTAGAGTCACTTCTTTGCCATTGTATTGACATACTCCTAGAACACGCAGAGAAGATGGGAAAAATTTGGAGGGAAGAAAACATCTGGAAAGCAAGGATAAAACACATCAGCATACCTAATCTTTCAAAGGTTCAGGAGTTTGTTACAACATTTTAGGAATGGAAATATCAACGTGTCTACCCCATCGAACACAGTAAATCTAGAGATCCTAGTCCGTCACTTCAATAATGATTTTACTTACATAGTCTCTTTTATTTAGTTACTTTTCTATTAGAAATTTAATATTTATTAAATTTGTAAAAACTAAATCCTGTATGGGTCAGAGTTACTTTAACTCTGGTTTAGTTTAAAAGATGGTTGAATTAAGGCAATGATATATATATATATTTAGGAAAATAGAAGAAAAGAAAGGAGTGAGAAAATTTCTGAACTGGACCATTGTTATTTATAATAAATGTGATGTTTGTCTGAAAGGTTTTTCATCTATGAATGAAAAGGAGAATTAATTACCACATACTTGGATCTGTACATTTGAGTATTTGAAATTGGGTTTTCTATGTGAAATATTCTTTCATATAGTAATTAATATTCCATTAGACAATCAATTATGTGTGTTTTATCATTTATTGGTTCATCATATATACGTCTATCTATTTAATTATTATTGAAAATAGAATCTATGTATTCTGTTACCTATTGCTGTTATAAAATCTCACATTCATAACATAATGATGTATGGATGTTAGTCTACCTTTAAGCACTTTTTGGTTAAAAGTGTATCTAAATATTTAAATTCATTGAAAATCTTAAAGGGAGCTGTACCTTAATTCAGAGGGGAACTAATCTTGATAGTTCACCCATTTGTCGATTAACTTATTTGTTCTTGAGAGAAGGGTATGGAGTTAAAATAAAATATTTTTATATAAGGACAAATCTATTAGCCAACAACTAGTAAACTCTTCTTTTACTCATATTCGAGTATAAACATTCCTTTATAGCTTATCGATTTAGGTTTATTATTTGTGATGTTTCCATAATATATCTAATAACAACTTAAATTACTATTGAATATTTATTTCACATAAATATATTATTTATGTGATCCTTTTATGAAGTGTGAGTGAGATATCATCTCACATGGGTGGTATGGGACACCCATGCAAAATTTTATCCCTTGTGCACTTTTAAAAAATCATAGTTATTTTGTTCTTAGAGATCATTAGTCTCTAAGATAGGATATGATGTCTAGGTATGATGTATTATTGGCATCATAAAATATACTGATATGATTAGTATTGCATCCCTATTAAAACAATAAAATAATATCAGATTATCCTAATAGTGGTTGAATATCCTAAAAGTGGTAGGTTTATTTTAATAAAGATTGAGTAGGTATGCATGCTTTATAAATTTGTGAACATCTTCATCAATAGTTACTTGAAGGAAACCTCTTTGATATTTTTGAAAAAGTGTGTGAGACTCATAATTATTAATCTTTTTACAAATCCTTAATCTGTATCAATAAGACCCATAAAGGACATAAAAATTTGAATTTTGTTTTAGGGAGGACCTCAATTAGCCCTTACTTTATGACATGTCAAAAACCAAAACACATGAATTAGATCTATGTATATGATAATCCCATCAATTATCTTTATGATATGAGATGTAATATGCAACTAGGCTAATATCTATATGATATTTTACTAATTATTATTTTTTTACAAATACAAAAACAATATTTAGTAAATATAAAATGAAAATCTTTATAAGTGTGTATGCATGTGATGTATGATTAATTTATATTTATTGATAAATTATTTACCTATAAAATTCCTTACGGTGTGTGTGTGTGTGTGTGTGTGTGTGTGTGTGTGTGTGTGTGTGTGTGTGTGTGTGTGTGTGTGTGTGTGTGTGTGTGTGTGTGTATAGACACACACACACACACACACACACACACACACACACACACACACACACACACACACACACACACACACACACACACACATACATACATACATACATACATATATATATATATATATATGTATATGTATATGTATATTTATGTATATATATATATATATATATATATACATATATATATACATACATATATATATACATATATATATACATATATATATATATATACATATATACATATATATATATATATACATGTATATATATATATATGTATATATATATGTATATATATATATATATATGTATATATATATATATATATATATATATATATATATATATATATATATATATATATATATATATATATATATATATATATATATATACATATACATATACATATATGTATATGTATATGCATACACACACACACACACACACACACACACACACACACACACACACACACACATGTATGTATGTATGTATGTATGTATGTGTGTGTGTGTGTGTGTGTGTGTGTGTGTATGTATGTATGTATGCATGTATGTATGTATGTATGCATTTATATGTATATGTGTGTGTGTGTGTGTATAATCCTTTAATTCAAATTAGGGACATATTGGTGTAGAAGATGAAATAGAGAAAAGTTATAAAAAGGATAAAATAAGGGCCAAATAATGCTAATTTAGACCTAGGGGGACAAAAGGACCTAACAAGCATATTGAATAGTATTAGAGCTATTTAGACACTAGAAAAATAAAAATCATACATTAAAAGAAGAAACACATGATCTAAAGTCACCTTAAATATAAATAAGATAGAAAAAAATAATAATAGGAAGAGCACATGGTCACATAGAGAAAAATAGATAGATGAAAATACTAAAGAAAGCACTGATAAGAGCCTAATATAAACTAATGACCCATATGAAAAAAAAAACATGATAATTTCATTAAAATTTCAAGGCATGTACAAAAATTATGTCTTTATATTTCTTGGTATTACCATTAAGAATAAAATTCATTTTTTATGAGAAAGACCTAATATTGCTACTTGAGCCTTTATTTCTCAAATTAATTGGATTGATCAATAAATTTTACTTGTTTTAATATTTAATTATATCCATGTTATCCAAACCATGCACATCTTTTCTAAAATAAAATTACCCTCTATATTTTTTTAGGAATCATTGAGCGGGTCATAAAATAAAGAGAATCCAATTATATTAGATGAGGTTGATGATATTTTTAAACTATAAGTTTAAAAGACACCCAATTTTTTTGATAGACTCAACTTAAAATAGACTAATTTTTGTCTCAATACTAAATCCCAATGAAATTGATCCTATAATAGTATCTTAGGCCCAATAATTAATCATTCATTACACCTGTGCCTTGAGTTAGTCAAAAATTGCACTAGAAAGTACCATAAAAGTATAAGGTAGGTGTTCTAGGCCCCATGAAGATACTTGGTGGACAACCTTAATAAATGGATTTAATGGGTTTTATGTGGAAGTGATTATTAATGTTAAAGTTCAAAGATATATAAAGTATAATAATCACATTAAATAGTAAATAATAAAGATGGACACCATATGTAGAACTATAATAACAAAGTTTTACTATGCTAAGCTCTTTACAAGATTTGAGAGATCATATGTATGATGTCTACATTCTCCCAAACTTCATTATATAACTAAAAATAATGGAAATGCATGTTAATATATAAATGAGAAAGATAAATCATCAATTAGGTAGTTATAATTTTTAGTAAAAACTAATTCACAACCATTGATTATATTGATGAGTTTTATTAATATTATTATCAAGACATGGTATAGTGCAAATTCTATAGGATTTATGTGGTATGGCATAAGAGGAGTTGGGATTGGTTTGGAATACATGATCTAGATATGATTATGAAGATTTTAGAGAAGTAAAATGAGATATTGAGAAACACCTAGATGTTACGAGTTGAATTGATGACTTAAATCATATGAGATCAATTGCCTCTCCTTGAGGAGAAATGGTCTCCATTGGATTTAGTTATGGAAAATTTAATTTCTATAAACTATTTTATTTAAGAAGTAAATTGACCAATTTTAATGATTTAAAAGAGAGGGATATCTTATTAACGTGTTCATTTAACCCTAACATCAATGACTTGATATAATTCTATTGATGTGTTGTAATCTAAATTAATATATACTTACAGAGTATCTAACATTTGAAGTTTAATTTTTTTTGAAAAGTAATGGCACAATATTTATGCATTTAAAATTAGATGCAACCTAAGATAAGAAGGAATATTAAGCTTTAAAGTGTTATATTCTACTTGGTTTGTGATGGTAAAGGGCACGTATTGAGGTGGAATAAGCTTGCAGTAATTTACTATTTGTCTTTACTTATAGAGTTAAATCTATACTCAATCACCAACCTAGAAGCTATGTAGTGTCTAATACTTATCATGGTGATGATTAATATACTTATTATTTACCTTCTTTTGAATGGTCTATAATTTCAATTGAAATTACTCAATAAATTAAGAAAATTTGTCAGCTTCCTTTTGAGCTTAAAGATTTGATGCTATCAATAGAGGTACATGGTAAGATACATCAATGAGTGTTAAAGGATATAAAACTAATAAAAAATGAATAAGTTTGTGTGATATAGGGATATGCAAAGTACCATTATATCTCTATTGGATGAAAGGAAGAAATTCATTCCAAGTGCATTGCTTCCATAAATTTTACATTATAAGAAGATACACTATCATTATGCTCAAAAAACTTGTATCCCTATCATATAAGATATATTTTACGATTTTATCATGGATTTAGACATTTTGAAAGAATAATTGAGTTATTTCCAAAGTTGATATTACTTTCTTACAAGTATAAGAATTACTATCTTTGAGAATATGTCAACTACTACACAAACATAATCATTACCGCGCATGGTATTAGGATAGCCTAAGATGAATTCCATGGAAATGCATACCCATGATCTCATTGGGATTATAAAATGTGTGCAAAAAATTTTTAATCTTATTGACCAATTTGGTAATTAAACATGTGGTACAAGACATGATGTATTTAGAAACATCTAACCTAATGTATGACCAAAATAAATACTTGTATAACACTACAAAGGTATTTTTAAATCCAATTAGATTAAAAATTTCTAAAATTATCTTACCATACTAGTTATATCTATCTACCTCATAAAATATGTGCAAGTGCCTAAGATGACATAAGAATCCATATACGAGTAGAATTATAGAATTAAATTTCTAAAAAGAAATTTTTGATAGATTATTGAAAAATCCATGCTAGATAGATACAATTATAACCATGTGTTTATTTCATTTCCACATGCCTTAAGTAAATGAATGAGATATTTAATTGGAATTTGACTCATGATTTTCTATCGGACTGACACTTCCCTTCTTATTCTTGATGTTCATATGGAGTTACTAAAGATAAGAAGACAATTTACGATGTCTCTCTTGTTGTAACTTGTGATATATGTGGATCATAATATCCTTAACCAATATATAATGATTTTAATGATTACATGGATAGATAATAACATAAATATAACAATAAGATGTAAAATAAATCCTTATTGGTGCAGTGTGTTGGTTGAATATTTTGTCAATCAACGTACTGATAAACAAAATAGGTCTGATCAGCCAAAGTAGGAAGATTAGTCATCCAAATGTGTAGATTTACCACATCAGAAGGGGACCAATCTCTCCTCTCATCAAGGGGAGGTTCCCTATATATATACACACACACACACACACACACACACACACACACACACACACACACACACACACACACACACACACACACACACACACACACACACACACACACACACACACACACACACACACACACATATATACATACATACATATATATATATATATATATACATATACATATACATATATATATATATATATATATATATATATACATATACATATATATATGTATATATATATATATATATATATATATGTATGTATATATATGTATATATATATATGTATATGTATATGTATATATATATATATATGTATATATATATATGTATATATATATATATATATATATGTATATATATATATAGAAAATAATACTCAAGGGTAGGACAAACCATCCATCTCTCTTTATTCAGAGATGATGTATGCAGATCACAGGAGAAACTCAAGGAAAATGATAGAAAGAACTCCTCTTCTTTCAGAAGTACTATTCAACAAGCCACAAGAATACTCCAGGTAGTAACAACAAAATGTAGCAAAAGATGTAATAACCAACAAATCGAGATGCAACACAAAGTCTCCACCTGAATCACTCAAGAGTAAGGTACGAAGGACAATGAGGTCACAAAGTCTTCCCAAAGTCCTTTACACAGAAATGAAAAGAAAACACACTAAAAGGAAATTATGGGGGCACAAAGTCTCTCCATAGTTGACTCTTCAGGACACCTTTCTGACTAATTTCACTAATCCTGCTTGTTGAATTAAAGGAACAAAAAATAAATCAAGGAAAAAGACAAAAGAACAGTTTCCTCAACAACAAAGATATCACAACACAAATTATGAAAAGTCACTTGCTTTCTTATTCCAGTAACAAAATATGATCAACAAACTGAGCTCAAAGTCTCAAAAGTGCCTTTCAATTTGGGCAGAGTTTCATTTTGATTGTCAAAAAAGAGATCATTTACAATAGAAGAGAGTCCCTTATATATCCATTTCAAGAAAGACTCGAGAATAGTAACACATCATGTTGCATTGGAATCTGTTAAGAATATAGGTTGGAACTTAGGGGTGTTTTACCCATTTGATTTTATCAATGCAAGGAAACAAGTCATGCTTATTGAAAGTTTGCAACTTTTAATGTCCACCTGGTGATCTGATCTTACCTTCATCATTCCTCTTTTTTTGGTTAATTAAATTGGGTCCTAGATTTAGTTTGTTGTTCTGTTCCTTCCTTGCTTTCTACTGGTCTTGGCCTTGAAGTCTATGAATGTATTCTGGTCTGTAGGTTCAAAGGATCAACGACTATTTTGTTGTCTGAATTTGACGTCTTTGAGCATGTCATCCCTTTGTCTTCTTTCAATTTTTTTGTTTGGTGCTTTCCCAAATTGAACTTGCCCTTTCGGGCCTTAAGAAATGACCCATTTTGAGTCGGGAAGAGTCTCCTCCAATGGTATCTACCCTTCAGGCAGTCTTTGAATGGCCTTTGGGCTTCTTTAGGCGACCCTTCAGCTTCAAGGAGTGTCTTCAAATTGGCAGTCGAGAGTCCCCCGTAAGGGCACCTGCCCTTTGGGGTCCTTCGACAGCCTTTTTCCTTAGAGTTTTTATGGGCTTTCCTCAGGTTTTCTCCACAAATAAATTCTTGTGGATAAAAAGTCTGGGGACAAATTCCCGCAGACAAAAAGTTTGCAGAAATTTATCGCGGACAAAAATTCCATAGAAATTCTTTGTCTCTATCAAATTCTTTGGGTTTTCCTATGCCCGTGGCCGGTTCTTGAATTCTTTCAGACTTTTTGTCCCGAAGGAATTCCTTCAGACAAAAGTCTGAAAGAATTATGACTGCCTTTATTTGCCTTAGTCTTATTTGAATTCTAAAAGAATTACCTTTGCAAATGACCCTTCTGAAGGGTACTTTCATTGACTAAGTGCCCTCCGAAGGGCACTTGTCCTTCAGGAGGCCCTTTGAACTTTGGTGATGAACCAACTGTTGAACTGTTCCATTGAACCAAGGCTTTGAACCACTTGTTGAACCTAGGCTTTGAACCAAAATGGTTCAAGCTAATGAACCCTTTGTTTGAACCAACCGTTGAACCACTTCATTGAACCAATCGATTAAACCAAGATTTGAACCAAAATGGTTCAAGCTGATGGTTCAATTGAATGAACCAAGCTGATGAAACACTCCATTGAACCAAGACGTTGAACCTTTTCATTGAACCAAGACGTTGAACCAAACATTGAACCAAGTTTTGGTTCAACGGTTCAAACAAAGCCTTGAACCGACTGACGAACCATTTGATTGAACCAAAGGATGAATGAAAGCGTTGAAACAAAGAGGATGAACCAAATGAGAGAAACAAAGTGTTAAACCACTTGATTGAATCCACCTTTGAACCATTTGATGTTGAACCAAAGGATGAACCAAACGTTGAACCAGTTGTTGATGCTTGCCGATGGAGATTTTTGTTTGAACCAAGGCACTAAACCAATCTTGAAAATGATCAAGTGTTAGAAACTAATTCTTTTGGTTGAACCCGCCTATAAAAGCCTTTGAACCTATAGAAATGAACCTGCCTGCAGAGTCCGTAGAAACCAAGTCCATAGTTTTCTCTAACCTTGAAAGAGTCCGTAGATTTCAACCTGTAAAGCTCAATGAACTTGACCTGCAAAGTCCTAGATTTCCTCTACCTGCAGAGTCCATAGATTTTATCTTCCTACTGAGTCTATAGATTTAAGCCTGCAGAGTTCGTATATTTAAGCCTGCAGAGTATGTAGATTTCTGAGAAGCTTGAAAAATGAGGAATTTGAATGCCCAAGACAAATTTTTAAAAGGGAAGAGATAATTTTGGTCTATAGGACCAAAATAGTTCAAATGTTGTCCCAAAGATGTAAAATAAATCCTTATTGGTGCAGTGAATGTTTAATAAGGTAAGCAACTCAATGACCATATTGCTTGATGAATTATTTTAGGGCACAATGAGGTATCTATCTCAAATGGTTATTTAAGATTAGGTAACCCAAGTACTAGTGTGAAATACAAATTAGATTTTAGTTCTTCAATTGATTTCTATTGTAAGGTTGACTAGATAAATCCTTCTTTGGTGTCACCTTTGGTAACTCACTTCAAAGGCCTAGTCACATAAGAAAAAATAAGTATAAATACCATGTAGAAGTTTTATAGTCCTAATAAATTGTGGAGATTTGAGATATTATTTAGTGTGGTGATTCTTGAATGGATTGAATATTGGTTTGGTCCACATGAATTTGTTATGTGTCTACCATGTATCCTAGATACTGTATCTCTTGCATGGAAATTAAACATTTTTACATTTTATCAAATAACCTATGTTGTTTCAAAGAGTGAAACACTTTTTAAATATGGCAAATATTTTCATACCACATTTTTTTGAAGATTAGGATGCTGTCAAGATAGACTACAATAAATGAAGTAGTGGAGTGCTTGAAGATGTCATTCATCATCCAAATGAGTGTAATAGGTGCACTATTTAAGTAGAAAGGCATAACCAACCACTTAAAAAAATATTTATTTTATTTTATGGGGTTTTTTAAAAACATTTTTAGGTTCAATAGGGACCCAATTATACTCTGACTTAAGATTAATTTTGGTAAAGAATTTTTCACTATGGAGCTAGTCTATTAGATCATCAATGCTTATAATAAGATAATGGTTCTTCATTGAAATCTTGTTGAGATATCTACAATTGATGTAAAACTCTATTTTCCATCCTTATTTTGGGAAATCACAATTAGGCTACCTCAAGGTGATGGGCTAGGCCTGATGTGTCATTTATCCAAAATTTTATTTATCTCTCACTTAGTCACTTAATTCTATAAAAATAATACATATTACAAAGAGGCATTAGGTAGAGGTAATATATGGATAAAATCAGTAGTTTCCTTCACTACATAGTGTGTTGGCACTTATTTAGGTGACTAGAAGATTCCTTACATTATTCTAACTTGTCACTTAACTCTGTAGTATCAATAACTACTGGAAGGACTACAATATGAATAGGTGACACAAAGACATTATTTCATTTGATTCTCCAAATAAAAATAAAAAAATTATTACTATAATTGAATAACATCTTAAACTATTTTTAATTAAGGACTATCAACTTAGAAAATACTTCTGGTATGTGGTGTCTAAGACCAACAACATCTATGACAACATTTATATGATTTTTTTATATGTTGCATGTTGATGGTAAAGATATGCTTACACAAGTTAAAAATCATGTACCTATAAAGGAGATACATCAAAAATAAATGTATCTTGAAAAGGCTTGATTTTTTACATTCGGTGATAGTGCTAAGTGACATGTTTCTCACAACATACACTGAACCATTCGATGAAGTATAGTTATGGGTGAGGTGTTAATGAAAAGTTAAATATTAAAAATACTTAAGGAGAAATGATACAGGAGCATCACTACCTCCCTATAAATATTAATCAATTTTTATGTTTGGATTCATTATGGAGACATTACTATCCTCTTAGGTTGATTAAGAGTCTTAGGATGTCCTTATAATTTGAATTGTGGCTTATAAAGGATTTTCCCTCCAAATTTTTGGTTTGAATTTTCAAATCCTTATGAGTCTACAATCTTGTCTAAAGGAGTGTCAAGCTGTAATTTGTTTAGTTAGGCTTAATAAGGAGGAAAAAATGTTTCAAAAAAATACATAATGCATAGGTTACTCATTTGATAAGTTTTTTAGTGGTTAGGTGAAGACCCTCCCAATGTACAAGTGGGAGTTATAATGGAGTTGATAGGTGGTTACATAGTTATATAAGTTTTGAATATAGGTAAGTGTTTTGTTTTTAGCAAGTAATTTTTCATGAAAGGAGAGTAATATTGGGTTGGAATGGAAATATATTGAAAATTTAAACCCCAAAGAATGAAGAGTTTTAGTTTTGATAACTATTTTAACGTAGACTTTGTTTTACTGTAGGAAAGCAATGAAGGATGACTGTATATATATATTTAATGAAGGAAATATGCAATGGAAACATGTTTCAGATATTAAATTTATTGTGGTAAGTGTGATAATATTTTAGGAATATTATAATTTTGTTTCCTAATGAGTTTCAATGTCCTTAATAGAAAATTAAATGCTACATGCCTGCACTTCTTGTTTCTGTGTTTAAAGTGATAAAGAGAATTTTATGTATGAGAAAGACTTGTAAGGAAGTTGAGTTAAGAAACAATGGTTAGATTTAAATTGTTTGAGACATTTTGGAAGCATATTATCTATTTTTTTTTCATATGATCATCTATTCTTGTGGTAGAAGTTCAAACCCCTATATTGTTTTGAGTTTTACTCACTGCCAACATTGTAAAGTTATTAAAAAAAATATTATAGACAAGTAAAGATGGATGGTAAATACCTAAAATAGGTGTATAGGGTCATATTAAATTTTTTTTAACACTCATTAAAAATTATAAAACCATATTCTTCATAAAACCTCATAACAATCTCTCATGGACCTTGTAGACTATGTCTGCATGCTCAAATTGACAACAAACTTATTTGAGATGTTGAATAAAGGTTTATTTAGGATTGATTAAAATTTTTGGAAGTTTTGGAATGGTCACATAGACCTTAAATATCAATCATAGTCTAATTAAATCCCATGACGTGATCAAAAACCAATTATTACCCTTCTCGGGCCTGTGTAGGTCTAGAAAACCCTATGACTAGGGTTTTGAGGAAAAATGCATGTAACAAATGATTTAAGCAATGAAATTATGCAAAATTTTTATATTACATATAATTAAATTCATGTAAATATATTTTAATGTTTTTAGAGTGATTCAATACATATCCATATAATTTTAGAGGTCTATGTCTAATACAGGGTCCTAAGAGACCTAATAGACCTAACATTGACCTAGAAATGTCTAGAAAGTTGTCTTAAAAAGAGATTTAGAGCATGAAATATTGTGGACTGATAGTATGAGATAAAGGGTATCTATATATGAAATTATTTTTCCAATATGTGATCGTAAATTTCTTTATTAATAGAATTTCTACAAAAAAGGCTGCTAGCCTATGTCTTGAGGAGGTAGAATTCAGGTTTGAGGTAAGTTGTTTTGAAGAGGCTATAAGTTGTTTGAGGAGTAAAATGGGACCATTAAGAGAATTTTTAAGATTATAGGAACACTAAACTAATCCAATTAACTCAAGAACCAACAAGTGCAAGTTGTAACAAAGACCCATTATTCAAGAAGCTAAACAAGAATAAAGTCAGAGTTAGAAAGAAGTTGTTTATCCTCTACATCAACAAATCAAGTTATTTTAAATTCCATTGTCAAAAATAAAGTGTATTGGTTGACCGTTGATTAAAATTTGATAATGAAATAATATATATGCTTGGTCTAAATCCATGTTGGTGGAAGTAGAGATGTTTATGGTACCAAACATAGCACTAGGTTTATAATCCATGATTTTTTACCTTTATCCAATGCCACAATGCTTGTACCCACTACCTTGAGTTGTGCAAGTAGATTATTTTGAGAATGACACTCTTCATTGGAGTGATCGTCAAAATTATGAACTAAGCACAACTTTCCAGTACTTAACTACTTATTTTGATCATTTTGTGATTGTTTCTTATTTTTTGGTTGGAACAAAAGGACATTACCTAGTTTATAAATTATCTTTCAATATTTAAACCATTGATTGTATAGAGACTTGAAATCTTGTTTTCTGCACTTCAATTTGACCTTTTCTTTATATGTACAAAATTTTTTACATGCTTTTACACTAGAGGATATCTATAATAAATAAATATTTGATTGAATATGTGGTCTTAGGTCTAACATATAATTCAAAATTCATTTTTGATCTAAACCTAAAACATTGAATTCAGACTCTAAAGTATGAAAAGTGTCTATGTATTCATACATAGATTGGTATGACCTTAGCAAAATTGTGATGACTTGGTATACTAGTCATCATAGTTTCCAATCAACTAATAGGCTGATTTTAGTTCTTCTATACAACCATTATAGGTATCTATAGGTGTGTCTAAGCTAACCTCATCTTGTTCATGGGTTTATCATGTAGGATAATAATTTTCCCACTTATTTATTGATAGAGAAATTTTGAGAAGAGGGAATGTAATATTTTATTGGTTACAAAAATGATTCACCATTAAGTATAAACAAATAATTTTAATCTCGTTATCTAAGGAAATATACATATATTTTTCCTTCAAACATAGGAATGTTTAGATTAATTTATACATTATAGGGTGTTTAACTAAAAAATGATCAATGTGAATTAGATGTGTTGTGGGGAGTCTAAAAATGATTAATAAGTTGAGTGAACTGATTGAAAATCCTAATTATTCACATGCATGGATTTATTGAAATTATTCTCATTACCTTTTCAAATCATCTTTTATCATTTTTTAAATTGTAGTCATTAAGGATTTTTATGCTAGCTCAAGATGTTTAGGAAGGTATGACAAAGGGTCATGAGTATTGAGCCATAAATTATTATATTCATATGTCACGTGAGTGGGCTTATAAATAGAGACAAAAAATATATACAACCTTGATACCAAGCATGAGATGGTATGAATTGTGTCTGCTCTAATACCATTGATCTGGGACCTAGGAGGAAACTTGATGGACAACCTCACTAAATGGATTTAATGGGTTATTTGTGAAAGTTATTATGAATGATAAATGGAGAATATATATTAGAGTGCAATAAGTAAAGGAAATATTAGATAAAAATAAGTGGACACTATATGTATAACTATAATAATAATTTTTTATTATGTTAAATTCTCTATAATATCTAAGAGATCATATATGTGATGTCTAGGTACTCTATAATTTCATTACAAATAAATAGAATGAATGACAATGTACATTAATATATTAATGAGGAAGATGGAGCATTATTTAGGTTAAAATAATGGTTGGTAAAAATCACTTCATAAACAACCATTAGACTGATGGCTTATGTGAATGTCAATGTTGAGCTTTGTGGTATAGTGTTGACACTACAAGAGATGTGCATGATGGGAAAAGAGGATTTAACGATTTTAATTTGGAAAAAATGTGCAAGAGAAGATTCTCAAGCTAATATAAAAATTGTAATATTTATTAAGCAACAAAAAAATTCCATGAGATGAATTGATGGCTCAAATCTTCCTGGATTAACAAGTAAGTCCAATGAAAAATAGAAGTAAAATTGTCACTATTTCAATTGATGCTATTCGAAACATGTTTCATGTTCAAAAATTAAATATTATTATTTCAATTGTCAAAACCCATTTATAATAATAGACTAATTATCTATTTTGTGTTGAGGTGGTGTGTCATGTGGGCTTACTTAGTGGAAACCTTAATACTTTAAGAAACTACTCATATAACTATTATTCATGTTTTGAACAAAAAGATGTTTAATTAAATATATTTTATAATATTATGCTATTTTAGACTAACATAAAATATAAATTATCTTGAACACTAATGAAATTGATGTGTTTTAATGTCAAATATATTATTGATTAAATGTTAGTTAGAAGTTGACTTGTTTATGATGATGAATTGTAGAGATTCATTGATATGTATCAAGAAAACATAACATTAATGACAAATTGATTTAGAAATATAAATTTGATTTTGATAGTGTTAAATAGTAATGGCGTGATTATAGTGTTCAACTTTAAATGGATTCATTGTTATAATTTGTAAATTTATTTGATGTATATATTGAAATTATTTATGAATAATTTGGGTTAACCACTAAATAGGTTTTTCTAATTGTGCAATTGTAACACATGTTTCTTTGCCTAAAAAGAGGGATGGTATCATCAAAGAGAGATGGATAGATGTGATGTAAGAGGAAAAGAGAGAGAATGTGTTGAATACAAGTCTTTTTTTGATAGTGAACTATGCATTACAATATTTTTAGTACCCTTAGGGATGGGTATATAGTATGGTTAGGTTCTTACTTTTTTTAGTCAGTTGTTCTATATGTTAGTATTAGTAAATGTTAAGTGTCAAGTGATAATAACTGTAAATCTTATTGTCCTAATCCCTGTCGATCCCTTAGAGTAGGAAAAAATAAATTATGTGAAGCCTTGCTATGACATAGTAGATGGCAAACTCATTCCATACTTTTACGACAAAAGTAGATACGAGTGTTTAGGATATGCTCTATTACTTACCTTTAGTTTCAATCCCTTAATATTATCCTTATGTTAATTTTGAAATATTTGCTAATAGTCACTAATATTTTGTGTCATGAATTAGGTACCGATTGTGTATGAATAATAGTTCTCTCAAATTTATAAAATATAATTATAATTATTGTTATTTGATCACTAATTAAAAAAAATATAAACATATTTTCGTTTCATGACTTTAACTAGACCATGTGTTTAAGTTTTCAACATTAATAATAATTAATTATAAAATATGAAATATAAAGTTTAATTTAAAAAAAATTATAATTATAAATTGTAATGATCTCCTATAAAAAAAAAATATGTATTTTAGAGTTTGACCCAATTATTATCCATAATTTTAGTAATGGATTCAAATATATATTTTAACTCTATGTCACCATGAACAAATATCATTACTAACTAAAATTAATATTATGAGATTTATTAATATTTTTTTTTTACATACCACATGTTATCCTCTACCAATGAGCATTTGAAAAATAGAAAATTTTCTAAGAAGACAGAAGTATTCTTACACTTATATAAATTTGTCTTGTCTTAAGTTTTAAATCAGTGTAAAAGGTACCAACTAAAGGGAAGAACACACATGGGCTGTGCCAACTTTCGTAATTGCAAAGACTATATAAAAAACTATTTTTTTTTTTTAGCTAAATCTCATGAAAGACTTGTTGAGAAATGGAAATGTGCAACCAATAGAATGAATGGATAGACTTAAAAAGAAAAAAAAAAAATGCTAGTAGGATTGTGCCATCCAATTGAAAATGAATATGGTTTAGTACATTTAATAATGGAAAACACCTTGCTTTGAGGATAAGAAGAGGTAAGAGAGAATAATAAAGCTCAGATAAGGCGGACGTTCTATGCATGATTAGATCAGAAAGAAAATAGACCTTAGGAATAAGCTTTGACAGTTGTAAGAAACGTTAACACCGGACAGAGGTAAGGTTCAAAT
Source organism: Torreya grandis (assembly GCA_037957365.1). NCBI lineage: Eukaryota > Viridiplantae > Streptophyta > Pinopsida > Cupressales > Taxaceae > Torreya > Torreya grandis. Next base: position 622,269 of record JARHVA010004094.1, on the reverse strand, counting down.
CCCTCTGAAAAATAAATACATTGTAAATTTGTGTGTTGTGTTATGTGAGTATTAATTGTAAATTAAATAAATTTCTGTGTAATTTTAATTTTCTAACTCATGTTTTCATTTTTAATCAATAATACTTGTATTAGAATCATTTTCTAGAATTAAAACATTGAGAGTATAAATATTTCTATAATCAAAGCTCTTTCATAATGTTATAAAAACACGTATATCAGTCTAGACAATAACATAGATAATTTTGGAAAAAATATAAATTAATTAAAAAAATTATAATAAAATTTCTATTTGGAACAGGTCATTGCCATTTCATTATAATCTTGGAAAATATATAAATTAATTAAAAAAATTATAATAAAATTTTCATTTGGAACAGGGCACTGCCATTTGGTTTTTTTTAGAATAAGGTAAGGTAGAAAAATTAAATTTTAATGCCCAGATGCATATTGAGCTATACATGGGTGGTGTTGGAACTAAGGTGCACTATCTACTTTCAACTCAACATGTATTCTTATGGATTCTATTTTTAAGAGTGGTTTTTTGTTCTTATTATTTTTCTAGTTTATAACCAAGATAAAAACAAAATCGTCCCATAAACAAAGTGGTTGGGTTTCAAACCATGAACTTGTTTTATTTTTTCTATTTTCTTATTTTGAATGGATTCCATTCTCAAGAGTAGTCTTTTGTTCCTATCATTACTCTAGTTTAAAAATAAGACAAAGACAAAACCATTTGACAAATAAAATAGTTGGGTTTCAAACCATAAACTTATTTATTTATTTATTTTAATTATTTTAGAAAGATTCCATTTTCAAGAGTGGTCTTTTATACCTATCATTACTCCAAATTAAAACCAAGACAAAGACAACCATCTCACAAATAAAATGATTGGGTTTGAAATCATGAACTTATTTTATTTTTTCCATTTTCTTATTTTAAGTCCCTTTGTTATGCAAAGCACAATTACATGAGTAATAATTAAGCATAAATAGTATATATAATTGGATAGAACAATATAAGTTGGACAATGTCCATATGTAGGGTGCTTAATTTATACCTTTTATTTTGTACTCATGAAAACTTTTATAATAGCTGGACAATGTTTATGGGATATGCAAGGTATTTAGTTCATATCTTTTATTTCGTACCTATGAAAACTTTTATAATGACTATTCTTTTTTCTTGATCATTAGAATAATATTATAATATAATTTAAAATCATAATATTTCAAATTAATACAAACAATCACCATCGATCATTGAAATTATTAAGTTAATTCAAACGACCACATCCAATCTAAAAACACTTTATAAAATTTGAACTTAAATAGAATTGGGCACAATCAACCCACTTTACCAACCCTTCTATATCTCATTAGCATTAAATAATTATTTATTAAAATAATAAAATAATAACAAATAAAAATCTGTAAATTTTAGATTATATATATTTTAAAAATATTACCATACTCCTATTAAATCAAGTCATGTATTAAGTAATACAAGTTGAAATATTTATATATAATTAGATGATAACAGAAATAAAACTTTACTTTAGTTTTATAATCACACTATCTCACTTGTAAATTTTAATTGAAGCTAAATATCTACATAAATTATTTGCTTCCTTGGTCCTCTTTAATGTCTTTTTATCGTAATATAGGACAAACTTTTATCATATATGTATGATAAGAAATAAATAATAAGCCATACCCTATATTATTTCCTTATTATTATTTGGAAAACATTTATATAAGTTTATTCCTAGATTTAGTCTTATAGTCTTTGGATTATTATATTATATTAATATTTTTAATTTATATTGACATAATAATAATTCTAGTTGATATGCAATTGTATGATATGAATCAAAGTTAAAATATGAGTGAATAAATGGAAAAATGATTAATGATGATATTAATTGCAGATATGAATAATAACATAAAATGTTTAAGGAAAAATGATGAAAATTATAAATGGTAATGAGAGAAGGAAATAATATAATAATATTGTAATAAATAGAAGGAAGAATGATGTGATTTAAAGGTCTTAAACTTAGAATGGATTGAAGTGATTGAATGAATTATGAGAATATAGTTATAAATATAAATATGATAAACAAGTAAAGATAAATATATTATCGATTTTAAAATAAATTAGATGGGACTAATACATTCCCCAAACATTTTATTAAACCATAAATTAATAATTCTTGATAGTTTATGGATCACGCTGTTAAACCTTACTTAAAGGGAATTTGAAAATATAAAATCTAACCACATTTAGTCAATATAAAACTAACTAGTAAACTTGCTTTAGACCATATTTGAGTAGAAATGTTCCTTTGTAGCTTGTCGATTTAGGTTTATCATCTGTGACATTTCTATAATCTATCAAATAAAAACTTAAATTATTGTTAAATAATAATTGCACATCAATATGTTATTTATGTGATCCTTTTTCGTAATGTGAGTGAGATATCATCTTGCATGGGTGGTATGGGACACCCATTTTAAATGTTAACCCTCATGAAATTTTCAAAGATCATAGTTATTGTGTTCCTGGAGATCATTGGTCACCAAGCTACGATATGATGTCTAGTATGATGTACTATTAGATCCATAAACTCTATTGATACAACTAGTATCGGACCCTGATGATAGTCATGAAATAACATCAAACTTCCCTGATAGATTATTTATCATAATAGTGCTAGGTTTGTTTTAATAATGATTGTGTAGGTATATATAATTTAAAATTTTTGCATCTCTTCATCAATAATTACTTGTCAAAAACCTCTTCCATAATTTTTAGAAAGTGTGCAATACTATCATAGTTATTTATCCTTTTCTAAAGCCTTAATTTGTACCAATAAGACCTATAAATGATATAAAAATATGGGTTTTATTTTAGGTAATATATTAGTTAAGCCCTACTTTGTGACATGTCAGAAACCAAAACTCATGCATGTCAACAATTAGATCTATGTATAAGATAATCCCATCACTTATCCTTATGATTTGAGATGTAATATAAAACTGGGCTAATAGCTATTAATGTTTTAGTAATTCTTGTTTGGTTCAAATGCAAAAACAACAATTTATTAAATATAGAATGATAATCCTTATAATTAAATAAACATGTGGTGTATACTTGATTTATATTTTTTGATAGATTCTTCACCTATAAAATTCATTATGGTACATTTATATATATAATCCTTGAATTCAAATTAGGGACATATTAGTGTAGAAGATGAAATAGAGAAAATATATAAAACCTGGTAAAATAAGGTTCAAACAATGGTAATTTAGACCTAAGGGCCAAAAGGACCCAACAAGCTATTACGATCCCACCCTTATGCACCTTGGACAGGACTGCTTAAATGATTGATTTAGCATGTGTATAGTTGTTGCTCTACTCCCTTGCTTAGCTAGTCTATGTTATTGGATTTAGATGCTGTGATACTAATTGAAGGTTGATGCATTTATTATGTTTATAAATCTACACTTGATGATGTATGTATTATTTGATGTAGTTGATACTTGATTATAGTTCATTATTGATTTATCATTTTTACCATTTTTTGGACCAGATACTACTGATGGATTCACTCGGTGGTTGCAGGTGTTGTTTATGACCTAGGATGGATGCTGGCATCATCTTTTGGGGTAACAAAGTGATTCTAAGTGGTCAAATGAATTCTGACAGGTAATCTAGTATACTTGATCAGTGTTGTGCCTTTGGCTAATTATGTTATTCATTATGCATTCACATTTTATATTGCCTTATCACTTTTCATTCCTTGTGTCCTATCGTATTATTATTTTCTCTTGTGTGGTTATTCAGTATTGATACCATCTATTTAGACTTCCCTTTTCTCTCTCCTCTATGTACTCTTCATCATCCCAACTCCTCTTGACTCACCCTCCCCTATCTCAAACTCTCTAAGGGACCTACTCCTCTTTATCATCCCAACTCCTCTTGACTCTTTATGATGTATCACCTTGATGTCGTGATAATCGTTAGTGACTGGGTTAATTGGTCTCGGTGCCCTAACTAACTGGTGATTATGGATTTTAAATGTTATTATCATTTAAAATAATATATATTTTATCATTTTAATTAATAGTATTTGCATTATTATTTTGTGGCCCTAAGTCATTTAAATTGACATTTTAAATAATAAATATATCTTTATTATTTAAATTGTTATTACTTATTTATAGTATTATTAATCGATTGGCATTTAAATAATATTTATATCATTATTTTATTGTTATCCTTTATTTTATTATATTTTGTTCCATATTTTGAGTAAAGCCATTAATAACCTAGTGAATTGGTGTGGGGGTCACTTGATAGAGTGGGCCAAAAATTTGGGGATGAGAGATTTATCTCTCCTCATTAAATATTGGTATGGTTAATGGTAAGGAAAGTATGGGAGTGGGATGGGGCATGTAGAGAATGCATGGAAAAGAAAAAGGCATGAGGGGAAAGCAAGACAAGGGGGGATGAAGAGGAAATAAGGGCGTAAGGGAAAAACATGACAGGGGGAGAGAAAAGGATGGAGGGAATGCAAGGGAGATGGAATGTAAGAAAATGGAATGCAAGGGAGATGGAATGTAGGGGAGATGGGACGCAAGGGAGATGGAATGCAGGGAAGATAGAATGTAAGGAAAAAAAGAAAGGGAGTGATACATAGGGGGAAGAAAAGTAAAAATGGTAGGGAAGGAGATACACAACAAATAAATATGCAAGGGGTAGGAAAAGAGAACACGTGGTAGAATCAAATGCAGGGGCCACTTTGCTTACATTATAGACATTATCTAGTTTTGTGTCCTTCTAAGTAAGACTATTTAGACTTTGAACTAGAAATCTATGGAATGCATAATGATAATTAATTAAATTCCATATTTTATGATATTTCTCTCTTGGCATATAATTCGAAAAAGGAAGATCAGTTATATTAAATTAGTTTCCATGAATATTATTTTGAATAAACCTCTACCTGGTAAATGCTTCATTAGCCGGTTACGTATTTTTCAATGTTAATATGTGTATGCTATGGCCTGGCATAATAGATTTACTGTTTGTTATGTTTGTGTAAATGAATGTGTATGGTTAATCCCTCTATTTCGAGGAATGTCGTGTAAATTGAGATGACTAGATTGCTTGCCTTTAAGTTATTTAAAAGAATGGATTAAATTTCACTAAACCCCATATTCTTCTGATGAAAATGATTTAGGCTTACCATGTTTTTATGAATTATTAATTTGGACATGTCATGATGAGTTTCCATACTCGACACCGAATGGCTACACATTTGGGGAAGAAGAATCTTGATTTTAATGTGAAAAATTGACCTGTGTCCTTTTGTAATTCTCTACTTATACATTAATGTTCCTTGGTTCCCCTTTATCAACCCTATACATATATGTATATTTAAAGATTCCAGTTGTAATATTTATGTTCCAATTGGGATAATCGGTCTGGGGTTATTTTTAAATCTTTAATTGGACTGTTTAATTATTAATATAAAATTTGAAATGTAAACTAATTGACCTTGGTCACTTTTACTCTTAAGGTGGATTTTGGATTACCATTATACTTTCCCATGTTTTGAATGGAAATCAAGTTGAGTATTTGATGTTAAAAAGGGTTGTGTTATTAAGAGATTTTAGGGATTTTAGATTTCTATCATAATCTTTAATATCAAATTGAGATCTATGGGGTCTCTAAACATTAAAGGACCACGTTTATATTCATTGCTAATATGTTCCCTCAAATTGAAATCTCAGTTGAGATCTTATCCGTAAATTGGATATACAATATATATTAGATGGTATGGTTATATCTATTAGGATGTGTTTTGATTGGTGATTAAACCCTGTATATTTGTTTTATGTCAAATTCCTCGTGATAAAGACAAATTGATTGGTTCATCTCTCTTAATGGAATGATTATAATAATTCCTTACATAATTTAACTTGGGTTAAAAATTATTGTGTTTGGTTTTGATTGAAACCCTTGTGTGTTAATATTGATTGATTAAATTCTATTGATATTTAATAAGAGACTGTACTTTGTATATTACTAAGTCATGGTAATTGGACCAAGCCCGATTGGGATTGTCCTTGTTCTATGAGGGTTTAAGATTTTTATTTTAAACTAGTTAAACAACCTATAGTCCCTTTAACTCATTTTGCCCTGATTTTTAATATTCAGGGATCATATGAGGTCATAAGACTTCATGATGATCCCTTGAATCCCCTATATCGATAATTGGCATTTAATCAATTTATTGTTTTGAATGCTTGCTGGGATCTTTTGGTTGCCCTCATTTATGAAACTTGTTGGCATTATTGGTATTTAAAATGAATGAATTGATCCAATATTTTATATTGATAGGTTTCGATTTTGGTTCAATTATGATTTATAATTAGTTATGTTTTGGATTGATTGCTACAACCCTTAGTTATTTCCTTGGAAAAGTTGTATGGCTGAGTTGCTTCATTGTTATGTTTGGATGAGTTTATTTTTAGTCCTTAACTTGGTTGGGTATAATTGTAAGTTATATGTGGTGTTTTTAGTCTACTTATGACTGAGTGGAGTGTATATTTGATGGTGATTGGGCCTTGTATCAGTGTTATGTTATTGTGATGTAATGTCCTTTGGTTCGATATCCAACTTGATCAAAACTTCTTCCTTGACCCTATTTGTTAAATCCACCATCTAGTTGATGGTTGGGGTGGTATGGGCCACCAATAGTTGGGATCATTGGGTTGGTTGTGAGGGCTTATCTATTGGTTTTTTGTGTTCCTTTCCTAGATGACTTTGTAGATAAGTATGATATGTTTAGTTATGTTTTATTGCATGTTGTTTACTTCCTTCTTAGCATAGATGTATATTATTTCCTTATAGCATGACTAGTGGATGCAGTTATAATTTCTCCATTGGATTTTAGATTAGTTACATTTGGCCCTTGGCATGCTAACATTGTGTATGGATAGGGATCTTTTATAATTAAGAAGTACAAGCTTATGTTGCTGATTACAATGTAATATGTTGGAGTTCACATGTAGTTCTAAATTCAATCTTTGGATATACTTGGGTTCTAACTTGGATTGTTAATTGGATACTCCTTGTTAATGCTATAGTGATATACCATATTATTATTATTGATGATTATTTATTATGTTACCACATAGATAATCATTCTTGTAGTTATAAACTGTAATTAGTGTGACAAACTTAGTATAATAATATTTCATTGTACAATATTATATAATCTCTTATGTTCTCTTGATACAAACTATCATGGTAATTTGAGTAATGATTTGATTACGCAAAGAGTTACCTATTTTGTGTCTAATCATACTTGAGTTTTATATTTGGATTGATAGTTGTTTATCAATTGCTAATGCTATGCTAGTGAATTGCCTTGTTACCTTCATCATGGATCATATGGTAAATGGTGTTATGCTAATTTAAGAGTGGTATTAAATCCTTATGCAGCATTATAGTGTTTTTGAATGTACTCTCTTAATAGGATTAGTCATAGTACTCGAGTTTTAACCTTGAATTGATAGTTGCTTACCAATACTAATGCAATATTGATGAAACATCTTGCTACTATCATTATCAAAGTATGGCAATGGATTTTATGCCTCTTTAGTGTGGCATTCAATCCTTATGTAATCTTATTAAACTGACATATATTCTCTTGATTTGAACCATCATGGTAATGATTGGTGAAGAAAATATGTAGACAAATTAGATTACTTAAATGGATGTTTTAACATGCTTGAGTATGTTCGTTAGGATTTTTTAGTAAGTTGGAATCTTAAATTGAATGATAACTATTGAGAGTTATCTAATTATTGATTTTAGATACATATGCATACATTCATTTCATTTTTATACACGTTGGAATTACTTTTGATCTAACATGAGAATATAGAACTACTTGTAGTTGGTTTTCAATTTGTGTATGGAGTATAGAGACTCCTTGGGTGTTCTAACTTGTATGTGGTATTATAAGAGTAATGAATTTTAATATTGGAACAAACTAATAGTTTATATATGGAGAAGGCACTATTAAATATCTTTCAATGTGAAGTAAATGGAACATTATTTGATACATTCCACTTGATTATATGCTTATATGAATGAAGTGGTTAAAAATGTGTTTGTGGATAGCATTTTCATGTGTTGGATATGAATATTAACTTTTCCTCATGTTGGCTAGATTTTCTCACTGAGTAGGCATTGCTATTGGTATATATGTAAAACTTGATGCTTGTATGCTTTTGTAAACCAGTTCATTTGCTACCGTTGTATGCATGAATAAGATATATTGGTGTATAGGTGAACATGTCACTCCTTCATGTCAAAATTAATTAGTATGATGTTGTATGAAGTGAGTTAATTCATTAACAAATTCCTGATTATAGGTGTGGCTAGAACTACTTATGTAAGTATGAACTTTTGAAATGACTAATATGCCTTCACTACCTAAAACACCATTTGATAAAATAATATATATTATGGACCTTATATGTTTGGATTCCATGTACTTGGGAGTGTTTTGGTCTCCCTTTAGTTATGGTATTGCATTGGCTAATTGCCAATATGGAATTGATTATAATTATTCAAGGGTTAGCTACCACTATACCATTACCTATTAGATGATGTAGAAAGGCATGATTATACCTTCTTATATATTTATTTTAGATCATGACAAGCCTAATTATAATTTGATTATAATCTCTTATGCATTTGATATTTTATTGCATGCTTAAAGAGACTTAGCATAGTTCATATGTACCCAAGCTAATAGTGGGTTTTTATGTGTGTTTAGAAGGTTGGATCTTATGCCTGATTTCCAGTTGGACAATTTGATATCAATTTCTATGTCGTGGTCTTATTGTGATCATTAATAACTTAGAAGTTAAGATTAACCTTTCTGGTTGTGCATACATGATTACATTAAGCTAGTACCACTTGCTCTGGCTATTTTTGGAGTAGTTTGAGTTATGACTTTAGGTCCACTTGATAGTAAGTAGTTCCTCAGTGCCTCTCAGCTTTTCCTATTTTGGTCCCTTTTCCTTCTTTAGGCCCCTTTCCTTAAGTTTTTCTAAGCACCAACATCTTCCTGCTATCACAACATAGTGACCTGACACTCACCCAACTTGGAGAAGTTTTCATCTACTCAAGGAGAAGTGCCAACTTCACATGTGTCACCCCTTTTATCCCTAGAATGATTTACTTTGGGACAAGCCTCAAAGTAGCACCATTGGTCAATGACACCAAGGGGGCCCCTTTAGAGTAGTTAGTGTGGTATTGAATCATAGCTTTACCACATGGCATTCTTGTACTCAATCATGCCTATTAAGCCCTCAGTCCCTATAGAGAGCACTGACCTGACATGTGTCACCTCTATGCTCATCCAAGGAGGGTATCAATTGGTAGACAACTCTAGAAGTTGACATATAGTTAGCCACCCCACTTCTCTTGAGCGTAGTGTCCATAATAGAAAGAGGTATTTATATTTTTTTTGGGATTGGGGAGGTAACTACACTCATGAGTTCTAGATCATCTTTAATTGCCATAGAATCATGGGCGAGTGGTGGGATCTATAGCTATCATATCTTCGAGAAATTACTCCACCTTTATATTAGAGGTTCTTCCCCACCAGTTAGGGGCTGGTGATTTTTTTTTTTTTTTTTTTTGCACTATTATTTCTCTCTATAGCCATTATAGACTAGGGAATAGTAGCAGTAAAAATTTCTTAGTTATGCAACCTTAGTAGGTGCACCTCACGAATGTTAGTGGACACTTTGTATGTGCATTCTATGACCTTCTATATTTATTTCCCTATCCATAATGAAGAGGACATGATGTTATGTGTTATTTAGGATTAAGCTTTTCTCTATTTATTATCTCTTTTCTTTTGCTTCTATAGTGTAGACCTTTGTTTATGTTATATATCTTAATTCATGCTTTTAAGCTCCTTTTAAATTTGCAATGTTTAAATTTTTATGCTATTTTATGCAATTTGATGTTAAAATCCTAAATATTTCAGTGCATCGCCTTAGCTAGATTTACTTTCATGTTATTTAATGCTCTCTTTATATCTCTTTTCACCCCCCAAATATAACAAAGAGTCATCTTCTAAAATATTCGAGGTCACTTTATAGATCGCATTCGATCCCATGCCTATGAATATTCCCATAGATTGCATATATAACATGAGGTGCAAACTTTTAGCATCAATAGTTTATTCTTTTTTGGTAGCTTGGTGGGATCAATCTACTAGTTTTCTAGACTAGAAGATTGAGTTTATAAGCCATAGGCCCATGAAAAGGTCATAGATTGTGAGAAAAATTTACTTGTACCACATTTAGGAATCCCTACCCATTAAAGAGCCCTAGGGCATAGCACTACACAACAACCATAACAATAACCACCACATTAACAATAATGAATGACACATCCTTTAGCAAGGAGTTTTGTGTCTTGGGATAATGGTAGCCTTTTAATCTTGTCAACACCCCCAATCCAATGGGACCCCATAATATTAAATTATTTGAAGCCACTCCTAAAATTTTTAGGGGAGAATTTCAAGACAATAATCAAGTACCTCCAAGATGTGGCTAATATGTGTACCATCCACTATGTCAATACCCAAAATGTAGCTCTGAGGCTAATAGTGGCCTCTTTCAAAGGACAAGCCCTAGATTGGTATAGATCATTATCGACCAACTCTATTGCCACCTAGGATGACTTAGGTGATAAATTATTTGAGTGATTCAAAGAGAAGGCAAACCGATCTTCCCTTTTATAATAGTTAATAACCATCAAAAGGGGTTCATAAAAATCCATGGCCAATTTCAATACTAGATTCAAAAAGACATGGTAAAGAATACCATTGGTGGCTCATCCACCTATGGGGATGGTCATTATCTTTTATTTGAAGGCCCTCAATTTAGATATTGTAATCATGATCTAGTCACTCAAAGGCTAGACACTACCAGACATGTATGACATCATGATAAGGGCTAAGAATAACCTAATTAATATGGGAAGGCTTCTTCTTCAGCCACTAATGCTGATGTTCCTTGAGATATCATTGCCTTTTCAAGAAGAAAAACCCAACACTTTAGGAGTCCTACCTCTTTCTATGTATGCATACCCACTCACTCATATGGGTACATCTGTCGTGTCCTCACTGATTATTGAGATGAATGACATGAAGAGTATTTTGAGGAACTTCTCTAATGAGATCATGAATCTCAAAAGGCAACAAGCCACTCCACCAAAGCCCTTTTACAACTAATAAGAGAGGAGACCTCCTTATTAATAAAACCAATATTAGGAGAGGCAGAGGCCAGAATACCAAGGGCCAGATAACTAAATAGTGAACCATTAGGTGAAAAATCATAAGATGCAACCTGCTAATCAAATGGTTATGATTCTAGATCCATTACATACTGTAGCATGGAGCTTAAATAGAGAAATGGTGGCTAGCTAGAATAACTTGGCTGATGACTCCAACTCATGGTGTTTATTTTGTAATGAACCTCATGGGCCTCAAAATTATCCATGGGGTAAGTTATAATAGAAGATCACTGAATAGAGATGACAGAGAAATCCTCTAGATTCTGCCTATACCTACCAATCCTAAGGTGTCAAAAATGCTATCTTAATGGTGCAAATACAAGATATGTCCCTAGAATAAGAGGAATAAATAGTTTTGAAACATGTACTATTCTTCTAAGTAGAAGATGAAGGTATGTTCTTCACAAATGAGGTTCCCACACATATACCCTTGCAAATGTAATCTAACTACTTCACATAATCAAATAAGAGATTGGTTGAGATCTCTGAAACCACCATAAGGCCTAAAGTAACTTTCAAAAATGTTTTATCACCTTAGCCTCCACCTGTAGTGAAGTGATGCAGAACAAGCTGAAGGATCTTGATGCCCCATCCCCAAAGTTATATAGTGTGGTAGAGTAACTAAAGAAGGCACCAACTAATGTTTCCCTCTGGGATGTTTTATCCATCCCTAAATAAAAGACCTTGCTAAATAAATCCTTAGAGGAAAAGGAGAAACCAATGCAAAATAAATCACCCATAGAGCATGCAAAATAAAAGGAGAAGGGAACCAACATGAGCGCACAACCTCAGATACCCTCTGCATTCATTAATACCAAGGAAGGGGTAAGAAAATCAAAACCTTCCCCATTTTATCTGACTTTGATTGTGGGTAAAAAAATGTTACAAAACTCCATGATCAACTCAAGTGTGAGCACGATGGTGATGCCCAACAAAATAGCTAATGCACTACAATTAAAGTATGAACCCTTGAATAAGGGGGTGATGTAGCTAGATGGGAAAATGGTTCAAACCCTATGAATCATCAAGGCTCTTCTTCTCATGTTATATTATTGTCCAAGCATCACTATATTACAAGATATTTTGGTGATAGACATCCCACCTATCTTTTGTCTATGCCTATCGAGAGATTTCACCACCAAGATTGGTGGATACCTATCATTGGACTAGTCCCATCTAATCCTAAGGACCAAATATGGTTCAAATCTAAAGTTGTTATCTAATCACCTCTATCTTGAGCACATAGTGAATAAAGTAATGGTGAATTTTGAGGCAACACATATCTCTTTCTCAAGATTGGAGACACACTATGTAGAGATGCTCAAGGAAGAAAAAGTGGTGGATGATAGAAGACTAGAAGAAGAGGCCCTCATCAGTGATTTCATTGAGAATGACCCATTTTCAAACTGTGATGCCACCAATCTTGGGACCACATCATCCATGATGAGGACCAAGTCCTTCCCAGAGTTATAAAGAAGTAATAAGACCAAAGCAAGGAAGGGAAGGATGAGCCCAAACTCTAAAATCTACATTTCAATGGTGAAAAATGCAAGATAAGCTTTGGATCTAGTATCCAACTAACATCTCCCTTTGAAGAAGATATTTTTAGGGATTTTTGTTTTTAGTTTTATTGCACAACAATGAAGCATAATATGAAGCCTTGGTCCACAATCTTGGCCTTATTGAATGTATGGGTGTCAAGCATTTGAAGGTCTTTGATGAATCTGAACTAGTTATAAGATAAGTAAGAGGGATGGTCACAATGAAAAATGTATGTATGAGGTCTTATCATCATTGTCTATGGGAATTAATTGAGTCCTTCAAGGCCTTTAACATATAAATCATCCTTAGGGCCTCAAATGCAAAATCCAATAGAATGGTAATGGTAGGATCTAAATTGGACCTAGTGATAGACTTATTCACCAATGAAAAAGTAGTGCAAGTTGTCATTAGGACCACCATCTCAGACAATAACCAAAATTGGCAAGTTTTAGAGAGTGATGCTCAAATTACCATGTTCCTTCAACAATCCTGTGAGTTTATAGAGCAATTGCAGCTGAAGATCGAAGAGGCATAACAAAGAACAAATCATGTAGCTAAAGACCAATAATATTCTAAAGGGACTCATTAATCTAAAAAACCTCTTTGACTCTGATGATGTGAGAAATGACAAGTGCAAATTTGTCATATACAAGGTTAATTACTACAAACTCAATGTTTGAGGCAAAAGAAAATTAAAGGTAAAAAAAAAGTTCCTCAAAGGGATAAGGAGTGGTTGGTTTAATTCTATGATAGATATAAGGGAGTCATCAATTGGAATTATGATGATCTAAAAGGATATAACTAAGAGGTCATTAAACACACTATCAACTTGGTAGAAGGAGCTAAACTAGTCTGGCAAAAGTAATGGCTAGTAAATTGAAAGCTTAAGATCTCAAAAAGCTGATCAATTCAAAGATTATTTACCCAATCAAGCATTTGACTTGGGTATTTAACCTAGTCCTTGTGCAAAATAAAAGTAGAGAAATTTGACTGTGTATATTTTTGGAACCTAAATAAGGCATTCTTAAAAGACCATTACCCTCTCCCTTCTATGGAGTGGATCCTTCAAACTATTGCAAGTGCAAATATGTTTTCCCTCTTAAATGGATTCTCTGAGTACAATCAAGTGTGGGTAAAGGAAGATTATTAGAAAAAAAACACCTTCGCTACAAAGTGGGGGACATTTGCATATGAAAATATGCCTTTTGACCTCTCTAATGTCAAGGAAATATTCCAATGAACAATGGATGTGGTGTTCAAAGGCTTATCAATGAGATCATCCTTATCTATCTAGATGATCTCACCATGTTTTCAAAAAAGAAAGATGAACATTTTGATCACCTGGAAAAAGTCTATTAGAGGTGCCAAGAACTTGGGGTGTCTTTGAACCCTAAAAAATGTGTCTTAAAATTTATTCAAGGTAAGCTAGTTGGATACGTAGTGTCTAAAATGGGATTTATATCGACCTAGAAAGGATAAAAGCCATCAAGGACTTGGCTTTACTGGTTAATAAAAAGGGAGTCCAATCTTTCCTTAGAAAGATCAATTTTATCAGTAGATTCATTTAAACTTCATAAGATTGGTCAGACCAATCACATTAATGTTACAGAAGGACCAAGATTTTAAATGGATGACCAATAGGAAAGAAACATTAAAAAAGATAAAGATCATGATATCCACAATGATGGTGTTTGTTAACCCTAACTTTTCTAAAGGTTTCATTATGTATGTGTATGGAAGTGAGCATAGCCTTACGACAGTGCTAACTCAAAAGGAAAAGGAGGGTAGAGAAGAACACCTGACTACATTATTTTCCATAAATTTACATGGGTATGAAGTTAATTATAATTTCATAGAGAAGCAATCCTTCACTATCCTCAAAGGCCTTAAAATTTTTAGGCACCTTATGGTAGGTAATAAGATAATGGTATATGTCACGCATTCTAGTTTACATAAATACATCATGGAGGGTGAAATTATAGAGAAAAGGGCCAACTAGATCACCAAGGTCTTGGAATATCACATTGAAGTCAAGCCAACCAAGGTAATTAGAGGAAAAATAATCTATGAGTACTTAGCCCAATGCCTAGATCTCCTAGAGGAAGGACATAACATGTTGGAGATGACCTTAATAAACTAGTTCAAAGCCAAAGAATCTTAGGTGAGTGAACATATTTGAGTCACAAAAAATGATAGGTATCCTGATGGTATCCTTGCTCATAATAAACATTTTTATAGATTACAAGGGTCTAACTACATGATAGTCAAAGGAGTCTTAATCAGGAGGAATTCTGATGGGGATCTTCTCAGGTGAGTTGAAAAACCCCAAGTAGAAAGGATTCTATATGATATGCATATCATTAATGTCAAGGTGATTTTTTATGCATGATTCCCTATAAGGATCATCATAAATATTTTAAAATGTGGCACTAAGAGTGTGCATACCACTCTTACCATTTATAATGGTGCTTATTTTTAAATTCTCCATGATGAGCTACCTAGTGGCACTAGTGCATAAATCCATAACCTCCTACTTGAAGATAAACATTTGACATTTTATGTTTTAAAGAGAGCATTGAGAAACTGAAGCAAGCATAAGAGGAAACCTAAAAATTGAATTGAACTATAAAAATGTCAAACCAATTTTCCTAGAAAAGGTAGAGAGTTATCTTGTGAGTCAGTCTTCATATTCTTAGACAATGGAAAATTCTATGTCCTATTTAGGAGGTGGGAAGTACCCATCAAAATAGAGAACTCAAGGTTCAAGCAGCAAAAGAACCCCTCCTCCCACATACACCATGAACAAGTCTTATACTTTGGCCCCCGCATAAGGAAGGAGGAAAGTCCCCAATACCATGATGACCATGAAGGGGCCCTATAAAGATAAGACTTTGGTGATCAACTTGATGGATGAGATTTTTGATCCAAATTTGGTTCATAATCCTAAAAATCTAAGGGAGGGTGCTTACGTCTAGAATCTTGACAAACATAGTAGGAAATATTATCCCTCCTTCAGGTGTAAAATTTGGGATTGTGCCTTAGAATAACACATGGTGCCCTACGTGCACTCATACCCTAAAATAATTTCCCTCTATGTTGAAAGGTATGAGACTTGAACTGACATAATCATAGGAGGTGCCCACCTTAGGTTCATAATCAATGCAGACAATATCAGGGTAATACTTTGACTCCCACATGATTTCAATGTTATTATCTACAAAACTGAGATCCTCCAAAGCATTTGAGACTCTCAGGTGGAGGATAAGGCACATTTCCTTGAGACCATTCTCAACCAAAAGATTAAAAAATTGCCTCCCATACCCTGCACCTATTAGCTTTCCTAATACAATATGTAAAGGAAACTCTATCCATGTTAGAATTCATCTTGGGCATAGATGCCAATGCCAATGTCAATGCATTTTAGTTGGGGATGATTTTTTTCATGACCATGGCAAAAAATGTGGACGCATTTAGGATGGACTTCACTGAAGCTATCACCTCTACTATGAGAGAAGAAATACAAAGTTTATTAGTAATAGGTACTTTTTGCTATTTGTCTTATCTCATGCACTTAATATTGCACTAGCACTCCAAGTTCTTCTCAAAATATCTTCAGCTAAAAACCATGGACATGGATTTTTTCCCCAACATCATCACCTTAGTCACTATCTGGACCCATATCTTATCAATCATGATAGACTACTATGAGTTCTTGGAGTGGTTTATGGCTCCAATTCTGATAGATCTCAGTAGATAAGATGCCATTCCTCAGATGACAAATGAATAGCAAGCATGGCTCAAAGGTAGTAAGGTCTTAGTTAATTGATTATGGGGGGACCATTTCTCAATCATCCAAATGCATGGGTTTGTATTAGAGCCTTTTTAACTTCACTATATGTCAATCGATAGGACCTTGAACCTCAAATTAGCATGACAACTTGATAATGTGTACTTCATCTACATGGAAAGAAAGAAGAAAAAGGGGTTGTATGACATTATTTTTTTAAAGAATGACATCACAATGTAGAAAAGGAACTAGGAATGTCTCCTCATAGCTAAGCTATTAGGGCTAGGCTTGGACCTGATAGATGATTGATAGGATTGTGACCCGATGGGATATATAGTAGGATTGAAGATCACCAGCACATTTGGGCACCAAGATTGACCATATCTAGAGTAAAAGAAGTTTCCCAAGAAGATATCCCTCAAAATTATGTAGACTTGGCCCTGATCTCTCAAGACACCCCCAAACTATGGGAATCTTTTTATGATAAGGTCCAAGATTTTGACCCCACTACGAAGCTATTGAGGAGGATGAAGTATTAGCTAAATGCCTTATGTTGGAGCAAAGAGAAGAAAGTTACCTTCCTAAAGTACATATATGAGTTTGGAAAACCACACATTACTTTGTAGGAAGATACCCTAAATGAGAAATTTAAAGAGCTATGGGATGAGGCCCACTTGAAAGAGAATGAGTATATCATGGAAGGGGAGTCCACACCAGAGATTAAAGTATCTAAAGATGACAAAGATGATACCCTAGAAGAAGAGATAGGGGAAACTTCTCTAGAAAAGGAAGAAGCAGAAGTCATACTCGCCTAGCCCCCACCATCATGGACACCATCCTTGTCCCCTTATGCTATGGCTCTGTAGCAGCAACAGGAGCCCTTTGGGTACCTCACAACTGGGTCATATCAGCTTAAGTGGATCAAGTCCCCAATTTCCAACCCACTAATGGCCCCTCCATAAAAGAAGACCCAATTTTTTGATCCTCTCCTTTCTACCTATTCCTCTTTCGTCACTTTTCTGTCCCCCTCCACAACTCTAGCACAAGTTATGGTGATGAATGCTTCCTAATAAAGCATTTTAGTTCATCTGAGCACCTCTTCTTTATCCCTAATCACCCCACTATAGGTTGAGATAATTCCCACTACCCAACCTGACACTTCATTATCCTTAATCTTCTCCTCATCCCCTTAGCCCACCATCAGGACTGACCTATTCTCTTTCATCATTCCCATGTCTTCCCTCATGCCTTTTTTCACTCCCCCACCATCATCATCCACCTCATCCCCACTCATCACATAGTCACCATTCTCCCCACCTCATGGGCTCCCACCATTTTCACCTTTATCCCACACTATTCATTTTCTTGCTCCCATAGGGGTAGGGTCTATTACTTCACAATAATGACTAGCCATCCCATTCACACTGCCTCAAAGAACCCCTTTTGTAAGTGAAATAATCCAAGTAACAAATCAATTTCAGTAATATATGGATGTAACAAAGGTGGCTCATGTGGCCTAGTTAGAAAAGAAGAGGGGATAATGGGCCAAAGCTGAGGCCCAACCCCACATGTGATTTTTTTATGACCCTGGACAATAGTCCCTCCTAGTTTTCCATCTAACCCCTCAGGTAATTAAGCCCTAAGAATAGATGCAACTGAGGGATTACACCATCTAAGTTGTTAGGCTTAACCTTAGACAAGCTCGACTAACTGAGAGGGTTAAGCTTATGGAAGAAATGTAGAGGTTAATAAATATGATCTATGTTAAGGTAGCCCATTAGTTAGAGAAATCCAAGAAGGAACTTTTCAAGGTCAAGACCATGATTGAATGCCTTAGTGTTGAGGCTAAAGTGAAGGATTATAACCTCAACCAGGTAAGAAATGACCTCTAAAGCTGCATCATGATGGAAATCTTCTAGATTAAAGATAACAAGTGAATAACCACTAAAACTAGATTATAGGAGGTAGAGGAAAAGTTAGATGTAATTCGTAAGAAGCTCTTCAATGCAGATTAGGCAATCTAACTACTACAAAAATTAGTGTAAAAATACTCCTTGGTCAAAGACCATGAGATCAAAAGGCTAAAAAATGACCTCACTACTCACCCTCAGGACATAGAGATCCTTCCCCTGATCCAACAACTGTACAAATCTTACTAGGAATGGATCAAGGTCATAGTGGCAAGACTAAAATTGATGCTTATTTTCATTGCCAATGCATAGAAGCCAACCACCCAAGTGAGCTCATCTATAGACCAAGTGGTTGCCTTTATCATCCCTAAGGTCCTAGACTCACAAAGCCTAGTCTAAAAGCTCTACAGTGCCTCTTCTAAGGCTTTATAGATGGCAGGGGTAGCTAATCAAAGGTAGGCATTAATAAAGGTGAAAAAGTTCCTAGGCTAAAATAAGGCAACAAATAAATGCAAGGCATTCCTCAATGCCTTAGAATAAGTGATCCAATAAAGGAAGCGATGCATATAAAAATTGGTCTAGTTAGGGATCTCCTCTCTTTTCTTGGCTGATAATAACATTCTCCGTGAGGATGAAATCAAGGCACTACTAAAAAAAAAGTAGAATGACCAGTCCATTTTCATGGCCCTCGATCAAATTCTTGATGTTTCTAAAGTGGAAAAGATTTTGCACCCACTCACCTAGCTAGAGTTTTAGATGTTGGCAGGGGTTGAAAGCCTAGGGAACATATCCTTTAAGGAGATATTTGAGTTAGATAGAGCCTTTGAGTCTCTAAATAAAAATACCTATCTAAAGGAGCAATAATGGGTGTCCTTACAGGTAACCCTACAAAAGTTATAAGTATCGATCTTCCCCCCATTTTTGAAGTTTTTACCTTGACTAGTTTGAGCACTAGAGTTTTTGGGTTTTTCCATTCATAGACAAACTCCATTGTGAGTCACCAAGAACTGTGGATCATAAATCTACAATTGATATTTTTTGGAGTAGTTCAAGTTATGACTTTAGGTTTGTTTGACAGTAAGCAGTTCCTTAGTGCCTCTCAAATTTTCCCATTTTCAGTCCTTATCCTTCTTTAAGCCATTTTCCTCAATTTTTTAATAATTTTTAGCTTGGATAAATATTCATCCCCTCAAGGATAAGTGACAACTCCACATGTGTCTCTAGAATGCCTTACTTTAAGATAAGCCTCAAAGTAACACCATTGGTCAACAACACCAAGGGGGCCCTTCAGAGTAGCTAGCATGATATTCAATCATGGATTTACCATGTGGTACTCCTACACTCAATCATGCCTATCAGTCCCTCAGTCCCTCTAAAGAAGCACTGACATGATGTGTGTTTCCCTTGATCTCATCTAAGGAGGGTATCAATTGGTAGATAACTCCAAAAATTGACACGCAATTAGCCACCCCACTTCTCTGGATCATAGTGGATATAAAAAAAAGAGGTAGTCACACTTTTTTTGGGATTGGGGAGGTAACTACACTCATGATTTACATATCATCTTCAATTGTAATAACATCATAGGTGTGTGGTGAGA
The DNA here is from genome assembly GCA_037957365.1 of Torreya grandis. Lineage (NCBI taxonomy): Eukaryota > Viridiplantae > Streptophyta > Pinopsida > Cupressales > Taxaceae > Torreya > Torreya grandis. The sequence goes on along the minus strand of JARHVA010004094.1, from coordinate 602,024 downwards.
TCTCTAGATGTTATATCTTTGAGCAATTAATCTACCTTTATATTAGAGGTTCTTCCCCACTAGTTGGGGGCTGGCAATTTTGTTTTTTTTGCATTATTATTTCTCTCTACAACCATTATAGACTAGGGAATAGTATCCATAAAAAGATATTAGTTTTGTAACCTTAGTAGGTGCATGTCATAGATGTTAGTGGATGATTAATATTTGCCTTATACAACTTTCTATATTCAGTTCCCTATCTGTAATGATGAGGACATGGTGTTATGTGTTATTTGGGATTAAGTTTCTCTCTGTTTACTATCTCTTTTCTTCTACTTCTATAGTGTAGACCTCTATTTATGTTGTAGATCTTAATTCATGCTTTTAAACTCCTTTTCGATCTATGCCATTTAAAATTTTATGCTATTTTATGCAAGTTGATGTTAAAATCCTAAATCTTCCAATGCATCACCTTAGCTAGATTTACTTTCATGTTATTTAATGCTTTCTTTCTATCTCTTTTCACCCCCGAAATAGAATGAAGAGCCATCTTCTAAAATCTCAGAGGTTGCTTTACAGATCGTACTCAGTCCCACACCTATAAAGCTTCCCATAGATTGGATGTCTAATATGAGGTGCAAACTTTAGGCATCAACATAACCAATGATCCATATGCAAAAAGACATGATAAGTTCATTTTAATTTCAAGTCATGTACCATAATTATGTCTTGATAGTTCTTGGTATTACCATCCATAGTTAAATTCATTTTTTAGGAGAAAGACATAATATTGATACTTGAGCCTTTGTTTCTAAAATTCATGGGAATGACCCATAGATTTTTGATATTTCAAAATCAAATTATATCCCTATCATCCCAACCATGCACACTCTTTCAAAAATAAAATTACCTTCCTTATTTTTTCATGAATCATTATGTGGGTCTTTAAAGAAAGAGGATCCAATTATATTGAATGAGGTTGATGATATTTTTAAACCATAAGTTCATAAGGCACCCAAAGGTTTGAGGGACTTAAGTTTATTAAAATATATTAATATTGGTCTATACTCTAATACCCAATGATCTTAACCCTAGACTAGCATCTGACATGTCCCATTTTAATTAATTTAATTTTGTGGGAAAATATCCATTCTAATATTTTTCATGGAATAAGGAAGGAGTTAGGAAAATAATATTATTTAATATTGATTATTTATACCCAAAATATTCATTATTTCTTAATTTTGATAATAAGGGCCAAGTAATTAATAAATTATTATCATTGAATGATTTATTAGCTAAAGTGGGGCATGACATTTTAAGGAGAAGGATAATGATGTGGGTTTTAAATCAAATTAATAAATTAATTTTGCATTCTTATCCTCTAGAAAAGCTAGAAAATTTGGAAAAACCTTGAAATAGGACAAAAATAGAATTAAAGCAGGTTATGGAAAGTGGAGGAAAATGACAAATAATAAATTTTTTAATTAATTTTTTATCTTTATAAAGCTATGAGATGGATTTGGGCACCCATATGGGCCCTCTTGGCTATTTATATTCCATAGTTTAATTTTGAAGGATCTTTTGCCAAACTAATGATTTTTTATTATGGAATAGTGTGCATGCAATGTTCTTCACATCATCCTCAAATAAAAACTCTTGGATGAAGGTGTTATTTAGAAATAATCCTAGGGATACCAAAATTTTTATGATGAAACCTATGTGATCTAGATTTACAATTCTATATAGGAGTTGTTACAGAGCTTCAAGGTGTACAAATTTCTGCTAGTGTTTAGTATTTTATGTAGATAGTTGGTGTGAGTAGAGATTATAAAAGCATTTTTAGATTTTTAAGTTTGTTATAGTAGATATTAAGTGTATTTTGGATTTATTTTCAAGTTATTTCAGTATTCTAAAATTTTATGTAATCAACGTATCAGTGTTGCGAATTTGTGTTCTATTTGAATAGTGTTTACAGTGTTAGTGTGTAGTTCTTGAAAAAGTTTTTACCCAAAATTTATATTCAATTCAATAAATATTATGGAGTTATTATTTATATAATTTTTTATGTTTTATTAATTAAATTTTTTAAATTCAAGTTCCCATAGGTTCTGGTTTGCAATTACTATGTTATTCCACAAAAAATACCAAAATTTGGGTTCACTAGCTAATTTAGAGAAAGACATCAATTTTACAGTAATTGTTCATAATATAAATTTAATTATAGATCTAAAATTTTTGATATTAATTTTTTTATGGGGAAATGACAATGGTATTGGATCTAAGATATTACCAGTCTATTGGGGAAGATAACAATTGTTTCAATTTATTCATGTTGCATGTCAAGTTTTAATGGTTATGTGTGGTATCAACCATTATATGTTAGTGTTTATGATTGCATGTTAATTTTAGTAGGGTAATTTTTTCCCATTGATGTGAAATCATGGGGGTTTTATTTTAATCTGTAATTAAGAACATATTATTGTTAGATAAACTAAGTATAATGGCTAAATGGAAAGAAAATTACAACAATCATGAAGAGTCATTCAAGGATACCATCTCATATAGAGACTGTGTTGATCTTATGAGTGGGAGAGAACTTAAAAATAAATTTATTTAACTTATAAAATCCACTTTTGATGGTAGTGAGAATATTTTATCTTGATATTGGTTGCAATAATTGCAGATATATCTTTCTCTCAATACTATGAAGGAGAAATATGGCATCTAGAATGCTACTTTACATCTTGAAGGAAATGCTTATTATTGTCAAAAACATGGTATGGAAATAAAAGGACATGATCATGTATGTAACTTTGAAGATTTTAGTTAAAATATACTTGAAAATTTTTATCTTAGAAGTGAAGATAACTTGGAACCGAAAGAACACCAAGCCATAGAGGTTAAAGGTAAAGATTCTTTATCCGAAGAAGATATTTTAGTGGTTACTAATGAATTTACTTTTCTAGACAATTTTTGTCTTAATGAAGTCAATGATAAATAAAATTTACATGTTGAAGATGAATATTTAATAATTGAAGAGAGTATTCTAATTATTTTTAATGGAATCCAAGAGACACCTACTAAGATTCTAAGGATTGCAAACAAGGACCTAGTGCCATATGAGAATAGTCAACAAGATAATTGTATTGATGAGCATGATTTCATGAAGGATGTACCCATTGATACTTATTATATTTATGATATTCTTCATGAGAAGGGTATTACTACTATAAATACCTCAAATATTTTCAAATCAACTAATGAAGGTAAACATTTTGATTTTTTCTTTGATTACAACTTGAGAAATAAGGATGTTGTAGAAGTAAGTATTTGTGGCATGATGTCATTATAATATTTATGTCATGATGATATGTATTATAAAAATATTGGAAAGATGAATGGAGCAAATTGGATGGGAGATCCTTTCTCTCAACATCAAAATGTTTCATTCATGATGGTGTGGGATATAGGTGTTTTATCCAAATCCAATATACAGATTGAAGGTAAAAATTATTTGGTAATATAATATGTTTTTTTGACTTATAATGAGTAAACATGTGTCAAAAATAAGGCAATGATGTCAAGGAAGAAAAGGATTTACTTGATGGATTCAAAAAGTTCAAGATGGAGGAACATGCACTAACCTCCAAAATTTCAAAGGGTGAGACAATGATTGGCTTTTAGAGTAATGTGGTGGATGGATATGCATTTGAATAAGATATATTGATTTACAAAGCTAGAGATGTTTAAGTTATATCAATAATTATAACCTTATCAAAGGTGGATGAGATCATTATTGACAACCTAAGGTATGAAAATAATGATCATATTTTAGATTTGTTATTTCATTTTATGTTAGTGAAAATTTTTGGTCATCATGGAAAATATGATAAAAAAGGTGATAGAGTAAGGGATATAACTTACAGTATAAGACATAAGGACTCTTTGATTCAAATTCAATATTGTTTTTGCATATGGGATTGGGGTGATCTTTTGAGAGTCAAAGTGGATAGAGGTATTGATATTACTATTGAGTTGTCCATCTCTTTAATTTAAATTGAAAGAGAGTGTTTAAGGAATTATATGGGGTTTATTGGAAATTCTAACCACTTTGTGAATGAAAAATATGATAATAGTAGGATGTGTATCATCTATGAAGCTTTGAACAAGATTCCTAGGGTTAAATAACTTGTTGATGAGCTTTAGGAGGTGATTTATTAAGGGATTAATTTAAGGATATGATACCATTGGATTTAGGTGAGGGATATGGATATGCACGAGATAAAATTTAGGTGTCAGTTCAAGAACTTAAAGTTTGGATGAATCATGCTAGGTGATTTAACTAATGCACTAGCCACTAGGTGAATCAAGTATTTAGTGATCATTTGATGTTTTATAATAGTATTTTGATGTGTATTAAACTTTATAAAAATCATATGTGGCACAAGACATTAAATAATGAAGTTTTAGAGAAACATGCTTAAATACAAAGGAATATCTATATGATTTTTAGGTTACAAAGCTTTTATACTTGGGTCATGTCATTAGTGCTAGATGCATATAGGAAAAATCCACACTAGAAGACTTTGATAAGTGGGATAAGGTATTAAGATCATTTCATGTCCTTATTATTTTGGATTTTTCACAAATAATTGTTACAAAATGTGATTCTATAGGAAAGGGAGTTGATTTGGTTACAATCCAAATGAGGAATTCTATAAAAAATGAAAGCATGAAGTTCAAAGATTCAAAAGAGATTTTCCCTAATTATGATGAGGAGATGTTTTCCATCATATATGATTTGAAAGAGTTTATACATCATTATGTTTATGGTAAATGACTGGCATAGATAGATTACACAATATGGAAGTTCCTCTTGTATCTATATGATAGGAGTGATGAGTCATAGAAATGGGTAAGGGAAAACAATGTAGAGGTTGATGTCTATTTCAAAATGACTAATTTTTGGTATGTTTATATCATTCATAGAGATTGGAGATTTTCAACCATGGTATATTATGACAATGAATTATTTTCCACTAAAATTTTAGATAAAATTATGAGAGGTAATAATTATGTGATAGTGGATGGTCTGAAAGAGTACATCATATTCCATCAAAATAAGTTATTGTTTGCAGATTTGGAATTCAGAGTTTGGTGGTGTGAATGTGGCTATTGTAGGGTGCTAATTGATGTTCTTATACTATATTCCTATTGTTATATATCATTACATAAAGTTTAAATTAACATATCTCAAGTTGACGAAGCATGGATACATTGGTTATACCTTGAAGATTACTACAACCATGCCACTCAACTTATGTCCATTACTCTAAGATTTATGAGAGTGCTAGTAAGGAAGTTGGATAAAGCTATAATTGGAAAATTTACATAAGATATTAATGGGAATGTAGATTATCTTGAGAATTGGATAGAATATATCATTCTCATACATATCAAATAATATACAATAGGTTGGTTGTCTTCATTTATTTATTCAAGTCAAGAATGGAAATGTTTAATCATGCATTGCATTTTAGATTTTCTTCAAAATTTCACCTATGATTTGGTAAGTATTGTACGTTTATTTGATATGTATTATCATGATAGCAATTTATTATTCAAATAGGTGGTTAAATTATATGAATTATATAAGAATGTTATGGACAATAGAGATAATAAATTTTACAGTGCACTTTGGTAGGAAATGTCTCACTTGACAAGTACAAGTTTCATATTACATGGGAAAAATAGTTTGATTGACATGGAAATACTAAATCATTTTAGTTTGAATATTTTTCCTTGGTAGAAGATAAATCATCTCATAGGTATATTATTTAGAGTCTATGAACAAAATGGTATGAATCATCACATTGGCATGGTGATTCCTAAGCAGCTTAGGTCAATTGATTGAGGACAAATTTATTTGGGGAGGGTGGACTTGTCATGTCCCACTTTTAATTAATTTAATTTTGTGTTAAAAATTCTCATTAAAATATTTTTCATGGAATAATGGACTTAGGAAAATAATTTTAATTAATATTGATTATTTGGACCTGAAATATTCATTATTTCTAAATTTTGATAATAAGGGCCAAGTAATTAATAAGATATTATTATTGAATGATTTATTAGACAAAGTGGGGAATGGTATTTTAAGGATAAGGATAATGATGTAGGTTTTAAAAAAAATAATAAATTAATTTTGCATTCTTATCCTCTAAAAAATCTAGACAATTTGGAAAATTCTTGGAATAGGACAAAAGTAGGAAAAAACATAATTAAATTAGGTTATGGAAATTGGAGGAAGATGAAAACTAATGTATTTTTTAATTATATTTTTATATGTAAAAATATATGATATGTATTTGGGTTCCCCTTATGGGTCCTCTTGGTTATTTATATTCCATAAATCCATTCTGAAGGATTTTTTTCCAAATTAATTATTTTTTCTTGTGGAACAGTGTGCATGTAGTGTTCTTCAGATCATCTTGGAATGAAAACTATTGGATGAAGGTGGAATTTTAATGAAAAAAAAATAATACCAAGGATTTTATTATGAAACCCATATTATTCATAGATATAATTACATACGTGAGTCGTTACAGAGCTTCAAGGAGTACATATTTTAGCTAGTGTTCAGTATTTTATGTAGATAGTTGGTGTGAGTAGAGAGTATAAAAGCATTTTAATATTTGTAAGTTTATTATCTAAAATAATAATTGTATTTTGGATTTATTTTTTATTTTATTATTATATAGTGTTATTTAATTATCATATAAGTGTTGTGAATTTGGGCTCTATTTGAACAGTGTTTGCAGTGTTACTTTATTGTTTTGGCAAGGATTTTTGCCCAAACTTTATATTATGATACATAAATATTGTGGAGTGATTATTTTATTAATTTTTAATGTTTTTGGACTTAATTTATTTAAATAATAGTTCCCATAGGTTTTGGATTAAAATTACTATGTTTTTCCACAAAAATTGCTAAAATTTGAGTTCACTAGCTAATGTATAGAAAGGCATAAATTTTACGATAATTGTTCCTAATATAAAGTTAATTTAAGATATTCATTTTTTTATATTAATTTAATTACAGGGACATGATATCATATTATGCCCAATAATTACTTAAAATTACACTAGAAATTACCATGAAAGCATAAGGTAGGCATTTAGGCCCCAAGAGGAGACTTAGTGGATAACCTTAATAAATTGATTTAATGGGTTATATGTGGAAGAGATTATGAATGATAAAGGAAAATAATATATAAAAGTTTATTAAGTAAAGAAAATGTTAAATAATTAAATGGACACTAGATGTATAACTATAATAACAAAGTTGTATTATGCTAATTCCCATACAAGATTTGAGAGATCATATGTATGATGTATACATACTCCCTAACTTCATTATAGCTAACTAGAAAGAATGGAAATGTATATTAATATACAAAGTAGGAATATAAAACATTATTTAGGTAGGTTTAATGGTTATTAACTACCGATTCATAAGCAATTATTATATTGATGAATTTTATTAGCATGGCTGTCAAGATGTATGTTATAATACTAAAACTATAGGAGCTATGTGGTATGGAATAAGAGGAGTTGGGATTTTTATTTGGCACTCATGTTTTATAGATGATTATAAAGATTTTAGTGATCCAAAACTCAAAATATTTGGTTTAAAGATAATTCAAATAATGCTATCTCTGAGAAGAGATGTTTTATTGATCAAGTTTGCAGACCCAAACATATGCTTATCTCTGAGAAGAGATGTCTGATTTTCATTTCTGGTTACATATTAATTTATACATTTTTTTAAGGTGGTGGAATGATGTGGAAGGTCACCAATTTCTATGTATATTAATTGGTTCAACTTACACAATTTACAATAATACAGAATTAAAGGAATTACTATTTTTAGAAACTTATTATTTTTAGACTGCACTAATAAAATTGAAATTTGGGGCACTTCCATTGGGTTTTCAAGGGTAAAAATTCATTTATAAGATCTCAATGAAATCTAAACATTATCTCCTCATTATTATCTTTCCAATGGTTCAAACGTTGGAGCTACGGTGCAAAAGTTATGGCTCCCAGAAGTTCTGTCATCAATTGGGGTAGATCTGTCACCTGAATTGTTGCCCAGATCATTTGGAAAACCCATAAGAAATATATATCAATTCATATATGTTTTAAGTTTAATTTAAGATTTATATCATCTAAGATCAATCACCCCTCCTTGAAGAGAAATGGCCTCAATTATATTTAGTTATGGAAAAATGTGGGAACAAAGTGGAAACTTGCACTTCTATAAACTTTTTTTTAAAGAATTAAATTGACCTAGTTTGATTATTTGAAAAAAAGGGATATATTATTAACATGTTTGTTTGACCCTAACATCAATAAGTTGATCTGATTATGATAGTTTTCTGTAATCTAGATTAATCTCTACTTGAAGAGTATTTTAAACATATGAGTTTTAAAATAAATTCAAAAAGTAATGGCACAAGATTTATGAATTGAAAAATAGATATGACCTAAGATAAGAAGGAAGGTTAAGCTTTAAAGTGTTATCTTATACTTAGTTGGTGATGGTATAATTCCCATACTAAAGTGGGAGAATCTCATGATAATTTTTTATTTGTATTTCCTTCTAGAGTTAAATCCATATTTAACCACCAACCTAGTATGTGTATAGTGTCCAATGCTTATCATGTTGATGCTTAATAACTTAGAATTTTCATTTTAAATAATTATTTGTATAAGTTTCTTATTGAATATGACCAATAAATTGATAAAATTTGTCAAATTCCTTTTGAGTTAAAGGAGTTGATACTACCAATGGAGGTAAAGAATAAGCTATGTCAATGGGTGCTAAAGGGTAAAAACCCAAGAAATATTTAAAAGGGTTATGTGCTATAAAAATATGTAAAATTCTACTATAAATATGTTGAATGAAAGGGATAATTTCATCCCTAGTGCATGTCTTCTATAAATTTTACATTCTAAGAATACACACTATCATCATGTTTAAAAAACTTGTATCCCTATCAGATAAGATAGTTTATGGAATTCCAACACGGATTAAGACATGTTGAAAGTATAATCAAATTATTTTCAAAGTTGATATTATTTTATTACAAGGTACAAGAATTTATATCTTTGAGAATCTATTAATTACTACATAAACACAATCATTATCATCCATGGTAGTAGGCTAACAAAAGAGGAACTCCATGGAAATACATACCCATGATCTCATTGGAACTAGAAAATGTTTATATGAATATGCATTCATTGTGTGTCTACCGTGTATCTTAGATATTGTATTTATTTCATATAAAATGAACATTTTCCCATGTAATCATATAACTTATTTTACTAAAAAGAGTGAAATACTTGTTATATATGGTAAAGATGTTCATACCATATTTTGTAGAAGAATATGATGTTGTCAAGATAGAATAAAATAAATGAAACATTGAAGGGCCTAAGGATGTCATTCATCATCCACATGAATGTATCAAAAGCATTAGTTAAGTTTAAAGGCATAACCAACCACTCAAAATCATATTTATTTTCTTTGATGGCAGTTTTCTAATTTTTTTTTAAGTCTAATAGGAACTCGATTATACCCCAACTTAAGATTTGTTTTGATGAAAAAAAAATTAGTACGGAGTTGGTCTAGTAGATCTTAAATGTTTGGAATAGGATAATGATTCTTTATTAAGATATTGTTGAGAGATATATAATCGATGCAAAACCTCCATTTTCTATCCTTGTTTGGGGAAAACATAATCAAGATATCGCAAGGTGACGTGCTAGGCCTAGGGTCTCCTTTATCCAAAATTTCATGCATTTCTTTCCTAATCTCTTCATTATATATAAATGGTATTTAGTATAAATAGGCATTAGGTAGAGGTAGTCTAAGGATAAAATCAATAGTGTACTTCAATGCATAGTGTGTAGGCACTCATTTAGGTAACTAACATATTCCTTGTGTTTTTTTAACTTGAAGTTAAACTCTATGGTATATAATACTACTATAAGAATTACTGTATGAATGTGTGATGTAAGGAAATTATTACATTTGAGTTTTACTAACAAAAACACAAATTTTTTACTATAACTGACTAGTGTCTTAAACCATTTAGAACTAATGAGTGACATCTCTTACTAATTTATTAGAATTTGCATAAAGATGGAAATGACTTATGGATAAAGTATTTAGTATGTGAAGACTAAGAAACCATGAGATGTTGAATCCCACATGGATATTGAATTATCAATATATGAGGTCCCAAATGTTTTATTTGATTTTGGAATCACAAACAATATGATTCTTCATTCCACATGGGAATCTATTAGATGATCAAATCTCATTTACAATCTAGTAATGCTAAGTATCGCACACTATGGGAGGGTAGAACCTATTGGTCAGCTATAGGATGTGGAAATAAAATTTGTTGACCTAAGATTGAGATGAGATTTTAAAGTAATTGACATGAATACTAATTAAATGCACTACCCTACATTGATTGGGAATAAGTGGGCTTATGATGATTAGATGACCATTAATATAGTACACAATCAGATAGAATCACACCAAAGGGATAAGATTATCATTATACGCCTGAATAAATTTGAGAGCAAGCTTAAGACTGTAAAGATAATAGTTGGTTCAAATTGGGCATAAAAAATAATCATCACACGCTAAAATTTACATAGTATCACTTTTTCCATCGAAAAACATTGCATCAATAACAACTAAAATAAAAATAATGTATTTCATCCAAAATTGTGATAATAAAGGCACAAGTTTTGTAGTTCCAGATAGGAGAATGTAAGTCACCTTTTGTGTTATTTACAACAAGATCTGATGTAGATTTGATATATCAAATAGGTGTGACATGCATATATTACACCGAACCCACTCAAGAAGGCATTCTACCATAGGAAAATACATCTTTTATGAGTGGTGATTCAAATAATCACATGTTGAATTGGGTAAGAGGAGATCTTGAAGGGAAACCAATGTGAATAGTTTTCATTACAATTTATTTCTAGATTACAAAAACATGTTACAAATATAGATTAAAAAATTAGTGTGCTTAATTATGTTCAAAATGGTATTGATGCAACATAACGAGCACTACATAGGTAAAATTAGGTACACTAAAAATATGTTTATGAATTTATATGAGATCAATTTCAAATATCCCCTACAATCATGAATCCATGGCCATTTTTATTGGAAGGACATTTTCTAAAAATTCATACTCATAAATGTGTAGATGTGTGGTCTTCGTAGGGTGTAGAGCCTACATATTAGGTGCATGCTTTAAAAAACAATTTAGTGCCTATTCCAATAGTGTGGTACATGCATCAAGAATGCAAAAGGGAGAATAAGAATTGGTCACATCTCTAATAGGAATTCATTTTAACTTTTGTCTTTGAAGATGAGAACCCTTTAGTAAACCAATCCCTTCAGAAGATGAATATATTCTTACACCACGACCAAGTAGATTTATGTGTTTATTTAGAGAGAGAAGTGAAAAAATGAAAAATAAAGCTAGTTTGACAATTGTAAAAAATAATTTGGCCTTTTAGTCATGGGATTGGTTTGTAAAAGCTTCATAATAGAGATCTTCATTTGTTGTTGATCATTATTCTTTATCACAGTTTAATGTTAATTGTTTATAAATGTTTCTCCATTTATTTCATCCCCACACTATTCAAATGTAAATATTGGTTAAGTTTTACATTATTATAGATTTTAAATCTGGGTATGTTGTTACTCATGAGTTCTCCTTTGAATATAAGGTTGACAGTCCAGTTGGCTAAGATATTCTGTGTTATGCATGATACATTATATGTGACCGATGTCCTCCTAAAATCTATAGATCATGCTAGAATATATTAAAATTCCATCCACCCAAAATATTCTATAATATTTATTTGCATATTCTCTATGGGATATGATTTCATATGGAAGTAAGTTTGATGAAAAAAATAAAAGACAATTTAATCCTTACCCTACCTATCCCTAGCTATTTAATTGATTCTCACCAATTGAATTTATTATTTTTCCTAAATGCTAATAAATAATCCCAAGTGTTGGATTAATAAAAAAATTTCCACATTGGTTTTCATGTCATAGACAAGATCAAGAAACAAAAAAGGGACTATTTTGATTAATTTTGACTTATATCCACTAAAGTGGAGTGGAGAAAATTTTCTCCAAAACTAATATTTCTATATTCCAAATAATTTTTACTATTTAAAACCATTTAGACATAGATATTTCAAATAAACTTGACTATTTTGAATAATTTGGACTTATACCCACTAAAGTAGAGTGGAGAAAATTTTCTCCAAATTTTTTTTTTTTTTAATATTTCAAATAAATTGGACTATTTCAAACTATTTGGGCATAGAACATTGCAAATAAATTGGAGTATTTCAAATGATTCAGACTTATACATACTTAAGTGGACTAGAGAAAAATTTCTCCAAGAAAGTTTTTCTATATTCTAAATAAATTAGATTATTTCAAACCATTTAAGCACAAATCATTTCAAATAATTTAGACTATTACGAATAATTTGGACTTATACCAACTAAAGTGGAGTGGAGAAGATTTTCTCCAAAAATATTTCTTCTCTATTATAAATAAATTAGACTATTTTAAATCATTTGGACATAGATTATTTCAAATAATTTGGACTATTCTAAATAATTTGGACTTATACCCACTAAAGTGGAGTGGAGAAAATTTTCTCCAAAAATATTTTTTCTATATTCTAAATAAATTGGACTATTTCAAACCATTTAGGTATCATTCATTTTGAATAAATTAGATTATAAGTATATGATATGATGTTATTATCATCATTATGACACCAAAATGCAAAACATAAGTCCCAAAAGGTAGAGTAACAAAAACCAAGGGATAACCTCAGAGACAAAACATAAACAAACAACATACATAATAAAGAGAAATCTAGTAAAACATTACATATCAGGGATGAATTTGGACCATGTTACTTTACATATAGGTATAGGATTTATATTCACCAATCCATTAAATTTATGGGGTCTATATACACCACCCAACTTGACAGAGTCTACCATAGATTGAAGATGATTATGAATCAGTTGAGAAGCCTTGTAGCGACCACCAGCCTATGCCTTGGTATTTTTCACATATAAAACATCCACCACACCTCAACTTGAATAAAATTTGACCAAATAATAGGGTATTGATACGAAGGCATCTGAGTCAAATTTAGTGATGAAGGGGAGTAAAGATGGTATCAGTTCCAACCAAGAATATTCATAAGGGGTAGCAACCTACATGCCCTCTACCATAGCCATGTAATGATCATGAAACTAAACATAATGAGCTTCTAAATCCTAAAAGACACTTAGAATAATTGAACTAAGACATTACAAACCAGAAAAAGGTAGAGTAGGCTCAATTACCACCTCAAAGCTAGTCAACTAGCCAATGAGGCCACCTCAAAACTCCTTCCATACAAATGCCTCTACCACTTAATGATATTCCTACCTATTTTTGACCACTTGAAGTAGGTTACTAGAAAATAATTATGCCACATATGCATTGGTTTTTTTATGCCATATAACATGAAGGAAATCTTCACCAATAATAGTTCAAATTTCTTCCAAAACCTCCACTGTTGGAAGCCAAAAGATTAGATAGAGTTTATGATCTAAGACAGTATCTTAGAAATCCATTTCATGATGCTATGCATAGATAAAAAAAATAGCAGTGGTAATGACCAATCTTGACATAACATAATACATCTTTACAATAAAGGCAATCTAATAAGGGGAGAAAATCAAGAATGAATGTGATAAGGAGAGACAAATTATAGGAGTTAATCATTTTGAGTGAGTTATCACCTCTCATGATAAATCAATTCACACTCAAGGGATTAATATGTAATCATGTAGTGAAAATCCATTTACACATGTCAAATCTCTAGTATGCCTAAAATTTAATCATCAAGTTTAACATAATTTTAGAAAGTCCCATCAATCATAGGTGATGTCACAGGTCAACCCAATTAAGTCCCAACCATCGATCATATACATTATCCATCACTACATCAATCTCTTGGTCCACCCCCAATTCATAAGGAAATATTCTTGCTTATTAGCTTCCCTAAAGCAATGTGATGCTAACCAATATTCCATTTCATCTAAGAGAGGCCAAATTGGGTGGAAGATGCTGTTGAGTCACTAAGCTTTAGCATGATGATTATGATTTACCTTTACTATGAGATTAGAATCTCCTTCAATTATCAAGTATTCAATTTCAAATTATCTTGCAAGTTGTATTCCTGGGACAAATACCTAGGCTTCAACTTCAAATTGTTGGTTCTATTTGGGAGGTTCACTAAGGAAACACAAATGAGAGAACTAGAGTGGTCTTAAATAATGAATCCTACTCCTGAGGCTCATATATTTCTTCATGTTTCTCCATCAAAATTTAATATAAATAAACCATTAGAGGGAAGTCCAAAGAGATCTAGTATGCCGATGAGATAAACCACCATATACCCTTGACCCATTAACGGAGCATCAAAAAACAAATTTAATGAGAGAGAATTGAGAATTGTTTATTGTTCATTGGGAAGATCTTCATGAGAAGGTGTAAATATACTAATGGATCAAGTTGGGTAATTTCAAGATAAAATGATGGATTATCCAATTCTAAGGGGATTAGCTTTCAAAATTGGACCTATTTCAATACTTTTAAGGTATTTTTAACTATAAATCAAATTTAAATGAGATCAAAGTATTACTAAATTAAAATCCATAATTTTGAAAAAAATTAGATTACATTTCAAATAATTTAGAATTGATTTGTATGAAATTTATGATAATGTTACTAAAATTATAGTTTGTAATCAATAAATACACTTAAAATAATCATATGGTGAAGTTACATCCTTCTAAACAATGTATCATAACTATTGGCATGGATTTTATGGTTTCTCCCAAGAATTTTATGATATATTTTATTTTTATTCTCTAATATTTTTCATCTTTTCAACTTCCATTTCCACTGTATATACTTTCCATAACGTAACTCATTTGCAATTTTTGTTTTTAGCATAATTTCAAGAATTATGATCAATAAACATCATGTTAGCAATTCAGAAATCATCTCTAAAGGTCCCTTTAAAAATAACTTCATCCAATTTTTGTAATTTGTTAAAAATAAATTAATAATTTATTAATAATATTATATTATAATAAATATAACATGGAAATTTTTTTACAACATGTTAGATTGATTTTTGATGCACTTTTGATTTGCATTTCATATTGTAACATACAAACATATTGCATTTTATTTGATGTATTTTTTATTTACATTTCCTTAAATCTTATAAAGATTCATATAAACATATACAAAAATATATACATGCTCAGGCACATGTAACTATACTCATTATACATGGATGTACCATTTATATTGCTAATTTTGTAACATACATATGCATATACATGTTTATAATAAATCCTTATAACTTGACCATAATGGGCACTTATGCATTCATTAAAATAGATGCAATTCATCATATTCTAAAGCTATATATATATATATATATATATATATAAAATTAGTTATGATATCTATTTATGTCATTTATCATTTGCACACACACACACACATATCCACCACACACACACACACACACACACACACACACACACACACACACACACACATTCCCTTTTTCATCAAAATATTCTAAATAAATTTCTCACAATCACAATATTTATGTTCATTCAAATAAATCATTTTTATATTGATAAAGATCATGTATACTCAACATCAAAATTTATTGTCTTAAAGACACATTGTATCACATATTGAGTTATTTTAAACTGGGTAAATTCAACATTTAAATTAGTAAATACAAACACATATAATTTGACACAACAATAAAATGAACCCACACTTCCAAATTCCAAGTTTATGCACTATATTTTATTGTCTTCTACACTCTCCTGTTGATAAAGAAAAATTCAATTATAATGTGTTTAAATAATTAAAGATTATTTATATATTATAGTATATGAAATTATATAATTGCACATTCATTGAAAGGGGATTTGCACCTTTTTTTTTCCTTTTTTTAGTTTGTACAGCTGGATTCTTTCGTTGAACCTTTTGTTCTTTATTCCCTATAAGGTATTATATAATGCAATACCTAAAAATCATCATCATCATTTGATTTGATATTTGTATTTTAAAAAAATGTCTCATTTTAGATTTTTACCTTGTGTTATTTTTATGGAGACAAAAAACTACATATTTGTGTCTTGGGTTGTTTTGTTGGAGACAAAGTTGTAGAGATATGTTGTGAAATATTTTAATTAAGACATACATAGACAAATGAATATTTTGTCATTATTATAAATAATTGAAAAATAAAAAATTCTATAATTGTAAAAATATGCATGATCTTATCTTATGTTCTTTAACTTGCAATTTATCATGTTCATTGATTTGATTTTCCATTATTATTGTTTTTTCACTTGCATCCAATGCCATTAGTGCTACACACTGAAATATTGATAATATGTTAGGTTTGAGAAAGAAACATACACATCTAAAGATTGTTAAGTTGTTTTATTTCAAAAATAAAGCATGATTATAAAATAAATTAAAAATGTTATGCACTTGGTACTGATCCAAGTGGTTATTTTGGTATTGGCTTTCGTGAATTTGTCAATTTTTTTTGAAATTAAACATTAAAAATTGGTTATTATTCAATTTATGTAATGTAAGTTAAATTTATTTGCATTTATGTATAAGCACACACTAATCCAACTCTTGTATATACTCTTAACACATTACATATATATGAATTATTGAAAGTAGAGACAAGTCTCTCCCAAAAGAATTTATCTATTTCATTTTTGAATAGCCTTCCTTTTTTGTGTGAACTAATCATTTAAAATTCAGTACGTCTTTATTGATGTCAATACCTTCCTCTAATTTAATTTTTTGTGAATGGAGGATGAAATATTTAAACTAAAAATTAGTAGAATCTAGAGAAAAATTGATGCCTATAATATGAGTCCAATTGAATCCATCACTATCTAGACCCCAAAGTATGACTCCTATATTTTTCATATAATGTAAATGACCAACACAACTTTCCAAGAGAGTTATGAATGCCAAAAAAATGGTCAAGTTTATGAATTATCAATACATTAAAATCCCCAACAATAACTTTATTAATCAATGCCTGAATAAATAGGTGAAGATTTTATTTCTTAAATATTCAATGACATTCAAAAGATCAATAATTATCAAATAAAAATTCACACCAACAACAAACATTGCATTGAAATATTCTAAAATCGATGGCCAAAGATATTATGGGGCCATAATGGTAGCCAAAAATTTCTATATCTATTCTAAAAAGTTGACCTCCATCACTAGCTAGATATTTTACCAATATGATTATTGAATTTGGAGATGATGCTTCCCAAATTTTGCTATTTTTAAAAATACTTTCATTCAAGACACAAATCATCTAACCTTTTCACAAAAATTGTATACTACTCCATTACTTCTTCATGTGTGATTGTTTTTTATAATGGAAGTGTCAAATCATGATTGGTGAAATAATCTATTTTTTTTGATAAGATGTTACTTTATAGCTTCACATTTTTGCACCAAGTGTCCATGTTGTTTCACCTAGGGGTGTTCTAGAAGGAAATAGACCATTTTTCCAATAAATTTTCTAGTTTTATTTTTTATTTGTCTGAAATCCCTTGAATATTTTAAAGTAATGTTTTACCAATCAGATTAAAATTTTGTTTATCTAAAATAGGTAAAATACAACTTTCAAAAAAATCAAACACCTTATCAAAACAATCCCAAACAGGTTATTACATAAAAATAAGGCATTTTCTCTCTTGCATTTGTTATGTTGAGTAATTCATTTGTGTGAATAACTATCTATCTTGTTCATGTATTTATTCTATATTTTTTTTCTTATTTCAAGATTCTTCCAAACTCTCAATTAGATAAGGTTACATGCATATCGAAATATTTATACAAATGAAGTCTTATAAATTACTTCATTAGATTCATTATATTGGTTACATATTTTGTGAACAATATGGAACAAAGTAATTATTTTTAAAAATATTTCCCTTATTATAGAACATTTTTTCTCAATGATAGTGAATTATATACTTCATCTAAAAAAATTCTCTGTTGTGCTATAATTGTGTGTTAGCCATGTGCAAAT
The DNA here is from genome assembly GCA_037957365.1 of Torreya grandis. Classification (NCBI taxonomy): domain Eukaryota; kingdom Viridiplantae; phylum Streptophyta; class Pinopsida; order Cupressales; family Taxaceae; genus Torreya; species Torreya grandis. The sequence continues at coordinate 583,722 of JARHVA010004094.1, read as the reverse complement.
TTGAGACCTTACAATTTTTTTCTCCATCATATCTTCAAGGACTTCTTTTGATTCAATAATACATTACAAGTTATTCAAATCAAAAGGAATTAACAAAGATCCTTCATTGGAACCTCATTATGTTTTACAAATAAATGAATTATATCATTCACCTCTCTTTCATTTAGATTTCTTATTTTAATATTAGCATCCCCCAATTTATAGAGCTCTACAAGAATGTTCAAGGCATAATTTCTAGAAGAAATATACCATGTAGAGAATTCACTATGTGTTTGATCATAATTTTGTGCCAACAAAAGTGTATCAATATTTTGTTTGATCTTATATTTCTCTACTTGTGTGAGTAATTGTACAACATTTTTCAAATTTGTATACAAATATGTATCCCTTGGTTGTTTTATTTTTTCAATGTTTTTTCTATCATGATTGTAGGGTATCTTAAATACACATTTACATTGTAGCAAGTAGAAGTTATTTCCCCTTGTTCATGTTTTTACTTCAACATATTTTGTATTCTAAGGACCAGATTATCTCTATCTATCAACCCAAACATTTCAAATTTTTCATAATTATACAAATGAAACCTAAATATTTCACAAAAAGGATAAACATTCTTTTTGTCAATTCGATTTTACTAGGTGTAAATTTATTTAAATTAGTTATAGCGCGATGGAGAATTTCCTCTTTTCCATTACATATTTCTAGTTAGAATTTAATGCCATCTTCAAGTTTATACTTATCATAGGTAAGAATTATTACAATCTGAGAAGATTCTTTTCCAGATATAGTGATAAATAAATAAATATTTGCATGCATATTTGTTAGATTAAACAAATTAAAATACCAATTATCAAGAGGAATTTTGTTACCACCATAAAATTAAAGATGATGATGTGGATTTAATTTTTGTTTTGGTAGTTTAAATGATAGTATATCCAAATTTTCTTTGATTGAGGCCTTCTTCTACCTTTGAAGTGTGGGAATTTATTTCTCACCTAAAAACATTCTACAAATTAATTAAAATGATTTAAATATCGATATTTTTAAAAATCTAAGTTGCATATTATATCACTTACAAAATTATTTGTGACTAACTAATGATTAATTATATATCAACAAATATGCATTCTAATCTACAATATAAAATATTTGTAATAGATACACTAATTTAAAAATAAACTAAAAATGTAAGACCAAATTAAAAATAAAATATATAGAGAGAGATGTAAAACTCATCCAAATGGGATTGCCTAGAAGTTGACTATTTATTTCTAACATATCAATCACTTACTAAACATAGCATAAAATTATAACACCATATTTAGTTAGGGTCTGACTCGGTGAGATAGATGTAATTTTAAAAAATAGTCACTACTGAGCTATCATTTTCACTGATAATCATGTTGAAGATATCTCCTAGGAGATACCTTCAATGCCCTATTGAATTTATGATAAGGCTTATGAAGGAATAGCTTAGCCAAAGTAGGATTAACCAGAGGAAAGTGGAGGGCATTATAAATACATGTATAAAATGTGTCAAGGAATATAAGTAAATAAAAAACCATACAATATAAATTTATAGGAAAAGGAATCTACAAACATTTATTTCAAAATAAAAATAAGAGGGGGAAGTATGTTTCAAATAATTAACTTAAGGGGTCTGAGGTGAGGTGTTAAAACATTGAAAAAATGTGGATGATCTCCCATTCGAGGCTTCATCATTATTTAAAAAACATAAGACCTCTCTCATGTGTGGGACAAGAAATCAACATTCCTAAAGATTGAAGATATAATGTACAGATCTTGAATTATGATGCATATCAATCAATACCAAATTATTACCCATGCTATAAATTATGGGAAGTTCTAGGCCATTTCATTCAATAAATGCCTAAAATTCGATAACAAGAGCACCCCTATTAATATAAAAATGGTTATTTTCTATGGAACTTAGAGATTCACATCTAGAGTTAACATGGGAGGTGAGAGAGATAGGATATAACCAATGTCCTTCATAAAGGCAAAGGAAGACCCAGTTATTTGGAAAAATATGGTCAAAGGTGGGATTTACAACTTCATGGAAAGAATCACGGGACATGTCTTGGCCATATCTAGGGATTTTACTAAAGGCTAGGGAAACTATCTCATTAGTATCAGAGGGATGAAAATTATAATCATGGAGGAGATTATCAATGAAGTAACATGTATGAACTACAATAGAGTAAAAGCTTATAAGGATAAAAAATGAAGGTAAAGGTAATGATAATTTTATTTAAATATGATATTTCAGGTATCTCATCTCAAAAAGGATTTTCTCAAATTGATTTACCCAAGAAATGTCTTGATGTTTACCTTTAAATCATGAAGTATGCCACCCTTAAGGTAAAACACACTATCCTATTCTCACATCATTTTTTATTGATGAACCATTTCAAGGGTCACAAGACCAGTCTCCCTTTTCTCTTGCTAAATTCATTCAAAGCTTCTTCCCTCATCTGACCCCATTCACTAGGGACTTATTCTCCTTATCATCCATAAAGGTGAACCCATTTGGGGTAAATATGTTAATGAGATGATTTATGTCCATAGTGGGGCGAGGGAAGACTTAGGTGATGATTCTGAGGAGAGTCAAGAAGTTGAGGCTAAAAAGTCCCCACCTTCAAGAGGGAAGGATGATTTTGGAAAAACTCCCATGGAAAATAACTACAAAGATATATTCAAATAGGTGAAGCCAATAAATATCATCCATCCTACCACCCTCCTGAGTAATAAATAGTCTGACATAGAAAGGACCCTAGAGAAAATGCAGACTAAGGAAAAAATGCAATACTTGCTATACATAGAGCTGGTGGAAGAAATTAACAACTTGAAAGGGATGTTTACTTTGGAGAAGGTCAGAACTAAGACTAACTAAAGTTTGGTAAGCATGATTTGAAGAAAGTGGGGATATTGGTATCACTCCCCCATCAAGAATAAGAAATAGAATAAGGAGAATAAGACAAAGATGAAGAAGGGACCAATGGACAAGGAATTGGAGTGGATGCCACTCTAGAATGAAAGAACCCCAATTTTGTTTTTGAATTTATCTATCAAAGTATACAATGAAACATCAAAATATATCATTGCATAAATTAATGTAGTGAAATATAACTTAATAACTCTACATGAAGTACCAACAACTCAAAACCAACATCCTAATTGTATCAAAGGGGTAAGGCTATAATCAACCAGATTGAATTAAGCATACCTAAGAATGTATGGTTATCCCAATTTATAGATAAGTCAATAAGATAAGATAGAAGTGTAACATAAGTACAGAGGTCCAATGACCATATATAAGGTCTATCTCAGTAACTTGCTTAATTTGTCTTATCACATCATGAGATCAACAAGTGGATATCTCTAGTCCACTACTAAATCCAACATGATATAATATAAAAGATTCAAAACCCTTTTGGGAAAATACCCAACTAAAGACTACTCTAAGTCCTACCCCATATATCACCACATCATGATCTAAGGTTCTTTAATAAAATGTTATGCCTTCATTCCTATAAATGATGAAGGTCAGAAACACATAGGATATAATTCCATGTAGAATAAATCGTTCTTATCTACTAATTGGGACACCATGAACTAAGCTCGAGATGGATGAAATCACACTTATGAACATCCTAATGACTAAGCATATAATTGGCATTAGAAAATTAATTACTCCTCATGTTATTAGATCAATATCTTGTGAGCTAACCATAGGGGTCTCACACCTAAATGTTGCTTAATTATCCTTTAGTTATCCTACCATGTTACTAAATAAACATAGGTATCTATGCTATTCAAATAACATGCATATGTACACATAAGTTCATTATTTAAATATTCTTAGGCAATGACTTATGTGTTCATTAAGGAAAAATATTATTTCATAAATAATTACCAAGGTAGATTATTAAATCATATAACCAAGTGTTAACTTAAAGGTTTCCATAACCTACTAATTCTCATTCTCATTTAGGGATTATTTACCAAACCCATGGATTATTCACATCTTAATAGTCACAACACAAGGTATATCATGAAGTTCATTAGAAAGGACAAGCTTTAATTTTTAAGCACATACATAACCAATATGGCCAATGCTTATGTATTCTCATATAATCATTAATGACATTTTATCCAACTTCCTTAAACAAGAGTTGCATTATAACATCTGAATTAATAATTTTAATAAAACCTATCATATATCTAAAACACTATGATGCCCTTAATAGAATAATCCATAATCTAAAATGAGGATCCATATACAAAGATCATTGAAATAGCTTACAACATTGCTTAAGAAATTGAAATAAGCTCATTAAAGATGACATTACAACCAATAAGAATTCATTACTATCACATAGTAATGAGAACATATTGCTTGAATCACCATGGTCTATATGCAAACTCTATTTACCACAACTTAATTTCAGCCAAATTATAAATACGAAACCATGTGTCTAGTGATAATGCTACAACTAAGGGTATCTTATATCATCACTTTAATGACATAAACAATTGGAAATTTCACCTGCTAGATAAATATTACATATTATGAGAATATCACAAAATAAAAGTTCATCATGAAACCCAAGTGAAAATATACATAATCCCACCAAGGAGATTTATAATATCTAACTCATTATAACATACCATAAGATAACACCATCTTGTTCCATGTAATTCAAGGTTAAGGACATTATATTTTTAGTTATTCCAATAATAACATTTTCCAATTTCATTCCTACTTAAAATTAATAAGTAAATCACTAAGCCATGTACATACAATAGTATACAAGATCAAGTATAAACATAATGCATTATTATCATGCTACTGCTCATGTGGTAAATAGAAATCAATATGATTGCATATCAAAGAGTAGATAAAACTAGTTAATTATATGAGAACCATACAACCATTATCAAGAATGTCTGCAAGTCAACATCATATCCAATAATGTCCATTTTCTAACATAAAAATATTACCAAGCTACATAAGAAAATAATATGAACTTCAACATAGAATGAGTAAGCAGCTACAATCTAATGATCTAACATCATATATCAATAGACATGAATAAGAGGAAGCTACCATATGCAATCTAGGTAAAACAATGAAGAAGGATGAACACTATAAGAGGGACACCCCTCAAAACTAGCCCTATGTGCCCAACTATTGGTGACCCTTACCACCCCAACCATGAGCTTGGTGGAAGGTTTTGGCAACTAGGTACTTGGGTGAGGTAAGAGATATACACATAATACTCAGCCACTAGTAAGGGCTTTCAACACTTCTAATAAGGATAATAGAAATAGTGCAAAAACTTGAAGCCACAACACTCAACCACACATGGGCCTGAGTAATGCCCACAACAAACATTGGATTTTTATAGGGGATGATTTACATCATAATCTAGGGTCTAATATGTCCAATCCATCAGATGAAAGGTCTAGATGAGGTCCAATGCTTAGCCTAAGGGCCTTATCTGAACATGAAATAATTAAACATAAGGGTTTTCTCCCACAACAATCCAATTACTTAGATGAGTTCAAGAAGAAAACCATAGCCATTAAAAATTAGATTTAGGTTTTTTTTTAATCCTTAGAATATACTCAATCAAGTAATTTAGAGTAAAATAATTAGCAGACCTAGACTAGTAACTACAACCAAACTAGTTGAGAAAAACACACTCCCACAACATAAGTAAAACAAAGCTTTACCATTAGCATGGATTAACAAATTTATTATAAATTGACTTCAAATTTAGAGAGGGATGTGCATAACAATGGGTATAACGTTAAGTGATGGCCAAGACTATCTAAAGCATCAACAAAATCATAAATCTAAAAGTCATTGAAATTCTAAAAAATATGTCCATGTTATATATAATCTTTATCAAAATAATTTAAATGGAATTATAATTAAGGGAGGCATCAGGCCCTGGTTAAATTTATCTCTTTTACAATGATAATTTAGTAATTATTATCAATAATGAATAAGGCCAAAATAATAATAATCCAGGTGGAGCATGATACTCAAGATGTTAGTTAAGCCATCTTGGGGTAATGAGATATGGATATGCCCATGCAAAAATAATGTTCCACCCAACTAATACAAGATCATAAATAACAAGCTTCTTATACCAAAAATCCCCTACAAGACATAGTTTGAGCTTATATATTTTGATTATAGATTTTTGGGTAAATATAATGTTTTCTCTATTTTAATTTATCATGTAGCCTTACACATTCAACGAATGCCTCTCAAAAATCAAAACTATCCTATTTCCCTCTACCATGTCTTTTATCTCTCTAACCTTCTTGTGTTCTCCTTTTCTCTCCTCCCTACATATTCTAGTTGCATACTACTTCCTATTCTTACTTTTTCAAAAATCAAAAGAAAAACTATATGAAATTCCTTCCTTTCTCCAAACCTAACATCCTACACATAACACCATGAAAGCTAAGAAAAACATCATAAAAAATAGAAACCAAAAATAAAATACTCCCCCAACCGTGTTCCTCTATTATGCTCTTCTCTGCTATAGGCCATGGTCTTTTACTTCTTCCACATACCTTGTCCTTCTTACCTACCAAGACTGAGTCCCCATTCTTTCAATGATTCCCCTACTCTCCTCTGCCATGCCCATGGTTCTTTCTTCTTCACTTCCATACTCTCTGCCTCTTCCTACTATACACCTTACCTACACCATCCTCCCCTCTGTTCTTGATGAGTCAAAGCTCCTTACCGCAAGCCCAAGAAAACATGCCTGCCCATGCTTACATCCCAAGCTAAGGAAAGAATAGAATTATATATATATATATATATATATATCCACCTTATCTCCCTTGCAAGTCAATAGGGTAAATAAAAATAATATAAAATAATAAAATATAATAAGCCACAACTAAATTCCCAAATCATTAAATTGATCCCTCAAAAATAATACAATTGACCATAATGATAATCCCATTTAATTGGGATGATCCATATCAAAAACAAAACAACAAGTATTAATATAAATAATAACAATCAAAATTCATAATCATTTTGATATAAGTAAAACAATGAAATCTTAATAAGACAATAATAATGAAAATTCTTTAAAATAATAATTAATTAATAATAAATACATCAATTAAGAATCAATAATAAAATAAGGTCATTAATATAGTACTTAATAAAGATCATAATGTTGACCTGTACATAAAGATCAACCATCAACACCACACTAAGTTGATTGAGGTTCAAGGTAATCCAATTTCCCATGAAGGTCACCAATAACATTCTCCAAGGTTAAGAGACCTATACAGGTCTAGATGAACCCAACCAACTAGTTTAAAACGTCAATACATTGCTACGGTTTAAACATCCAGTGTTCATGACACCTAAGAAGGATAACTAAATGTAAAGATGACCTCAGGCATACATGGATAGATAAAAGGAACAATAAAGCCAAAACTCAACACTATAATCATGGGATCATACAACACACACATGTATAAATATACAAAATGACAAAAAGGATGATAATAATTAACATAATGGAATACAACAGTGGTGGTTCAATATCACATAGTACATACTATACCTATTAGAGTGACATTTTGACTACTCAATCACTAGTGATATACCTGTTGACCATTTTTTGCCCAATAGGCAAAAAATCGGTCCCCTTCTATCCCTGATATTCTAGGCCATTTCATTTTTGGGTTGCATAGGTTCATCACCCAAGTTCATCGGCCTTGGTTCATGAACTAGTTCATTCGCTGGTTCAATCGACAAAGTTCAACGCAAAGTTCATCCACCTTGGTTCAATTTAATTGGTCCAATGCTTAGGCGGGTTCATCAGATGCAACTTTGAACTGTTAAACTAATTCAACCAATTGGTTCAATGGCTTGGTTCAACGCTCAGTTCAAGCAGCTTCTAGTTCAATCAGATAGTTAATCGACAAAGTTCAATGGGCTCAGCACGTAGCATTGAACTGTTGAACTGGTTTAATCTCTTGGTTCAATGCATCAGTTCAATCACTTGGTTCAATGTCATCAAATCATTGGTTTAGTTCAAGCATCTCAATGCGCAGTCTTGAACCATTAAACTGTTGAAATTTTTTTGGTTCAATGGGTTGGTTCAACGACTTGGTTCAAGGGTGTGTTCCAAAGCCGAAGGGCAGTGCTAGGTTCAGAAGCCCTTGCAGAGGGCAGGGAGCATTTCAAAGGGGCAACTAAAGAAATTTCAAAAGTGCCAGAAGACTTAATGTTGAATTCTTTCAAACTTTTTGTCTGAAGGATTTCCTTTAGACAAAAGGCCCAAAGGAATTTGGGGAAGCTCAGTTCAAAGAGGCCACCGGTTCAAACCAAAGAGCCCAAAAGACAAAAGATAAAGACTAGGACAATCCTTACAAAATTTTTGTCCACAAGAAAAGCCCAAAGCAAAAAAGTCTATAGAAAAGCTCGCCAAAGGACTTGAAGGATTTTGCCAAGGATGGTGACGTCCCAAAAACTATCAAAATTAAGCATGCAAATTAGCTGTTGTGTTTTCAAGTGATGACAGGCACGCAAATGTCAAATTTTACACCAAGAAAGCCAGAGTGTGGAAGGCACCAAGTGGTGACCACGGAGGCCTTTGACATGCTTTTTGGGAGCAGTGAAACGTGCCATGTGTCCCCTGTAGGGCTTGATGGAAGCCGACAAGTGTCAACATCAGTGGGTTTCTCTTATTGGCTTCAAAGAAGACTGTGGTGGGTCCAAATGAGTTGTTAGGAGCTATGTGGAGCATGCCAAGCGTTAGCGTCTGAGAGCATCAGAAAAGGGTCTGGAAGTTTTTCTAAGGTAGGCAAAGGCTCTACAAAAGTGGCCATGTGTCGCCTTCCACAGAAATCTCAAAAAATACTTCCAAACCCTTTAAGGTAAGCAGATGATGCCACGTCCCATTATCAACTTGATAGAAGCTGCCACGTGTTAGTGACTGCATTTTAAAGTGTCTTCTAAGTATCTAAGTAGTGGACTATGACACATGTTAAAAGCAGATGCACTCTCAGTAGAAAGAGCCAAAGGAGTAGTAGAAGGCACCAGAGGAGGCAAAGTAGCCAAATGTAGAAAAGACAAAGCAATTCAAGTGGCGAAGGGAAGGTGAGTTATTGCCAGGTGAGCGGCATGGCTTATTTTTCTCCAAGTTGGCATTGATGAGGGGACAAATTCCAGTCTATTTGCAGAAAAGAGGCACAGCCATGTTCTTACAATGCTTGAATGCCAAAGTCAATTTTAGTGATGCTACAACATGGTTATAGTAGGCCTCTTCTAGAAGAATGACATCAGTAACAGTGGCTTCCTCTTTCCAAGGTTCAAAACACACATGGGCCACTTACAGAAAAGGGTGCCAAAATATCTCCCAAGGAGCGCTAAGTTCTCTTCCTCCTAAATATTGTAAAATTCTCTTTTGAGAAAAAGGGATCCACTCTTAGCCTTAAGGCAAAACTCTGCCCAAAAATCTCTCAGGCTTGTAAGGCAGAGATGCTAGAATTTTACCTTGAATCGAAACATAGAATTTTTACCTCCATTCTGAGTTTTGCATCTTTAGTATGTGTTTATGCCTTGATTCTATGTTAAGTTATTTTCTTAATGCTTTTGTAGAATGATTTCAACATGTCTGGTGCATTTTTTGAGTTTCCTTCTACAGGTTTGTCAGAAGTGTCCTAAAGGAGTATAGGTGAAGTGGAGAGGCTGCTGCAGTGTGTCTCAGAATGCCTCTAGTAGTTATTTCCTCCCTGTATCTCCACAGACCCCTAACCCACTGATGCAAAAGGTTTTCTCATGTCAGATGAAGTGTATGGGAGCTAGTTCTCGGTGGAAAGTGTATGTTCAGGTGGAGTAGATCACACTTTTTTGGTGTATCACCTTTTACTTTTTTCTAGGCTTAAGTTCTGTTTTTTGCATCTCTCTCTCCCTTTTCACCCCCCCACTTTTTCATTTTGTTTGTTAGCAGTAGGAGAAACTAGGGCCTAAAAGATACATCAAAGGGAGCTAGCCCTCATCTAAAGACTCTCCCCTCTAGCTTCACCGGTCCCATAGGTGAGAGGGGAGTTTCCATTATTGCATGTGGAAAGGCAGGAGCTTAGCCTCCTACCCCGGGTGCAATCTACTATGTCAACAGTTTCTGGCATGCCCAGTGGGACCAACTAGGATAGGTTTTGTCTAAAGAGTTGAAGAATTTTGGTGTGTTCTTTAACCGACCAGCCTTTGGAGGCTTTTGCATCAACACCAATGGTGACTCTGAGTTGAATCAACTGGTTAAGTAGCCTGGTGCCATCAAAAATCTTATTTTTGTATGTATAATTCCTTTGCACTAAATCATGGGTCTTTTATTCCTTCATATGACTTCGATTAGACTCAAAATTTTTAGAGAATCACCTCAAGCAGCTCTCCTAGTTGCCCTTCAATGATAAGGGAAATGGCCCTAGAATTTGAGAAGCAGATGATGGAGATTGACAGACTAGAGGAGTAGTATGGATATTAGCAGGAGCTGATGTATAAAGATAAGTGTTTGTTTAGGCAAGCACAAGCCTTGCAATCCATGGAGGAGGAGGTAGCAAAATGGAAAAATCCATTTATTCAAGGCAGTCAGCCTTATGTGCCCCTTCCTATTCTGAAGAAAGCCCCCTCTTGTATACCAAATCCTTTATATCAAATAGCACTCGCCCACTCCAGCTCATCTGATGCATCTACTCTCAATCCCATGCGCCTATCTTTCCAACATCAAAGGGCATCAGAGCAACCCCCATGGATGTCAATCTTCTTAATTCCTTATATTGTGAATCTTCCATTAGGGGGAATACCATGAGCCAGCACATCCCTCTTCTAGAGACTCTTCCGGTGCATCAACAGTCTCTTCCTAGCATTCCTTGACCTCCCCAAGTTTTTCAACATGATGTGCAGATTCTGAGTTGGAGGAAGGAATGCCAAGAACCAGCCTAAAGCCTTGAAGAGGATGATGCTAGTGACCTCCAAGAAAGACTCTTTCAGGATAATCTAGCCAAGCAAATTGAAGATTTAGAGGCTAGGATGAGACTACTCCATGAAAGAGAGATAAAACTTCTAGACCTTGTGGAGGATCCCTGAGACCTTGGAGAAAACAAAGTTTGTGCCTATTCACAGGAGCAAAATTCCAATTTTGAGATCCTGAACTGGGGGAAAATAGTAGAATCATGGGGCAAGAAGGAGGAGAAGGAAGGTTTTTTTCAAAACCTTGAAGAAGCTAAGGCTACTCCTACTCAAGATGATGCTGGTGACCTCCAAGAAAGGTTCTTCCAAGAGGATATGGCCAAGAGAATTGTAGAGTTGGAATCTAGAGAGAGATTCCTCAGCCAGTGTGTGATGGATGGTTCAGACCCAACAACACATTCCATGTCTAAACACACCCCATTTACACACCTCTAAGAGAGTTATCAGGCCACACCTAATATTGATGAAGTTCTATCCAGATGGAAGGAGGAGAATCATTTGATTCTAGCTCAAGGACTACCTCCTCTTCCACATGGTTTTTTTACTTCACCCTTTCTCAAAGAGGAACCTATTTTACAGGAGGTGAGTGAGGAGTAGAAGATCCAATCTGCACTTTCTTAAGAGGTTTTCATGAGTGACAACTAAGAATAAATCATCATTGATGCTCCTTGTGAAGATATCATCAACAATTGAGAAGACGTAGGTCACGCATATATGCAGATGTTCCAGTAGTACGAGGAGGAACATAAGCATGGTGAGCTCCCTCTTCCTTTGTTTGATGAACTTCCCTATTGTTTTGATGAGGAGGATGACTACACTGAGGAGCTTGAGTTGGAAGAGGATCAGGAGGATACCTTTGAACATCTAGAGATCCTGATCATCAAGGAGGAAAAAGAGAGGTCTGTCTTCCTAGAGGAATGCCTTTAAGAAGAGAGTTTTGAACAGAGAGGTGATGTTCTGTGGGATGAGCAATTATTTTGTGAGTCCATTTTAGACATCACCACAGTCACCCTTCTTCAAGAAGGCCAAGAAGAAGTAGAGGATGAGTCTGATAGAGTCTTCAATGAAGCAGAAGGAAATGGGTTAGACCATGATGCATTGCAGAGGGACTGTATAGATCAAAGGGCTTATGGTGATGAGCCAGTAGTCATTGATTTCTTGGTGAAATGCACCAGTATGAGGGACCAACATTCAACAAGCTTCCAAGAACAAGTAGAGTATGCATATGTTGGAAGCATGTTTGAATCTGATCCACTTAGATGCAGGCCAATCCAGGTGACAGGCAAGAGGAGTAGGTCACCAAGTCTCCTTTTCATTCAACCACTTGTCTGGCACCATAAGTCTTCTTACCAGGAAGGGGACTTAAGAAGTTTTCCCTTTGATCTAGGAGGGAGGCAATATTCCTGGTTAGCTGTATATAGTAGTTTGCTTTCAGTTTCTTTCCTATTTTCCCTAAGTGCAGTTTGCACAAGTAGTGTTTTTAGCCTTGTGTTTTTCCCTTTATGTGTGGGGTAAAAAGATTCATGTTTGATTCTTGGATCTTTTAGGGCTGTTTATAATACTCTTTCAAGCTACATCTGACTCTGTGCCCAATGGACTACAAGGCAATTGGTCTTTAAGCATAGCAGGCATGCTTCCCCTGGGAGTCACCAATTTGTTGGCCATTTTTTTCCCAATAGGCAAAAAATTAGTCCCCTTCTGTCCCTACTATTCTAGGCCATTTCATTTTTGGGTTACATGGGTTCATCGCCCAAGTTCATCGGCCTTGGTTCATGAACTGGTTCAGTCCCTGGTTCAATCGGCAAAGTTTAACACAAAGTTCATCAGCCTTAGTTCAATTTAGTTGGTCCAATGCTTTGGCGGGTTCATCAACACACAGCTTTGAACCATTGAATTGGTTCAACCAATTGGTTCAATGGCTTGCTTCAATGCTCAATTCAAGTAGCTTCTAGTTCAATCAGATGATTAATCAACAAAGTTCAACAGGCTCAATGTGTAGTGTTGAACCATTAAACTGGTTAAATCACTTGGTTTAACACATCAATTCAATCACTTGGTTCAACATTATTAGATCATTGGTTTAGTTCAAGTAGCTTGGCATGCAGTCTTGAACCATTAAACTATTGAACCAATTTTTGGTTCAATGGGTTGGTTCAACAGCTTGGTTCAAGGGTGTGTCCCAAAGCCGAAGGGCAGTGCTAGGTTCAGAAGCCCTTGCAGAGGGTAGGGAGCATTTCAAAGGGGCAACCAAAGCAATTTCAAAAGTGCCAAAAGACTTAAGGCTGAATTCTTTTGGACTTTTTATCTGAAGGATTTCCTTTGGACAAAAATCCTAAAGGAATTCAGGGAAGCTCAGTTCAAAGAGGCTGTCAGTTCAAACCAAAGAGCTTGAAAGACAAAATACAAAGATCGAGACAATCCTTATAGACTTTTTTTCCACAAGAAAATCCTAAAGAAAAAAAGTCTGCAAAAAAGCCCGCTAAAGGCCCGAAGGATTTTGCCAAGGATGGTGATGTCCTAAAAATCATCAAAATTAAGCACGCGAATTAGCCATTGGGTTTTCAAGTGATGACAGGCATGCAAACATCAAATTTTACACCAAGAAAGCCAAAGCATGGAAGGCACCAAGTGGCAACTACAGAGGACTTCAACATGCTTTTTGGGAGCAGCAAAACATGCTACATTCCCCTGTAGGGCTTGATAGAAGCTGACAAGTATCAACATCTGTGGGTTTCTCTTGTTGGCTTCAAAGAAGACTGTGGTGGGTCCGAATGAGTTGTTAGGAGCTATGTAGAGCATGCCAAGTGTCAGCATCTATGAGCATCAGAAAAGGGGTCAAAAGTTTTTCTAAGGTAGCCAAAGGTTCTGTGAAAGTGGCCACATGTCACCTTCCACAAAAATCCCAAAAAATACTTCCAAACTCTCTGAGGTAAGCGAATGCTACCACGTCCCATTATCAACTCAATGGAAGTTGCCACGTGTCAGTGACCGCATTTCAAAGTGTCTTCTAAGTATCTGAGTAGTGGACTATAACACATGTTAAAAGTAGATGCGCTCTTAGTAGAAAGAGCCAAAGGAGTAGTAGAAGGGGCCAGAGGAGGCAAAGTAGCCAAATATAGAAAAGACAAAGCAATTCAAGTGGCAAAGGGAAGGTGAGTTATTTCTAGATGAGTGACGTGGCCTATTTTTCTCCAAGTGTGCATTGATGAGGGGACAAACTATAGTTTGTTTACAGAAAAGAGGCATAGCCATGTTCTTGCATTAATTCTTGAATGCCAAAGTCAATTTTGGTGATGGTACATCATGGTTCTAGCAGGCCTCTTCTAGAAGAATGACATCAGTAACAGTGGCTTCCTCTTCCCAAGGTTCAGAACGCACATGGGCCACTTGTAGAAAAGGGTGCCAAAATCTTTCCCAAGGATCACCAAGTTCTCTTCCTCCTTCTATATATTGTAAACTTCTCTTTTGAGAAAAAGGGATGGACTCTTAGCCTTAAGGCAAAACTCTGCCCAAAAATCTCTCGAGCTTGTAAGGCAGAGCTTCCAGATTTTTACCTTGAATTGAAACATAGCATTTTTACCTCCATTCTAGGTTTTGCATCTTTAGTATGTGTCTATGCCTTGATTCTGTGTTAAGTCATTTTCTTAATGCTTTTGTAGAATGATTTCAGCATGTCTGGTGCATTTTTGAGTTTCCTTTCATAGGTCTGTCAGAAGTGTCTTTAGAGGAGTATAGGTGAAGTGGATAGGCTGCTGCAGTGTGTCTCAAAATGCCTCTAGTAGTTATTTCCTCCCTGTATCTCCATGGACCCCTGACCCACTGATGCAGAAGGTTTTCTCATGTTAGATGAAGTGTATGAGAGCTGGTTCTCGATGGAAAGTGTATTTTTGGGTGGAGTAGATCAACCTTTTCTGGTGTATCTTTAGAATCTCTCTCTCCCTTTTCACCCCCCCCCCCCCCCCACTTTTTTCATTTTGTTTGTTATCAGTAGGAGAAACCAGGGCCTAAAAGATACATCAGAGGGAGCTAGCCCTCATCTAGAGACTCTCCCCTCCAGCTTCACAGGTCCCATAGGCGAGAGGGGAGTTTTCATTGTTGTGTGTGGAAAGGTAGGAGCTCAGCCTTCTACCCCAGGTGCAATCCACTGCGTCAAAAATACCCAAGATGTCCAAACCCAATGCCTAGCCTAGATCATGACCTGATGCATGTCTGTACCAAATAAGACATCAATAGTACCTAAATTCTATCAATATGATACTAATAACTCAACACGAATCATTAAACATGAAATGATAAATCAAGTATAATCAACTATAGCTGAGAAGGGAAATAGAGTCTTGATAACCATAAACCCATGCATGCCCTATGAGGCACAATTAATAGCTATAAAAATGAACAATGTCACTTTGCATTAGTAAAACATGATATATCAAGGACATATAGTAATATAACTAAATAAAACAACATTTATATAAAACAAGATAAAATGAATCCAGTGTAAGTAGTATGCATATCAGGATACAATGGATCCAATGTAAGCCTCAACCATGATATAACATATCCCATCGGCTATCCAAGGTACCTACATTAAAACCATCTAAATAGAAACCAGCATCAACTATCATTAGTCCAAGTGTTATCAAAAATATATTAAAATAAGTCATAGTCCAATATCTATAAGGGGCCTCATGGTCGGTTCATGACATCCTCCCCTCATTAAAGATGAATCATCTCGATGACCATCAATATCCAAGTAAAAAGTCCTCTAAAAAGTCTAACAAAACCAATCAACATGGTTTCACAATATCTCTACCTAATAAGGGCAACAATGCCTTGACCTCATCTTACTGACATTCCTATTTCCTATCACTTGGATCATCACATCTAAGAATACATTAGGCTGAGTAATGGATTCCTTCCCATTTTCACATGTCCTCCACAACATTGAAAGGGTAAATAAGACTTAAACATCACTATCACAGTAGAAAATTCCATCAATTCTCTCAATTTAGATATAAATTTTTCATTGTCATGCCTTAAAAAGACCATCAAAAATATTAAAATCTGCTAAAACTAGCTATGATAGGTTCATCAAACCCAAAATGCTTACAATAGTCAAAAAAAATTCCAAGGTAACAGCTATTAACTTCAATGTAATGCCACTATTACCACCATCCTATCCATTATGAAGGTGATCATAAAGCATCATGAGCATATAGTGTCCCAAAATACAAATAATACTTGCCTTCATAAGTTTCCTAGCAAGGGTACTAACAACACTCCCAAGCATGAAATATAGCTAAGGAACCACAAGATAAAAAGTGATGTCTAAACCAGATCAATAATTTGAATATGTAACTTGACTCGATTTGAAGTCACTTGTGCCAACCCACATAGACCTATAATATGAGGTCAATAATCATAAAAAATCCAATCCCACCAGATTACAACCAAAATATAAATTAGGAGTATAAATCTTCCACTAAAACATTATGCCACATGCATAATCCTAAGATCATTCATCATAGAATATCATATCTCAATGTTCATAACCCATATTGTTATGGTTACTCCACTACATCATCAACCATTTAGGGGTTAGTGTAGTATCTCACACCAACCACACTAAACACCAGAGAAGTCATATTGGCATCATATGTAACCCAAAGGCTTACAACATGTTCTCCAACACATATGCAAGCTCACACGATGGTTTAAGGATACCAGTCCCACCATATAAAAATAGACATATGAGGGTGTCACCTAACTTACATTACTCTATTCAAGAGTCAAGTGGGTACTTAGGATTTTAAACACCACCTGATCAGGGCTTAGTAGCATAATCAACATACATTCTAGTAATGATTCTAACATAAAATAAAAATATTAATCCTAGAATATTTATAATAGGTGTAATAATAACAATACTTTAACCAAAGCATGGTTTCACCTATAGGCCAACACATGGATGCATTTCAACAAGTACCACCTTGCTAATTTGTATAAATGTCCAACTCTATAAGACCAAATAGTTTATCACAAGGGTAAAATAATAAAACTTCACAATGGTTATTTTTACCACAACCTCCAAGAGGTGGATAAATGAATGATAAATCAATAAGGTGACCATTATGCACTAAGATCTCATGACCAACTCATGGCACACATGGTGCACACTTTAAATGAATCAGGTGGCTACTTGTATAAAGGGGAAAAGTGGATTTTCAGCCTATGAGAGACTCCACTTCTTGTCCCATACCTGGTCCAAATTATCATGGATTTAGTGCTTCTCTACCATCAACCTCATACTTGCATCAATACTCTATGTGAAAGTAGTGAATGTAGGTTTACACAACATAATACAACATTATACCTTGGCACATTAAATCAAATAGAAGTTTGTTTCACATGTAAAAACACATCACACAAGTGGTGTATGGCCAGATTACCACATACCCAAAAATGTTAACAACACGAATCACATTTATTCCAAGACATGTATATAAAATATTTATGCAATAATTTTAAAAGCATAAATCAAAGTAAAGTTCACATTTTTGATTTCATAAGTGGGAGATTGTTAGGTTATGGAGCTAAAAGCTTCAACTGTTGCAGACATGGAGGAGGTTGCTGAGTTCCAGGGATACCGGCGTCGGCAGTGGGACCAAAGTCGGTCATCTACAGTGCAGAAGGGCAACCGACATCGGTAGGATGTTGGCCGACGTCGGTCACCTCCAGGCAGATAGGGACTGACGTCGGTCGCCTATGGTGGTTCCAAAACTATTCGTTGCATGGACAGTTAGTTCGTTGAACCGAGTGTTTACATGTTAAGGGCTAATTATAGTCTCGAGCTGCATGTCTAATTATTGTAAATTAAGAGTCTAAGTTATTTTTTAAGTCTGGGATCTATTTATAGACCCATTGGCATGTATTGTAATCAGTGCAAATAGAGGAAGGCAAGGAAGATCCTTCCAAGTGTAAGATCATTTGAGTTGCAGGTTGTTGCAAGCTCATGGGAGAAGATCTACATGGTAAGTAAGATCAATTTGAGATCTACTTGAATTACTTTGAGTACTTGTGAACTGGCAGGGTTATTACTGACTGGTTGAAGAGGTGAACACCAATTCTGTGTGTGAGTTGTGTGTTGGGACCATTTTTGGTAGGAGAGTGAACTTTTGAAGAAAATTACTGTGTACACTTGAGGTGTGGGAAGCTTCTAAGAGGTGTGGAAGAAGAAGTGGCATCTTCTTTATTGTATTTCCTTCTGAAAAGTATTTAATACAAGATTGTGTATTGTCTCTCATATTCTTTGTTGTTTCAAGTTTCTAGTTACTTAATCATTCTGGTATAATTCCGTGTTTAATTGCTTATAAGAAAAGTAATCAATTGTGCTTCCACGGGTTCCTAACAGTTGGTATCAGAGCTAAGGTTGCAGGGAGTAGGTTATTATTTGATTATAGGTCATTCTCAGGGGTTTCTGATTGAGTGGGAGTATAACAATGGTAGAAGAAAGTAAGCTACGAATGGAGAAGTTTAACGACAAGAATTATCAACATTGGAGGATGCAGATAGAAGATTATCTGTATTAGAAAGATTTGTAGTTACCGTTGGGTGGGGTTGCATGTAAGCCCATAGATATGAAGGATGAAGAATGGAATGTTCTTGATCAAAAGGCTCTGGGATCCATAAGGTTGAGCCTTGCATCATCTGTGATTTCCAACTTATCACAGTGTAAGACAACGAAAGAGTTGATAAAATCTTGGGAAAATTTATATGAAAAGCCCTCTACTTCAAATAAGGTATTTCTTATGAAGTAGCTATTTACTTTGAAAATGCAGGAAGGTGGATCGGTGTATACTCATATTAGTGATTTCCATGGTTTGGTAAACCAGTTAGCTTTAGTCAATATTGTTTTTGATGATGAAGTAAAGGCTCTCTTAATTTTATGCTCTTTACCTGAAAGTTGGGATAGTTTGGTAATGGCAGTAAGTAATTCTGTGTCTGCTTCTAAAATCTTAAAAGTTGATGATGTTGTGAGTGTAATCTTGAATGAAGAAATACGCAGGAAAAGCACAAGTGAATCATCAGGGAATGCTCTAAGAGCAGAAAGTAGGGGAAGGCAAAGAGAGAAGGTCAAGCAAGGGAAATCAAAGTCAAAGATGGGAAGGAGATCCGAATCTAGAGGTATCACCTACTGGTTTTGTGGAAAGAGAGGACACACAAAGAAATATTGTTGGTTAAAGGATAAAGAAAATCAACATGAAGGTAATGAAGAAGCAAAAGATGCAGGTATTGTAGCACAGGATGCTCTCATACTTTCTTTGGATAGTCAGTTAGAATCATGGGTTTTAGATTTTGGTTCTTCTTTTCATGCAACCCCAAATAGAGATTTGTTCCATGAGTATGTCCAGGGAGACTTTGGAGAGCTTTATTTAGGGGATGGTACGCCTTGTCAAATGGTTGGCAAAGAGAAAGTGCAGCTGGAATTGTAGACAGGGAACACATGGGTGTTGAAGGAGGTCATGCATATCCCAGTCCTGAAGTAGAGTTTGATTTCTATTGGAAAGTTGGGTGATGAGGGTTGCACAGTAACTCTCACAGCGGACTCTTGGAAGGTTACCAAGGGTGCACTTGTTGTAGCAAGAGGTAAGAAAGTAGGTATGCTTTATCTATCTACTTGTATTACTGATTCTCTTTTTGGGTTATCTACTTCAGCTGTAGATTTGAAGATGTGGCTTAATAGGCTTGGTCACATGAATAAGAAGGAGATGCATGTTCTTGAGTCAAAGGGTATGCTTTCAGATTTGAAAAGCATGAATTGAGATTTCTGTATGCAGAAGAAGAAGGTAACGTTTCTTGAGAAATCCGATGTTCATGACAAAAATGAGAAATCCTTGGTTTTCAAGGAGAAGATGATGGATAGAGATCAGTCAAAGGGGCTAAAGAATTTTGAGTAGAGTAAGGGTGATTTGGATAGGGTTTTGATCCAAAAGGAGCTCACGGGTAGAAGTCATCGCTCACAAGTAAAACACAGAGACCAACGTCGGTTAGAAAACTGGCATCGGCATCCAGACAGGGACTGATGTCAGCTATGTGCAGACTGACATCAGTGACTCAGGATAGATAAACACTGGCATCGGTCAGGGGGAACTGATGTCGACGATGAGGTAGTCGCATGGAACTGATGTCGATTGGGTGCAGACTGAGATGTGATCGGCATCAGTCACTAAGACAAATTTTGGGCAGATAACAAGCTGTCAAGGAGTCTCAAGCACCCATATGGAGGACTTAAAGGGTAAGTAAGCCTCAAATTCATCATTTCCCTTCTTTACACTACTTGTTTCTCACTGATGGTCAAGAACTAGGAAGTTATTAAAGAAGCAGAGCAGGTAGATCTAGGAAAAGTGGGAGCTTGGCATGGATGAGGAATGTGATTCCTTGGAGAAGAACCAAATGGGAGTTTTGGGTGGAGTTTCTAGCTGGAAGGAAGCATTGAGAGATGAATGGATGTTTAGGATAAAGAAGAGTGGAAATGGACATGTGAGACGGAAGGCTAGGGTATATGGTCTTGAATAAGCTGCAGGACAATGGAGGTTTGACCATTGTGTTTTCCTTTACCAGGTTGGATAATATTAGCTACATTATCCTATTACTGTATTGTGTGCTTGTTTCAAGGTTACACTTATAGGGAGTTACTGAACTAAAGGTAAAGCTAGTTCAGATGTATGTCATGAGGAATCTAGGAGTAGCAAGATTCTTTAGCATGAGTGTGTTCTAGGGACATGGAAGGTCACAGGTTGACTTTGTTTCAGGATGATTGTGTGGGACTGGTTAGCACACCAATGGTTGGACAGTTCTATGAACAGTGTCTTGATTCACATAATGAGGTTGAGTACATGTGTACTAAACCTGAGTTTTCCCAAGTAGTGGGAGCTGTCAGAAAGTTTGGAGCCAATCTGGGAAAGAAGCACTAGAGGGCAGTTCAGTGGAGTCTCAGGTATCTGAGAGGGACCAGCAGTAGGTCGACATGTTATGCAGGTTCAAGTTCTTTTCTACATGGTTTGTAGATGCAGATGTGGCAGGTGATTTGGATGACAGGAGGTGTATGGCTAGATTACCACACACCCAAAAATGTTAACAACATGAATCACATTTATTCCAAGACATGTATATAAAATATTTATGCAATAATTTTAAAAGCATAGATCAAAGTAAAGTTCACATGTTTGATTTAATAAGTGGGAGATTACCTCACACAATTAATTTACCATCATTCACATGTTCAACCATTTACAATATACAAACATGTATTCAAAATTCTCATACAACAATGTTGATACCAAGAATGGAAGTGAAAAATCACAAGGATATTACATACACATAGGGTGTAAAAGACACCAATTACATGATTTGACATGATAAAAAAATGTAAAAGTTCACACAACAAGGTTAAAACATGTATGTGAAAGTCCACAAGGTCAACCATATGTAAAAGTATAATAAAGGCACAATTTACATGATTTAATAAGATCAATGAAAAGTGATAATTATAAAACACATAACAGTTAATATACAAGGAAGAGCCACTTGAAAATAGGTCATGCATAAATAACTCAAGCATTAAATAATTATGCTAAGGTACTTTCACATCACAATGAATGATGCACAAGGTAGTGAAGTAAAAATGTCCATGACTCTTATCAGGTTACCTAATATCTATATATCATCCAAATGACAAAAATAACCATCTTAAAATACACATAATCAATCCTAGGGATCTCAAATCATGATCACCTTCCTTTTAGGAAGATTGTATTCCAAAAAAGCCTAAAATATACTTCCATGAGTTTCAAAACATTTACCAACAATGTTCATACATCATGGATAGATAGCTCACATTAACCGTTAATAATAAGAAATGCCCAAAACTCTCCAACTTTCCCAAATAAGTCAGTCACACTCACCTGCTAGACCCTCTAGGTTCAAGCTGCACCCTTAGACCTCCCAAGATGTTATACCTCAACATCATTGAATAGCTTGCCCATACAAACTATCAATGGACACTAAGGCATTATCTCATGATTCTAATAAAAATCTTACATTACTATTCTTCCATTTGACTTAATCTATTAAGTCAAAGGCTAAATAATAATGTTTACTTTGACATAACCTCACTTTTTGGAAAGGGTGGACTTAGCCAAGGCATGGGTGAATGCTAAAAACTACCATGGGAGTTACAATTTACCATAATAAACAATCTCAAATGAACTCATAATACACATCCTCATGGATGTCGGGCATATCTATACTATGATAGACATCCCTTGATTATCAAAACATAGCCAAGCTTTCAATTAAACATCCACATGGATGCATAACTCAACCTAAATCAAATAAACATCCCCATGGATATAGTATATCCAGAGACAACATGACAAGCTCATTGAAATCAACCTATCCATGGTCAAATAACCATCATTGATGTAAACACATATACAATCAAAACAACATCATAATGTAAAACATGAATTAATCATCACCATATGCTTATTTATTTTAATCCCTTTGGATTTTAAAATCCACATGCTCCTCTATCTAACTCAAAGAGACTGAATACATAAATAAGATCAAGCTCTTAATACAACTCAAGAAGCTCCCTCAAAGTGAATATCCCAAGCTTTAATGATTTACCCAAGTAGATATAATACCCTTACCCTACATAAGTCTCTAGGTTTGAGCATAACCCTTGGTCTTCCTGAGGTCAAGATTTTCTAAGCATCTACTAATGACTTTCCCATACAAGTTAACAATAGATACTGAACATCATTCCCTCAATTCTAAGGCAAAGCGATGATCACCAATCTTCTATTGACTTGCTCATACAAGTTAACAATTGACTAATGATGCATGCCCCAATGTAATCGATGGGGGGAGCATTGACATAACTAAGCCATGAGTAAGCATCACATTATTTCTTTCATAAATCACCAATTTTTTCATACACACATACATACATTCCATAATATAGGAACTTTAAAGGATTTTAGGATTTCACAAGACAAGTACTATTCAACTCATCCAAAAGGTTAAGTGACTTTATAAGGGTCACATCATAGACTCCTCAAGCAAATAAGACATACAATAGTCTATACCAGGCATATAACTCCATCTATGGTTCAACATGCATGCTAAATTACAAGGTTTCAATTTAGTCTTATCAAGAAACATAGACATATAGGTGGCATTTAGTTGTCACAAGACACACACACACATGTTGGTTAAATAAGCCTCTATAAGGTGATGTACATCTACACTAGGCGTATCTACAAGCACCCAAGTACATTACGTAACACAATCTCTTGTAATGGTATGCACAACCACATAAAAACTCAACCAAATTTTCAAGAATATGCTAAAAATCAGTGTGAAGTGACAAAACTCAATAAAAACCTTTAAGCATAGGCTCTGATACTAGATGAAATAACCCCAACTTTTTTTATTTTAAAGTTATCTATCAAAGTACACAATAGAAAATCAAAAGATCCAAGTACATAAATTAATGTGGTGTAATATAACTTAGCAATTATATAGGAAGTATGGACAAATCAAAACTAGCATCCCAATTGTATCAAAGGGGTAAGGCTATAATCAACCAGAATAGAATTGAGCATACCCAAGAAAGTCTAGTTATCCCAATTTATATATAAGTTAAAAGATAATATAGAAGTGCAACACAAGCATGGAGGTCCAATGACTGTACATAAGGTTTATCTCACTAACTTACTTAACCAGTCTTATCACATCATGAGATTAACAAGTGGAGATCTCTAGTCCACTACTAAACCCAACACAACATAAGCTAAAGGATCCAAAAACCTTTTGGGAAACTTCCAACTGAGGACTACTCCAAGTCCTATCCCATAGATCACCACATCATGATCCTAGTTTCTTTAGGAAAACATTATGCCTTCTTTCTCATAAATGATGAAGGCCACAAACACACAGGATATAACTCCATCTAGAACAAATTATTCTTATCTACTAATTAGGACACCATGAACTGAGCTCGAGGTGGATAACATCACACCTATGAATATCCTAATTACTAAGCATACAATTGGCAATGGAAAATCAATTAATCCTCATGCTACCAGATCACTATGAGATAACCATAGGGGTCTCACACCTAAATGTTTCTTAATTATCCTTTAGTTATCCTACCATGTTATTAAATAAATATATGCATCTACGCCATTCAAATAACATGTGTAGGTCCATGCAAGTTTGTTATTTAAATAGTCTTAGGCAATGACTTATGTGTTCATTAAGGAAAAGTATGATTTCATAAATCAATTACAAGGTAGATTATTAAATCATATAACCAAGTGTTAACTTAAAGGTTTCCATAAGCTTCTAATTCTCATTCTCATTTTGGGATTATTTACCAAACACATGGATTATTCACATCTTAATAGTCACAACACAAGGTATATCATGAAGTTCATTGGCAAGGAGAAGCTTTAATTTTTAAGCACATACATAACCAATATAGCTAATACCTATCTATTCTCATATAATCATTAATGACATTTTAGCTAAATTCCTTAAACAAGAGTTGCATTATAACATATGAATTAATAATTTTAAGAAAACCTGTCATATATCTAAAACACTATGATGCCATTAATAAAATAATCCATAATCCAAAATGAGGATCCTTATACAAAGATCATTGAACTAGCTTAGTTCATTGCTTAATAAATGGGAATAAACTCACTAAAGATGACATTACGGCTAATAATCATTTATTGCTATCGCATAATAATGAGAACATATTGATTGAATCACCATGGTCTATATATAAACTATATTTGTCACAGTTTAATTTCAGCCAAGTTATAAACATGAAACTATGTTAACACCATGTGTCTAGTGATAACAATACAACTAAGGGTATCTTATATCATCACTCAAATGACATAAACAATTGAAAATTTCACATGCAAGATAAACATTCCATATTATGAGAATATTACCAAATAAAATTTCATCATGCAACCCAAGTGAAAATATACATAATCACATCAAGGAGATTTACAACCTCTTACTGATTCTAGCATACCATAAGATAACATCATCTTGTTCCATGTAATTCAAGGTTAAGGACATTATAGTTTCAATTATTCCAATAATAACATTTTCCAATTTCATTCCTAATTAAAATCAATATGTAAATCACTAAGCTATGTACATACAATATTATACAAGATCAAGTATAAACATGATGTATTTATAATCTCGCTACCAATTATGTGGTAAATAGAGCCTAATATGAATGCACACCAAATATTAGATACAATTGGTTAATTATATGAGAACCATAGAACCATCATCAAGAATGTCTCCAAGTCAACATCATATCCAATAATGTCCATATTCTAACATAACAATATTACCAAGCTACATAAGGAAATAAGATAAACTTCAACATAGAATGAGTAAGTAGTTATAATCCAATGATCCAACATCATATATAAATAGGTAAAAACAAGAGGAAGCTACCATATGCAATCCAGGTACAAAAACAAAGAAGGACAAATACTATAAGAGGGACACCCCTCAAAACTAGCCTTATGAGCCCAACTATTGGTGGCCTTTACCACCCCAACCATCAGCTTGGTGGAGGGTTTTAGCAACTAGGTAATTGGGCAATGTAAGAGATATACACATAATAATGAGCCACCATTAAGGACTTATAACACTTATAATAAGGATAATATAAATAGTTTAAAAACATGAAGCCATAACACTCAACCAAACATGGGCTTGAGTAATGCCCACAACATACATTGGATTTTTATAGGGGATGATTTACATCATAATTCAAGGTCTAATATGTCCAATCCATCAGACATAAGGTCTAGACAAGGTCCAATGCTTAGCCCAAGAGCCTTATCTAAACATGAAATAATTAAACATAAGGGTTTCCTCCCACAAAGTCCAATTAATCAGACAAGTTCAATAAGAAAACCAAATCCATTAACAATGGACTTAGGTTTTCTTTTAGCCTTAGAATATCCTCAATCAAGAAATTTGGAGTAAAATAATCAGTAGACTAAGACTAGTAACTACAACCAAACCGGTTGATAAAATGACACTCCCACATGAGTAAAACAAAGGTTTACCATTAACATGGATTAATCAACTTTATTATAAATTGACTTCAACTTCGGAGAGAGATGTGCATAAAAATGGGTATAATGTTAAGTGACGACAACATAATCATAAATTTGGAAGTCATCAAAATTTCAAAAAATATGTCCATGTTATATATAGTTTTTATCAAAATAATTTAAATGGAATTGTAATTAAGGGAGGCATCAGACCCTGGTTAAATTTATCTCTTTTACAATGATAATCTATAAAATATTATCAATAATGAATAAGGAAAAATAATAATAATTTAGGTAGAGCATGATACTCAAGATGTTAGTTAAACCAGCTTGGGGTAATGCAAATGTTCAGTTTAATCTATAATCCCAAAAGAGAATGTTTAATTTGTAATAAACCTCAGTTTAATGCTCTCATTTAGTTTAATAAGGGAAGCTCCAAAACTTACTAGCCCAATTAAAATTCTATATCACCCAGTAAGAATCATTGATTCAAAAATATGTTTGATCATTATAGTTTTGGTCATGACAAAGAGGAAAAATAAATAAATAAAAGAACCACTTACTTCAGTAACCAGACCACCAAATCTATTTGCTTCTCCCTACACCAAGTGCCTACCCATTTTTACCTTCTAGGGTTGATCCCACAATTGCTTCTCTCTGCCACATACATGTTGCATAGGGTATTGAGAGGTACAAATAACCAAACAAGATACATATATGCCTAGGTAGAAATAATTTTTCACCCAGCTAATACAAGATCAAAAATAATAATCTTTTTGTTCCAAAAAAACTTACAAGACATAGTTTGAGCTTATATATTTTGATTAAAAATTTTGGGGGAAATATAATGTTTTCTCTATTTTAATTTATCATGAAACCTTAGGTATTCAATGAATGCCACTCAGAACTCTACGCTATCATATTTACCTCTACCGTGTCTTTTGTCTCTCTAACCTTATTGCATTCTCCTTTTCTCTCCTCTCTACATCTTCTAGTTACGTTATGCTTCTTATTCTTTATTTTTCTAAAAACCCAAGCAAAACTATATGGAAGTCCTTATTTTATTCATACTTGGAATCCTACACCTAGCACCATGAAAGCTAAGAAAAATGTCATATAAAATAGAAACCAAAAATAAAATACTCCCCCAACCACGTTCTTCTATTCTACTCTTCTCTACTATACACCATGCTATTTTACTTCTTCCCCATACCTCATCCATCCTACCTGCTAGGGTTGAGTCCCCATTCCTTCATCGAAGCCCCTACTCTCATCTGTCATGCCCATGCTTCTTTCCTCTTTGCTACCATATGATTTTCCTCTTCCTTCTATATGCTATAGCTACACCATCCTCCTCTCTATTCCCAATGAGTGAAATCTCCTTATGACAAGCCCAAGAAAACATGCCTGCCCATACTTGCATCCCAAGCCAAGGAAAGAATATATATATATATATATATATATATATATGTATGTATATATATATATATATGTATATATATATATGTATATATATATATGTATATATATATATATGTATATATATATGTATATGTATATATATATATATGTATATATATATATATATATATGTATATATATATATATATATATATATATATATATATATATATACATATATATATATATATATATATATACATATATATATATATATATATATATATATATATATATATATGTATATATATATATATATATATATATGTATATATATATATATATATATATATGTATATATATATATATATATATATATATATATATATATATATATATATAAGTAAAATTATATATCCACCTTGTTTCCCTTGCAAGTCAATAAGGAAAATAAAAATAATAAAAAATAATAAAACAAATGACCATAAAGATAATCCCATTTAATTGGGATGATCCATATCAAAACAACAACAACAAGAATTAAGATAAATAATAACAATCAACATTCATAATCATTTTGATAGAAGTAAAACAATGAAATATTAATAATACAATAATAAGGAAAATTAATTAAAATAATAATTAATTAATGATACATACATTGATTAAGAATCAATACTTAAATAAGGTCATTAAGAGAGTACTTAATAAAGATAATAATGCCAACCCATACATAAAGATCAACCAATAATAATAAATAACACCACCCTAAATCGATTAAGGTTCAAGGCAATTCAATTTCCCATTAAGGTCACCAATAATGTTCTCCAAGGTCAAGAGAGCCATATGGGTCTATATGAACCTAAATAACTAGTTTAAAAGGTCAAGCCACTCCTATGGCTTAAAAATCCAATGTTCAGGACACCCAAGAAGGATAACTAAATGCAAAGTTAACCTAAAACATACAGGGGCAAACAAAAGAAAAAATAAAGCCAAAACTTGATACTCTAATCATGGGACCATACAACATGCACATGTGTAAATATATGACATGTCAAAAAGGACAAAAAGCAATAACATAATGGAATATAATGATGATGGCTCAATATCATATAGTACATGTTATATCTATTAGAATGACATTCTTATTGCTCAATCGCCTATGATATAATTGAGATGTTTAAATATAATACCATCTAGCTCATGGCCTGGTGCCTGTATCCACCAAATAAGACATCAACAGTACCTGAATGTTGTCAATATGATAATAATAACTTAGCATGAATCATTAGACATGAAATGACAAATCAAGTATAATCAACTATAGATTAGAAGGGTAAGAGTTAGTCCTGCTAACCATGAACCCATGTGCACCCTAAAAGGCACAATCAATAGCTATAAAAGTGATCAATGTCAATCTACATCTAGTAAAACATGATATATCAATGACATATAGTAATGTAACTAACTTAAGCAACATATACATAAAACATGATAAAATGAATCCAGTGTAAGTAGTATGCATATCATGATATAATATATCTAATTTGAGCCTCAACAATGACATAACATATCTCATCAAATATCCAAGGTACCTTATCACAAACATTTGAATAGAAACCAACATCAACTATCATCAGTCCAAGTGCTATCAAAAATATGCTAAATAAGCCATAGTCTAGTATTTGCAAGGGGCCTCAGTGTCAATTTGTGACACAAAAAAGAAAGAGTATAACTAAAGAAACATACTAGGGTCCGCGTAAAAGGACTAGAAGTAAGGACAAAGAAAAATCTAAAACTAGAAGCAACAAACTGGTTGTATACTCCAACTTTGAGGAGTCTAAATAGTTGCTTCAACTTTTTCTCTCTTAGCCTCTTTTTGGAATAGTTTTATATGTTTTTTTTTTATAGATTTTAGCTGGTGGGTGTGTTTTGATAGTGTCCTGCATTACCATATTTATATGTTTATCCTATTTAATTTTATGTTTAATATTTCTTGTTAGTTTTTGTAAGGGAACGAGACCCCTTTCCTGATTATTAACCTCATCTAATAAAAAACTATTCAACTGAGGAAATTCTCATGGATTTTATGGGAAAGTATGTTGTAAATGTAATATGTTTCTATAAGAGCCAAAAGGTTGACTATATTAAAATGTTTTCTGACTTGGTTAAGTTTACAAAAATTATCATAACCACTACCAAAACCCAAGAACACAAACACCAAAAAAACAAAAAACCTTACAACTATTCTAGTATCACAATTTTAAAAAATTTAGTGTCAGCCTTAAGCTTGGAGAAATTATCTTCCCCTAAAGGATGCTTAATCAAATTTGTGCCTGATTCTATTGCATAAGAACTAATGAAGTACCTTAAAGTCAAACTAAAAATTCCCCTTGTATGGAATGGTCTCAATAAACCACTAAGTGAGGTTCAATGTACTTAGAGAAGGTGAAATAAAACTTGGGAAAGTGATCTCACCCCTTATTTGTGGAGTTGGTGGAAAATATTCCTTTTAAGAGTCTTGTAATGGATGAAAAATCTTAGACCTAACATATAGTTGATTGTTGTGTCAAAAATCCCATAAATAGGTACCTTTAAGGTATTTCCTAAAATATACCTTTCAAACATGCACAAAAGTGAATTTTTCCTTCAATGTATCTCCTGGAAGATACCTTCAAGTTACCCATGAAGGTATTACAAGGGTATTTCAAGGTTCTTAAATGAATATCCTAGGAGATACCTATAAGGGTGTTGTTAATGGTCATACATTCAAGGGGACATTGAATATATCTCCCATTAATTACTTTCAACATACATATGAGTGGAATTTTCCTTCACCTTAAAGGCACTACTTGAAGGGCCTTGTAATAACTTCAAGGTATCTCCTACGAGATACCTTAAAGTTACCCATGAAGGTATTATGGAGGTTTAAAACATTATTTGATAAAGTTAAAAGGCTTTGCACCCCATATTTTGATACTCTTGGATCCCTAAAAGTATGACACTTGACATCTCTTTGTTAAAATAGGCTCATAGAAGATACCTCGAAGGGAGTTAGCATACATTCAATAATACATTGAAGGTATCTCCTAGAAGATACATTAAACATGCATAGGAGTGGAATTTTCACTCAACTTGAAGGCACTACTAGGCAATACCTTGAAGGGAGTTGTAATAGCTTTAAGGGCACCTTCAAGGTATTTTCTAGGAGATACCTTTCAAACAAGCACACTAGTGGATTTTTTATTAAAGATATCTCCTATGAGATACCTTAAAGTTACCCATGAAGGTATTATAAGGCCTTTGAAGGCATCTCCTAAGAGATACCTTGAATGGTGTTGTCATACATTCAAGGGGACATTGAAGGTATTTCTCAGGAAATACAGTAAACATGTACATGAATGGAATTTTCCTTCACCTTAAAGGCACTACTAAGTCGCCAAGAAAGCATGAGGTTTTTAAAATGGAATTTTTGAGATGAAGCAAAAATTTTAAGTGTTCCACAATCCCACAATATATGGACTTGATAGGTGGCACTCCCTCAATAGAATGGAGACATGAAAACTTTATTAGTTCATCGGCAAGGTTTAAAGTTAAAAGGATTTACACCCCATATGTTGGTACTCTCATATCATCAAAAGTATGACACTTGGTATCCCTTCATTAAAATAGACTCAAAAAATATTAAACAGTTATTTGGTCTATGGTCTAATGCCCCAAGCTTTTGTTATGTTCAAACCTCTAAGATCTCACCATGTGGTATGATCTCATAAAATCATAACCATGGAAGGTTCAAGCATAGTGAAAGGTATAAAGTCATGGATTAATGAGGAGTTGACACCTATCATCATATAGAGGTATTGATCCTGAGTATGTGATAATCATCATTGACAACTATCTCAAAGTTGATGATTAAAAATTCAAAGTTAATGAAGGTTTGACATTTGATAGGTAATTAAACCCACTAATGTTGACTAAAATTTTCATAATGAAACATGCATTTCAATTAAAAGTTCATTATCTTAATTAATGGTGCACAAATACATCCAATGTTTGGTTCTTGTGAATGATATATGTGAAATCTATGCCAAAGGAGAATTCACTTAATTGTTACTCTCAAGTGAACACTACGTATTCAATCTCTTGTATGTTTATAAGCCCTAATTCATTAGAGGTGTCTACAAATTCAAAATAGCATTTTTAATAGAACTATATGTATACACCTAGTTCAATAATGGCATCAACTTCAAAACAATCCAATGTCCCTTCTCTATATGATTTGACTGGTGTGATCAAGCAAACTAATATAGTGTTCGATAAAAGTGTTTTATATTTCAAATTCCACCATTATTATTCACTATGGAATGAGGTAGAATCTATAATACCTTACTCAGCTCATGATAAAATTACACCAACCCATAAGTAGTACATTGATGATTTGCTACCCATCAAGGTGTAGGGTCTTCATTAGGTAGCTATGAAACGAGAGGTAATACCATGCATAGACATTCTTAGATATATTTTTTTCAGTGGCACTTTTGTTGATGATTGCTTATATATTAGGAAAAATAAGAAAGTGTCTATGTATATTTTAGGTAGATATTTTGAGAGGTATCTTAGGTTACCTTTCCCTGAAATAACCTAAAATCAAAACTCAATTAATGTTTGGCTTAAAAAAAACATAGTAGAATGGAAATTGAAAGAGTGGCTTGTTAAGGAAAAACAATAAAATCTCAAAGGGGGTGTTACATCCAATTGCATCATTAAATTTAGGCTTGGGGTTAGTATAATAATGGATCTATTAAATAGATTATATATATTTTTAAGTATTGCATATATTCAGGTTAAGTGGGTTCTGTTGTTGGACATTTTATTGACCTCTGATCAATTGGTTACAATGGGAGAAATTATCTATGCCAGATTGAAGTACCAAATGTTTTATCTAGACCAAAGTCCATCAAATGGTAGTTTTTACATGATCTCCCATTTTCTATATGTTATTATGAGAAATTTTTACAAAAGCTATGGTGAGTTGTGGCAACACTCATAAGAATATGTGGCTAACGTAATTGGTGAAGATTATTCTTTTATGTTAATTTATAGATATAGGTATAAAATTGAAAGAATATGTAATGAAGTTTACCCTCAGATATATCATAAAATCCATGGGAAAGATATGCCCAGGTTATTCAAGAATATTTTGAGGATAATCCATAAATGGGGAGACTATTGGTTATATCTATATGTTATTGTTAGTCAAATTGAAGGGATAATGACTTGTATTTTATTTTTACCACACCATGTTCTAGATAAGATTACTGAACAAGAAATAATTTTTTAGGTTTATAAAATATTGACAAGGAACTAGGTCAAAGGCATTTAACTTAATATTTTAAGACTCCCATGAGTATCTACCAAATGTAGTTTGTAGTCAGATCATATTTGAACCAGACAAACAAAATCAAGGTCAATTATAATTTTAAATTGGCACCATTCAGAGAATTAGATCCAAGAAAAAGGGTTAGAGGATGCCTTGAATAGTTTAAAGAGAAGAAGAAGGTGCATGTTTCTTATGGGCATTAGGATTATGGACATGATTCCATATTCTAAAATGCACCTGATGATTTAGTGTTATGAAATAATATGAAGGATAAGTTGATGTCTATGGTCTAGGCTTAAGAATTAAAATATAATCCTTAGGTCACTGAGGAAGAATCTGTGAGGGCATGAAATCACTAGTGGCCACCATCCTAGACTCATGTCTCTTAGAAACACGACAATCCTCTTTATACTCTACAAGATCCTATAGATGAGAAACCAACTAACTCTGGTGTCTAAAGAGAATCTAATCCTTAGCTTAGAAGGGATATTCTTAGGGGTCTTATAAGGCCCCAAGGCCCTTCCTTGATAACAAATCTTAATACCCAAGTTTTGTACACAACTACAAGAGTTAGGTTGGTAGCTTATTTAGGTGAAGAAAGGAAGATAAATTTTATGATGAATCCTTTTCTTCCTTAAAAATTGTGACCCAAGTGAGTCTTTCAAATGTTTTACAAACTTCTTTCTCTTCCATTCCAACTATTCTTGATTCTCCCCCATCTCCTATGGCTATTTCTTCATCACCTACATCTATTGGTGAGGATACCTTTACTCAAGGTACCTCTACCATTTCAACTCCAAACACCTTTCAAACCACCTCCACAACAACTATTACGATGCATTCACCACCATATCCTATGATGATTCCCACCACTATTGTTCCTTCAGCTGTGTCACCTTCCATTCCACCTTCCACTCCCCCCAATCTTCACCTACTAAAGGAAGCCTAATGTTTATCATAATCCTACTGAGATAAAGTAATTAAAATAAAGACCATTTATTGGTATATCTACTATTTAGGAGTCTTCTAAGAGGGAAAAATTGGAGGAAGATGAGAAAGAAAAGGAAGGAAAAACTTAGGCAGAGTTGCTTGTTGAAGAAGAAATAAAACCAATATCATTAGTTAATTACTTGGATGATGAAGATGAAAAAGAATATTCTTTTGAGGAAATAAAATAAGTAAGGAAATATTGAATAAACTCACCCAAATTATGAAGATCTAGAGTTGGATAAAGCCAAAGCCTTGGGTCTAGGATAATAACAAGTCTTCACAGAACAATCAAGCCAAAGGATTGATGAGTTAGTCTCTTTTAATATTTCTTCATCTATCAATATTAAAATCCCATTTTTAAGTCTACCTTTTGTTATATCTCAAATTTTTGTATTTATTCCTCCTAAGGATTCATTAATTCTTTCCCCTCAGTCAATAAATACCCCATAGAAGATGGTTTATTTTGAAGACCAAATAATTGTGTCTATTTTTGATCCTTAGAGCCCACACATTTCAAAAATAAAGTTAGATAAAATATGAGTGACCATTCCATAGGCCTCACCAATATCCTTAGCCATAATAATAGTGGAAAGAACCCCTAGTTTCATTAGGTATATAGTTGAGGTCATGCCAAGGAGAGAGTCATCTCCAGGGGAGAGAATTATCCATCAGCTTCTCCTATTTCCCACCTAGTTTAATAATTCACTAATTCCTCCATTAATTACACCTCATCCTATGAATCCTCCACCTTATTCATCTCAAGGCCTAAATTCAATTTAAGAAACATGGGTTCTCATAGTTTCTCAATGGTGAAAGAGATACGGGAGGCTAGGGATGAAAGACAAAATCTAGTTGTAATTGAATCTCCCACAGTCTCCAACAAGTTTGATAAAAAGAGTGGGATAATTTAGAGGGTAAGAAAGAGGAAGGTGATGAACCTTGGTATAGGTGAAGAGATGGAGTTCAAACAAAGATATAATATTTTTCCTCTTGTAAATAAATTAAAGAAGAACCTAGGGGACCCTACAAAAAATATTAAAAACTTTAATGGTTTTGTTGATTCCAAAGGGGCAACCTTAAAGGAAATGCACCAGAGTATTGAGGAGGCATTGAGAAAGTGGAAAAAAATGAAAATCACCTAGGCCCTTCAAGAAATTATTGATGATGTGCAAAGTGTATCCAATAAGTTGAATGATAATTTGTATAGTATGCAAGCCTCCAAATTAGTTTCATAGTCTAGCTAGGTAAACATCACCAAGATGTGGCACTAGATGAAAGAATTGGAAAAGAGGTTGAATTTATTGATATTTTATTCAAATAATATTTATTTCAACTATTTGAATTTAATGTTTGGTATAGATGTATCCTGGTGCTTGAATTATGTCATTGGTAAAAGATATGCCTCTCTCAATTGAAATAATTAGATAAAGACATTATTGGGACTCTTTACTAGATATGAGACTGAGGCCTTAGAAATTTTATCAAATATGAGGGCCACTTAGGTGATTACTCATACTGGTGATTTGGTCAACATGCTTAATTTTGGGAACCTCCTTCATGCATCATTATACAATTCTAAGGAGGTGGAGGCAACTATCTATATAACCCATGAGGAGGTTCTACAACTGGTCAGTTTTGTTAATAATAGAGTAACTAATTATGAATCCTTAGTAGATAGATTTAAGACCTTGAAGGAAGAGTAAGGTAATTTAATGGATGAATCATGTAGAATTAGTAAGCCTTTTTTTCTCAATTTTGATATTATAAACAAAGAATTTGAGGTAGGGGCACATTATTGAATAATCTTAAATAAAAAGATAAAGATTCATCTTCAGTTTCGATGACTCAACCAACTATAAGTGTTTTTAAAATAGGTTAGGACTCTAAGTCTTCTAGGTTTATAATAATGCAAACTCCCATAGTTCTGGTGTTCATTTCATTTGTAATTACTCTTACAACAACTTCAGTTTCTTATTCAACTCCTTCAACTAGCGATGCCACATCAGTACCATGATTTGAAATGATTATATACGTTCATGTATATTTAAGGTGGAATTTTAGTTCTTAATTTATTTATTATACATACATATTGTATTTTAGCTTGAGATTCTAAGTTTAGACACTTCGATTATGAATGCATCTTTTGCATAATCTTGAGCCTGTGGCTCTATTTTTGAACCTGTAATTTTAGGAAAAGCTTAAAGAGATGAGGATTTTTCATCCCAATATTATAAATACATGTAATCTCCCAGTCCCAAATAGAGGAGAATTTTGGCTATTTAAACTAATAATAAATTCAAAAGAGTTCTGCTTGACTTTGTCTTTATGTGCAAATCTTGATTCTTCTCCAATTATGTGGATTACTTGAGATGTTATATTATTATGGTAACTTAGTCATTAGATTTGTGTATTATTTATCCATTTTAAATAAAATCATTAATTTTAAGCTATAGTTGATTTGGATAGTTTTTGCATGCTAATCATAATCCTTCTTGAAGATGTGTAATAACAGTTTAACAATTAGGCAACCTTTGACTTTGCATGTCTGAGTATATTGTGTTCTTTGTCCTTTGAATATTCAATATATTTTATTATTTTTTTGTTATATCATATTTCAATCAATATTGGTTTAGGTCTCTTTCTTACCTAAGTTCAAGTGTTGGTTTTGAAGGGTTTTATCCTGGGCTATCCATAGGCCTTCTTTTCTGCCCTACTCTTCCCTCCTTTTTTGAGTATTTTTGAGATACTACCCACATTAGTTAGAATGATAACATTGACACCCAATCCAAGTAGATAGATGTTCATTCATAATAATTCCATTCATGGTAAAAAAATATGTATCACTCACCACTATTTCACCATCATGATTTTATAAAATTGAATACCCTACAACAAGTGCATTTGAGTGATTTAATTTTGTGATCCTAAAACATTAGAGGCTACCTCATAAAAGACTCTGGGGGTGTGATTAAAACACACATCAACAAAATCCATATTTTTAACATTTAGTGTGTTATTTAAGAGTAGACATGGAAGATCTATGAACTTTTGGTGTGCCACTTCCTATTATTTTTAGTTTATTTTCTCTCCCTTTTCCCAGATGAAGAGCATAGTTTAATTGTAGGTAATTTAATTCTATGAGGTATGTATATAATTTTTAAACCTAATTCACCAAGTTTTTAAGGGAATCTAACCCATCTCTAGAGGTTTAGCTTAAACATCATTAGGTCCCACACTTTGGAGTTAATCCCATTGTCTGTAAATCAACTTTGTTGTTGTAGGTACATGATTTGAAAGATAAAAGTATCTATTAGGAGATACCTCAAAGGGGGTTGTCATAAATTTAAGTGAACATTAAATTTATTTCATAAGAGATACCTTTAAAATGAACATGAGTGTAATTCTCCTTCACATTGAAGGCACTACTGGGTGATAACTTTAAGGGCTTTGCAATACGTTCAAGGTATCTCTTAGGAGATACCTTAAAGTTATCCATGAAGGTATTATAAGGCCCTTAAAATCATATCCTATGAGATAACTCAAAGGTAATTATCATATATTCAAGGGGAAATTGAAGGTATCTCTTAGGAGACACCTTAAACATGCACATGAGTGGAATTTTCCTTCACCTTGAAAGCATTGATAGGTAATAACTTGAAAGGACTTATAATACCTTCAAGGTATATACTAATAGATACCTTTTTAAATATGCACCAGAGTGGATTTATCCTTTAAGATATCTCCTAGGAGATACCTTCATGTTACCCATGAAGGTATTACAAGGACCTTGAAGGAATATACTAATAGATACATCTAAAGGCATTATCATACATTCAAGGGGATGTTGAAGGTATATCTTAGGAGATACCTTCAGCATGCACATGAGTGGAATTTTATTTCATCTTGAAGGCACTAATGGGTGCTAACTTTAAGGGACTTGTAATACATTCAAAGTATCTCTTAGGAGATACCTTTCAAACATGCACAAGAATGGATTTCTCCTTCAAAGTATCTCCTAAGAGATAATTTCAAGTTACTTTTAAAGGTATTACAAGGCCCTTTAAGGCATCTCCTAAGATATACCTCAAAGGGTGCTATCATACATTTAAAGGGACATTGAAGGTATCTCCTAGGAGATACCTTCAAAATGCACATGAGTGAAATTTTCCTTCATTTTGAAAGCAATTTTTGGTGATAAATTGAGAGGAACTATAATACTTTCAAGGTATCTCCAAAGAGATACCTTTCAAACATGCACTAGAGTGGATTTATACTTCAAGATATCTTGTAGGAGATACGTTCTAGTTAACAATGAAGGTATTACAAGGTGCTTGAAGGCATATCCTATGACATACTTTGAAGGGTGTTTTCATACATTCAAGGGGACATTGAAGGTATCTCATAGGAGATACTTTTAGCATGGACATGAGTGAAATTTTACTTCACCTTGAAGGCACTACTAGGTGATACCTTGAAAGGCCTTATAATAACTTCAAGGGTATGCTCAAGGTATCTCCTAGGAGATACCTTGAGTGGCCTTGTACATTTAGACTTTGTGTTTCATTGATTGGACTAACTATGCTGATGATGAATTTGAGTGTTTGTGACTTGATCATATAGGTAAATGGTATAATCGAGTTGTAGTTAAATTTTGAGTGAGCTCAGGGAAGCAACCTTATGAAAAATCCTTGGTATTATGTTTATGAGAATTATACAACCTTTCATTACCACCTTATTACTATGTTGATATAAATTAGGTATGATTACATGCTTTTTTATAAATTAAGGATTAGCCTTAAGATGTTTATAAAGTTAGCATCAACACTATTATGTTATGTGATAATTTAGAGAGTGGTAGCTTTTTCTATTATGATTTTTATAGAAGCATGATATACAATCTCACTCAATTGCTTCCTTTTGTTAGAGTATCACCATATTAATTATTGATATACTTAAAAAATGACACAAAACTTTAAATATAATACTATATTATTTTATTTAATGTTGAAACTAAGTTATTGATGACAAGAACTAATAATGAGATAGAGTTAAAATGAAAGGAGAAATGGATATTTTTAGAAGATAAATATATTCATATTTTGTACTTTGATAATTATGAGAACATTATCAATAAGATGTAAGGTTTGACATCAAAAGGCATCTCCTATTTGAAATGGATGAATGTGACTGGTTGAGCCATATCAACCGATCCCATTATTATTTCAATCAATAGGTTTGACTAAGGGATTTTATGCACTTGACCTCATTAAGATATGAATGGAAATGTTGATTCACTTAACACAATGTGATGATCAATTTATACAACCTAGTAAACATGGTGAGCATGCCTTCAAATTAGTTATTTATTTGGATTATGGACATCCCAAAAAATAAAACAATAATTTTAAACAACTCTAATGTTAAAAACATTAAATATAAAAACATTATGACTCTAGTTTATTATATACTACTTTACTAGCCTAAAACATCTATTTAGAAATAGATCATTTCATTTAATTTAAATCATAGATCAAATGGATACATAAATCCCCAAATTATAGTTATTAAAGTAAGACTTCACTCACTGGAATTAGTTGGTGTAGGGGATTGATGAAAATTTATCATCGGGGTCTGGTGAAAAACTTCTTAGAAATAAACTATTCTTAAATAATGATTAGTGAACAAATATGATTCAAGGATCCAAGACTTTGATCAACCTCAAGACCTTGTTAGACTTCCTTCTTTATCAAAATTGTAAAATTCAATCTAATGATCTATAAGAGATTGAAATTCTCAAAAAGTTTCTCTAGATGACTATTTTAGGATTGCTTAGACATAATATAGAGTCTGTGCATACATAATAAATTGTAGAAAGGCAACTTGATTTTTTAAATTTCAACTTATTTATAAAAATCCATAATAAATTAGCTATGGTTTTGTGATAATTTGACTCCTTGTGAGGTTTTTAATTGGTCTTTTTGGCTAGCATGGGTGATTAATTTTAATTATTCAGATCAAAAAATATTAAAATAAACTTGTTACATACAAAATGATGCAATGAAGGATCTATCTTATTGTATGCACCTAAATTTTCTCTCTTTATCACTAACAATGCTAATTTTATCTAACTTCATCTAATTTGTCTTACTAATCCTCATGGCCATTTGACCCTCTCTTCACTCTTCATATTCATACACCAACCTTATATCATCCCAAAAATTAATTAATTCTTATAATCATGTCTTATTTGTCAACTAAACCTACTTATCCATTATATTGTGAATTTTTAATTCACAACCCACCCACCTACCTATTCCTAGGCTATATTACAATCTTACCCCATATTCCTCACCTAACCCTTATTATAATCACAATCTAATCCCATATCTAATCCTCATACCCCTAATAAAGTCTAGAGTTATCTAACTCTATAAACTTCCTCTAACGTCTCCCACCTCTCTAGAATCCTCTAAATCTAGACTATTCTTAAGAATTTTAAATTCCCTTTCATTACCTCCTATAGAATCATCCAAGGAATTTTTAATTACTTGAATAATTATCCACCATTTATCTTCTTACACCCAATTTTAAATTTTAGCCATTGATCTTTTCTCTTCCCTCTCTTTAAATAACCAACCGATCCCCTATACAAAGGCCAATGAAGAAATTCACGAGATTTCATGTCAATATTATGTTTAAATCTATGAATAAATCACTATTATACTAATCAAAATATTTTTAAGTCCATCATATGCTATAAATTTTTTGAGTCTATGGTAACAATCCTCTATCTATAATCATTTAGTGTTTTTTTTTAATCTTGATTGGGAACATTTAGTTTTAGATCATAATGTTATTTTAAATGTTCATTTTCTTACATTTTGATCTAAACATTTCCAATTTTAATGGTAGATTGGTATTTTGATTAATTTTGATGTAATTTTCATATCATAAACCCATTTCTCAAAATATTGATCTTACACCTTTTCAACCCTCTCTTGATGATCTTACAAGGTCTATAATTTTGATGGGTTTCACATTGAATCTTGGAATTATGACACCTCTAAACCTTGATAAGATATACAAGATATCTTATACACAACAATAAATGTATTGATAACTACATTATTTGATTGAAACACCTATTTACTCATAGAATCCTTTATACACCTCACATAGCCTTATGTTTTGTCATAAAATAACACATAGGTCTTTTAGTCTTGAGAGAGGTTATTAATTCTATACATACTTCACATAAGGAATCAAACACTCTCCCTTACAATTGTTTTAATCTCTAATAAAGAAAGTAAATATATTTTATTGGTTTATAATAAAACTAGTTTCAAGGTCTTTTAAACT
Source organism: Torreya grandis (assembly GCA_037957365.1). Lineage (NCBI taxonomy): Eukaryota > Viridiplantae > Streptophyta > Pinopsida > Cupressales > Taxaceae > Torreya > Torreya grandis. The sequence goes on along the minus strand of JARHVA010004094.1, from coordinate 542,378 downwards.
CTTATGGGTTTGTATATGCCTATTATGCCCTCACAATGACAACAAATTGATTTTGAGCTCCTAAAAAACTTTTGACTACTCCTAAAATATGAATCAAAGATTAAAAAGGTGTTTCAATATTTATACAAGTTTTTTCATCCAAAATAACAAGAAAATACAATCAATTCTCTTATTTTTGACCCTCTCTTTTAACACCTATAGATTGGTTCATACAGAGTCATCAATATTTGCTCTATACTAACTAACTAACCTATAAAATAATCTCTAAGGCCTCAAATAAGGCATTTATTGTTTTAAATGACATACTAATACTCTAAGACTCTTGAAATAACCAAATTAACATATTTATAGTGTTTTTATTGCATCATAAAACGAGTAAAATAACCTTGTTTCAACCTCTTTCCATATAGTAGACCATCCAAAATAACCCTAGTTCATGGCCATTATATAACTAGTAAGGAAAGGTACGATTGTTATGATATCAAATGGGTTTATGAGTTAATTATAAAATTTTGTCTCATATGATAAAATATAGATTGATGGGTGGCATAGCATGGTATGGTTTAGTCAACGGGGCATCATTGAAACCTTCTCACATCACGACACTTGTTTACTAAGATTATTTGCTTACAATTATTAAAAAATGTCTACTTTCCACTCACATTCATAATTTGGGTCTCTATTAGTTTCCACACATAAGGAAATAAATAATAACTGATATCAGTAAACACTAAACAATCCCAATCTCTGTCATTCCATTATCTTAGCCATTTCCTAACAATAATTTAGGTCTATCTAAATCTCAGTGATTTCATAACATAAAATGGCAAAAAATGAATAAAAGGGCCACATCAAGAAAAACAAATCACACATTTTAGATATAGTAAAAATTACATTAAATAGATTAAATACTTGAAAAAAAAGATCTACAAAAATTGTAGTAAAAAATGGGGTCAACGCTTCAACCAGTAACACCACAGTAAACTTGCAAGTATGTAAAATAAATTTTTTGGCCTTCTAATGGGAGAGAAAATAAATGCAAGAGAAAAATAATGACAAGAGAAAAAAGTTAAACTTAACCTTAATTTTGAAATGCGTAATAATTTTTAAGTATAATATAATTAAATTTATATTATATAATATATAATTTTATATTATTTAATATATATTCCCTATACCTATAGAGGTTGATATGAGTAAACCTATTTCATGGGGATATGATGAGAATGTATATTGTGATTTGCAATAGGGCCATAGGCATTCCACTAACAAATTCTTCTCCTTGAGATATAAGCTTCAGGACTTATCCAAGTCCCAACAAATTACACTTGATGGGTCTCATACCATGGGTTTTGGATCACATTTAGGGGATCATCAAAATTATAAAATTTTCAATAATCTGCTATAAGACCATACAATGAAAATTACCAAAGTTAAAATATAGAAATAAAAGTAAAATTATCATCATGAAACTTTGGAATCGATGGTAATGATTTAGAAATAATAGGATCTTGCATAATAAGTGGAGTTTCATCCACAGTTTTTGAATATGTGACATTAATACTATCTTTAGGAGAAAAAAGTGGTGGTGGTATACTTGAGAATGCATCATCACTAGGCATAATAGGCATATATGGAATATATGGTGAATTTGCAACATATATGTCCACTACAAATTTTTATCCAATTTCTAAACCCAAAATTCCACTTGGTCACTTCTAATTTTTTTAGTGCCATTGTAACAAAAATAATTTATCCATTGTAATCACCAAGACAAAACTTGATCAACCATAGTTGAGCTCTTTATCCAGTGAATACAGATGCCCCTTGATCAAAACCAAGGGAGTTATAATTTTGACATAGGGATTGTGTGTAGAGGCTATCTCTTTACATGAAGAATACAAGCCATAATAAACTAAAGCATTGCATAGTGATTCAGATCATGATAGTTCTATGCCCATAATTAATTTAAATTAACTTATTTTGATGTTGTCATGGGTTTGGAGTAACTAGATTTAACTATCGATTTACATTCTTTCTCTATACGTAACACCTCTTACCAATACATACATACATGATACATATGTATATGTATATATAATATTAGTTATTATATAAATATTTTATAATATATATCATAATATTTTTATATATTAAACATTAATTATATAATATATATTAATATAATTTTTAAATCAATATTATCTATTATATATTTTAGTATAATATATTTAAATTTAAATTATATAATATATAATATTTTATTATATTATTTAGTATATATTCCATACACCTATAGAGGTTGATATGAATAAACCTCTTCCATGGGGATATAATGAGAATGCATATTGTGATTTGCAACAGGGCCATATGCATTCCACTAACAGATACTTTTCCTTTAGATATAAGATTTAAGACTTATATGAGTTCTAACAAATTACACTTGATGGATCTCATACCATCGATTTTAGATCACATCCAAGGGATCATTAGAATTAAAAAAATGTTCAATAATCTATTATAAGTCCATATAATGAAAATTACAGAAGTTCAAATATAAAAATAAAAGTAAAATTATCATCATGGAACTTTGTAACCGATGTGAATGATTTAAAAATAATATGATCTTTCATAATAAGTGGAGTTTCATCCACATTTTTTGAAGATGTAACATTAATAGTATCTTTATTAGAATCAAGTGGTGGTGGTATACTTGAGAATACATCATCACTAGGCATAGTAGGTATACATGGAATAAATAGAGTCTTTGCAACATATATGCCCACTTCAAAATTTTATCCAAGTTTTAAACTCAAAATTTCTCTTAGTCTCTTGTAATTTTTTTAGTTCCATTGTAACAAAATCAATTTCTCCATTATAATCACCAAAACCACAATTGAGCTCCTTATCTAGCGAATGTAGATGCCCCCGATCAAAACCAAAGATTGAAATTCATCATAGAGTAAAGCATTACATGGTGATTTATATCTCGATAGATCTATTCCCACAATTAATTTAAATGAACTTATTTTTATATTATCATTAGTTTGGAGTAACTAGGTTTAACTGTCAATTTACACTCTTTCACTGTATATGTATGTGTATGTGTATGTGTGTGTGTGTGTATATGTATGTATGTGTATATATATACACACATACATAAACATATGTACATATATGTGTATATATAACATATATACATATACACGCATACACATATACATATACATATTAGTTATTATATAAACATTTCATAATATATATCATAATATTTTTGTATATTAAACATTAATTATTATATATAAATATATATATATTAATATAGTTTATAAATCAATATTATATATTTTAGTGTAATATATTTAAATTTAAATTATATAATATATAATATATAATATTATAATATTATATTACATTATTTAATATATATTCCCTATACCTAAAGAGGTTGATATGAGTAAACCTCTTCCACGGGGATATCATGAGAATGCATATTGTGATTTGGAATAGGGCCATATGCATTCTAATAACATATGATTTTCCTTGAGATATAAGCTTCACGACTTATACGTTGCAAAAAATTACCCTTGATGGATCTCTTACCATGGGTTTTGGATCACATCCAAGGGATCATGAGAATTAGAAACTGTTCAATAATTTGCTATATGACCATACAATGAAAATTATAAAAGTTTAAATATATAAATAGAAGTAAAATTATCATCATGAAACTTTGGAACCAATGGTAATGATTTAGAAATAATAGGTACTTACATAATAAGTGGATTTTCATCCACCTTTTTGTAAGATGTAACATTATTAGTAGTAACTTTAGGACAAACAAGTGGTGGTGGCATACTTGAGAATGCATAATCACTAGGCATAGTAAGCACACATGGAATAAATGGTGTCTTTTCAACATATATGTCTAATTAAAAATTTTATTCAATTTCTAAACCCAAAATTCCTCTTGGTCACTTCTAATTTCTTAGTGTCATTGTGACAAAAACTATTTCTTCATTGCAATCACCAAGACAAAACTTGGTCAGCCAAAATTAAGCTCCTTATCTAGCGAATATTGATGCCACCTGACCAAAACCAAGGCAACTATAGTTTTGACATATAAATTGTGCTAAGAGGCTATCTATTTACACAAAGAATGCAAGCCATAATAGACTAAAGCATTACATAGTGATTCAGATCCTGATAGGTTTGCGTCCGTAATTACTTTAGATAAAATTATTTTGACATTGTCATAGATTTGGAGTAACTAAGTTTAACTGTCAATTTACACTCTTTCACTTTACATAACCAATCTTACCAATACATACATACATGTATGTATGTATATGTTTGGGTATATAAGTATGTGTGTATATAATATTAGTTATTATATAAATATTATATAATATATATCACAATATTTTTACATATTAAACATTAATCATATAATATATATGTTTTTGATAAGATAATCATGAGAAGAGGGTCCTAGGCCCTTTACAAAGCTTCTCCATGGGCACAAAAAGCCTCCGACCAAGCATAAGAGACACACCAATAGCACACTAACAACACATCAACACTAATAACACAAACACAACATAAGATTAAAAAGAATGAATACCAGGTAAACACACATAACAAAAAAAACAACTACGGACTATTAATAGACTCATACTTGGCCAGGAAATCAATAATTTCCTTGTAGTCCCATAGACTATTCACACCCACATCCCTTAATTTGTTATCAAATTCCTTAACCACAACAAACACTATAGCCGCATGTTGAAGAGACTTGGTAGAAAATTTAACCATCACTCTCCATTTATTATGCATTTTATCCATTCTAACCTTAATTCCTATAATTTCCTCCACCATCTTTATAGACAATGAATAGATATCTTTCTTTTCCTAGTCATAGGCCTCATTAGCATCCTCTTCAAGCTCATCCAAGTAGGGCTCATTTATTTTAGGGAAATGGCTAGTTCCCTCAACCTCTTGCACCAACTTAGAAGGGGTCCCATCTTCACTAGCCTCAAGAGTGCCTCTAGAAAAATCAAAATAATCAAAAATGACAATGCCTTTAGGGTTCAGGAAAGGGATTCTAGCAATATGATTGGACTTGTGAATGCCAATACTACCCTCAACCTCATTCTCAACCAGCTTAGGACCCAAGCCAACATCTTTACCTACCTCCTCAACACCCATAAAATCCTGCTTTAAAGATTTAGATTTTTTATATTTGACATTACCTTCTTCCTTGATAACTTTTTGGCCCCTTTTAATAGCTCCCTTCCTAGTCCTCTAGCTGGGAGTCCCAATTTTACCACAGGGTGACTTGGGGGAACTAGTCTTGAAAATTGGTGGGGGGGTCCTAAAAGGGGTGCTACAGTCTTCAAATCTAGGTCCCACCACCTAAGTTTTAGGGGAAGTTTTGGGGGTCTTGATAGATTTCTTGGCCTTACCTTTAATAGTAGGAGAAGGGAGAAGGGGAGCCTTCCAACATGCTAAATTTGATTTTCTTCGACGGACACAAGGCCAAGTAGAAGTGATTTAATCTTAAGATGAGACCTTGGTGGATGGGAATGAAGGGCAAGTTAATATTTTTGGCTTGAATATCCTTCGCTGACTTAATGGAATTCTCCAAGGAAGATAACAGGAAGAACAAGAAACTAATTTCCATCCTATTTCTAAAATGGTTAAGTAAAGCAAAGTGATATTGGTAAAATACCTTGAATCTTCCCTCTAGAGTGAATAATTTCATAATCATAAGGAAAATTTTCCCCCATGGTACTAACAACTTCTCTATTTCAAAACCCCTATGGAGCTTCGAAGCAACCTCACCTTCTTTGAAGAAAAGCCCCATATTTTTTTGGTCTAGCACCCTACTACATCGACTAACTTTTTTCCCATCTGACGGGGAGCCCTGTGGCTTGCCCAATAACCTCTTTAGAGACTTCAAATATGATACCCCCAGACAAACCTATCTATAATTCTCCTCCCAAGACTCAAAAAATTGTCAAGATAGATTTTCATCATGGCCAAGCATCCCATCAATAAAAGAAGCCACCTCTCCCTCCTAGACAATGTGCTATGCTATAGGGTCCTATTGAAATTATTACATAGAGGTTAACTTGATATTGATAATATCACCACCCATATTTAGAACTAGATAAATACAAATCCCATGAGACTGTTTAATGTAGAGAGCAATGAAATGCCTAATAATATAGCCACCAAGGTTAATAAGTCCTTTAAATCCTATCAAGGACTGTGAGAATACTGAGCTCATAATTTCATAATAATTTTGGAGATCAACATATCCTTTCCCATGTTGTAACTCAGCCTTAGTACTAACCCACATTTGCCACCTCATGTAATAATCACTAGAGATGGAGTGAGTTAAAAAATAATTACCCTCAATCCATCTTGGCAAAATGATATCTCTATTTCTAATCATTATTTGGTGGCTCATCTCTCTACCCATCTGATTTATCATCATATTAATCCACCTACCTATCATCCACCTCTTCTATTTCCTTAAAGTCCAATCAGCCACCTAGTCAACATGACTTCCCTTCCTCAGCTTCCAAGTGAGCCCCTTTTTAGGCCCAATCTTTCTACCACCTTTCATAAGACATATGGGAGTATTTATGTGTTTAATTTCAATCTCCATGAATTTTTTATTCACATTCACATGCTTATTATATAGTTCTAAAGTAATTCTAAATGATGAGTCTTGGGCTTAGAATTCATTGATTCCATAATCCAAATGTATTTGATCATTATTTACTGGGAAGTACTCACCTACACTCAAATAGAGTATGTAGATGATGAGGAGCTCACACCAATTAATCCATATTTTTGCTACCATCTTTATTAAAGAGGATTTGTATCTCATTGGGCAAATTAGATAGGGTTGTCCAACACCACCAACCATTATTATTGCTTCCTAGATTTTCCATGGCATCTGCAACTGCATTACCCTCCATATATATATGGGATACTTTGTAACCTTTCATATCATTAATAAGCAATCATATGTCATCTATAATATCCAATATTTTCTACCCTATATCTAATAATTCAAAGGTAGCATTAACAATTAATTATGAGTCCCCTTCAACATGAAGTTTTTGAATGTTTAGGCTTAATTACCTATAACATAGCTAGGGCCTCCACTTCATTATTGACTTTGATACCAATTCCCCCAGTGTAATCCATCACTAAACTTACAGAGTCCAATTTAATAATACTTTCTCCACTGGCCACCCCTGGATTCCCTTTAACCACCCCATCTAAGTTTTACTTAAACCATCCTTCTTGAGGTAGTGTCCATTTGGTGTTATCCCTAGCAATATTTTTAGATTTATATATTTGATAAATGTTTGTGCTTATTTTCCATTTCTCCAAAATAATTTGTTCTTCTAGGCTTAGAGTGCCCTCAATAGCTTTGAATTTGTTGATATTAATATTCTTGACTAGTAGTTTAGAGAATGTCTGGAACACCTCCACCAGGGTTTTATATTTATCCTTGAAAATTATGATTTTGTGTTCTTTTTATAAGTTAAATACAAGGTGTGGGGGAATTTGAATCCATAATTCCTTCACTATTGAAAATATGAATGGGGGACTCTAATATCTAACCAAGTCCACCAGCGTACCATTAAAAACCTAGCTCAGATTAAGTCTCTACATAATAAGGATCTAAACCTCCCAAGAAAAATTATAGTGTAGCACAAGGTGAGTGAATGTTTCTTCCATCTCCCCATAGAGAATACATCTATTTGGAATTTGAAATCCTATCTTCTTTAAATTATCTAGAGTCAATATTTTATAATGTATTAATATCCACTAAAAAAATTAATTTTTGGTAAAAATTTTGGATGCCAAAATTTCCTCCACAAATTATCCTCGCCATTGTCTAATAGAAATTCATAGGCACTTTTAATAGTGTAATATCCCTTTTAATTCTTATCCTAGATTATCTGATCTTGTTTGGGAAAAAAATTGAGCCTAAAATTAGCCAAATCTCCTTGAAGTTGAAGAGCAATCTCTTTAGTCTCTAATGATTAGGGACACAATCTAAAATATTTTTATAACTCTTGTTCTCCCCATTTCTATTAAGGTAGTTAGCCACTTTATCCCCAAAATAATTACAATATCTATCCATAATTCTACCATAATTTAAATCTTTAAGGGGAATATGCTTTAACCATTTGTCCTCCCAAAATTTAATATTGTTATCATCCCTAACCTTCCATCTGATGCTTCTATAGAGGGGGATAGATTTTGAGAGTCCCATTCCAGATTATAGATCCTTTAGGGAGACTTTGTTCCATTAATATTTTACTACCCATATCCCCATTGAGATACTAAGCTATCATGATGTTGGCCCAATCTTTAATCCCTTAAATTAGGCTCCACCATATCTTTGCCATGAGAGCTTTGTTCATGAGATGTAGCCTCCTTAAGATGAGTCCTCCTTGATATTTATGAGTGCAAAAATTTTCCCATCCAACTAGAGCATTCCTCCTCTTTTCTTCAACTCCTAACCATAGGAATTTCTTTTGTATTTGCTCAATCTTCTCAGCCACAAATTTTGGGATTTTAAAAATACTAAGGAAGTAGTTAAGGATGCCTTAAAGATATGATTTGAGTAGTTGGAACTTACTAGATTGACTCAGTAGGGATCCTTTCTAACCCACCAAATTTATCTGTGATCTAGATTGACTTTTGGGATTGTGAATGGAAGCCCAATATAGGTGGCAGGTAACCTCTCACTGGAGCATCCCAAATCCCTAGTGATTTTTTTTAGAGGTCCCCTTAAGTATTCAATAAATAGATATGTCTTTTCTAAAAATTTATACTTTGTCTAAATTCCCCTTCATATGTGTTAAGCAAAATTTTCCATCTTCCTGCTTCTACCATAGAATTAGTTCTGAACAATATAGTGTCATTAACAAACTATTAGATAACCAAAAGCTAGGCTATAGAGGAAAGATTAATGCCTCTAAGATATCCATACATTAGTAATTTACCAACATTTCTACCTAGGACTTCCACCAACAAGATGAAGAGATAGGGAGAAAGGGGTTCTCCCTATCTAAGGCCTCTCCTTGAGGGGAAATAACCTTTGGGAGAACCATTAACCAAAATTGAAAATTTGACTATATAAATACATTCTTTCACCAAGTTAATCATATGGTCTTGAAATCCATATTTCTTCAGTACTTTAATATAAAATTCCTAGTCGACTCTATCGTATGCTTTAAAGATATATAATTTGAATATCATACCTATGGTTTTGATTTTGGATATTGAGTGAATGATTTCATGGGTGGTGATGGCCACATCAAGAATTGGTCTACCTGGAACAAATACTTTCTACTAAGGGTAATGATTTTTTCCAATAGAAGTTGAACCTTGAATACCAAAATTTTGGTGAAAATTTTGTACACTGTGTTACAGAGGATAATAGGTCTGAAGTCTGACATGGAGAAGGCATCCATCTTCTTCAGAACTAGGGCTATAAAAGTATTATTCAACTACCTCAGAATCTTACCTATCTAAAAGAAATATTTGGCCACATTCATGACATCCTTACCAATAATATCCTAAAATATTTGAAATAAAGCTAGGGGAAACCATCTAAGTTAGGATCTTTGAATGCTCCCATTGAGAAAATAGTAGCCCTAACTTCCTCCTCCATAATTGGCTTAGTCAATAGGTTATTATCTTCATTAGTTAAAATAGTGGGAATGGCATCTAGAAGGAACTCATTATCTTCCTATGGGATGTTGACTTGTTGAGATACCAAGAGGTTTTCAAAGTAATTGGAGGCCACCTTCCCGATTTCCTCTTCCTCTTCTACCACAACCCCATTCTCATTCATGAGCTTATTTATATAATTACTCTTCTTGTGTCTTAGTGTGGACTGATGAAAGAATGACATGTTCCTATCCCCTTCTTTCAACCATTGAATTTTACATTTTTGTTTCCAGTAAACCTCATCCTCTTTCAAGGTTGAAGCACAATCATTTGAGAGGGAGTTTTCCAACTTTTGTAACTCTCCCGACAATTCCCCCTACTCCATTTTGGTTTAGACTTCCAACATTTGTTTTTTTATGTTCCTTTTCCTAATTAGAATGTTACCAAAAGTGTATTTGTTTTATCCTTTAACTTTATTCTTAATATTGGCCAATTTTTGGGCCAGTTTATACATAGCTGGAACTTGGATAGATATATTCCACCATTCAACCAAACAACCTCTAAACTATGGGTGGGAAGTCCACATATTTAAAATCTAAAATGGAAGGGTCCTTTAGGCTTCCTTTCTTGCCAATTTAACATTAAAGGGTTGTGATCAGAGCCAAATCGAGGAAGAGAAACCAAACTAACTAGATTGGCTATGGTCTAGTTGGAGGATATTAAGAATCTATCAAGCTTTACCTAAATAAGATTACTCCCTTGTCTTTTATTAGACTAGTAAAAGATTGGCCCTCTAGATCAACATCTATTAGACTAGTGTTGGAAAAAAAGTTTACCAAATCTGTCATGTTTTCAAAGTGATCTGGTAGACCCCCCATTTTTTTAGATGGGTAGAGTGGGGTATTCAGATCCCTAGCTAGCATCCATTTGGTTTCCCCAATATTTATTATCTTTTTTGAAAGGTTTTCCCAAACTTCTTTTCTCCCACTACAGTTATTCAGGGTATAGACATTGACTAAATTCCATTGAATACAACTACACTGGAAGAAGATTTTAATAAAATACATGGAGTAGGCTACCACCCTTCCTTGAAAATTCTGACTCCATAGTGTGGCAATACCACTTGAAGCTCCTTGAGCTCCACTAATTTCATAGTTAACACTCTACCAAATATTCCTCACCACCAGCTTGAAATTCTCTTCAGACATCTTGACTTATTGATGTAGTATAATATCTACCTTATTGTCTATAATGTAGTTCTTAATAATTAGTTTCTTGTGAGGGATATTAAGCCCTCTAATATTCTAAGAAACTATCCTCATTTTTTAGTCTTCCTATGGGGAAACCATAAGGTGGTCTATTTACCCCTAGCAATCTCTTTTTCCATCTCTCTCTATCTTATTTGCATGAGTGAAGGTCTAATCCTACTGCTATCCCCCCCACCTATACTATTTTCCTACTATTACCCTTGCCTTTTTTCTTTGTAGTGGACCAGTTCTCTAGTTCCTCTACATTCTTGCTTGTTCCTACAACTGGGGATAGGGAGAAACTTTTATGCAAAGGGTTTACTCTAGACTTGGGGAATCCCATTTTCATTTTTGGTCTATGTATATCTACTACAATTTTCTCTAGAGTCATCTTAGTCAAAGGAGTTATAAAAGGCTAGACTAGCTCACCCTCCTCCCTTTACTCATGCTCACTGCTCAAGTCTTTTGATTTATTTCTAAGGTTTCCCTTTGAAACCTTCTCACCTAGGTCTTGTTCATTCCCACTAGAAGCCATTCCCTAAACTTCCCTAATGGGATTCTCAACTTCTACATTTGGGGGGTCATGGGGATTCCATTCCCCAATAGTAACCACCTCTAAAATCTTTATCAGAGAAACAAGGGGGAAGTAATGACATTAAGGATGTCTCCTTTGAAGGGGTAGTCATCCCTAGTCTCAATCAGATCCACCTGCACTTCTTTCTGAGGTTGAAATCATTTGGGAACCTTACATTAGATGATAACATGACCAATTTTCATGTAGTTATGATATAAAACTTTAGAGTTCTCATATTTAATATTATTCTTTCACTTCTTGTATTTAGATTCCAAAATAATGAAAGTGGGAAGTGTTTTAAAGATATCTACATTAACACAAAATTGAGAAAAAACTAACCTTGTCTTTGCCTTAGTGACTTTGTCAACAATCACATAATTTACAAAGGAATTATCGATCCAAGAAAAAATATCCTCATCCCAAAATTTGAGGGAGAGGCCTAGGATTCTGACCCACACTAGTGCTGACTGGTTGAGGTCTGCATTGGGATCAAAGCCAAACTTCCATTTACATAGAGAGAGTGAGTTCTTCCCATAGAGCTATGGGCCTCTAGTAAGGGTCAAAAACATATCCTCATGAGAAGTAAATTTTCATAGGAATAGTCCACCTACCATAACACTGTTAGATATACTCCCTTTTAGAGCCCATTTGGTCACCACCCAATTTCTCATTGATTCTATAATGGGTCTGAATGCAAATAACTTTCTCACTAGTTATTTTTCCATGGAGGAGACTACCTAAAGATGGTATGGTCTATAAATTTGATAGCATTATCACCATCACACTAAAAAATAATTAGACCACTCGATTGATGGAAGCTACCATTTATCAGGTGGAAATCTCCACTAGGGGTAACACCTATCACAACCTCTTTCTAACACTTTTATCTAGAAGTCATGGTTGGAATCATGTGATAAACATAGAGACCCTTGTTTGGAGATAAATCACCAAGATTATGGGAAGGGGATTGGGTCATGGGGTCCCCCCCACGAGTTGTCTCCTTCCATTCTAGTTCCCACCCAAAGCCCAATTCAAATTTTGAACACATATGCAAACACAGATGTAGACCAGATTTATCTTATAATATATATGTTAATATAGTTTATAAATCAATATTATATATTATATATTTAGTATAATATATTTAAATTTATATTATAATATATAATATTATAATATTATATTACATTATTTAATATATATTCTTACACCTATAAAGGTTGATATGAGTAAACCTCTTCCATGGGGATATGATGAGAATGCATATTGTGATTTGAAATAGGGCCATAGGCATTCCACTAATTTTTTTTTTGAGATATAAGCTTTAGGACTCATATGAGTATGAAAAAATTACACTTCATGGGTATTTTACCATGGGTTTTGGATCATATCCATGGGATCATCAGAATTATAAAATGTTCAATAATACATTACAAAACCATATATGAAAATTATATAAGTTCAAATATAGAAATAGGAGTAAAATAATCACCATAAAACTTTAGAATTGATGGTAATGATTTAGAAATAATAGGCTCTTACATAATAAATGGAGTTTCATCCGAATTTTTGAAGATGTAACATTAATAATATCTTTATAAAAAATAAGTGGTGGTGGTATACTTGAGAATGCATCATCACTAGGAATAATAGACATACATGGAATAGATGGTCTCTTTGAAACATATATGTCCACTTAAAATATTTATCCAATTTAAAAACTTGAAATTAATCTTGGTTGCTTCTAATTTTCTTAGCACCAATGTAACAAAAATAATTTCTCCTTTGCAATCACCAAGACAAAACCTAATCAACCATAGTTGAGCTCCTTATCTAGTGAATATATATGCCCCCTGAATGAAACCAAGGGAGTTGTAATTTTAACGTAGAGATTGTGCTAAGAAGCTATCTCTTTACAAAAATAATGCAAGCTATTGCAGAGTAAAGCATTGCATGGTGATTTAGATCCTGATAGGTTTGCATCCATGATTACTTTAAATGAATTTATTTTGACATTGTCTTGGGTTTGGATTAAATTAGTTTAACCATCAATTTACACTCATTCTCTTTACATAACCCCTCTTACCAATACATACATACATACATGTGTGTGTGTGTGTAATATTAGTTATTATATAAATATTATATAATATATATCATAATATTTTTATATATTAAACATTAATTATATAATATATATGCTAATATAATTTATAAATATATATCATATATTATATATTTTAGTATAATATATTTAAATTTATATTAAATAATATATAATATTATAATACATTATTTAATATATATTCCCTACACATATAGAGCTTGATATGAGTAAACCTCTTCCACGAGGATATGATGAAAATACTATTGTGATTTGAAATAGGGCAATAGGCATTCCACTAACATATGTTTTTCATTTAGATATAAGCTTTAAGACTTATACAAGTCCCAAAAAATTAAACTTGATGGGTCTCATACGATGGGTTTTAGATCACATCCAGGAGATTATTAGAATTTGAAAATGTTTAGTAATATATCACAAGACCATATAATGAAAATTATAGAATTTCAAATATATAAATAAAATTAAAATTATCATCATGGAACTTTAGAACTAATGGTAATGATTTAAAAATAATAGGGTCTTGCATAATAAGTGGAGTTTCTTTCACATTTTTTAAAGATGCAACATTAATAGTATATTTAGGAAAAATAAGTGGTGGTGGTATACTTGAGAATGCATCATCACTAGGAATAATAGGCATACATGGAAATATGGTGTATTTGAAACATATATGCCCACTTTAAATTTTTTATCCAATTTCTAAACCTGAAATTCCTCTTGGTCACTTCTAATTTTTTTAGTTTCATTGTAAAAAAAGTAATTTATCTATTGTAATCACTAAGATGAAACCTAATCAGCCATAATTGAGATCTTTATCTAACAAATACAAATGGCCCCTTATTGAAACCAAGGGAGTTGTAATTTTGATGTAGAGATTGTGCTAAGAGGTTATCTCTGTACATGAAGAATGAAAGCCATCGTATACTAAAGCATTGAATGGTGATTTAGATCCCGATAGATTTATGCCCATAATTATTTTAGATAAACTTATTTTGACATTGTCACATGTTTGAAGTAATTAGGTTTAACTATCAATTTACACCCTTTCACTTTACATAACCCTTCTTATCAATACATACATACATACATGATATGTATGTATGTATGTATGTATGTGTATATATATGTAATATTAGTTATTATATAGATATTTTATAATATATATCATAATAATTTTACATATTAAATTTTAATTATATAATAATGATTTCACAAATTAGAAATTTGATGATTAAAAAATAAAAATTACATGTGTTATTTTTAATTTAGGTAATGTTGTTAAAAAATTTACATAAAATGATATTAAAAATATATTCGACACTTGAATTGGTTAAAATACTTGGTTTCTATTTTTATCTTTTTTGTCCTTGTGGTTGAATCATAACTATTTTATAGAATTATTCCAATACCATATTTTTTAAGGATGTTATATAATTTTAAATGATGACCAATGTAACATTTGAGAAAATATTGGCATAGAAATTCACTTAAAATATATGAGTATTCCATATAGTATAGATTTCATGTTGATTGATGAGTGAAGACGTGCATTGATAAGGATGCAAAAGGGTAAATAGGGTGTGAAATAAAGATGGGTGGATGGGTTGACTCTGAGTCATGGTGTACATAAGGGACAAATGGTGGTGTGCCATGTGTTTTCCTTGCATATGGGTTCAAATTTGAAATAAGTTTAAATGTCACAAGAACCATGATCTGATGCACATCATATTTGGGACCCAATGAGATGTTTATGTGAAAAATGTCACTAAATTATGTAGTCATGATTTGTAGAGACCTAGTGTGTGAAATTGGTATGTAGAGATGAGCTCGAAGTCTACAAAAAATAGAGAATCAATGTTTGAACAAGTATAAACAATCAATTCACCCTTAATGAATATAAATTACATTTTTATTAAATAATATTCTACTCTATTGGAAGTGTTTTACTTATTCTTTTTGAATATATCTGTGCATTCACTCTATATAGCCATAATTTTATTGTGCCCTAAACACCACATTTATATCAAACACCTTTAAATGACCATTGTAATCAATATTGAAAGTATTATAAGGCCCTTCAAAATATATCCTATGAGATACCTTGAAATAAAATTTCAATCATGTGCATGTTCACGATATCTACTTAGAGAACCCTTGAATTTACTACAAGACCCTTCAAGGTATCTCTTAGAAAATACATTGAAGTGTATTGTATTACTTTCAAGGGTACCTTGAAGGTATCTCCTAGGAGATACCTTTAAAACATGCATAAGGGTATCTTTGAAGGTATTACAAGGCCATTTAAGGTATCTCTTCAGAGATACCTTGAAACAAAATTCTAATCATGTGTATGTTCAAAGTATTTACTAGGATAACTCTTGAAGGTACTATAATTACCTTCAAGGTATATCTTAGGAGATACATTGAAATAAAATTTCAATCATGTGTATGTTCAAGGTATCTACTTAGAGAACCCTTGAAGGTACTACATGACCCTTCAAATATCTCTTATAAAATACCTTGAAGTGTATTTTATTACTTTCAAGGGTACCTTAAAGGTATCTCGTAGGAGATACATTTCAAACATGTATAAGAGTATATTTGAAGGTATTACAAGGCCATTCAAGGTATCTCTTAGGAGATAAATTGAAATAAAATTCTAATCATGTGAATGTTCAAAGTATCTACTAGGATAACTCTTAAAGGTAATATAATGCCATTCAAGGTATATCTTAGAAGATACATTGAAAAAAATTAATCATTTGCATGTTCAAGGTATCTACTAGGATAACCTTTGAAGGTAATACAAGATCCTTCAAGGTATCTCCTAAAAGATACCTTGAAGGGCATTATAGCACCTTCAAGGGTACCTTGAAGGTATATCCTAAGAGATACATTTTAAACATAAATAAGGGTACCCTTGAAGGTATTATAAGGCCCTTAAAGGTATCACCTATTAGTTCCTTAAAACATACTTTGAAGGGGCTTGTAATAAATTTAAGGGTACCCTTAATTCATGTTTAAAAGGCATCTCTCAAGAGATACCTTCAACACCCCCTTGAATGTATGAAAATGCATTTCAAGTTATCTCTCAGGAGATACTTTCATGGGTAAATTGAAGGTATCTTCTAGGAGATACCTTGAAGGAAAAATAAACTCTTGTTCATGTTTGAAAGGTATCTCTTAAGAAATAACTTTGAAGGTATTATAAGGCCCTTCAAAGTATCACCCAGTAGTACCTTTAAGAAGATACTTTTTGAACATGTATAAGGTTATCCTTGAAGGTATTATAAGGACCTTAAAAGTATCAATTATTAGTGTTTTTAAACATACTTTCAAGGTCCTTGTAATACCTTCAAGGGTACCCTTATGCATTTTTGAAATGTATCTCCTAGGAAATACATTCAAGATCACCTTGAATGCATGAAAATGCCCTTCAAGGTATCGATTAGGCCATGCATTCAAAGGCATTTTAATAAATTCATGGGTAACTTAAAGGTATATTCTAGGAGATAATTTGAAGTAAAAATCTACTCTTGTTCATGTTTTAAAGGTATCTCCTATGAAATACCTTGAGGGTATCTTTGAAGGTATTATAAGGCCATTCAAGGTATCACCCAATAGTGACTTTGAGGAGATACCTTTAGAATATGCATAAGGGTACCCTTGAAGGTATTAGAATTCCCTTCAACATATCACCCAATAGTTCATTCAAGGAGATACCTTTTAAACATGTATAAGGGTACCATTGAAGGTATTATGAGGCCCTTCAAGGTATCACCCAGTAGTGCCTTTAAACATACTTTGAAAGGCCTTGTAATACCTTAAAGGGTACGCTTATGCATTTTTAAAGGTATCTCTTAGGATATACCTTCCACATCCTTTGAATGTATGACAATGAACTTCAAGGTATATCTTAGGATATGCCTTCAAGGGCTTTGTAATACCTTCATGGGTAACTTGAAGGGATATCCTAAGAGTTACCTTGAAGGAAAAATGCACTTTTATTCATGTTTGAAAGGTATCTCCTAAGAGATACCTTGAAGATACATTTTAATTTATTATAAGGACCTTAAATGTATCATTATCACTCTAAATTACACCCTTGACAAAGTTATTTACCTTCCCCATTTAGGTGATAACATGGAATCACTTTTACATTGTGGCTTGCCTAATCAGTGAGGTTATTTTCTAGATAGGGTTCTCTCCATTGATGCTTCAACTTGAAATTATTATTAAAATAATACTTTCCAAGAGAAAAGGGGTATAAAAATATTGAAAAGAGGGAAAGAAAACTATAGGTGATGCACCAAATGTATCTCTTCTACTTGTCAATATTTGCACTATTGAATGAAAAATTATAGGTTGATTAAACTACTTCAAGACATTTTATTCCACATAAATAATTCAATATGAAGGTTACAACTACATAAAAATCAAGGTGATCAATAAAGATGTCTAAAAATAGGTGATAATGACACTCCAACACTTAAACACTATAAACCATATGATGTAATTTAGATGACCTATGAAAGGTAACTAACTCACATAAAGGCATGAATGAAAAGGACAAATGCAAGGACGTAATAAACTATCACTAAAATTCATCAATAAAACATATCAAATTCACTAAAATGTGAAATGAAGAAGACATAATCTAGCTTGAATTTTATTCTAGAGGTAATAAAAAGTATCAAGTTTGGCAGGGCTTCACCTTACACACTTAGAAAATGATTTTACAATGACAGACCCTAGATTATATAGGAAGCAGGAATCCTTTAGGCCATTTACTATAAAATAGATCATGGATGCTAGAGTTAAGTGTGATAACAAAGAATTGAGAAATATAGCTCTTCCATGCAAGTAGATAAGGATGACTAAAAGTAAATGAGAAAGGTTCCTTTGTCCTCAAATCATGGTGATGATTATCTTGATCTTGGAACCATTAGTTTAGCTTATTCTCTCATTGGTTGGAGAATAAATAATATTTAATCTTTGATGATCCTACAATTCAAGTAAACATTTTACGTGCAAAATTATAACTATAGTTAATTTTGCCTTGATAAAGACCTTGAAACCATGGCTAGCATTAATGATTTGATCATGATCCTATTGCTTGTCATATTCACATTAGCACCTTGGAGGTTCATACTTTCTTGTGCTGACTAATATCATTTTGGTGGCTTAGTAAGATAGATGACCCATCAATTTTGTGCATGTACATTGTTGATTAAGTTGATAGCATGTCTCATTTTTTGGGGTCTCTACCACTTGATATTTCCTCATTCTTTATGATTATTATTGCATCTTTGAATGTCTTCAATGACCTCTCTATCTATAGTGAATCAAGATCATGCCACCTGGCTTGATCTCTCTCACCCAAAGACTAATACCCTCTTGTGTCTATATTAATCATGTTGGGACTATGAGATCATGAAAAGTGGCATCATCTTGCTCACCTAAGGCTTTGTAACTCTACATGGATGGCTCTAGGGATCTAGGTCATTGGTATTAAACCACATGGAAGCATCCTACTAACCCATTGGTCTATCTTACCTTGTTGATGTGGGGATCACTAGGGAAAATTTGAAGGAAATGAAAAGTGTTTAAATACTTTAGAACATGCCCTAAGGCCAAAAAATGTTAAAATGTGGCTCTAGGGAGATGAAGAAATTAACAAAGTCTCATTTGGCTATCCAAATCAAGAGGGGCCTAGAGATCACCATGTGCCCTTGAATGATACTAAAAAAATGGATATCAAGAAAATGTTATTGAATTGAGTGAATTTACTCAAGATATAAAACCAGCTTAACTTTGGAAGTAGTTCATCTTAACTCAACTAACTTGGATTGGGATGACTCAATATCAACTCAAATTAGCTTGAATAGAACTAGAAAGACTCAGGTTGAAAATGGCTCAACTCAAAGAAGATTAGGGATGTGATTCTTATTAACCTTGTTCTCGTAATGGAACTTGGCTCAACTTATCTAGGCTATCCCTAATTCTTTTGTCAAAGGATACTGGTGACCAAAAAATAGACAACAAGGATCACCTAGTAGTGCCTTCAAGGAGATGCATTTTAAACATGCATAAGGGTACCCTTGAAGGTATTACAAGGCCATTGAAGGTATTATAAGGACCTTCAAGGTATATCTTAGGATATTACTTGAAATAAAATTTCAATCATGTGCATGTTTAAGGTATCTACTAGAAGAACCCTTGAAGGTACTATAATACCCTTCAAGGTATCTCTTAGAAGATAACTTGAAGAGAATTGTAGTACCTTCAAGGGTAATTTGAAGGTATCTCTTAGGAGATACCTTTCAAACATGTATAAGGTTACCCTTGAAAGTATTACAAGGCCCTTCAAGGTATCACCCAGTAGTGCCTTCAAACATATTTTGAAGAGCTTTGTAGTACCTTCAAGGGTACCCTTATGCATGATTGAAAAATATCTCCTATGAGATACTTTCAATGTCCCCTTGAATGTATGAAAATTACCTTCAAGTTATCTCTTATGATATGCCTTCAATGGCCTTATAATAAATTCATAGGTAACTTGAAGATATCTACTAAGAATTACCTTGAAAGACAAATCCACTCTTGTTCATGTTTAAAAGGTAACTCTTAAGAGATATCTTGAAGGAAAAATAAGATGAACATCAAAAAATCATTATTGACCAAGGACAAAGAAATAGTCATGAGATATTTTATTAAGTACTTCTAATATACATAATTGTACATAGTTTTGAAGAAAATTAATATTAAACAAAGAAAATAAAAGTTAAAGTTATGAATTCACAATAAAATCTTTCAAAAATATTTAGAAAAATTTAAGGTAAAAAGTTCCTTTATGAAAACAAATTAATAACATATATACAAATAAAAAGTATTTAACCCCTGTTAATGGGTCAATTATAAATTAAAATAAAAATTATAAGAAGAAAATAGGTTTGATATTGCTTGTCAAGCTCCACATCTAGGGTGGTTCAATCTCAATTTCAATGGAGGTTATTGAGGGAACCAGGGGCTTCTAGGGTTCGATGTGTAATTAGATATTGTAATGGGTCTCAAATTAAATCAATGTCTATCATGTTATTGGATGGGACCAACAATGAGTTTGAATCCCAAGCCCTAATGATGGGACTAAATCTTGTGCTTGAATGTGGTGTACCTAAACTAGAAATTGAAGGAGATTCTAAAGTTTTCATTCAAGCCTTATCTAAACAAAGGGATATGTTAGGACCTCACAATACAATTGATTAATTTTGTATAAGCAACTAAACATGGAATTAAACCAGAAGTAATAAGTAACTAGAAATCAGAAATAACAAAGAATAGGAGAAACAATACAATCTTGTATTATACTCTTCCATAAGGAAATAAAATGAAGAAATTTCTTTTCTTCTCACACCTCTCAGATGTACAGTAATTCTCCCTCAAGATTTCTCTTTCTCTCTCACAATTATAATCAACTCAATAACTGAGTTGTTATTCCCTCTTCTCTCTTTCTCTTAATTACAATACTACCCCATGGGTCTCTTGAATAGGATCCAAGGCAAACAATAATTAGAAAAATAGACTCAAGACTAAAATTAGTCTTTACATGCAAACTAACCGTTCTCCTAAAATTAGAACAAATCTAATTCTGGAAATGCATGCAAATGCACAGTTGTCAGTGTCAATCTACAGATGATCGATGTCGGCCGACCCCTAACCGATGTCGGTAAGTTCTGTGTCTATGCCTGATCGATGTCGATGATACTGCCAATGCCAGTCGACTGTGTAATCGATGTCAGTTACCGTGTAAACTCAGCAACCTCAATCTAGCTCATCAGTGAAGCTTTTAACTCCATAACTCAATAGGATAAATACTAGAATTTGAATAATATCATTGAGAAAGTGTGGGATAATGTCTCTATAATCTAGAATTGGGAGTGTTCACATTATGTTAGGGACCCAAATGGTGAATTTTAGGGTAAAGTTGAAATTTTCATTTATGTGTGGAAAATTAATAGGGATCCAAATGGAAAATGTTAGGGTAAATTGGACATTTTTAATAACTATAATCAAATAATCTTAGTAACTAATATATTTAATAGTTTCAAGTTTTAAAAATTATAGATAATCGCTCAGACCAACTAAAAGGACCAACTTATAACCTTATAAGGACCTATTGATGTCTAAATATTCTTTCTGCTTAGAATGATATGCCTAGGCTATTAATATGCAGATGCATGGACTTTATACCATCTTTAACTACTATGCATATTTGATTGAAAATAGAATGACCATAGGCCAGGGTTATTTTGTATGGTATATTGTATTGAATAAGTTATTTTATGAGTTTTTTATGGAAGGAGGTTACTTTAATAGTTTTAGATTTAAAAAATTATAGATAATCACCAAGGCCAACCAAAAAGATTAGTTGGAAACCTCAAAATGACTCAAATTATCAAAAAATTATAAAAAAGTTAGTATGATTTTATTTAGATAAGTTGAAAATAAACAAAAAAATAGTATCAAGTTGGCTGATAAACTCCTAATAAAAAAATAAAAAATATTTTTATCAAGTGAGCTAATATAGTTGTAAGCACATAGAAAAATATCAAGATAGCTGAACAATATACAAAAATGCATATCAATATTGTGATATCCAATTTAATTCTTAGATAGATAGATAAAAGTATCAGGTTGGCATATTAAATTTGAATGTAAAATATATGATGGTTTAGAATATTTTAAACAGAGTAATTATACAAATTATTTATTACATGGAATAATGTTGATCCATAATTTAAAACAAAGTAATTATAGCATTGATTCATAATTTATATATGTTTAATGAAAAATATTAAATTGGATATGGTGAGATTTGTTTGACATCATTTACATGTTCATAGAAATTAATATTATATAATAATTAATATAGTTTATGTTCCCATCAGATGTGAAAATCCTATTCGAGTAGCTTCATTGGTGGATAAAATACCCAGTAGTCAAATCATAATATATTTTTATAAATAAATGTTTGTTTAATTACACTTTTTGTGGCATCTAACATTCATAACAATTGATATAAAATGTGTTAAATTAATATAAAATTAAAATGGTGATATTCAAGTGATTAATCTTGTGTTAAGGTGTGATAGATATTTTATAATTGGTATGCTTTAGCATTTAATAAAAGGTTCATTCATGACTAGACATATGATCATGAAGAGTGAGAATGTTACACGTTTTTTTGCATATAAATAGTTTGCATACTATTTATATTTAGACAGAAGGTGTTTTGACATTAGTTTTATTATCAAATTATAAAGACTAAATCATAAAACAAAATGACAATCATATTTGAGTTAACTATGATGTATTTGGGGATCAAAATCAAACTACATGTGCATATAATGATAGGGTAATTTTGACTAAAATGAATCTCCACTCTACGTTTGTAATGGCGAGTTTTTTCTTTTGATTGATTAAATTTTATATTAAGTAATTATTCTTTTAGGAAGTCTACTTTATTACATACTTAAGAGTCTAAATTTTGAGAAAATTTTGATAACACTCATGACATCAGGGTGGAGCTAGAGATTCTACTATTCTATAATCAGATGCCCAAAAACTTGATGCTAAAAATCATTGAAAAATGTAATTTTTTGGATTTTGAAACTCGACATAATAAACTTGAAGTCTGACATGAAAAGCTATGATCTAAATATGTGTTACACAAAAGTTGATATATTTTGTAAATTTTGGCTCTGGAGGGTTTTGTAATATAGTTGAATATTATATTAGAAATATGTAGCTCCCTTGTTTTTGAATATAATATAGTTTAGTCTATCAGGTGACTCTAGCTCCACATTATATTGACTTCAACTATTTTTTTTATCATTTACTTATCGCACATTCAACGTGTATTTCAAAATTTATATTTTAATTTTATTTAAGCCCCAAAATCCAATTAAAATTTTGAGCTAGTCACCTAGCATAATTTGGCCACGATTCACTTTTTTTCATAATGATTTCACATATTAGAAATTTAATGGTTAAAAAATAAAAATTACAGGCATTATTTCTAATTTATGTAATGTTGTAACAAATATTACATAAAATGATATTATAGATCTACTTGACACTTGTATTGGTTAAAATATCTTGGTTTCTATTTGTATATTTTTTATCCTTGTGGTTGAAGCATAGTTTTTTCATACAAGTGTTCCAATACCATATTTTATAGGGATGATATATAATTATAAATGATGACCAATGTAACATTTGAGAATGTATTGGCATAAATGTGAACATAAAACATAAGAGTGTTTCATATAGTATAACTTTCATGTTCATCAATGCATGAAGATGTGCATTGATAATGATGCGAAGGGGTAGATAGGGTGAAAAATAAAGACATGTGGATGGGTCGAATCTAAGTCATGGTATACACAAGGGACAAATGTTGGTGTGCCATGTGTTTTCTTTGCATAGGGGATCAAATTTGATAGACATTTAAACATCACAAGAACCATGATCTAATACACATCAAATTTGAGACCCAATGAGATATTTATTTGATAAATGTTGCTAAATTGTGCATTCATGATTTGTAGAGACTTAGTGTGTGAAATTGGTCGATAGATATGAGCTCAAAGACTGAATAAAATAGATAATCAATGTTCAAACAAGTCTTAAAAAAATCAATTCACCCTTAATGAATAGAAATTACATTTCCTATAAATATTCTTCTACTTCACTAAAGGTGTTTTGTTTATTCTTTCTAAATATCTCTGTGCATTCACTATGTATAACCATAATTCAACTATCCCCTACATGCCAAAATTATATCAAAAACATTACAATAAACATTGAAGTCATTACAAGGCCCTTCAAGGTATCTCCTAGGAGATATATTGAAAACATTTCCAATCATGCGCATAATCAAGGTATATACTAAGAAAACCCTTGAAGGTACTACAAGACCCTTCAAGGTATCTTGAAGAAGATATCTTTAAGGCATTATAGTACCTTCAAGGGTAATTTGAAGGTATATCTTAAGAGACACCTTTAAAACATGCATAAGGGTACCCTTGAACGTGTTACAAGGTTCTTGAGATACCTTGAAAGAAAATTCCAATTGTGTTCATGTTCAAAGTATCTACTAGGAGAACCCTTGAATGTACTACAAGGCCCTTCAAGGTATCTACTAGGAAATAATTTGAAATAAAAGTCCAATCATGTTCATGTTTAAGGTATCTACTAGGATAACCCTTGAAAGTACTATAAGAGCCTTCAAGGCATCTCCTAGAAGATACGTTAAAGAGAATTGTAGTACCTTCAAGGGTACCTTGAAGGTATCTCCTAGGAGATACCTTTAAAACATGCATAAGGTTACTCTTGAAGGTATTACAAGGCTCTTCAAGGTATCACCTAGTAGTGACTTCAAACATATTTTGAAGGGTGTTGTAATACTTTCAAGGGTACCCTTATGCATGTTTGAAAATTATCTCTTGGTAGATATCTTCAACATCCCTTTGAATGTATGATAGTGCCCTTTGAGGTATCTCTTATGAGATGCCTTCAAAGGCCTTGTAATAACTTCATAAGTAACTTAAAGGTATATGTTAAGAGATACCTTGAATTAAAAATTAACTCTTATTCATGTCTGAAAGGTATCTCCTAAGAGATATCTTAAAGGTACTAGAAGGCCCTTCAAGTTATCACCTAGTAGTGTATTTAAGGAGATACCTTTCAAATATGCATAAAGGTACCCAAAGGTAAAATGATGTCTTGATTTCATTTCTCTTTCTAGGAGTAAATATTGTGCTTGAATGTGGTGTACATAAGCTAGAAATTAAAGGAGATTCTAAAGTTGTCATTCAAGTCTTGTCTAAACAAAAGGATAAATCCTTAAATTTGATTAACATTATTGAGAAAGTGTGGGATAATGTCTCTATAATCCATAACTAGAAGTGTTCACATTGCTACAAGGAGGCCAATCTATAGGCCAATTTTTTGGTTATTGTGGGGATCAAGTAAATTGAAATACATGAGGATAATGATAGGGAAGCATGGGAATATTTTAGCAAGGTGGTTAACCTTGATTATTGAATGAATTTTATATCTTATCTACTCATGTGGAGTTGGTTAGGCTAACATGTGATTGGGATTATGATATTTAAACTAATATCTTATGTTATCTCATTCATTGTGCTTATGTGGGGATTGATCATATTGTAGTCAGATGGGAGGACAATGATCTATCAACTTTAAAAATGAAAACAAGATCTATCAACTTAAAAATGCTATTACATATTTTTAATTTATATAACCTTACTACTTAATCAAAAGCTACTTGAAATTGATATTGAATATATCAATAAAATAAGGTATTAGTTAGATAAAATTCATAAACATTATAACATAGATGAAAGAGAGAGAATGACTCATGCAACATAGATTTTTAGAACTAAGGAGGATCTTGACTTTGTAATTTCTATAATTAATCCAAATAAAGCCCGAGGACTTGAAATTATTCCCATTGCTTTCTTTAAGACATTTTTGGGAATTATAGGAGAAGATGTCACTGATGCAGTTAATGAATTCCTTAAGTTGGGGTAGTTGCTTAAGGAGTTTAATCATACCTTTCTCATGCTCATTCCCAAGAAAGAAGAGGCAGTGAACTTGTTTGATTTTAGACCTATAATTTTGTGTAATTCTTTCTAAAAAATCATCACTAAACTTATCACCATGAGAATGCAACCTATAATGGAAAAAATCATACAGGTGTACCAAGGAGGGTTTGTTCTGAGAAGGCAAATATAAGATGCATAAATT
This sequence comes from Torreya grandis, assembly GCA_037957365.1. NCBI lineage: Eukaryota > Viridiplantae > Streptophyta > Pinopsida > Cupressales > Taxaceae > Torreya > Torreya grandis. The sequence continues at coordinate 515,884 of JARHVA010004094.1, read as the reverse complement.
GTTGTACATGAGGAAATTAATTCCATGGAAAATAGTAAAAAGGCAACCATGATTCTCAAGCTAGATATGGAAAAGGCCTACAACATATTGGATTGTAATTTTCTTGATAGAGTCCTAAATCAATTTGGTTTTAATGAAAAATTTAGGAAAATCATAAGAACTTGCATATCCACCTATATGTTCTTTATTCTTGTGAATGGAGTAGCTCAAGGATAATTTAGAAATTCTAAAGGTGTTAGGTAAGGAGACCCTTTTTCACCCTTATTATTTATTATCATGGTTGAGGCTTTAAGAATGCACATTTCTAAGGTATTAATAAAAGGTCAACTTAGAGGCTTTAAGACTACCAGATAGGTTGAGCCCGTCACCCATTAGTAGTTTACTGATGATACCATCTTGCTGGGAAAAGCTTCTATTCAGGAATCAAGGACCTTAAATAAAGTTTTGGTCATGTACGAGAAAGCTACCAATTAAAAAAATCAATTTTGACAAGAACTTAGTTTACTTTTTCAATACTTTGAAAGCTAGACAAAATAGAATTATTGGTATCTTAGGTTGTCAAATTAAAAACTTGTCATCCTCTATCTTGGTATGCCTCTTATTAGCAACCAATTATAACCAAGTTCTTGGAACTTGATAATTGAAAGATTCCAAAAAATACATGTAGGAAGGAAAGGGAAACTCCTTTCTCAAGAAGGGAGAAATAATTCCTTCAAAGCCTTCCAATTTACACTCTTTATCTCTTTAAATTACCAAAAGGAGTGGAATAAATTATCAACAAAATCCAAATAAATTTATTATGGAATGATTATGAAGGAAGCAACAAATTCCATCTAGTCTCTTGGAACAAAATATGCCACAACAAAAGATGTGGAGCCCTGGTCATAAGAAATATCCAAAGGATAAATAAATCTATGATCTCTAAGTTTGTGTGGAGATTAATTAATACTAATTCTACCTAGAGTAAGATATTATTCCACAAATACCTTCAAGGGAGGAACCCTGGTGTCATTTTAAAAGATAAACAATTCACTAGAGGATCACACATCTAGAACTTCTTAATTGAGAACAGGGAGATCATTCTCAAAGGATTCATATAAAAAATGGGAAATGGTAGAAACATAAATTTTTTTAATGAAAAATGGAACACTAGGGTTTCCCATATTTGGAGGAATATTTAACAGTACACACAAGAGCATCTAACATAGAAATATGGAAATTGTATTGCTAATTACTGGAAAATGAGAAATGGGTTTAAGCACTAGATTGAAATTAGTTTAGATGGAGTTAACCAGGATGAATATAAAAAATTGATGAACTCAATAGGGTCCTAAAAACCATTCATATCTTTGAAATATATATGGAAGACAAGCTGATGTGGATTGATTCCTTTGATGGAAATTATAATGTCAAAGATGGGTATGAAAGAATCTCCCAAAACCAAGACACCGAGGTGAGTTGTAAAGGTATATGGAAAAAATACATCACTTCAAAGATAGGTTTATTTTCCTGGGTTACCAATCAAGATAAGATTTTGATGGTTGAAAATTTAAAGGGAAAAGGTTGCATCATAACTAACATATGTGCCCTTTGCAAAGAAGAGAATGAAATGGTGTCTCATCTCGTCATTAACTATAAGTATACACAAAAAGTGTGGAATTTATTTTTGAGGAAATTCAACATCTCATGGGCTAACCTAAGAATCTCAATTGAACTTTGGTTGGCTTGGAGATGTCCCTTTAAAAACCTTTATATTAAGCAATTATGGAACCTTACCCTTCCACACATATGGTGGGGGATATGGGGAATTAGAAACAACATCATATTTAGGGATAAGGATTACACTAGTAAGGTGACCTAAAAAAGGATATGTTTAGCTATTAAGGAGAATTAGAATTCCATTGAAAATAAAAAAAGAAAAGAACTTGTCTCTTTTGAATATTTACCTACACAAAACTTGCAGATTGATTTATCAAGCATAGGAAAATTAGATCCTAAAGAAGAATTTTGAAAGAGAACCAAATGGAAATCCCCAACTAAAAAATGGATGAAATTGAATTTTGATGGTGCATCAAAAGGAAATCTAGGAATTGTAGGAGGTGGAGGAATCATCAGAGATGTTGAATGAAGGTTTATTGGGTCTCATACAGGAGATATGGGCACTAAGACCAATCATTGAGTAGAGGCTTCAGCTGCCCTTTAGGGCCTCTGACTAGATAAGCAACTTAATATCAAAAATTTGGAAGTGGAAGGGGTCTCCATGAACATAGTCAATTGTCTAATTGGCAAACATTCCCCAAGTTAGACTATAAAAAAATTATTGATGAAGCTAAGATAATCCTAAAATCTTTTCAATAGGTTCACATTCTTCACACTTATAGGTAGAGTAATGAAATTGATAATTGGTTTGCCAATGAGGGAACAAGCAATGTGGGTTTCAAAACATGGCTAAACCATGAGAATATACCTAGAGAGATACTAACAAAAATAACTAATGAAGGGAGAAAATCTTTTATCAATATATAGTTATATAGTTCTCCTCTTCGTGTCTAAGGGAGACTTTATTATACCGACCAATATATAGGATTTTAGACCCATCATCCCTAATTTTGGTTAGGAGAAGCATCTATAAAGATAAAAAGCACATGTTGTGCCTCATAATTTTCTCCATAAGGTTTCAATGATACTTATAAGTGGTGTTTTATGGGAGATAAGAAAAACATTCTAGATCCTTGCATGAATAGCAAAAACAATATGGGATTAAAAAATAGAATCAATACCAAGATTTATCTTGAGGTTAAATGTAATAATAGAGTTTAGAGTGCCTTGTAGGTGGGGGTTCTTACCAGATTCATGAAAAAAGTTGAGTGTTTTAGTAAGAATTTGTCCATTCAGTTTGCTTGAGCATGGGAGGAAAGGGTTGTTAATATCAATGGAGTCACACTAAAAGTCATTAAGGAACTGATAGCACATGTGACAGGTCTAAGTATAGAAGAAACCAAAATCTACAACAATCCAAAATATTATGAAGTAGATAAAGAGTCATTCCTAGAGGAGGGTGAGCAGTTGAAAATGTTACACAATGGATTTGACAAGAAATCTCTGCCCAAACCATTTGCCGAGGTAGCTTTCTATCTCATTCAATATGTTACTCTTGAAGGTCAATACAATATTATTAGATGGCCCATGTTTAGGATGTTTTATTATTTTATACATGGATTCGGTTTTGGTTTTGGGTTTTTAAAAAAAAAAAAATCTTAAGTCTATGGAAAACTCCATACATAAATACAAAGATGGTAATTACATAACTCTTAGACATGAGGGTGTAACTTTACTCATCTATAAATAATTCAAGGGCATGAACCAATTCATGCATAAGATTTCCAAAGAAAATGAAGATAAAATTAATTTTGGACTGGTGGATATGAGAAAAATCAAGAAAATCACCATTAAATACTCGAGAAGATAGAGCAGGGATGATGGCAACAAGCTAATTGAAATTGAGAAAGTAAAAACAAACACAAAAAAGGAATAGAACACTGAACCTAAGGGTATCCAAAAATTCTTAAGAGGAGCTTCCAAAGGTAACTTTGAAGACAAAGATAAGATTGAATCCAAGGAGCCCAAAAAACAATAGAACCTTATTTATAAAATGGGGCAAGGAAATTTGTTATTGTGGATAGCGACAATGAAGAGGGGAAAGAGGATGACCCTAAGAAGGATGCCACAAATATTCAGAGGACTAGTGAAATAGAGATTTAAATCCAAAATGAAAAGAATCTTATTGATAATATTGAGAAAGAAGTGAGGGATCAGTGTCAGAAAGATAAAAACAAGGGGTTTAAAATAATTGAGAACTTACTCAAGAATAGGGAGAAAACTGATAAGTTGATTGAATAACTTGAGTTACAAAAGTCTCTCATGAGATGGTTCATGAGGGAAATGTCAAGCATCAAAAATAGGATGAATAGTTTACAATAGGAAAATAAAAATTTATCTAAATCTTGGAAGGATAAAGAAGAGGACTTGCAAATCCAAAGACTTAGCTTCAGGGTTGACCTACTTGAGCATGCCAATGAGGATCTCCAAAAAAAACTCAATTTCATTATAAATTGTAGTAAATCCACTATGAATGAAGGTCTATAGAATATGGAAAACCTCTACAAGCACCTCAAAGAGCTATTTGATCCTAGCTATGTAGGTAAGGTAAAGGAGACAAAGGGCCGATGCAATAGTGAAATCCATAACTTAAACTTAGACTATAAAAGCATTATCAAGAAAATTGACACCAATCTTAGCAACATGAAGGCATGTTAAGAAGACAACTCAGGAAGTATGGTTTAATCTAAGTTTTTTGGCTTGTGAGAGTGGTTTTTTAGCTATTCTCTTGTTGTTTTTGTGTTGTGGTCTATGATTCCCTTTAGGGATGATTCTTTTGCTCTAGTTTCTATTTGCTTTGATGTACTCCTAGGGTTTGGGGACCCTAGTTCAAAAAAATACCCCCTTTAATCTCAATAAAAAAACATATATTTTCAAAATAACCAAAAGGCGTCTGTCTATATTGAATATCAAAATTTTTCCTCCCTTTGGAATGTAAATGTTACATGTATTTATAGTTAGTGATGGGGATGCCTCATCACAAAAGACATTTTCAAAGTTTACATCATTTAAAATATCTCATGAAGAGATACTTATGACATTTATGGCTCAAATATGTCGTTAACATCCCACATGAGATAATACTATCATAACAAAATTAAATAGTTACAACTTTCACTAAAAGATGACAAAATAATCTATCTATGAGGAGCGATTACATTTGGTGATGTTGATGTGATGGCATTTGTTGTTTCTAAAGTTATTATAATGGTGGGTCTAGCTACTGAAGGTGTAGCTATTGTTGAGGTGGATGGTGAAGGAAAAGTGTTTTGAGAAGCCTACCTACTTACCTAAATTTACAAGTAGAGGGTGTGGATCACCTGAAAATTGACTTCTATTACCTCAAAGCCTAACAGGGGTCTATTGAAGAGTTGGGGGAGCTTATCCATTAAATTTATATGAATATTTAATGCAACCCCAAGTTCCACATACATAGTCTCTTTATTAAGTAATTTACCTCTAGAAAAGTTCACCAATTACAATAAGTCATCATGTGCCTTCGATCTTTGTTTTGAAATTGTTTGTTATAGTTTGAATAAAATCCTCAAATATGGATCTAAGGATCAATTATCCTTAGTAGTTGATCACATTATAGATCCTTTGCTCTCAAAAAATGTAAATGGCCTACCCCTCATAGCCAATGAGTTGTAACACCAAAATTTGCATCTCTTCATGCCACTTAATCAAGTAATCTCTTCTCACAACCACATAATTTTGGGGTTATGTTTCATCATGAAAAATTGTAAAATTTAGATGATTGTATGCCTTATTCCTAGATACTTAGATTAAAAAATAGAGTTTAGCCTTCATTTTATTTATTTTGTCATTAAGGGGAACCACATCTCCCCACCTGGGCTACAACTCTCTCTTCACACTTATTATTAGCTAGATAACATCATATAACTTCTGAGCTACTCCCTGAACATTATCAACAAGGTCCCTTGGAGTTTGTATGGTGATTCTCCATTACATATTCCCCATGGATTGGTCATAACCTTTTAACATTTCCTTTATTAATCCCCTCAATAAATCCATAAAAGAATAAGGATTTTATATGTAATGGCCCAAGTTATAGGGGAGTATTTTTCTTCTTTTGGTTAGAGATAACACATCCTACCTCTGCTTTAAATCTGTCTTTTTCTATTTTCCTCTTGATATTCCTCATAGTTTTGGTTTCTTTATCAAAATTAAACTTGACTATGGGTTGACCCAACATAAAAAATATTATCTTCCCTCTTCTATCCACTGCATATTTTGAATCCATTTAGGGACATTCAAGGTGATTGGTCGTGTTCTAGGCTCTGCCTACTCAGGAGGAGTAGAAGATGGGGATTGTCTTAGAGGAATCATAGTTTTAGGAGAAGAGGTTTTTGTTTGAGGAAAGGGGGGAATATAATTTATCTATCTAATGAAAATTGTAGGTGTTATTGTATCAATTACTATCCTGCACCCATTATTTTTATTGATGTAATGGCAACAAATTTTATTTGGGATGCATGACTAATTAGTTAGCCCAGTTGAGTAGATGGCTAGGGAAGGTATCTAGGGAAGCAAAAATAGTAGAGGAAACCAAACTCTCAAAATTTACTTGCTTATTGGGTCCAAAGTCTTGAGTGTTTGGGGAAGTAAATAATTAATAAATATAAGGTATTTTCAACAACTCTTGCAAATAAATAATCATAGACTCCTAACTAACCTTAGTAGTGTTTATGGAAGGTGAGCTAGGGGGAGCTACTACTTTGGTCACAAGGTTTTTGATCTAGGTTTGACAAATTGGCACCATAACTATTTCATCATTCTTAGAGCCTATGATAGGGGAAACAATTTCCACATTATTATCTAGAACAATAGTGGTCATAACAATAGATGGGGAATGAGGAGATTGAATACTTACCCCTTATGAAGACATAGCTGAGGAAGCTACTATTATAGATAATATTTTTGTGTTAGATGGTGTTGGGGTTGAAGGTATGCTAATTGACTATTCTTGTGTGAGAGGTGGAGGCCTAGAATCTACATCATACTCATTTTTCTCTTCTAAATTCTATAGTAGTTTAGTTGAAACTAAACTATTCCTTAGGATCTCAGTATCCCCTGATTGGGCTTCCTCTTCTAACAACCAATCATCATTTGGGTCAATCTCAGTGGAGTCACTGATAGTTTTTGATATATTTTTTTTAATTTTATCCTCCCACTCTTATTCAGTAGAAAATTCTCTTTCTATAAACTTCTTATTTTCTTCATCACTATCTAGTAATTCCACAAGCTCTACTTAATTATAACCTTTCCCAATGCTTAGTTATTCTTCTATTTATCCTTCAATGGATACCCTCATGGGTTCACCTCAAGAATAGACATGGGGTATAGTGGGAATAAGATTAAGAGATGGAGATGAAAGGGGTGAAGAAGTAGTTGTTTCTAGGGGTGAACTAGGGGATGGAGGTGGAAGAAGTTTGAAATAGGGATGAAGGTGGAATTAAACTACTAATAGCGGGAAGGAAAGATGGAAGGATTAATTTTTGTGCCATAATTATTGTAGGAAAGGGATACATGGGTAATGGTGTAATTAATTGATCCATAATTGAAAAAAATTATGAAGTAACACCCACCTAAGGATGAGTAGAAATTAGAGTGGGTGATGTAATTATAACCACTGGGATGGTCTATTGAAGATGGTCTTCACTGAATCTATGACTCTCCTCCACATGTGCTTACCTATATGGAATAGATTGTTCTTGTATCTTGGCTTATGAGAGGGGTATTAGAGGAGGTTTAAAGACCCAATGTTCCTTTTCAATTATCTTGATTTCTTCTTTGGTGGTCTCTAGGTTATATTGTATATGCCTGGCTACCACTAGAGACTTATTTTATTTATTCATCCTCATATGAAAATACATGTAATTAAAAATATACATGAATACTATGTCATCTGGATATGAAATATGGCCATAATCAATCTTCACCCTAGCTTTGACTTTGTCCAGGTGGTTCTTGTCCCTTTATTTTGGATCCCATGGTTTATAGGGTGCCTATTTGAAGTCATCAAAATTTATAATTCTTCCCATTGGTTGAAAATGTTCCCATTTGGAATACTATATTTGAATAATGTTGAGGGGAGTTATGTGTAATTCCCCTTACTTATCCCTCTTTAAGGTGACATACATGGAATCAACTAACTGAGTTGCAATCTCTTACTCTACCACCTTGTTTGGGACCAATCAAGGATGATACATGGGAAGGGATATAATGAATTATATCATAATAATTTTTAAATATGGGTAAATCCATATGTTACCAATATTTTTAATAGTTCTTCTTATATGATCAAACGATCTAGGCATATCCTTGCCATAAATGGCTTGGTGCACCATAGGGTATAAAGTCTCCATCAGCTTAACCATGTTTTTCCTAAACTTGTGGATGTAAATAATGTTGAATTCATCAAAAAATATATTATTTGGATACTCAAAATATGGTTCCCAAGGTTATTCTAAGGATGAGTGGACCATCCTAGCTATTTCATCCACCAAATAAGACATTAAATAAAAGTTACCATTTAGCCTGTTGTTTGAGCTACTAACTTGGTGAATCAATTTAACACTAATGATTTTACCTATGGAAATGATATTGGTGGAGGTGATGATGATGTCCATCAGTGGAATCTAAACCTTTTTAACATGGGTTATGCTTGGGAAGCCATAAATTCTATTCAACAAAGCCATGTCAATCCTGATTTTAGGCCTAAAATAGCAATTAGGATAGCAAAGATGGCTCCCCTAACTATGAAAGAGTTTCGGTTGCTTTCCCACTATTATAAATTATTATTTACATTGTTTTAATACATCTAATGGTTCACTAGAGCTTGATTATAACTTATTTTAGGGCTAGGGAGTCTATAATACTTCTCAAAAGCTTGTCCACTAACATAGGCTACTAGTGTATTACGCTAGAAGTGTATAAGCTTGCCATAAAATTGGTCATTTATAGATAAATAAAAAACTAAAACAATACAAAGTATTACCTCAAATTTCAATGCTACATCATGTAGGCCCATGGTCTTGATTGCCACTAAGTCTTGTTTATATTACTACATGAAGGTAGAATGTTACTTTACAAAACAACATAATTTTGATGTTGTTGATGCCTCTAGATGTACCACATGTGTCCTTAGTGTTAAAATAACAATTCTCATTTTAGAATTATAGGAATTCAGAGCATGAGTATTAGTTTTTTTCAAATTATGTTACCTATGGTTAAATAGCAGTAGAGCAATGATTAACTATTCCATAAAATTTATATTAATTGATGGTTGGGAGCCACCATAGACCAAATCTTTGAAAAGTGTAAGTATCTATGATAATACTAATGAATTATGATCAAATATTAAAATACAAAATAATCTAAATGGATATTTATAATGAAGTCTAAACTAAAGTGATTCGGTTAAAAAGAAGCAAAAGAGAAGGGTAAGGTAGAATGAGAATAAGTGATTATTGATCTTAGACCAAAACATTATGACAAAGTTTCAATTACAACTGAGTATGCATTTAACCAATATATAGTACAAAGTAGCATAAGATAAAATATCCCTACACACCAAGAAAACCTTAAAGGATGATATAAAGAATTACAAGTAAGAACTAAATTTACTTTAAATATTTGCTACCACACTCAAATAGCATTGACACATTCAAATGCAGAGAAAATAAAATGAAAAAAATTCAAGATCATTCAACTAATCTAGAATAAATACATATTATCATCCTTGTAATCAAATATGCAACTTAGAATTCATAGAAACTATTCAAATCTAAGACTTAAGACTTGAAATTAAGAGAAAAGCATGTAACAATTGACATAGACAAACTTGAACAATACTTTCATAATTCCTTGATTGTATTAACTACTCAAAGTATATAAATTTTGCTCAAAATTCTCTTTCTTTACAAGATGGTAGTAATAACTTTTTTAAGAGGTCCAAGTAGTATACCAGTTAGTTTAAAAGATACAAATGTACAAGAAGTAAGGACAACTACCCTTTTTTGAGAAAGTTATGGAATACACTTACTTTTCCAAACTAAACTAAATTAGAATCAACACAATAAAAAACTATCATGTGCCTTTACAAAAGGATATTCTATTTTCAAAATATTACAATGTCATTTACAAAATAGAATATCATTTAACTACTTGGTGGGCCCATTATTGAAGGGTTCCCCTGTTGCTCTTGTAGAAGCTCCATAGCCCTTTGATGTTGTTCTTAAATAAGCTTCAAATCTATAGACGGTTTTAGGAGACAAACATCCTCCTGATCAGCTAAGTCATCAAAGTCTCTATCATCCCTTGCCATAGCTTCTTTGATGCTCTTGGATTCTACAATATTTTCTTCATTAGTGAAGATCATGCCCATACTTAAGTTGTTATCATTTCTAGATTGGCCATGAATTTTGATTTTTACTTCCTACATCATCAAAGTGACTCTATGCTTATATTCTTCATCATCAACAATGCCCATGTTTGTATACTTCATAGGATTAAATAACATGGTGCCAAGGAGTTGCTTAATTTTGGTCATCAACTATTCATCATCCCTTAGGAGTCTATCCAAGCCTATTGACCAAACACTTAAACTTTAGATCTTATCCACCACTATCCCTAATATGAAATTTAAGTGGAATAGGCTAATGGTTTTGAATTTAGGAATTCTATTCCTAATTAGTATATTGATGAGATCCCTTATTTTAGCCTCTGCATCCAAACACACTACCATTAATCCTTTGGACACCTCACTCTGCTAGCTCAATGCATCCTTTCTTAAATTCATTAATTTTAAGGAGTCAAACATGTCAAAAAAGGATGATTTAAACATCTTTATTATGGTTTTAGGAATTGATAAGATAGCCTAGGTCTCTAAATTTTCCTTTTCCTTTTCCAAGTTATGTATCCTTTATTTCATCCCCCTGATGCCAACTCTAACTTGAGCTAAATGAGCCTCAACTAGGTTTTCAATGTCCTCTTCATGGATGGGTAGTTTACCAGGTTGTTATCCCCCAACTGGAGTTAAGCCTGAAAATGGCTCAAATTTTTTGAATGTGAACTCTTCAGCCCTCATCATGGATTTTATTATTGTTACTCTCTCTAATCCAACTATATCTAGATTGAATTATATAGTTTTAGTTGGTTCAATATATTTTAGAGGTTTGATGGCCTCCATCTAGGTACTGCTTGATGTTCTTAGGGCATCTACCTACTTGATATTTGACCCTAAAATGGTCACTATTCTTTTTTCTTCCTCCATCAAATCCCTTATCCATGGCTTGATATTATCATGAACATAAATGTTAATAGTTTGGGTCAAGGCCCAAGAGTGATATAAAGTGGGAATATTCTATATTTTTCCATAGATGAACCAATCAGGGATGATTGGTCCATAAATAGGGTATTCCTCATTGAATCAGTTGATTTCACTTATAAGATGAGTGAAATTCAACTTTGGCCTCTTTGATCCAACTAGGACCAAGGCTAATTTTGCCTTTCTTTTTTTTGGGGGTACTACTAAAACTAAATCCAAAGTGACCTCTTTTCCTTTGTCTTTCTTGGCCTCTTCAATTTGAGCATGGGGTTCTTAAGCTTGCTCTTCCTCTTCTTCAGAACCATATGCTTCAGTTAGCACTCTAAGTGCATCCTCTACTGTTTCATTAGGCTCTAAAGAAATCATATCCAAGAACTCAATGGGGGACCTTGGTCTTTGAGTTAGGGATGAGGATGAAGGTCCCTCACTAAGCCTCTCTTCCAACTTCTCCTTGCTAGGACCCGATGTAATTTATTCTTGGGATACATTTCTATCTATGCTTGCTCCTAAGGTAGCCTGAAAGATCTAGGTAGAAAATGGTATTGAAGAGATCCTATTTTTCATATGTCCCCTAGTGGTTTTTCATTAATAGTTGTTGTCCCTGAAAAATGACTCCTCATTTTTTTAGACAACATATGACTATTTTGGTCCTGCATGGCCAAAATTGTCCCTCCCCTTTCCAAAAATTTGTTTTGAACATTCAATTTTATCATTTTCTCAACTTTTTGGTAAAAGGATTAGCAGGTTCAACCGGTTCATCAAAGGGTCTATCGGCAAGCATCAAAATAAAATATTGAACCATTGAACCTTAAACCATTTTGGTTCATCGGTTCAATGTTCAATCAGTTCAAAATGTCAGGTTCAAAGGCAGCCTTAGTTAAGAAAAGAAACACGTGCAAAAGAAAGAGTCAGGTAGATGTTGCTAAGTGTCAACAGTCAAGCCCCACTAAACTTTGTTTCTGCGAATTGGTAGATATTGCCACATGTCCCTCTTGAAGCTTGTTGGGAGCCTCCAAGTGTCAATATTGACAGTCTCTTCCCTTAGCTTCACAATTTTGAGCAAAGACCATGGTGGGCCCAGGGATGAGTGACTAAATGAAGCAGAATGTGCCAAGTGTCTGCATCCACATGACTAATATATGTATTCGAACTACACCACGTGTCCCTTGTAGAGATCAACAGAGGCTGACAAGTGTCATCATTTGTGAGAGCTCGACTGAGCCCCAAACATTTATGTGATGTCACAAAGGCCCGTGAAGGCAGATGCTGCCAAGTGTCAATAGTGGAAGATGCCATGTGTCCTCACCTGTTCCTATAAAAGATGCCACGTGGCACTTGTTTAAAGAGAAGAAGGTGCCACATGTCAAAGGAAAGGGACACTCGCAATAAAAAGGCACATATGGAGCCAAAGAAAGGTTTCCTTTAGATGAATTATCTGAAGGAATTCCTTCAAACATTTTGCCTGAAGGAAATAAAAGGGACGACAGCCTGCCTAAGAATCAAAGCCCAAAGGCCACTTAGAAGACACCAAAGGGCATGTTCCCTTTGGAAAAGGGTTTGAGCCTCAGAGGGATATAGAAGCTGCCAAGTGTCACAAGTCAAGACATAGTTTTGAATGAAGCTTCATAGAGCAGAACCTGCCACGTGTCCTGACCCAATGCAGTGAAAGCTACCATGTGTCTACAACCACACCCCCAGCTGCTAACCAGTTTCAAAGCTTGTTTTGATAAGACTATTTCAAAGCTATGGATGCTGCCACGTGTCCTCACTTGTGTCACAGTGGAAAGTGACCATGGAAAGTGTGAAAGACACAAAGGAGTTGTTAGGAAGCATGACGGGCCTGCAAATGACAAATTTGTCGCAATGAAGTGTCTATTGATTCTAGTAGACTCAAGGCACAGACTCAAATGCATTTGAAAAGCCTAAGGAAAAACCAAGAAAAGGAAGAGACAAAGAGGGAAACTCAGTGGGAGTTATTTCTAGTAGGTGGAGCAGTTCACTGGGTAGATATTTGGGGCCTGAAAAAATTGAAAGTGTCGTTTATTTGTCCCCTGTGAGATAAAGGCAAAATAAAAAATTATGCGGCTAAGCATGTGATGGAATTAGAGATTCAGGAGGAGGCACTAGAGATGAATTGGTCACCCTGCTCCAGCATGGCCCTTCTTGACAAGACCAGAATGCATCCAAGGCATTGGATGTGCCGAATAGGTCACTCCATAGGACAAAGTGCCAAGCCTCCCTCAGGCCTCTATATAATGTAATCTCTTGTATCATTTCAAAGGAGACTTTTTTGATTATCAGAAGCAAAAATCTACCCAAATTAAAAGGCATTATTGAGACTTTGAGCTCAGATTGTAATTCAAATTATTTTATCTGAATGAGAAAATAAGTTACTTGCAGACTTTTTGCTGTTATAGCTTGTGCTATTTTAGGAGATTGTTTATATGTCTATTTCTTAGGAGCTTTCTTGTCCATTTGATTTAACAATCAGAACTAGTGGAGGTGATCAGGAAGGTGTCCTAAAGGCCAAATATGGGATGATGTTGAGCCCCCATAAGTACCTTCAGTGTGTTTGCATTTTCCTTTCTTGTGTAAAGAGCCTTGGGACGACGTGGTGCCCCCATTGTTCTTCATTTTTCTCTCTCAGGTTGCTGGTCACTCAAGACCCCCATTATCGGTTACTAGCTACCTAAAAGATTCCTATTGCCTACTGAAGAACACTTCTAAAAAAAGAGAAGTGTCTTCTATCATTGCACCAGGATTTCTACTACTTAGGAAGGAATCAAGCTCCTAGCTAAAAGTTTCTTCTAAAAAAAGAGAAGTACCTTCCCCATCACCTAGGATTTCTTCCTTGTTTATCAACATCATCTCTAAAAAAAGAGAGATGGATGGTTTATCCTACCCCTGTGTCTTACTTTCTGCTTATATATATAGTATATATCTCCTATGTATTTAATAAGGAACCTCCCCTTGATGAGAGGAGAGATTTTTCCCCTGTTGATGTAGTAAACCTGCACACCAGGATGACCCATCTCCCTATCTTATGGTGATAGAAACTATTTTGGTCACCAGTTAGCTGGCTGACAAAATATTCACCCAATAGTTTTTGGCGACTCCACTAGGGACACAATAATTTTGTGCAATTTGGAACCTCAAGTTTTAGATTGAAACATCACCTATGTCTTACCCATTATCATTATAACCCTTATCCATTATAGACTCTGGTGACTCCATTCTATGTCTTACCCATTATCATTATAGCCTTACCATCTTCCTCCATCTCTGTTATATTATCTGGTCTAAAAAACTAGAGCTACTGGGAAAGAAAGCAAGTTTGAAGCCTCAAGCTTTAAGCTGAAGCAGGGCCAGTTTCTTTTCCATTTTTGTCCTATAATCTATCAACTCCACTCAGATGTGTTATTCCTATTTTTCATAATCCAATCATGGCAACTCAAGGCCCCTGGGGTAACTCTTTTGGTCCACTTAATTTAACTCCACCCTTGCATGAACTTCCATGAAGCTCGAGAAAGAATTTCCCCAAATTATTTGGGGATGGAAAAGTCCATCATGATGAACATGTTGTTGCATTCAGCATAGCCTATGGCGTGATAGGCATAGAATTTGAGGATGTGGTAGTTAGGATTGTTGTGGAGACACTACAAGGTGCCACTGTAGACTGGTTTTACCATCTGTAGACTAGATCAGTGACTGGCTGGGATACTATCAAAGCCAAGTTTGAAGCAAGGTTCAAACCTACAGAAGATGCTCATGCTTTAGTAGCCCAACTTATGCAGATGAAGAAGGAACCTCATGAGCTCATGAGGTATTTTATTGCAAAATTTGAAAAACTGAGAAATAGGATTCCCGTAGTTGCTCAGCCCACACCGAGAACCTAAAATGCTTCTTCATAAACTCACAGCTGCCTGAAGTGAGTTTTTTGCTAAGACGTGCTAGCTGCATAGATCTTGAAGCTGCTCAAGACTTAGCCATTGAGTTAGAAGATGACCTTATCCTGGCTAGAAAGATAAGAAGGGATTCAAACAGAGGCACATCTTCCTCTTCTTCTGATAACTCACCTATAACCACCACTAATCCAATGGTGCAGAAGCTAACAAATGAAGTGTTGGCCCTCAGAAGACAAATGGCACAAGGGATGTCATCTGCGCCTTCATATAGAGATGTACCAAGGAGGGCATTCCATAATTAGGCACATCAAGGGCAACCCAATTATCTTCCTCCCCCATAAAGGAACCTTACCATTGAAGCACCTCCAACCAACTCAATAGTTGGGTATTTGGAAACAGATCATGATTTCTCTTTCCAACCTGAGTTTAATCAAGAAAATGATGTTGGTCTCTTCATGAATGATCAAGAAGAGTCAGCTGGTGACTCCCACATCAGTTTCCTAGATTACTAGGATGAACTCAGAAGTAAAGGTGAAGCATTCGAGGGATCATGTGCTATGGTCACCCAGTCCCAGAATCAGTCAGCTCAACAAGCTAATAAAGGAGAAACAGAGGAGCGACCTCAACCTGCAATTTTGATTGCTAAGTGTGGGGCCACTCTGCCTGTCTAGCCAAAGGACCTAGTGATTGCTAAGAAAGTAAGTATCCCAAACATTTTTGCACCTTATACTTCAAATTTGTAGGCCAGTCCTCCCACCCCTCCCATAAACCAAAAGGAAGAACTCCCATCCCCTATGCCTAGTCCAACCCAGCCATTTGACATAATTGATCATGTCAAATATGTCAAGACCCAAATGGTGGCCCCTATAGCCCAACTTTTGTTTGAGTCTTCAGGCAGGGATGAAATAGCAGAAGAATTGGTGGAGTGTGACATAAGTGCAAAAGAACCCTCCCCTCCAAACGAAGAAGAATCTAAGATATCTAAGGGGGAAAATCAAGACATGTGCTGGGCTGAGCTATCAAAATAGCAAATTATGGTACTAAGCCATGCTGCTACCCATCAAAATTAGGAAAAGGAACTCTTTGCCAGGAGAGCAAAGATTCATGGTTTTTGGACCAAAATTCAAGTCTTGCTTTGGGGCAAAAAGAGAAGAAAACCAAGGGAAAGACACAGAAAAGTGTTCTTGGTGGAGAGTTCCATTCACCCGTCACCAATTCTGGGGACAAAATGGTTTCCTACTAGTTTATCAGGATGGGATGCCATTATCATTGTCTCACAATGGGTGGCATCTAAAGTGCTTCAAATCTTGAGGCATCAGATAAGTTCATTTATACATATGTATATTTGTATAGTCTTTAGTTCTATTTTGTGCCTTTCATCTTCATTTTTGTCACCTTTCTTTTTGGGTAGCATGACTCCGTAGCCCAATGGCACACTTCAAGGCACTAGAGATTTAGGTTTCTACTCCCCTCAGCTATTCTAAGTTGTTATTTGAAGGAAGTTCCCCAACAGGAGCTAGTTGTTGTCCCTAAAAAATGACTCCTCATTTTTTTAGACAACATATGACTATTTTGGTCTTGCATGGCCAAAATTGTCCCTCCCCTTTCCAAAAATTTGTTCTAAACATTCAATTTGGTCATTTTCTCAACTTTTCAGTAAAAGGATTAGTAGGTTCAACTAGTTCATCAAAGGGTCTATCAGCAAGCATCAAAACAAAAGCTTGAACCATTGAACCTTGAACCATTTTGGTTCATCAATTCAATGGGTTCAATGTTCAATCAGTTCAACATGCTAGGTTCAAAGGTTAAAAGGAATCCTTAGTTAAGAAAAGAAGCACGTGCAAAAGAAAGAGTCAGGCAGATGCTACCAAGTGTCGATGGCCGAGCCCCACTAAACTTTGTTTCTGTGAATTGGTGGATATTGCCATGTGTCCCTCTTGAAGCTTGTTGGGAGCCTCCAAGTGTCAATATCTATAGTCTCTTCCCTTAGCTTCATTATTTTGAGCAAAGACTATGATGGGCCTAGGGATGAGTGACTAAATGAAGTAGAATGTGCTAAGTGTCTAAATTTGTGTGACTAACAAATGTATTTGAACCGTGCCATGTGTCCCTTGTAGAGATTGGCAGAGGCTGATAAGTGTCATCATTTATGAGAGCCTAACTGAGCCCCAAACATTTCTATGATGTTTCAAAGGCCTAAGAAGGTGGATGCTACCAAGTGCCAACAATGAAAGATGCCACATGCCCTCACCTATTCCTGTGGAAGATGCCACATGGCACTTGTTCAAAGAGTAGAAGGTGCCACGTGTCAAAGGAAAGGGAAACTCACAATACAAAGGCACATATGGAGCCAAGGAGAGCTTTCCTTTAAATGAATTGTCAGAAGGAATTCCTTCAAACATTTTTCCTGAAGGAAATAAAAGGGACGACAACTCACCTAAGAATCAAAGCCCGAAGGCCACTTAGAAGACACCAAAGGGCATGTTCCCTTTGGAAAAGGGTTTGAGCCTTAGAGGGCTGCAAAAGCTACTAAGTGTCACAAGCTGAGACATAATTTTGAATGAAGCTTCATAGAGTGGAACTTGCCACGTGTCCCAACCCAATACAGTGGAAGCTACCACGTGTCTGCATCCATGCCCCCCCAACCCCTAACTAGTTTCAAAGATTATTTTGATAATCCTATTTCGAAGCTATGGATGCCACCACATGTCCTCACCCATGTCATAGTGGAAAGTGACCATGGCAAGAGAGAAAGACACAAAGGAGTTAATAGGAAGCATGATGGGCCCACAAATTGTTAGGTTGTGGAGCTAAAAGCTTCACCTGAATGCAAACATGGAGGAGGTTATTATGGAGTTAAAAGCTTCACTGATGTAAATAGGGGAGGAGGTTGCTGAGTGTCATAGTCACTGACATCAATTAGGCTGACCGACGTTGGCCAGTGGTGGACAAGAAGCAACTGACATCAGTCAGGAGTCAGCCGACGTCGATCACCTCCAGGTAGACAAGGACCGATGTCGGTCGCTTGTGCGGTTCCAGAATTGTCAGTTGCACAAACAGTTAGTTAACGAACCGGTTGTTTGTATGTATAAGGCCAATTATAGACTTGAAGCTATGGATCTAATTATTGTAATTAGATGTCTAATTATTGTTTGCATGAGATCTATATAATAGACTCATGGGCTGTATTGTAATTTGTGCTAGAGAGTAAGAGAGCAAAATTAGCTCCTTCAGAGTGAAGAGAGCATGGTGTGTTCCTCCTAGTGCCACAGTGCCAAGTGTGGGTGTTGGTTTGGAGAATCAGAAGGATTCTTCATGTATGTATGATCTTGGTCGGTAGGTGTGCAAGGCCATGTTTGGAGATATACATGGTAAGTAAGATCATTGATTTGTAGGTGTTTATGTGTGCAAGATCTAGGTTTGTAGGTGTGCAAAACCAGGTTGGTAGGTAGGTGTGTAAGACCAGATTGATCTACAGGTGGTATCAAGATCAGGGAGATTAGCAACACAATAGGTAGCAAGATCAGGTAGGATCTACTTGGAGTATGGTGTGTACTCGGTTGGAGAGCAAAGAGGAAGGCAAGGTAGATCATTCCAAATTAAGATCATTTGAGTTGCAGGTTGTTACAAGTTCATGGGAGATATAATTAGAGTGCGTTGTGTACTCGGTTGAGTATGTGTGTATACTCAGTGTACTGGCAGTAGTGATACTGATTGGTTGGAGGTGAACACCAACTCTGTGTTTGAGTTGAGTGTTGAGACCGTAAGAGAGAGAGAGAGAGTGAGCTCTTGAAGAGATTTACTATTTATGCCCTAGAGGTGTGGGAGCCCTAGACGTGTGTAAGGAAGAAGGTGGCATATTATTTGTTGTATTTTATTTTAGAAGAGTATTAATACAATTGGGTATTGTCTCTCATATTCTGTGCTATTTTTGAATTCTAGTTACTTGTTACTTTTGGTTAAATTCCACATGTTAAGTTGCTTGTACATGGTAATCAATTGTGGTTCTGGGATCCCAACAAGTGGTATCAGAGCTAAGGTTGTAGGGAGTAGGTTTGTGTTTGATTACAGGTCACTCTTAGGGGTTTTTGATTGAGTGGGAGTATAGTAATGGCAGAAGAAAGTACACTAAGAATGGAGGAACTGAAAAGCATGAATGGTCAATTACGGTGTTATGGAAAGAAAGAGCAGGTAAAGAAATATTGTTGGTTGGTAGAAGATCAGCATGAAGGAACTGAAGAAGCAGATGTTGCAGGTGTTATTACACAGGATGGTCTGGGATGTTCCTTGGATAAAGTAGAATCTTGTTTTATAGATTCTTTTGCCTCTTTCCATGCAGCTCGAAATAGAGTATTTTTCCATGTTAAGGTCTTTGGAGACTTTGGAAAGATTTATTTAGGAGTTGGTGTGCCTTGTCAAAGTTTTGGCAAAGGGGAAGTGAAGCTAAAATTGCAGGCAGCCAACACATGGGTGTTGAAGGATGTCATGCAGGTCCCAGTTCTAAAGATCAGGCTAATTTCTTCAGGAAAGTTGGGTGATGAGAGATGCACAGAAACTCTCATAGTGGATGCACTTGAATTAGTAGGTGGTAAGAAAGTAGGTATCCTTTATCTATCTACTTATATTACTGATTCTTCTTCTATTGTGAAGACGTGGCTTTGTAGGCTTGGTCACATGAGTAGGAAGGAGATGCATGTTCTTCAGAGGAAGTCAGATGTCTTTGATAGACTTAAGAACTGGAAAGCCTTGGTGTTTATGGAGGAGATGATGGATAGAGATCAGCGGATGGGACTAAGTAACTCTGAGTAGAGCAGTTTGGACAGGGTTTTGATCCAAAGAGAGCTTGCAAGTAAAAAGTCATCACTCACAGGCAAACACAATTACTGGCATCGATCAGGGGGAATTGGCATTGAACAGATAGGTGCCGATGTTAGTCATGTGCAGACCAGAGCTAGTGGTGTCGGGTAGGGTGGCTACCAGCGTCAGTTAGAGAACTGACATCGATGACCAGGTAAGACTGATGTCGATCAGGAAATTGATGTTAGTAGAAAGGATAGTCACATAAAACTGACGTCAGTCAAATGTAAATTGTGTGGTGACCGAGGTCGGTCACTAGAATGGATTTTGGGCAGATAGCATGCTATCAAGGAGTCTCAAATGCCCATATGGAGGACTGAAAGGGTAAATAAGCCTCAAATTTGTTGTTCCTCTTCTTTATACTCGTTGCTCACTGTAGAGTAGGAAGGATCTAAGAAATAGTGGGAGCATGGCATGAATAGGATGCAGAACCAAATGGGAGATTTGGTAGGGTTTCCAGTTGGAAGAAAACACTAAAAGACAAATGGATACCTTAGTTAAAGAATAGAGAGAATGGATACGTGAGATGAAAGGCCAGGTCATATGGTCTTGAGGAAGCTGTAGGACAGTGGTACAGGTTTGACAGGTGGATGAAAAAGCATGGCTTTAGTTAATGTCAGTGTAACTACTGTGGTTTTCTTTACCAGGTGGATGATGGTTGCAACATTATCCTGTTACTGTATGTGGATGATGAGCTTGTTGCAGGTTCATACATGCAGGGTTTTGCTGAACTAAAGGTAAAGTTAGTTAGTGGTATGTCATGAGGAATTTGGAGCAGCAAAATTCTTTGGCATAAGTGTGTTCTAGAGACATGGAGATCACAGGTTGATTTTGTCTCTGGATGATTGTGTGAAACTAGTTATCATGTCGATGGGTTGGACAGTTCTATGAATAAGTGTCCTGATTCACATGATGAGGTTAAGTACATGTGTACTGGACCTAGGTTTACCCATGCAGTGGGAGCTGTCAGAAAGTTTGGAGCCGATCTGGGAAAGAAGCACTGGAGGGCAGTTCAGTGGATTCTCAGGTATCTGAGAGGGAATAGCAACAGGTTGACATGAGATGTAGGGTCAAGTTATTTTCTACATGGGTTTGTAGATGCAGATGCGGTAGGTTACTTGGATGACAGGAGGTGCACCATAGGTTTTGTGGTGGTTGGTCTTCAAGGTTGAGCTTGAAGAGGGATACAAGCTAAGAAACAAATTAGATGGGGTACAGGTACATGTATAGTGCAACTGTTTATCTCCAAGTGGGAGATTGTTAGGTTGTGGAGCTAAAAGCTTCACTGATGCAAACAGGGGAGGAGGTTGCTGAGTGTCATAGTCACTAACTTTGGTTAGGCCAACTGACATCGGCCAGTGGTGGACAGGAAGCAACCGACATTAGTTGGGAGTCAGCCATTGTCAGTCACCTCTAGGCAGACAGGGACTGACATCAGTCACCTGTGCGGTTTTGAAACTATCAGTTGTAGAATAGTTAGTTAACAAACCAGTTGTTTACATGTAGAAGGCCAATTATAGACTTAAAGTTGTGGATCTAATTATTGTAATTGGATGTCTAATTATTGTTTGCATGAGATCTATATAATAGACTCATGGGCTGTATTTTAATTTGTGCTAGAGAGTAAGAGAGCAAAATTAGCTCCTTCAGAGTGAAGAGAGCATGGTGTGTTCTTCCTAGTGCCACAATGCCAAGTGTGGGTGCTGGTTTGGAGAATCAGAAGGATTCTTCATGTATGTATGATCTTGGTCGGCAGGTGTGCAAGGTCACGTTTGGAGATCTACATGGTAAGTAAGATCATTGATTTTTAGGTGTTTGTGTGTGCAATATCTAGGTTTTCAGGTGTGCAAAACTAGGTTGGTTGGCAGGTGTGCAAGACTAGATTGATCTGCAGGTGGCAGCAGGATCAGGGAGATCAGCAACACAACAGGTAGCAAGATCAGGTAGGATCTACTTGGAGTACGGTGTGTACTCGGTTGGAGAGCAAAGAGGAAGGCAAGGTTGATCCTTCCAAAGTAAGATCATTTGAGTTGCAGGTTGTTGCAAGTTCATGGGAGATCTACTTGGAGTGCATTGTGTACTTGATTGAGTATGTGTGTATACTCAGTGTACTTGCAGTAGTGATACTAACTGGTTGGAGGTGAACACCAACTCTGTGTTTGAGTTGAGTGTTGGGACCGTAAGAGAGAGAGAGTGAGCTCTTGAAGAGATTTACTATTTATGCCCTAGAGGTGTGGGAGCCCTAGAGGTGTGTAAGGAAGAAGGTGGCATCTTATTTGTTGTATTTCCTTCTGGAAGAGTATTAATACAATTAGGTATTGTCTCTCATATTTTCTATTATTTCTGAATTCTAGTTACTTGTTACTTCTGGTTAAATTTCGCATGTTAAGTTGCTTGTACATGGTAATCAATTGTGCTTCCGGGATCCCAACACAAATGTCAAATTTGTTGCAATGAAGTGTCTATTAATTCTAATAGACTTAAGGCACAGACCCAAATGCATTTGAAAAGCCTGAGGCTAGACTAAGAGAAGGAAGAGACAAAGAAGGAAACTCAGTGGGAGTTATTTCTAGTAGGTGGAGTAGTTCATCGGGTAGATATTTGGGGCCTACAAACATTGAAAGTGCTATCTATTTGTCCCCTATGAGATAAAGTTAGAATAGACAGTGGCATGGCTAAGCAGGTGATGGAATTAGAGCTTCAGGCTTGGGAGGAGGCACTAGAGATGAATCAACATGCCATAGTCAAGGCAACCACCTTGCTCCAACATGGACCTTCCTGATAAGACTAGAATGCATCTAAGGCATTGAATGTATTGAATGGGTCACTCCATAGGATGAAGTGCCAAGCCTCCCTTAGGCCTCTTTATAATGTAATCTCTTGTATCATTTCAAAGGAGACCTTTTTGATTATTATAAGAAAAACTCTACCCAAATTGAAAGGCATTACTGAGACTTTGAGCTCAGATTATAATTCAAATTATTTTATCTGAATGAGAAAACAAGCTACTTATAGACTTTGTGCTATTATAGCTTGTGCTATTTTAGGAGATTGTTCGTATGTCTATTTCCTATGAGCTTTCTTGTCCATTTGATTTAACAAGCAGAACTAGTGGAGGTGATTAGGAAGGTGTCTTGAAGGCCAAATTTGGGATGATGTTGTGCCCCCATAAGTACCTTCAGTGTGTTTGCATTTTCCTTTCCTATGTAAACAACCTTGGGACGATGTGGTGCCCCCATTGTTCTTCATTTTTTTCTCTCGGGTTGCTGGTCCTTGAGCACCCCCATTACCGGTTACTAGCTACCTAAAAGATTCCTGCTGCCTGATGAAGAACACTTTTGAAAAAAGAGAAGTGCCTTCTATCATTGCACCAGAATTTCTACTACTTAGGAAGGAATTTGGATCCTGGCTGAAAATTGCTTCTGAAAGAAGAGAAGTACCTTCCCCATCACCCAAGATTTCTTCCTTGTTTATCAAAATCATCTCTGAAAAAAGAGAGATGGATGGTTTATCTTACCCCTATGTCTTACTTTCTACTTATATATATAGTATATAGCTCCTATGTATTTAATAGGGAACCTCCCCTTGATGAGAGGAGATATTTGTCCCCTGTTGATGTAGTAAACCTGCACACCAGGATGACCCATCTCCCTATGTTGTGGTGATAGGAACTATTTTGGTCACCAATTAGCTAGCTGACAAAATATTCACCCAACAATAGTCAATCTATGTTCAAGTCTAACATTGCGCTTCTTAGACTTAGCTAATATTTCTTTAAAATTGCTTGCCCTGATGTGTAGAGGATCATATGGACTAGGTTGATGCATGTAAACTAGCTTAGGTAGATGTTTGATCTTCAAATGCTTGCCTACCCTATCATAAGGATCCCAATGCTTTAGATCATTCATCTAAAATCAAAAAGAATCTTTGTGCTTGGCAATGGTGTCCACATGTTTCCAATCTTAAAAAATAGTTATACCAATTATTAAAGAGAAGGGATAAAGGAGGCCTTTCATTTTATCTTTTCACACTCAATTGACACCATGAATAAGTTGACATGAAATTTTTTGCTCTGTTAATTTTTGGGAACATAGACAGGCAACTAGTAAGGTTGAGTCAAAATCCCTTTAATTCTAATCATAGTATAATATGTACACAACTAGATATCTCCCATTAATTCCACATACTTATTGATTATAGGGATTACCCTGGGCATTGGATCCCTATGATGGCTTCTCCTAAAGCATGATATACACAATTACAAGTGAATTGCATGTGGTGTCTATATTTTAAGATATGTAGCTTTGAATAATGGTAGGAGATTATGAATCTACCCTCAGGTGACCAATTTTTGATGTGAGGGATCTTGGTGGAGGCTAGTAGGGCATACAAAAGATAAGACACCATAAAGAATTGGTTTCTAATCTTCTTTTTTATGGTTATTAATTATTCTCCCTAAGTGGATGTTGATCATATCTCCAATTGGGGGAGTGAGCCCTTTTTCTACCATGAAGTAGACATAGGATGCCCAACTCTTATTGACATATGTGGTTGAAGGGGCTCCAGATATTATGTTTAATAGGGTCATAATTACCCTAATTTCTTCTCTAAATTGGGTAATTTGGATGTTATCAGTAGGGTATCAGATCACATGGTTCCCTTAGAGAAACCATGGCCTAAGGATAGTGTCAAGATCATTCTTTTAAATCTATTCCTTAATGGTGGGTAGGTCCACATGGGGTTTTGGAAGTTTGTAATACCTCTTAAAGGCTAGTGGGGAAATGTATGCAACTCTCTTAGAACTCCCATCATGAATGATCTAGTCATTTTCAATTTTGAAATCTATAAAATTGGAAGCAAAGATGTCAATGCAATGGAGTACCTCTAGTTTGGTGGCAACATGATGGAGACTGGCCATTTAAACTACAACCAAGTCATAATACCTCTTGATGACTATGGTAATCCTTTGTTCTTCCTTGGTGATGGCTTGCATCTCCTTAATGGTCTAGAAGAGCTTGAACCAATTCTCATTGTAAGTGTTTAAGGTCATGATGTCCAAGTTAGTGTCTTTAAAAACCCTTCCCTCACTACCTGATGATAAATACAATTTTGTCTTGTCCCTCAATTAATGCCTCTAAGCTACCATGGCTTCCATATATAAATTTTTCTCAATCAGATTGTAAATGGTTTTTGGGTTAGTTATTTTTATGATCAAATCATAATTTAACTTCTAGATTTACTAAAATCAATCTGAGTTCACTTAGGGCATTTTATGCAAGTTTTAGGGCTTTAAAGCTTTAAAGGTAGTAACTTATTCAGACCTAGGATTATATGTGCCTTCAATTTGATTTTGACCTTTGGCTTTATACCTTTTTATTTTGAGCACACATGATATTCTATTTTGTCACTTTGTGTTTATGTGGTGCTTATTTGGCATCTATCTGGCACTTTTCATGGCATTTTTCATAAATGCCTCTAAGCACTAGCCATTGTTTTTAAAAATATACCCTTTGGTTTCATGTCATTGGATCAAGATCCAAGGATGAGTGTGGGTCATTGATTGTGATCCAAGTCCTTGCTTATTATTGGTCCCTTTTGGCACTGAGCCCCATGGTTGTGCCACTTGGCACCTTCACAGGCTTTATAAGTTCTGACACCTTTGTCAGTCACATATTGAATATGCCTCCACCATGTGTCAATCCCATAGGTTATCAGAGCTTTTTTGAAAGGTCATCAGTGATTTCATGCTATTGGATCATCCTTCATACTAAAGCACAAGCCATCGGATCCTGCAAGATGCATAAAATTTAATTAGTGCATAACTATTTAGGCGGGGATTTAGGTTTAAATACCTTAGGATAAGGTTTATTTTGTGTTTATTAAACATGAAATAAACTTTAGGCTAAATTGTTTATGACTAAGTTTTTCAAGATTTATATAAAAATGGGACTATGGCTAAATATTTTAAGCCAAGGTTTATGTTGTATCTAATAAACACAACCCATAATTTGGTCTAAAATACTTATGTTAAGCTCTTAGAACATACCCAAAGGGGTCAAAGTGATATAAGGACCAAATGTTATATTTTGACCTAAGGATTTATTATATTAATAAACATGATAAAATATTCACTTAAAAGCATTTGGGCTAAGTTTTATGTCACAAGGACCCCTTTTAAAATAAGACTTAGTATAATTATCTAACCTAAGGTTCATGGCATATAAAAAAATACAATGGGGACCTTAGGATATAGATTTAGACTAAATTCATTTCTACATATATTTAGATTATGAGATCATTTTGTCATTTGTAGTTCAAAGATATCAAGTGTTTGAACATCCTTTGAGGGGTCCCATAGTATGTTTTATCAAGTATGCTATGATATTTGCATCCCTAAAATTGAAAACAAAGTAAGATTATATTTATCTCTTTCCAAAATAACTATATTATTCCATGCATATTACATTATAGTGATAAATTAAGAGATTTATAAATTCCTTTTTGGTTTCTTAAGTTGTTTCAACAAAGTTTGGAAATACACTACATTATTATTTTCAAGTTCATGGTATTTCTCACTCAAATTCCAATTAAAACTCATTTATATTATAAGATATGATGGACCATCTCCCCCCCCCTCCCCCACAACTTTTTTATTTTAAAACAAGTTTCATCCATCTCTCATATGATGTAAAATTTATTTGATACTTTGTTATAGAAATGCAATCGATAATATTAATAGCACTTTGGATTATATCCTAGTCTTGAGAAAAATAATCCATTGGGTTAAATTTGATGACCTCATGAATGTCAAACACATACTCATAAACATTAAATGACCATCATGTGAATGTCAAATTTAGGCTCATGAAATTTTTAGTTTTGATGGGCTTAAATTTCATAATCACACAGACATCAAATATGTCCTCGTAGATGAAAAATGATGGTCACATGAACATATAATTTAAGCTCATCAAATTCCTATATCCCAATGTGAGAGTGTCATATGGTGACTCTGTGAAGCTTCCCAAGATCTTGAACTCAATTCACTTCATTTGATTAAAAACTATGATGAAGAAAGAAATGTATGATCATGATTTAAGCATTTGTACACCATTAATTTCATTTGATATGCATAAATCTTTGATTTCAAACTTTGAATGTGGGAGTGTCATGTGACAACTATGTAGAGCTTCTGGGGCCTTTAACTTTTCAATGTTGTCTTCGCTCTGTCCCATATTTAGTCTATGATAAAGCATGAGCCATTGATCATGATCTGAATGCTTAGACATGATTGGTCAAAAGGACTAAGTGCTTAGTTCTATTGGGTTTTATTCATGTCATCTGATTAAAAGCCATGATGAAGCAAAGATCATTGAATCCTGCATAAACAAGGTATTTAAGTTAGGGCTTAGGGTGGAAATAAAAATTGAGGATAAAGTATTAAGTTAAGGTCTTGTTCATGTTAATAAACATAAATGGGGCCTTATAATTAAAAATTTAGCCTAAGTAGATAATAATAAAGGGAACCAAGATAGAAAAGGAAAAGGACCCTACCAAACTGGACATTAGACTTGGTTTAGAAATATAGGAAACAAAGGGGGAAAGTAAAAGGGACTAAGAATAATTTTTAGGATAAGGTTTGGTTATGTTAAAAGATATGACCAAGACTTAGAATAAAAAATTGGGTTTAAGTTCAAATAAATTTAAAATATTCCCACCAAATTCTCTTACCAAAATTTGTATTTAAACCAAGGGTTTAAGTCAGGGTTTCTGGAGGAGAGTTTTCAGACATAAATTTAGATTCAAATTTTCACAAACCAAAGCGTAGTGAAAACTTTGAATAGAGTCAATATGCAAATTATAAACATGATCCATTCAAAAATGGCTCCATGAACCTGCAATTATAAGACATGAAGACCAATTATTAGAAATATTAGGCAATCCTAAAGCAAGACCATAAATCAGTAAGCCAACTTTATCAAAGTGGATGATCTTGAAATTATAATAATGATGAAAACATGCCATGTTTTTAGGGTTAAAGTTAAAAGTATCTTAAGGGTCCCAATTTTAAAAAAATGGAGGTATGTTGACATAAACAAATGGTGAATTTAGAGGGAAACATAGTAATATTTTAGAACTTAGAGACTCTGGTTCAAACAAAAAACTAAGTCATCCAATCCACTTGATCTATGCCAATATCCAAATAAATTTATAGTTTAAATAAATATTGCACTTGTAGAATTGGGATCAAACATTAAGACATAGCCATGTTGTGTGTGTGATTTAATTCCACTTACTGTTTGCCATGGGGTTCATGAGACAACTTCCAGGTTTCATATCTTTAATTATTAACACTATATTGGAGCATGTTTAGATATTCATTAAGAACCATACTTTTAGTTTAGGGAAGGCTTGGGAGTTTCTTTACTACTATCCAAGCATCCATAGCCTCGATATAGATGCCTTTGGCTCCACTCATGGCCTTGCTTCACTACTAGCTAGGCATCCATAGCCCTGGTGGAGATTACCAGAATCACCTATGCTTAAAACACTTTTGGTTTTGCATTGCATTCTTATTTTTTGTATATTTTTTAGATATTTTATGATTTTAACAAGGTTGGGAACTAGGGTAGCTAGGTTTAAGGATTTGGTCAATTGTTTGATCCTCAAAGAATCACCTATGGTTGTAACCATTATCCTAGGCAAGGATGTTTGCTAAGTGCAAGCATGATTTTTCCTCAATAGATTAAGCTTTCATCCTAAAAGTATAAATCTTATTAAATCCAAATTTAGGTCAAGACAATGTTCAAGTTCTCATAAAATAGTTAACTTATCATCAATCTTTACCAGTTTCTTCAAATCACAACATTAGGCTCACATTTTAGATCCATAGTCAACATGTATATTAGGTTCATACCTACATTCCTATACTTTGGATTTCAAGAAAGCTAAATAAAATTTGAGTTCAGGGTTGTCCAAAAGGACTTATTGGAAACAAGGAACAAGGAAATAAAATCAAACACACAACAAAAAGCTAGCAAAGCAAGAAAAAAAATGAAATAAATAGATATATACATGCTTATATACAAACAAAGGATAGGAAGGAAAGGACTGAAATAAACTAACTAGCCTACCTACACTAAGTCTAACCATATTATATGGTTACTCTATAAAGACCTCAGGAGGAGTAATATAGAAGTAATGCTTGAGGTACTACCCATTGGTGGGTAGTGTGAGCTCTACTCCTTATAAGTATTTGAGTTTAAAAGTGTTGACTTCCAGTGTGTCTGCAATTTGATATGGGCCAATCCACAAAGGTGTGAACTTTTCATGTTTGCCTTTAGGCTCAAATGCTTTGTCACAAAGGAGAAATAAGTCCCCTTGTATGAACACCTTGATCTTTGATCTTTTATCAAACCAACTTTTCACCATGGTCTAATGTCTACTAAAATTAGCAAAACCCTCTTCCCATGCATCTTCCATCTAGATGATGTCTAGAAATCTTGAATTTTCAAGCTCCTATCCTTCTTCCATATATTCTTTCATGAATTTATACATAGGCAAATTTAAAGTGATAGGGAAGATAGGCTCTTTGCCATACACCAATAGAAATGGTGATGCCTTTAAGGCTTGCTTAATCCTTATCCTATCTACCCATAGGGCATACTTGATAAGTTTATGCCAAGTCCTAGGCTTGTATGCAGTAGACTTCTTGATTTCTTTCATTAAGTTCTTATTGGTACACTCAAACACTCTATTTCCTTAGGGGTAGAAATTGGATGAAAAATTAAGACAAATACCATTATCATACACCCATTATATCATATCAATGGATATAAATGTAGATCCATTGTCACACACCAAAGAAAATGGAGTCCTAAATCTGGTACAAATGTTCTCCTCTAAGAAATTGATCACTTTTTCCATCCTGCATTATTTGGTGGCTATAACTTCAGTCAAACTTATGCAATAATCTATGGCAGTCAAGATATACTTGTGACCTTTTGATGAATAAGGGTTAATTACCCCTAAAAAGTCTAACCCCCATTGTGCAAATGGTTGCATTGCTTCCTTAGGCTCTTTGGTGCTAAAGATTTGGTAGGAGTGACATTCCCTCACATGCTCATGAGAATATTTGAAAAAAATTGGATAATAATAGCCAGATCTAAGGATCTTATGGGTTGTAGCCTTCCTAAATGGATGTCCATGGCCTAACTTCTCATGGAAGGCACTCATGATTTGGGTAGCTTTTTCTTTTGAGACACATCTCAGGTAGACCCCTTCAAAGTTATTTTTGTATAAGACCCCATATTTGATCAGATAATGGGATGCATTGAGCCTTATAGCCCTCTTTTTCTCCTTGGTTAGTCCTTTAGGATAGGTACCATTAATTAAAAAATGAATGATGGAATCATACCACTCACTAGTTTGAAAGTTATACCAATCAACTTGTATAATACTTAGGTTAGGGCTGGTATTAGAAATCATTTGGATCAAGTTTTGGTACCTTACCAGTTTTGTCATTTTCATTTATATGTCATATTCTTTCAAAATTAACATCCATTAACCTCTATGTTCTCCAAGTTCATTCTAGCTTAGCATGAGCTTTGTGGCAGGGTCAGGTAGAATATCATACACCTTATTTTTAAAGATGTAATGCCTAAATTTCTTCACTACCTTAACTAATGCATATGCTTGTTTATTAATCAATGAATAGTTTAATTCATCATTCTTAAAGTTATTACTCATGAAATATATTGGGTGATCACACCCATCAACCTTATAAGTTAAAATTGCAGCCATAGTATGGTTAGATGTAAAAGAGTAGAGATAAAAGTTCTTTGAAAAGTCAGGGCTTATCAGGACTGGAGCTTGGCTAATTTATTCTTTGATGTCATTGAATGCCTTCTTAGATTCTTCATTCCATGAGACCTTGGAATCCTTCTTTATCATGTCATTCAATGGCTTGATAATCTCTGTAAATCTAAAAATGAACTTCCTTACAAAGTTTACCTTACCAAAAAATAATTTTAGATTTCCTACTATTCAGAGGCTCTATCTTAGCTATAGATTCCACTCTCTTAGGATCTATGGAGATCCCATATTTGGTTATGACATGACCCAAAAATTTGCTTTTAGTAATACAAAATATGCTTTTCTTGGGGTTTAGAGAGATTCCATACCTTTTACATCTCTCAAATACTTATTTTAAATGTATAAATTGATCTCCCCTATTTTTTTAAAAAAATGGGTAGATCATCCATATACATAATGACACACTTACCAATCAGACCTTGGAAGGCATGGTCCATGGCCCTTTGAAAAGTAGCTTCCATGTTTATTAGCCCAAAAGGCATTCTCTTGTATGAAAAGGTTCCCCACTTTATCGTAAAGGTTATCTTCATCCTATCTTCCTTGTCAACCAACACCTAGTTATATCTTGAAAATCCATCAAGAAAAGACATCATGGTTAATATTGAAACAACTTGTATCACTTGGTCAAGATAGGGAAGAGGATAGTTACCCTTTTCAGATGCTTTGTTAAAATTTCTAAAATCAATGCATAACCTAAACTCACCATTCTTCTCCCTGACTGGCACTAAATTACCCATCTAAGTAGAAATCCTGATGAGAAACACAAATCTATCATCTAGTAATCTCTTGACCTCTTTGAATATCATTGGTTCTAAGATAGGGTTCATAGGCCTTTGATTTTTCCTAAAGGGTTTACAAATTTCTTTAAGGGGTATAGTATGGATGATGACTCTTGGATCAAATATATTTAAGTCATCATAAGACAAAGCTATGACATCCTTGTACTTGGTTAGCAGCTCTTTGGCCTTTTGTGCTCAATGTTAGTGCATGATTTTACAACATTAACTAGTTGGGGTTGATCTTGGGGTCCAAGATCAATACCATTTTAGTCCTTCCCACTTACTTTGGGAATCTTAGAAACCTCAACCAACTTTTCTTGATAAAATAACCTCTCTAAGGTAATCATGCCTTTGGGAATCTTATTATCATTTAGCTAAATGACTTTGCCATCAAATTGGCCTTCCCTAAGTACATTTTCATTAGTTTCATCAACAATATGAGCCTCAAATGCTCCAAAATTAGATATGAAATCTAATATCTATTTATCATCATTGAAGACTTGAAAATGATTCACATTATTAGGGATTGAAGGGCAAGGTACCAGCTCAATACTGAAGGTGGGTGAGTCTTGGTTAGGCATGAGGTTGGCTATAGTAGATGCCAACTCATTAGCAGCTTGGTTCTCTTCTCTTAGAATGAAAACACTACTAAAAGCATCAAAATAATCAATTAGATCCTAGACCCTAATCTTATACCTCTTGATGTATGAGAGTTTGCATTGATATTTATTTCTCACTTGGTTGACTACTAACTCTATATCACCATAGACTAGTAGTTATTCGACTTTATTTTTAATAGAAAATTGAAAACCTAGGATAAGGGCCTCATATTCAACAAGGTTACTAGTGCAAGGAAATTTGAGCCTATAGGATGAATCGTATTTCCTAACAATAGGGTCAGTAAGGACAATACCAACCCTAGATCCAACCTTATAGATAACACCATCAAAGTGGAGCTTCCACAACCCAAGAATAACATGAGTACTCTTAGGATCACATATCTTTATAATCTCTAGGGTGAAAACCCCTAAGTCTGAGTCAATTATGTTAACCCTTTCATTAATAAAATTATACTCAGTGATCATGTGCCTCATCCTCAATTCTCTTTCAACCCTGATTTGGTTTATAACTCTTTTCTAGGGTAGCCATAAATGTGAACAATCTATGGACATGTAGCCATTCAAAGCTTTGGTCCATTCCCTACTTAACAAGATTGCATAAACATTAAGAATTTTAATAACTTGGATATCAATAAACTATTGTATTCTAGGCTTATAAGCCAATTGCATATGAACATTTAATAACTCCCCAATCACCTTGACTCTAGATTTGTCTAATTGAGTAACAATTATATTAGACTTAATAGGTGTCAACCCAAGTTTTTTGAAAATACCTACTAGCATGATATTGGTGGATGAACTAGAATCCAATAAACAATTATGCAAATTCTTATTGAACATCCTACCTATAAGCAGGAAAGGAGCATATTCTACCTTAACTTTATGTACAGTCACATTAACATTGGTAGCCTTAGGTGGTTTATTGGGTTTATTTGACAATGATTCCAATAAGAGGTCTCTTTATTTTGTGATCTAAGTTAATTCATTTAATGTGATGTTATCTTTTATCTTCATCATTTCCTCAACAATATTATAACCAATTTTATTTTAAGAACTAAGAATATCAACATTATGCTTAAAGGTACTCCCTTTGGGTGATTTTGGATCATTGCTTGAAGAAGTGTCTGGAGGAGTTCCAAAGTTATTTGGAGGTATTGAAGTAGTCAAGGGCTGCCTCTACTCTCTATTCCTCAAAGGATAATTCTTATTCAATAATTTTTGGAAGGCTTGAATTTACTCAGGGACATCATTAGGTTCATTGTCCTCCTAAAAAGGGAAATCAAACATATCCACCATGAAAGTTTGATCCATAGGCTTGGACCCTAAAGTACATACACCACCATCCTTGTTAGGGACCACTCAAAATGTGTCTAAATCTTCTTATAAATATTTAAAATCCTTAAAAAACTCAAGACAATTAATTTCACCATGTTTGGTTATATAATGCACTTTGTAATAATAAGGTAAAACAATGTTAGTAAGATTAATATCTATAGTCCTATTTTCAGAAGATGGTTCATTACTTTTATTATTATGGAAAATATCATTATGAAACCTATTATTTGGCCTATTAAACCTATGAAATGAGAAGTTCCTACCAGCACTTTCACCAATATTGCCAACTTGTTTCTACAACTAAAGGAAATTAGTCTTAACTTTTATACCATTTTCAAGATAGAATCATTTTCATTCTTGGAAGTTTTAGAATTGTGTACCTAGTTATTTTTAACACCAAAAATTGGTACTAAATCTCTTTGATCATTTGTATTGAATCAATTAGTAGTAGGATGACTCAAGAATCCTAAATTTTGATTAGAAGCAGGTTGACTCAAAGACAGTTGATTGAGATTTGGGAGTTGATTCAAGGTTGGAATATTCTGATTATTATTGAGGAAGATGTTCAGAATGGGCATATGTATATTTATATTTGGGACATAGTAGGCCATTTTTCCTTAGGGTTGCATTTGATAATTGATGATCACTACTTTAGAATAAGCCCTGGGTAATGAAGTTATAGCTAGAAGAGATCTTTTTATAAATATGAAAGTCATAAGATCTACTTCATCCTTGTAGATTTCTAGAGCTAAAACCTCATCAGGTTTATAAGGTTCTATGGTCCTGCTATACATTTTATGGAATCTATCATTAAAATACCTTATGGGTTCACTTGCATCCCTCCTAATGGTAGTGAACTGGTGGTATATGACAAATGGATGAAAATTTTTAACAAACTGATCTATGAAAACATTAGTAAAACCATCCTAACTAGTACTATAATTGTTAATTAAATTGAGAAACCATTCGTAAGTAGTATCTTTAAACTTAAAAGGGAATAATCTAAATGCTACATCTTCATGTATGACATTTAACAAAATTAAAACATCTTTAAAATATTTAATGTGTTCTTCAATAGTTATAATAATAATTGGAATAAATGTTGGTAAATATTTTCAGGGTTACATGGGAGATCATGTACCACACCTAGTATGTTGATTGAAGAGTCTCTTAACCAAGCCATACCTAGATGAAGGTGGAAGGTAGGGTTACCTTGAAGATGTGAAGTTGTCAAAGATTTGGAGTATCTACACCTACCTTTATCTCACCTGGTTATTCTATGGACTTCAAGATCAAGCAAAGGTTCTCTTGAAGCTGAATGTGATCTTGTTTAAATCCTTGGCAATTCCATCTTCAATATTAAAGATCCTATTTGAAATATGATGTGTCAAGTTAATATTTATAAAGAATAAGGATTAAACCTGCACATTAATCTCATTTTGTAAATATTTTATAAATAATAGTAAAGGACTTAAATATTTAACTAAGCTATCTCAAAGATGTGTCCACTTATGCAAATATGGTTAATCTTTACACTTTAAGCTCGAATAAATTAAAATTCATGAAAGATTTATCAATCTTTAATAAAAACAAGCTGTTCTAACCTTAAATACTATATATCTTCAAATCTTAAGCTATCTTTAATAAAATTAAGCATCAGACTTCAAATAACTATGGTCTTTGTCTAAAGGAAGCACAAAAATATGTCAATTATAATGAAGATCAATGATATTTACACTTCTGAGCAAATAATTATGCAAAGGTGCAAATATAACATCAATCTTAGATCAACACACTAGGATTAACAAAGATTCAACAAATTAATAAAGAAGCCCTCCTTCTAGAAAAAATAACACTTGTTGATGTCTTTGGATGTACCACAGGTGTCCTCAGTTTTCAAAGAAAACTTCTCATTTTAGAATTCTAGGAATTTAGATCATGAGTAGCAGGTTTTGGCAACTTATGTTACCTATGGTGAAATACTGGTAGAGTAATGTTTAACTGTTCCATAAAATTTATATTAACTGGTGGTTGGGAGCCACCATGGACCAAATCTTTGCAAAGTGTAAGTATCTATGTTAATACTAGTGAATTATGATCAAAGCTTAAAATACAGACTAATCTAAATGGATATTTAATATGAAGTCTAAAAAAAAGTGATTTGGTTAAAAAGAAGAAAAAGATAAGGGTAAGGAAGAAAAAGAATAAGTGATTACTGATCTTAGCCCAAAACATTATGACAAAGTTTCCATTACAATTGAGTATGCATTTAACTAGTATATAGTGAAAAATAACATAAGCTCAAATATCACTACACACCAAGAAAACATTGAAGGATGATATAAATAATTACAAGTAATAACTGAATTTAATTTAAAGATTTGCTACCACACTCAAATAACCTTGGCACATTCAAATGCAGAGAAAATAAAATGAAACAAATTCAAGATCATTCAACTAATATAGCATAAACCCAAATTAACATCCTTTTAATCAAAGATGCAACTTAGAATTCATAGAAACTATTCAAATCTAAGACTTAAGACTATAAATTGAGAGAAAATCATGTAACAATTGACTCAAACAAACTTAGATAATCCTTTCAAAATTCTTTGATTGTATTAACTACTCAAAGTATACAAATTTTGCTCAAAATTCTCTCTCTTTACAAGATGGTATTAATTCCTTTTATAAGAGGTCCAAGTAGTATATCAATCAATTTAAAAGATACAAATGTATAAGAAGTAAGGATAGCTATCCTTTTTTTAGAAAGTTCTAGAATACACTTGCTTTTCCAAACTAAACTAACCTAGAGGAAACACGCTAACAAACTAACATGTGCCTTTACAAAAATATATTATATTTTCAAAATACTACAAATTCATTTACAAAATACAATATCATTAACTACTTAGTGGGCCCATTGTTGAAGGGTTCCCCTATTGCTCTTGTAAAAGATCCATAGCCCTTGGATGTTGTTCTTTGATAAGCTCCAAATCTAAAACTGGTTTTAGGAGACATCCATCCTTATGATTAGTAAAGTCATCAAAGTCTCTATCATCCCTTGCCATAGCTTCTTTGATGCTCTTGTTTTGTACAATATTTTCTTCAGTAGTGAAGATCATGCCCATAATTACGCTGTTGTCATTGCTAGGAATTGCCCTGAATTTTGATTTTTACTTCCTGCATCACCAAAGTGACTCTATGATTATATTCTTCATCATCAATAATGCCTAAGTTTGTATACTTCATAGGATTAGAAAACATGGTGCCAAAGAGTTACTTAATTCTAGTCATCAACTATTCATCATCCCTTAGGAGTCTATCCAAGCCTACTAACTAAGCACTTAAACTCTAGATCTTATCCACCACTATCCCTAATATAGAATTTAAGTGGGCTATGCTAATGGTTTTGAATTTAGGAATTATATTATTAATTAGTATATTAATGAGATCCCTTATTTTAGCCTCTGTATCCTACCACTCTATCATTAATCCTTTGACCACCTCACTCTACTGGCTCAATGCAACTTGTCTTAGATTCATTGATTTTAAGGAGTCAAACATGTCAAACAAAGATGCTTCAAACATTTTTATTATGGATTTAGAAACTAATAAGGTAGCCTGGGTCTCTAAATTTTCCTTTTCCTTTTCCAACTTATGTATCCTTTGTTTCATCTCCCTGATGCTAGCTCTAACTTGAGTTGAATGAGCCTCAGCTAGGCTTTCAATGTCCTCTTCATGGATGGGTAGTTCACCAGGATACTATCCCCCAACTGGAGTTAAGCCTAAAAATGGCTCAACCTTTTGGAATGGGAACTATACAGCCCCCACCATGGCTTTTTTTCTTTTTTTATGTTGTTATTCTCTAATCCAACTATTTGTAGATTAAATTAGATAGTTGTATTTGGTTTAGTATATTTTGGACATTCAAGGGCCTCCATTTGGGTACTATTTGATGCTCATGGGTTATCTATCTACTTGTTGTTTGACCCTGTAGTGGTCACTATTCTTCTTTCCTCTTCCTCCTTCATCAAATCCCTTATCCATGGATTGATATTATCATGCACATCAATGTTAATAGTTTGGGTCAAGGCCCAAGAGTGAGACGAAGTGGGAATCTTTTATATTTTTCTATAGATAAACCAATCAGGGATGATTGGTCCATGATTAGGGTATTTCTCTTTGAATAAGTTGATTTTACTTATAGGATGAATGAAGGTAAACTTTGGTCTCTTTGATCCAACTAATACCAAGGATAATTTTTCCTTTCTTTTGTGGGGGTGCTACTAGAACTAAATCTAAAGAAACCTTTTTTCTTTTGTCTTTCTCAACCTCTTCAATTTGAGCCTAGGGTTGTTAAGTTTGCTCCTCCTCTTCTTCAAAGCCATATGCTTCAAATAGCACTCTAAGTGTATCCTCCACTATTTCATTAGGCTCTAAGGAAATCATATCCAATAAATCTATGGGGGACCATGGTCTATGAGGTAGGGCTAAGGATGAAGGTCCCTCACCAGGCCTCTCTTGCAACTTCTCCTTACTAGGACTATATGTAATTTGTCCTTAGGGATATATTTATATCTATGGTTGCTCCTAAGGTGGATTGGAAGATATAGGAAAAAAATGGTATTGAAGAGGCCCCATTTACCATATGTAACCTAGTGGTTTTTCATTTATGAACATAGGATTACAATAGGGGAGATTAGTATTATGTTAGTGAATAAAGCAAATCAAAAAACACACAAAACTAACACCCTAAGCCTATCTAAAAGGAGGAGATTACTTAATAAGATGAAAATGGAAAACAAAACTAAAACATGAAATAAATACCTTCCTTCACCTTCCTTGGATGCTCCAAAATTCTTATTGTAGTGGCTTGCTTGGTTTTTGCTCATGAAGTCTACATCAATGAAGTATGGCTACCTCCACCTCTCCTTGGTACCATCTTTGGATTTGGCTTAGCTTGGATTTGCCCAATATTTGGGAATTATAACACTAATTTTCATGAAGCTTTAGAATCAATTCAAAATTATAACTTTCGCATATGAGCTTAGAATTCAATAGGCAAGGCCTCTTATTTATAGATTTTTAAAAATGGTTAGAATCAACTTGAACCATCCATCCAAAGATAAAGATGTGTGATAAGGATTAATTAAATTTTATAATTAAAATTCATAAATATAATCATCAATATTTGGGATAGAGGGGCATTAAATAGGCATGAAATGTCTTAATGAGGCATGGGATGCATTAATTCAGATATTTGTGGCATTTATGGCCTAGGGATATCTTCCCAAGAAATGATGTCACTTGATGATGTAGCTATTAAATATTTATTTCTAAAAATAAATTATTAAACAAGTTCCATGGAATTATTAATTACGATCATGATTTGGTTTAATTATCTCTTAAGCATGATTAATCACTTTGATGCAAACCTTGGCTCTTTGTGCACAAATTACTCAAATTGGTCAGCATGTCTTGTTATTGGCCCAAAATTTAAATGGATTGGAATTAGATGTCAATGTTAGATGTGTTGGATCCATTATCCCATTTATAATTTTTTCAATATAAAATAACAAAGTCACGTGTCTCATGCAAGAGATTTGATAGAAAGAGCAATCCAGAGCACTCAGGTGCAAAATTGGCATTTTGACTCGAAATGATCTGATCAAAGTTAGCTGGACCATAAAATGTATTTCCCTATTTAATGATACCTTAGGAAAAATTATCACTTGAATATTT
Organism: Torreya grandis; assembly: GCA_037957365.1. Lineage (NCBI taxonomy): Eukaryota > Viridiplantae > Streptophyta > Pinopsida > Cupressales > Taxaceae > Torreya > Torreya grandis. The sequence continues at coordinate 476,757 of JARHVA010004094.1, read as the reverse complement.
TAGTTTCAAAGATTTTAATGTGTTTTAGTGTTTTTAGGCCAAATTGTGCATTTTGGTGGAAATTGGTCAAAAGCTTGATTGGAGGTTATCGGTGGCCAGTTTTAGGTGTCTAAAATTTGCCCCTATTGGGAAGGAGTTGAAAGCTATAATCAAAATAACATATTCTCAAATAATGAAAAAGGCCTTATATTCCTTCAACTACAATGATGATGAACTAACTGTATGTTGGCACAAGTAGGTTGGTAAATGGTCCCTCAAAAAGAAAGAAGTGAGATGAGGGGATCAAATAAAAGAAAATGATGGGGTGAAAACATAATGAGTTTGAAAAAGTAGTCAAAATCATTGAGAATGCAAGTGAGATAGTTTACAATGGTTTGCCCAAAGGTGGTTATAAGCATTGTACCCTGATAGTGGCAATGTGGCATGAAAACACAATGATTTTCCCAAAGGTGGTTATAATCATTGAGAAGATGGAGCTTCCCCAATTAGGATAGACAAAAAATATAAAAAAATGCCCTTATTTGGGCAAAAATAAAGTAAATTGGTGACAATACAATGATTTTCCTAAATGTAGTTATAATCATTAAGAAATATAGGTGGGATAGTGTGCAATGATTTGCCCATAGGTGGTTATAATCATTAGACATTGATTATGGAAAACATGATTGATGATGGTAACTTAACATAGATGGTAAGGATGAATTGGAATAACCTACTAGTAGGGAGATGTTCATTCGAACTAACCAAGGTTAAAATTATTTCATGGTTAATTACTTTTTTTGGGATATGATTGGGATTGAATCAGGATGTCAGTGCCAAAGAGATGTTGATGCTGCCATTATTGAATGGAATTTATGAAGCTGAGGTTTGTTCTATAACATGATGGTAAGCATCATGGTATAACATCATGAGCACTTGGCTGAAATATGCGTAAGGATTGACTCCCAAAATCCAATACTCAATAGAAAAAAATACACCAATGATAGAAACCATGATGCCAATGTAGACATATGAATATGGATGGATTCAAGTGTAAGTGTGGGAAAGGAATCACCCAATGAATGCACATAGAATGAATCAAGGCAACAATATTGAAAGCAAACAAATAGGCACACAAATAAATATATAAATAATTAAAATCTAAGCCATACGAATATTACCTTTAGAAAGTAGGTGAAAACTTAACAAACTAATGTAATGGGGGAGTTAAAAAAAAGGAAGGGGGTTGTTGAGCTATCTCCATATGCACTAGGCAAGTGGACACTACCTACATAGTTCCATGGATGTAATATCCAACAAAAACTTTAGGCCAAATGTAGTTCTCCCAAGAAATGGGAAGAAAATGATAACTGATGAAAAAAACATAAAAGAATAGGAATGGTCTTGAAAAATGGCAAGTGCATGGGAAAAAAGGCCAAAAATGATGGGGAAACTGAGGAATAAGTGATTTGCTTGTGACTTAGTAAGGGCTTCTAGAATCCTTAAGGCAAAGAAGTGGTCAATGTTTTTGGTTTTTTCTAACAATTTTACAAATGTTTTTAGAATTTTTAGAGTATCTCAACATGATCAAGAATGACAAGACACTAGATGGTTTAACCTTGTAAAACAACAAGAGTCTTACTTAGGTTGCTTGTGAAATGATGATAGTGTGGCTTAGGTTTCTCACAAAATGATGAGACCGTGGCTCAAGTTTTTTGTAAAATGGTGAAAAAATAGCTTAGGTTTCTCACAAAATGGTAAGAGTGTGGCTTAGGTTGCTTGTCAAATGGTGAGAGCATGGCTGGAAAGGGTGACTGAGCTAACCTCAACAAATATCAAGCATTACCTACATAGTCCCAAATTAAGACCTCAAGTCACTATAGTTTAGCCCTATAGTGGAGCAGTCTAACTAGTGTAGTAGTCAATTCAAATAAAATAGGCACAATTGGGATAAAGTCATAATATAGCATAAGAAATGGCAAGTTGGTATGTCAAAACTCAATGAAAAAATGTTGCCCCTAGTTTTCCCATAAGTGGTTATAATTAGTGGCAAGATTAGTGATAAGAAAGGAACAAAAAATGAAGGATAAAACTGCCAAAACTTCTATCATACTACTCCAAAATACTATTTCTATCTAAAATGCTCGAAACAACTATTGAAATTGATTAGATTCATTGGTGCTGAAAATGTGCAACTAACGGTGAAACCAAGGTCAAATGGGCTAGGTAGATAGGATTCAAAACATGCTTGGTCAATAGAATAGAATGGTAAAATGGATAAGTAATAGGCTAAGAGGAATGATAAGAATGATATCTGTACAAAGAATAAAAGTGATAAAGTGGCACAACTAAAATGGTCCTTATAGACAAACACCATAGTGCTCAAGCATAGTACCACTTGAGGTGAATAATATTCATCAGCTTAAGAATTTCATATCCATCTAGTGTGGTGAGCCTATATGCTCTTGATCCACAATCTATAGTAATGATGAAAGGCCCTATCCATTTTAATTTTAATTTACCTTTATGCTTCTTTTTAACCATGGTATTCTTTTAGTTTTCTTTGAGAATAAGATCACCAAGTTCAAATGATCTATACTTGATGTGCTGACTATAATGGCCTTTGAGTCAGTTATGATATGCTTGAAGATTATTAAGTACAACTATGCATTTTTCATCAAGTAGTTCTAGATTTTGTAGGTGAGCTACTCAATAGTCATGATCATCAAGGACATGCTTGAAAGATATGCATAGAGATGGTAACTCAACCTTAATAGGAAGGATGGCTTCAGTACTATAAATGAGTATGGAGTGGTGCTTATGGGTGTACAGTGATTGGTATGGTATGCCCAAAGTGCATGAAATATCTAAAGGTGACAACCATGACTAGCTTCATTAAAAATCTTTTTGAAAATATTAACAATGGTTTTATTTGATACTTTAGCCTAGCCATCACTTTGAGGGTAATATGTCATAAAAAAATGTTATGTGATGTTGTATTCAACACATAGCTTATTGACATCCTTATTTTTGAATGATCCTCCATTATTAGATATAATGTTGGTGAGGATATCATAGCAGCAGATGAGATGGTTGAAAATGAACTTGCAAATCTGTTTTCCAGTCACATAAGTGAGGAGTATAACTTTAACCCACTTAATGAAATATTCAATGGCAGTAAGGATATGTTTATGGCCATCAAATGAGGTGGGATTTATCTTCCCAATGAGGTTAAGGCCCCATGTATCAAATGGCCATGGTGTCAACATTAGTTTTAGAGTCTTGGCTAGGGCATGAATCAGATTGGCATGCCATTGACATTTGTCACACTTTTTTACATATGCAGCTGCATTTGCATCTATCGTGGGCCAATAATAACCAGTACATAATATATTTTTAGATAAGGCTACCTTGTTGGAATGGGCTCCACATAATCCTTTGTGTACTTCCTGTAATGCAAGTGTAGATTTTATTAAAGTTAAATAATGAAGCAAAGTTACATCAAAACTATGATGGTAAAGGGTCAATCCAAGTAGAGTATAATGAGTGGAGTGATGGATAAAGGCTTTGATTTGTTTTTGAGATAGGTTAGGTGGCATAAATTGGTCATGAAGATAATTACAAAGGTTTGAATACTAGATATAATTAGGACTAACAATATTAGAAATCATTGCAATAGTTGAAGGTTCATGAGATGATGTAAGCAAATTCTTGATGAGGAGCTAATACTCTCTAGCTTTGTCCATTTATCAAATCAGAGAGATGATAGTAGCCATGGAATCTATAATTCTATTACTAGCCCTTGGTATATGCTCAAATTAGATATCTGCAATTTTCTATTTTAGAGTGTCGACCATAGCTTTGTAAGGAACTAACTTGTCATCTTTGGTCTAGAAATGGTTTGTGACCTGATTGATGATTAATTGAAAATCACTATAAACCTTGAGATGAGATATGTTCCACCATATTGCTTGTAAAAGTCATACAACAAGTGCTTCATACTCAGCCATGTTGTTGGTATAAGGAAAACTGATTTTAAAAGACTTAAGAATTAGATCCCCTTGTGGTGTAATAAATAAGAGGCCTGCCCCTAATCCATGTGTAGCAAATGATCCATCAAAATATATATTCCAATACTTCTCTTCAAGAGGTATGTCAATGATGGTCATTATGGATTCATCCAAAAATTGGAATATGAGTGGCTCTTTGTCTACAAGGGGTGCTTCAACAAGCTGATCTATAAAGATCTATCCCTTGATTGCCTTATGATTGACATACTCTATGTCAAACTCACTAAGAATCATGATACACTTGGACATTATAACTTGTAAATATATTTTAGATAGTAGATACTTGAGTGGATCTACTTTTGAAATGACCATGGTCATATTGTTCAATATGTAGTGTCCCAATTTCTAAGTTACAAATACCATGGTGAAATAGGATTTTTTAATAGGCATATAGTTGTGTTCATATGTGACCAATGTATGGATTAAGTATTATTATGAATTCTCTTTCCCATTATCATTATGTTGATCTAGAAGTTCCCCCAAGGCAATATCTGTAGTTGATATGTATAAATTTTTTTTCCTAGCATAGGGGGTAACAAAATAGGCAAATTTGCTAAGTAATCTTTTAGATGCTAATTTTTTTTGATAGTGATTATCCTAATGGAATGCCACTCCCTTATTTAAAATATGTGTAAATGGATGACACTTGTCTACTAACTGAGATATGAAGTATCGAATTGACTAGATCTTGCCGTGCAAACTACGAAGCTGCTTCAAATTGGTTGGTAGTGGCATCTCTGTTATACCCTAAACTTTGGATGGATTGACCTCAATGCCTATACAAGACATGATGAAACTAAGTAATTTTCTCAAGGTTACTCCAAACACACATTTATTTGGATTTAGTTGAACTTTGTACTCACATAGTCTTTCAAATACTCTACATATCACTACTAGATGGTTGGCCCTAATTTTTGATTTGCCTAGTATGTCTTCGATGTAGTCTTCAAAAATATCATGAATCATATCATGGAATATGGTGGTAATGGCTCTTTGATATGTAGCTCTATCATTTTTAAGACTAAATAACTTTACCTGATAGTATAATTTTCCCATGGAGTGGTGAAAACTATTTTATGTTGGTCTCCTTGTGATATTCTAATTTAGTTGTATCTTGAAAAGCCATCCATTAATGAAAGCATTTCATAACCCACTGTGGAGTTGATGATCATGTCAATATTAGGCAATGAAAATTTATCTTTAGGGCAAGCTTTGTTTATGTCTCAAAAATCAATATAAATTTTGATTCCTTCAGGCTTTTTGCTAATATGTATAACATTAGATATCCATTTTGAGTAGTCAATAAATCAAATACATCCTGCTTCTAAGAGTTTTTATAGCTCTTTATTGATTAATATAGTAATGCAAGGATTTATCTTACGTAACTTTTGCTTAACTAGTTTGGCATAAAGATTTACCATAAGGTGATGTAAAACCAAGGTGGGGTCCAAACTTGGTATGTTAGAATAAACCCATACAAAGATATCTATAAATTATTTCAATAGAGATTTAAAGACTTCATGTTCATCCTCAATGAGCGACGTGCCTAATTTTATCCATTTTAGGTCTGATGGCATCTTGATGTTTACCTTTATTATATCTTTTACTAGAAGGGTTGAGCCATCTTCTAGGATAGTAGGCAAAGACTAGAATTATTAGACTATATCAGGGTCCTCTTATAGGACTTACTCTTAAACTTCTCCTAGGAATGATGAATATGAGTCCTCTAATGGGAGATTTGGCCATGTGACAAAAATAATTTGAAATTCTTGAAGAATTAGATCAAACACTTGTTATTGCTCAAAACTAAACTTATATCCATAGGCAAGTTCATCATTGGTAGTCTCCTAGTCTAAATTTGAAAAAAAATAAACACCCCCATCTAATGGTGCCTGAAACAAGTTTTCACCACTTAATTGGCCTTTATATTTAATTTTTACTTGGTCAAAAAGTGTCTCAAAGAGGTTTTCACTTTAGGACCTCAATGTTTTATTTATTTATTTTTGGCTAAGGGTGTTCACCCGCTCTCTAGAATAGGCTTTAGGATCCAATGTGATTGAGAATCCTAATTTATGATCTCCTAATGAAACGTTATCTCTAAGTCCTAGAAAATAATAGAATGCTTCATCATTCTAAAACTCATCAATTGGTAAACTAGATTCTTATTGGTCCCAATATATCAGTTGGGGATAGTATAATGGCAATGTGTTATTATGAATGATTAGGCTAAGGGTACATATGGCATTATTATCAAACATGTTAGGCTCGACTAGGTCATCAAAGATAAGGCTATGATCATACTCTACTTCACTATCAGAATCATCATCACTAGTCATCAATGATGGAACTTGAATAAGATATGTGGGGTCACTCCCAGGTGGTTTAAATCCAAGTCCATAGCATATTTTGTACTTGGTCATGGAAATTGGCTCAAGTGTTCCTTATTGATTAGGTTAGAGGCCTCTTCCTTCATAGTCTTGATTCTCCATAATCCTATTGGGAATAGGATATGTTGCACTTTTATAACAATCATCTTGGTTTTCATTGTATAACCATGATTCATCTCCCTTAAGAGGGTTTGGTTCTAGAGTAAATGCTGGTATGAATGTAAGTGGTCCTAGATTATGAAGTTTATTTTTAATTTTTCATTGCCAATGCATGTATGGGGTAACTTTAGGTCTTCCAAAGGCATTTAGATTATGAGGAAGATTGGCAATATGAAAGGTATAATGCGTTAAATATTCTCTTGGGCCATTAACTAAAATGGTGTAATGATTGGAAGCTTCAGGAGGTGACATATGAGAAAGGGAATCTAGGGTATTAGGATATATATAGTTATCTTCTAGAGAATCAATAAGTATGCCTTTCATTTATTTTTCTTGGAACCCAGATTCATGCTGTATTGGTAATTGTATCTTTGAAACTCAACCTCAAGATGTTTGTAGTGTTCATATGGATTCAAATCTCCTAGTATATTTACTTCCATCCCTGAGTGGGATAACTTGATACATTGGTGCAACATTGATGGGACTACATGAATCTCATGTAACCAAGGCCTACCTAGAAGCATATTATATGACAACCCAAGATCAAGCACATGGAAAAGTGTATCATGGGTCAAAGGCCCAATGATAACTAGCAAGCTAATGGTGCCTTGTGATTCTCTCTCCTAATTATCATAGGCTTTGATAGTTATCATGTCTAGTTGGAGATATGTTATTATATACCCAAGAATCTTGATGAGATTTAGAGACACAATGTTGAGGCCTGATCCATTGTCTATAAGGACATGTTTCAATTTATGTTGCTTTATATAAACTTCTATGTACAATGGATTATTATGGATCAAGCTAAAGGAAGACATATCACTTTGGTTGAATGTGACTTGTTGGGAAAGAGCTAGGTGTCCAACTAAAGCTTGAAATTTATCAGGGGATATGTCACCGGAAATAGTATATTGGGTTAAGAACTCATTCAAAATATTTTTATGGATTATCAATGTTCACAACAAATCTAAAATAGATATCTAGACTGGTGTCTTCTACCATTTTTACATAATATCAAATTTATATTCTAGGTCAGTGGTAAATGTCTTATTTTAAGGTTGAATGACTAGTTGGATAATGGGTGAGGTGCTAGATGGCTGTGGGCCCAAGATGGTAATATTTGACCTCCAAGTTGTGATTGTATAATCATGATTGAATATAGGACCATGATTGCTAATAAATGGAGATAACAGTGTGGGACCAAATAAGACAAGTCGTGGTTGTTAGTGCACTTGTATGTGGTCATGGGGCAAGGAAAAGTTATCATTTTAAGGTCCAAAAGTGTAAATCCCTATTTTCTAGTTCACCTATGTGTGGTCCCAGGTCAAAGAAGGATTATCCATGTAATTTGGCTAAGTGGTATTATTTAGCAATGGTCTACATTGATTGGTGCTAGGTCTAAGATTAATGGAGATGGTATTAATGTTACCCCCTATAATATGACCTACAACCCTGTTGTAGTCATTTGTAACTTCTTGGTAGGTTTGTTAGTTTCTACCATTTTGACCTTGATTTTGTCCATTATTTTGATGTTGTTGGTTCTACTGGTTTGACCTTTGATTTTGATACTGTTAATTTTATTGTTACACCGACCATGGTTGTTGTTGTTGGTATGATGTGGCAAAGGGTTTTGATATATGCCAAGAGTTTGATTGGAGGTGGAACCACCACTATCCAATGTGATCTCTCCATTCTCTAACATATTTTTAATTAAATGCTTGATTTGTAAAAATCTTCATAGATTGTGCCTATTGACCTGATGATACTCAAAGAATTCATTTTCATGGTACCAATCAGGATAAAGGATGCCTTGAGGATAATGCTTTGGTATAGGCCAACTAGTCAAATTAGTGGTAGCAAGTTTGTGAAATATAGAATCAATAGGCTCTCCAAAGTCACTAAAAACATGATTCATAAGTACATTTCTCCTTGGAGGAGGGTTTTGCAATGGCAAAGGTTGTGTCATTTTTTGCATGGGTCTTGGTTGTTGCACTTATAGTGTTGGTTTAATAGGTTGTTAGGTAAGAGTAAGTTGAAAAGGTGGTGTAGGTTGAGTAGATGATGTTTACACCATTTGGACATGATGTGACTTGGTTACTCTATTTCTCATAACATTCCTATTATGGTTGAATTACTTTGGTTTATCTTGGTTATTGGCTTGTACTAGTTGTGATTCTTGCACTTGGATTGGATGTTAGTTTTGGATACTTCCCTAATTATTACCTTAGTTCTGATTAGTTGAATTAAGCTTGATGAATCCTTTTTTAATGAGCACTCACTTGATTAACAAACCTTTATCAATGATTTATTTTAAGGTATGTACACACTACAGTTCTAGATGATAGGATATCTCACTATGCAAGTTTTTAGTGAATTTAATGGCTAATTGTTTATCTAGTAAACTGTGAGTGAATCGACTTGTAAGTGATCTCCATCATTGTAGATAACTTGAAAAACTCTCACCAGCTTTTTTATTTGCTTGTGTCAAATCAACCAATGAAATCTCATGCTCGATATTATAGGAAAAGTGCTACACAAACTTATCTAAAATATCATCAAAATCAATTACATAATTCTTAAGTAACTTCAAGAACCACTTCAAGGATTGTCTAGATAAGCTCCTTGGAAACAACAAAAGGTATATATTATTATATTCCACTAGCTAGCATGCAACAAAGAACTCGGTTAAATGGGCTTGGGGTCACCTTTCCCCTTATATTTATTAAACTTTGGTGGCTCATATCCTAGAGGAAATGGAATATGTAAGTACTCCATATTGAAAGGATAGGAACACACATCATCCAACTTAAAAATTTTAATCTATTTCCCTACTTGGATTGTGGTAATTTCATCCTTCATTTGTTGTAACTCTTTCTCTAGGAAACTTATGGGAATATTGGCCTGAGTAGATGGTTGGGTGGTTAAAATTAAAACACTTTGACTAGGTTATGATGGTGGTATTTGGTATACATTAAATTGGTTGGGAAATGAACTAGGAATATGTAAATGTGGATTAGGATATACTTGTTTAAATTACATGTTTGGTTGTCTGATATTATAGTTTGGGTTGGCAATAAAGGTTTGACTTGGAGGGTTTTGAGGTTGGGATGGAGGGATATAATGATACTATGCCTACTGTGGTTGAATAGGGACCTGTTACTAACTACTCAAACCTTGTTGTTGAGTGGAAACTTATGAGCCAAGACTCTATCTATGAACTTGTGGTATGATTTGCACAAAAGACAATTGCTACCTAATATGTATTTGAGAGACATTATAACCCCCTTATTACACAAATCCTAGTTGGGAAGTAGATGCATGTTAGAGATTTGGAATCTATCATTGACCAATATTAATACATTATTGATTAAACATCATTTAGTTTTGAATTGGCATGTTGGTATGTGAATAAGAAGGTACATTGTATATTACCTAATGAGGTGGAACATTAGTTTCCCCTTATTGAGGTGGAAATATATTTAGCCTCTGTTGCATTGGTATATTCATTTGTGCCTATTATTTTGTAATGATACTCATCACCTATTGAGGAAGAATAGGATTTGTCACATTCTATTGTTGAGGTATGACATTGGTTATTATTTGAATACCTGATCCTATTGGTGGTGCACTTGATGACGTGGTTGGTTGAGGTTGGGGTGAAAAAGCTCCCATTCCTAGGTTTGTAGAGCTACTTGTGGTATTAACTAAAGGCATATGTTGTTGACTAGTTTTTTGTGTATTAATACCACTTTGATTTGGATTGGATTGTGCTTGTGCATTATCCACTATGTTTTTCTCTTTATTTTATGTAGAAGTAGAAGACACTTCTTCAATAATTGGCATATGAAACAAGTTATCTACCAAAGTGTTTTGACCAAATGGGTTTAGAATCTGATTTTCTTGATCGATTAACTCTATCAAAACTCATGTTGAAGGAACTAAGTGAATTAGAGGTTTACTCATCATGGTCATCTGATTGAAATTATGCACTAGATTTAGGTAGGTCTGATATGCTATTTGCATTTGATTAAAGTGGTCTTCCATGAGGCTCTTTCTTTTGTTAAGCATATTAGGATCTTGATATGCCATTTGGACTAGAGTTAAAGGATTGCTAGAAGAGGCATGTTGACTATAAAATATGTTGTGAGGAATTCTTACTAGGCTTGGTAAACTTTCATGAGGGAAGTCCATCAAAAAATTATCCTCTAATTATATGGCTCTAGCCAAAATCTCATCTTTGTTCTCCAACAAATGATGCTCAGACAAAAATGGATCATATGTTGAAGGTGTATTAATAGAGTATGATTGTTGAGGAATTGGTTTTTCAACTATGGGTATCGTAGCTAGGTATTGTGTGGTTTATTCATGGTCTTGTTCTAAATATGGTGGCATACTAACCAAATAATTAGCCAACATATATTGGTTTTGTGATCCTATTTGATTATTATAAGAGGGAAAAGGATCCATCTCATAAGTAATATTATCTATGTAGGGGTCTTACACCATTTATTCTTGTACAACCACATTATTAGTCCCTGGATTATACATAAGTCTACTACGAGTGTAGGAATACATGTTGGGATCCATGGTAAATGTTTTTGTGATAGAAAAGGAAGGGAGTTCTAAAAAATCTAAAAAGATAATGTCTAAAAAGAAGATGTTCAAATTTGGTCTAGATTCATCAAAAGGATGGAAAGGTTCATGCAATAATTTGTGATAAAATAAGCTAACATTAAGTATCTAACATTACACATCTTATACAAAAATATTAAGTAAATGGACTGAAAATTGAAATGCCAAACTCTAAGGTTGAAGTGTTTTAAATCAGTCTAATCTAAGAAATAAATAGTTGCTAGGTATTTTGGCCTAATGTAGTGGTAAAATCTAAACTCAAACAAGGCATGTGTTAGGAATCTTGGCCAAACAACGTCAAAAGCTAGAATTTGAAATAGATGAGATTTTAATCTAATGGATTTGAAACACTTGTAACAAAAACTAGACATTTGACTCTTGGACATGAACTCAATCAAATAGGTATAAGGCATGAAACAAAAGACACTTTTAGGGAAAGTTTGTTTTCTCACAAATAATGGTATAAAATTTGGTTCTTTTGACAAATAGGCTAGAAAAATGTGAACAATGTAACAATGTTTAGATAAATATTCAAAAGATATACTTGGATTGGCTTGAAAAATGTGCACAAACTTGAACTCTATGTAAGAGGGTCTATGAAATAATGTTTGAAACATTTTGGTAGCATAATAATGCTAGACTACTCAAAAGATGTGATAAAATGTTTGTTTCAAAAAATATCTAAAGAAAAGATGGTTTCTCACAAATTTGGCAATGTAACACGACCTTTCTTAACTCAAATGACATACATACCCTTAGAGTTTTGATAATATATCTAAGGAAAAAAAGTATGTATTCAAATGATCTTAATGGAAATAAGATGGTAACACAAAAAAATTTCGTGTGTAGACTCAAATTCCAAGTGTTTAGCACAAAATGACTTAAGTCTATCAAATTGTGATAATGATTGTGAGTCTTAAACGACCTTCAAGCCAAATTGGAAATTGCACCTAAGTTTCCTCAAGTTTAGTGCAAATGGTGAACCCACTTAACACATCAGCCCTATGAACTTATGAAAGTGAAATTTTGAATTTAAGTTATAAATGAAGGACTTAAACAATGTTTAGTAGAAGTCTAGACTCAATTAGGTATCAGAACTGCACAAAAGTGGATGATATGACTCTAAGTTTTGATGAACTTTGAACAAGGTAATTTTATGATTCATGTGGGCAGCATAATGCCTCTTTGTTCAAAATAAAATGAGGTTCAAGTGTTTGGTTTATATCACTTGTTCACACCAAGTTTTTACTCCAAACAAGAATTTAATCTATGACAAAACCAACTAATAAATCACTCTTAGGTCCTAAACTAACAAGGGTTGTTTGGTATTATTGGAATCCATCAATATACATCATTTGAGGGGATTTTAGTGTTCATTCAAAAATTAAAATGCACATTATATATTAGGGTTTTTATACCCCACCTTATCTCAAATGATAGTACTATGATATGCACCTTGAGGGACACCTTGCACCAACAACACTTCCATGGCAAGTGGGGATTTGTCTAAGATCTAAAAATTTTCAAACATTTCTAGGGGGATCAATTACACAATGAATTTCATATCATGATGCAAAAGAAAAGCATGTAAATAGGTGTCTGCGATACTTGGCTTGTTACAAAAAGGTATAGTATTTTTTACAACCACTACATCCAATGCTTGCTTAATGTAGTAAGATGTCCAAAGTGTAGATATGTCTTGTGTGCAACTCCAACACTAGAAGGTGGTTTAACTGCTCAAACCTCCAATCCTAGTGGGAGTGGTTGAAGTCAATGTTGGGAGATGAAACCCTGGGTTAAAGCTTCCCTAAATAACTCATGGGAGGTAATGAAGTCCCCCTTGTAAGCCAAGTTTGCATAAAAATAAATAACTAATAGAAATAATTTAAGATCATTTTCAAGGTCACCCAAACTATTATGATTTTTTAGGGAGTGCTTTAGATGAAATTATTTATATGCCTTAGATTAGGCATGTTTGTAATAAGGATGACATTTTTGATTCCAAAGGTTTCATAAATAGGATAAATGGAAGAGCATACATGCAAAGTCCCTCTTTTTTCCAATCAAATTCTAAGTTTAAAAAATTATTGAAAACAAAAATTGACAAGCGAGTTTAATTTTAAGCACCAAACAAAAGATTAGGTGGTGTTTTTTGATCCCTTGGTCTTAAGTTTGTAACTTTGAAAGCACAATTTGTCCAAAGATTTACCTAAGCATATAAATTATTTGTTAAGCACCAAAAATAAGGTTCCTTATCCATTTTAAACTTTCAAAAAGGTCTTAAAAACATGTTTTAACAAATTCCAAGTTAACCCTACAATTAAAAATTTAGAGTGTCCTTTAGCTTTTGTTACCTTTTGAGTCACCCTTACTCAACTTTTTGTGAAATTTCTAAAGAATTGAACCTTTGAACTTTAACCATATGTCATAGTTCAAAGAGTTCAATGGTTCAGTGGGTTTAATGATTCAATGTTTCTCAAAGTGAACTATTTGTCTCTTTGTGTATTTCAATTATGTCTTTGAACCTTTTGGTTGAACTTGAACCTTTTTTTCAAGGTTTAAAAGTTCAACGGTTCAATATTTCACTATTTCAAAATTCAAAGTTTATTGAAAAGTCATGTGATTTGTCAGTCTGTGTAGTTCATCTCATATTTTTGAACCTTTGGGTTGAACCACATTCCTAAAGTTCAATAGTTCAAATGGTTTAAATGGTTCAAGGGTTCAATGACTATACTCTCATTTCACCCCAAAGCTTTCTCTAAGTCAAAATTAGTAGGAGATTTAGAGGAGAATATATCCAAAACTCATTATGAAGCAAAAAGTTTTAACTTTTCACAAGGTTATGGATAATCATTATTCATCAAGGTCACATGTGAAGAATGCTTGCCATTAATGCATATGTCATAGTTCATGTCTTATCAAGCATTTTTAGTATGTATTATTTGAGTTAATAATTATTTGACCTGATTAATATATGTATCAAGAGAGATCAAGCCAAATTTAGCAAAACAAACATACTAGTTGATGCAAATGAAGAACAACGTAGATGTATAAGATTTTTGTTGTCCAATTTCATAGTTATTTCAGATACATTGAACATGAGTTCTACTCTTCCTGTAAGTTGTTTCCATTTATTAATTGAAAATAAAAATCTTTTTGAATTTTTGATATCATTTAAGAAGTTCAAAGCATTCTTTTTCATTATATCCTCTGATCTATAACTATGAAGTTGGCTTGTCTTGGTTACGAGCATGGTTCTAGTCTCATTTGCTCTCTCCCTAAATTAAGGGATACCTCTTTGGTTCAATATGACTTAGAAGATTTTAGGGAGAGGGTTAAAAATCTTGTACCAAATCCTATGATGAAAAAGATAGTAGAAAGTGGTTTGGTTGAAGCTGTGGCCTTTCCCATGGCTGTATAGTGCCCCAAATTAGTTCTAGAGTACATGAATAGATATAAGCCCCAAAATAGGTGCATCAAAATTATAGATGGTAATTTGTTACTTCATGTCTATAGACAAAAATTAATGTTTGTGATGAGAATTTCACCCAAAGCACCCTATTCTAATCTCAATATTACTTCTTCTTATGGGCATTTCTCATTAAAGAAAATAAATTACAAGAGCGTGATCTCAAGGAATTGGTTATTGAAATTATAAAAAGGGGGTTCAAGAGTTCCTAGACCATTGAAAAGAAATAACATGATTAAGGAGGTAAAGGATAGTATGGTATTACTGCACAGGCTAAAGGGTAACTCTCAGGGATATTATTTGGAAGACTAGATGTATTTCTTCATCCAAGTGATCTTCCAAGGGGAACAATATTTGGATTAGGATAAAATAATCACTGAATGTTTGTATTTGAGTCTTAGCAATTATTTGTGAAGTAAAGATTTTTGTGTCTTCATATCTTTTCTATTTCCTAGCATCTACAAGATAGTGGTTAGGGCTACCTCATGCACCTTTGGTCGAAGACATAAAAATTTATGACTATTATTCACAATTACAAATGCATAATTGCTATGAAAATTACAGGAGGGTTAATGATGTTTTTACTAGAAGAATGACTTATGAACTGGCAAGAAATATAAGCAAGAGAATGTCTGATGAAGCAATACAACTGATCAGTATCTATGGTAGCTTCTTTATCTAGTTCCCCAAATTTACTTATATTAGAGTTGGGGGTTTTGATGGTGAACCCATGAAGTTTCTTAGGTATATTTTTGATCACTTCATATTAATAGAAGTCTAAATATAGCTATCCCATGTGGATAAGAAGTTCTCAAAGAAGAAGGAAGGTGGTATCTCTTTTCGCATTGAACTTGGACATTATTCTTATTCGTCAATTTTTGATGCTTTGAATTTAGAAGTAGATCTTAAAAAATTCAGTATTTAGTATTTCATTGCTAGATTCGAATTTGACAGCAAAGGCTTTGCTAGGGATAACTTAGATTTTGGAATAGGGTTTTCACATATCCCTCAAATAGAGGATTATTGGGAAGATTGTTCAGATGAATTTGAGGTTAAAAAGAGACTTTGGTGTAGATTCTCCTTGGGGTAAATAGTCACCCTCAATTTAAATATGAACATTTCTAGAATAGTTGACAATGAAGAACAACTGATTCATCCTCAATTTGAAAAAATAAAATAATTACCTATCCCAGAAATTGATTGGGATAAATATGAAGAGGATCAAATTGAGGTCAGAACTCTCCAAGTAATAAAGAGAACTAAAAAATGGTTGAGGGAATGTAAGTGGGAAGAAGTTCAAAATAAAATTTCCCTATAATGTACATTAATGATTGAATCACCATCCTCAATAAGCACTCCTAAAAGTCTTATTGCTATCTATGATGCAAGTACTTCTAAGCTTAAAACTAGGAGTCCTATCATCAAACAATCTAAAAAATCCCCCACAACTATTTTACCCCCTTGTGCCACTATATCAAAAACTAAGCAAGAGGAAGAAGTAGATTGATGAGAGAATAGTTGTAGACTTGAATTCTGAAGAAGATTCAAGAGAAGAAATAGGTGATAAGGAATTTGATTCACCCATGGTAGAGGAGGTTAGTGCAAAACAACAAATAGAGGTTTCTGTAAATTTTACTGACTTGATGATGATTTCAGATGTACCTTCTGATTAGTTAAATCTTGATAAAAAAAGTCTCTACCTCTACACCCAAATGGATAGAAAGTTTGATCAATGATAAAATAAAAATAGTCCCATTTTCATTGCCATTGGAAGACATGGTTAGCAAGTGCCTAGGGAAGACTCCTAAATCTAAGAAGTTAAAAACAATATCTAGGCTAGATGTCGACCCTAACATAGGGAATTAGAGTGCAAAAATTGCCCAACCAATAACTAATGAAGAAGTTCAAGATCCTATAGTTCAAGATTTTACAATTTATAAGATAGATCTTAGGACTGCATCACATATTGTGGATGTGCATCACCTTGAAGCATCTACCAAAAGGATAGTCAACCAAACCTAGAAGGATGAGAAAGACAAAAGGGAGTTAAAAATGACCTTGTAGTCAATGGTAGAGTACATCTATGCTATTCATAACCCAAATCCACAACCTATTACCCAACTGCCCCTATCTTTCAATATAAAATCACTAGTCAATCAAAAGATGCTAGACCAAATACATAAAATCAAAATGGTTGCCAGGGTATTTGATGATTGGTTGGATGGAATCATCTATAAAGGTACAAAATACATTCATGAACTAAAGAATATATATGATCAATTCACAGATACCATCAAAGACTTGAAAACATAGAATGCTTCATGGACAAAAGATAAGGTAAATAGATGAATGTGATAAATCAAATTGATGAGTTACAAAATTATGGGATAACAACATTTTTATCAAAAAAAAAATTGATAGGTCTGAATGAGGATATGCTTTATGTAAGTAAGAAAAACATCGAATGGAGGAATTCAGTATCATAACAAGGGTGAATTGAACTCACTAAAATGATCAAAGAAATAACTGAATTGACTCAATCATTACAACATGATCTACAATGGATTAATGTAAAATACATAAAGGATGATGGAGAACTAGAAAAAGATGTCGATACTGTGATTCAATCCTTCAGGGAAAAGATTAGCTTCCTTAGATAAAGTGACAACTTATTAACCAAAAATTTCTCTCAAATTTCAAAGGTGGAGTCACTTCTTTATCTCGGCATCGACACACTCACAGAGTATGTGAAGAAGATGGGGAAATTTTAGAGGGAAAAAGATGTCTGGAAGGCAAGAATGAAGCACATCATCATCCCCAATTTCTCAAAAATCTTGGAATTTGTTATAGCATCTCAGGAGTGGAAAGCACAACTTATCTCCTCAATTGAATAAAACAAATCCAGAGATTCTAATCCATCTCACCAGTCTTAATATTACTTGCATGATATTTTTTTAGTTATTTAGTTATTTTTCTATTTAAAAACTTGGTTTTTAAGTGAGTTTGTAAAAAATTAAAATTCCATATGGGTTAGAGTTATTTTAACTCTGGGTTTGGTTTAAACATTAGGTAATTAGAGCAACTATGTGTGTGTGTGTGTGTGTGTGTGTGTTTAGTGGTTGAAATGGAGGGAAGAGGAAGAAAGAAAAGAAACAAGAAGTTTTAGAGTTAAAGATTACTTGTATATGATGTTTTGTCTGAAACAATTTTCATCTATGAATGAAAATGAGAAATAATTATTGCATACTTAGATCTATGTGTTTGAGTATTTTGAAATTGGATTTTCTATGCGAGATCTTCTTTCATATGGTAATTGCTCTTATATTGGACAACTCATTTTATATGTTTTATTGTTTATTGGTTCAATAATTTGTATGTTATATCTGGTTGTTATTGAAGATGGAATCTATGTATTCTATTACCAAATTATGTTATAAAATATCACATTCATATCATAATGATGTATTGATGTTAGTTTGCCTTTAAGCACTTTCTGGTTAAAAGTGTATCTAAATATTTAGAATAATTTGAATTCATTGAAGATCTTAAAGGGAGTTGTACCTTAATTCAGAGGGGAACTATTCTTGATAGTTTACCTATTTGTTTATTAACTTATTTTTTCTTGAAAGAAAAGGGTATAGAGTTAGAAGAAATTAGGACAGATCTATTAGCCAACAATTTTTGATGACTCCACTAGGGATCGAACAGTCTTTGTTGAAAGATTAGTCACCTTAATATGAAGCAACAATGGTGCTTCCACATGAAAATATAATTCCTATTTTTCAACCTAATCTTGGTTTTCAAGACAAGCAAGAATATATAATTGGTTAGTTAAATAACCTTGCTTGGTGCACTCGTCATAATATTAATGATTATTAGAGGGCAAGTAGAGTATTAGAAAAAGAAGAAGAATTGGCTAATAATTTGAGATTGTTGTTACTCAGGCAAAGGAAGAGACAAGTGAAAAATGCAGCCTAGAAAATAATAACTACCTATCCAATCACAAAATTATAATCTAGATTCTAGAAGGTACACAAGCTCTTTGAGAAGAGAGGGAATTGAGGATCCTACTTTTCAAACATTGCAAAGCCTAAATTTTCCTTATATTCCTACCCATGTTAGAAAAGATAGAAGTAGACCTCCTAGCCCTCCTAAACCCTCTACATACTCTGTCTGTCAAGCCTTAACTCTTTTTGGTACTATCTTTCCTTCTGCCATAAATTTTCTTCCAATGGCCCAACCTTGGGGAGTAACTATATGACCTCTAAATTTAGGGGCCAACATGAATCTTTTGCCTAAAAATACAAGGGGAAATTTACCCAAATTTAATGGAGATGAAATAAAATCACCAGAGGAGCATTTGAATGCCTTTATAGTAGCATGTGGTGTGTTAGGAGTACAACACCAAGATGTAGCCATAAGGCTTTTTGTGCAAACTCTAATCGATACTGCAACACAATGGTTTTATCATCTAACTAATTACTCAATGAAAAATTGGAATGATATGAAAAATTTGTTTGAAAATAGGTTCAAGAGTTTAGAAGATGAACATTCCCTTCTTGCTCAATTGACTCAACTCAAGAAGGAGATTCATAAACCCATGAGGGAATTTATAGACAAATTCAATAAAATTGTGCACAAAATCCCAACTGCTAAAAGAATGAATACTGAGAATCAAAAATGTTTCTTTATTAATTCTATGCCTCTTGATATTATCTTCCATCTTAAAAGAGGTGTAATTACTAACTTGACAGCCACTCAAACCTTGGCGGTTGGTTTAGAAGATGATCTTATTATGGCTAGAAAATGGAAGAAAGAAGTCCAAATACCTAATGCTCATCCTTCATCTTCTATAGATCTTGTGGTCCAAATATTGGTGAATGATATGATTTCCCTAAAAAGGAAAATAACTAAATCTAATACCCCATTTCAACAACCATATCAAGATATCAACAAGAGAAATCTTAATCAATAGATGAATACTGGTAAGACATTTCCACTCACATCAACACAACCAAAGTTAGCTATTGAAGCTCCTCCTGGGAGAGGGAATATGTGTGCCTTTCATCTGAATACTAATCATGATGGAAATTATTGTCTGAAAATACTTAGATATGCTCAAATTGGTGTTACTCAAGATGTGTTGGGGGAGATTACTGAAGAAGAAAGGAACTTTGAGAAACCTGGCGACTCTGAAATACACTTCCTAGAATATGAATCAGATTCAGAAAGAGGAGGTAAAATATTAGTTAATCTTGAAGATCCTTCATGTGTTTTGCTCACTAGAATTCAGAAGAACCCAATATTTTCTAATACTCAAGAAGTGCCCATTAAAGGTAAGGAACCTTTTACTAGAACCTCTGATGCTAATCTGAAGACCCAAAAAAACAAATTGTCACATGGAAATTATCTTGAAACTTCTTTTGATATTTTATAATTTTTTAAGTCTACAAATATTCAAGTATCTCCTACTGAATACCTCAGGTTGAAACCCAAAGAACTTGATAAATTAGTTAAATATGTCAAAAATGGCCCTACACAAGTTGAACATGAGAATCAATTAAATGTTAATATTGAATCTCCCATTGCCCAATTATTTACTTATCCACCTGAATCACCCACACATACTCCAGAATCACCCTCAATTCATTTGATGATACTTCTTATATGGTTGATATAAAGCCCAATCCATTTTATGTTTCTTTGTTCATAAATGGTCATAAACTTAGCAATTGTATCATAGACTCAGGTTCTTCTGATAATATAATGCCTTTTTCTACAGTTAAATCCCTAGGATTATCCCTTACAAAAACATTTGGTAGGTGTTACTCCATGGATGGAAAATAGATTTCTTTGCTTGGAAAAATTAAAGATGCACGAGTTGCTCTTGCAGCCTATCCTGATAAAAAGGTGAAGTTGACTATCTTGGTAGCGGATATTCTTGCTAGGTATGGGATGTTGTTAAGTAAGATTTTTTGCAAAGATTTAGGTGGGAAAATTAAATTGGATTGGCAATAATCCACAATTTTAGTGGCAAAGTAGAAAGTTAAATTAGAACTTGAACCTAAATGCAAGTTTACTGTATACCCTTATGATGATCTTAAGTCTCAGATTTACTGTATACCCTTCTGATGATCCTAAGTCTCAGATTTTATTTGAAGAATGTAAATTTGGTAACTATTTTATTTCCTTTGAAGACTTGAAGGAAGAATCTGTCCCAAAGTCTATTCATTTAGATGATCTATGGACCATGAAATTTGATGGTAGGTATGCTACCACTGGTTCAGGAGCAGGGGTTGTGTTGATCTCACCCGAAGGTGAAAATTTTCCTTATTCTTTCAAGCTAGAATTTAAAAACACTAATAACACTACAAAATATGAGGCTTTATTTCTTGGGTTAATTGAAGATAAAAGAAAGGGTGTAAAGATTCAAAAAGCAAGAGGAGATGCTGAATTAATTATTAAACAGGTGAGAGGCATTTTTTTAGTTAAAAATGAAAGATTGAGACATTACAGGAATAGAGTTTGGGATAAAATAGAAAATTTTGATGCCTTTTATATTAAAGCAATTCCCAGAGATCTAAATACATGGGTAGATTCTCTAGTAGTATCATCTTCTCTTCTTCTCCCACACCCTAATTTCAAAATGGATTCATATAGAATAGAACTAGTCTATCATCCTAATGTCCTAGATAATGCTGAAAATTAGTAAGTTTTTAAGAATGATAAGCAAATTAGAAAATTCTTGGAGAATGTTGAGATGTTCTTAGGGACTTATTTTGAAGGTTCTAAAGCAAAATATAAAGAATTCAATCTTGACCCAGGGATCAATTCAAAATATGATGTAATTTAGTTAAAAGGAAAGAAAATCCCTAAAGGATTGGTGTCTCTAGAACATTTGTTCACTCAACCAGATGAGTATACAAAAAGCAAGCTTGTTCAAGATTCTGGCAAATTAGGGGACTATGAGATAATAAACATCAGAAGTGAAACTGATCCTAAGTGGATTTCTATTGGTAGATGTTCACTAGAGGAGAGAAATAAATTGACTAATCTATTGATAAAGTATAAGGATGTCTTTACTTGGTGTTATGATGACCTCAAATATTTTAGGCATGGGAAATTTCAACATCATATTCCTTTGAAAACAAATGCAACCCCATTTAGGCAGAAGATGAGAAATTATAACCCAAAAGTTGTTGAGGCCATCTTTAAGGAGATTGACAAGATGTTGAAAGATAGGATTATTTATCCAATTCATCACTCCACCTAGGTGGCAAACATTGTTCTAGTACACAAAAAGAATGGAGAAATAAGAATTTGTGTTGACTTTAGAAATTTAAACCAAGCCAGTTTAAAAGATAATTATCCTTTACCTGTGATGGATCACATCTTGCAAATAGTTGCTAGGTTGGAAATGATGTCCATGTTGGATGGATTCTTAGGTTATAAGCAGATAAGTGTAGCTATAGATGATCAACATAAAATTGCTTTTACTAAACTCCAGGGAACTTTTGGTTATAACCGTATGCCCTTTGGTTTAATTAATGTTGGTGTAACTTTTCAATGGGTGATGGATTCATCCTTTAGAGATATAAAAGATAGAATTATTTTCATTTATCTTGATGATCTGACTATTTTATTAAAAAAAGAGAAGATCATCTAAAGGATCTAGAGATCATTTTGCAAAGGTGTTAGAGTCATGGCATATCTCTTAACCTTAAGAAGTCAGTTTTCTGTGTAACAGAGGGTAAGTTTTTGGGACACTTAGTTTCAAAGGATGGAATCAAGATTGATCCATAAAGGGTTAGAGAAATACAATAGCTAAGCCTTCCTTCAAATAGGACTAGAGTTAAGTCCTTCTTTGGCCATATCAACTTCCTTAGGAGGTTCATTCTTGATTTTGATGAAATTACAAAACATATTATGGGGATGATGAGTGAAAAATAGGCTTTTTGATGGAACGAGACTGCTAAGAAAGTATTTGAAGATATTAAAGAAGAAATTACACAAACACCTACTCTGGTAAATCCTAATTTTCAAAAAGATTTTATTATTTATTGTTATGATTCAGAACATACCATGTCTAGTATCTTGTTACAGAAGAATGAATTGAATGTAGAAGCCCCAATAGCCTTTATGAGTGTTCCTCTCAAAAAGCATAAACTTAGGTATTATTTAATCAAGAAGCAAGATTTCACTGTGGTAAAGGCTATCAAATAATTTAGATATTACATTCTACACTATCATTCAGTTGTGTTTGTGCCTAGTTCGGTTGTAAAAAGCATTCTTACTCAACAAGATGTTGGGGTGAACAATAGAGTAATATGGGTTGCTGATATTCAATAATATGACTTGGAGATTAGACCAACCAAATTTGTTAGAGGTTAAGGTCTATGCAAATTGATTGCTGAAAGTAAGGAAGAAAAAGAAGAACTCCCCACTATCCTATTGTTAAGTTTACAAGATCCATGGTTCCTAGATGTGGCACACTATCTTACTTATGGTGACTATCCTAGTCACCTATCTCTGAAGGAGAAAAGGAATCTGAAGTTAAAAGTAGCAAAATATGTCATTTGGGATGATGTTTTATATAAGAAGGGACTGGATGGAACTTTTCTAAGATGTGTGGATAAGGAACAACAACATAAGATTTTGGAAGTTTTTCATAGTGAACCCTGAGGTGGACACTTCTCCTCTTCATTCAAAACTTTCAAAATCCTTAGAAATTGTTATTATTGGCTGGGTATGTTTAAGAATGCATACAAATGGGTAGTCAACTGTGAAAAATGTAAAATGTTTTCAGGAATGCCACAACTTATAGTATTGCCTCTGAGGCCTGTTGTTATAGAAGAATCTTTCAAATAATGGGGTTTAGAATTTATTGGGCCTCTTTCACCTCCTTCAAGTGCCAAACATACTCACATTTTAATGGCAATAGACTATTTTACAAAATGAGTTGAAGCAGTCCTTGTGAAAAGAACCACTTCAGAAGTGGCGTGTAATTTTTTCAAAGAAAATATATTGGTATGTTTTGGTGTCCCTCAAAAACTTGTGGCAGAAAATGCCACCAACTTTTACTCAATTGAGATTAATTCTTTTTGCTATGAGCACAATATATCTCTATCTCACTCATCAGATTACTACCCTCAAGAGAATGGACAAGCTGAGTCCAGTAATAAAAATCTGATAACTATCATGAGGAAATTGGTAAGTGAAAATCCCAAAGATTGGCATAAAATATTGTATGAAGCACTCTGGGCTAACAGGGTAACCCAAAAAAGAGCAATAGGAATGGTTCCTTTTGAGCTAGTTTATGGGATAAGAGCACAATTATCATTACCTTTAAAATTATCTATGGTTAAATTACAAAATGTAATTGAAGATCAATACTTTCAAGATTACTTGGAGAAAAGAGTTATATACTTAACTAATATTGAGAAGGAAAGGGATAACTTGATTGATCAAATTACTGCTCACCAAGCCAGGGTCAAGAAGATTTTTGATCAGAAGACTAGACCTAGAAAGTTCATGGAGGGAGATGAAGTATTGATATGGGATAAAAGGAGAGAACCTAAAGGAGCACATGGAAAATTTGATTCACTTTGAAAAGGGCCTTTCAAAATTCATCAGGTAATGGGTCCTAATTATTTTAAATTATAATATATAGAAGGAGTTGTTTTACCCCTATCTTATAATGGATAGGATCTTAAGTTGTATCGATTGTGAAATAGGTGTCCCCTATTTTGTACATAGCCCTTCCTTTGTTGTCATGTGTTGTGTTTTCTTTTTCCATTTTTAGTTTGTATTACTTATTTTTTTCCATCTCTGTGTTTTAATTTATGCATAATTAGAGTTTCTGAGTTCTCTACATTTTACCATAAAATGCAGTCCCCAGTCAGAGCCAATATTACCTTTTGAGTCACCCTTATTCAACTTTTTGTGAAATTTCTAAAGAATTGAACCTTTGAACTTGAACCATATGTCATAGTTCAAAGAGTTCAATGGTTCAATGGGTTCAATGATTCAATGTTTCTCAAAGTGAACTATTTATCTCTTTGTGTATTTCAATTATGTCTTTGAACCTTTTGGTTGAACTTGAACCTTTTTTTTGAGGTTTAAAAGTTTAATGATTCAATAGTTCACTGTTTCAAAATTCAAAGTTTATTGAAAATTTGTGTGACTATTGGTCAAGTGTGTATTTCATCTTGTATTTTTGAACCTTTAGGTTGAACCACATTCCTAAAGTTCAATAGTTCAAATGGTTTAAATGGTTCAAGGGTTCAATGACTATACTCTCATTTCACCCTGAAGCTTTCTCTAAGTCAAAATTAGTGGGAGATTTAGAGGAGAATATATATGAAACTCATTATGAAATGAAATTTTTTAACTTTTCATGAGGTTATGGCTAATCATTATTCATCAAGGTCACACGTGAAGAATCTTGCCATTAATGCATATGTCATAGTTCATGTCTTATCAAGCATTTTTAGCATGTATTGTTTTAGTTAATAAATATTCGACCTAATTAATATTTGTATCAAGAGAGAACAAGCCAAATTTAGTAAACAAACATACTGGGTGATGTAAACATGGAACAGTGCAAAGGTATAGGATTTTTGTTGTCTAATTTCATAGTTATTTTAGATACACTAAAAGTGAGTTCTACTCTTCCTATAAGCTATTTCCATTTCTTAATTGAAAATAAAAATCTTTTTTAATTTCCAACATCATTTAATAAGTTCAAAGCATTATTTTTTATTATATCCTCTAATCTATAGCTATGAAGTTGACTTGTCTTGGTTATGAGCATGGTTCTAGTCTCATCTACTCTCTCTCTGAATTAGGGGACACCTCTTTGGTTCAATATGACTTAGAATATTTTAGGGAGAGGGTTAAAAATCCTATACCAAATCCTATGATGAAGAAGATAGTAGAAAGTGGTTTGGTTGAAGCTGCGGCCTTTCCCATGGCTTTACAGTGCCCCAAATTAGTTATAGAGTGCATGAATAGATATGAGCCCCAAAACAAGTGCATCATAACTATAGATGGTAATGTGTTACTTCATATCGATAGACAAACCTTAATGTCTGTGATGAGAATTCCACCTAAAGAACCCTATTCTAATATCAATATTACTTCTTCCTATGGGCATTACTCATTAAAGAAAATAAATTACAAGAGCGTGATCATAAGGAATTGGTTATTGAAATTCTAAAAAGGGGGTTCAAGACCATTGACAAGAAATCACATGATTCAGAATGTAAAGGATATTATGGTATTACTACACAGGCTGAAGGGTAACTCTCAAGCATATTATTGGGAAGATTGGATGTATTTATTCATCCAAGTGATCTTCCAAGGGGAACAATATTTGGATTGGGCTAAAATTATAGCCAAATGTTTGCATTTGAGTCTTAAAAATTATTTGGGAAGTAAAGATTTTTGTATGTATTCATATCTTTTCTATTACCTAACATCTATGAGACAATGGTTAGGGCTACCTCATGCACCCTTGGTCGAAGACATCAAAATTTATGACTATTATTCACAATTATAGATGCATAATTGCTATGAGAATTATAGGAGGGTTAATGATGTTTTTACTAGAAGAATGACTTATGAACTGGCAGGCAATATAAGCAAGAGAATGTCTGATGAAGTAATAGAACTAATCAATATCTATGGCAACTTCTTTATCTAGTTCCCCAAATTTACTTATATCAAAGTTGGGGGTTTTGACGGTGAACCCATGAAGTTACCCAGGTATGTTTTTGATCATTTCATATTAATAGAAGTCTACAAATAGCTAGCCCATGTGGATAAGTTCTCAAAGAAGAAGGAAGCTGGTATCTCTTTTCTAATTAAACTTGGACATTATTCTTGTTAGTCAATTTTTGATGCTTTGAATTTAGAAGTAGATCTTAAAAAATTCAATATTTAGTATTTCACTGCCAGATTCAAATTTGACAGCAAAGGCTTTGCCAGGGATAACTTAGATTTTGGAATAGGGTTTTCACATGTCCCTCAAATAGAGGATTATTGGGAAGATTGTTTAGATGAATTTGAGGTCAAAAAGAGACTTTGGTGTAGATTCTCCTTGGGGTAAATAGTCACCCTCAATTTAAATATGAACATTTATAGAATATTTGACAATGAAGAATAAATAATTGATCCTCAATTTGAAAAAATAAAATAATTACCTATCCCAAAACTTAATTGGGATAAATATGAAGAGGATCAAATTGAAGTCAAAACTCTCCCAATAATAAAGAGAACTAAAAAATGGTTCAGGGAATGTAAGTAGGAAGAAGTTCAAAATAGAAGTTCCTTGCAATGTGCATCAACGGTTGAACCACCATCCTCAATAAGTTCTCCTAATCGGCTTATTTTTATCTATGATACAGGTACTTCTAAGCCTAAAACTAGAAGGAGTCCTATCATTAGAGAATCCAATAAATCCCTCACAACTATTCTACCTCCTCGTGCCACTAGATCAAAAACTAAAAGCAAGAGGAAGAAGTAGATTTCTGAGAGAATAGTTGTAGAATTGAATTTTGAAGAAGATTTAGGAGAAGTAATAGGTGATAAAGAGTCTGATTCACCCATGGTAGAGGAGGTTAATGAAAAATAATAAATAGAGGTTGCTTTAAAGTCTAGTAACTTGATGATGATTTTAGATGTGCCTTCTAATAAGTTAAATCCTGATAAAGAAGTCTCTGCCTCTACACCCAAATGGCTAAAAAGTTTGATCAGTGACAAAACAAAAATAGTCCCATTTTCATTTCCATTGGAATACATGGTTAACAAGTGCCTAGGGAAGACTCATAAATCTAATAAGTTAAAAACAACATCCAGGGTAGACAATGACCCTAACATAGGGAACTAGAGTGCAGAAATTGCCCAGCCAATAACTAATGAAGAATTTCAAGATCTTATAGTTCAGGATTTTACAATTGAAAAGATAGATCTTACGACTGCATCACGTGCTGTGGATGTGCATCACCTTGAATCATCTACCAAAAGGATAGTCAACCAAACCTAGAATGATGAGAAAGATAAAAGGGAGTTGAAACAGACCTTGCGATCAATGGCAAAGTATATTGATGATATTCATAACCCAAATCCACCACCTATTACCTAATTGCTCCTATCTTTTGATCTAAATTGCTAGTCAATCAAAAGATGCTGGACTAGATACATAAAAACAAAATGGTTTCTAGGGTATTTGATGATTATTTAGATGGTATCATCTAGAAAGGTACAAAATACATTCATGAACTGAAGAATATATATGATCAAATCATAGATACCATCAAAGACTTGAAAACATAGAATGCTTCATGGAAAAAAGATGAAGGTAAATGGATGATTGTGATAAATCAAATTGATATAATACAAAAGTATGGGATAGTAAAATATTTATGAAAAAATAATTTGATAGGTCTAAATGAGGATATGCTTTATGTAAGTAAGAAAAACATCGAATGGAGGAATTCAGTATCACGATAAGGGCAAATTGAACTCACCAAAATGATCAAAGAAATAACTAAATTCACTTAATCATTACAATATGATCTATAATGGATTGATGTAAAATACATAAAGGATGATGTAGAACTAGAAAAAGATGTTAATACCGTGATTCAATCTTTTAAGGAAAAGATTAGCTTATTTAAAGGAAGTGATAACTTATTAACCAAAAATTTCTCTCAAATTTCAAAGGTGGAGTCACTTCTTTATCTCTGCATCAACACACTCTTGGAGCATGTAGAGAAGATGGGGAAATTTTAGAGGGAAAAAGACATATGGAAGACAAGAATGAAACACATCAGCATCCCTAATTTCTCAAAAATATAGGAATTTGTTATAGCATCTCAGGAGTGGAAAGCACAACTTATCTCCTTAGCTGAACAAAATAAATCTAGAGATTCTAATCCATCTCCCCAATCTTAATTTTACTTGCATAATCTTTTTTTAGTTATTCAGTTAGTTTTCTATTTAAAAACTTGGTTTTTAAATGAGTTTGTAAAAAACTAAAATCCTATATGGGTCAGAGTTATTTTAACTCTGGGTTTAGTTTAAAGATTGGGTAATTAGGGAAAATATGTGTGTGTGTGTGTGTGTGTGTGTGTGTGTGTGTGTGTGTGTGTGTGTGTGTGTGTGTGTGTGTGTGTGTGTGTGTGTGTGTGTGTGTGTGTGTGTGTGTGTGTGTGTGTGTGTGTGTGTGTAATTAGTGGTTCAAATGGAGGGAAGAGGAGGAATAAAGAAAAGAAACAAGAAGTTTTAAAGGTAAATATTACCTGTATATGATGTTTTGTCTGAAACAATTTTCATTTGTGAATGAAAAGGAGAAACAATTATTGCATACTTAGATCTGTGCATTTGAGTATTTTGAAATTGGATTTTCTGTGTGAGATCTTCTTTCATATGGTAATTGCTCTTGTATTAGACAACTCATTGTATATGTTTTATTATTTATTAGTTTATTAATTTGTATGTTATATTTGGTTATTATTGAAGATGGAATCTATGTATTCTATTACCAAATGATATTATAAAATCTCACATTCATAGCATAATGATGTATTGATGTTAGTTTGCTTTTAAGTACTTTTTGGTTAAAAGTGTATCTAAATATTTAGAATTATTCAAATTCATTGAAGATATTAAAGGGAGCTATATCTTAATTTAGAGGGGAACTATTCTTGATAGTTTACCCATTTGTTGATTAACTTATTTGTTCTTGAAAGAAAAGGGTATAGAGTTAGAAGAAATTAGGAAAAATCTATTAGCCAACAACCTTGAAGCTAATTTGTAAATGAATGAAGAAATTTATTAAAACAAGCTCTCTATTTCAAAATTGTTGTTACATAGTCAATCCCATTGTTTCCCTGTAAAATCATAATTACAGATAAAAATATCACTATTATGGGTTAGATCAGACAAAAAACACAATATCATTGTTTACCTACAAAATTGCTGCCCAAATTAACAATATCACTACCCCTAGAATGATATCACTATTTTGTAAGGAAATCACTATTTTACAAAAAAATTGTTGCCTCAAATGATGATATCACTACATAGGTGAACAATATCATTGTTATGAAACAAAATCATTATTTACTAGATAAAAAACATAGAAAACACAAAATTGCTATATAGATGAAAAAATCACTGTATGCAATGATGATATCATAATTTGATGATGAAATCACTATTTTAAATGAAATCACTGGCCAAAATAATGATATAATTGCCTAAAAGAATGATATCACTACCTAAAAGAATAATATCACTGTTTATGGTGATGATATCACTGCTAATGTCTACAAAATGATTGTTTTAGCAAACAGTGATTTCATTTACACAAAATTGCTACTATATAATAGTGATATCATAATAGAGAGTAAAACTAAGGTTTATAGAAACAAAAATGTTATTAGAAAAATAGAAATTTAACTTAATTTCACTCTTTTTGGCCCTCTCACTTCAATATCCTGCATGGAAATTATTAGTGAGTTTCTTGAAAGAGCTTTGTGACTAAATTTTTGGGGTTAGCATCCCACCAAGTGTGCCATTTATGAACATATGATTACAATAGGGGGAGATTAGTATTGTGTTAGTGAATAAAGAAAATCAATAAAAAACACACTAAACTAACACCCTAAGCCTATCTTAAAGGAGGAGCTTAGTTAACAAGACAAAAATGGAAAAAAAAAACTAAAATATGAAATAAGGACCTTATTTCACCTTCCTTGGATGATCCAAAATGCTTGTTGTAGTGGCTTTCTTAGTTTGTGCTCATGAAGTCTGCATCAATGAAGTATGGCTACCTCCACCTCTCCTTGGCACCATGTTTGGCTTTAGCTTGGCTTGGCTTGGTCCAATATTTGGGCATTATAACACTAATTTTCATGAAGCTTTAGAATCAATTCAAAATTATAACTTTGGCATATGAGAGCTTATAATTCAATAGGCAATACCTCCTATTTATAGATTTTCAAAAATGGTTAAAATCAATCTGAACCATCCATCCCAAGATGGATATGTGTGGCTAAAGATTAATTAAATTTTGTAGTTAAAATTAATAATTAGGATCATCAATAATTGGGATAGAGGGGCATTTGATAGGCATCGAGGGTATTAATGAGGCATGGGAGGCATTAATTTAGATATTTGTGGCATTTGTGGTCTAGGGATGTCTTCCCAAGAAATGATGTCACCTAATGATGCAGATATTCAATATTCATTTCCATAAAGAAATTATTCAATAAGTTACATGAAATTATTAATTAGGATCATTATTTGGATTAATTATCTCTCAAGTATGATTAAACACTTTGATGCAAACCTTGGCTCTTTGTGCACAAATTACTCAAATTGGTTAGAATGTCATGTTATTGGCCCAAAATTTGACTGGATTAGAATTGGAAGTTGATGTTAGATATTTTGGATCCATTATACCATTTAGGATGTTTTAAACATAAAATAACAAAGTCATGTGTCTCGTGTAAGTGATTTGATAGGAAAGAGCAATCTAGAGCACCTAGGTGCGAAATTGGCATTTTGACTCGAAATGATCTGATCAAAGTTAGTTAGCCCATAAATTGCATTGCCCCATTTAATGATACCCTAGAAAAAATTGGCACTTGAATATGTCAATTTCAAATATTTTAATGCATTTTAGTGTTTTGATGCCAAATTGTGCATTTTGGTGGAAATTGGTCAAAAGCTTGATTGGAGGTTATCGATGGCTAGTTTTAGGTGTCTACAGTTTTTCATTAATAATAAATCTATGTTCAAGTATAGTATTGTGATTCTTAAACCTATCCAATGCTTCTTAAAAATTATTGGCCCTAATGTATAGAGGATCATAAGGACTAGTTGATGCACATAAACTAGCTTAGGCAATTGTTTGCTCTTCAAATGCTTTCCTACCTTGTCGTAAGGATCCCAATGCTTTAGATCATCCAGACGAAATCCAAAAGAATCTATATGCCTAAGAATGGTGTCCACATGTTTATAATATTGAAAAATAGTTCTAAAAATTATTAAAGGGAAGGGATGACTGAGGCCTTTCCTTTTATCTTTATACATTCCATCAACACCATGAAGAAGTTGACATGTAGTTTCTTGCTCTACTAATTTATTGGGAACATAGGCAGGCAATTTGTAAGGGTGAGTCAAAATCCATTTAATTTTGATCATAGTACAATCTAGATACAAGAAGATATCTCCCTTTAGTTCCACATACTTATTGATTAAAGGGCTTACTCTAGGCATTGGGATCCCTGTGATGGCTTCTACTAAAGCAGGATAGACACAATCATAAATAAACTACATGTGGTGTCTATATTTGAAGATATGTAGATTTGAATAATGGTGGTAGATTATGAATCTACCCTCAAGTGACCAATTTTTTATGTGAGGGGTCTTGGTGGAGGCTAGCAGGGCATCCAACAAATAAGACATCATAAAGAATTGATTTATAGTCTTCTTCTTGATGGATATAAATTGTCTCCCTAGGTGGGTGCTAATCATATCTCCAATTGGGAGAGTGAGCCCTTTTTAGAGCATGAAGTAGACATAATATACCCAACTCATATTGACATATGTGGTTGAAGGGACTCCAGATAATATATTTAATAGGTTCATAATTACCCTAATTCATTCTCTAAATTGGGCAACTGGGATGTTGCCAATAGGGTCTCAGATCACATGGTTCCCTTGGAGAAACTATGGTCTAAAGATACTGTCAAGATCATTCTTACCAGTTCATTCCTTAATGGTGGGTAGGTCCATATGGAGCTTTTGAAGTTTATAATACCTCTCAAAGGTTAGTGGGGAAATGTATGCAACTCTCATAGAGCTATTCCTCTCCTCATGAATGATCTAGTCATTTTTAATTCTACAATCTACAAAAATGGAAGTAAGGATGTAGATGCAATGAATAACCTCTAGTCTGGGGGCATCATGATGGAGACTAGCCATTTAAACTACAACCAGCTCATAGTACCTCCTACTGACTATGGTAGTCCTTTATTCTTCCTTGATGATGGATTACATCTCTTCAATGGTCTAAAAGAGCTTAGACCAATTTTTGTTTCCAGTGTTCAAGGTCATAATGTCTAGGTCAGTGTCTTTGAAATCCCTTCTCTCACTATCTAATGATAGATACAATTCTATCTTGTCCTTCAATTGTTACCTCTAAGTTACCATGGCTTCCACACTTACAAATTGCTCTCAATTAGATTGTAAATGGTTTATAGGTTAGTTCTTTTTGTTCTCAAATAATAATTGAACTTCTTCGATATTTGTTGTAATCAATCCAAGTTTGCTTAGGGACTTTTATGCAAGTTTTAGGGATTTAAAGCTTTAATGGTAGTAGATTATTAGGACCTAGGCTTATACATGCCTCTAATTTGATTTTAACCTTCACCTTTATACCTTTTCATTTAGAGCACACAAGATATTCCATTTTGTTACTTTGTGCTTGCATGGTGATTATTTAACATCTATCTGGCACTTTCCATGGAATTTTTCATAAATTCCTCTAAGCACTAACCATTATTTTTTGAAATCTACCCTTTGGTTTCAAGCTGTTAGATCAAGATCCAAGGATCAGCATGGGCCGTTGATTGTGATTTGGGTCCTTACTTGTTATTGGTCCATTTTGGTACCAAGCCCCATGGTTGTGCCACTTGGCACATCCATGGGCTTTCTAAGCTCTGACACCTTTGTTAGTTGTATATTGAATGCGTGTCTACCACATGTTGAGCCTGTGGGCTCTTAGAGCTTTGTTGAAAATTCATCAATGATTTAGTGTCATTGTATCATCCTTCATGATGAAACATGAGCCATTAGATCCCACAAGATGCATGAGCTTTAATTAGTGCATAGATATTTAGGTGGGGACTTAGGTTTAAATACCTTAGGCTAATGTTTATTTTGTGTTTATTAAACATGAAATAAACTTTAGGCTAAAGTGTTTATGCCTAAATTTTTAAAGATTTATACAGAAAAGGGGACCATGGCTAAAATACTTATGTTAAGATCTTAGAACATGCCCAAAGGGGTCAAAATGATATAAGGACCAAATTTTATATTTTGACCTAGGACTTTATTTTATTAATAAACATGATTAAATCTTTGGTTAAAAACATTTGGGCTAAGTTTTATGGCACAAGGACCCTTTTAAAATAAGACTTAGTATAGGTCTCTAGCCTAAGGTTCATGGAATACAAATAAATGCAACGGGGACCTTAGGATATAAACTTAGACTGAATTAATTTATTCATATATTTAGATTATGAGATCATTTCATTATTTATAATTTAAAGATCTTGAGTGTTTGAACATCATCCAAGGGGTCCCATTAGTCTGCAATGAAATTCATGATTTTTTGACAACATTTTGGAGTATATCTTGGTCTTGAGTAAAATAATCCATTAGCTTAAATTTGATGGCCTCATGGATGCCAAATACATCCTCAAAAACATTAAATGATGGTCATACAAACATCAAATTTAGGCTCATAAAGTTTTTAGTTTTGGTGGGCTTAAAATTGATGTTCATGTGAATGTCAAATACATCCTTGTGGATGTCAAATAACAGTGACATAAATGTCAAATTTAAGCTCATCAAATTCATATATCCCAATATGAGAGTGTCATATGGCAACTCTATGAGGCTTCTCAAGATCTCAGACTCAATTCACTCCATTCAATTAAAAACCATGATGAAGTGAGAGTTGTTTGATCATGATCTAAGGAATTACACACCATTAGTTCCATTTGATATGCAAGACCCTTTGTTTTCAAACTTTGAATGTGGGAGTATCATGTGGCAACTCTATGGAGCTTCTTTGGCCTTTGAATTTTCAATATTGTCTTCATTTCATTTGATCTTTGGTCCATGAAAAAACACAAGCTATTGATCATGATCTGAATGCTTGAACATGATTGGTCAGAAGGACTAAGTGCTTAGTTCTCTCATTTTTTCTTTGCATCGTCTGATTACGAACTATGATGAAGTTTAGACCATTTAATCCTACAAGAAGCAAAGTATTTAAGTTAAGGCTCATGGTGGAAATAAAAATTTAGGATAAAACATTAAGTCTAAGGTCTCATTCATGTTAATAAACATGAACAAGGCTTTAGAATTAAAATTTTAGGCTAAATAGATAATAATAATAAAGGGGACCAAGCTCAAAAATAAAAAGGACCCTACCAAACTAGACATTAGACTTGGTTTAGAAATATAGGAAACAAAGGGAGAAATTAAAAGGGAGTAAGCATAATTTTTAGGCTAAGGTTTGGTTGTGTTAAAAAATATGACCAAGCCTTAGCATTAAAAATTGGGCTTAAGTCTAAATAAAAATTAAAATATTCCTGCCAAATGCTCCATCCAAAAATTTGAATTTGAACCAAGGGTTTAAGCCAGGGTTTCTAAAGGAGATCTTTCAGACATGAATTCAAATTCAAATTTTCACAAACCAAAGGATAGTGAAAAATTTTAATAGAGTCAATCTATAAATTATAAGCACGATCCCTTCCGTAAGGGCTCCATGAACCTTCAACTATAAGACATAAAGACTAATTATTATCAACATTAGACAAGCCTATAACAAGACTATAAATTAGTAAGCCAACTTTATCAAAGTGGATGATCTTTAAATTCTTATAATGATCAAAACATGCCATGTTTTCAAGATTACAGTTAAAAGTATCTCAAGGGTCCCAACTTTCGAAAAATGGGGGTATGTTGACCTCAATAGATGCTTTGACTTCTTCCCATATATAAAAATAGTGATTGAAGTCAGAGGGAGACCTCATCAAAAGTTTTATCAGTGTATAGCCCTGACCCTATAATAGAGTACACAGAGGGGGAGACGTGGAAGATGTGAAGCAGAGACCATTATTTTTTCTCTCAAGTTTTAGTTCTCTGAAATTGTAAAAAAATCAGCTTGGTCACGATAGAGCTCAAATTTGCTGGGCAATATCTAACTCAATGATATTTTAATTGTAATTGACTTGAAAGATCACCTATAATAACTTTTGGATTCATAAAACCTAATAAATTGAATGCATTTAATTGGCCAATTCATGTGGATTAATGACTGCAATGGCCCTTTACCTTTTCACTCTTTACTCATTTCATATTTTGAATCTAACCAATAAAATGCTACCTTTTGAGAGCCCTGGTACCATGTGGCTTCTCCTCCCTCTCCCTTTAGGAATTTTATCATCATTACTTGACATTTTTTGCATGGTCATCTCATTTCAAGAGTTTCATACTAGTATTACTTGACTGATGTGTCATTTCAAAGACACATGGTAAAATTTCACCACCTCCCTATTTCTTAGTCCTTTTCTTTGTTATCCTTCACTTTATTTCCTTGGGATAGTAGGATCATAATATGTGGCATAATATAAGTGATTTTTTCACCCAAGATCTTCATACACCTTTCTACCTTGGTGCACAAGCTCTAGGGAAGCAAGATGAAGAGAAATGCCATCATCCTATCCCTTTGCTTACCTAGAGGATTTGAATACTTATAGAAATGCTATGATAGAAATGAATTTTTAGGATCATGACACATGGATAGTTATTGCTACTCTGCTACACCAAAACTTTCATAAAAATTAAATTTAATCTTGTTAATCATTGGGTGAATGAGATCTATACACATGGCCAAATCCTAGTGATCTAATCACCTAAGAGTTTTTAAAGATTTAAAGTGTTTGAATGGTTTTGGGTAAGAGAGTAGATACCATGTGGTAGATTTTGATGACCTAGAAATTCTCTAGGTAAAATGCAAAAAAAAATCCAAGTAAAGAATAACCTGTATGAGGCCATAAAAACACTCCAACAAATTAGTTAACTAGTTAGCTTGAAATAATTAAAATCCAAAATTAGGAAGTTACATATAAGTTTATAAAAATAAAAATGCTGACGACCAATTGGGGAACTCTATCTTACACAACTTCAAAAACATGCGTACACATAAGTCTTTTGACAACCATTAATAGGTTATCCCAAAAAGTAAAGTATTAAATACCAAGATAATCAAGAAAACATTAATTTCAATAAAACTTAGAGAATTGCATATTAACAAGATATTATTACTCAATAAATGAGAACTTTGGAGACTTTATCTTGTTAATCATGCATTCAAATGTCAATAACAACTCTCACATCTAAACCAATTTCTCTTTAGGGTGTAGTGGGTTCCTATTAGAAAGAAATTTGAGAGTGGGGGATGTTGGGTATAATATTAACTTAAAGGTATCTCCTAAGAGATACCTTTCAAACATGCAAACTCTTTGATGATCTTGATACCAACAAGTATCACCCAATACTACCTTCAAGGAGATACTCTTGAAAGGAGTGTGTTAGGGGTCCAAAAGGTATATCTTAAGAGATACCTTGAAGCTACCCTTGAAGGTATTATAAGGCCCTTCAAGTCATCACCCAATAATTCCCTCAATCAGATAACTTTAAGGGAATTATAGTACCTTTAAGGGTACCTTGAAGGTATCTCATAAAAGATACCTTTCAAACATGCATAAGGGTACCTTTGTAGGTATTATAAGGCCCTTCAAGGTATCACCTAGTACTGCCTTCAAACATACCTTGAAGGGCCTTATAATACCTTCAAGGATACCCTTATGCATGTTTGAAAGGTATCTCCTAGGAGACACCTTCAAAATCTTGGGTTCACCATAGAGGTTTAAATCACATACAAGATCCCAAAATATAAGTAACTAATTATTTTCCATAATTTTGGGTAAAACCCCCATTGATAAATATCATTTTGTATAATATTAAAACACATGGTTGATTGTTGATTTAATTAACTATTTTTATTTACTCAGCTATTCCACTCATATGCATGTTTGATACCCTTATGCATGTTTTAAAGGTATCTCCTAGGAGACACCTTCAAAATTTTGGGTTCACCACAGAGGTTTAAATAGAATACAGGATCCCAAAATGTAAGTAAATAATTATTTTCCATGATTTTGGTCAAAACCCCCATTGATAAATATCATTTTGTATAATATTAAAACACATGGTTGATTGTTGATTTGATTAACTATTTTTCTCTACTCAAATATTCCACTTATATGCATGTTTGAAATGTATCTCTTAGGAGATACCTCAAAATTAGGTTGAAATGAGGATTGAAGTATGCAGTATATGATATTAAAAGCTATTGTGTTTTTGGATTGACATAAAAAGTGTCATTAAGAAAATGTGTTATACATTGCCTTTTTAACATTTTTAGGTTGTAACATATCTATATGATTATGTTATGGTATAAATAAAGATTTATCTCCTACATATAGTTATAAATTGAATTGATTTTATAAATACCTTGATTAACAAATCTTCTTATGTCTTTTGCAAATGTCTAGGCTGAAAAATCATACATCAATGGCTTTATAATGTGGAGACTATGTTTCTCTCATAAATAATGGTAAGGTCATTAGTGAAGGAAGTATACAAAAATTTATAGGTATAGATGCTGACTCTTTGAAATCCATAGTTATCACTTCCACATGCCACAATGAAAAAAATACCTATTGAATGTGTAAGTGTTAATGTGATAAAAGCTTTTGATCTGACTCTACCACTTTCATTTCATGGAGATTTTGTGGATAATTTAGGGGATGTAGTTGATAGTTTTACTATATGGAGCACAAGAATA
Source organism: Torreya grandis (assembly GCA_037957365.1). NCBI lineage: Eukaryota > Viridiplantae > Streptophyta > Pinopsida > Cupressales > Taxaceae > Torreya > Torreya grandis. Next base: position 438,342 of record JARHVA010004094.1, on the reverse strand, counting down.
ATACAACATGTCACAAATAAGTTTTATATAGAGGATGATATGGAAGAAAGACTTAATAATTTTAGTTTAGTTATGCATATATAACCATTACAACAAGAAAACCCTTGATTGGATTCACTAGTTTGATATATCGATGATCGTACCACATTTCATAGCCTAAGAAATGATTTTATTGGGGAAAGGGTACATTTGTTACATAAATATACAACTCTTGCAAATGATGAAAAAATTACTTTTGATTATGTTGAATTTGCACAACCATGGGAGAGTTTTCATTGCAATCCTATCCAAATGGTGGAAAATGAATTCAAAATTTACATAAGGAACATTATACAAAATTTTGAGACATGTAGTATAGAGGTAACTAAAACATCTATCATTAGATGGCCTTCTAATAAGATAGTGGACATTGAATGTAGAGAAATTAATTTACCATACATGATACCAAAGGAGAAAGAAATTGGAAATGTTTGGGAAGTAGTGGATACTTAAGTCATTCCTTGCATGACATTCTTAGATCAAGGGCATCAAAAAAAATTAAATCATTCCTACAACTACTCGGGCTGAAAAATAATTTAGTTAAACACTTAACTCAACCAAGTGGAGTTTGATGCAAACATAAATAGTGAGATTAAAAAAGTGTATGCAGATAAATGTTGTACCAAAAAATATTTTCGTTCAAGATTGTCATTTAAGATGCTAAAATCTATAGTGATAAAGTTGTTTGATTCCACCAGAACATATAGGAGTTAACATGTCTTGGATGTCCTTTTTACCAATTTGTTTAAGAAAAACAAAGACAAAAATACCATTGAATTTCAAGGTACTGAGATCTATTTGGAAGATTGGATTAAAATATATGGATTGAAGAGAAGTAGATTTTTTGAAATTTAAAATTGTCATAAAAATTGGGAGCAAAATGCATTCTATGTAGGGAGGTTTTGACAAAAGCCACAAAAGAAGACAATGACAACTAAAGATTTGTTAGACTAATTGGTGGATGATTTTATAGATGTTCCTCTAAGCCTTACATATTGAGTAGATATAGATGGCACATGAGAAAATGTTTTATATATTCCAACATTTTTCACTTAAAAATTTATGAGACACCATATCAATGAAAAACTAGCAGATATGGAATATGAGCCACTTCCTGCCAAAATTTAATAACATGTAGAAAATAAATTTTCATGATGTGACCATTCACAAGTCTATTGAATTTTTTAGGTGAAAAACATGTATCTTGTTGACTCAAAAAAAGGCTCGAGGTCCCTATCTAGAGATTAGGAAGAGTTTTTATCGATCAAGAATTCATGATGTTCTTAAATTAGATACTTTCTGTAATACAAATGTATTACACACATTAATAAATGTTAGAGTAATACCATGAAGAATGCCTCAGTTTAATTCATGACAAGGTGTAATATCAAAAAAAAATTATGCCAAGGACTTTGACAAAAAGCAAAGTACTTACCAACATAATAATAGAGTTGTCAATGGCATGGATTATCACACATGGTCATTGTGTAGGTGGATATGGACAATTTTTTACTATATGTTCTAGAAGGGTCTAAATTTACTATGACCTCAATTAATAAGTGTTTGAAGGATATGGAAACAAAAATGACATATACTTATAGATCTTTACAATATAAACCTAGATCTTAAAAATATCCATTGTATGATGCACTTTTGTCTAATAACTACTACCCTAAATGCAAGAAATACATAGAAGAAACACAATTAATTGGTGCCTTTAAGAAACTTACTTCTAGGCTATACCTTTAATTAGACAATTATTGTGGTGAAAATAAGAAAAGGTAATTCCTTCCATCCATTATTATATTAAAAATGTCTAATCTTATATGGAATTAAATGTAGTTATATTACATTTACAAATTCACAAAATTATTTTTTTGTACAGGTTTGTGTTGCAATATTTATCTCTCCTTATCTACAAAGGTATTTTCTTCTTTGTCAAGGTTTGATTTCTCCCTGTAGAAAATACCCACGAGGATATCGATAGCACATTTGGAAACTTGTTTGAATGTATAAAGAGGAAAGATGTATGGAATGTGGTAGAGATGATGGATAGTTATAGGACATGTAAAAATACTAGAAACTTCATGCCATATTTGATTGAAGAAGTAGTAGATTTCAAAGACTATGTTAATAGATACCATCTAAATGGAATAAATTAAATAGTAGGCTTGATAAAAGGTCAATATTTTATTTTATGCATGGAGTAAGGTTAGCCCACTATGTGTTGAAAAAACTCCATAAGAGATAGAAATTGATTGCCACTGATTAAATTATGGAGAATAAAATAAAATGGTGATTCAAATGTTCCAAAAGATAATCCAATGAAAATAATTTTCAAAGACTTGAAAAATAGAGAAAAGTCACAATATTCCATAATTGAAAAAGTCTCAGATTGAAATAGAAAAAGAGTGAAAAATAAATTAAAGATAACTTGATTAAGTATGTAACTCAATTCAATGAATTTGGTTTGACTAGAAACAATAAGTTGAAGGATCTAGCATATTACTTCCAAAATATCCATGACATAATGAAAAAAGACATGTTCCCTTATGAAGTTGAATATACATGAGATTTTTGGCCTAGAACTTGCTAAGACATACCCTTTCATAGATATCTACATAAAATGGTTCATGATAGGGCCCTTGATTTTGGAGTGGCATCTATAGATACACATTTTGGTCCAATAAACAAAAGAACAAAAAAATCATTTGATCCAACTCAAAATGTGTAAAGTGGAGATATGTTATTTATTATACCCAAAGATTCTACAGGATTGAACTACAAATATGGGTTGATAGAGATGAAAAAATATTGAGATACTGAAAATAAATGTAGATATAGAATAAAGTGTCAAAATAGCTTGGTTCATCCCAGTTTATGTAGGGAAAAAAGATATAAGAGAAGCATAAATTTATTCAGGTTGTTTGGACAATAAATGGAAGCCAAACCTAGCTGACACCTATTTAGCATCTATTCTTATAGATACTATCATATATGCTTAGAAACCTAATAAAAATTGGAGAGGTCATACACCGATTCTCACTAATTTTTTGAAAGGAATTGTAACAAACTATTTGAATGCATCGTCACATTAGGCACTTTCAAAAATAGTGATAAAGGGTTGGGAGTTATTTTTTTCTTTCTTGACATCAGAACTTTGAAATGGTGTCTCCTTAATTTTGGAATGAAAGTATGAATATTTTCTTTTCAAAATTTAGTACATATTTTTGGTGTGTAAAATGTTAAATTAGACATGTAAAATATTTTATCAGATTCACTTAGGATATGCCTTAATGTTTTATTTATTTTTAGAGAGTTTTTTTAGTGGTACTTCACATTTTGTGCATTATATATTAGGTCTTTGCATGTTGGGTCTTAAAAAATATACTTCGGCATTTGCATTCTATATTTTCTACTTTGGCAATTAAGTCTTCAGAAAATGTGCATCAACAAAAGGTCTTTAGTATTTGTGAATTGGAATGTGCACTTAATATTTTGAGTATTTAAAAATGGTCTTTGGATTTTATGTGTTCAAAATAGTAAGTTCACATTTCATGAACCTATTGGTATAAATCAAAGTCTACACAAAGAAAGAGCTGTATGAAATGATTCTTCACAATAATATTGTCACACATTGTATTATTTATACTATATACAAAACCATACAAGAAATAAAAATATATAAGAAAGTAATTAATATAATTGGGGAGATCATATATCCACCAATATCTCACCCAAATCTCGCTCAAACTAACAAACCACTATATACGATTATATTATTATTACAATATATTTAGATAACTACCAAACTAAATAAACCTCTATTAATGTATTATTATTTATTAAACAAAAATTACATTATACATTAATAATGTGAACACCACACCTAAACATTTATGCCCTTGTAAACATTATTAATCCTGCTCTAAACCCCCTTAATGTGAGCATGGGGAGAATACACATCTTCAAGAACTGGCCCGAACATAATCATATGCCAATGCATACTTTTAGATTTGTATACTACTATCTGAATCTTGATGTCTGACTCTTGATATACATGAAAACTACTATGCAAAGGAATGCATCCCACATTTTCTCCATGTGACTGCAATGGACATATCACTGGCTGATCATCTCTATAAATAAGTCAATCAGAGGATCTCTATAGTCAGAGGATTTTTGTAGTTAGTTTCCCTCCTATACAATTGTTGCCACATTTAATATATACACTCTCCCTTTTCTCCAAATAGAATTTCTAGACCAGTAATAGAATAAAAACACTACATAAAAGTTACCAAATCATCTAGGCCTTATTGTTGGTGACTGATGAGAGGTTCTGAACCCTCCATCCTCTGTTTCCTCTTTCCTCTAGTGTAGGGAACAACTTACTTTCTCTGTAATTTATTGATGTATTATCATGCAGTTAAGTGTTGATGTTTTCATGGTAAAAAATCCTCCTACTTAGTGTTAGCCTCATATATAGCTTCAAAATTCTTTAGAATTTTGATGTCTTGATTTTGCATTTTTTAGACATCAGTTTTGACTGAAAGTGCATCCACTACAATTCTAACACAAGATTTTGACTCTTTACTCATTTTGATTTTGACAATATGACTAAATTAAGATGATGACTTTTTGAAAATTTTAACAACATAACCTAATATATACAAAAAAATACTAAACTATTAACTTTTATAATAAAAGACTTAAACACACTTTGGATTTTTAATAAATTTGAAACATATAGAAAATTAATAGACTCTTTTTGACATAAAACTAAAATAAAAAAATGTGACCTTGAAATATTATAAAGACTTCTAAAAAACAACTAATACCCAACTATATAGCATTAATATATTTAAAACTTCATTGAAGTGGACTGAAAAGTTAAATAAACCTAATCATACGTATTCAATAAAAACTAATATATAAACAAATAAAGACTAGACACATATAAAGATTTGAAAATGAACATAAAAATAAATCCCTATTGAATTTTTATAATAGACTTTAAAATAACTAAAGACAATCTTAACATATTGTGTATTTGAAATTTGGTGAGGATGGAATTTCATGTAGAGATTGTGCAAAATGGAAAATACCACGTGTATGAAAACTACAGATAAAATGGAAGATGTAAATCTAATGCATCAGAGAATAGATCTGTGCTTCTTTGGGTAAGGTAAATGATTTGTAAAAATTAGATGCACCACAATGGAAGGTAGACTATGGAAGTAATCTACTATATAGGTGAAAATGTGCATGAAACTGAGTTATAAACCAGATGCTAATTTTAGAGGAACTTGAGTAATTTGTAATAACAACTCAATTCATCATTTATCAATGCAAATATCCACTACATAGAATTGGTAGTTATAAAATGGCATGAAGTTTATAGAAAAAAGATACATGATAGAAAATCTAAGTCACCTAATAAGCACATAATTACTATGACATTGCCATGAATCTCTCAAAAACATTAGCTAGAAATATCATATATCTGTTACAATCTTCCACTCAAATAGATCGACAGACACACAAGATAGTCAATGTGAGATCTTGAAATAACTGATCCCAATGCAAATGGAGAAATTCGATGTCAAACAACCAATAAATCCTTATCTATTCTATTATATGTTGATATTAGAACGATTTAAATAAGCACTACAGTATAGATGCACTTCACCTTTTCATATAATCCCATGTATCTCCTATATGACATCTACTTCTCTCCTTTTATCATGTAATTCTATGACTAATCTACATATTTCACATAGAAGACTACCATTAATTAGGGCCTTATATGAGATAAATTCCCCTTTCACATATTAAATCTCCATATTTAAAGTAGATAAATTGTTTTCTTTGACACCATATATTGGTATAAATCAGAGTCTACACAAAGAAAGCCAAACAAAATAATTCTTCACAATAATATTGTCACACACTGTATTATTTTTACTATATGCAAAACCATACATGAAACATAATATATAGGAAAGTCATTCCTATAATTGGGGATATCATATCTCCACCAATATCTCACCCAAATCTCCATCAAACTAACCAACCACTATATATGAATATATTATTATTACAATATATTCAGATAACTACCAAACTATATAAAACTATTTTAACATACTATTATTTATTAAACAATAATTACATTATACATTAATAATGTGAACACCACACCTCAATAGAACCATGAAAGGATATCCAAAAAATGGTCTTCAATTTGCACATCATGATTTATTCATTAGCTTTTTTGATTTACAAAATACAATTTGGCATTCTTGTGCTTACAAAATGGTCTTTAAGGTTTATGCCTTGGAATGTACCACTCTGGCATTTTCATTTTACAAATTGTAATTCAACAATTGTCTCCCAAGTTTTTCCACTTTGTAGTTAAAGTTTTACAAAAAGGTCTTCAGCTTTTTCGCATTCACATTATGTGCTTCAGCAATCATAATAGGACATTTATCATTTGTGCATCAAGATTTGTTCTTATATATTTATGTATCAATGAATGATATTCAACTTTTTAATTTTTTAAACTAAAATTCATTCAAGTCTCATAAAATGGTCTTTAGTAACTCAACACTTAAAAAACTTGTCTATCACAAACTCAAAATGTGAAACCTCGAGCAATTGATATCATGCCATGTGGAACAATTTTAGTGATTCAGATTTGTGCAAGGATAAATAGTAAAAAAGGTCCTAATTTTTGTGAGCACCTAATATTGTGACACACATCATAATTTTGGTAACTCAATTTTATGGGAGACTATATAAACATCTGGGATGCGCTGAGTAACCTAAGCATATATGATCATATCACTTAACACAATCTTGAGGACTCTCTCATAAAGACTAAAGTTAACATGGGTGAACTTCTAAGTTTTTGATTGATCAACACATGGCCTATGCATAATAAAATATAGAATTTGATGATCATGGGGACATCAACCGAATATTAAATAAATAGTTCATGATCTAATCAACTAATAACACATGGAAACCTAGTCATCATAGGTGGCCTATCACATATCGACACATGGAATTAGGAGTCTATAGATGATATAATCAAACTAGTTAATCAAAACTTAAGATCAAAACACGACTACCTTAAATGGCTATTTTCATTGTGCTTGGTCTAATTGATTTATGAATTATCTTTCCTTATAAAATAAACCACCCAAGATTATTATCTATAAATGCATGGTCTATGAACCAATTTAAATGGCCATATAAATTTGATGGAATATGTAAAGACCACGAACCTTCTAATGGCATATTGTGACTATTTTCCACACTTGGATAGATGTGATTTATTTGTAATAAGTCCAACTAATTATTGATAAGTCCAATTAATTATTGATAAAGCCCAATTTATTTCTAATAATTTTAAAAAATTGGACTACTAATTATTTCTGATCATTTTAAATAATTTGGACTTATTACAAACACATTAAATAAATGCGATTTATTTTTTAATAAGTCAAATTAAATCTTGATACAGTCCAATTTATTTCTAATAATTTTAAAAAATTGGACCACCAATTATTTATGATCATTTTAAATAATTTGGACTTGTTACAAATACATTAGATAGATGTGATTTATTTGTAATAAGTCCAACTAAATCTTCATACAGTCCAATTTATTTCTGATAGTTTTCAAAAATTTGACTACTAATTGTTTCTGATTATTTTAAATAATTTGGACTTATTACAAATACATTAGTTAGATGTGATTTATTTATAATAAGTCCAACTAATTATTAATACAATCTAATTTATCTATGATAGTTTTCAAAATTTTGGACAGTTGATAAGTTTATATTATAAAAAATAGTCCTTAAAAAATTGATTGATAGATGTCCACACTTAGAGAAACATATGGTAAAAAACACATTAAGATACTAAATAAAAATTTAGTACTAAAACTACCTTCTCTTGCATCATTATTTGCTTACCCATTATACTTCATTTTGGTATAAATATTTCTCAACTAGATAGTGATGTGATCTTTTTTAACCATGTATTTTCTTCCACCTCCATGTTCACCTGAAACCTTGTCTCTTCCTCAATTGGTGGCTTCTTCAAATCCTTGAATAATATAATTCCTCATTGAAATATTTTATGGCCACCTTTTTCTCAATCTAAATGACACCTATGCTATATATTTTTTTATCTCAATAGACACACCATTATTGACTATATTTTATATCAAACCAACACACCCAGATTTAAAAGATACAATAACAATGATGGAAATAAAATAAAGAAGGACAAATCATGAGTAACAACATAATAATAAAGAGAATCAAATTAAACAATAATTACAATAGAATATCCATTAAAAAATGAGTAACATGTTCAATTTCATGGCTACTAGGCCATTGAATGTATTATCATTCATACACTTTCTAGTTGATTGCTTACTCCTTTCTTAGAAAAGCTTTATTCCTTTATAAGCCCAAAATGAATTTTCAAATTCTATAACTTATCTTCTTATTGAACAACTTTTTAACTTCCTTTTTGACACATACAATTGTTTCCTCAACTAATACATAGCCCTATGCCTATGCTAATATGGGGTGATGTTTATACACCAAGACATATCATCATAGCCTTAAGTATTATTTGGAATAATGAGTCTTGTAGTTAGAGCCATAAAAGTTAGTTATTAAATTCTTTTGATTTGATTATGAAAACTTATATAAAAAGGGAAGAGATAATGTTTTTGAAAATTCCCTATTTTACAAATTTGAAACCGTGAGAACTTATGTGTTTTATCCTTGAAAATTCTAAATTGGTTGTAAGAGGTCCATCAAGAGTGGAAATAAAAATCATAGTTTTAGAAGCTCATCTGTCAATGCACCTTTGATATTATATATGAGCCTATATACTATTACGATGTCCATTACATGCATTATTATTAGTGGATGGTATTCTCCATAAAGTTTGCTCTTCAAGATAGATTATTGCAATAATTACATGCATCACCCTCTACAGGACATTCTAGATTATTAAATACATATGCAATAGTAAAAATAATCTTCTCTTAGGATTGCATAAAACATGATATCAAAAATGTTATTACAAAATGTGATACTATCATCATCACAAGGGAGATACTATTTGGACACCAAGTACTCTACAACCATTACAAATTTTGATTAAAGTATGGATTAATATCTCCATGGATATTATTAAGGAGTAATAAAAGTTAGGGTGTAAAATTATTGATATTTATGATGGTTGATCACCTCTCTAAATATTCCCACTTATATGCATTGACCTACCTTATGGCATTTGACCTCCTAAATTATCTATGATTTTGATCCCATCTTCACTAGTAACTTATGGAAATAATTTATTACTATATGAAACATAAATAAAATGAACTCAACATATCACCTAAAAATTTATGGTTAGACAAAAACCATAACAAAAATACTCGGAGACCTATTTTTATAGTGTTTTAATTTAGATAAAAAAACTAATTGGGATAATTAGACACCTCTTACTATATGATGGTACACCACTTATTACCACTCTTTGACAATGATGACACCCTAATCAATGTTTGTCCAACCAACCAATCTCTTACATCCTAACTTTTAAGAAGCTCCAAGGTGTAGACTATCAAATCAACTTCGAGCCTCCATAAAAATCTATTTTGATTCAGAAAGAGAACTTGCCATAAGATCAAATCCATATGAATAATCAAGAAAATAAAACCTACTCAAGGCACACATTTGATGTGGGGGACATGGTTTTTTTAAAACTATATTTGTGTAAATATATTTCCTTGAAGCTTAAAGACAGTTAAAATTTAGCTCCAAAATAATATTGATTGTACTGAGTAGTACATAAAATTGAAAAAATTGTGTAAAAAATGGACCTACCTCCATCTTCCAAACATAATCTTATATTCCATGTGCCATATTTGAATTAGGTATTTGGAAAAATTATTTATGTTGAGTCATCCCTTATATATTTTGATGAATAAAGTGCTAATGATAATAATGGTTTTAATCAAAATAGGCTAAAATATTATACTAATGAATACATCTAATAAATATGAAACTAAAGTATAAAAATCATATCTATCCTAAATAAGGAACATAGCTCAAGTGTAGTGTAACAATGATACTTGTAACGTAAACTAGTGAAAAACTAATAGAATGATCACACATTAATTTTTTATAAAACATTGAACTTGGATATGGAATGTGTAGGTTATCTACTAGTTATATATGAAATCTAGATCTTTTGGGCAAAATCATCACCTACAAGAGTGACCTTCGATTCTACTCTAAGCAAAATCAGGGGGTGATATTCGCATGCCAAGTCTATCTAGGTGTGTTGAGTCTAATATGCATAGGTTTTATATATTTTATCTTTTTAAGGTTGATTTTATATCTTATGTAACACCTTATTGCATGTTTTCTTTCCTATTTCACTAGGAAAAATTTTAATATTTGTTTTTTACCATATTAACATGGCTTAGCACAATGTGATGTGAATATAAAATATAGAAGAGAAAAATAGCTAGGTTAGTTAGCATCTAAAGTGTAGTTGTAAGCTACATATCCTACATGTGATAATCACACCCCTTTTAGTTTATGCAATGTGTAGATGATGTTTTTGAGATAGGGCTTCAACCTCCTCTCTCAAGGTGGAGATGAAACTATTTTTTTCTTAGGCCTTGTTTTGGTACAAGATGAAATTATGCTCATGCAAGTCCTTTGAGAAGAGATAAATAATTATTATATGTTCCTAGAATCTAATTGAAATTGAATCTTAGGATATTAAATGTGATCCTTGTATTGATCCTTCTTTGTTCTTAATAAAATACCAATATACTATATATATATAACCTTCTCATGATCTGGATTAAGGAATTATTGGAGAAAAAATTTCACCAAAATAATGAAAAATTATAAAAAAATGGATCCAAACACCAAAAAAATTTCAATGTCGTAAGAAAGGCCCACAAAAGTAAATAGGACATAATCATATGCCATATGAGTTTACCTAGGTAAAAATTGTATCTATGAGTTTGGATCAAAAGGAAAGATGAACAAGGAGAGATAAAGGAGATAAAAAATAATGGAAATAAAAAAATAGAGGAAGAGAGGACCATGGGAAAACATAGAAAGGAAAAGACACATAAACCCGTGCCAATTAACCCATAAACCAAGGTGATGACCATTATGAAAAAACAATTATTAAAATCACTATAATAAAAAGAATTATTTACTCAAATCAAGTGTATATAAAAATATCCATAATCCTTGAACCTAAGGATATCATGTAAAATTATACATGCCCACTTAATAACCTATATTCATCTAAAATGTCACTTGAGTGCTAAGAGTGTTACTTGAGACCACCTATCCATAACTTAGCCTCTGACTTATCTTATGGCCTATTTAGACATTTATCCAACCTTTGTATGGGCCACACATGTATATAAACATACCTAAAATAGTCCCAAACACTCACTTTAGCATTTTGGTCCCTAGTACCTCAAGTTCTATCACTTGGACAATAACACCATAACTTGAATAATAACACTGATGGTGCTAGTGTCCCAGTTTGCGTACTATTGTCCTTTTCCCACCTTTTGTAATAAATGGATAAATTTTTGAATCAATAACCACCTAGGGTCAACATAGAACCATTTTAAGACCTAAATATATATATATATATATATATATATATATATATATATATGAATTTTATCCCTTTATTCACTAGATGGAAATCAAATGCAAATAACAAAAACTAGCTTAGAATAAATTATGCACAATCAAGGTTGTCAATCCCTATTTTCCCTACTTCTACATATGATCATCTCCAACCATCCCAATCTTATAAAACATAGTTTTCTAGTCTCCATAAATGCTCATATCACTCAAACTGACATTTATAATAGCTTCACTTGAACTTTCACCAGTACTTAGCTGGGAAGAACTACATCAGGCTTGATCCCTCCTATGAGTATTGGTATTTAGGAAACTCTCATCATAGTAGGGTCTTGAAGATGTACAAACTACCCCAATAACATCACACTTTTATATGTGTGCCAATATGATTCCTTAAAAATATGGGGATCTAAGGTTTACATGTAAAATCAATCAAAATAGGTCACCGACATGGAATCAAAACTTGTGTGCATAGGAATAGACTTGGCAGACTCTACCACAGGTACACCTAAAATATCAGAGTAGTTTATATAAAGGACACTAGGATCAAAAGAAGGAAAATAGTTCCAATGGTGCTAATGCATAATTTAGGCACTACTATCTAGGAGGGGTTTTAACACTTGGATCCTATTTATGACACCCTGATCAGATTTTATCCCGATTTACAACCTTCAAATCATCTATCTTAATCAATTTTTAGCTAAGTAATTATTTACATCATTTATTTCTATTATTGGAAATGTCAGTTTAGATCAGTTCTTTCACAAATTAGTGGTTGTATTTATTGCATATTTTATACCTTGATTTATTGTACTCATCCTCTTTAATAACCTAGGGATTACACTCTATAACACTTAAAAATTAAATCATTTGGTGAATCTGACTTACTTAGAATAGTGCTCTAAAACCCTAGTTCCATTCTAGGGTTTGCCTTCTCCATTTTTGTGTATTAAATTAAGGTTTATTAAATTCTATTATTTTCTAATTTTTACACAACCTAATTGATCCATATTAGTCCTCTACTAGGGTTTTATTGATTAAATATTTCAATTTTTTTTCTAAAACCCTCTAAACCCTAGATATGCATACTATGTCTTCATACACTTAAAAATTAGCCCTTAGGGTTTCAAGAAAATTTCTGATTTTTCCTATACATTAGGCCATATATTTAGCATAATTTCAAATATATTTATGTTGGATTATATTCTCCGTATTATTTTATTATTGTTCATTCTTCACATTTTTTTTTCAAGTTTAAAATGACTTCCAAGAAACCTCTTATCCCTCACCTAACTGATCAATTTATAAAATTTTCACATAATTATACAAATTATTTCAAGATTTCACAATAACACATGATAATTAGCATGATTTTGTTTATAATGATGGTGATGATTATTTTTTTAATGATGGATATGATTATTACTATGATCATGAAAATGAAAGTATTGATGATGATATATTAGATGCATCTTCTTCTCTTTTTTTCTCTCTCTTCCCCTACTTCTCAAAATAAAACTAACAATATAAGGCCAAAATCACCCCTTGTTGCTAGAACTTTATTTCATTGTGATCCTACCTTTTAAACCACTTTTTCTAAATCTTTATTCATATTAAATCAATACAAGAATAATAAAATTAATTTACCTTTTCATGGTTCAAGTAACATTATACATGATGTTCCTAGCATAGAAAATCAAAATGCACATTATTTACCCTTCTTAATTTAATTTGAAAAAGCATGTAAAAATGATATTGCACATTTTACCAATGCACAAACTAAAGTGGATGATATTATTTTATCACCTTATTTTAAATTTCAAGGTCAACATAATGATTCTATGAAAAATGTAGATAATTAAAATATCTATAACTCTTTTCTTACATGTCATAATATGCCAAATGAAAACATGATTGCTACTTCTTCTACCCTTGACTCCAATATTGAAAATAATGATCATACATGCATTTCATTATAACTACACATGATGACATATTTCATTTTAATAAAAAGTTAAAATCTTGTTCTACTCTCTCTCTTAGTGAGCATGTAAATGACACCTCTTATTCCCTTACTTCTATAATTGAAATAAATTTTGGTTTTGATGAAGCTTGGAACAATAATGATTACTATGATTTTAGTGAAGAATACAATGAGTCTAGTACTTCTTGTTCTCTACCTACTTCACCCATATCTCATGTTCAAATTTATTTCTTATCAAATGTTAATTCAAATGATAATATGTCTTCAAATAAATAAGGACAAAATTACACTCATGTTCCTAGCTTACACACTATATATTTTCATGATAATGATGTGTCTTCTATTCCATTAGCATGTGATACTTATTTACCAATTAACAATATAAGGGATACTAATGAATCTCCCTCACCCCCCTTACTAAATTATAACTCATTTCTCATTATAACCTCCATGAGGGTGATAGCTAATTTCCTTCTCACTAGGTCTAAGCTATCACCCCTCTAAAGGTTATGATGAAAAAACCCACTATCTCTACCCATGTTCCCCAATGTATAGTGCCAATGGATAAAATTAATAATAAGATTCAAGATTTAAATGAACCCCTTGATGATGTTAACATACCTTCAAAAGAGGTAATCTCTTTGATGCATGCCATGGGTGATTTATAACAATAAGTAAAACAACTCACCTTTAAAAGTAAAACATACTACTCTTAGGTTGTTTCCAATACCATCCATGGCAATCCTATTCTATGCAGTATCTTTAACATAAAGTTACCACCAAAATTTTAGATACCAGCATTACCAAAGTTCAATGGACATGGAGATCTATACTTGCCCCTTGAAGCTTAAAGAAAATATTTGGAACATTTCACTCATAGTTTGGTTCTCTTACAAATATTTTCATAGACTCTAGAAGGTGTGACATTAAATCGGTTCTATCATTCATTCATCATTGGCATCGGTCAATATAATTTATAAGGGGACAATGGGACAATAATTTTTGTGCCCTTATAAATTATATTGACCGATGCATTGATAGAGTCATTATAACATTCACATAATGAGAATCGAGATCTCCTTCTCCACACTCTTCTATATCACATTTTTCTACAAGCGAGTTATCTCAAGACATTCCTTTTAAGGAACCATTGGTTACACATTGTATGAGCCATGTGGTTTCTTAGACATCTACTTATGTGAGATATCATGTACCACAGATTAAATAGATATGGAAACTAGTTCATAGATATTAAAACATAATCTTAGTTCCTAAACTGATTAATATATTTGGAAAAGATCACATAGATTAGAGCACAATATCAATACAACAACCAATTAAGATATTTGCAAAACATAATGCATAAAAAAACAGTTTTTGCATGAAAATCAATTAAAATATTTGTTAAAAAGTATAAAAATATATCTACCAGTAGTATACCATGAGAAACATATATTCCAAAGGATATTTATATATCTACATAGCATGATTAGTATGACCACTTGTTTACTCTTCCATTAAAATTTAGATAATGCATGCCATAGTCCACAAGTTAGTTCAGTCAACTCTGTAGATTTATAGCCCCACTCCATAGGAAATTTTAGCTAAAAATTACTAAGTACATCTTATTCATAGATCTTAGATACCTCCTCACATAACACATACAATCACTCTTCCTTTATTTAATCTAGGACACCTCGATAGTGAGTCTCTTATGCAACTCATTAGTTAGTATGTTACTCCCTACTTGTACATAGTTTCATTCATTCTTGATCCTTATATATAGTTTAATTTTCATGTTTTTTTTACATAAATTATATTCATAAAATAAAAAAATAATATAATATGTCAAAAATATAAAAACATTCAAATATTTACTCAAAAATAATAAATTATAGATTGTATACATCTCCATGTTTACACTTATTATACTTTCTAGGTAATACATATGATAGATATCATAGTATAGTTATTTTTATCATACATACATGCTTCAATTTTTCTTGTCGAGTGTTTACAGATACTTACAAGACCCAAATCTACCACACAGATCTAGATTTACTACTATCAACCCATTGAGGGCACATACATAGGTTCCTAATTTGACACATTTGCCCATTTAGGGACATTCTATATATAGTTATGATTTCCCAATCACATATTTTTATACTTTATATCACATATTTGGCATTGTTATATCATGATATTGATCATCCTATACTACTCAAATTTTTTACTGACTACTACTACTCTAGACTCAACTTATGTACATCTTTACTCTTATACAGATTTATACCACATGTTTATGCATACTTTCATTTCTATCTTTCCTAGTCTATAATTTATTATGTCTCTTTTCTTCTACATATATTCAAGGGAATTTGCATATGCCATTATTATATAGATTTATTCCACTTGCTTTCACATTATGTATGTTTTGGACATGTTCCCATGTCCTTGTGTGTGCCTTGTTGATTGTGTATGCAGACATTTGAACATGTCATTCCATATGGATATAAGCCAACCTTATTTTTTTTTATGTGTATGTTGACATTTGTACATGTCCTATATGTCTTTGCTTTCTCAAATTTAGTGATATGTGTACATGTCCATTATATTGTGGCCCCTTGGCCTAGTTTGTGTGTCTCATGTGTGTTGTATGTATACTTTCCTGTATGCATCATGTCCATAACACTTATCTCTTACTTGTTACACACTCTAGTTTTATGTTCCATGAGGTACCTCATGCATCTACCCTTCCTACTTAGGTGACTTGATGGACATCATGTCCCATCCCCCTAGGTAGCTACTTAGTTTATTACTTAGATTTATTGTTTATACACATGCTTACATTGTTATATCTATATTGATATCCTTGTGAATGATATATATAACATACATCATACACTACCAAATTATGCTTAGATTATCTTACATTATGATTTCATGTATGCACATTATATTGATTTATTACACATATATCATATATGCTCCAACTAACACACAATTGTAGATATTTTTATTTTAAGGATAGTTCTTTCATAGGTTTAACAACTCCCATCAAAATAGGGGGAATTAACATAGGTTTTTCATAGAGATCAAGATATTTTAATGCACTTAGAGTATAATTTTTAGCACATAGGCACAAAATATATAAATCAGTTTTAGGAAAACATTGTGGGAAATAATCACAAAAGACTTGTTTTAATTGCATAGAAATAAATACAGTTGGACATTAACACCCAAAGTTAGACACTAGCACCACCAAACTATTGTACAATAGCCTTAGTTTCAATACATTATAGATTAGATATAAAAGTACAATAGGTATAGTCTAGGTTTGCATAGGTTCAATTATATATATACCAGTTGTTGCTCAGTTTAACACATATTCATACCAATTTTATCAGATTGGGGGCATCATGTGTGACATGATCATTCCCATTTTAGTTTTAGATACTTAGATACACATTATTATAACTAAATCCAAAATCCATATGCACATATATAATATTTAGGGAAATGTGCATGACACATTATTTTCATATGCTCACTTTTGCTCTAGTTGATCAGATGGAATGACAAACCTCATGTCATAATATATGTTCTTAATATAGACACCATTTTGACCACCATAATATAGACACAATTTTTACTAACACAATCCAGATTTGATGCCTTAATCCATATGTAGTGGTTGGCATTACCAAGTAGTCCCTGAGCTACATACTTGAGTGGATCCTTAGCTAATTTTCATTCTAGAGTTCCCAAAAGGCTATAGAGTTGACATATATAATTCCAATTATAGTTACACATATTTAGCTACATCACATAATCTAGTTTATATCCATATATTATACATGGGTAAGAAATGATGGAGTCATATTCTACTTGAGTTTTTAAGTCACCTACATGAGAGGGTTGGACACACCATCAGTCCAATCCAAGTTATTCAAAGGTCATGATATGTCAAAAAGAGGTGGGAAATGATGGATTTAAGTCAAACTTGAGTTCTTGAGCCACTCACACATGGGGATTTAATAATCCATTTAGCTCATTCTAAGCTATTCATCGATTCAT
Source organism: Torreya grandis (assembly GCA_037957365.1). Lineage (NCBI taxonomy): Eukaryota > Viridiplantae > Streptophyta > Pinopsida > Cupressales > Taxaceae > Torreya > Torreya grandis. The sequence goes on along the minus strand of JARHVA010004094.1, from coordinate 420,511 downwards.
CACTAGTTACATGCACACACATGATTTCACTAAGTTTATGGATTAGTTCATGTACCCAATGAGGTGCATTCATTCCTTTTTTATCTCATATATCTTTGATAAATTTTTCATTTTGAATTGATATATCTTAATTAAGGACTACTAAATGCATGTTTCATTTACAATACATTTAATGGATCACACTTCACACACTCAAATCTAGATTCATGAGCTTTACCTCTTAGGTAAGTCTAAGTATGTTTCTTTTCCTTTATCCTAGTCTTTTCACTTTGATTCATTTTTATAAGGGGAGGGGGGATTAAATGTAGTCATATAAAATTTCATTTTATTTCTAAGAGTGTTACTTGAGACCGCCTATCCATAGCTTATCCATAGAACTATTTTAAGGCCTATTTAGACACCTATCTAACCTTCGTACAGGCCACACACATCTCTAAACATCCCTAAATTAGTCCCAAATCATCACATTAGCATCCTAGCCCATAGTGCCTTAGGTTTTTCCATTTAGAAACTAATTACATAACTTGGATAGTAGTAGAATGGTGCTAGTATCCTAGTTTGGGTGATATTGTCCTTTTCTCTCCTTTTATCACCAACATATATCTTTTTGAATCAAGAACCACCTAGGATCAGCTTAGACCTATTTTAAGACCTACACAAGCACTAGAATAATATATATACATGACTTTTAACACTTTATTTACTAGATGGAAATTAGATGCAAATAACATAAACTAGCTCAGAATAAGTTATGCACAATCAAGGTTATTAATCCTTATTCTGCCCTAATTATACATGATAAGCTTAGAATACATGGATTTATAGTCTCTAACATCACTCAAAGCACTCAAACCAACATTCATACTAGCTTCACTTGTACTTGTACCAGCACTTAGATGGGTAAAACTACGTTGGGCTTGATCCCTCCTCATAATATTGGTATGTGACCAACTATTATCATAGTGGAGTGTTGAGGATGTATATCCTACCCAAATAACATCACACTTTACACTAATTGTGACAATAAGATGACCTAAAAATATGGAAGTCTAGGGTTTACATACAAAATTATTAAAAATAGGTCACCAATAGGGAATAAAAACTTATGCACATAGGAATAGGCTTGGCAAACTCTAACACAAGTGTACCTAGAATAAAAGAGTAATTCTATACATAGGACATTAGTTCTAAAAAGAGGACACTAATACCATTAACACAACTATATAGTTAGAGTGATACCATCTAGGATGGATTTTGACACTTGGATCCTTTTTATGATACCTTGATCAACTCATATACTATTTTTCAACCTCTAGATCATTTGTCTTAGTCAATTTATAGTTAAGTAATTATTTGCATCATTTATTAGTATTATTAGAAATTTTAGTTTAGCTCAATTCTTTCATAAATTACTAGTTGTATTTATTACATATTTTATACCCTAATTTATTGTACTTAGCCCTTTTAACAACCTAGGGCTTACACTCCATAACCCTTAAAAGTTAAATAACAACCCTACCATCACTAATTTTTTAGTCCAAAATCTAGGTTTACACATAAGGAAAAACTTAGGAATTTCTCTAGTATATTTAACAAAAATTTACATTGCTTAAGCTTTGAGGACAAATGTTTTTGAATAAGGGAGGCATGTTATGACCTCTATGATCAAACCACCTATATTTTTTTTGAATGTTTTAATAGTAATAATTTATTTAAATAACTTGGTTGTTGACACTTAAACATTAGGTTTAGGGTTTATTACAAAGCTCATGAACCTATTTTTTCATGTTTGATTAACCCTTGAGTAATAGGGTTAAGGTTGTAGTGCCTAGATATATTGATGCAGTAATAAATATAATAGGTGGAATATATTTTTTTTATCCAATATCTACACTCAAGGAGATTTTCCCCTTGAGGAAGCCCATGATATCTAAATATAAGAAAGGTTTTCAACTATTTTTTTTTGAGTTCATTGATAAATAATTCATTTTTTACATGTAGTTATTACTGTTTAGTTTGATTATATATATAAATATATTAATAGATAACATGTATCTAAATAACCATTATTTTATTAAATTTGGATCTATTCCAGTCTAGATTTAAAACCAAAACTATTATTATTGAATTTTTATAGTATCAATTATTTCAAATATTAGAATCTAGTTTTGCTATTATTGTATTCCAATTTATATTGGAATTGCATATCATATTTTATGGATTCTAATTTCTAAGTTTTTAAAATTAAATGTTAAACAAATAGATTCTATAATGTTATATATTGAATTAATCAAATATTTTTTGTAAATAATCATAGTAATTATTATTCCATTTTTATGCAATTGATTCAAACTTGAATAAAGGCTCCTTCTACTGAATTAAAAGTTGAGGCAAATTTTGAAACTAATGTTGGACTCCTAGAATGCTCCCAAAATTTAATGAAATAAAAAACAATCATTGTTTTAGTGAGGCTAATCAAGATGTTGATATCATAACAAATTTAGTGGACCATGCACTTAAATTTTTTCATTATTATTGAAAATATCTATGTAGCAGACTTTGATATCCTAATTGATAATTATTTGACAAAAGAAAATACTAACTCTCCCATTCTTAAGGATGATAAAAATGAAAAAAAGAGTAGTAAATATTCCATGCTCGTAGAGGATGGAAATGAAAAACTTAGAGAGTATTAAATCTCCCATGCTCAGAGATGTTACCGATTAATTCCCCCTAGATATATAAAAAAAATCTCTCCCACGCTCAAAGATGATGACAATGATAAAAGGAAGTATTAACTCTCCCATGTTCAGTGTATGGAAATCATATTAGGTAGTTATAATGTCAATCCCCATTTCTATATTAAATTATTCATCTTCATCAATAAATAATCTCATTCCACATTGTAAACATACCATCTCTCTCTCAATTTAATCCTCAAGATTCTTTGTATTTCAATTTTATTTACATCTAATTTGATGGCGATATCATCCTCAAAAAATTGATTTATTAAGCACAATATGGTCTATAGAGTAACAATAAACTTGCATTGATGTTATCATATATAAAGCATAAATGTATTAAGTTTTTAATATATTTACATGAGTGACTATCCTAATTGAAGACTTTTACCATATTTAGAAAATACTTATCTTGTGTAGAATGGGCATATGCCCATTCTATAAAAGATAAGAATATTAGATCATTAGATTCCTAAGTGATAATATTATTATATTGTGTATAATAGGATGTCTTATCTTCCTAAGTGATAATATTATCTCGTATATAATGAAAAATAACACTATGGAAAATTTATTTATATTTTCCACTTTTATTGCATTGGTCTTAAGTTTCTAGATTTTTCCATTTAAAAATCCCATTTCATAGGTATTCATATTATGGTGCATGGATGTGATGATTTAATGTGATATGATGCCACTTGTTGCATTTTAATTATTCTTAATTTTTATAGTCTTTGATCTAGACACCTAATTTTGGACACAATTGGCTTCCAACCAGTCTTCAGACTGATTCTTACCAACCATTGTAAATTAAGCTTAAAAATCATTGAACATCCCAATTTTGTCTTGCATCATTCATCAATGCTCAGAATCATGTTGACGCATCCCTATTTGGGATACTAGTCTGCATGCAATAATAATCTCTCATGGATTCATCTCTAGTCACCTTGTGACCTAATTGTAGACACCTAAATTTGGCCACCAATGACCTCTAATTGGGATTTTGATCAATTTCCACCTAAAACACACAATTTGTCCTAAAAACACTAAAACATGCTAAATGATATGAAACTAACATATTCAAGTGCCAATTTTGGCTAGGGTATCCTTAAATGGGGCAATGCAATTTATGGGATAACTAACTTTGATCAAATCATTTCGAATCAAAATGACAATTTTGCACCTAGGTGCTCTGGATTGTTATTTCCTATCAAATATTTTGCATAAGACACATGCCTTTGTTATTTAATATTGGTAACATCCTAAATGGGATAATGGATCTAATGCATCTAACATTGCCTTCTAATTCTAATCTAGTTGAATTTTGGGTCAATAATAAGGCATTTTGATCGATTTAAGTAATTTGTGCACAAAGTGCTTAAACATGATTAAGAGATAATTAATCTAAATCAAGGCCTAATTAATAATTCCATGGAAACTTATTGAATAATTTATTTTGGAAATGAATATTGAATATATGCATCATCAGGTGACCTCATTTTTTGGGAAAACATCCCTAGGCCATATGTGCCACAAATATCAGGATTCATGCCTCCCATGCCTCATCAAAGCCCTCCATGCCTCTTAATTGATCCTCTATCCCAAATATTGATGAGCCTATTTATCAAATTTAATTTCAAAATTAGATTAATCCTTAGCCACACATCTCAATCCTGAGATGGATAGTTCAGGTTGATTTTGATCAATCTTAAAAATCTATAAATAGGAGGCCTTACCAAATCATTTCTGAGATTAATTTGTGCAAAGTTATAATGCAGGATTGGTTCCAAAAACTTCATAAAAACTAGTGTTACCATTCCAAATTGAATCCAAGCTAAGAAAAGCCACAAGCCAAAGGTGCTAAGGAGATATGGAGGTAGCCAAGCTTCCATTGTCAAGGACTTCATGAGCACAAAGCCAAACAAGCCAATACTATAAAAGAATTTGGAGCATCCAAGGAAGGTGAAGGAATTCTTGTTATTTTTCCTTAATTTTTAGTTATGTTTGTTACTTTTTTTGTTACTAAGCTCACCCTAGTAACTAGGCATGAAGATGTTAGCTTAGTGTGTTTTTTATTTGGTTTCATTTACTAACACCATAATAATCTCCACTTCTTAGTCAAATTCATAGTTCACACTAACAACTGGGGATTTAGCCTATGGCCCATTAAGTGAGGAACTTACTCAAATATTTAAAGAGAAAAAAGGCTAATCAAAATTAATTATTTAATTAAATAAGATCAAATGCTTAGTTAAATTATCCATTTGAAATTAATGAATATCTAGAAATGGAAATTCTAAAAAAAAAACATCAAGCCTTTCATTATTACCTTTATGAGTTGTCAAAATATCTCAAAATATCCCAAAATAACTAATTTGAGAAATATGAATAGTAAATAAAAATTATAATTACATGAAATTTTTTAACTCAACTAGATTTAGTCTCAACTCAACCTTAACTCATTTTGGGTGAGAGTTAATTCTTGAGCCTATAAATACAAGGAAATACCCATTGATGTTTAATCTATTTTGGTGTAAGGTTATAATGCATAAATAGATGCAAAGAATCCTTGCATGTAATGATACCATGCCAAATTCATGAGCCAAGTAGCCAAACCATGGTGCCAAGGAAAGGTGAAGCCAACAAAGCTTCATTGATGAAGATTTCATGATGTGCAAACCAAGAAAACTATTTCTATGTGCCATTTGGAGCTCTAAATAAGGTAGAAAAAGGTTTTATTTTATGTTTTTAGTTATGTTTCATATGTATGGTTGTTACCTATTCTATCCCTAGTGTCCAGGCTAGAGGTGTTAGTCTTTAGTGTATTTATTTATTTATATTTGATTTTATATTATTAACATAATACTAATCTCCCCTCTTAGATTCCTTATTCACATAATGGCATGTGGTATTCAAAAATGTAATTTGAATTTTGGATATAAGGAAATAAGTCTTTGAAATTATTTGAGCAGTGTAATGACGTTATCATGATCTAAAGATATGGAAAATGAGTTTTTAAAGTCTTAAAAGGCACATGATTTGGAATGAAATGGGAAGTGTAATGACACCCTTTTCAATCAAGTGACACACATAAACAAAGGTTTTGATAAAAAAAAAGGGGGTGTGATATCAAATGGATGGTGTAATTCCTCTTCGAAAAAAGGTGTGATGTAAAGACAAGACTCATTTTTTGATGTGGTATTATAAACAAATAGTTTTTGAATCAAGACCATGTAGTTAAAAAGGATAAAAGTGACAAAACACCTAAGTATAATGTCCTGAATCTTAAAAATGACAAGGTTGTATCATACTATCAAATTCTATCTATATACTTGCTCTTGAGAGGATTTTAAGTTGTTAATTCAAAAAGTAAAAATTCATGAAAATTAGAGTTTTAGGCCCTCTCTTCTCAAAAGAGTTTTTACAGTGACATGAAACTTTGGGCTACTCTCTATGCATCAATAGTATGTCCATAACAAGTGAAGTTATCTAAACTATCAATTTTTGTTCATTTCTAAATGGTCTTATATGTGTGACAAACACTAAGGCACAATCATATAATTTGGATTTGCATTAACCAACATATTGTGAAAATTTATAGTCTTTTTTAAAACCAATACATCCATCAATTTCTTAGTGTAGTGTGATGTCTAAGTTACCCTATGTTCCAAGGCTAAGTACTAGTAACAAAGCTTATTTAACTACTCAAACAAGAATCTTAATGGGTCACCCTCAATTTATATACCTTACCATGGATAGGCATTTGTATGATGTTTGAAGATGAATCACCAGGTCAGTGCACCCCTAAAGAACTTGTGAGGGAGAAGTGAGCTCTCGTCCACAAGCCAAAACACATGAAATAAAGAAAGTGGAAGGAATTTAAAGTCATTTTAGGGTCACCCAAATCACTTGGATTTTGGGGAGGGCCTTAGCAAATTTGATTATAGAATTTTTGACAAAATAAAAAAATATAAATAGTGAGCATTTTTGATCATCCAAGTTACCTAAAGGGAATGGGGGGAGAGCATACACATGACCCCGATTTTGTTAAATAAACACTCAAATACTAAATATAAAAAATAAAACTCTTATGAGTATTTAAATAAAGTGATATTTAATTTTTATAGCACCAAAAAAAATATTTCATGAAGTTTATCCCCATAACATTGTATAAAAACTTAAACGAAACAGAAATAACTTAAAAATATTATTAAAACACTAATTTTTAAATGTGAGTTTTGCAACTTAGAGTGTTTTAAAATGTCTTCTCTTGGTCTTTGGGTCCTATAAAAAGTGTTAGAGGGTTTTATAGTTTCTTGGTAAAAATGATATTCCTAAAATTTATCTCAATAAGACACAAAAATCAATCTTAAACTATCAAAACCTACAAGCAACAAATTAGAAGGCTAACCTATAAAATCAATATTAAAAATAAAAATAAACACATAAAAATATAAAAATCAGCACTCAATGTTTTGATCATAACTTCTAAACTATGCACCAATTATTCACTAAAATTTTGGAGGTTGTTAATAGGTCTAAGGCTCACCTCTCTGAAAAAATGTAGATCAAAAAACAAAAATGTTATTAGCTCTATATCAACCATTTTTTAGCAAGAAAGTAGAAAATGAAACTGTAGTCACTAATTTGATCATAACTTCTAAACTATGACTAGTTATTCATTAATTTTTTTAGGTTGTTCATAGGTCTAAGACACACCTTTCTTAAAAAAATTAGATCAAAATAGTGAATTAAAAAAATTTATTAGCTCTGTATCAAACACTTTTTGTAGGAAAATAGAAAATGAAAGTGGTAGTCACTAATTTGATCATAATTACTAAACTATAACTAGTTTTTTTTTGAAAAATTTAGATCATTTTAATGGAACACTTACATACATTTATAAAAAAATTAGAAAAAAATTCAATACATTAAAAGTTATTAATACTTTATGGGTCATTTTTATTTGAGCAAAGTAAACACAAAAATAGAATAAAATCTTTAAAAAAAAATAAAATTGTGGGTTGTGCACTCTTTGTGTAATGTTATAATACATAAATAGATGCAAATAATCCTTTAATGTAATTATACCATGCCAAATTCATGAGCCAAGCAACCAAACCAAGGTGCCAAGGAAAGGTGAAGGGAAAAAATCTCTATTGATGAAGATTTATTGATGCACAAGGTGAGTAAGCCATTTCTACATTACATTTAGAGCTCCAAGGAAAATAGGTGAGCCTTGGATCTATTAAAAACCTCTAAAATTTTCTTGAAGAACTGGTGCATATTTTAGAAGTTATGATCAAATTAGTGACTACCACTTTCATTTTTTATTTTCTTGTTAAAAATGGATGATAAAGAGATAATAACTTCTTTTTTTTCACTATTTTAATCTTAATGTTTTTTAGAGGTGAAAATTGTACCTATTAATAATCTCTAAAATTTTCATGAAAAACTATTTCATATTTTAGAAGTTATGATCAAAACACGTATTGATACTTTTTACATTTTCATGTGTTCAATTTTATTTTTAACATTGATTTTGTAGGTTATCCTTCTAATTTGTTGATTTTAGGTTTTGATAGCTTTTTATGCCTAAATTTGTATCAATAGGTCAACATATAGTGTTTAAGAAACACTTCTATTTTTGTATTCAATAAATTCATTGCATGATTTACATGTTGTGATAATACTGCTACCTTTGGTGGAATAAAGGCAAAGCACATGAACTGTTTCACAAATTTATAATGTTTGGTTGTTGATAAAAAAACATGGTCTAAAGAGAATATATGAAATTGAATAAAATATATTCTAATTAAAGTGAATTATACTCAAAACTTAAGTCTAAATCTAAACTAAGATGAATTATTCACAATGGAGATAATCTAAGGTGAATTGATAAAAATGAGAAAAAGGAAGGGTAAGACATAAAAGAGACATATTAATGTTGTTGATATTTAAAACAAATATTGTGAAAAAGTTCAAATATAATCCAAATATGCATTTAAAACCAACATATAGCATGAAACAACATAATTTCAAATCCTCCTACACATTAGGCAAGCATATAAGAAATGTAAGAAATAGTGAAAATAAGGACCATATTTACTTTAAAGATTCACCCCTACAAGCAAACAACATTAACACATATGTAAGAAAGATAAATAAAATGAAGTAAACCTTATAAATTTCAACTAATCTACCATAATCATAAATTATCACCTCTACACTTAAAGATGCACATCCAGAATTCAAAATAACCATTCAAATTTAAAATTAAGATCGAATAAATGAGAGAGAGAAACCATGATAGCAATTCACAAAAGCAAATGTGGGTAAAATTTGTAGAACTCCTTGCTTATATTAATTTCCTAAAAAGTTATAAAAAAAATTTTGGCTCCAAAAACTCTCTCCCTTTTTATAATGGGAACACTTATTTATATAGACCATTCATGAGGTATGCAGGTCAGTAAGGTCAAATTACATTTGTACATGTGTATAAGATAAATGTCATTTTTGTTACATTCTAAACAAATGACCTTTTATAATAGACTGATCTATAGGAAATGTACTTTATAAGTTGTATATGACTTTACAAAAAAAATATTCCATTTCAAAAATATACAATGCTAGTTGTCAAAGAATATTCCTAATCCAACTTTGGGACCCTATTGCTGCTGCAACCTTTTGCCTTCCTTGTAGGATCTTTATTCTATAATATTTCTCATTAATCATCTAGAGGTGAATAATGGGCCTCATAAACAACTCTCTTTCTTGATCTCCCATGTTATTAAGGTCCTTTTCATCTCTTTCTAAGGCCTGTTTGATGCTCTCAACATCTCCTATCTTCTTTTCTATAGTAAAGATCATTTCCATGATCTTTGTGTTATCACTCCTAGTCTTTCTTTGGTTTTTTATCCTTAATTCTTGTACAGACTATAATTCAAATATCTTTGTCTCAATTATAAAGATCAAAAGGTCAAATTAGGGATTTTGTATATGCCAGGATTTTCTTGAAGGTTTTCAAAGTACTTTTATGGTGGCATCTAGTTTAAATAACTTGAGTTTCATGCCCTAGATTTCATGTAGATATTTGTATTTATAAATTTTCTTTTCTAATCCCATAATATCTCTTTATGTAACTTGGAACTTATGTGGATCTACTATGTCACATAACTCATTAAGGTTTAAAATATGACCATTTGTCCTTTGTATTTGTGTCACTATTTCATTGGATCAAGGACCTTTAAAAATTCCACTTTTACCTTGCACTATTGATCTAGATCTGGCAAGTTGAATGTTATTGGTTGATATTTGTACCTAACATCCAAGATCATGCCACTTGGTAGCTCTATATGATTTTTTCACTCTACACAGTCAATCTTTGCTAGGCTAGTGCCCTTTCAACACCTGATGGCTTCTTATTTGGCCTAAGCTATTTGAAAAGTCAACTTTCCTTTCACACCATAGAAATTGGTTGCACAGATTGATGTGCTCTTTTGGATATTGTTATAGAGTTCTTATGGTGGTGACACTTATCACCTCCATGTTTGCTCATAGGATTGTTGACTTATTGACTTATGGAAGGGCCTATGAACCATTGATCTACCACTCAAGCACCTGAGATGGTGTCACTTATCATTCTCAGATCCCTCCATAGGTCTATTGACATGATGACTCTATCACTTACCATTAGATCTTTAGAATGCCTATCAAGATGGTGATATATGTCACCTTTGCACTGATCTTAAGAAAATTTAACATTTCAACATTGATCATGCACCATTAGATCATCTCTGCTTGAGACAATGTGCACTATTGGATTTTAATCCGCTAGGTTGGGCATGATTGGTTCTTATGGACAATGAAGATAATTAAATAAGATATCAAACTTAAGCTAAAATCTTAGACTAAGGTTTTTTATTTGTATTAATAAATATGAATAAATTTATAGGATAAAGTCTTTAAGCTAAGTTTTGAGACATAATAAAAGGGACCCGATGATTAATAAAATTGACTTAACCTAAAGTTTTTGGGGAAACATAAGGGACCCTACATTAGTTAGACCATGCCAAAAATAGACCAAGGGGTCACAGGACATAAAGGGACCAAGCATAAGATTTTTAGACTAAGGTTTGGTCATGTTGAAAAGCATGACTAAGCTTTAGGATAAAAAAATAAGATAAGTCTATGGTACAGATAATCATTACCATGTAAATTGTTCCCACCAAATTTTAATCTTATTTCAAAAAAGATCTAGGCTAACACATTTAGACTAAGGTTTTTTAATATTGTTTAACCATATATTCAATTAGATAATTAAAGGCCAAGGGTCACTAAAAGTAAGGATTCAAATTAACATTAACTCATGAAGATTAGACATTGTCCATTCTAGATGGATTTCATTAATCCTGCAACCTAAAACACATAGATCTAATGTTAGCAAATAAGTTCAAAGTCAAATAAAGATTATGCTCTAACATACCCATGTAAACTAGATCAACACATGATTTTTCAAATAATATACTTTGATCAAGTTGAATGTTCAATTATAGCACAAATTTGTAGAAATTTGAACAAGGGTCCTCATTTTTAGAAATGGTGGTATGTTGACCTCAATAAATGGTGACTTCTAGGGGAAACATAGCAATATGTTAGAATTTAGAAACTTTGGTTTAGACTAATAATTAGTTTATTCATTACATTTGATCAAGTACTATTAAGATCAATTCATGGTTGAAACAAGTCTTGCATAATCAAAATTAGGGTCAAACATCAAGACTCAATCATGTTTTGTGTGTGCTTTTATTACACTTACTATTTTCTATGGGATTTGGGAAAACAACTTATAGATTTCATGACTTTAATCATTAACACTAAATTTCAATATGTTTAGATATTCATTAAGAGCCATGATTTAGCTTAGGGAAGGTTAGGGCATTAATCTGCTTCTAGCCAAGTATTTATAGCCCTAATAAAGATGTCTTTGGCTCCACTCTAGGCCTTGCTCCACTGCCAGCCTAACATCCATAGCCTTAGTAGAGGTTACTAGAATCACCTTTGCTTAGAAAGCTATTTGATTTTGCAATAATATCTTTTTTTTGTAGATTTTTTAGATCATTTTGAATTTCTAGTAAAGGTTGGGAACTAAGTTAGCTAGGTTTAGGTATTTAGTCAAGAGTTTGATCTTCAAATAATTATCCTTATTTGCAGCCTTATCCTAGGCAATAATATTTATTAAGTACAAACATGAATGTATCCTAATAATTCAATCTTTCACCTTACATGTTAAATCCTTCTTAAATCCAAGCTTAGATCATAATAATGCTCCAAATCCTAAGGAAAAATTATCCTAACCATTAGCCTTTACTATTTTATCCAAACTATAACATTAAGCTCATATTCTAATAATCCATGATCAATGATTGTTGAGAAAACATACCTATATTCCTAAACTATGGAGTTCTTTTTGAGCATCTAAATGTATTTTGAGCTGATAACTATCAAAAAGGACTTATTTAAAGCAAGGAGAAAAGCAGTAAAAGGGAACATACCAAGTATAAAGAAAATAAATAGAAATAAAAGGAAATAAATATATACAAATACTATGTACAAGCAAGGGACAAGAAGAAAAGAAAAAAAAGAAACCAAACTAATCCCTACCTATATTAAATATAACTAGTCTTATAGTTTACTCCATGGAGACTTCAGGTGGGACAATTGAGAATAGTGCTTGAGGTATTGTCCATTAGTTGGCAATGTGAATTCTACTCCTTTCAAGTCTTTTAGTTTGAAGGTGTTATCTCCTAATGTTTCTACAATCTGATATGGGCCAATCTATAAAGGAGTGAATTTGACATGTTTACCCTTGGGTTCAGATACTTTATCCCAAAGAAGGAGCAAGTCTCCTTATCTAAACACCTTTATATTTGAACGCTTGTCAAAAAACCTCTTGATTATGGTTTGGTGTCTGCTAAAGTTGGAAAAATCCTCCTCTCTTGCATCTTCCATCTATATGATGTTAATTAGCCTTGAAATTGTAAATTCTTGGTCCTCCTCCATGTACTCTTGCATGAACCTATATGTTGGCATCTTGAGTTTGATGGAAAGTATAGGTTCTTGAACATATACTAGCAAGAATGGTGATGCCTTGAGAGCTTGTTTTATTCTAGTTCTATCTACCCAAAGGGCATACTTAAGTAGTTTGTGCTACGTCCTTGGTTTATCATTTGTAGGCTTCTTTATGGATTTTATCAAGTTCTTATTTGTTGATTCTGACACTACATTACCTTGAGGATAATGGTTTGATGAGATCTTGATGATAATATTATTGTCATATGCCCACTTGGTCATATTAATGGATATAAAGGCATATCCATTATCAAAGACTAGATATATAGGTGTCCCAAACCTTGGTTATATGTTTTCTTCTAAAAAGTTGATCACCTCTTTATTCTTACATTGCTTGGTTGCCAATGCTTCAGTCCATCTAGTGTAGTAGTCAGTAGCAGTAAGAACATACCCCTAACCATCAGAGGAATTAGGGTTAATGACACCCATAAAATATAGTCCCCATTGGGTAAAGGGTTTATCAATCATTATTGGCTCTAGTGGTGTGGCTGCCTTAGGCTCTTTAATATTGAAGATTTGACATATATGTCATTATCTCACATGTTTGTGAGCATAATTGAAGATAGTATGCTAGTAGTAGCTAGCTCTAAGGATATTATGGGATTTTTTACTTCTATATGGATGTTCACTTCCTAGCTTTTCATGGAAAGTGCTCAAAATATCCGTGCTCTTCTTTAGAGACACACCTTAGGTAAATACCTTCAAAGTTATTCCTATACAACACTCTATCCTTGATAAAAAATGAGTTACCTTGAGCCTTAAATCTCTCTTTTGATTTTGACTTAACCCTTTAAGATAATAGGCATTGATTAGTAAATAAACAATAGGATCATACCACTCATTGGGATAATTTTTTGTTGTTCTACCTACATGACACTTAGTTTGGGATTGGTATTGGAAATCAACTGAATTAAACCTTGACATCTTACCAAATTTTCAATCTTCATATCTAGATCATATTCTTGGAGAACAAACATTCACTTACCTTTCTTTTCTCTGATTCCACATTGATAAGCATGAGCTTAGTAGCAGGGTTTGGTAATATTGCATGTACCTTATTTCTAAGGATATAATGCCTAAATTTCTTCACTGCCTTGATCAAATCACATGCTTTATTATCCATAAGAGAATAATTTAACTCAACATTTTAAAAATTAGTACTCATGAAAGCAATAGGATGATCACATCCATCTATATTTTGAGTTAGGCTAACTACAATTGTATGGTCAGAAGTAAAAGAGTAAATATATAAGTCTTTAGTAAAGTCTAGACTTATCAACATAGTGGCTTGTCCAATTGATTCTTTGATTTACTTGAAGGAATTATTGGTATCTTCATTCCAAGTGATATGAGAATCTTTATTCAACATGTCATTCAAAGGTCTCGCTATATCTACAAAACTAGAAATAAACTTCCTCACAAATTTGATTTTCCCAAATAAAGATTTTATTTATTTTTTGCTATTAAGATGTTCTATTTTAGATATGGAATCTATTATATCTAGGTCTATAAAAATCCCTTCCTTAATTATAACATCTTAATAATTTCCCTTAGTAACATGGAAAATATTTTTCTTTAGATTGAGAGAAATTTCATACCTTCTGCACCTTTCAAATACCTGCTGCAAGTGCATGATGTGATATTACTTATTATTTGAAAATATAGTTAAGTCATCCATGTAGATGATAATGCACTTACCTATCATCCCCTTAAAATCATGGTCAATTTATCTTTGGAAAGTTGCACCTATATTTATTAGTCCAAAGGGCATCCTTTTGTAGGCAAAGGTGCTCCATTTAGTAGTGAATGCAATTTTGAGTCTATCCTCCTTTTTCATAAGCACTTGGTTATATCTTGAAAAACCATCAAGGAAAGACATCATTTCAAAACCACTAACAATCTGAATAACCTGATCAAGAGAAGGAAAAGGATAGTTATCTTTCTCAGATGATCTATTTAGATTTATAAAGTCTACACATAGTCTGATTTCCCCATTTATATTCCTGACTGGTACTCAGTTAGCTACCCAAGTGGAGTGCCTAATTGGAAACACTACCCTTGCATCAAAAAATTTCTAGACTTCTTTATATATCATAGGTTCTAGGATAGGGTTGATAGGTCTTTGTTTTTGCCTAAATAGCTTGCAAGTTTCTTTTAGTGGTATGGTATGAGTTATGAACCTAGGATAAAAGATATTTAAGTCCTCATATGACCATGCTATAACATATTTATACTTAGTCAACAATTCTTTATCTCTTCTTAACTCCTCACTAGTGGTGGTTGTACCAATGTTGACTAGCTAGGGTTGACCTTGGGAACCTAGGTCAACAACATTATAATCTTTTCCATTTATTTTGGGAACCTTGATATTCCTAGCTAGTTTATCTATGTCAAATAATATTTCTAGGGAAATCATGCCCTTAGGGATCTTATTGTCATTTAGTTAGATGATATTATCATTGATATTACCTCTGTCAAAAGTGTTTTCATCATCTTCATCAATGATGTGGGCCTCAAATACTCCTAAACTGTTCATGAAGTCTACGATATATTGGTCATCACTAAATAATTACACATGGTTGTCATTATCTGGTACTGAGGGACATGGGACTAATTCAATGGTAAGGCTTTGTAACGTGGAACTTTGATCAAGCATAAGGTTGGTTTCGGCTGAAGTAAGTTCATCAACAACCTTATTTCCTTCCCTAGGAATTGACAAAATATTGAAATCATTAAAAAATTAAATTAAATCCCATACTCTAAACTTATACTTATAAAGATAGGACAACTTGCATTGATACTTACTTTTGACCTGATTAACTACTAGTTTTGAATCACCAAAAAGTAATAATTCCTTGAGATCATGTTTAATTACAAATTGTAATCCAATAATAAGTGATTCATACTCCTATAAATTATTGGTGCATGGGAATATAAGTTTGTAAGAGGCATTATATTCTTTCCTAGTGGGATTTATTAATACCACTCCTACTATAGAACTTGATTTGCATATAGCACCATCAAAATGCAACGTTCATAATCCAGGCATAGCATGAGAAGTTTTGGAGTTACATACCTTTGTGGTGTCAAGAGTGTAAACACCTAGATATGAGCTAAATATGTTGACCTTATTATTGGTTGACTTATACTCGATGATCATATAATTTATCTTAGGTTCCCTTTCTATCCTGGTCTGATTTGGAACTCCCTTCCATGGAAGCCACATGTGGGAACAATCAGTAGACATGTAACCATTTAGAGATCTATTCTAGTCTTCACTTAGAAGCATCCCATATGCATTAGGAATATACACCACTTGGATGTTAATGAATTATTGGATCCTTAGTTCAAAAACAATCTGCATGTGAACATTTAACAATTCACCAATTAGTTTCACCCTAGATTTATCCAATTGAGTCATAACTCTTTTAGATTTAATGGGAGTCAAACCAAATTGCTCAAAAATACCTTTAGACATGATGTTAGCAGATGCACCTGAGTCTAATAAATAATTATTAAAATTCTTACCAAATATTCTTATTGTCAGCAAGAAAGGTGGAACATATATTTTGTTCTTGTGGATAGTAACATTAGCATTTATTGTCTTGGGTGGCTTATCGGGATTATTGGATAGAGATTCAAGTAACAAGTCTCTCTACTCAGTAATCTGAGTTAGTTCATATAGAGTGATGTTATATTTAACCCTCTTCATATCTTAAACTATGTTATACCCACCCTTAACAAAAGAACTAGGTGAATCAACATTATGTTTAGAAGCACTTCCCTTTAGAGGCTCAAGGTTTTTGTTAGATGTAAGATCTAGAGGAGTGTCAAAGTTTTTGGGTGGAGTTGAAGTTATCAAGGGTTGCTTATTCTCCCTATTCCTCAAAGGATATATCTTTTTCAAATACTATTGGAAGGCATGCACCTCCTTAGGAGTATCCTTAGGCTTATTATCTTCTTGGAATGAGAAGTCAAAGGTCTCCACCATTAGGGTTATATCTATATATTTGGATGACTTGGAAGATTTAGATGTATCTATATAATTGTTTCTATTAGATCTGATTTTAGGAGTATTTAAATAATCATGAAATAACTCAAAAACATTATAGAATTAAAGACAATCCAACTCACCATGCTTGGAAGTATTGTGGACCTTACAATATTTAGTTAATGTAACATCATAAATATTAATCTCAGGGTTATTGCTATTACCTGATGACTCATTATTATTATTACCATTATGAAGCCTATTATTAGGCCTATTGAACCTTTGATATGAGAAACTTCTATTGGAACTTTCCCTAGTATTACCAACTTGCTTCTGTAATTGAATAAAGTTAGTATTCAAATTTTGAACCATCTTTAAGATAGAGTCATTTTCATTTTTTAGGGCCTCTAAATTATGAACTTGAGTGTTACTAGTGCTATTAGTTGGCACTGGAGCTCTTTGGTCTTGTGGATGAGATCCACTTACAACATTGTTCAAAAATCCAAGGTTTTGGTTAGGATGAGCATGACTTAAAGGTAATTGGTTCAAAAATAGAATTTGGTTTAGGCTAGGCATATTATAATTGGCATTATAACATTTAGAATAAGAAATTTTGGATTAATATTGGTAATATTGTATGTCATTTGACCCTAGGGTTGCATCTGGTCATTGATGATCACAACTTCAACACATGCTTAGGCTAATGTGTTTATGACCTAAGCAGATCTTTTGAGAAACACATAAGTCATGGGATCCAAGGCTTACTTGTATATGTCTAAGGCTAAAGCCTCATTAGGCTTGTAAGGAGCTATGGTTCTGCTAAACATTTTTTGAAATCTGGCATTAAAGGCTCTAATTGTTTCACTAGAATCTCTTTTCATTATGGTGAATTATTGGTACAAAATATAAGGACTAATGATTTTACCAAATTGATCAATAAATATCTTATTAAAATCATTCCAAATAATGATATAATTTTATGTAAGATTGAGTAACCATTCATATGTAGCATGTTTGAAATTAAATGGAAATAGTCTACATGCTACATCTTCATGAACAACATTTAACAATCTTAAAGTAACTTCAAAAGATTTAATGTGCTCTTCAGTTGTGACAATACTATCAAGGATAAATGATATAAAATGTTTTTTATGATTATGAGGAAGGTCATGTACCACACCTAGCACATTGATTGAAGAACCACGTAGGCAGGCCATACCTTGATAGGGATTAAACACAAGAACACCCTGAATGGGTGAAGTTGGGTGAGACTTTGAAAGACTACACTTACCTTTGTCTCACCTAGCTCTCCTATGAACTTATAATTAAAAGAGAGGAACCCTTGTCTTTGAACATGACCTAGTCCTTATCCTTGGAAATTCCAGATTAAGAGATTTGAACCCTATTTGAAATATGATGTGTAAGTCTTATCTTTACAAAGAATATTGATTAGACTTTCACATTAAGTAAATTTTGTACAAATATGCATAAAGGATGACAAAGGACATCAATATTTAACTAAATTATCTCAAAAATATGTCTAAATACATAAATATGAATGATCTTTCCATGTTTTAAGCTAAAATAGACTCAAATTTATAGACATCCAATTAATATTTGAACAAAATAGATATTACTAACCTCAAACACCTTAGTTTCATAGATTTTAATCTATATTTACCATAATTAAACATCAAACTCCAAATAACATTTATCTTTGTCTAAATAAGCACAAAGAGTAGTTAGAAACCATAAAGATCACTGATCTTTACACAAATATGCTAAAAGAAACATAAATATGCAAAGAATATACTGATATTTGAGTAAAATTCACAAAAATGAGCAAAGATATTTCAAATTTTCAAAGATTTAACTAGGCCCTCCTTCTAACACTAATTTTTTATGCCTAAATGTGTATCATTAGGTCAACATATAGTGTTTAAGAAACACTTCACATTTCTAGATTCGAGGAATCCATTACATGAGTTTCATGTTGTGATAATCCTGCTACCTTTGTTGGAATAGAGGCAAAACACATGAACTATTTCACAAATTTATAATGTTTGGTTGTTGGGAGCAACCATGGCCTAAAGTAGATCTATGAAATTGAATAAAATATATGCTAATTAAAGTAAATTATGCTCAAAACCTAAGTCTAAAGGTAAACTAAGATGAATTATTCACAATGGAGCTAATCTAAGGTGAATTGATAAAAAGAAGAAAAAGGAAGGGTAAGGCATAAAAAATACATTAATTTTGTTGATCTTTAACACATATATTGTGACAAAATTTATATATCATCCAAATATGCACTTAAAACCAACATATAGCATGAAATAGGATAAGCTCAAATCCTACTACACATTAGGCAAGCGTCTAAAGAATGTATGAAATAGTACAAATAAGGACCAAATTTACTTTAAAGATTCACCCCTGCAAGATAACAACATTAACACATATGCAAGCAAGGTAAATAAAATGAAGTATACCTTATAACTTTCAACTAATCTAGCATAAGCATAAATTAGAAACTCTACACTTAAAGATGCACATATAGAATTCACAAGAACCATTAAAATCTAAAATTAAGATCAAACAAATGAGAGAAACCATCATAATAATTCACACAAGCAAATGTGGACAAAATTTTTAGAAATCCTTGCTTATATTAATTTAGTCAAAAGTTACAAACAATTTTTTGGCTTTGAAAACTCTCTCCCTTTTTACAATTGGAAATACTTCTTTATATATACCATTCATGAGGTATGCAAGTTAGTAATGTCAAATTACATTTGACATGTGTATGGGATAGCTATCCTTTCTATTAAATTCTAGAACAAATGACCCTTTTCTAATATATTAACCTATAGTCAATGTAATTTACAAGATGTACATGCATTTACAAAATGAATATTCCATTTCAAAAATATATAATGCTAGTTGCCAGAGAATATTCCTAATTCAACTAAATTTCGGACCCTGGTGCTGTTGAAGCCTTTTACCTTCCTTGCATGATCTTCATTCTATAATGTTGCTCATTGATCAGTTGAAGGTAAACAATGGGTCTCATGAAAAACTCTCTTTCTTGATCTCCTAGGTTATTGAGGTCCTTTTTATCTCTTTCTGAGGCTTTCCTGATGATCTCAACATCTCTTATCTTCTCTTCTATAATAAAGATCATGTCCATGATCTTTTTGTTATCAATCTTAGTCTTTCCTTGGTTCTTTCTCCTTACTTCTTGCATAGACTATAATTCAAATCTCCTTGTATCAATTACAAATATCATAGGGTCAAATTAGGGCTTTCATATATGCTAGGTTTTTCCTAAAGGTTTTCAAAGTGCTTTAATAGTGACAACTAGTTCAAAAAATGTGAGCTTCATGCCCTAGATTTCATGTAGATATTCATATTTATACCTTTGATTTTCTAAGCCCACAATATCTCTTAATATGACTTGGTGCTTATGTGGCTCCATCATGTCACATAACTCATTAAATTTTAAAATATGAATGTTTATCCTTTTTACTTGTGTCACTATTTCATTAGATTGGGGCCCTTTGAAAATTCCACCTATACCTCACACTATTGATCTAAATTTGATAATTTAAATGTTATTGGTTGATATTTTTACCTAGTATTTGATATCATGCCACTTGGTGGCTCCACATGATTTTTAAACTCTACATAGTTAGTCTCTACCAGGCTAGTGCCCTTTCACCATGTGGTAGCTTTTCATTTAGCCTAAGTTATTTGAAAAGTCAACTTTTCTTTCACACCGTTGGATCTTGGCTACATGGATTGATGCACTCCATTGGATCTTCTTATAGAGTTCCCACTGTGGTGACACTTGTTACCTCTACACTTACTCACACGCTTGTTAACTTATTGATTTATGGAAGTTCTTTTTAACTATTCATCTGTTGTATGGGCACTTGAGATGGTGCCACTTGTCATTCTTAGATCCCTTTGTAGGTCTATTGACATGTTGACTTTATCATATGCCATTAAATCTTTAGACTGCCCACTGATATGGTGAGATATGTCACCTTCACATTGATCTTAAAACCTTTTGATATTTCAACATTGATCATGCATCGTTTGATCATCTTTGCCTAAGTAAATACACATCATTAGATTTTGATCCACTAATTTGGGCATGATTGGTTCTTACAGACAATGAAGATAATTAAATCAGAGCTTGAGAAATATATAAAACTTAAGATAAAGTCTTAGACTAAGGTTTTTTATTTGTATTAATAGATACAAATAAATTTTTATGCTAAAGTCTTTAAGTTAAGTTTTGAGATAGAATAAAAGGGACCTTGGGATTAATAAAATAAACTTAGCCTAAAGTTTTTAGGGAAATATAAGGGACCCTGCATTAGTTAGACCATGCCAAAAATAGACCAAGGGGTCATGGGATATAAATTTAACAAGCATAATATTTTTATACTAAGGTTTGGTCATGTTGAAAACCATGACTAAAACTTAGGATAAAAAATTAAGCTAAGTCTATGGCACAAATAATCATTCCTGCATAAATTATTCCTACCAAATTTGAATCTTATTTCAAAAAATACCTAGGCTAACACATTTAGATTAAGTTTTTTAACATTGTTTAACCATAGATTTAATTATACAATTAAAGACCAAGGGTTACTCAAAGTAAGGAGTCAAATTAACATTAAATCATGGAGATCAGACATTGTCCATTCTAGATGGAATTCATTAATCTTGCAACCTGAAACATAGAGATTTAATGTTAGCAAATAAGATCAAAGTCAAATGAATATTATGCTCTAACAAACCCATGTAAACTACATAAACCCATGATTGTTCAAATAATATACTTTGATCAAGTTGAATGTTCAATTATAGCACAAATTTGTAGAAATTTGAATAAGGCTTCCTATTTTTAGAAATGGGGGTATGTTGACCTAAATAATAGTTTAAGATTGATTTTTGTGTATTATTAAGATAACTTGTAGGAATATCACTTTTACCCAGAAATAAGAAAACCCCCTAAATTTTTTTACAAGATCCAAATACCAAGAGAAGACATTTTTAAACACTCTAAGTTACAAAAATCACATTTAAAAATTAGTGTTTTAAAAATCTTTTTGCTTGAGTTATTTTCATTTTGTTTAAGTTTTCACACAATGCCAAGGGGATAAACTTCATGAAATATTTTATTTGGTACTATAAAAATGAACTCTCACTTTAGTTAAATACTCATAAGAGTTTTCATTTTTATGTTTGTTATTTGAGTGTTTTTTTAGCAAAATGAGTGTTGCATGTATGCTCTCCCCCGCTCCTTTTAGGGAACTTGGGTGATAAAAAATGCTCACTCTTTGCATTTTTAATTTTTTTCCAAAATCATGTAAGGAAATTAGATAAGGAAATACATAAAATACAAGTGATTTTTGTGACCCCAAAATGATCCTAAAGTCTTTCCACTTTCTTTATTTCATGCATTTTGGCTTGTGGGTGAGAGCTCGCTTCTCCCTCATAAGCTATTTAGGGGTGTGTTGACTTGTGGATTCATTTCTTAGCATTTTACCAACCCCACTCCACATTGGGGTATATAAATTGAGGGTGACCTAGTAGGACACTTGTTTGAGTGGTTAAACAAGCTCCGTTAGTGGTACTCAGGCTCAAAATGTAAGGAAAATTCAAACATCACACTACACTGAGTAATTGATAGATGTAGTGGTTGTGAAAAGGACAAGACCTTTTCACAATAAGGTGGTTGACATGGATCCAAATGACTTGATTATGTCCTATTACTTTCCACACATATGGGACCATCTATAAATGAGCAAAAATTGATAGTTTAGACAACCCCACTTACCATGGACATACTATTGATGAAGGGTGAGTAGCCTAAAGTTTCATGTCACTATACAAACTCTTGAAAGAAGAGGGGGAGTAAAAACCCTAATTTTCATGAAATTTTAATTGTTGGATTAACAACTTAAAATCCTCTCAAAAGTAATTATATAGATAAAATTTGATAATATGATGCAACCTTGATAGTTTTAGGATTCAGGATGTTATGCTTAGGTTTTTTTTGTCATTTTTATCATTCTTACCTACATGGTCTTGAGTAGAAAACTATTTTTTTATCATACCATGTCCAAAAAATGAGTCTTGTCTTTACATCACTCCTTTGTTTGAAGAGGCATTACACCATCCATTTGATAACACACTTTTTTTGTTTATCAAAACCTTTATTTGTGTGTGTCACTTAATTGAAAAAGGTGTCATTACACTACCCATTTCATTCCAAATATTATGCCTTGTAAGTCTTGAAACAAACCATTTAACATATCTTTAGAGTAGGATAATGTCATTATGTTATTAAAATCATTTAAAATACTTATTTCCTTATGTCCAAAATTCCAATTACATTTTTGAAAACCACGTGTGCCTTTTGGGTCTATACCCAATACCATCATGTCGTTCGATCTTGTTTAGCTTGCTATTATTTTGAAAATCCTAGTTTTATAAATTAAGTTAAAAATTAGCCTTGAAAAGTTTAGATCCAAATATTTATTGATTTTTGTTTATGCCTTGTGTGATTTTAGCCTAAACATTGATCTTTCACTTTTGGGTTGTGTAACTTAGGTTAAATTCTTGCTCCATTTAAAGACTATTTTTGTGCCTAAATTTGGGTAAGTAGTCTATCTTATATATGTCTAGAATTAAGAGTCTTTTGTGAAATGATCAAGTGTGTGTCTAAATCTGAATGCCTAGTTTGTGTCAAAGTGTTTCAAAATTGTTAGATTAAATATCTTACCTTTTAGACCTTATTTTTTTAAAGTCTAGTTTTTGTGCCTTTTCCAAAAGACCTAGCAATACCTATTTTGAGCCTAGCTTTTATGCCTTGTTTTCCAAAATACCTAACAATATTTACTTCTTTAAATCTAGATTAGATTTGTTTAGAATATTTTCTACTTAGGTTTGGAATTTTGGTTTAATTTCATCCACTCAACCATTTGTTTAATACATTTGACATTAGACATTTGGCGTTAGACTATTTTAGACCAGGTTTATCATAATCCTTTTTGGAGATACAACTCAATCTTTAGACCAAGTTAGACCAAGTTTGGACTATTTGTCCTTTGATGATTATTTTTAAGAGTTTACAAAAATCTAATCCCATATTCTAAAAATTTTAGTCATTGATTTAGATATATCTCATTACACATATAATAAGACCATGTATAATCTTGGCTACGAGAACTTTATGACCAATGACCCTTTTGTTCAAGAGTCATATGATGATGTAGTTTATGAGACAAATTTCAATCTATCTTATAACATTACATAGATGGAATAAAGACGTTCCCCTCAAGAATAATATTTAGTGACACCTTCTTTGGGCCAATTAACATACCAAGTTAACCCTTTCAATGATAATGGTACTAGATCCCCTACCTATACCATTAACCCTCCTTTGGCTCTTGATATCACCCAAACTTCACAACATCTAAGGATCACCATTCCAAGCCCTTATACTTTGGATTATATGAGTCACTAAGCTCCATAATGCCCTCCCATTATTATACCAGGACCTAATATTTTGGCTCATGATAGCAACCAAGCTTCACAACACCCTACCATTACCAATTTAGGACTTTATACTTTGGCTTGCCATAACAACCAAGATTCACAATACCCTTACATTACCATTTCATGCCCTTCCAAGTATGGTAGCTCACAAGGTTTTATAATTATAATAAATGAGTCATAATTATCATCATAAAATAGAAACCAACCTTTGTTGAGCCCATCGTAGATGAACCTATTTTCATAAATATTGTTATCCAACCACCGACCATTCTTCAATCATTTCCAACCATCCCACACTTTAGAAAAATGATGTCAGTCTTTAATCCATAACATATCCAATCATTTGAAGACCAAGATGTGTTCAAAATTGATATTTTACAACTAATTTTAAACCATTTACAAGAGAACCAACTAATCTATGATGTTTCTATTGAAATACCTATTTGTGATGAGTCAACCTATGATGAATCACCTTTTGATACTATCCCTGTTGTCAAGGAGTCTCACCCTGATAAGCTAGTATATGTTGAGTAACTTCTTAATGATTATAACCACCTATGGGAAAATCATTATCTCGACCATTATCCTATTTTTAAAGAGCCTCCATTTGACAAGATAGTCTTTATGGAGTTATCTCTTGACCTTTTCCCCCTCATTGAGGAATCTCACTTTGACAAACTAGTCTTTGTGGAGCCTATTATGCCATCATAGGATGTTATTTATCTAATACCAAACATTCAACAAGACATCATTATAGCATCATTCACACCAAATGAAGAATAAAAATTAAATTTAGGTTTTATTCTTGAACCAATATCAAATTTAGCATCAAAAATAGGATCAAAATCAATCTTAACATTAGATTTAGAGTCCCTTGACAACTTTAGAATCAAAATAAATTCATGAATATTATAATATTTGTTACACATGCCTTGCAAATCAATTTAAATATATTTATGATCCTCCCATGATTTTTAAGGATGATTACTTTAGTATCGGACACAAGTTATTCTAGTATCTTCTATGAGGATTGTGTTACCTCTTTCCATTCCATTATGATTCCACATGCCATTAACACCAACCAACCTAGCCATTATATTGACCTTCTACCTCCCACAAGTGTCGATTGGGATGGAAAAATCACACCTTATTGAACTACATCCATGGTGACATATTAGTTGAAGAATGTTAGGTGAACAAAGACCACATTCATGTAGAAGAATAATAATCTCCTAGTGAAACCTTTTTAGAAGCACTAGGAGAGAATCAAAATCCAAAATCAACATCTTATAGTGAAACATTTTTGAAGGTGTTAGAAGATAATCAAAGTCAAAATTCAATGTTCCTTAGTGAAACATTCTCAGAGGCATTATGGGAAAATCAATACAACTTTATTGGTGAAAACCTCTTTGAGACACCAATAGCTGAGCAAATAGTTCTTCACTACTTGATGAAGATATTATTAAAGATAACATTAATACAAATTCCCATCTATATCATAATTAGATGGTAGCTACTGCTAGGCTCAAATAATAGAAAAATATGATGGTCCTATCAAGAGAATATTCAAAAGTCTTTGGACCTATCACAACCAAAATTATGTTAAATCTGGAATCAATAACATTATGTGTCCTTAGAAATCTTAATTCTCATTTATTTCCCAACCATTATACATTCCATCTCTCCATCACCAAATTAGATATATCATCCAATATTTATATGTGTTTACCATCTCTAGCTACACTTTCCTTTATAGAGGTTACGAATATATCTTATCTCAAATTTTGGAGGAGATATATTCAAATACCAATGAGGATAATTTTTTTATTAGAGTCTAAATCTATAGTATATTCTTGATAGAGTAGTTATTAAGAAGAGGTGTGGGCTATCAATTGAGATCATTAATTATTCTAGTTGTGTCATATGCTGATTAGGATGTGCATTTCTAAATTATAAGGAATAACATAGACATTTACCTTGATATAACCGTACTTTGCCTTGCCATTTTCATTTGCCATTCACCTTGCCTTTCCTTTGGCATTATTTTGTACCCTACCATTTACCTTATCACCTGGAGACAACCCTATTATCATTATATCAAATTTCCCTCCTATTATATTCTTTATGCCATACCCCATATTTTTCTCCCATACCATCACTATTGATTAAAATTATTTTTAAATTCCATACTTAACCATTTTAACCTTGGTTCCATTGGTTCTTCTAGCACCTTCTTTGAAGGGATTCCAATCTAGTTTCAAAATTTTGTGTTCAAATGGTAGTATATGAAAGTAATATGATAGTGGATCTGGTAATTACATATTTCATTTATGCTTGATTGGTACCACTCATTATAACTACCTTTGGGAAAATCAATATTACACCTTGTGTTACTAATTATAATCACCTCTAGGACAATTAGTATCATTGACCTATGCCATTATTTCCTCATTATAACAACCTATGGGAAAATTAAGAACAACACATTTACCATGCATTTCCACATCACCTTACCCTTACTATTATGATTTTCCTTACCATTTGACAAAATTTGTGAACTTGTTACCTGGTTAGATTTCATTGCCTTAGGTAGAAATACCATGAATTAAGGTCCTAATGGGACTATGTAGGTAGTTCTTTATTCACATTGAGTTCATCTATATCACCCTTTTTCCAATACCCTTGCCATTTTATAAGTAATTTAAGTTTGAATGCTCTCACCATTTTATAAGAAACCTAAGCCACACTCTCACCATTAAATGAGTTGGACCATTTTATGTCTCATAATTCTTGATTGAGTTGAGATACTTAGAAAATTCTAAAATTATTTAAAACATTTCAAAATCCTAAAAATTAGAAAATCAGCTCACCATCTCCTAGAGAGATATATAGCCTCAAAATATAAAAATATTTATCCTATTTAAAACATTAGTCATCCTTGATCCACCCTACTAGCGTAAATCCATTATTGATTCTAATCCATTACACTATCATTGGGGGTGTGACCTTCCCTTTGTATGCATCCTTTCTTTGGGGGGCACCACCTATTTATCCTTCCCTTGAGCCTTCATACGTAGATATTAACATGGTTAATGATATGATGATTTATATTGATTTTTTACTTTCAAGATTTTTATGTGTTTATTTATTTGATTTCTTGTTTGTTTGTTTGTTTACCTATTTATTTTATTTCGTTATTCTGACTTGACTTAGTATACATAAATTCATTGGGTGATTCCTTGTGCATTATACTTAGGTACATACATATTCATATGTCAACATTATCATCATGATTTTTATCATTGGTGCATTATTTTCAATTATTTATTAGATTAGGTGTCAGTCTTTATGTACATTTTGGTTAGGTCATCATGGTGATTTATATCATGATGCATACCATCACATGCTATAATGAAAACTAGCTTGGAAAATCTTACAAGTAATGAGACTATGATACTTCTCCTTGGCACCTAAAAAGTTCTCAATCTAAAAAAACCATTTACTCATATAGAGTAATTAAATCATGAATGAATTTTAATCCTTCCTAGTTAGGATGTGAATCTCCATACTAGCAGGTCGCCTAAATTCATCTTTCTCCTTTTTACTAGATTAATCTTAATCTACGAGTATGAATTCAGTACATAAGTTCCCTATTCCAATTTTACATAATATTCCTATTATTATACCAATGATTTTAAATACCTTTGGGCAAATCATTGTGTATCATCCTACTCACAGAGCCAATGATTATAACTGCCTATGGGAAAATCATTATGTTTTGATCTCTCTAGAGGTTAATTATTATAATCACCTTTGGTGAAATCATTATATCTATCTACCTATGGGTAAATCATTGTGTTTATATCTCTCTAGAGGTTAATGATTATAACTGCCTTTGGTCAAATCATTATTTATAATTGCTTTTAAGAAAATTATTATCTCTATTTTCCTAATTAGGGGATGTTTTTATCCTACTAATGATTCTAACCACTTGTGGGAAAATTATTATTTTTCTTTTCATGATTATAACTACCTTTGGGAAAATCATTCTCTTTCTACCTATATCCTTTGGCTAATGATTATAACCACCTTTGGGTAAATCATTATCTATTTACCTAGCTATGTTGATGATTCTAACTACCTTTGGTCAAATCATCTTATTTATCTACATAACTAGGGTATCTCATCATTCCATTGACTATAACCACCTATGGGAAAATAAATCTTTTCACCCCTTTTTACCTTTTGATCCCATTATTTCCTTATTTCAAGGGATCGATCACTGACTTTCTTTTCCAATCGCTCCCTTGAGGGGGAATCTAGAGCTCATCCATTACCATTAAAGTTGTAGGCATACATGACCTTTTCACTCTTTGAGAATATTTTACTATGCCTATAGATTGCAATGCCTTTCCAAATAGGGGCAAATTATAGACACCTAATTCTAGCTATAACTGGCTTTCAACCAAATTTTAGATTGATTCTTACCAACCATTACAAATTAAGCCTAAGAATAACTAAATGTCCCAATTTTTATTGTATATCATTCATCAATTCTTAGAATCATGTTGATGCATCCCTATTTGGGATACTAGCCTATATGCAATAATAACCTCTCACAGATTCATCTCCAGTCATCTTACGACCTAACAACTAGTAATTTTTTATAAGGACCCATTAAGTGAGGAACTTAATCAAATCTTAAAAGAGAAAAAAGGATAATCAAGATCAATTATTTAATTAAACAAGATTAAATATTTAGTTAAATTATCCATTTTCAATTAATAAATATCTAAAAATGGAAATTTCAAAAAAAAATCAATCCTTTCATTATTACCTTTATGAGTTGTCAAAATATCTCAAAATATCCTAAAATATCTAATTTGATAACTGTGACTAGTAACTAAAAATCATAATTGCATGACAACTTTTAACTCAATTAGAGTTAGTCTTAAATCAACCTTAACTCACCTTGGGTGACAGTTAATTCTTGAGGCTATAAATATAAGGCCATACCCATTGATGTTTAATTTATCTTGGTGTAATGTTATAATGCACAAATAGATGCAAAAAATCCTTGCATGTAATGCTACCATGCCATATTCATGAGAAAAGCAACCAAACCAAGGTACCAAGGAAAGGTGATGCCAACAAAGATCTATTGGTGAAGATTTATTAATGTACAAGCTGAGCAAACTATTTATATAGGTCATTTAGATCTCTAAAGAAGGTAGAAGAAGGTTTTATTTTATGTTTTAGTTATGTTTCATATGCATGCTTGTTACCTATGCTCTCCCTAGTGTCTAGGCTAGATGTGTTATTGTTTAGTGTGTTTATTTGGATTTAATTTTATCTTAGTAACACAATACTAATCTCCCCTCTAGGATTCCTTGTCCACATTCACAACTTTCACCTTTTAAAATATAAGTATTCACTTTTCAAACCCTCGTATTTATTTACACCTCTTCATAACAAGTTTTATCTAACTATTACTTTTGAAAATGTCATTTTTTATTAGTAATCAGATATTCCAATAGTCACTACAAGACATCAAGATCATTCTATGGTCATAATCTTGCTCACATGCAACCACTTACTATAAAGTATCAAAATAAAATTTTGAAATGAGAGAATGTGAGATAATGAGATGATGTCTCATGTCATGTTATCACTCACTCATAACAAGCACTCTAAAATAATTGAGATGAAGTTTCAATGTATGAGATTGTGAGGCTATAATGGCAAGCCACATGTCACTTTTTCTCTTACTCATATCTTCACACTATTTGCATATTCAATTAAAAAAAATTGTCACATGGAATTCATCCTTTGTGGTGAATAATTTTGAATGTGAATGTGTGTTGAAATATTAAACTCTATTCTATATTGTGATTTCATAGTTTGATTATCTCATGGTACTAATTTTATACAAAAGAAGTATACCTTAGGTTAGTTAAACATACATTTATTAACTAAACATAAATAATCAAAACACTCATAATGGATAAGATATAAAATGATGTTTGATTCAATTATTTATGAAACACAAATTTAATTCATATAATATTGGTATCAAGCTCAGTTCAAGATCTGGATATTGGATAGTAGGATACATTCCTTAAAATTCATTGTTAAGACTAATTATAATAAAAAATTTCAATAGACACATCTTTTATTCATGCCTAATATACATTTATATCCATATGTGTGGGATGCCATGAAGTGTAGTTGATGTTGTAAAATATGTGTGTGGATGTATGATGTCATAGTATGGTTGTAACTTTACATAAATTTTCTGTTGATATGCTAAATACTTTTATGCATAATCATGCCAATAATGCAAATGTATATGTGTAAGATTGATGCTTTGTGAACCATCTTCATGATGAGACAATGTGTAAATTTCTCGTAATGAGAGAAGGTAGTTTTTCCTTTATTATTGACATAGATTTCTCTAAAAAAATGTATAATTTTTTTAGTCGATGTTTCAGACCACACTCTATGAACCATCATCATGATAAAATAATGAAATTAGTTATATTGCATACTAAGGTTTCCATTTAAACATGTAACTTAATAATTGAATGGAAATACTATATCATTTAAATAGATTAATTACTCAACCTACAAGGTTAACATAACTATCTATTTGTACAAAAACAATTGCATTTGTTTATAAATACACAAACAACAATTCCAAGTGACTATAAAATTAATCAACTTCCATATACATATGTAACTTAGTCAAAAACATGTTATAAATACCAATCATTTTTGTACTTTAAATAATTCCATCTAAGTTACCATAAAATTTAATAAAATTAACTTTATTTATATACCTTTTAACAAATATATATTATGTTATAGTATCAAGATCATTCGATCAAAGTTATTAATTGTTATTTTTTATGTTTTCAAAGAGTGACACATATTTGGGTGATGTTCCACGTGATCTAACCATGTACATAAGTGTGTGAATATTTTCCTATATGAATATAGTGCAACATCAACTTTCCAACTAGGAGGTCATCCAAAGAAAGGGTATTCTTTTTTGTTAAAAAAAATAATGTTTTGTCACCTATGAACAATATGTTTTCTATCTCATAAACTGTGTGTACTTTTCTAGAACCTTTTGCATTTTTTTTAATGTATATTGGTATAATATTATATTTCTTCAAGTTGATAAATTTGTCATTAATTTCTCACTATGATATTCCAAATATAAAAACAAATTATAAATTTCATAGCCATTCAAGTGTTGAATGAAATAACATTGTAATATTGAGTTCAATTAAGTAAACCACAACACAATATCAAAATGTTTCCTTGCAATATTTAATAAGTTAAGGAATAACACACAACTAAAGTATTGATAATAAGAATACAAAAAATTTGGATGTTTGGTCAGTGATATAAATTCAATAATCCCTATAACTCTGAAAATAATCCTTCTAATCCCAATACCAAAAAATTCTTTCCAAGTGGAATGATATTTTATATAGTCAACCAATACATGAATTATTTTGAAATAAGACAAGTTGCTAATAATTTATTAAAAATAAGTTATTTCCATTGTGATATTATATGTTTAAACACTTAGAATAAACTTTAAATATTAAGTTGTTTCTAATAAACTCATAGTTGGGTATAAATTTATCGTAGTTATAATGTTTGAGGACAAAAATCATTTTTTGAACATTAACTATTTAAAAAAAAATCATAATGAAAAATTATGAATGAAAACATCTTACTATGAATATCAACATTAGATAGCAATGCAATTTGAAAAAATGTTCTAAAAAATTATTTTATATATTAAGCAATGTAAAATCAGTTTCATTTATTTCCTTGTTCAACACTTATTAGATAAATTATCTTCTTTCAAAAAATTCCTTACGTCATCTACATCCCCAATCAAGGCTATTTGCATAAAAAATGGTATAATTATCCATTTTTCATTTATAAATTCTTTTTTAGAAGAAATTTTCATTGAAATGATAATTTTTTTTGGTACTCTTTTGTTTAGTGGGTTACTATAATAGTCTTGCAAAATTAAAAGGAATTCTATGTTCCTTCCAAATATTATTCAAATTATTAAGAGCTTGTTCCACTTTTTTTTTAATGCTTAGAACCCAAACAAAACATAGGAAAAACTTCCGCTTTACATGTTAGCAAATAAATCATTATAATTTTTTCTACGTTTACATTAATATTAGGGGCAGACCATAATGCTAATTGAAACGTTGTGGATGCAATGATTAAATACCAAGTCAAATATCCTTTTGGCTATATATGATTATTTTTTATTTGGAATGTGTCTTTATTTTTGAAAATTATTTTTGAATTAATAATACTTCTAAGTCGAGAACAAGCTAATGAATTTTTTGGAGCCACTGCAAAAGATAATAATATCAAGATTCAATTTTACATTGAATTTATTTTTTGAATGTAATAGCAATATGCCAATTAATGTTTTATCTATACTATTAGGAATTTTCACATATTATACATCATCCCCAGTTAAGTATACACAAAATTTTGAAATTTTAATTGTTCATTGTTTGACAAACTAAATCAAACCAACATTGAGAAGAAAATAAGCTTCAAATAATTATTGATAAGTAATAATTAATACCTATTTGTGAGACAAGTGTGATAATTGATGGAGCATGAATTGATATGTTTGTGTTTACCATAGCATGCATGTTTTATTTAAGTTCATTTTTCAATTAGATATGTCTTATAGCTATTTAGTTATCTCTCCTTGTGTTGACACTGAACATTGACTTAATTAGATCTCATTCCCATTAACTGAGTCTCCATCTAAGTTCATAATTGTTTGTAATGGTTTAAAAATGTATACAAACATGAAAAATATAAGTTTAAAATAAGAATTAAAAATTCTTTATAATGGATGACCATTGGTTCTCAAATGCATGGAGAATTTTAATATCTAAGAATATGTGGCCATCAATTTTCAAAAACAACACAATGTAGATAATTCATTGTACTATATGTCACAATCAAAAGTATTAACTTTAAATATGAAAATAATTTAGTTTAATACATAAATCTTACAATATCGTAAAACATTGTACATACTTGAAGGTGTAGTAAAATATTTGTAATAATTTTTAAGTGTCTTCTGCTAATTTTTATTTTTCACTATACATATAAGTGAAGTCATATTCTAACTTGTGTTAACTTGTATTGTATTTATGTATCCATAAAGTATTAAAATAGGGGAAAAGTATGTGTTACATATTGTTAACATTTGATCCCAAAAATTGACAAATTTATCATACTTGAATGGATGTCTTAATAAGACAATTCCAATATTAGTTGGTCTCACAATGTTTAAGGGCTTGATGTGTGATTAGTCAAGTTCTATTCCCACTTCTTCATTAAGAATATTTTTGAATCATGGACACCATAAATTCTAAATGCCATTGACAGTCCCTCAAACCCACCTTAATCATTCAAAACCTTATAACATACTTTGAAATTAATTTCATTATTTTCTTTAGCCTTTTCCATGTAGAGTGTAAAAAATTATGAAACATGTAAACTTTGAGAACTAAATAATAAATATGCACACAAAAATAATTGTGTTAGACCCAATGTAAGAGAGAAAATCTATAATATTAGTTTATGTGACATAAGTCACAAGGTTGCAAAAATATGCAATAACCACATCTGGACCAAGTGGATAAATATGGTTTTCTAGTGCCCTAATTTTCTGGCCAATAAGAAAGGAAAAACATAGTGGAATGTGAAATCATATGTATCTTCTTCCCTTGGTTGAGAATGTTTCATAGTTGATGATACATATATTTATAGGAGGTTGATGGAATCCTTTGATATTTATGTGCTATCATATATTTTTATCCTTTTTAATTTTCCTTCTTCATCTCCTAATTCCTCAAAGAGTTGATCCAAGTGAGTGCAATTGCATGCATTTTTTCATCATATTTTATATAACATATTCCATTAGAGCTACTTATTTGGATACCAATGAATTTAAATAGTCTATAATTTTCACCCTTGAGACTCTATTCTCTTCACTCTTTTATAATAGGTATTTATAGTTTTTACCTTCACACCAAGTTCAACAATCACATTAAGGAAAAATTCACCCCTGATAACTCTATCTAATAGTACATAAATTTTTTTTCTAAACACACCCTTGATAATTCTAAATAATCATGTAATAAGTTTGTCTAATGAATTTGGATTGAAATCCTGGTCACTGTCCTTGTTAGGGAAAAAAACTAGCCCACCATTTATGTAGAGATAAAAAGTAGAACCCATTTTTCCTAGATTTCATCAAGAAGAAGGATAAATGACAACTTATCACTAAGGTTGTCTATTTCTAGTTTTACAAACATGTCTAGAAACTCTTTTTAAAACTCCTATATGCGAACATAAAAATAATTTACATTAATATGATATATAAAGTAAATGAATATTTTATTTTTAAGTGTTTAATTGTTAG
Organism: Torreya grandis; assembly: GCA_037957365.1. NCBI lineage: Eukaryota > Viridiplantae > Streptophyta > Pinopsida > Cupressales > Taxaceae > Torreya > Torreya grandis. The sequence continues at coordinate 385,578 of JARHVA010004094.1, read as the reverse complement.
CTGAATTGAATTAAATATTTAATGTACCTTCTAGTTATTTGCCTTTCCATGGCCATAACCTAGGCATTGTGGTATTTTTTCTTGGATCTACCACCTTGGATTTGTACAAATTATCAATAAAATTTACTTGAACCAATGTTTTGTTGGCCTAATTTTGTTGTTTGAAGTCACTGATTATCCACTCTATTGTGCATTTAGAAGAAAGAATAAGAGATTACCTTTATTTTATTTTGACATGGAAATTAGTCAATTGATGGTTTTCCATGATATTTTTTTGATTTGTGATGGTATATTGTCCATAAAAAATGTATAAGTTAGTCTTAGGATCTTGAAACTAATGTTCAAATTCAATATTCAAGATATATCTAGTTGATTTTCTAAAGGGAAGTAATATTTCCTCCCATTGAAGAGGCACAGGGTTACATAACATAGAGCTAACTAGTTTATCAACTATAGGTAAATTAATGGATTGATACTAGTATTTATAACGAGTTTAAAGGCACAGTTCAAATCCAATCTTGAATTATTTCTCATTGAAAATGAAAATATGAATCTCTTTAGATGTTGAAGGTTCAATTTTATTGAATTCCTTTTTAGCTTGCTTAAATATATTTTCACCCCTTATAGACACCTTTATCTCTTGGAAGTGTGATATAAAGTTTTATTTTTCTAGCTTGGATAATAATTGCCTTCTTATATATGTAAACATTTTTGAATGAAAAGTTATTTTTGCCAATTATTTATCCATATTTATGTTTCAGGTGATAGTTGAAGTGAATTCATATTGATAAATTATTCAGAATACTAATATAATTACACTAGAAAAACTTTAAGCGGTTTCCACTCTAGCGATGTCTCCATCTATATATGATTCTAATATCCAACTGTAAGAATGGCACACATATTTTTTATGTTTCACTGAATGAACCATGCCAAATTTTATATATAACACAACCTCAAACTCCATTTCAATAGTTTAGCATAAATGTGTAGTATTGTTTATTTTCTCAACCTGAACACTTAATACATTTTGTGAAATTCATTTCATGTTTAATACTATTCGAATCGCTTGATGCCACCTTAATAAGGAATGACCTTTGTGATAGTTAGATTACAATTATATTTATAAAAAGATACTCATATTTTTTTATCCTCGTCTAATGCACCTTCAATAGATGGAATATATCATTAAGGATCATTTCCCACAAGAGCCTTATTTTCCTATTACAAATAATTTATCACAATTAGTCACAACTTGTCGAGTGGATCATGTTTTTAAACCATGTAAAAATAGTCTATTTATTCATAAATTTTGAAGGCTAAATATTAAAAGTTAAATATGTAAATTATCATAGGATTAAATCGTAGAAGAACATAAAAATAAATATTGGCCAATGTTGATAATAGTAATAATATAGACTAGTATATAATGGGAACATGCCCATTCTGAACAACATAGGAATAATATGACAAACATCAATTCTATATTCTTAATATTTTTATTAAAGGGTAAAAATGGGATTTTCATAGGGCCCCAACCCTATTACAATGTGAGACATAAAAAAGAGATACAACCATTAAGGATACACACATGACAATAATCCTAGGTTATAATACCAAAAAATAACTAGACCATAAATGGTTACAAATCAAAATAAGATAATATAAAAACCAAAGTTAACTGACAAAAAAATGAAACTAAAACTTCCATCAAACAAACTATATTAGATGTTATGGAATATCCAATTCTCTATATTCAAGGATATCTTATATCCATCCTTCATGATTTTGAGATGGTTGATCAGTTCATCATGTTCTTAACTTTTCCATTCAATGACTAGATTTTTAGTACCCTTAGTGCATTTTCTAGTGCCTTCTTGACCCAGCCCCATAACTTGAATTTAATCTTGATCAACCAATCCTAAAAGTGATCCAAGTCTTTCACATAGCTCTCCATAACAACCACACTCAACTTCTTAGCTTTATCTATGTTGGTTCTAATATTTACCACCTTAGATTCCAAACTATCAAATCTTCTTTTCAAAGCATCTATTTCCTCCATTAGTCTATCAAATTTCCTCCTTGGCTTAGACATGTGATCTCTAGGTAGGATTTGTCAGGTACCCCTAGAACAATAAACATGCTCTGGTACCAATTATTAGGATCTTTCTCCTCAGAAAGAGCACAATATGATTACCAAACTTAAGCAATTAAACATGCAAAAATATACCAGAAATACAAGTAACTAGAATTCACCAATAGCACAGAATATGAGAGACAATATACACTCTTATATATTAATACTTGTATGGAAAAGAATACAATAAAGAGCCGCCACACTCTTCCACCTTACAGAGGCTTCCCACACCTAAAGTGTACAGTAATTCTTCTTCAAAACACTCTCCTACCAAAAAAAGGTCCCAACAACCAACTCACACACATAATTGGTGTTCACCTCTCCAACCAGTTAGTAATAACCCTGCTATTACAATAAGCACTCTATAGTACTTCAAGTTGATCTCCCATGAACCTACAACCTGCAATTCAACAGACCATAATCACAATGGAAGGATCTTCCTTGCCTTCCTTTCTAGCTCAATAATGGAACTAGGAGGAACACACTCTTTGTTCTCTTCACTAGCACTCTTTACAATACATGCCAATGGGTCTATAAATAGATCCCAGACTTAAACAATAACTTAGACTTCTATTTTACTAATAATAGACATGCAACTCAAGACTCAAAATAGACTTTACATGCAAACACTCCGTTCACTAAACTAATTGTTCATGCAATGAACAGTTCTGGAACACACAGGCGACCGACGTCGGTCCCTGCTTGCCTAGTGCTGCCGACATCGGCCGACTTCCTTCCATCACCGGTTGCCTTCTGTACTAGTCATGACCGATGTCGGTCATGCTACTAACGCCGGTTCCTCTAGGTCTTCAGCAACCTCCTTTTCTATGTCTGCAACAAGTTGAAGCTTTTAGCTCCACAACCTAACAGGATTTTCATAACAAATGAACCAGGCTCATTTTGATGCTTGGAACTTCTCTCCTTTAATATATCTAAATCTTAATGGACCTAACTGAGAATATATTTATGAATGACAAGATCTTATCAGAGATTATCTAATTTAGATATAAAAACACTCCTTTTTAGGCTATTAGGGAAGATAGAGGTAAAGATTTATCCATAAAAGTCTCAACATGGACATCAACATGAATCTTGGTAGTAAGATCCAATACTAGCTCTAAAGCTTCCTTCATCTCATGTTTGACATGACCCATAATTGGATCTAAAATTTCTTTTTCCTTATGACCACAATTCTCTAAAATTGGATTTTGAGCCTCTTTCTTCTTGTGCTCACCCTTCTCACCTTCCTCCACCTCAAGCGTAAATAGTGCACCAATAGGTTATTTACCCATAATTTCAATAAAAAACACCTTGACCTTATCTTTAATTTTATTACTACTATTACCTTGGTATTGAGGGTATACAATATTTGGTAAGTTCCACCCTTACCTTTACTCATAGTTGAATATTAACAAAGTCTAGAAGAAACAATATTTTTATTGGCTCCCATTTTTGGTAAGAATAATGAAGTCTCTTGAAGTATATTGATATACTTATATTATAAGTGTTCAAACCAAAAAATGAGAGCTATTTTTACAATTTAAGTTTTTTTATTCTCACACCATCCATCTTCCTTCTCCTTGAAATTGATATATATTATACTAGGGGGAAACACACATGCCAATTTCATTTGTTAGAGTTAAATCTAACTCATTTGATTTAAAATTTACATGTTTAGGTGACATGATGATACCATTACTCATCCTTAATATCGATATATGATGGATCATTAAAATATTATGCATGATTGTCCTTTCATCGATGGGAGAAGTGGTAATGTCATTATACATAATGATGCTGAAATGAGACTAAGAAGAAATGATATTCTGAAATCAAGATTCATTATTAATAGTGAAATAAATATAACAAGGGAGACTATTGGGGTTATCCCACTTATAAAACAAGTTTGAAAACACCCCCAAATGTCAAACCAGCCAACCATAGAATTCTATTCCCTATAGGTGTGAGAGAAGGAGAGCTCAAAAAATGGATTATCAAAGCACCTATATCATTGATACAATTTGTAACTGACCAACATGTATTAGAATAATTTTTAAGACAATTTATTAAATTTAAGAAATCACCCTCTATGACTATTCTTCTTCTAATTATTCTTAGATTTTTAAGTAGAATGGGCACATGCCCATTCTACTAAAGATAAGATTATTGGATTTATAATTGATAATTGTCTAATTATTCCTTATATTATTAATTAATAATTTCATTTATTCCTAACTTCACGTGTAAAATGGACACATTCCCATTCTAAAAATTATAATAATATTATCTTCAATATTAATAGTTACCTATATTCTTAGCTTCTTGTAGAATGAACACATGACCATTCTATAAAATATAAGAATATTGGTGTTGTGAAAAACATGTCCGTTATCCATAATAAATGTACAAAAATTACTAAAATATAACTCTCCAAACTTATGTATTGATCTTACAAGTTGGGTCTGCACCTAATGAATGATGTTTAATTGAGTTTAAATCCATGTATTTTTATGAAAATATTTTATGATCCTTCTTGATCAATGACTTTACTTATGTTTTTTCATGGGTTTATTCATATATTTAAATTTATCCCCTTGACACTTTTCCATGGGTCCTTATTTATGTCCACCTCAAAACCCCCAAATGACACTTGGCAGACTTCACGATCTCCCCGAGAGCCAACAATACTAAATCTAGTGTCATGCCTAACACACTCTAAAACTATAATAGATAAGTTAGCATCACCATAAAGAGATTATAATGGGTTGGAGATAACCAACCAAGTAATTCACATCATTGATAACAACTTTAAAGATGAATTAGAGCTTTAAACACTAATTTGAAACAAAAAAAGGAGACTAGTTTGAACAACACTACCAAGAATTAGTTCAAATTCTGTGAATTCCCATAACCATTACTATGAGCCCAATTATAAGAAATCCAAGGTCCAATCTAGGTGGATTTAAAGCTAAGTATTCATAGCTTAGGATATCTTGTTATCAAATACATCTTAATCTATTTTTCCATAGATCCTACCCTTGTCAAAATTGTTTATAAAGTTCTCTAAGATTGATAATTAATGATGGAAACATTATATACACACCCCCACACCACTAAATATTTGAGGGACACCACATTTATTTAGGGGATTATCATATTCAAGCATTATAACAAGGTTTTCAAAGTAGTTAATCAGGTACAATATCCATCAAGTAATGATGAAGACACTAAAGAAAAAATTGATTTCTTAGATTATTTAACAACCATCCATCAATCAAGACTCCACAAAATTGTTAGATTTTCCCCTGTGATGATCATTTTAACAATGTTATAAAGTTATCTACATGCATGAATTATTATGTCTAGATGGATAATGGTAATTAATGAATATATGAGATCTTAGGGGATGATTTGAAGAAATACTACCATCTCCTAGAGTCCAACATTACTTATGACAAAAGTAATACCATCTCTCATAGTACTTTTTGAGCTTGTACCCAGTGGTCATGAGGAACTAGAATGAGATTTTTTGTGGAAGGTCTCATTGCCATGTTCATGTAAAATATCAAAGCCTAGTTTTGAGCATTAGTATAAATTTATTAGTTAAAAAATATTCATGCTATCATGTGTTCTGTGGATTGAGGCATATCTACTTGTAGAGGGCATAGAGGCCTATATTCTTAGATTATTTTATAGAATGGGCATATCCCCATTCTATAAAAGATATAATATTAGATTCCTAATTGATAATTTCCAAATTATTCTTATACTCTTGTGATGATAATTTCCTATATTATTATATACTTTATTGTGATCAACACACCCTCATGTCTAATAAAAATAGGGACACACTAAATTAAGAATGAATTATTGTGCAATGTTAATAGGAACCAGTAAATGTTATGTACAAATTTCTTATGAATTTACAATATACATTAGATAGTGATTGTAGACATAAAAAATATTAATTCACAATAATAATAATAATTTTTATCACATAACCATTAAAAATACACAATCATAGAAATAATGAAATGTTTATTATATAAAAACTCATCATTAAATGGCCATTCAAGGTTAAAATATGCTCTAGGTGCTACAAATACTATAAACTATCACTACTACTCATGCTCTATTCCTAACATTATATTTTAATTTGATGCACTTTAAGTTCTTTGGCAATAAGTAAAATTTTCATGCTCTTACCTACCTATCCATTGGTTGGATGGATCCACATCTTCCTCAATTTCATTTCATCCTTTTTACATAAGAAATAAATATTTTTCACTATTCATTATGTATGTGGGCTTAATATACTAATACTTACTCTGCATCATGAAGTACATATAGTTTTTACATGACTTCCTTAGCTGCTCTTTGAAGGTGTTTAGTTTTTCACTTTGTATTATGTTCCTCGACTCAATATCCTCCTCTCTGTAATAGCTTTTTCATGGATTCAAACTTTGTGATATACTTTGCATTCTAAAGTAAGCTCCCTTATTTTATAAAATGGCCTCAAATTTTCCTCAAAGGGTGCATGTAGTTCACCATGCTAGTTGATATTATAGTTTTCACTCTTGAAAATAATCCATTTAGTACTTATCTTGATGTTAAGGGAGTTCTAGGCATATAATACCAACTATAGTAGTATAAAGACTATGTGTATCCTTTCTTTGTCATTCCATCTCTTTTTCTCTTTAAAGTCCTACCATCCCCCATATGCTCTTCTCCACAAACTCCACTGCCTATTTTCTATCTTTGCACAGTCTCCTAAATCCTATTATCTATATTTGATTTGATTTTTGTTCTCTACCTAATTTATATTATTCTATATGTCTCCTCCTTTCACTTCCCACCTTCTACCCATCCATGCTTGGTGGAGGGTCTTGACTCTCTACCGATACATATCTGTATGCCTTAAGAGTAAGTGTTTTTTGATTCATACTTCTTCCTTATCACACATCTAATATGTTACTTACAATCATTATTTAACTATGTTATCTCAAGAGGGGAGATAAATATCACAACCTATTTTATTTGACCTCACACCCATGCACATAATAAGTACAAAATGTAAAAATAATATAAAATATTGAATGAAGGTTTTATGTTTTCATCTATTTAGCTTCACAACATAGGTTCCATGGATCCTTCCTAAGGATATTATCTCAATGAATCATTCTCCCTCTTTATATACACCTTGTAGAGTTTTAACTCCTAACTAAGGTCTCTTAGCTCTCTCCCTATGGTTGTTCATTTGCAACTCTCTTGGATGCCTAAATATTGGTTGCTACCTTCATTAGTCCTAAAAATAACCATATTAATTATAACAAATTCTTATTGATTAGAAAACCCTAAAATAACCAAAAATACATTTAATATCTTTATTCACATGAAAATATCTCTAGTAATAATTATGAGGGTTGATTATCCATTGATTTGGTTCATGGATTGGCAGTTGTCATGCTAGTACTCTGGTAGCCATTTTTCAAAATATAATCAATTCCATCTATCATGTGGCTAAACCATATCTATATCCATTAAAATCTAACATTATGTGGCTAAGTCATGTCTTAATCCATTCAACCTTATTAAAAATCAATTCAAATCTCTCTTTCATTGAGTATAAAGGTAAATTGTGGAAGCTTGCAGTCATATCACAACATCATACATCTATAGACATAATTCACAGTTTTGATAGTTATTTATGGCATCCCATAAAATATAAAAAAGAATAATAGTCATAAAGAAGAGATTAGTCTCTTAAATTTTTTATAATAATATTCTTTTTAGTTTTAGTAGTGAATTAAAAGGAGAATAAATCCATCCATCCATATTCATATCCTGATCATGTAATTGAGATATATATTCAAGGATGGTATTTATATTAATAGTACTTCATCACCTATTTTTATAAATACCTATCCATTAATTATGTGGTAGAGTCTTATATTGATCTGATCAACTCTAAAATTGCATGGATGAGTCATGAGCCGAGCCACTCAACCCTGTCAACAATAAGTTTTGTTGTCTTTTTCATTGGGGATAAAGGTAAACTAAAAAAGCTTGTAGTCATAATATGGCAATGATATCTATAAACATACCTCTTAAATATATGATAGTTCTTTAGCATCCTACAAAACATAATAAAGGAAAATATTCGTGAAGTAGATGAAATACAATTTTCAAGGATATGATCAAATGTCTTCCTTGTAAACTGACCTCCAAAAAATTAGATATTCGAGGCTTGGGCATATCAATATGTGTGACTTTTGGTAGAGGATGAAAAATGACAACATAAACCCCATTATTCAAAGGACCTTCAAGAGTGGCCTTGCACATGCATCCTTTTTCCCACCTCAATTTAATGCATTGACATAGTGCTTACTTGTGATAAATAGTACAAGGAGGATACCCTAAAAGTAAGGTCTTTTGAAGATGAAATGGTTGTAAAACTAGATAGTTAATCAATAAATTTTATCTTTAGGATTCCATAATTGGAATAATATGTTGAAATGATAAAATAAATTGGATAATTTAAATTTGAATAAAATAAATACACATCCAAGTTAGTAATATCTCAATCATGGTTGAATTAAAAAATGAAATAAGGATCCAAACTACCTAAAACCTTGTATAGGTGTAATTTATGAAATGAATTATTTGATATCATAACACTTTTAAACATAGTGATAAGTCATAATTCAACCAACATGTTACACAAATGGATGTGTCTATTTACCAATATCATTTGTGATGGGACACACTTCATAGCTTGGGGCTAGATTATTAGTGATAATCTTCATGAAAAAATAACTAACTTGGAGTCAACTCAAGAGATATACATGAATTATTACTTGTTCTATTCCATTACATCCATGAAGTCATATATTAGACTCAAAACTAATGGAAGATTCATGTCTACAACAATAAAATATGATTATTATCCCCAATTGGTTATGTAATAAAGTAATAAACATTTTATGAGGGTGATTGATTATTTCACAATGCTAATAGTAAGGAAATTTGAAGGTAACATTGTAATTATAATTTCTCCCAAAGCTACTTCTTTGGTTATGAAATACAAAAATTATTTCATACAATTCCCAAAATTTACATATATTAGGATTGGTGGGTTTTTTGGCATTCCTTAAAAACTTCCCCAATTTTAAAATGATAAAATGGTTTTGTTTGAGGTATGCAAATAGATTTTAGAGGTCAATATGAAATTCAAAGAGAAAAAAAAAGATGGAATACCATTTCCAATAGTCTTGACCTATTACATATGTAGAAATTCAACTAATGAAAATAATATTGAAGGGATGCTAGTTAATATCACTATGCATTTATAATTTAAGAGAATGTGTTTGAAAATAATGGTTATATGGAAGCCAATTTGGAACTTGGATCAAGTTATTACCACATTCTAAAGATTGAAAACTACTAAGAGGAATGTAAAAATTATTTTAATGTAAGAAAAAAAAACCAGATGAGAATGACTCTAGATCATTTAATTCCATATAGGTTGGAATGTATTACTCAAGGAATTGTTAATGGGGAGTTATTTGATTAATTTTACCTTTGAAAAAATAATACAATATTTTCCACTACTAGTGATCAACTATATAATCAAAGAGCTAATATAATTTGGGGAATGAACCAATTTTTTTCAAAGGTTTAGAGCATGGTTTATGAGGAATTTTTTTGACATAGTGGGAGGAAGTTATAAAAATGGAGGGGACCTTCTACAAATAGAATAAGGCATCCTTCTCTCCATATGTTCAACATACTGCTATATATGCAAGAGGAAACATAAAATCAATAGATGGAGGTGATGATGAAAACATGAATAAAAATTAATTACCTAAGAAAAATCATAGTGATAATTAAACATTAAGGAAGAAGATAGAAATGAAGATACCTCTCATTATGTCTCCTCTATATGTGCACTCTCAAACTCCTCCACCTCATGTTTCCTCTCTATGTCATACTTCCATTTCACCCACAAATAAGGTTGTTGATCTAGGAGTTTCCATTAACTGGTAAACTCCACCCATAAATAAAGCTAAAATTTGGTTGACATCCCAAACTCCATCATCCATCCCTCCACAATAAATCACCACACCATCTACATCTTAGTCCACTGTAGCTAATCAAAATTTCACCACACATGGTTCACTCACACTAATAAAGAACATGTTATAAAAATGGAAAAATATTAACACCATGTGGTTTGGACAAGGTATGATATAATCCACACCTCAAGGCACCAACATCCATCTCAAAAAATTATCTCCTACATAGAAATAACATATGGGTATCATTTTTCAATAAAGTGAAACTAATTATTAGATGTAATAATGTGTTATTTTTAAAGAGGAAATTATATAAGATATATAAAATATCTCAAAGTCAAGGTCATAGCATGACACAAATACAAAATTGTTGTAGGAATAATTCCTATAGGAGACACTTCAAAATATGATCAAACATCAATCACTTTAAGAGGAAAAGAAGCAAACCATCTATAAAGCTACCATGGAAGAGTTTGAGTATGAACATAAAATAAAAATATTGGTAGAGAATGACCATAATCAAAATACAATCAAAACACATATTGATTCCATTTAGAAATAAATTTTAGATACGACTAATTAATTTGCATTCACTCTAGTATGGCCAAGAACAACACAAACATAAAATAAAAATTTGGATGCTTTTGAGGAATAACTAAATCAAGTTGTTGCACAATATGATGTCATTAAGTACCCTACTAGAGTAGAAATAAAATGAATGTTAGATTTTGGGAATTAATTCTACACTAAAAATAACAATAGGTCCACATCATCACTGACATAAATGAGTCTGAAGAACTAACAAATAGATTTACATAAAAACTAGAACAAGTTACCATGAAAATGGATATTTTTAATAATATTATTCACATTTAGGATCCACCGAATAACACCATTGTATTAATCTGACATAATATTTTGTTAGAATAAAAAACATAGTGGGCAGATGGACATCTCACTAAATGGAAATGTTTTTTGACTAAATTGTTTTCTAGGTATCACCAAATTATATAGACCAATCAAAAATATACATATAATTTGGAACAAATGATCATTCACAATATTTAATGAAGCTACACAAAAATAGAGATACATGCATATATGATACAACTATTAGATTATAACATTGTATTTAGTCTTAGTGATATGGATAAAGATCATCCTAGTATCCAATATTATAATTTGATTTATCTATACATGAATACTATGTTTTGAGCTACCTTTTATAACCAATTTGAGTATAATAATGATAAATATACCTAAAATATTGAATCTTTGTATGTGTCATGTGTGATGTTTACTTATGTTTAAAAATACTTATTTAATCAAGTGGCCACATAGATGGAGACTTTATACAAATTTATCAACACTCAATACCCACCAAATGACATTGTCAACATAGTCTAAGAGAATATTTAATTGGAACAAAAAAAATAATGGGCCAATGGATACATCACTAGATGTAAATCATTTTGAGTATACGTTGTTTTCTAAGCACTGATAGTTTTTGGAGCCACGTATAATACATATTGATTTTTTGGATTTTTCATTTTGGTTGTCTCAAATATGAGATAAAGGATAATTTTGTGGATGATGTTGGTAAAATTCTTAATTGTATTTTTAAATACCTAATCAACATAAAAAATCACATGATTATATTATGTCATCCAAAAATTACATAAGTCACTCAGGGTATTGTCTACACCTTGATACATCTCATAGAAAGAACAAAAATGTAAAATAATAGTGAAGAGATGCATTTATTGTTGATTTTAATGTATTATAGTAAAATTAGGAAAATATATCCCAAATTTCGAATATATTTTGATGTATAAATATTGTTCTCAATAGTTATGAATTAATACAAATTGAGTTATGCATCACTATATATGTTATATATTGTTGATGTTTTATTTAATTATGTTTAAATTAAGAAATATATTAGTTAATAAATGAATGATACTTCTATTATGACATCAATATCATTTGAAACATCACACTATGAATTTAATTTTTAGAATATTTTCATGTAAACAAGGCATTTAAACTTAACTCATGACTTAGCATAGAGTTATCTTAACATATATTGATCTTATCAATGTGTATAATGGGTTTAATTGATAATATCATTATGTTTTATATAACAAGAACACATTACACATTATTCACAAGATAAGAATGGGCATGTGCCTATTATTTTGTGTAGAATGCATTCTTGTCTTGTGTAAGATCAACTTAATTGATAATATTTTTAATATATTATGAATAATTGGTAGGTACACATTCTGAAAAATATATCATTATTGAGAATATTATTAATTAATTCCATTCTATAAAAGATATCATTATTAATAATATTATCAATTAATCCCATTCTATATAAGATAGATATATTAGATGTGAAGTAGAGATGGGAAACTAACCATTCTACAAGTCAGTAAGATAATAATGTTGGACTCTTAAAAAGTATTTAATATTATTATCTTATGTATAATGTGTACATGTCCATTCTTATCTTGTGTAAAATGGGCTTAATTGATAATATTCTTCAATATATTCTAAACAATGGATATGTGCCCATTCTAGACAATATATTAAGAATACTATCAATTAATCCCATTCTATATGGATGTTATGCTTCCACTCACTTATTTTTATTAAAAATTTCATATGGCACATCACTAAGTCTAACCAATTAATCTTCCTCAACAAGTTATGAACATAATGAAAAATTAAAAGGAAAATTTGCATATACCATTATACAATAGTAACACCAGATGTAAATAAAATAACATTTTATTCATTAAAAATTTGGCCTATTCATACATGACTACTTAGAATTAAAACCAACACTATAAGTGAACTTAAGCATTATAGATTTTTTTTATATTTATAAAAACCAAATTGGACTCTTTCACTAGTTTTGTCCTACTACATTCTAATTGTAGTTTTCCAAAGCATTTATTTTAGCTTTCTCTCTTTTTATTTTCATCTCTTTTTCAATCCTTAAGTTTATTATTCTTTAGTCATCCTTAAATAACCACACACTAAACTAGTTACCTATCTAAAATCAACCCATCGAAATCTTTCTTATTTTCCTATTACTATCAATCTGCCTATGAATTTTCACCATAAGTAAATGCTTTCTCTAGATCTATCATTTTTTCAAGACTAATTCTGTGTGGCTCCTCATGACATAATTTTCATTATTCCTTGTGGAAAGTGAAAAAATTTACACCCTTTTCCTACTTTCCTCTCTATTGATGATTGAAAGTGTATCACAGGTGGTTCTTAGTGTTTAAAAAAAACTAATCATTTTTAAATTTAGAGAATCCAATGCATGAGTTGTAAATTGTGATAATCATGTTATATTTGGTGAAATAGAGGAAAAATAAGTGGACTATTTCACAAATTTATATTAGTGGGTGGTTGGGAGCCACCGTGGCTTAATAGTTGATCTTTTATTTTGAAGATAGCTTGTGCTATTTAAAGTGAATTATGATCCAAACCTACGTCTAATTCTAAACTAAAATGAGTATTCACAATGAAACTGATCTAAAGTGGACTAATAAAAAGGAGAAAAGGGAAGGGTAAGGTAGAGAAGAAATATGTTTCTCATATTTAACCCAAACATTATGACAAAGTTCAAGTTTCATCTAAACATGCATTTAACCAATATATAACATGAAGTAGTATAAGCTCAAATCCTATCACACATTAGGCAAACACCTAAGGATAGTATGAAATAGTGAAAATAAGGATCAGGTTCACTTTAAATATTCACCCCTACAAGCAAACAACATTAGCACATATGCAAGAAAGGTAAATAAAATAAAGTAAACCTTGGAACTTTTAACTAATCTATCATTATAAAAAATTAGCAACTCTGCACTTAAAGATGCAGATCTAGAATTCACAAAAACCATTCAAATATGAGATTAAGACTAGAAAAATGAGAGAGAAGCCATGATAACAATTCACACAATCAAATGTGGAATTTTTTTATAGAACTCCTTACTTATATTAATTGTTCAAAAGTATACAAAAGGTTTTTGGCTCAAAAAACTCCCTCCTCCTTTTACAATTGATAATACCTCTTCATATATACAATTCATGAGGTATGTAAGTTAATCATGTCAAGTTTTAAGGACAAATATCCTTTTACAATCATTCTAGAACTCCTTGGACACTTTAAAATGACTAATTGATAGGTAAAGTGCTTTACAAGTTGCACATGCCTTTACAAAAGAATATTATATTTTCAAATATTATACAATGTTCATACATAATAGAATATTCCTAATTCAACTAACTTGACTTTGAGACCCTTGTGTTGCAGTCTTTTGCTTCTCTTGAAAGATCTTCATCCTATAATGCTACTCACCAATAAGCTATAGGTTGACAATAGCTCTCATAAAGAGCTCCCTCTTTTACTCCTCTAGGTCCTGGAGATCCTTTTCAACGATTTCTAATGCTTGTTTAATGCTCTTGGTATCTCCTATCTTTTCTTCAGATGATAAGATCAAACACATGATCCTCTTATTATCTACCCCTATCTTCCTTTGGCCTTGATTTCTCACTTCATGAATTGAGTAATTCTATGTTTGAACTCTTCATCAATGATAAGTCCTAATGGGTTGAGTGTGGTGGGATATTTGATCAGGATGTCCAATATGTGTAAGATCTTATCTTCATGCTATTTGAGATCCTTAGAAATGTTTTCCATTTACTTGGACTAGTTGCTCAGGGCTTTGATTTTATCCACCAATATAGCCATATCCAAATTTAAGTGGGCTAGGACGATCGTTTTGAACATTGGGACTTGATTTTTGGTCAAGACTTTGATCAAATATTTAATTTGATAACTTAAAGCCTATAGTTGTCAACTTAGCCTATATCCATGGAAATTTATTTATCTAAAGTATCTTTCCTAGACCTTAATGATTTTAAGGAACTAAACAAATCATTCATAATGTCCTCAAATTATTTGAGCCTGTTCTCTATGATTGATAAGATAGCTTGTCCTTCCAAATTATTCTATTGTTGTTTCATGCCTCTGAGGGTAGCTTACAATTATTCTACTTGTTATTAGGCTAATTCAAGCACATTCTCTTTAAATATTTGTTTTTATTCAGGTCTCTATCCTCCCACTAGAGTCAAACCAATAAATGGCTCTACTTTATGCAAGGTGATCCCTTCACCCCCTATCATGACTTTATTTTATGTGACCCTTTTGACATGAATTTATGATTGAGTCAATTTTAGAGCTAGGGTCTCCATCTATGTTCCACTTGACTCTCCTAGAGCAACCATCCTTCTTTCATCTTCCTTTTGTAGAAACATGATCCATGGCTTAACCTCCTCATGTACTGGGACATTGATGACCTTTATAATTTCCCAAGGGTGTTGTGTAGTAGGTAATTTTTTAGAATTTACCAAAGATGAACCATTCTAGAATGATTGGACCATGAATCATTTTTTCTTCACTAAGAGATTGACTTCACTCAAGGGATAAGGGAGAGTCACCTTAGGATTATTGGTCTTAACTAGAATAATGGCCAACTCTACCTTTTTTTTGGTGGTATCTATAGGAACTAGATCTAACACTTGCTTCCCCTTTTATTACTTTATTTATTCTATATATTCATCATCTAATTCATAGTCTAGTGATATCATTTTCAAAGCATCTTCAATTATCTCACTAAGGTCTAATGATAGCATACAAACCTCCTCCATTGGTGATCCTTGTTCCTTTGTTTGGGATGAAGAAGATGCAATTTCATCAAGCCTTTTCTCTTCTAGCCTATGTTTAACTTGTGTCTTTATTTGGGCATTGACTGATTGAGCTAGTGGAGGCCTAGGAGGTACACCCCTCAACAAATGGTATTGTCTTGGCCCTAATTTCTATTTATCATCTCCCCCCTTTTTCTTCTTTAGCATACTAGATTTAAGTTTGATGTTGTGTTTTTTTAATCTCTTGGTGACCTCAGAGAATGAATATTTTTTTGTGTAAATAGGTTCAAAAGGACCAAGCTAGTGATCATAAGGTACATTTATTCCTTTGGCCTTTAAATGTTCCTTAACTTTTCCATGGGGATCCCACTTCCTTAGGTCATCAAATTGTAAATTTAAAGATGTCTTGTATCTGGATGCAGCCTCAATATTGTCCCATAATGAAAACATAGTTTTACCAATGGCTATGGAGAGGGTGTGAATTAGTCCCTTCCTTTTGGACTTGAAAATACCATATATTCTATTGCATATTTGATAAGCCACTTCTTGGTTTGATATCTTGATTATTATATAGATAGGTAGCTTAAGTGGAGTGCATTGGGTCCCTTCAATCCCAATGATTGTAAAATCATGATATAACCATATGTCCCCCATAGATTTAATAGTATTCTTTATTAGTGGGTTAATCCTCATCATTAGGATCCCTGTGTTGGCCTCATTAAGGGTAGGATAAACACAATCACATATGAATTGGATGTGATCCTTGTTCTTAAAGATATGTAACTTGGAATAATATTATGAGACATTTTATGTCCTATTAGGTGACCATTCCTTAAGCTTAGGAATTTTTGTTATAGCAAGAAGGGCACCTAGAAGGTATGACATCATGTGGAATTGAGTCTTACTCTTCTTATTGATTGTAGAAAACTATCTACTCAAATAGGTGTTGATTACTTCACCAAGATGAGGGGTGACTTATTTATCAACCATGAAATAGACTAAGGGGACCCAAATTTTATTTACATACATGGTGGTTGAGTTCCCATACAAACTATTCATAATTGTCATGATCATCCTTATTCTAGGTCTAAATTGACCAATGGGTATGTTGTTATTGAAGTCTGAAAACCCTTGATTCTCAAAATATAACCATAAGGCAAGGGTGATCTTTAAATAATTTTAATTGGCCTAGTTGATGACTATTGTTAGGTCTCCTTGGGGTTTAGGTAATTTATAATAATTCTCAAAAGCTATGAGAGAAATGTAAACAATCTTCCTAAAACTACCCTCATGAACAATCATGCACTTATCTATTTTTCCATCTTAAAAAATTGGAGCAATGATATCTATGCAGTGTAGTACCTCACATTTAGCTATTGCATAATGTATACCTATCATCTAGATGGCAAATGTGTCATAATAGAGTCTCTTTTTAGACATATTCTTCTCCTCCTCTCTTTTGATGGGCTCTTGGTTCTCAATGGTCCAAAACATGTTTGACCAATTATTATCCCCTATGTTTAAAGCTATGGCATCTAACTGTGTGTCCTTGAAAATTATCCCTTCTACATGCAAGGTTAAATAAAGTTCCACCTCCTCTCTGGAAATGCTTTTCCAAGATACCATGGTTGTGAATTTCTCTAAATTACCTGTTAGTAGATTGCATTTTGGCTCTGTACTGAATTATTATCATACAAGTGATAATTCAAATTTTATACGCTTGGTTATAATGAACATACAGTCAAAGTAAGGTTCTCATATTTTCTAGGGATTTTCTAAAGGTCTTCTTAGTGATTTAATAGTAGTAACTAGTTCAATTTTTAAGTGTTGTGCCTTAGATCTCAATTGGATTGTGTATTTATACCTTTGCATTTCTTGAGTCCATAAAATCTTCAACTTGGCATATTATACTTATGTGGATCTGATGTGGCATCAATATGGAATCTTGCTCATTAATATTTAAAATATGACCATTTTTTAATTTTGGACATATATTAATAATTTATTGGTTTTGGGTCCTTTGAAAATTCTACCTCGCCTCGCACCGTTGGATCTATTTACATGGATCAATACGGTTTGTTGATCTTGATCTAAGAAATTTAATTCCATTGACTAATTTATCATATTCACCATGGTTACAACACATATCACTTCTACATTCATCTTGATATTTTTTGAAATGTCAATTTTGATCTCGCACCATTGAATCATTTATGCCTAGATGAATGTGCTCTATTGATCTTGATCTACTAGATTATGCCCTTTGCTCTGCATACTATCGATCGAAATGCGTATGAAAATCATGTACCATTAATCTTTGAAAGATGCTCAAGATTTAATTTGTGGTTTATGATTATGCCACTTATCATCTTCACATTCATTCTTAGGGATTTTGAATTTTAAAACTTCGCCATGCACTATTATATCTTGTTTGGCTAGATCAATGCACTCTATTAAATATCCATTCAATGGGTGCAACAACATTGGCTAATCAATGTTATTTTAATAAAATTATGACACTTATCACCTTCTCACTTTTCTCAAGGTATTTTTAATTTTCAACATTGATCTCATATCATTAGATCATCTATGACTAAGTTAACGTGCTCTATTGATCATAGTTCTTGATTTATTAACTTTATCTCACATCATTAGATCTTCTCTACATGAGTAAACACATACCATTGATCCTATGGATAATAAAATGATTAAGTCAGGGTTGGGAAATATAAATAACTTAAGCTAAAGTCTTAGACTATGGTTTTATTTGTGTTGAAAAACATGATAAAACCTTAGGATAAATTTTTTAAGCTAAGTTCTAAAACATAATAAAGGGGACCTCACCAATAATAAAAGACATGGCATAAAGTCTTAGCCTAAGGTTTTTATTTTATTCATAAATAAAATAAAAAATTTAGGATAAGGCTTTAGGTTAAGTCTAGGATATAACAAAAGGGACATCGTGATTAGTTAGACCACATGGAGATAAAATGAACTATGGGGGTTTTGGGACATAAAGGACCAAGCATGAATTTTTAGACTAAGGTTTGGTCATGTTAATAAACATGACTAAGCCTTAGGATAGAAATTAAACTAAGTATATGACATGCATAAATTATTCCCATGCAAATTGCTCCTACATAAATTTTAATTTAATTCAAAAGGTCTTGAGCTAGGGAAATTAGAATAAGGGTTTCAATAAGCTTAAACATGGATTCAATTTGATTTTCAATAGACTAGAGGCTAGTAAAAGACCAAATTAACTTTAAATCATGAAACCCAGACATTGTCCATTCCAAATGGACTCCATTAACCTTATAACCTGAAACATAAAGATCCAATCTTAGAAAATTTAAATAAGATCAAACCAGTGTCATGAAAAAATATGCTAACCAAACTAGGTGTGAATGATCTTCAAATAAAGATAATGTGCAAATATGTTAATGTTACTTTGATAAAGTGAATTTTCAATTCTTAACACAAATTTGCCAAATTTAAAACAAGTGTCACCATTTCTTAGAAATGGGGTTACGTTGGCCTCAACTAATGTTGAATTATGGAGAAAACATAGCAATATTTTAGAATTTAAAGACTCTAGTTTAGAATAATAAATAGGCTACTTATTCCACTTGATCATGCACCATTATTAAAATCAATTCATGGTTAAAACAAGTATTGCACATGTAGAATTAGGATAAAACATCAAAACATAGCCATGTTGTGTGTGTGATTTGATTCCATTTACTAATTTCCATAAGATTTAAAGAACAACTTCCAAACTCATGACTTTGGCCATTAACATTAACTTATAACATACTTAGATGTTCATTAAGAATCATGTTTTATCTCAAGGAAGGATTAGGCATTGTTATCCTACCAACAAGACATCCATAACCCTAACAAAGATGCCTTTGGATCCATTCAAGGCCTTGCTCCACTACCAGTCAGATGTCTATAGCCCTAGTGAAGATTACCAGAATCACCTTTGCTTAGAAAGATTTTGAATTTTTTAATAAATCTCTTATTTTTGTATTTTTTAGATATATATTTTGCTTTGTAACAAAGGTTGGGAACCAAATTAGCCAAGTTTTAGGATTTTCTCAAATGTTTGATCTTCAGTCTATCATCCTTGGATATAAACTTTGTCCTAGGTAATTAATGTTTTTTAAGTGCAAACATGACTGTATCCTAATAATTCAATTTTTTATCCTGCATGTGTAATCCTTATTAGAACCAAGCTTAGATAAAAAAAAGGCTTAAAATATCAAGGAATAACTAACCTACTTATTAATCCTCACTAATTTCTCTAAACTATAACATCAGGCTCACATTTTAACAATCCAAGATCAACCAATGTCGAGGAGTCATCCCTGCATTTCTAAACCATGAGGTTCCTTTTGAGTACCTAAATGTATTTTTAGCTGAGGACTATCTTAAGAAAGACTTATTTAAATCTAGGAGCAAAGTGGAGAAAATGAACACACCAAACAAGAAAAGAAAACAAATATAAATCCAAAGAAATAAGCAAACAACTATATACATGCACCATGTACAAACAAGGGCCAGAAAGGAAAGAACAAGAAGGAAACTAATCTAGCCTACCTATACTAACTCTAACTAGTCTTACAATTCATTCTATGAATACTTTAGGTGGGAATGTATAGAAATAGTGCTTGAGTTATTTCCCATTGGTTGGTAATGTAAATTCTACTCCTTGCAAGTATTTTAGTTTGAAGGTGTTATCCCCCAGGATCTCAACAATCTGATATGGGCCAATACACAAAGATGTGAGCTTCCCATGCTTTACTTTTAGTTCTGAGGCTTTATCACAAATAATAACCAAGTCTCCTTGTCTAAACACCTTTATTTTGTAACATTTTTCAAACCATCTCTTCACTTTGGTTTGATTCCTCCTAAAATTAACAAAAGCTTCTTCTCTTGCATCTTTCATCTATATGATGTCAAGCAACCTTAAACTTATAAATTCTTGATCCTCCTCCATGTATTCTTGAATAAACTTCTAGGTTGGTATCTTGAGTGTTATGGGGAATATAGGTTATTGACCATATACCAACAAGAATGGTGATGTCTTGAGAGCCTGCTTGACTCTAGTTATATCTGCTTAAAGGACATACTTAAGTATCTTGTGCCATGTTCTTGGTTTATCAGCTACAAACTTATTTATGGATTTCATAAATTTCTTATTTGTTGATTATAACACTCTATTACCTTGAGGATAATGGTTTGATGAGAACTTGAGGATAATGTGGTTGTCATATTCCCACTCAGTCATCTCAATGGATACAAAAGTAGATCCATTATCATAGACTATAGATAATGGCATGTCAAACCTTGTGCATATGTTTTCATCTGGGAATTTGATCACTTATTTAGTCTTACACTACTTGGTTTCCACTGATTTAGTTCATCTTGTGTAGTAGTTAGTAGCAGTCACAATATACTTATGATCCTCTGAGGAATTAGGGTTGATGACCCCCATAAAATATAATCCCCATTAGATAAAAGGTTTACCAATCATCACTAGCTTTAATGGCATGGTTGCCTTAGGCTCTTTAATTTTGAATACTTAACATGCATGACACTCTCTCACATAATTTTGAGCATCCTTGAAGATAGTAGGATATTAATAACCATCCCTAAGGATATTATGGGCTATTGTTCTTCTAGATTGATGTCCACTTCCAAGTTTTTCATGGAACATGCTCAAGATCTTAGCCACTTCTTCTTTGGAGACACATGATAGGTAAATTTCTTCAAATTTGTTTATGTACAATATCCCATATTTGATCAAAAAATGGGTTGCCTTAAGCCTTAAATCTTTCTTTTGCTCTCTACTTAATCTTTTAAGATGATAACCACTGATTATCAAATAAACAATAATATCATACCAATCATTGAATTGAAAGCTTTATTGATCAAACTGTATAACACTCAGTTTGGGATTAGTATTATCAATTAACTAAATTAAACCTTGGCATCTTACCAACTTGGGAGTCTTCATCTCTAGATCATATTCTTGAAATACAAACATCCACTTACCTCTTATTTTTCCAAGTTCACATTGACTCAATATTAGCTTAGTCACAGGGTCTGGCAGAATTGCATGCACTTTATTTATAAGGATATAGTGTCTATATTTCTTCACTACCTTGAATAAAGTAAATGCTTATTTGTCAATCAAATAATAGTTCAACTCAAAAAATTTAAGGTTATTACTCATGAAAATAATGGGGTGATCACTCTTATCTATCTTCTGAGTTAGAACAACAACTATTGTATGATCAGTGGCAAAGGAAAAAAGATATAAATCTTTAGTGAAATTTAGACTTATCAGTTTAAGAGCTTATTCAATTTATTCTTTGATGTATTTGAAATATTTCTTGGTTTCCTCATTACATGTGATCTTGACATCTTTCTTCAACATGTCATTCAATGGCTTCACAATATCTACAAAACTAGAAATGAACTTTCTCACAAAGTTGACTTTACCAAAGAAAGACTTTAGCTATTTCCTACTATTAGGGGGTTCCATATTTGATATTGAATTTAATCTATTAAGGTCTATATATATCCCTTATTTTTTTATAACATGTCCTAATAGCTTTCCCTTAGTTACACAAAAGATTCTTTTCTTGGGATTGAGGAATATTCCATACCTTCTTCATATTTCAAATACCTATTGTAAGTACATGATGTGGTCTTCCTTGTTTTTTAAAAAGGAAGTCAAGTCATCCATGTATATAATAATTCATTTACTTGTGAGGCCTTATAATTCATGGTCCATTTCTCTTTTATAGGTTTAACCTGCATTGATTAATCCAAAGGGCATTCTTTTATAGGTAAAAGTGGTAGTAAATGCAGTTTTCATTTAATCTTCCTTGTTCACTAGCACTTGATTATACCTTGAAAATACATCAAAAAATGCATCATTGTAGACTTAGAAACAATTTGGATTATCTGGTCAAGAGAAGTTAGGGGGTAATTATCCTTTTCAGATGCTCTATTTAGATTTCTAAAGTTAATGCACAATCTAATTTCACCATTCTTATTTCTAACTAGCACCAGGTTAGTTACCCAGGTAGGGTTTCTAATGGGAAACATATCTTAACATCTAATAACTTTTTGACCTCTTTATATATCATTGGTTCTAAGATGGGATCAACTAGACTTTGTTTGTGCCTAAAAGGTTTACAAGCTTCTTTTAATGGTATGGTGTGGGTTATGACTATGGGATCAAAGATCTTTAAGTAATCATAGACCATGATATTACATCTTTATACTTGGTCAAAAAGTATTTGGCTCTCTTGGTTTCAATGCTTGTGCAAGAAATACCAACGTTCACTAATTGAGGTTGACCTTTGGAACCTAGGTTAATTACATTGTAGTCCTTCCCATCTACTTTGGGAATCTTGGCAGCCTCAACTAGTTTGTCTGAATCAAACAATATCTCTAAGGTTATCATTCCTTTGGGGATATTATTATCACTTAATTGAATGACCTTTTCATCAAGATTGTATTTAATTTTTTCATCATCAAGGGAATTTTCATTGACCTCATCAATGGTGTGAGACACAAATACCCCTAAGTTAGTCATGAAGTCTATGATCTATTGATCATCATTGAATAATTATAGATGCTTAACATTATTCAACACTGAGGGACATGGAACTAATTTAATGGCAAGGTTTTGTAACTTAGAACTTTGATTAGGCATAACATTGGCTACAAATGGAGCAAGTTCATCATTAGTGTTGTTTTCTTCCCTAGGGACTGACATAATGTTAAAAGCATCAAAACATTCAATTAAGTCTCATACTTTGAACTTCTACTTTTTAAGATAAGATAATTTGCATTGATATTTACTTTTGCCCTGATTAACTACTAGTTATGAATCACAAAAAATTAATAGTTCCTTAACTTTGTGTTTGATTGAAAATTTTAATCCAAGAATAAATGCTTCATAATCTATAATATTTTTAGTGTATGGGAATTATAATTTTTAACATTCATTGTATTCCTTCCCCATGGGATTGATCAACACCACCCCTACTTTAGAACCTAATTTGCATCTAACACCATTAAAATATAACTTTCATAATTAGGGATAGCATGAAAAGTTTTGGAGTTACATACCTTTGGGTTGTTAAGAGTGTAAAAACCCAAATCTAAGTTAACCATGTTGACCCTCTCATTGGTTGCATTGTAATCGGTGATCATATGCTTCAACTTGGGTTTGTTCTCTATCTTGATCTGATTAGGAACTCCCTTTTAGGGTAACCATGTATGTGAACAATTAGTTGACATGTAACCATTTAAGGCTCTTCTCCAATCTCTACTCATCAACATTCCATAAGTGTTAGGGATGTCCACCACTTGGATGTCAATGAACTATTGGATCCTTGGTTTAGAAACAATATGCATGTGAACATTCAATAATTCACCAATTAATTTGAATCTTGATTTATCTAATTGAGTTATAATTCTATCATATTTAATTGGAGTCAATCTAAGTTTTTCACAAATACCTTTAGGCATGATATTTGAAGATCCACAAAAATATAATAAAAAAATTATGCAAATTCTTTCCAAAGATCATGAATGTAAGTAGGAAGGGTGGAATATCTACCTTATTTTTGTTTATTACAACTTTAGCTTGCACAAATTTTTATAGTTTTCTAGGCTTCTTAGATAAAGATTCCAAAAAAAAAAACCTTTGTTCTATAATCTGAGTCAACTCATGTAAAGTAATGTTAGTTTTGATCTTTTTCATATCCTCCACTATATTATATCCAGTCCTATTAGAAGAATTAGATGTATCGACATTGGGTTTAGAGGTAATTCCCTTAAGAGGATCTGGATTATTGTCTGAATTAGTATCAAAAGTGTCAAAATTATTTTGTGGATTTGAGGTAGTCAAAGGTTATCTCTACTCCCTATTCCTTAGAGCAAAGATCTTTAGATATTGACAAAAATCATGAATCTCCCCAGGGATATCCTCAGGCTCATTTTCTTCTTGAAATGGGAACTCAATGTCTCCACCATGAGAGTTGAATTAGAAGATTTAGATGACCTTGAAGAACTTGAGGTACCTACACCATTGTATTTATTAGGTACAAATTCAAAAGTATCCAAATCTTCTTGAAAAGCTTCAAAAGAATTGCAAAATTCTAGATAATCTAATTCACCATGCTTTGAAGTACAATGAACTCTACAATAATTTGGTAAAGCAACATCACTAAGGATTAAATAAAGCACATTATTTATAGTATATGACTCATTATTATGGTTATTATTTTTATTTGGTAATCTATTCAAAGCCCTATTGAATCTTTGAAAAGAGAATTTCCTATTAGAGCTTTCCCCAGTATTGGCAACTTGATTTTACAACTGAAGGAAGTTAGTGCTTAGTTTTTAAACCATTTTCAAGATAGAGTCATTCTCATTATTTAGTGCCTAAAAATTATGAACTTGAGTATTATTAATAGCTTTAGGAATCAAAGCTCTCTGGTCTTGTGGATAAGATCCACTGGCAGCATTATTCAAGAATCCTAGGTTTTGGCCAGGATGTGCATGACTCAAAGGAAATTGGTTCCGAACTGGAAGATGATTTAAGGTAGGAATATTTTTATTAGAATTGGGAATGACATTCAAAATAGGTAAATTTGGATTAATGTTGGTAATACTATATGCCATTTGGCCTTGGGGTTGCATCTGATCATTAATGATCATAGCTTCAACATAAGCTAAGGCTAATGTATTAATGATCTGAGTAGATCTTTTAAGAAACACAAAATTCATGGGATCTAAGTCATCCTTATAAATCTCTAAGGCTAAAGCCTCATTAGGTTTTTAAGGAGCTATGGTTCTATTGAACATCTTTTAGAATCTAACATTAAAGGATCTTATGGGCTCATTTGAGTCTCTTTTAACTATGGTAAACTATTGGTAAAGGACACAAGGACTGATGATTGTGACAAAATAATCAATGAAGTAATTATTAAAATCATTCCAACTTACGTAGTTTTTAGGAAGGTTTAATAACCATTCATATGCAACATATTTGAAAGTAAATGTAAATAATCTACATGTTACATCTTCATGAATAACATTTAAAAGTCTTAAAGCAGCTTTAAAATTTTTAATGCATTCTTCAGTAGTTACAACACCATTAGGACTAGAAGTAAGCAAATACCTTTCAGTATTTTGAGGAAGATCATGTACCACACTTGGAATATTGACTAAAGAACCTCCTAGCTAAGCCATACCTTGATAGGGATTGAACACAGGAGTACCTTGAATTGGGGAAGTTGGTTGATACTTTGAAGGTCTAGGCTTACCTTTGTCTTGCCTAGCTCTCTTGTGAACTTCTAATGATAGAAGAGGAACCCTTGTCTATGAAAATGATCTAGTCCTTATCCTTAGAAATTATATCTTGAAATATTTGAACCCTATTTGAAATACGATGTGTAAATCTTATCTTTGTAAAGAATAATGATTAGTCTTGCACATTAAAAAGTTTTTGTACAAATTTTTATGAATAATGACAAAGGAAATAAATATTTAACTAATTTAGGTCAAATATATGTCCAAATATGTAGGTATGAGTGATATTTACACATTTAAAGCTGATCTAAAGTCAAGTTTGAAAAGATCTAATTAATATTTGAATAAAACCACTATTACTAACCTCAAACACTTTGGATTTACAAATCTTAAGCTATCTTTAGCATAATTTTTCATATATCTTCAAAGAATATCCATCTTTGTCTGAATAAGCATAAAGACTGGTCTAAAACCATTAAGATCAATTATCTTTACAAAAATATGCTAAAATAAACACAAAGATGCAAAGAATACATTAATATTTGAATATAATTCACCATAATTAGCAAAAATTTTGCAAAAATTCAAAGATTTAACTAAGGCCCTCCTTCTAGTGCTAGTAAAATGCATTCTATATTGATACCTAAAAGTGTATCATAGGTGGTTATTAGTGCTTAAGAAACACTACTCATTTATAAATTCAAAGAATCCAATGCATGAGTTATAAGTTATGATAATATTGTTATCGTTGGTGGAATAGAGGCAAAACAAGTGGACTATTTCACAAATTTATATTAGTTGGTGGTTGGGAGACACCATGGCCTAATAGTTGATATTTGATTTTGAAGATAGCCTATGTTATTTTAAGTGAATTATGATCTAAACCTAAGTATAAATCTAAAATAAAATGAGTATTCACAATGAAACCAATCTAAAGTGGATTAATAAAAAAGGAGAAAAAGGAAGGGTAAGGCAGAGAAGAAATATGTTGTTTATTGTTAACCCAAACATTATGACAAAGTTCAAGTTTCATCTGAATAGGCATCTAACCAATATATGACATGAATTATCATAATATCAAATCCTATTACACATTAGGCAAACATCTAATGATATTATGAAATAATGCAAATAAGGACCAAGTTCACTGTAAAGATTCACCCCTACAAGTAAAAAACATTATCACATATGAATTGAAGGTAAATAAAATGAAGTAAACCTTATAAATTTCAACTAATCTAGCATTAGCACGAATTATCAACTCTACACTTAAAGATGCACATCCAAAATTCATAATAACTATTCATATATGAGATTTAGACCAAAAAAATGAGAGAGACGCCATGAGAGAAATTCACATAAGCAAATGTGGATAAACTTTTCAGAACTTCTTTCTTATATTAATTTCTCAAAAGTTTAAAAATGATTTTTGGCTCAAAAAACTCCCTCCTTTCAAAATTGACAATACCTCCTTATATGGATAATTCATGAGGTATGTTGGTTAATTATGTCAAGTGATAAGGATAGTTGTCCTTTCAAAATTTTTATAGAACTCCTTGGACACTTTAAAATGACTATCTGATAAGAAATGTGATTTTTAAGTTACACATGCCCTTACAAAATAATATTCTATTTTCAAATATTATACAATGTTCCTACATAATAGAATATCCCTAATTCAACTAACTTGACTTTGAAACCCTTGTGCTACAGTATTTTGTTTCTCTTGTAAGATCTTTGTCCTATAATTTTGTTCACCAATAAGCTAGAGGTCAACAATAGGTCTCATTAATAGCTCCCTCTTTTGCTCCTCTAGGTCCCTAAGATCCTTTTCAACTCTTTCTAATGTTTGTTTGATGCTCTTGGCATATCCTATCTTTTCTTCAGATGATAAGATCAAACCCATGATCCTCTTATTATTCACCCATGTCTTCCCTTGGCCTTGATTTCTCACTTCCTTTAAGAAGTGAGTAGTTATATGTTTGAACTCCTCGTCAGTGATAAGTCCCAGTGGGATGAGTATGGTGGGATATTTGATTAGGCTGTCTAATATGTGTAACATCTTATCTTCCTACTATTTGAGATCCTTAGAAATGTCATCCATTTTATTAGACCAGTTGTTTAGGGATTTGATTTTATCTACCAATATATACATATCCATATTTAAGTGGGCTAGGCTGACCGTTCTGAACTCAAGGACTTGATTCCTAGTCAAAGATTTGATCAAATCTTTCACTTGATAACTTAAATCCTGCCTTTGGCCAACTTGGCATGTAGCCATATAACTTTATTTATCTATTATATCTTGTTTGGACCTTAATGGTTTTAATGAAATACACAAATCGTTCATAGTGTCCTCAAATTATTTGAACCTATTCTCTGGGATTGATAAGATAGCTTGTCATTCAAAATTCTTCTATTATTGTTGCATGCCTTTGAGGGTAGCTTAGAATTGTTTTGATTATGCTTGGGATAATTCAAGAACATTATCTTTAAATATTTGGTTTTATCTAGGTATTTATCCTCCCACTGGAGTTAAACCAATGAATGGCTCCACTTTCTGATAGTTGATCCCTTTACCCCTTGTCATGTTTTTTTTTCCTGTGACCCTTTATAAATTGGTAGTTATTGGATCAAATTGACACCAACTAATGATTGAGTCACTTTTGGAGCTAAGGTCTCCATCTATGTTCCACTTTACTTTCTTTGATAATCATCCTTCTTTCATCTTCCTTTAGTAGAGTCAGGATCCATAGCTTGACCTCCTCATGTAATAGGATATTGATGGCCTTCATCATTGCCCAAGGGTGTTGTGCAGTAGGTAATTTATACAATTTACCATAGTTAAACCATTCTAGAATGATTGGACCATGAATCAAATTTTCTTCACTAAAGAGTTTGAATTTACTCAAAGGATGAGTGAAAGTCAACTTAGGCTTCTTGGTCTTCACTAGAACAATGGATAGCTCTACCTTTATCTTGGTGGTATCCACAAGAACTAGATATAACACTTGATTCTAATTTTTTTCCTTTATTTACTCCATATCTTCATCATCTAATTCATAGGTTAGTGATATCATTTTCAAAGCATATTCAATTTCCACACTAGGGTCTAATGCTACCATATGAACCTCCTCTACAGATGATCCTTGTTCCTCTACTTAGGTTGAAGAAAATGCAATTTCATCAAGACTTCTCTCTTCTATCTTATATTCAAATTGTGTCTCTATTTAGGCACTAATTGATTGAGTTGGTGGAGGCCTAGGAGGTGCACCAATCAGCAAATGGTACTGCTTTGGTCCCAATCAACATTTATCATCTCCTCCCTTTTGTTCCCTCATCATCCTAGATTTACATTTGATGTTGTGCTCTTTTAATCTCTTGGTGACCTCAAATAATGAATATGATTTTGTGTAAATAGGGTCAAAAAGACCAGGTTGGTGATCATAAGGTACATCAATTCCTTTTGCCTTCAAATATTCCTTAAATTTTCCATGGGGATCCCACTACCTTAACTCATAAACTTGTAAATTGAAGGATGTACTATGTTTGGAAGCAACCTCAATATTTTCCCATAATGCAAACAAAGTTTTACCAATGGGTATAGGGAGGGTGTGAAGTATTACCTTCCTTTTGGTCTTGCAAAGATCATCTATTCCATTACATATTTGATAAGCCACTTCTTGCTCTACTAGCTTGATTGGTACATAGATAGGTATCCTGAGTGGGGTGCATTAGGTCCCTTCAATCCTAATGATTATACAATCAGGATATAACCATATGTCCCCATGGATTTAATAATATTATTTATTAGTGGGTTAATCCTTATCATTGGGCTCCCTATGATGGCCTCATTTAGGGTAGGATAGGCATAATCACATATGAATTGGTTGTGATCCATGTACTTAAAGATATGTAGATTGGAGTAATACTATGAGACAATTTGTGTCTTATTAGGTGACCATTCCCTAAGGTTGGGAATTTTTATTGTAACAAAAGAGTAATATAAAATGTATGACATCATCTGGAATTGAGTCCTACTCTTCTTATTGATCATAAAAAAAATGTCTACTCAAATAGGTGTTGATTACTTAACCAAGAGGAGGGGTGACTTGTTTCTCAACCATGAAATAGATTAAGGGGACCCAAATTTTATCTACATATGCGGTGGTTGAGTTCCCACACAACCTATTCATCATTGTCATGATCATCCTTATTTCATGTCTAAATTGACCAATGGGGATGTTATTGAATTATGAAAACACTTGATTCCCATAATATAGCCATAGGGTAAGGGTGATATTTATACCATTTGCTTTGGATTAGTTGATGGTTGTGGTTAGGTATACTTGGGGTTGAAGAAATTTATAATAGTTCTCAAAATCTATGGGAGAAATGTAAGCAATCTTCCTAAAACTACCCTCATGAATAATCATGCCCTTATCTATTTTACCATATTTAAAAATTAGAGAAAGGATATTTATGTAGTGTAGTACCTCAAGTTTAGCTGATATATAATGTAGACCTACCATCTAAATGGTGACTATGCCATAGTGGAGCCTCTTTATAGACATGTTATTTTTTTTCTCTCTTATGATGGGCTATTGGTTCTCAATGGTCTAAAACAAGATTGACCAATTATTGTCCTTTATGTTCAAAGTTGTGGCATCAAATTGTGCATCCTTGAAAATTATCCCTTCTACATTTGAGGTCAAATAAAGTGCTACCTCCTCTCTGGAAACACTTTTTTGGGTTGTCATGGCTGTGCATTTATCTAAATTTCTTGTTAGTAAATTGTACTTTGGCTTTGGTTTAAATTGTTCTCATATCTTGATTAGTACATGGATAGGTAGCTTGAGTGGGGTGCATTGGGTCCCTTCAATCTTGATGATTGTATAATCAAGATATAACCATATGTCCCCATGGATTCAACATTCTTATTTATTAGTGGGTTGATCCTCATCATTGGGCTCCTTATGATGGCCTCATTAAGGGAAGTATAGACACAATCACATATTATTAGATGTGATCCCTATACTTTAAATATATGTAACTTGGATTAATACTATGAGACAATTTGTGTCTTATTAGGTGACCATTACCTAAGGTTAGGAATTTTTTTTATAGTAAGAAGGGCATATAGAAGGTGTGACATCATGTAGAATTGAGTCCTACTCTTCTTCTTGATTATAGAAAATGTCTACTCAAATAGGTGTTGATTACTTCACCAAGAGGAGGGGTGACTTATTTCTCAACCACAAAATAGAATAAGGGGACCCAAATTCTATCTCCATATGTGGTGGTTGAGTTCTCACACAACCTGTTCATCATTGCCATGATCATCCTTATTCTAGGTTTGAATTGACCAATGGGGATGTTGCTATTGAAGTCTAAAAACACTTGATTCCAAAATATAGCCATAGGACAAGGGTGCTCTTTAAATAATTTTATTTGGCCCAGTTGATGAGCATGGTTATCTCTACTTGGGGTTTTGGCAATTTATAATAGTTCTCAAAAGCTATGGGAGAAATGTAAGTAATCATGAAAAATCATGCCCTTATCTATTTTTCCATCTTTAAAAATTAGAGCAAAGATATCTATGCAGTGTAGTACCATGCTTTTAGCTACTTCATAATGTAGACCTATTATCTAGATGGTGACTATGTCATAGTAGAGCCTTTTTATAGACACATTCTTCTCATCTTCTCTTGTGATGGGCTACTAGTTCTCAATGGTCTAAAACAAGCTTGACCAATTATTGTCCTCTATGTTTAGAGCTATGACATCAAATTATGTGTCCTTAAAAATTATCCCTTCTACATCTGAGGTCAAATAAAGTTCCATGTCCTCTATAGAAACACCTTTGTGGCCTACCATGGCTATGAATTTCTCTAAATTTTTTGTTAGTAGATTGCACTTCGACTCTAGATTGAATTGTTCTCTCATAAGTGATAGTTTAACTTTTCTTGGCTTGGTCACAATGAGCACAAGGTCAAATGAGGGTTTTCATATTTTTTAGGGATTTTTTGAAGGTATTCTCAATGCTTTAATAGTGACAACTAGTTAAATTTATAATTTTGTGCCTTAGATCTCAATTGGATTGTGTATTTATACCTTTTCATTTTTTGGGTCCACAAAATCTTCAACTTGGAATATTATGCTTATGTGGCTCTAATGTGGCATCACTATGGCATATTTCTCATTAATAATTAAAATATGACCATTTTTCACTTTTGGACATGTGTCAATAGTTTATTGGTTCTGGGTCCTTTGAAAATTCTTCCTCACCTTACACCATTGGATCTATTTGTGTGGATCAATGTGGTCGATTGATCTTGATCTAAGAAATTGAACACCATTAGATGGTTTTTCATATTCCATATGGTTGTGACACTTATCACTTCCACATTCATCTTGATCTTTGTTAAAATGTCAACATTGATCTTGCATCATCAGATCATTTTTGTCTCGATGGATGCGCTCTATTGATCTTGATCTATTGAATTATACCCTTTACTCTAAACGTCATCGATTGGAATGTGTATGTGAGATACATACCATTGATATTTTAAATATGCTTAAGATTTAATTTATGTCTTATGGTTATGCCACTTATCATCTCAATGTTCATTCTTAGAGATTTTGAATTTTCAACCTTCATCATGCATTGTTAGATCTTATTTGGCTAGATCAATGCGATCTGTTGGATCTCCATTTGAGGGGTGAAATGCCATTAATTGGTCAATGTTATTTTATTGAAATTATGACACTTATCACCTTATCACTTATCTTGGGGTCTTTTAAATTATCAATATTGATCTCACACCATTGGATCATCTATGCCTGAGTTAACATGCTCCATTGATCATAGTGATTGAATTATTGACTTTATATCACATCATTAGATCATCTATGCCTGATAAAATATGTACTATTGATCCTGTAGATAATAAAATAATTAATTTAGGCTCGATAAATATAAATAACTTAAGCTAAAGTCTTAGACTACAATTTTATTCATGTAGAATAACATGATAAACCCTTAGGATAAAATTTTTAATCTAAGTTCTAAAACATAATAAAGGGGACCTCATGAATAATAAAAGATATGGTCTAAAGTATTAGCCTTGGGTTTTTATTGTATTCATAAATACAATCAAAACTTCAAGATAAGGCTTTAGGTTTAGTCTAGGATATAATAAAAGGAAACCCATGATTAGTTAGACCATGTGGAGATAGAAGGAACTAAGGGGGTTTCAAGACATAAAGGACCAAATATGAATTTATAGACTAAGGTTTGGTTATGTTGATAAACACGACTAAGCCTTAGGATAGGAATCAAACTAAGTCTATGACATGCATAAATTATTCCCATGAAAATTACTCTTACGTACATTTAAATTTAATTCAAAAGGTATTGAGCTAGGGCAATTGGAATAAGGGTTTTAATAAGCTTAAATATGGATTAAATTTGATTTTCAATAGACTAGAGGCTAGTAAAAGACCAAATTAAAATTAAATCATGAAACCCAAACATTGTCCATTCTATATAGACTCCATTAACCCTATTATTAGTACCCAAAATTACATTAAAGCAATCGATCCCTTGAAAAGTGTAAATACCTAAGTCTAACTTGAGTTGAGTATCAAAGCCTAATTCTTTAGTGCAATTTATATATTCAAATGTTCACTCCAAGGTCAAGTTTTGTGTTAATTTAGTATTTGCTTAGTGTATGCTTAAGGTCTATTTCCTTTAGGCATTTTGACTATGTAAAAGTTCAAAAGGTCTATTTCATTTGGGCATTTTTCCCACATAAAAGTTATGAAGGTCTATTTCCTTTGGGAATTTTTCCCATGAAAAATGTTTGATAAAATTCTATGTTTTGGCCAAAGTGCTAGTAAAAATCCTGAAGACCTATTTGTTTTGAACATTTTGTCCCCTAAAAAAAGTTTAAAAGTTGAATTCTTACGGGCATTTTTTCACATAAAAATCCCAACAAAATTCCATTATTTTGGGAAAAGTGTAAAGTTCAATTTCTTCAAGAAAAATGCAAAGCTCAGTTTTTTCAAGGAAATTATTTCAGACAAAATGATCTAAATAATTATCTTGATAAAATGATTCACACAAAAAGTCCAACATAGATTAAAGATTTGAGGAAATTGTTGTGGACAAAATGTTTGAGACAATTATCTTGACCAAATTTTTATAAAACAAAAGCCCTGAAGAAATGTTGTGGTCCATAAGGGTCGAAATAGAAGGATTGTTGTAAAATAGGAATGTCAAAGATAAAAATATCAATGAACAAAGTATGGAATGAATTTTTATTGAATTGTAGGTATGAAGGTCTTGTAGATGTCTTTTGATAGGTGTGTAGATGTCAATTTTAAGGCATGATAAGTATTTGTTGGGATTCAAATGTTCTAGGATGGTTATGTGAGCATCAAATTTAGCCCCCGTGAAGTAGCCATTTTATTTCAAATGGAGGTAGATCTATGGATTGCATTTTTTTAGGCAAGGATGATTTAATAATGAGTGAGGACTCAAAAATTTGAAGACCTTATGAGAGAACATGAGATCAAAAAGTGTCAAGATCTCAAAAAATTAGAAATAGATCTGATGATGAGTGAAATAGGTTAAAAAATCAAGAAGCATAAGATGCTACCATACAGTGTGATGGTGCTCAAAGCAATAAAGACTATTTATAATGTACATAATAATCCCATAGGGATGTCAAGTGGCACATCTTAGGACCAAGTGCAGGAAATATCGATAATGTTCCACCCCTCGAATCATGATCTAGTGGAATGTATTTGCTCACCCTAGCTAGATCTGATAGTGCATAGCCAAGGTTGAAAAGATAAGGATCTTATGGATAAACACAAAGATGATAAGTGGCATAACTGCATGCCATGAATTAGAGCTCAATCATCTCATGCAAGATTAATGGCTCACATTGTCTTGAGTAGAGATGATCCAATGGTGTGAGTCAAGATGGATTTTTCAAAGGGTTCAGATTGCACAAAGAAGTGATAAATGTCTAAATTAAAGCCAATTATTTGGCTTGGTCACTTTTGAGCCCTACTAATGCCTAATTGGATTTGATGTGGCATGAAAATGTTAGTATATGGCAAACTATGGCTTGGTAGCTAAAATTGATGGTTTTTTCATGGATGTCATAATGATTCAAAGCATAGGGGAAGGTCTAACTACTATTCCAATGCATTTTGTCCAACTAGCCATAGTTCTTTTCTATTTTCATCACAATTGGAGATTTCCAATTTTAATCATCACTAGGTAATGGCCTTTCCTTAGCATAAATAAATGGGAGGATTTTTGTCCAGAAGCTTCTATGATTTGAAAATTGATTAGTAGGAGAGCATCTTAGATAGCTACACATGAAGACAAATTATGTTTGACTCCTCAAATGATTATGTCTAGAAGTTTCCATCTAAGCAGGGAAGTGGTCGAGAGCATCCCTAGGTAGTTACACATAATGACAAAGTTTGTTTGACCCTCTGACATGAATATTTTCCTTTCAACTTGTGTGAAAGGCATATACCACCATTAAATCAAAGGATGTGCTCTAAATCTTCATCATTCCTCGTAGAGGCAATTAGAGTTATGATTTTTATTGCAAATGGATGAAGATTTTAGGTGTGGTAAAGGAACTTTTCTAGTTGGAAGCATCTTGGCAGACTTGAAAGTTTGTTTTACAATTTTTAAAATTTCAACCCACAGTCCTAGATTTAAAATGTATAAATAAAAGGCTTGTCTTCTATTTAGGGTTGGTATTTGTTTTTGGTTGTTGTTCTTCCTTAGTATAGGCTATTCCACATTTTGAGATCACTATTGAGTGTATTTTGTCTCTCTTTCTAAGGTGGTTATAGTTTTACATCCATTATCAAGCTTTAAGAGCATGCTTATATGTCTCTCCTACCCAACATGGAGCAAATCCACCATGCTTGCCCCTATGGCAACATTTTGAAATACTGATGTGTGTAATATTTTCTTGAAAAGTTAATGAAAATGCTTGTGGTTCTATACTATTTTTTGTTGATAAAGTGTAGGAATATGTTTTACAAATGTTTTTGATTGGACATCTTGTTCTCTGCTTAGCACTAGTTATCATCTTAGATTTAGAGCTAGATTATAAATCCCTCTCTGCATTATGTTTGAAAATATGTTGATGAATAACTTGTTAGGGGACTATAGGTTTATGGATTTAATGGGAAAAATCATGTGATATTGTAGTTTCAATGAATGTTCTAGAATTTCAAAGATCATTTGGGTATTTTTATTTCATTGGCACTAATAAGTAAAAATCACTCTTGGTAGTTCCATTAGCTTGCATTTAAGTTTTCTACATATTTGCAATAGGTGATGTCATGAATGTTGAAATAATACCTACTATTTGAAGACCACTAATGAACCATCCTCTTTTTTATAACTATTAAGTTGTCCTACCTTATCCTACCCTACAAATAATACACATAGTTGCATATTATGAGTGTTCTTTGCCTATAGATGCATACATATTGTATACTTAATATGTGTCTATGTTTTATGATTTAAATCCTAGAATTGTATTCTTTTATTAAAGCAATTTGTTTTTTATTCTTTAGAATGAAGGTTGCAATCACTTTTAAATCTATCTTCAGTAGCTTATATTTGATCTATGCATTTGTTCATTCTGTGTGACAACCCTTCCTAGGTGGAGTGAACAAGTTTGGTTATGCCTTGGTCATATTTATATTCCCTTGTGATAAAAATCCCCATGGAAGTTGAATTGAATAATCTCTCTATGTGAGGAAGCTACCCCTTAGGTCCTCTCACCTTGGTTCAGGTAGAGATAAAAGTAGAAGGGACCTGACCATACCCTCTGTAGGTGCCTCTCAGTCATTTTCTACATTTGGTCTAGTCTTGATGCTAAACCCTTCCTTAGTTACAATGACATACTAGTAGGTTTTTCATCTTAGTTTTCCATTTTCTTCAAGTGTGCAAGGTCGAGTGTACATGGTGTAAAACTAAGAACCAACACTCAACTAACACCATTGCTGGGGACTAAACTAAAGTCCTAGTCACTTCTGTTACTAGGGACTCTTGTAAAGAGATGATATCATTTTTGAAGTTCTCTACCTCTTTGTGTTATTCTGACTACCCATGGTCCATCACCACCATAACACTCCACTGGGGTCATGACAGGATTTTTTTTTATAGATATGATAGTTGACATCTACTAAATTTGTTGCAAAGAGCTATAAATTTATCATGTTTTGAGGTGGTTTTCACTGATTAAACATCAATCTAAAAGTTTCATTGTCTTTGATTTCATACATCTTCACTAATTTTAGCAAGATATGATTTTATTATGTATCACTACAAGTTTGTAAATGGTTATATTATTGAAGTTTGCTTCTAGTGGTGATTTCAAAAATCATTTGGTTTCAAAGAAAGATCAGTGCCCACTTCAAATATCTTCGACTTTGAGAGTTATTTTGCTTGTAAATTTGGAAGGATTGAGGTCATATTTCAAAGGAGACCCATCAAATAAACTTGTCTCACCCTTAAATTTTCATCAAGAAAGAAGGAGACAAGTTTGGAGGCCTACTGAAGAGCAAAGTGAACCTACAAAGGACTAATTAGGCTGTCAATATTTTGGTAAATCTAAACTTCTTTTTTTTTTGAAATTATTATTGTTAAAAATTATCATAATTATTTTGATCATAATTATTCTAGTGATTTAGAATCATATAGCCCCATTTACTATCTAGCTCCTTCTCGACTAGCTGAATCCCCTCCTAAGTTTGACCCACCAATCCCACTTTGTTTATCTCCTCACAGCCTTTTGTCATTTGTTCATGAACTCACCATTGAACCAATCATGAGGTGAAGGGATAAAGATGAGAATGAGCATCCTACATTTTGTATTCCTAGATTCAGGCTTATAAATTTTGATGACATGGAAGGTTATCCTAATGAAGTCCCAAATGAAGTAAGGAAATGCCTTCCAAGATTCCAAGGGAATAATGAAATGAGTGGTGATAAAAATTTGAGGGTTTTTCATAATATCATTGAATATTTTGAGGTTGAGCCTAAGGATGTGTGTATTAAGTTGTTTATGCACATGCTCTAGGAAGATGCTCGTGAATGGTTCAATTCTATTCCCCATGGATGCATTGATTCATGGAAAGAGATGAAGAATGTTTTTAGAACCCAATATGGTGATAGGATTGATCCAAGGTTTATTTTGGATGAGTTTAAAAAAATAAAAAAAAATCCTAATGAGTGTGTGCAGGACTTTAATATAAGGTTCAATAAAGCTATGATGCAGTTGCTTGAGAACATCAGGCCTAGTAAGACAACATGCTTCATAAAGTTTGATAAAGTACTATGATGCCTTTGACAAGAAGGCTACTTACCCCCTAAGGGACAAGAATCCCATGAACCTATGGTTGGTGTTCATTATGGGCATCCAAATTGAAAGTAACATAAAATCTATGAGTAAGCCCTTGAACAAGTAGGTTGATGCAAAGTTGGTTGATCCAGAAAAGGTGCAGTCTAAGACAACCAACCTTGAGGAAAATGTTAAGAATTTGGCCCTACTATCAAAGAAATGTCCTAAAATTTGAATAAAGATAAGAAGGGGTTGCCTCATAGGCCTACATGTGATGTTAGAAATCATATCAGAGGGGTTGGAAAATAGGTGTTGGATCCATTACACACCAAGATAAAAACTATGAATTATGACCCAAAAATTGAATGGTATGATAAGTGATTCCTTCCACATCCTCCATGTGATACTACTAAACCAAGTGATGAAGATGTAGATGATCCCAAGTCTGCATCTGATGATGGCGAGCTTATGATGTTCAATTATCAATACTCCCCATGTAAGTTTTTTGCCTGCATAAGAATGATGAATACTACTACTGATTAGTTTTGGAGTGTGGTCAAGAAGGTCCTGAAATATGAGTTTCCTTGTGATGATAGTATAACACAAGTAAAAAAGTTACCCAATCATGATGTAATCAAAGATCCAAAGTGTGATTTTAAATAAGTGCTATATATGGATGTAGCATTGGGTAGCTCTATTGGGAATCTGGACATTGTTGAGCAACCAATTTTTCTTGATATTGGGTTTGACAATGAAGATGTTAATTGGAAGATTTAATTTGATGAAAATGGGGTTTTATTTTATGACCCTAAGTATGAATTATTTAATTTTTCTTTTAAGAAGTACTTTGAGTGCACAAATGACATTGCTGATCTTGGTCACTCTTGCTTGGTACTCACCTGATTAAAACTGAGAAACAAGATCATTTATAACTAAGACAAGAGTACCAAAATCTTTTGGCATGGTATTATCTAGATTTGAGATCATACAAAGAGGATTTTCTTCAATATGTCATCTTATTACAGCCTAGCAGTAGGACCTTTAGGCAAGTGTAGATATTGGTTTACTTCATCTTGGCCACCAAGCTACTGGAAAAATTAAATATATTAAGGGATGACCAAATTACAAAGCTACCATTTAATGGAGAATATCTAAAACATTTCCTTGATTAAGCCCATACCTATGTATATAGTGTTTAGATTTGTTGTTTCATTACTTTATCTCCCTTCTACTTTGGGCTTTACTTATATAGTTCCTTTCATCTTTTTTATCATGTGTTCATTTTAGATCCTATTAATCTATTTTTCTTAGTCTACCATTATTTTGTTGAGCCTCCATAGGTTTTTTTAGTAATTCACTAAGTCTTGACTCTATGGCCCATTGGATTGGCACCTACTCTTACATTTTGGGGTTCTTTGCACACCCACAAGGGGTATGCATCCCTGGGTGAGATCTAATGTTAATTCACAAAATTGCATTAAAGAAATTGAGCCCTTGATAAGTGTAAATGCCTAAGTCCAACCTAAGTCAAGTATCAAAGCCTAAGTCCTTAACCCAATTTATATCTTCAAATGTTCACTCCAAGGTCAAGTTTCATCTTAATTTGGTCTTTACTTAGTGTATGTTGAAGGTCTATTTCCTTCAGGCATTTTGCCCATGTAAAAGTTTGAAGGTCTATTTCCTTTGAGCATTTTTCTGGCATAAAATTTCCTAAGGTCTATTTCCTTTTGGTATTTTTCCCACACAAAAGGTCCAAGAAAATTCTATGTTTTGGTCAAAGTGTTAGAAAAAATCCCAAAGACCTATT
Source organism: Torreya grandis (assembly GCA_037957365.1). Classification (NCBI taxonomy): domain Eukaryota; kingdom Viridiplantae; phylum Streptophyta; class Pinopsida; order Cupressales; family Taxaceae; genus Torreya; species Torreya grandis. The sequence goes on along the minus strand of JARHVA010004094.1, from coordinate 345,087 downwards.
TATTTCAGACATTTTGTCTACTACAAAAAGTCCAAAATCCAAATTCTTATGGGAATTTTGTTCACACAAAAATCTCAAAAAAATTCCATTATTTCAGAAAAAGTGTAAAGTTCAATTTCTTAAGGAAAAATATAAATCTTAGCTTCTTTGGGGAAATTGTTTCAGAAAAAATGATTGAAACAATTATCTTGACAAAATGATTCGTGTAAAAGGTCTAACAGAGATTAAAGATTTAGGGAGATTTTTATGAACAAAATGTTTGAGATAATTGTCCTGACCAAATTACCATAGAACAAAAGCCCTGAAGAAATGCTATGGTCCAAAAGGGATTAAAGAGTAAGATTGTTGCAAAAAAGGAATGTCGAAGACCAAAAGGCTGAATGCAAACAAGAATACTAAAGACAAAAAACTTGATGAAAAAAGTCTTGAATGAAATTTTCTTGAATTGTAGGTATGAAGGTATTATATATGTCTTTTGACAGGTGCATGAATGTCAATTTTAAGGCACAATAGTAGTCATTGGGATTCAAATGTTCCATGATGATTGTGTGAGCATCAAATTTAGGCCTCACGAAGTAGCTATTTAATTTCAAATGGAGGTATATCTATAGCTCATCTTTTCTCAGGTGAGGATGATCTAATAATGAGTGAGGATTTGAAAATTCAAATACCCTATGAGAGAATGTGAGATAAAAAAGTGTCAAGATCTCAAGAAAGTAGCAACATATCTGATGGTGAGTGGAATAGGTCAAAAGGTCAAGAAACATAAGGTACCACCATGCAGTGTGATGGTACTCAAATCAATAGAGACTATTTGTAAGGTACATAAGAATCCTGTAGGACTACCAAGTGGCACATCTTCAAGGCCAAGTATAGGCAATGTCTAATAATGCTCCACCTCTTGGATCATGATATGATGGAGTGTGTTTGCTCACCCCAACTAGATCTGATGATGTGTAGCTAAGGTTAAAAAGATAAGGATCATGTGGAAAAATACAAAGATAATAAGTGGTATAACTACATGCCATGAATTAGAGCATGCACATCTAGTATAAGATCAATGTCTCACATTTTCTCAGGTAGAGATGATCTAATACTGTGAGCCAAGATGGACTTTTCAAAGGGCTCAAATTGTAGGAGGAAGTGAAAAGTGTCCATATTGAAGCCAATTATTTAACCTAGTCACTTTTGAGCCCCACTAATGCCTAGTTAGATTGGATGTATCATGGTAAATGTTAGTATATGGAAAAATTTGGCTTGGTAGTTAAAATTGATGTTTTTTCATGGATGTGGCAATGATTCGAAGCATAGAGGAAGGTTTAACTTCCAGTCCAATGCATTTTTTACAAATGTTTATGAATCTTTTCTATTTTCATCATAGTTTTAGATTTTCAATAGTAATCATCACAAGGTAGTGGGCTTTCCATGGCATGCATAAAGGGGAGGATTTCTATCTAGAATTTTCCATGATTTGAAAATTGATTAGTAGGAGAACATCTCTAGATGGTTACACATGAGGACAAATTCTATTTGGATTCTCAAACAATTCTAACTAGATGTTTCCAATTATGTAGGCAAGTGGTTAAGAGCATCTAAAGGAAGTTGCACATAATGACAAAGTTTGTTCGGCCCTCTACCATGAATATTATCCTTCCAACTTGTGTGAAAGGCATCTCCCACCATGAAATCAAAGGATGTGCTCCAAATCTTCATCATTCCTCATAGAGGCAGTTAGAGTTATGATTTTTCTTGCAAATGGATGAAGATTTCAAGCATAGCAAGGGAATATTTTCTAGCTAGAAGTATCTTGGCAAACTTGAAATTTTGTTTTGCAATTTTGAAATTTATGACCCATATTCCTAGATTTAAAATGTATAAATAGAAGGATTATCTTCTATCAAAGGTTGGTCATTGTTTTTGGTTGTTGTTCTTCCTTAGTATAGGCTCTTCCACATTTTGGGATCACTACTGTGTGCCATTTGTCTCTCTTTCTAAGGTGGTTATAACTATAAATCCATTAGCAAGCTCTAAGAGAATGTTTATATGTCTCCCCTACCTAACATGGAGTAAATCCACCATGGTTGTCCCCATGGAAACATTTTGAAATACTGATCTATGTAATATTTTCTTACAAAGTTAATGAAATGCTTATGTTTCTCTTCTATTTTCTATTGATGAAGTATAGTAATATGTTTTACAAATGTTTTTGATTGGACATCGTGTTCTCTACTTATTACTGGTTATCATCTTGGGCTTAAAACTAGATTATAAATCCCTCTTTTCATATGTGTGGAAATATGTTTATGAATAACTTGTATGGGCACCATAGGTTTATGGATTCAATGGGAAAAAGCATGTGATATTCTCATTTCAGTGTATGCTCTAGAATTTCAAGGATCATTTGGGTATTTGTATTTTATTGGCACCAATAAGTGTAAATCACTCCTGGTAGTTCCATTAGCTTGCATTTAAGTTTTTAACATCTTTTCAATAGGTGATGTCATGAATGTTGAAAGAATCCATGTTATTTGAATACTACCAACACACCTCCCTCTTTTTATAGTTATCAATTTGTCCTATTCTATCCTATGCTACAAATAATACACCCATTTACATATTATGAGTGTTATTTTCCTACAAATGCATAAATATTGTATACCTAACATGTGTCTACATTTTTTGCTTTAAATATAAAAATTACAGTCTTTTATTTCACCCCTTTTTTGTTTATTATTTAGAATGAAGGCTACAATCACTTTTAAATCTATCTTCAATAGCTTTTATGTGATCTAGTGCATTTGTTCATTCTGTGTGATAACCCTTCTTGGGTGAAGTGAATGAGTTTGGTTGTGCCTTTGTCACATTTGTATTCCCTTGTGATAAAAATCCCCATGGAGCTTAAATTTCATAATCTTTCCATCTGATCAAGATAACCCTTAGGTCCTCTCACCTTGGTTCAGGCATAGCCATAAGTAGCAGGGAGGTGACCATACCCTCTGTAGGTGACTCTTAGTCATTTTATGAATTTAGTATAGTATTGATGGTAAATACTTACCTAGTTATAATGACATACTAGTAGGTTTTTCATCTTAGTTTATCATTTTCTTCAAGTGTGTAAGGCTGAGTGTATGTGGTGTACAACTAGGAACCAACACTTGCAACCTAAAACATAAATATTCAATGTTAGAAAATTTAAATAAGATCAAACCAAAATCATTAAAAAATATGATAACCAAACTAGGTGTGAAATATATTCAAATAAAGACAATTTGCAAACATTTTAATGGTACTTTGATCAAGTGAATTTTCAATTCTTAACACAAATTTTCCAAATTTAAAACAAGGGTCCCCATTTTTTAGAAATGGGGGTATGTTGGCCTCAAAACTCTCTTATTCATTAGTTTTATTTCCAATTTTTATCATCGGTTCAACCTCTTCTACATGGATATGTCTTCATCTAGAGTAAATAATTATGTTTTCTTCATTTTATAGGTCTTACTTCTAATGGTGCTAAAATGCTAATTAATTTCCTAGGGTCAGTTTAATTTATTCTTAAGGGTTTCTTGATAATATCTTACCACCTGATTCTCCAAGTTTATATCATATAAATATTCCTTAGTGCACCATTATGTAAGGGAATATTTATCCTAATAGCTTTCTTACACATATTTAGGTCGATTTTCCCCATACACTCCCTTGTATGGTGCTAGTCGATTAAGGCTAGGTTTGTGGAGTAAACCCACACATTTTATTATAATTGTGCTTCACTATTTTTAAATATTCACTTTGAGTACCCTTTAGGATCGAATATAATTTTATAAATGTCTCAAGCCATATAGTGGGGGAGGATTGCCTATGTATTACTATCTAGCCCTCCCCTACGGACTTCTCCTTAGTTCTAGGTGAGTCTAGGTAAACCATTCTTGGGATAATAGTTTATAGTATTTTAATTTACTCACCTTGGATGTCCATTTAATTTTATTCTCAAGGTCTCTCAATCTTCCAAGTGAACATCTATTTTATGCAGTCCCTCAGCTCACATTATTACTAGTTTAAATTAGTGTAGATCCACACTTGAAAACTTAGACCCATTTATTTATCATATTTGGGTTAGTTCCATACATGGATCTTACCTAAAAAAATAATTATTATTTTTTACTTCTTACCCTCTATCCATTTTTTATTGATGGAGGGCATCGAATCCTATTTGAGTCATAACTAGCTTGACTGTTCCACTAATTTGGATGTCTTCTTAATTCTTTTCTTGCTACTTGCAAGTCATTTATATTTATGTGATTTCATAAGATATTCAACATTAAAACCTCCTTGATTAAAATATCCCACATGAAAATAAACCAATGTGGGACCTATAGCTTTTTTATGGGTTTTCCTGCTCTCAATCTTTAGAACTTTGCCCTTTGGTATATTTCATTTTCCCTTTGAGCCTCTTAGACTCTCCTCATAAGGTATAAGACTCAACCTTAAATATATTTATTCTTATCCTTATATTATCAAAAATATCCATCAACACCAATTTTTTTGGAAATCATTGTCATGGATGACTACCCAAATCTATATGAAGATGTCATTGATTGGTTTGGTTTCTAATTTGACAATTGCTATTTCATCAGGTTTTGACCTATTAGATAGAAAATAGAGATTGAGAAAGAACCAAATTGAATTACACAAAATATGTTTCATATTAAAACAATACAAGAAGTCATATTAAATTGGCAAAGAAATGAACCACCCGAGAATCATGTGAAAAGGGTGGGTAAAAGCTAGCATGAAATAGATAAGCTTGATAAACAAACTAACCTCTTAACCCAAGTGGTTAATTAAAATAACCCAATGTAAATACATAATTATGCTAACACCCTCCCTTAATTACAAAAAAAATAAACAAGACCAAGTTTATCTCTGAATTTTATGAACTTGTCTGCACTAAGTGGTCTGGTCATTATATCAACTGGCTACTCTATAGTGGGGTAGTAGAAGAGACTGATGTCTTCATTTGTAACCAAATATTAGATTTAATGATGGTAAACCTAAATGTGTTTGGTCCTGGCATGGAATACTATATTTTTCACCATCTTTAGAACACTACTATCACAAAAAATTAGAGTAGGCTTTGATGACTCAAATTGAAGATCCTCCAAGATTTTATTTATCCACATAGTTTCACAACCTACATTGACGAAAACATTATGATCTAATTATTTTGAAGATAAATCCATTGTAGTTTTTAGTTTTCTCTACCATGAGAAAAATCATAAACCAAGAGTGAATACATAGCTTATTGTATATTTTCTTGAATCTATTGATCCTGCCTAATCAGTCAGAATATCTTGAAAGCTCAAAATATATAGACTTCTCATATAGTATGCCAAATTCAAGAGTAAATTTGGCATATATTAATACCCATTTTTAAGCCAACCAATGTAATTCCTATGGTTTAGATATGAAATGAGATAGAAAACTCACTGTAAAAGAAATATCTAGTCTAGTTATAGTGAGGTAAATGAGACTACCCACTAGTTACCAATACACTGTTTCATTGACCAGAGGTGAAGTAGTGTTAGTTGAAATTTTAGCTCTAAATTATATAGGTGTGTGATTTGGATTAAAATCTATCATTTTAAATGTTTCCAAAAATGATTTATTGTACTTGTTCTATGACATGAGTACAACACAATCACCTTGCCAAAACTTAACACCTAAAAAGTATTTCAATAGTCCTAAGTCTAACATGTCAAAAGTACAACAAATATCATCCTTCATCTATTGAATGAGACTATAAATACTTGTAGTGATGGATATATCATCAAAATATATAATTATAGTCAATATATCATCACCAAACACCTTTACATAAAGAGTTGGTTTAAAGTTACACCTTTTGAAACCAGAATCCCTAAAGTATGTATCTATCTTCATATACCAGGCTCGAAGAGCCTGATTAAGCCCATAAAAGGAATTGATCAACTTAAAAATAATATTCTCCTTACCAGGAACCTAAAAAACCTATGGATAAACCATGTAGACTTCTTCCTCCAAATATCCATTCAAGAAAGTACTCTTGACATCCATTTGGTGCAACCTGCCATCCAAACTGAGTAGTTATAGAAACAATAAAATAAAAAGTTAGCATCTTTTTATAAGGAGAAAAATTATCCTCATAATAAACCCCTTCCTATTTTATATATCCTTTTGAAATAAGTCTAGCCTTGTGTTTGTCCAAGGAACCATCTGATTTGCATTTTACCTTGTAAATCCATTTATAACCAATGGGTTTATTTCTTGGTGGTAGCTTCATGAGCTCCCAAGTCTTATTTTTCATCATGGAATCATATTAAAATTTCATGGATGATTCCCACTTATTCTTACCTTTGGAATCTAAAAAAAATTAGGCTCAAATACATGTGAAATAATAGTTGTTAGAGCAAAATTTTCATGATCACCTCTATTACTAAACTACTTTCCTAATCTCAATCTTCTTCCTTCCACACCCTGTGGCAAGTCTCCCTCCTATAGTTCTTCCATTTTGGCATAATACCACTTTGTATTCTTTGGTTTTTATATTGGAACCTCATAATGACCTGCATCAATTCCCTCCTTAGAATGTGATTCCATTGATGAGCTAGAATCTTGCTCAACTTTGACACCAGAACTTATAATAGAATCATTAGAAGAAAACAATTACTCAATATCAAAAACTATACCAGTTGTTGTAAAGTATGGCATCTATTCATTTAATATGACATATCTATTTAACATAAATTTTTTATTAGAAACATCAAGTAATATGTAGGCATTTGACTACTCACTATACCCAATAAACACGTATGCTTTGTTTTTTGCGTCCAAGTTAATTCTCTTTTGACTAGGAATAATTAAAAAAGCTACACAACCAAAAATTTGAAAGAGATGTACATCTAAAATTCAACTTGACCAAGCCTCCTCTGGAGTCATTTTATCCAATTCTTTTGCAAGACTTCTATTGAGGATATACACTAAAATATTCACTACTTATGCCCAATATCTATATGGGACATTTTTGCTTTGGACCATATAATGAGCCATGTCCATCACCATCCTATTTTGCCTTTTCATAACTCTATTTTTCTCCAAAGTGTAATGGGTAGTATACTATCTATGTATGCCTTTAGTGGCACAAAAATTCTTAAACTATTTTGAGATGAACTCACCCCCATTATACATTCTAATATATTTCACTGACCTTCTTGTCTATTTTTCTACCATATATTTCTAAGAAAGGAAGTTATAAAAATAATCAAATGTCTTCACTATAAATTATACCCACTTTTTCCTAGAGAAATCATTGACCATAAACATAAAATAATGGGCTCAAAAAGGGGTAGTTGTTTGCATTGGACCATGTAAATCTACATGTACCAGATCTAATACTCCCTTAGCTCTTGAAGCTTTACCAACATCAAATGAATGTCTAACTTACTTCCCCAACTAACATCCAATACATACATGATGAATATCTCAAATAAAAGGAACCATCTTAGTCTTACTCAATGTAGTCAAATACTAGAAATTCAAATGCCCATACCTTTCATGCCATAGTGAACTTGTGCTATCAACCAAAAAAAGTGCACTTTAATTTGCCCTCTATGGATCTACAAGCTTATACAATCCTTTCTCACCAATCTCAACAATAATAATCTTGTTATCTTTGGTAGCAACTAAACATCATTGTCCTTGAAAATTTACAACAAAATCATATTTTGAAGTGATCTCACTAATTGAAAGCAAATTTTTGTTCATATCAGGAACATACCTAATAATATTAAATATATACCAAACTTCATCATTAAAATTGATATAAACATTACCATATCCTTTCACAAAATGAGTCCTACCATCTCCCAAAAATATAGATTCATTATTACTATCATTTTCAATAAAATACACATACCAGTCCTTATGGCATGTATAATGGAGAGATGCCCCTAAATCAAAGTACTAAGATCAATCCACCATAGAATTACCATTGAAATCCATGAAAGAAAAATTAGGAGATGTTTCCTCAGCTTCACCTTCATATACATTCACATGATGATCTTTATTTATAGGATTAGCCATATCTTGTTATCTTTTCTTGAAATCTTTCTTAAGGTGACCAAGTTGCTTATAGTAAAAACATTCCAACTTAAATCTCTTATTAGAACCACTTACTTGTGAAGTTTCTATAAGAAAACTAGTAGTTTTACCAAACTTCTTACCCTTTCCCTTGATGAAGAATGCACTCTCTATAGAAGTAGATGTATAAAACATTATCTACTCCTATCATCCCTCCTTGTACAATAGTAATGTGGACAAATTTTCAAAGTCCAAAGTTTGCATCTCATCAATCATGTGGAAGGACTCCACAAATGACTCAAATAAAGGTGAAAGATTTTGCATAACTAGAGCAATCAAATCTTGCTCATCAATAGGCTTGTGGATAAGCATCAATTGATCACTGATGTCCTTGATTTGCAACAAAAACTCAAAAATGGAGCCACCTTCTTGCACCTTAATAGAAAACAAAAAATTCTTCAAATATAATACCCTACTAGCTTTAGAATCCTGGTATTTAGAAATGAGATTAGTCCACAAAGTTAATGCAATGGTCATATTTCTAACCTCTAAGATTAGATTATCTACTACTGATAGTTTAAACAACATAAGAACCTCTTGATGATGTTTATCATAGTCATCATAACTATTGGTAGGATTTTTATCTTTAAAGAGCACTATTTGATCAAGGTTTTGATATTCACATATCATCAAAACCTTATGACTCCACAAACTAAAGTTTTTGCTTGTCAAATTTTGAGAATCTAGTAGTAACAAGTGTTGAATACTAGCCATTTGACCTAACTTTTCATGAAAACAATTAAATCATAAAAACTATTGTGAATTTTATAAAAATTCCTTCTACACACTAATTTTGTATTGACACTGAACAACTCTACCAATTTTTAACAATAAACTCAATACCATTTTCAAGATCTCAAATTTTACACCACTGAAATAATTAAATTAAGAAACCTACAAATCTAATTTATAAAAATATTTCTCCATCCACATCCAGATAAAAAACTAGAAAATGATGAAATTTTTAACTTCCCAGATGCTTCCATGATTATTAATCAGCGGTAGGTCCCCAATAACCCCTACTAGCTAAAGTTTTGATTTATTTCAATTAAAATATCAAAAATAATTAAAATAATAAAAATTTAGGTTTAAAATTTTATGAAAATATTTACCCAATTAGAAAATTGGCCTACCTGTGAAACTTTAGGCATAGATTCTGAGCCTGTTTCTTAGCCAAATCACAAAACGTATGCACCATTGTTCAAGTTAAAAATTAACTCATAGTTTAAACTCTTATTTCACTAAAAATGATCAATAATTAAATTTTTCCTCCTCTCCTCGAACTATACATCATCGTACACCATACGACCTACCCAAAAATAAATAAATAGAGGACTTAAACCATTTGAAACTACTTCCTCTGACCTTCTTTCAATCTTATTTGGTCTTTTGATCCTCCCAAATAGTTTTATGGTCTTCAGGTTGAGCTTATAGAATTTTATCTCTCCTCCATCTGTCTACTAAGTGTATGAAGGTCCTCCCTAACAAGACATCGACCTCTATAGATTTCACAGACCTCCACTCAGGCTCTATGAACCATAGGCTCTGATTACCATATTAGATAAAACACATAGATTGAAAAAGAACTAAATTGCATTGCACAACATATGTTGCATATCTGAGTAATACAAGAGGGCCTATTAAATAGGTAAATAAATGAACCATCCAAGAATCATGTGAAAAGGGTAGGTAAAATAACCAATATCGACTAACATGAAATAACTAAGCCTGATAAAAAAACTAACTCTTAACCTAAGTTTTAAAGGTAACTAACCATAGACCTATTACCTTAGTCAATAACCTAAGGTAAATACATAATTACACTAACATGACTCTCATTTCATCTGTCTATGCTATATTATCCTAGTTGAGTTATGCCTCAGTTTTGAAAATTTTGACACATAACATGGCTTAATTCAAGCCTTGATCCCTCCCACTCCTATGCTTTCCATGGTTAAATAAATCCTTAAGCCACACAATGTTGAGATTATTTAATGTGGATTGGATTCCTATATCTACCATCCTTTGTCCTTTGGTATTTACACCACCAAATGTAATTTTATCTAGGTGGTTATCTGATCACAAACCTTTTCACCCTTTGGATCAGTGAATGTTACTTCATGTTATATCCTTAAATTTATCTACATGCCAACTTATTTAATTTTATATCTACCTTTTAGGTGCATCCAACATGTCTTGATGTTACTACTTATTTTTGCATGCCATTCACTTCTTCAGCTCCTTCTATACAATCCTTATCATTTCTTCTTGAAACCTTTTCCTAGTCACCATATTTCCACCTTTTGGACACCACCTAGCTTGGAACTTTCCTATCACTCAAGAATATAATGTCTATATTCTGCCACACATTCTTAAGGGTTTTTGCATAGGATTATGAATAAAAATGAAGTGTATTGTACTACAACCCTATTCAACTTCTGTGTATGATTCATGCACCCAATAGTCACATGAAGTCCATCATTCCATATTTAAAGGACATTGTGTTTATAGTATGTCATGTTTCCTATGATAAATTCTATCATGTTCTAGATGTGATTTAAGTCATTCGTTAGTTTAATATTTTACAAATAAGGGGAACCTTTATTTTTAGCAAGTGGAATGACTATGCATTGTCTTCAATTTTTGGTCAAGCCATAGTTTGAAGTAGATCTAAAGTTTCCTATCATTTAGTGGTTGAAAGAGACATTATATAATTTAATCAAGCACCAATCTATCTCTAAGGAAAGGAAATAAAACATCTATGAGAGTCCTATAGAGGAGTTAAAACTCCAAAAAAATACCAAACCCTTACTAGATAACATTGAACACCATACCACATTAATAACATATTTTGATTTTCTATATAAAGAAATATCTGATGTTACTACATACTTTACTTTCACACTTAGGTGGCTAGAGACAATTATAGCTAAAAATAAATCCTTAGATAGCTTGGAAGAAGAATTAAACCAAGCCACCACCTAATATGATATTTCCAAGGATCCAACAGGCACTCAAAAGATGTAAATTTTGGAACTTGGTAATAAATTTTGGGAGTAACAATAAAAATGAGCACAACTAATCATAAATCTTGAGGAATCAAGGGACCTCATTAATCACTTCATGGGGAAGCTCTAAAAAGTTATAAAATAAATTGAGACTTATTTTAACTTTGTGGCTAATTAGCCCACCCCAGATGACATTACATAATTGGTTTGGGAGAATATAAAATTAGAAAAAAATCCCAACGAGCATAAGTATTAAGGCCAATGATGATGTTGGTAGTTTTAGTCATGAGGTTTAATTACTAGCTATAAAAATTTAGAAGTTAATAGTCATATTATGAAATTGATCAAACATAGACATCTATAATGACATAAACTACAATTCACAACATCTACTGGAGCTACACACACAAAAAAAGAGACATATAAAACTGGCATGACTATTGGATTATAACATTTTATTTGGACTTAGTAATATGAATAGAGATCATCCTATCCAATATTATAATTTGAGCTATCTGTACATGAATACCATGTTTTGATCTACCTTATGTAACCACTTTGAGTATATTAATGAGAAATATATTTGAACTATTAAATAATTGTATACATCATGTGTGTGATGTTTACTTATATTTAAGAATAATTACTTAATCAACATAACCAGATACTTTCTCTAGATATTAGTAAGTCTATAACATTATCAATTAATCCCCTTCTACATATTATAAAAATATTGGATGTCAAGTGGACTGGGAAACTATAACATCTATAACATGACATGAAGATAATAATATTGGCCTCTTACAAAGAATCCAATATTTTTTCCTTGTGTAGAATGGGCACATGCCCATTTTTATATACTTGTGTAAAATGAGCTTAATTGAGAATGTTCTTAATATCTTGTGAAGAATGGGTATGTGTCCATTCTACACAAGATATTAATAATATTATCAATTAATATCATTCAATAGAAGATAAAGATATTTGATGTCATGTAGATTTAGCAACTTCCCATTATACATGACATCAAGATATGAATATTGGCCTCTTACAAAGAAACCAATATTCTTATCTTGTGTATAATGGGCACATGACCATTTCATAACAAAATATATTAATGATATTATCAATTAAATCAATTCTTAATACCTTATGTGGAATGAGAATTTTGGCTTATTTATAAGATCCCAATCTAAATGACATCAAATATATTTATCATGTAGAATAGGATTGATTGATAGTTGTTGGTAGGATTATTGATGACAACCAATCAATTAAACAACAACCTATAGAAGTCATTGGTCATACCACAACATCAAGCATACATAGATGACAATTGTAGTGTTAACTATACTTCATGACATCTTGTAGAGCAACACAAAGATGTAGAGACATGAACAAATTATCTGACTATTAGGCTATTACACTATATCTAGAATTATTATTTTTATGGATGTATATGATCCTATCCAATCTTATAATCTGGTATATATACACTTATAATTATGCTCTTAAGTATTTTATATAACCTCATATAGTACATCTATCTACCCATTTAGATTTAGATTATGTAACCTCTTATCCCATGTCATTTAGATTGTGAATCATTTTATCCATTTTATATGTCATCAAGATAAGAATATTTTCCTCTTACAAAGAAGCCAACATTTTTATCTTGTGTAGAATGGGCACATGCCCTTATTAAAGACTTTTGTAAAAGGGGCTTAATTGATAACTGTTAAAACCACATATACCTTTTTCTAGAATAAAATGGGATCCCATTTTAGCCCAAGAATTTTGTGAATAAATCCTGAAATCAAGCCCTTTGAACTAGATGTTTCTATTTTTGAAATTGGGCCCATTCCTAAGAGTTGTTATTCAATCAGGCATGAATCTATGATTCTTATCCAAATATATTGTTTCCCCTATCTTAATTTATGCATTTGTATTTGTTTGGCTGATTTCTTTAATTATTTTAAAAGTTAGTCTCTTATCACCACTAAAAACATTTTATAGTTAGTCTTTTGAATCTCTAATTTTTCTTTCAGACAAGTTATTATTAACATTACATGTCCCACATTTCGTAGAATCCTAAAGCATAATATTAGAGTCCCATTTATTTCCTCTCATATCTCATTGATGCCAAATAAGGATTCATTTTGTTTAAATGGGGATTTTGGGTAACTTAAGCTTTATGTTTATTGTAGGTCTTGTAGTTGTTAGAGTTTCTATACGGTCTAGTAAATGTTAGCCAATTATTAAGGATTGCATGCCTTACCATAGTCTTGGGGCCTATTAATTTTTAGATGGTTTTACCATCCCATGAATTTTTATCCAATTAGATAATTCTAAATAATACTTTCACACCACTCCATATGTCAAAAATTAGAGTCTAAGAGGCCTCTATAAATTAGTGCAATCAACACACCCTATCCATAGACCTAGAATTATGTATGCATGGGACCACATCCCCAACATAATATCAGCCTGAGGACATTCTTATTTTCTACTACAACATTCCAATTAAAACTTTGCACTCTCCTTGGACTCTTCAAGTAGAAAAATGGAAAATTTTAGGTGTATACCCCACACACTCTAAATATTGAAAAGTATACAAGGAACCACACTCATAATATTTAGAATAGTCAAAGCTCACCACTTGGATAGGTTAAATTATCAAAACAAATTTAAATATAAAATATGCTTTAAACACTAAATAAAAGTTGATTAAAAGCAAAAGGATACTAATAAAAAAATTCCTTCAACTCAAAGTTAATTCACATGCTATGAGCCTTCATCACCATTACTACAAGATTGAATTCAAATAACATAAGATCCCATTTGAGTTCAATGATCAGCTACAATTTTTAAAATTCAAAATTATCAAATCCCTTAACACTGAGTGATTGCAAAAGGGAATATAAGCTTACATTTGTAGAACCTATTACATAAGAGACTAATTTAAATTAGGCTTTAGATTAACATTAATAATCATAGCTTCACCCTCAAATCCATACCTAGTTCAAGAATTTAAGGACACACATTTAATACAAGGGTTCATGTGATACAAGAATTAAAATGAGGTTCTCAAAGTAGTAGAGGAAGTGAAAAAATGAGAGGATGACAATGACATCTTATAGGATGAAATTGAATTCTTGGTTGATTTATTGACTATATAAAACTCAAGGATTCACAAAGAAGATGCCAAAACTGAGGCATGTCCATACATAATATTTTGTAAAATCTCATGATGTTTTATAAATGATTCCATAATATGGTCTAGTCCTTAAAAATTCAAATACATGATAGCAGACATATCTAGGGTCTCTTACAAGAAGTATTATTATCTTCTTGAGCCTAACATTCCTTAAACCAAGGAAGTCATAGAGCAGTGGCTTGAGTCTCACAATATGTTGGAAGTATTGAAGGGCTATGCCTAGGAACTAGATCATTGGGTCAATAAGGACGATTTCAAATCTTACACTATTTAAACCTTTAGAGAGGGGTTAGGGTTATAATGTTACTAAATCAACTCTTTTGATCCAACAACATCATCTATGCCAAAATTTAATAGGATACCCTACTGAGCATGATTCTCTAATAAAATAAGGTCCTAAACATAAGTGACCTCATTAATTACAATTTATCCCAACATGTAAGCATAGTCAGGATTGAGGGAAACTTTTACATGATGTCTTACTTGGTTGATGCCTATTTTGCCACAATAGATTTTAAAATCACTAATTTTCCTTATTGGACATCTGTGGGGTCCTAAATTAATGTGGTATTCTATAATCTATATATTCACCTCTTTATGGAATACATTTAAGACATATGTAACCAATTCTACCCCCATTATATTTAGAAATTAATGACAGGAGTATACCCTGGTTATCTAAGGAGATGAGATCCTTCATCTCTATAATTAGGGAATATTGGTATTATCATAGCTTCATGATAATAAGGGTTGAAGGGATAATAAGTTCTCTACTCAAACTACCTTATTATGTTCTTGATAGATTAGTAGAATAAGCAAAAAGCCTTTTAGATGGATCACGATATAATAGGTTTTTTTTAATAGGAGGTATAAAGTGTATCCAAACATACAAATTATCATTGGGCATCATGAGTATAAGGATTATAAAAGTATACAAATGATGGAAACATCTAGGAATCCCTTAACCTACCCCACCATGAGAATATGAAGTGGGACCCTTATGGGAACATCTATTGACATGTGGAGGCATTGAGGTCTAAGCTCAACATATATTAATAACATTAACCTCATGTAAATGATGAGTGATGACTCCACCCATATAATCAAAATTAGGTGGTTAGAAAGTGGAAAGAAAAGGAGCTCATGGGATTAAAAACTAGTAGACAAACATTGGAAGTGAGATCAGATACACCCTAACCATTAAAAGATACACCAAGGATGATTTATAAGATCAAAATAATCATCTTACAGGGGTTCCCTTAAACAAATTCCTCATCTCCATTCACCATCACTTATTTAGTTATAGTGGCTACCCAGGTAAGTCCACATGTTTTTAGGTAAGCCTTACATTTTTCAAGTATTTTTGAGTCTCATGAGAACTCCCTCAAATCCTGACCTAGTGTGTCAAATGAGATAATAATCCCTACCTCAATAAGATCAATACCATATGCTATTAATCCAATTTTTGGTCTAACTCAGAACCAAGCATTCATGGGATTTGATATAACTACTATTACTCCATTGGCTCACGATTCCCCAATGACAAGTGTATCACCCTCATATTCACATGGGATCCTAACTGTAAGTAATACATTTTAAGGTCTTATTTCTTAGACTTACCTAATTTCTTCCACTCCATCAAATTTAGTTTCCCCTACCATGAAAACTACTCATATTGTCTTAGTCCATTTTGTTATTTTAAGTAGTCCTATGGTTTCCATTTCTATGATAGTCTCAATTCCTCCAAGTGCTCTTAGCACATTGCATATCTTAATGATTAAAGTATTACCATAATCCTAAGTGCCTCAAGCTTATGTACTCTTCTAACGGGCACTCTTCCCCTTCACAAAATGAAAGTATACACCAAACATGGTTCAGGGAGCCAAGTTTCTATGGGATCTCCATGTCTAGTTGCCACTACTCAAGATAGTATTCCTTAGCCATGACATATTCCTCAATTGAAGTTAATTTATATGAAACTTGCTATAGATAATATATATACAATGAAATCTTTCACAATAAGACCCTATTTTTATAACTTTTTATTTCAGGTCCCATAGATCCCCTTTTGACCTTCATAATAACCTGGGATGACATTAATAATAGCTACCCCATGGGTTCCACTTTCATATGTTCATGCCTCCTAGTTTTCCTCTTAGTAGACCTATCTCTTCTCTCAAGATGATGATTTATCTCCTTAACATCATTAGACCTTCTATCCAAATGACACCAAAGTAATTAAGGGCCCACATGATACCATGGGTAGCCCTTTTTTGATCATAATATTTTCTCCCACTCTACCTCTATCTACCACATCAATCCTAGATTTAATCACATTTGACATCCCCTAATCCATGGCCCACCATCCACTTCATTAGTTTCATATGTTTCTAAATATATAACCATTAATACAAATCAAGGAGGAGTTTGGATGGGACCACTTTAGTCAATAGGTTTGTAAGTGCTAGAGATAGTGTATAAAGAAGGCTCAAACATTGAATTCAAATTTGATAAAGAAAAGGGCATAATGAAAAGAGTGATGACCAAGAAAATAATGGAAGACCTCAAGGATCAAGTGAAGACTCTATATTATTAGGTAAAGAACACCTTCCCACTAAAATTAGTGGACAATATTAAGGGATCACTAACTAAACTATTCCTTGATTTACAAGAGGTAACAAAGTATCCAACAAAAAGGGATATGCTCTATCAAAATGCATAAGATTAATCCCATATAATAATCAAGATAGATGATAAATATAAGAATATGACATTTATAATCAATAAGGGCATGTTACCTTAGTTGAAAATGATGCCATTGATGGACGTAAAACTATATCAAACATTTATTAGGTACATGGGGATCTCCTTAAAGGAGAGGGTTATAGATATGAAAGTAGCCTTGGTCCTATTGGATCAAAACAGGGACATGATGATGACTTATTTGAAGCAGGTCAACATCAATGTGTTATTCAACCCTGATGGCATGATCATAAGTAGAGATGAGTTTGGAGTGCATCTCATAGAATGCAAAGCTGATTCAATATAAATATCAACAAAGTTAACAAAAATAGGGAAAATGCCATATTAAAGTTATCTATACCTTGTACTAGAAAAATTAGTAAGGTAGATGTAGTTAATAACTCCATATAGGTCCCTATAAATACTAATAAGGAACTACTAGAACATGAAAAATTATTTTTTAGAGACCACCTATCAACCTTCCCAAATTATAATGAGAAGACAATTTAATTTCATAAGCTTTGACATCATATGAAGTTTAGAGGTAATTGAGAATTGGTCCCCATGCAGTCTCATGATAACATACAATGATTTTAGGTATCTCATTAGTCCTAAAAGTGGGAATTTTGTGTTCATAACTTGGGACCCCACTTATTCTCATCCTCTTAGGGGCAATATTATATTATTGTAACTAACTCATGTAATTATGGGATATGAATAGGATACTGTGCAACTAGGTGACAGGGCCCACTCCTCTTTATACCATTTCATAACATATTTTTGGGGTCAAATTTATTAATGAAAACACATAGTTATACAAATTTTGTGAAGAATTTATAATCACTCTGTTCTTTATGTAAGCCTTCCCCATGTTTTCATGGTGAAGTGGTGATTGTTAGTGCTAAAATGACTATTATATGAGTCTTATTTCTATATATATGCTTATTTAGAATGACATGATAACTATTTTGATTAATATTTTAGTTTATATTACTTTTATACATATTATATATGTGTGTGTTAAAAATAAATTAATTATTCATTCATGGAGATAGTGTTTATCGGATTGTGCACATCCTTTTCCCCGAAACTCTTTGCCCCATATTCCTTATTTGAAATTATGTAAAACTAGATATATGGACATAAAATATATATTAGACTCAATAAAGTATCAAAAGTATTAACACTTCATCCTAACCTTAGAGATTACCCCTTTTATACCTTACTTTTCTCCCTTTTCATTTTCATTCATGCACATTTTGAATCAAAATCCCATTTTTTAGTGAACCTAACCTCGGGTGACCAATGTGAATTAGTTTTCCCTAGGTTTGTTGAAATATATTTAAGGAGTTTAACTTTATTTATTATCAGTACATCCTCTAAAGCTCATTCTAATTAGGCTACATAAGGGAGCCCAATACCTGAAACTCATGCCCTATTTTTTATCAACAATAATCATAAAATGAGAGGGAAAAAACCCATTCACTATAGAAATTTGGATTACCTAGTCTCATATATGTGATCCAAGATAAATTAATAATAATGTTATTAAGAATGGGTAGCTACATAATCTACATGACGTCAAATATATTTATCTTGTGTAGAATGGGATTGATTGATAATATTATTCATATCTTGTGAAGAATGGGCATGTTCCCATTATACACAAGATATAAATTATATTATAAGTTAATACCATTCTACATAAGATGTATTTGATTGCATTTGGAGAAATCAAGGATAAAAAATTAAAAATAGAACTATAGGTGAAGCTATTCACAGGTCTGTGATGCTACCATAAGGAATGAGAGTGTACTAGAGATGACACTATATATAAGATGAGATATATGGGTTTTATGGATACTAATATCGATAGGGAATAGTGATACCAAATTGAACAATATATGAACATCATAAAATTACCAAAAATATAGGAATAAATACAACATCAAAGTGTTTAATTTATTAGGCATGAAAAAGGAGAAATATAACTTCAAATACAATTGGCATAGAGAGGAAGAAATACAAAGCATATAACAAAGTTTTAATTTTTTTAACTATATACTATTTCTTATTCTTTAAAAATTCAATATACAGATCAATGACACATAAAATACATTAAAATGTCAATTTTAATATCAATAAACATTATTTTTATTTTTAGAATTAAAACTAAGTGCAATATTCACATAAACAATGTAAATGATAATTACCTATGTGTAATCTCTTTGTTTATCCTTTACTAAATTATACCTTTATTTTCCATTTATTTGAATCTTATATTTATTCAAATGTATTTAATAGGTGTAAAAAAATGATAAATTGACTCCTTGTGTAATCTCTATGTAGGTCCTTTTATGAGTTTAGCTTTATTCTCCATCGACTTAACTCTTCTCTCTCTAAAAATGTAGCTTCACACAAAAACAATTATTAGAAAATGATTCATTATGTAATCTCCTTATATATCCTTTCTTGAGTTTCAACTTAATTTTACACTAGCTTAAATTTTATCTATCTACAAATAAAGTATCATGGAAAAAAAATTATAAGAATCACAATCCTTTTATATTGAAAACTTCTTCCTACTCTAAAATATCTAATTTTAAAAAAATCAATTTAATGAAATGTTATGTAGTATTTGCCTTGTGATATTTTAGATATATGTTTTAGTCAACTATTACACGATCAATTTTTTTAAATTTTAACTTCATTCAAACTTCTAATTGTGCATAAGAAAAAATAATTATAATAAATAATTTTCTTTTTAATAATAGTACTAATTTATATTTAAATTTTCACTCATAACATATAATGAATAGTTGAAATTTATTTCTTTAAGTTTAGATTAGATTATATTAAGCCCACCTTTGATGATTGGTGTGGGTACTATCCCTAGACACATCAAGAGGTCTAGGTCTTCACCTAACCAAAAACAATTGACCGAGATTACATGTAGGGCCCTTTCGAAGGATACATCAAGAAGTCTGGGTCTTCCCTGGTTGAAAATAACTAACTAAAATTATAAAGGTGAACCAACCAAGTGATGTATAAATAAATAATGAAAAAGAGGACCCTAAAACTGGAGGAATAAAAAACATAAAGGAAACAACCAATAATAGAACCAACACCTAGGCATAAGGGGCCCCAGGTCCCCATGAGATCATCCAAAAAAAGTGATTTGGATCAACCACAAGCCCAAGATGAAAAAACTAAAAAAAGACTCCACAATAAACTAGATAAAAAATAAATAGAAATAAAATACCCAATCTCAATTTCTTGTAGAACCCTAAGCCTACAAAATATCCCTCAATGATCACACCATCTCAAAATAAAAATGGTAGCAATGTAATCCACATCAAAATGGCAAGTACAACTTTCAATAAATATAAAATTGCCAATAATGAGGATCCCATACCAAACCTAAAGCCAATTTAAATCTTCCTCCTAGCCACTTACAAAAACCAAAAGGGGGAAAATAGATTGCCAATTATGACTCTAAAAAAACAAAATGTCAATTCAAAATCAAATTCAAATATCATCATATCTTGCCTAATCAAATCCAACTGCCACACCATATCTAGCTAGATCATGGGTAAGGTCAATAGGAAAGACCAAATATAAATGATCCCAATTGTCATAAAGAGATAGCCATTCCTCAAAAGATAAGCTAACATCTTGGAATTAGTGAGAAGACACTGGAATGATCTATCCTTTCATGTGTGAGGTCCTGATAACCAAGTATGGCATTTTTCAAGGAAATTTGAATTAAAAAACTACAACCTTAACAAATGACCACTTCCACCTAGTAGAGGGATCCAAGATCAAACCTTGTAACCAATAAAAGGGAAGAAAAATTGGTTTGAGTATTGACTATTTTCTAGTCCATCTACTAGGTAGGACTTTGAAAAACAAATATCACTTAACACTCTAAATGAGATTGAAATCTAATATCCATAACCATCAAACACATTATGACTAAGACCTGGGATGTCAGACCCTTTCCCAAATGTTATGTTATTACCAAACCATAGAAAAACTTTGATGGGGATCTAAATTCCACTTAAGGAATGATCACCATCTCCCTTCATAACAGTCACATAATCCATATCGATTGATCACAAGAGATCATAGCAAGGATTATATTTTCTTTTAATTCCTCCCTTACACAGGGGATCACTATATTGATAATAATAAATTGAGTCATTCTCAACAAAATTGTGGAGAATAGGGAAAGTGAAAAAATTTCATCATTTAGATACCCAATCCATTATTTCAAGTTTATGAAATGACAACATAAAAATGTGATAGAGAAGTGCAAAATGGATCGAATAGAATGGAGTGTTTCACAACTCTGTAGTGGTGATCTCCAACATAACAGTGATAATGAAAAAACTTATAATCCTAGTATAAAGGACATGCTTATATTTAAGGTCGATACTAGGGAGACCAAACCCCTATAATTTTGATCTTGGGTCACTATATCTAGAATAATAAAAATTTAACTAAGCACTCAAGTTTATAGGGAACTAGAAAACTAGGACTTAACAGTGCTTGGGTCCCAAAGGAAAATCTCTTTCCCATGTTTAGAGTGATGGTCACCTCTCAATAGGCTGGGAACCCTAATCCAAAAAATTATTGGCTCTTAGGTTAACCAACTAAAAATCCAAAAAATCCATTTCTTCACCACTACTTAGGCCTAAGGGATTAGATTCTAGATTAAAGAATCTAAATGCCCCTCTACACCAAATCTTTTATCTTCTTCTTCCTTCCACAGAATCTACAACTCTAGTTTTAAATGATCCTTTTCCACCCAACCTTATACTAAAGTCAAGTCATGATCCTTCTCCTCCAAGCCTTCTACTGAAGATGAATCATTACCCTCATTCCCTTCATTATGATTAGGAAGGTACCACTCTTGAATATAGTTATTCCTTAAATAGATATTTCTAATCCTGAT
Source organism: Torreya grandis (assembly GCA_037957365.1). NCBI lineage: Eukaryota > Viridiplantae > Streptophyta > Pinopsida > Cupressales > Taxaceae > Torreya > Torreya grandis. Next base: position 322,991 of record JARHVA010004094.1, on the reverse strand, counting down.
TTCTTCTTCTTCTAATTCCGTATCCAAATCTAGGAGTTATCAAGTCTTGAAGATCCACATTCTTCCAAATTTTATTACAAGAATTTTTACAATGATAATCTATTTATATAAGTTATAATAGTACTCAAATATCTTTAAATTTTCACTCATAACATATAACCTAAAATTGATACTTATTAATTTAATTTACTTGTTCATATAGTTTTCAACATTCAACGTAATTTACCCATATCCTCTTTTAGCATAATAGTATTTATTAATGAACATAGGCCTATATTATACACAAGAAAATAATCTTGGATTTTATTTGATAAGATTCTTATAAACTATGTAGAGCACAAGAATTATCTATTATACATAGGTATAGTATATTAAGAATATTATCAATTAAGTATCCAATGATATCAACATCTGTACAATGGACATGTGTCCATTTTACATAAGGTAATACTATTATATTATTAATTTATAATATTCTTATCTTTTTTAGAATGGTCTTGTTCCCATCATACACATGATAACAATATTATACCCATTCTACATAGGTCTAGTATATTAAAAATATTATAAATTACCTTACAATTGATACTTATTAATTTAATTTACATGTTCATATAGTTTTCAACATTTAACGTAATATACCCATATCCTCTTTTAGCATAATAGTATTTATTAATGAACATAGGCCTATATTATACACAAGAAAAGAAGCTTGGATTATTATTTGATAAGATTCTTATAAACTATGTAGAGTACAAGAATTATCTATTATACATAGGTCTAGTATATTAAGAATATTATCAATTAAGTATCCAATGATATCAACATCTGTACAATGGACATGTTTCCATTTTACATAAGGTAATACTATCATATTATTAATTGATAATATTCTTATATTTTTTAGAATGGTCTTGTGCCCATCATACACATGATAAAAATATTATGCCCATTCTACATAGGTCTAGTATATTAAAAATATATCAATTAATAATTCAATATTCCTATCTTACATACAATGGGAATGTTCCCATTATAAACCATCTAATAATATTATGAGCATTGAGTAATAGGTGTTCATATTATTCCCAATCTACACATTTTTATCATAGAACAATATCAATTAAGAATCAAATATTTTTATCTTATGTAGAATGGGCATGTTCCCATTATACATAAGGTAAGACTATTATATTCTTAATTGACAATGTTCTTACTTTGTGTATAATGGGCATGTTCCCATTATATACAAGCTGAGACTATTGAATTATTAAATTATAATGTTATTATTTTTTATAGAATGGGTACATGCCCATTCTACACATGATATTAATATTATGCATTTTGAGCAAGAAGTGATCATACTATGCTCATTGAACATGGGTCTATTATATTAAGAATATTATCAATTACTAATACAATATTCCTATCTTGTGTACAATGGGAATGTGCACATTCTACACCATATAATAATATTATCAACATTGAGCAACATGTGCTCATTTTATTTTCAATCTACATAATTCTAGTATTAATATTAAGAACTTTAATAATTAAGAATTCAATATTCATATTAAATTATATAATGGGAAGGTTACCATTATACTCAAGGTTATACTATTGGACTCTTAATTGATAATTATCTCATCTTGTGTAGAATGGGCATGTGCCCATTCTATACATGATATTAATATTATGAGTTTTGAACATCTGTACAATGGGCATATACCCATTCTATAAAAGACAAGACTATTATATTCTTAATTTATAATATTCTTATTTTATGTAGAATGGACACATGGTCACTATACATAAATTAATACTATTGGATCCTTAATTGATAATGTTCTTATTTTGTGGATAATGAGCACATGCCCATTCTACACATGCTAGTCATATTATGATTTTTGAGCAAGAAGTGATCATACTATTCCCATTGTACAGATGTCTAGTCTATTAATAATATTATAAATTAAAAATATAATATTCTTATCTTGTGTTTAATGGGCATATACCTGGTCTACACCATATAACAATATTATGAAGATTTAGGAAGAATTTCTCATTTTATGCCCAATCTACACATTTTAGTATTAATACTAAGAACTTTAACAATTAAGAATTCAATATTTTTATTTAATTATAGAATGGGTAGGCTTATGATATTAGATTATTAGCTGATAACGATGTTATCTTATGCATAATGGGAATGTCATTGTTCTACACATGATAACAATATTATGAATTTTGAGCATCTATTCAATGGGTATATACCCATTCTATAAAAGATAAGACTATTGGATTCTTAATTTATAATGTTATTATTTTATGTATAATGGTCATGTGCCCATTATACACCATATAAAAATATTATGAACATTGAGTAAGAGGTGTTCATATTATGCCCAATCTATACAATCACAATATTAATATTAAGAACTTTAACAATTAAGATTTCAATATTCACATTGAATTGTAGAATGGGAAGGTTCCCATTCTACAAAAACTTACACTATTGTATTCTTATTTGATAATGATCTTATACTATGTATAATGGGCATGACCCCATACTACACATTATAATAATATTATGAGTATTAAACATTTGTACAATGGGTATATATCCATTCTATAGATGATAATACTATTGGATGCTTAATTTATAATGTTCTTATCTTTTTTAGAATGGGATTGTGTCCATTATACACATGATAACAATATTATGACCATGGATAAATATGTGCTTGTATTATTCCCACTATACATAGGTATAATATATTAATAATATTATCAATTAAGAATCCAATAATGTAGACATAAGGTAAGAGTATTGTCATCTTATTTGATTATATTATTATGTAACTTGTGTGTAATTGGAATGTACCCATTATACACAAGATAATAATAATATTATCATTGGATAAGGCCTATCAAAAATAAATCACAACCCATTCTACACATGGCATTAATATTATTGGCTTTGAGTAAGATGTTCCCATACTATGCCCATTGTACACATGTCTAGTATATTACCAATTGATAATCCAATAATCCTATCCTATGTATAATGGGCATGTGTCAATTATTTATAAAAATATTATGATCATTGAGCAAGAGGTGATCATATTATTCCCAATCTACATAGTTCTAGAATATTAATAACATTATCAATTAATAATCCAATATTCCTATCTTATCATGTAGAATGAGCATGTGCCTATAGAAGATATGACCATTTGATTATTAATTAATAAATTTCTTTTTTTTTTTTTGAATGAGCACATTCCCATTATACACAATCTAAAAAATTGAATTCATAAATGATAATGTTCTTATTTTATGTATAATGAGAACATGCCCATTCTACACATGAGATCAATATTATGAGTTTTGAGAAATAAGTTCTCATACTATTCCCATCATACACATGTATAGTATATTAATAATAATATCAATTAAGAATATAATATTCATATTTTGTGTACAATATTCATGTGTCCATAATACACTATATAAAACTATTATGAACATTGAGCAAGAAGTGCTCATATTATGCCCAATCTACACAATTATAATATTAATATTAAGAGCTTTAACAATTAATATTTTAATATTCATATTATATTATAGAATGGGTAGGTGCCCATTCTACACAAGCTTAGACTATTGGATTCTTAATTTATAATTATATTATCTCTTTTAGAATGATCATGTGCCCATTATACACATGATAACAATATTATGGGTTTTGAGCATTTGTGCAATGGGCATATGTCCATTCTAAAAAAAATTATAATATTGTATTCTGAATTGAGAATGTTCTTCTACCTTGTAGAATGGGAATGTTCCCATTCTACACATGATAAAAATATTATGAACATTGATAAATAAGTGCTCATATTATGACCATTCTACATATGTCTAGTATATTAATAATATTATCAATCAAGAATCTAATATTCCTATATTGTGAAAGCATATATTAATAATATTATCAATCAAGAATCCAATATTCCTATATTGTGAAAGCATATATTAATAATATTATCAATCAAGAATCCAATATTCCTATCATGTGAAAACATAAGTTAAGAGCTTTTTTATCTTATTTGATGAAATTTTTATGTTGTGTATAATATGAATGTAACCATTATACAAAAAATAATAATATTATGATCATTGTCTAAAGCCCAATAAGAATCAGTCATGGCCCATTCTACACATGATAACTATATTATAGAATTTGATCAAGAAGTGCTCATACTATACCCATTGTACATATGTTTAGTATATTATGAATATTATAAATTAATAATATAATATTCCTATCTTGTTTACAATAGACATGCACTAATTATACACCATCTAAAAATATTCTAAGCATTGAGCAATGGGTGCTCAGCTTATGCCCAATCTACATTATTAAAACATATTAAGAATATTATCAATTAAGAATCCAATATTCCTATCTTGTGTGGATTGGGCACATTCCAATTATACACAAGATAAGACTATTGGATTCTTAATTGATAATGTTATTATTTTGTGTATAATGGGCATGTACCCATTCTACACATAAAAGTAACATTTTGAGTTTTGAACAAGAAGTGTTTATACTACACCCATTATAAAAAGGTATAATATATTAATAATATTATCAATTACGAATATAATATTCCTATCTTGTGTACGATGTGCATGTGCACATTCTACACCATATAAAAATATTATGAACATTGATCAAGTGATGGTCATATTATTCCCAATCCACATAATTTAATCTATTAATAAATTTAAAAATTAAGAAGCTAATAATATTCACAAGCCCAATAGTCTACATAATTGAGCATTAAATTTAAAATGGGCACATGCCTATTATTCACAAGGTAAGACTATCTGATTCTTAATTGATAATGATATTATCTTATTTAGAATGGGAATGTGACTTTTGTACAAATTATAAAAATATTATGAGTTTTGAGCATCTTTTTAATGGGCATGTGCCCATTCTATAGAAGATAAGACTATTTGATTCTTAACTGATATTGTTCTTATCTTTATTAGGATGGGCATGTGCCCATTCTAAACAAGATAAAAATATTATGACCATTAAATAATGAGTGATCATATTATTCCACCTTCAATAAAAGTCTAACATATGAAAGATTATTATCAATTAGGAGTCTAATATTTATGTGTATAATGTGTAATCATAAAACCATAAAATATTTTTCAATTCCGTGTGTTTTCATTATGAAAATTTGATCCCCCAAAAATGTTATAAATAGAAGGAGTGAGACCTACCAAATAGTTACATTGAATCCCATCCATAGCCATCAAGGCCCCAAAATTAGTTGTAACAATACACTAACTAAAAAAGATAATAAAAAGTGGGGACCAAAATTATGGACACAACATTCCCACTTTGGGACCACCAAAATACATACAATCATTATAGACTAGCTACAACCTACAAATTACCTAGTTAATTTTGGTCCTCTTGTGTTAACAATGCCTCAACAATCATATTAAATTCTTAGTCTAAGTTGGAAAGGTGGACAAGTGTATCTATAAAATTAATTCTCCTCATGCGAACAACTCCTTGTGGGTCTTCTGAGTGTCATCAAGGGTGTTTTTGAATGTGTTTATTTTTTTAATGTTTCTAATGGCATGCATGGATAAATATAATATAGAACTAGTTATAAATTTATTGGAATTGGTGATTTTAATTATAAAATAAGACCTAAACCCACTAACGTGTACTCCAAATTCATTTCTACTGATGATTGTTCCATCAAGAGTGAACAACATAGTGATGCTAAATTATTTGAAATAGGCCAACACATTGTTTCTATTTTTATTTAATGGGACTATAGTTGTTTTCATATCCCTGATCCACTCCTATAGAAAGGATCTCATATACCCAATAAAGGTTTGACAAAATTTGAGATCCATTAGTGGCATGATTTTTAACCAAGGGAACATGCCCTTTTTTTTTTATCACCACTACCATATTATTGCATTTATTATCCATTTTGATTATTCCATGATAGTATTCATGTGAAATTTTATCGATAAAATTTCCTTATGCTATATATTCGGTCACCTCTCCCAACATGAGAAAAAAATTAGACATTCCCACTTCAACCTTATCCACCAATTTAAGTGGGAAGGTGATCTTTACTTGATACACCAGGGTTTTTACTTGTTATTTTAGCTCCTCCATGATTTTATCAATCATGTCATGAGAAACCTTTACCACTAAGATATGATATTATACTATACATTAATCCCTATTATCTACCTCTTCTGATTCAAAGATAAAATATCCTCCTTTATTCACCACACAATAAGGTATCCTCCTTGGGTGAACCTTTGGGTCATCATTCTCTTCATTATACATGTATCCTTATTAAAATTAGATTAGATATCAAGGTCCCTCTATAATATCATTTCATATATTTTTATCCCCTCTAAATGGAGTTTTCAAATTTAATTTCTTCCTATATTAGACCTAAGGGATCTAGAAGTGACAATAACAAACGATGCAACTATAAAATTAGATGGTGGAGGCATGGATGAAGGGGGCCAAAATGTGAGTGGGGATTAGATGAAAGTATAAGGTAGAGATGGAAGAGTAGGATAAAATTCTTGGGTGGTGAATGGAGCTAACCATGGTGTCATTTGGGTCCTGAGTTTCTCTTGTGTAAATTGAATAGAGGGTCCATGACACAAGGGAACTTAGTCATCATCCTAAGAGAGGATATGCACATGCTAAGACTAAATATAGGGTGAACATGAACATATGTGAGTGAATCCCATGGGGTGGTTATTTCTGATGTTATCCCAAGTTTTTGTGGCTAGGAGGAGACCTATGGGCCTTGAAATGTAAAATGATGAAAATAAGGTCTATTTATGAAAGGTGGAATTATGGAGTTAGTAATTCTAGTAGGATTCATAGTAATTAGTTTCAATTGTGGGGTAGGCCTATATTGATGACTATTTTATTAGATAATGGAAATTGAACATGGATAAATATAGGATGATTTTCCCCAAAGTCATATTTGGTGTAAAATCTTGTTACAATGGAGGTGGGATAATTATCCATGGGGAGAGCACTTGAGGCTGGAGTATTTGAAATTTTGGGACTGAGAACTAAAGAATATGGGTTGAAAATGTGATAGGAGTAACTATAGGAGTTGAAACTATATGGGAAATTGAGATTCCAATATATCTTGAAACAACTCAAAGCACCGAAACTACTAGAGGAGTTATAATAGAGCTTAAAATTAGATGAGTAGAAACTACATGGGAAATAGAAACTATAGGACTAATTGAAATACTTGGAGCCACTAATATTAAAATAGGACTATAAAATACAAGAGATCACATGGAATCTTATATATAAGATAAAAAAGGTGGAGTAACCCCTATATTATAGATCCTATATATGTAGAGGTAGTTAGTTCAACTACCACAAAAGGGTCTACCTTTGGGAAGCTACGCTAAGACTCATAACCACTTGAAAAACTTAATGTTTGCCTAACAATAGGTGAAATTACCCATGTTGATGTTCCTAGTGAATTATTGGTGGCCAATGAATATAGGGTAACCATTGAGGGGATCCCATATAGGATAATATTCTTCAACCTGATGTTCATCTTTATAGTGTCATTTGAGGGTTGTGATAAACTAGGTATGTCTTACAAAAACTAACTTATAGCCTACTACACTTAGAATTCCTTGGCAGTGTTAAAATTACTAATCACCTCCTCATCATTGGATGGGTTTAGGTGACACAAGTCATCTTCATAGGCCTTATGGAGATAGGTGATGTTTAACTTTGATTTCAGATCCAACACACATCTATAAACATTCCCATAAGGTTTGTACTACCTATCATCAATGAATGGAAATATGAAGGATGATTTATGTTTAACCATGGATTTAATTGTTTCAAAATTCTTATACTTGTGATGGCTAATGACAAGTCATAAAAATAGGTAGGACTTATAATTCTTAACAACACAATGACTAACAACACCATTGACATATTGGGTAGGAATTTTGTAACTCTACCACTTTTTTAGACACCTAATAATGATTATTGAATGGAGGACCCCAAATTACCTCTACTCTTATCATGATGTATTTTTAATAATACCAATAGGCCCCAATGGTTATGATAAATATGTCATCACTTTGTATAATCTAGGTATTTTTACTTCATTGGTAGTGAAATACAGAGGGAGATAGAAGTGATTATAGATGTATTGAATGTAAGTTATATGGTGATGATTATATATTTTGGAGTATGCTACATGTAATAGATAAATAGTAGGTGTCAAATGTGGGAATGAAGCATGATTAAATTTCATAGTTGTATAAGCTACATACACAAGATAGTATATCATGTAGAAATTTTCTCTATCTCAAACTCGAGCCATCTGATTTCCTATATATAATGTGACCACTCCCATTAGAATTGGGATTTTATTTCCCTCTAGAATTATGTTGAGAAGGGGAAACCAATATTTTTCTAGATGCACTATGTCACTTGATCCAAATAACTAATTTAGGAGTATCATACCAAACATTAATCCCTCTCTAACAGTTTTGATTGTGTATGCGTCAATGTATTTTTTTTAACCCATCGATCTGAGTCCTTTACCCAATATTATAAATTTTCCATGACATAATGATTCTTGATCCACTCATCCATGAAATTTTTTTCATAAGGAATGTCAGGGTTTGGGATATGGTAATATCCATTGAAAGCATTTTTTGAGATATCAACTATTTAATTGTGATCATTATCTATTTGAACCAAGTTGTTACTACATACATAGAAAATGAGCATGTTGTAGAAGGGACCACTACAAGGAAAGTTTTTGGTTTTTCCGTGACTTTATGAAGTCTTGAGAGATGAATTATTACTAAGTCATCTAAGAATTAAATTTCCTCCTCAGTGTCTTCATCATTACTTGACAATTTTTGCACACCATATTTGTAATGTTTGAATCTAACAATTAGATAAAAATGGTGTCCTTTAATTCTTTAAGGTGATTATGGTTTGAGGACAAGGCTTCCATTGTCAATGTCAAGCTGGGAGATAATTGTGAATTATACTTATAAATAATGAACTCTGTAAGTAATGAATTAGATAATGTTTTATTCACTAGATACTCAGGGCTCTATTAGTTATGAATTGAGTATTTAATGTTAATGTACTCAATATCAACAAAACACTTTGGTACTCATTCAATTTCATAGTAATGATGATGGAAATTCATGACAGGTGTACTTAGTCGAGTTGATGGTGTTGTTCAAATTATTTGCCTTTTCTAATTTTAAATTAGTGTTAAAGCTTAATTTTAAATTTAGATATATTTTTAGTGATGTGACTTGCCTAATTGGTGATACATGAATTTACATAAACCTTTAATGGTGGCACCCTATTGACCTATAGGATGCTTTAGAATGTGTTGGGAACACACCAAAACATTTCTTTATCAACACTTGGGGAATTTTCATATTTTTATAGGTGTCATCTTAGTGTCGACGTGGAAATAAATTAGGTACTCAGGTTTAAATTTCATTAGGAATGTGGTCCCAAGCATATGTAATTCAAAGTGAATAGATGAGATGGTAGGATGTATCAATTGGTTGACATCTCTTGGGCCATATTATTTTGATACCCCAATCATCATATTGATGCCATGTGGATTTTTTTTGATTAGTTTATATGTATCAGGTCATACAATCTTTAGATGAATAAAAATGTTTTGGGAGGTCAGTATTACATGTGGATTATGCTATAGGATATATATGCATCACTGCTCTCTAGGTGAACAACTAGATAGGTTGCACATTTTGACTAGTCAAAAATAAAATTTGACACTTGAAGAAAACCAAGTATAAAATAAATTAAAGGAATGGAGAGGATACATTTATTGGTCAAAAAAATAATAATATTATGTGCATTAAGAAAGAAGTGATCATTTTATTCTCCATTATACATAGGTCTAGTACATTAAGAATGGCCACATGCCCATTCTAAAAAAGTCCTAAACATTATAAATTAAGAATGTAGTAGTCTTAAAGTATTGTGTTAAATGGGATATTCCCATTATACAAATGACAACAATATTATGAGAATATAACAACAAGTACTCATATTATCACCATTCTACACAAGTCTAATATATTAAGAATATTATCAATTAAGAATCTAATGTTTCTATCTTATGTAGATTGGGCATGGGCCCATTTAGATAATATTATTAGATTCTTAATTGATAATGTTATTATATTATGTATAATGGGCATGTTCCCATTCTAAAAAATATAACAATACTATTAGCATTGAGAAATAAGTGCTCATATTATGCCCTATTTTACATGTTGACAAGATTATTCATTGGAATATAAAGTAAAAAATGTATACCAAGAGGATAACCATGATCATACTACAACACCCATAACCACATAAAAAAATTTGTTGTATCCATTTTACTTTACAACATCTCAAAGAAAGGAACAAAAATGAATAGTCAAAAAGAAAAGATGTGTCTATTTATATTTTGTTTTATATTTAGTCTTAACAATGAGTTATAAGAATGTAACCCAACTTGAGAATATATTATCAAATATACACATGTATTCAATTATTATGAAATAATACAAAGTGAAATATGTGTCATTATCTATTTTACACATTCTCAATGTTTTATTTAGTTATGCTTAGTTTAGGAAACATGTTAGATTAATGCAACAAGGATAATTTGCTTATGACATCAGTAATGAGGGATATGGGATAAATGGTATATTTTATAATTAAAAAACTTATCATAATAATATAAAAAGGATTAGTGATAAAAAGGAGAAATAAGGTTGATAAAAGAAAATAGAGAATGAAGAGATGAAATAACTCAAGTAAAAGGAAAGATAGGGAAGAAAGTAGAAAGTAGAGAGAAAGAAATAAAGAATAGAAGAAATAACAAGGAGAAAAGAATAAAAACAAAGAGAATAATGTTAAAAAATAATACTAGGTAGAAATACGAGGGAAGATTAGGAATTAATAATGAAGAATTAATGCAAAAGATAGAATAAAAGGAAAGGATAACAACATAAAATAAATAATTAGATAAAAAGACAAAAAAATAGATATCAGAGAGGAGAAAATGAGACAATGGGGTTTAAAAAGTGAAAAAAAATGCATAATTGCATGGAGTTACCATGGAAAAGGGAGATGAAAAATATGAAGAAAAATATAATATTAACAATTGGAGGAAACACATATTTTATAAGCATGTAAACTAATCATAGAGAACTTAGATAATGGTAAACCAATGCATAGTAAGGTAATGATGGAGGTTACCAATGAGATGTGGGTGATTTGGTAAAATGGCTTGGTTATTTCAATCCCCACCTAGGTTCAAATCTTAATAAAGGCATATGAGGCTAGTTTTGTCCCTTGGTTTTATTATTGGGGTTGGTTATGGCCATTGTTAATTTTTAAGGCTAGTTGTGGCCATTGTTGGTACTCCTCAGGGCGATTGTGGTTGTTGGTAGTATTTATTGGGGATGGTCATGGTTTTTGGTGGTATTCATGAGTATTTTGGCTATCATATATGGTAATATATGGTATAAATGTGGTTATTTTCAGTACACATGTGGAAAATAAATAAATTATGGATATGGGCCTCCAATTGTGTCCTAGACTAGTTCACACTTTGATCAAAATCCATTACCTAAGAAAAAAGGTAAAACTAACATTTTTTTCTAAAAATAATCATGTTTTTTTTAAGTGACATAATCATGAAAATTCATGTACATTCATAATGTTACATGTTTAACTCATGGCACATTTTTCTCATTTTAGCAAATTCTATTGCATCATACATTTTTACCATAATTTCCATTTCATATAGTTATCATCTCCATCCAACACAAATACCATACATGATCCATCACTTAAGTATGAGTGACAAGAATATAAAATCATATAATATGAATTAGTGCCATAACAAAAAGTCCATGATATGCCTAGAAGGATGTAACTAATTTTTTTATGGAAGACCTAATGTAAATTGAAACCTATAGAGCACACATTAAGGAACTTGGGAAAAAGGAGAATGAGCTAGACACATTAGCTAGTGTGGAAAAAGTAGAGAATGGACATTTATAATTCCCTACATCTCAGACTTTAATAGAATGGTCTCTTATGGATGCAAGACACATGGAAAATAATTTTTCATCCACTTCCATTCAAACCATAGATATTAATCAAGAATAATTGTTCATGAAAAGGGTTGTCAAGATATAGACCATGTAGATTCAATTACATAATAATTTTTTTTAACTAAGAGATGAAAATAAATATTTAAAGAAGATAGTCAAAGAGGCCGAGTAAAAAAATTTAAAAATAATAGAGAAGGTAGAAGATATGAGTCAATTAATAGTATAACTAATGAATTTAATACTTCCTACAATAATGTATGTTATCTACATTGAGGAGCAATGGTTAAAAATTTAGTTCATGAGAGTCTATTATGACATTCCAAAACTAATATGTAAACCTAAAAAATTATTTTTAATAGAAAACAATCATAACCGTAAGGATCAAAATCAAGTATGTGAATTCTATATACACAACTATGTTGTCCCTCATGACCAAGAATGCATTCCAAACCTGTATTTGGGTGATGTATCTAAGATCTTTTTCTTCCTATCTTGCCAATGAGAAAAGAAGAGGTGAGGAATTAACTAAGTATCATGATAAATATTAAAAACCCAAATTCATGATAAAAGGGGAGATTAATATGTAGGATGTGATAGAAGCATATTATATTGCATTAAGGAACAAAAGGGAGGTAGCTAGAATAACTAGGATGGAACAAATAGAGGTCCAAAATTAGTACTTGGCATTGATCATAGAGATAATTCAAGGAACCTAGAATGATTTTTAGTTAGATTAAATGAGAGTACCAATAAATTAAAAAGGAATAAGCCATTCTAAAGGTATAATTTTAGGGAAACTCTAAAAAGAGTCACCAAATATATTAACTAGAAAGAAGGAAGAGACATTTTTATCTTACCATAACATATCATCCTCCTATTCTATGGTTTTCTATTACTAATTGGAGTGGAATGGAGTAATCTAATGAAGTAAGTGAAGATAGGAAAGATAATTTTGGGCTTTATACAAAACATTGGATAGGTACAACATAAACATTTAACTTCCAAATACTATGCTACCATGTGCAAAGGTTTAGGTTTCTCAAGGACTAGAAACAAATTTAGTTTAGGGTGTGATGAATTAATAAATAATTTATAAAAATACTCCTTTAAAACTCTTTTTATATTCACCTTATACCGCTACTAAGTGTATAAAGTTACCTTTTGTATCCCTTCCATATCAAATAGTACTAATAAATATGATGTGAATATATTTGTGTTTCATGTTTAAAACTATTATTTTATGAGTGAAGCTTGCATCATATAATTTATTATTTTTTTAGTTTTAATACTCATTTAGTGCATATAGACATTGGGAAAAATCATGAGTTGCAGGGACTAGTAGCCAACCCATAGTAACTAGATGGCCAATTAGAGATAACTTATAAAATGGTAATCTAATGTGCTATAAGGTAATCATGGTGTTTTTTTTTTTATAATAAAAATAACTATTATTTTTAATTAAAAACACTTTTATTAATATAATCATGCATATTCATGTACATTCCTAATGTGATGGTTTTAACTCATGGCATACTTTTACATTTTTACTAATCCTATCACATCATAATTTTCTAATGTAATTTCTATCCTATCCAATTATCGTCTCTATCCCAAAAAATCACCATTAATGGTTTGTCACTAAGTGATATGGTTATGGAGAATGTAATGAAAATATGATATGGGTAACCAAGCATGAAATCAAAGAAAGCTAATAATTGTTAGCATTAAACTAGGGAATATTAGGACATATTATAAGTAGTAATGGGAAATATTTCATGATTATTCATTTTGTTGGTCTAGAGGATGAGTCAAAGGTTAAATCTAGGAGTGATTTTTATGCAACTCATAATTTTAATATTACTTTGCATCATCTCATGTAAAGTAACACAAATGAATAGTTACAAAGAAAAGATATGTCTATTAATCATTTGTATTGTATTTAGTCTTAACACTGAACTATGATTTCAAGGTTTGAAGTATATTTCATGTTGACACTAATAATAAAAACTATTAAATAATATCTACCATTAAATCCTATTAAAAGGAAAATAAAAAATAAGTAACATATGACACTGAAAGACACACAACATTTCAAACCCCACTAAAACCCCCTCTACAATAACTAACTCCACCATCCATCCCACCTCACCAAGTTACCACCCTATCTTCATCTACATCCACTTCACCTACATAATTCCTAATACCCCACATTGAGAATAAAGGAAAGCCATGGATACCTGTAGCCATAATGTGGCATCACATCTACCCATATATTTTTTGGTATTGACAAGGGATTCATAACATCAGACATATTTAGAAGACAAAAAAACTCACAAAGAAAAGATGAGTCTTTTGACACTTTGAATGTAATATTATATTTAATTTTAATAATGAATTAAATGGATAATAGATCCATCCTTCCATATTCATATCACGATCATGAACTTAAGCTAAAATAAATCATGTAAGATTATAACCATATTGTAACATTAGACATAATCATCTACTATGATGTAATCATACTTCATCACATCTCATGGATAAATAACATAGTTGTATGGCCATGAGGAAAATATTTGTCCATGGATCCTTTGTATTGTAATTAGTCTTAGAAATATGTCTTATAAATATCATCTAAAATTGTAATATCCTATAGCTATCTAAGTTTGATACATGTAATTGTGTATAATATATTGATTTACAGATCATAAGAATCTATGTTCAAACCATAGAAGTCTGTATTCACACCAAAACATAAAAAATATACATACAAACTTGATGATATATTTTTTTTCAAGGCATCCCACAGAACAAAATGAAGAATGATAGTCATAAATAAGAGATGAGTGTTTTGACACTTTGAATGTAATATTGTATTTAGTTTTATTAGTGAATTGAAAGGAGAATAAATGCATCCATCCATATTCATATCATGATCATTTAAGTCTTTAAATATATCTATAAAACTTTTTTATTATAATATAACACTTAAGTGTATACCAAGTTAGCCAATCATTGTTATAAGAATCATGCACATTAACTTTGGAGCTCATTAGAATGTGGCTAAATTTCTTGTAAATTTCTATTTTTACTTGCATATATTAGAAGGGAAAATACTACTTATAGATTAATTATAAAAATATTTTATTAAAACTAAATGCAACATAAATCCATGCATATCTTGGTTTTTAAAACATAAAAATTAAAAATAGTTAGCCGAATATTAACTAATAATTGTATATTTAAGTGCATCCATATTCAAATTTATAAGACAACATAATTTTAGACCATTTAATATAGGATGTCATTTAAATATTGATGATATTGAAAAAATATTATTATAAAGGCCACTTACATAGCCTAAAAATATAATGGATATCTAAGGGTAACTTACAACTTGTTTTAGCTTCTATCGAATGATAAACTACTTATATCCATTGACATTATTAAAATATTTGAGGACTTAAAAATGAAACAAACTAAGAGTATTATTATCACACAAATCTTGAACGATGAATATGAAAATTTCCAAATGAAACAAGAGCTATTCCTAATTCCCAATATGCATTAATTTCAGGTTTACTCAGCCAAAATTGATATTATATAATAATTAATTCCCACTAGACTCAGTATTTGACATTGATCTTGTTTGATTCAAATATGAACGACTTAATTATTTTAGGTATTTATATGGTTTATAAAATTATATCTATTTATAGGAAATTTTTAAATAAAAAGATTGAACAATGAAATGGACTAAGAGTATTACTTTTGTAAAAAAATTGGATAATGAATATGTAAATGGTCAATTGAAATAATAAATTACCAATTTTTAGTTAACAATATGAATTAATTATGTTCTATCTCTTTTGCATTGTTATTTTTTGCTTCATATTACTGATACATATGTTTTTCCATTCATTCTTTGATTGGTGAAAGTTCCAAAATAAAACTACCACATCTTTTTTTTACCATATCACACATTTAAGTTCATATAATTAGTATTTAAAAATTATAGATGAAATAAATAATAGTTGTCCTATGCCAATCCCAATTCCAAAAAGATTTTTTAAATGTCAGTGTTAACTACAATTAATTTCAAGTGCTGGCTAATATTATATTTTAACACCATCCTTATTTCATTAATGCATTTATGGCCATCAAGAATTATATGGGCCTCCCCTCTGTCCTCAAGATACCATCCCATCTGTATTTAAGGTGTGTGTGTGGTGGGTATGATGGAAATACCCACCTATCCATCACATTAAAAAAAGGGAACAATACAAAATCATTCATTAAACCCACCTCCAAAGATTATCTCCTTGTTTGTAGCTAACAAATGGAAAAAAAAGTTATATGAATTAGAAATTTTAGGGTTCCGTGATTTATAAAGTCATAATTTTTTTTAGATAATACATATTTTTAATATTGTATATGAGAACATGAATTCTATGAAAGCATTTTTTAGTTTATTTGAAATTATATTTTACCTATTATGAATATAATATTTATGATATGACATAATTTATAGGTCTATAGGATTGTGATTAGTTTGTTTTTTGTACAAATAACTTTTGAAAGTTATTGTAATTACATTATATTTATTTATTTTTCACGTTACACATTTTTGTGTGTGTGTGTATTGGTATTTTAGATTTTTTATTTAAAAATGTGAATTTTTTTGATTATATTGTAAATTTTTGTAAGTGTTATAATATTTTTTAATACAAAATAGATGCATATTTTTTTAAAATGCAATTAACCCAGATCAATATTTCTAAAGATTGAGATTATTATTTCTAAACCCATCCTTTGATAGTCTAATACATATTAGTTTATAGTTTATAAGAAATTTAAATAGTAAAAGTTTGTTTTTATAACATAAATATATTTAAATAGTAGGTACTAAAATCACATAATGCCACTTATTTAAATATGATAGTTGTAAATTTTGAAGGGAAATATTGATTGGATAATAGTCATAATTTTTTCTATAGAACTAAGGCTGCCCATCAAATTAACTCTTACTAATACATGGAAGTTGGGCCTAAATTTGATAGTTGACCCTACCTATCTTTTTTTTTTTAATGATTGTTATCTATTCAACATTACCCTATAAATGCTAATATTATTATAATATAAGGAAGAAACATTAGATAAAAAAATATATTTACTATAATTTATTTAAACATCCATTCTATAAAGTTACGAGTACCACATGGTATAACATCACAATATCATGAATAAATTGACACTTCAATTGATCATTAAATTTTATACGATGTGTCTTATGATTTGAATATGTGACATTGAGAGACTCGTGGAATCATTGAGTAGATCCACATTGCCATAAATTTTTGTTTTCATCCTTTACCCATTTCAAATCTTGTGAACATGTGGACATGTGGCATCTTCACATTGATGTAGACTTTTATTATCATTTTTACCCATTTCAAAACATGCAAAAATGAAGAAGTGTGAGACCAAGACATGCGACATCATTGCACAAAGTGTTGTTGTAAAATTTTATTATTTTGATCTTTGAACTAGATTATTAAAGTAAAAAATTATTATGGACCTATGTAGATTGGGTACACGCCTATTCTACATGATACTAGTATATTAAGAATATTATCAATCAAGAATCTAATACTCTTAATAATATCTTGTTTGGAATGAGACATTATGAAAATTTAGTCATGCCTACTATGAATCATAGATGATGTATGTAGTATGACCACCTTGAATGTTTTCTAGAGTCTATTTATGAACCTAGTTAATTGGAAGGAAATATAATTCTTAGCCAATTTTTCTTAGAGAAACCTTGGTAAGAGGAGAGGTGATACTATTTCTCTTTCTACTCTTATGGCTATGTGGTTAGGATATAAAAAATAGTTGCTATAATTATGCTTTTAAAGAAATTATTATTTTGTCAGATAGCCTTGGTGTAGGCTTCATATTAATAGCTTGATATATAGGGCTTGGATAAAAGTCATCAACTATATTTTGTATAAAACACCTAAACCTATCATTATGAAGAATGCAAAAGTCTTAAAAACTCCTTTTATTATTTATTTCTTATCCATGAAGGTGACCTTGGGAAACTCATGGTAGCACAAACAACATCATTCAAGAAAGTAAGACATCATACTCCCATTTTTTGATTGGAAAATCATCATCATTACTATACTTCTTTACTGCTTTGACCTTCTCATAAATGGCTATGTAATGAAGGAATTCCTCATGCAGATCTACCAAATCAAAAGTTGTGTCCTTGTAATCCTAGTTTGTTATAAATAAGAAAAAAGAGGGAGCTTGAGTCTGATTGGGAGCCACCATTATAATATCTTTATGGACTATACAATGGAATTTTTAGAAGTGGAGAGGGAATATAGAGCTCTCTATAATCAATTTTCACTGGTATTCTATTTATAAATGGATTTAAAATTGATTTGAGACATATAAGTCTAGTCATGAGGCATGAAACCAAGGTTATTCATGGCCAAATCAAGGGATTTAGTTTCTTCCCAATGGTCTATGATGAAAATTTTCCATTTCAATTTGATTTTTTGACATGTGGCTTCATAGGATCTTTATTTGAGAGGTGTCAATTTATCATTATTTCTTAAAGGATGAGTTATCCATCTTTTAATGTTTATTACATTCATTAGTGTTTCCTGAATATGTTTACATAGTGATACGTGTCTTTTTTAGAAGTTGTGAGTGCTTCAAGGTAATATATGGCATTTTCGCATTATTACAAACCTTGGTAACCAACTATTTTATGATTTTAGTATGCATTTATGTGAGGTGAATACATGTGGTAGATTGTTTGTCCAAAACACATTATAATTTTGAGAAACTATGTTATAAGAACATTTTTGTTCTTTTTGTAAAATTTTATAATTTTTATAAGAACATTTTAATAAAAATAACAATGTAGTTTTATTAAGTCAAATTAATATTTTTATATAATTATTCATATTAATATTTATAAAAACATCCTCTGATAGTCTTTATAAATATATCTTTATAAAAAATATCTTCATATTAAGAAACATTAAATAAAAAATATATATTTACTATTTTCTATTATTAATAGATACATCAATGATTTATTATAAAAAAGTCAATTATTTTTTATAGGTAAATGTCATTATTATAATACTCAATTATTTTATGTAGGTTTATGTCATATTTTAATAGTTAAATATATATTTTTAGATAACATTTATACCTTGATTGGCATTGATGGCACAAGTCAATCTTGAATTCCCATAATTTGGTCAATAACATGTGAATGTTTTGCATTTGAACTTGAGTGGATAGGGAAGGATCCCACATAGTTTACTAATAAATATGTTGTTACACAAGTTTTTCAAGTGTTTCAAACTTAATTTTATCCAATGATAATTAATGGTGACAATGTCCCATTATGTTCATTATACACTGACATCAGTGATGCATCGATTGCCATTATTTATTTTCACATATTAATATCACCTTACTAACATGTTATTTTTATTTTTATGTACAAATTAATATTCTTATAGCTACATAAATCCTTAAATGAGACTTATATTGCATTTAATAATTATATACATTTTTTCTTCTTCTTACAATTATGTTATTTTTCTTTTAATCTAATAGGGTTTTAAAAATTTGTTTTCATCTCAAGATTATTTTTTTACTATAGAATTGATGTCTATTGTATTTGTAGAGGGTTATCATGTGGACTTGTTTTAAAAGGAACTAAAGTTGCAAAGGGAAGAGTGCATCCAAGCACGAGTATATTTTATTGTAGATACATGGGAAGATGTTTTTTTAATTTTCAATGTTGATGTAATATTGGATGGAAAAGAATAATTTCCTTATTCAATTTATGAATTTGAAACCTTGGCAGATTTCATGAATAAAGGATACTACATTCTATGGGAAGAGAGTAAATTTTAAAAGCATGCAAATTCATCCATTCTCCCAATTTTCACTAATTACTTTTTTAGTTACTCAGAGGATTTTAATGTTATGGAATTGGTAGATTGGAGTGATGACAATGAAATCACCATCAATTTTACAAGACCTAAATATAGAACTAATTTTATCATAAAAAATTTCATTATCAAACATAAATTTTCTATTAGAGACAATGACATAGCCAAAGGTTTTGTAACTCATGTGATAGAAGATCATAAAATTCATGAAGGGATATTGGGTCCCTTGATGTTTAGTGTAATGATTGAAAATGTTGTAAATTTATGTTATGATTGATCAACCTTTCTATAATCCAATAAATATCATGATAACTTAGATAATACTTTTTTTAATTTTATATAAAACAATAAGTTACCTTATGGTCATCCATGAGAAAATATGTTATGACAAGAATAATGGTGTTTTTTCTTGAATTTCAAGGGAGTTATTTCCAAGTTGATCCATTTGAGCTCATCCATGAGAAAATATGTTATGAAAAGAATAATTAAAAATGTACTTGAAGGAGACATAATAAAATTTAAGAGATTGGATAAAAATACCTTTGGTGTGCATATTGCAAGAGTATTCAACCCTCCTTGTAAAGGATTCTTCTTATCTAGAGGATCTCTTATACAATGGCCTACTAGATAATTGGTTGACATAAATAGTTCTCCTCTAGATGTTAGATTCAAATAAGTCCTATATGAGGTTGAGGTGAACATGTGTGATTCATTATAAGAGTGACAACCCTAGTTTGTATATCTAATTTATTTTGATGCCAATAATTAAAATTGTTACAAAAAAATGATCATATAACCCTAAAATACTTAAAATGTCAAAAATTGAAAGCCCCTTTAGCCACTTCATCAAATCAAAATGTTGATGAGGATAGAAAATTGTCAATTTATTTAGATGAATTAGAGAATGTGAAAAATCATTGTTGAAAATATGTCTAACTCAAAAAATTCCCTTTATTTCAGTCACATTTTTATAGCAAAAAACTAGAGCCATGAATGAAGAAGACTAAAATAAATTTTTTGTAGATGTAGTAATAATAAATTCAATCATTAATATGGGAGACAAATCTATGGAAGTACATAAAATTAAATTTGATGGGATGGATGTATATCAAAATGCATGAAATAAAGATTATGGGTACCTAAGGAACACCTATAGTCATAAATCATATGATATAAATGGTGACAAACATGTAGTAAATGGTAACACCAAGAAAGAGAAATAAATTCAAAATATGCCTATAAAAATTACTTACATATCAAGAATTGTTTCTTGATAAATTCATATAATTTTTACATTTAACTCATTTTGTAGGACAAGATGGAATCAAAGTTCCTCAAAGGCTATTTCCTACATTTTATACCCATAATTTGATATGCAATAAGTGTAACGAGGATCTTAAATTGTTGAAACTTCCACCAGTGTCACAACCAAATTTTAACAAGATAATGACCAAAATATTTCAACTTTGTTCGATTGTAAAGAAAAAATTATTCACCAAGTGTGATGAGTGTATGGATCTATACAATAAATGTAGAGCCACCACATGCCCAGAAACACTCTCAATACTTGAAGAAAAATAAACATGGCACAATGAATACATTCAAATTTATTGTGTACATTACTATTCCCATATATTAAAATAATTGGAATAAATTTATATATTATTTAGAACTGTGCATAATAAAATGGACAAAATGAAAACTTCCATACTAAATATGAGCAAAAAATCAAATTCAATAGGTAATGTTATGAACCTCCCAGTTAGTTTGACTGGTATTCTCACACATGGACAAAACACTGGGGGTTTTGGCTGCTTTGACCTATGAATTACTAAATATGGAGAAAACTACATAGTCACATCATTGTATTTGTGTCTCAAGAAGCTCAAAGAAACCATCATTGATTAGTATTGGGATTTATTGTACAATTTTATATCATCCAAACAACCACTTCATGATACACTTTTAAAAAATTAAGTGCATGAAAAATGTAAAGGGCACAAGGAAAATTTTGTCCATGTCAAAGTAATTAGTGTTTTTATTAAAATTGCTTCATTTAAAAATAACTACCGATCCTCTACTTGAAACTAGATAATAATTCAAGTGAAAATAAGAATTGCACCTTATTTGCATTTGCATAAATGTTGAAAATAAGATGTGTATTCAAAATTTTGTATGTAAGCTTCCTACTAGTGGGACACACATAAGAGGATATAGATGGGAATTTCGGTAGATTAGCAACATCATTATGTAAATTAGACACATTTTCCTTGCCATATAACATGGACACCTATAGAACATGCCAAGAGGGCTCAAGTACATTCAATACTTACCTTATTGAGGAATTGTACAAATTTAAGACCTTTATGGAGAAACATTTATTGGATGAAAACCATGAGATAGTGGGTATTATCAAAACAAAGATGTTTAGGTTCTATGTTGTGGATGACATACTAGTGATGAAATATAAAAAAACAATAAATGATATCTAATGGACACACACATGAGGATATAGATGGGAATTTTTATATATTAAAAATATTAATATGAAAATTAGACACATTTTTTTGCCACATATGAGGAACACCTACAGAAAATGCCAAGAGGGATCAATTACATACACTCCTTACCTTATTGAGGAAGTGTACAAATTTAAGGCCTTTATGGCATAACACTTATTGGATAGAAACCATAAGGTAGTGGGTATTAGAAAACCAAAGATCTTCAGATTCCATGTTATGGATGACATTCTAGTTATAAAATATAAAGCAACAATAAAGTATCTCTAATGGTCTTGCCCAATCTCAATTTGGTGGACAAATGATATAGGTGAACCAAAATTGATGGAAAGGAAACCTCCTCTGACACATTTCAAAGAACTCAAATAAATGGATGTTTTAAAAAAGGGAATAAAATAATATTTTTAACATTGGGTAAAATGTGTAGTAAGTAGAGGTAGAGAATACTAGCTTCCAAATATAATGTAGTAGGAAAATGTTTTGTGTGCTTTGGATAGACCTAATTTATATTAGGATTTCAGATGTTTGTTTTTTTCCATTGAAATAAAGGCAAATGCCATATATGACCAAATAAAAGGAGACACACATTTTAATAAATAGTAATACATTAATCAAATTATCCTAAATAATAATGATATTTATGTTGGGACTATTTGTGGAAGATCTAAACAAACATTCAATACATTGATGGATGTGTATGTGTTACAGATGCTTCTAGTACAACCAATAAATGAAAATGAAAATATATGGATGGCAAGGGAAGATGGGGATATTTAAATTAAACTAGAAGGTGAGAATTTGGCTAAAAAGGTGAGGATTAAATATTGAAAAATATTGAGAGAACATGGTGAGGCATTGTATCAAGACTGTTTGATGCCTAATAAAACATGGGTCAAATCAGATGAAATTAAATAAGACATTGATGTAGATATAATCATATGGGCATGGACACCAGATAAAAAATGAAAAGTAAGATTGATTAAGATTCCTAAAAAAGTATAAAAGGCCATTATTTCATACCTTGTTCGACTTGAATAGGGTAATTAATGCTAAGGTGAAACTAATGAAGACCATAAATTAATATGTGATATCATCTTGGCCCAAGATGTGGGTTTTTTTGAATTGATATTCCAAAGCACACTCTAATAACTTGGTCTTACATTTGAACCATAATTATTTAATATGAATTGGAGATTGATATTGATTGATTCAATTTGACCAACTTCTATTCAATCTTCTTATTATTAAACCATTAATGGGGTAACTATATTGTTTTAAAATATGAGTTTATGATTAATATTTCATTCATATTTTTTTTCATAATTATGTAGAGCTAATAATATATTAAATTGATGTTAAAGTATGAATTCAAAATATTTTTCAAATAGTTTGCATTTAATATCATTATTTTACTTAAGTTCTTAGGATATGTGCTATTAGTGATGTAACATCATAAGTTTTTGGGTTCACACTGAGTTGTTGATACGTGTTTTAAAAATACATTAAAATTTGGTGATGAAAGGAGAGGGTTATGACACATTAAACTACAAGTAAATTATTTAAAGTTTAGGATTGGGTCATCAAGAATCCACAAAGCCATGGAGGTCTATTTTTTTCTCATGGTGGCATTAAAAAAATGTATGGATCCATTGAAACTTTTAGTCCACTTTATATCTCCATATGTTCACCCTTTGTTCTCATAATCCGCTAACATAATAGGGATCAAATGTTAACTTTAAAATAAAATGGGCCTCCACGAACATGTTAATTAGTGTATTTCACATTAGATTGTGAGTGGGTCCATTAGTCATGAAGATATCATGTATTTTGTGGCATGAAACTAAAAATTGTGAACCTTGATTTAAAAAATTTCCAAGTGGACACACATTTTCATAGACAAGAGAAAATTAATCATGAAATTCATGTGGATAACATCATCTAGGCATGAAAACCAAAAACATTCGAAAGGAGGATCGATTAAGATACATGAAAAATGACACGAGGCTATTGAATCATATCTCTGACTACTCAAATAGGGTAATGAATGCATAAAGGTGAAACTATTGAAGGTTATAAATTAATATGTCATATCACCTTGCCCTACAATGTGAGTTTTATCAAATTTATATTCCAAATCACACTCTAATAAATTGGCCTTAGATTTGTACTATTATTTAATATGAATTGAAGATTGATATTTATTTCATTGAATTATTTTTTAAACATGTGGAAGACTTAAATTAATACCTTGAGAATATAATGGTATTGTATTTTTTTTAAATAAAAGGGGTAAAAACATTATTAAAACTTAGAACAACTGAATACAACACAACAAACACATACCATAGACCACAAAAAAAACAAGAACAAGAGCATCACACCCCAACACCACTAACATCTTATACAAGAATCCGCTCCAGTTCCTAACATAACTTGTAGGGTAGCTGATCCCACTCATCAACCTTATGGCCATCTCTATCTTCTGATGCCCATTTTGCTAGGAAATCAGATGCCCTATTCCATTCCCTTGGAATATGGGCATAGGATACTGAATCCATTAAGGAACTAATCTGTAATATCTACTGTACTATCATAGCCAATTGCCAACTCACATCTAAAATTTTCCTCTCAAGGAGCAAATTAATTAGGACTTGAGAGTCAGCTTCACAAATCACCCTCCTCCACCCTAAAGCATAAGCTCACTTCAAAGCATATAGGATAGCCAAGCCTTCCATCCTATTAACAATCTAAAATCCCTTATTAGTCGAGAAAATAAAAACCACTGATATAGAAGAATCCCTACCAATCCCACCGATCCCAGTTGACCCTGGATTACCCTTGGAAGATCCAACCATATTAATTTTCAAAAGACTAGCGGGTGGGGGCAGCCATTTCCCCAACCGTTAAACTTTCTGTTTCCCCTATCTACCTCTCTTGACCCAAGCTGAGACTAGAGATATCCCCTATATGCCAAACCTGTCCACCATCTCAACATCACCTTTCTCTAGCAGTAAAGTAATCTCACTCTTAGCTTCAATAAATTCCTGGATCATTCCTTTAATTCTAATCCAAACCTATTGAATCCCCAATTTTTCATCCCAAAAAATTTTGTGGTTCCTTTGCAGCCAGACTTGCCATAGCAAAAAAATAGGTCCAACATACCACGCATCCTGCAAGAAGGGAGTCGAAGAGGGGGATCTTCCCAATCTCGACCAAAAATTAGCCAGGGAAGATGTGTGAATACACTGGCATCTCTACATGTCCCACCAGAAATGCCATAATTGTAGAGTGAAGGGGCAATGGAATAATAGGTGCAAAGAATATTCCTCCTCACTAATATAAAGAACACACCTCAAAGGGCCAGCAAAGCCCCTCTTCTAAATATTATCCCAAGTCAAGCATCTATTCCAGGCTAAAGTCTAGATAAAGCAATTACACTTCAGCCAAGAGAATCTATTCCAGACTCTTTTCTGCCAATGAACTTCCCCTTGCCTCATATTGCTAAGAAATCAACTCCTAATAACCATAAGACACAGTGTACTTACCCTAGGGATTAGGGACCAGGCTAGCGCATCACTGTCCATAAGTGCACTGCAGCTGCAACAGGGCAAAATGTAATACAACTCCACACATTCTACCTCCAAACTAAGAAATGGCCACTCCTCTGGGGTCTTCCATCTTGCATCCACCACCTGCCCTTGTAGGGAAAGGAACTTATAGTCACACACCCTAGTCCACCCAGCTTTGCAAAACCTCTGGGATAAAATACTCAAGTTAGGATATTAGATAGCTATGGGAGGGTAACCATCCCAAGAGTCATACCAGAACTGTGCCTCTACCCCACTCCTAAAAATCTAGAATAGGCCCCTCTTAATCAGCGTAGCTCCTTTCTTGAGAGTAGTCCAAATCACCGAGCCTTTCCCTGTCAAGCTATAACATGAGATGTCCTTCTGGGGGATCCCAAAAAAGTACTTATGGGATAAGATTCTGGCCCACACCTGGTCCTATTCCACACACCATCACCAGTATAATTTGGCTGCTAGAACAGTACCAGATAGCACTAATTGCCATAATCCAAGACCACCAAACCTTTTTGGGCTGTAGATAGCCTCCCACTTAATAAGGCTCCACTTGATTGATGATAAATTACCAGCCTATAAAAACTATCATGTTAAGGAATCAAGGTCCCTAACAAAGCTCATCGGTGCCACCTAGATCATACACCTATAGAGAGGAAGAGCCTGCACCACTGATTGAATCAAATGGACCCGACCAACAAAGGATAGCCAACGATGGGTCCAATGATTCACTTTGAATCAGAACTTATCCAAAATCACATACCATGACTCCTTAGAATGTCAGCTAGCAGAGATAGGAATCCCAAGATATAACAATGGAAGACTTCCAATTTGAAACCTGAGAATATGAGCCACTCTTCATTATATGGAGAGTGGAGTGTTGAAGAAAAAAATTGAATACTTGCCCTCATTAATTACCTATTTTGAGGCAGCAAGGTAAGCATCCAAGCCTTTACATATATTATATGCCTCCCTAATAGTAGCCATGCCCATCAAAGCCATGTCATCCACAAACTGAAGGTGAGATTGTACAGGAAGGCCTCCTCCCCATTGCTAGCCCTGAATAATGCCACTGCCAACATTCTTTTTGATCAACCGACCCAAGCTTTCCGCCAAAAGAAGAAACAAGTAGGGAGAGATAGGGTTGCCTTGACATAGACCTTGAGAAGCCCCAAAGAGATTAGAGTGCTTGCCATTAATCAAAATTGAAAAGGAAGTTGAGTTCACATAACTCATAACCCAGCAGATCCAATCCTCCTCAAAACCAAAGGTGCCCAAAACCTTCTGGAGGAAGGACCAACGAACTCTGTCATAGGCCTTAGACATGTCTAGCTTGATAAACATGGCCTTATCATTAGACTTGATCATGGAATGGATAGTCTCTGTAGCCACCACCACCCCATCCAGAATCTGATAGCCCTCCACAAAGCCACCTTGCTTCTCAGAAATAAGTGCTAGAAGCCACTTTTTTAACCTTTCAGCAATCAACTTAGATATAATTTTATAGGTTACATTGCAAAGGGAAATGGGGTGAAATTGACTCAACCAATCAGCCCCCTCCCCCTTGGGAATGAGAGCCAAGAAGGTAGAGTTTAGGGCCCAAAGCATTTGCTTGTTCTTCTAGGATTCTTGAACAACTGCCAATAGGTCCAATTTGATAATTTCCCAAAATTCCTGAAAGAATTCAATCAAGAAGCCATCTGGACCAGGCACCTTTCCTTTCTACATCATGAAAACAATCCTCTCTAACTCCTCCAAGGATATAGCCCTCATAAGATGTGATTTCATTTCCAGAGAAACTAAAGAAGGAATACAGGAGAGGACCTGATCCTCTACAGCTGAGTCCCCCTATGCTTCCTTCTTAAATAAAGATGCAAAATACTGCACTATTTCATTAAAGATACCCTGCGTAGAAGAGACAACCTCCCCTCTATTTGTCACCAAAGATGCTATCACATTACCATGATGTTTGGCTCTCACCAAATTGAAGAAGAAGGCAGTGTTCTTATCCCCCTCTTGAAGCCATTCAATCTGAGATTTTTGTTTCCAAAAGATTTCCTCTCTTAGCTCCCATTCCTCCAATGTTTTTAAAGCCCTGGCTTCCTCCCTCAACATAAACTCAGACATCCCCTCCTCCCTAATGAATCTAGTAATGTCGTTCAACTCCATTTGAGCCTCATTTTTCTCCTGGAAGATGTTCCCAAAACTTTGTCAATTCCACTGTTTGAGCTAGTACTTAACAAATTGGAGTAGCTTAACAAAAATATACATTGTTGTACCAACAGTAGGCCTGCCTACCCTCCACCATTCAGCAACTCATCCAAATAGGTTCAGGCCCCTGAGCCACATGAGCTATAAATTGAAAGGTGGCTTCCAAGGCAAGCGGGCTAAAGAAATGACAAGCTTTATGGGCCAATGATCTGAACCTCTCCAATCAAGTATCTCCAAACTAGAAGACCACATTCCACCCACCCAACAATAGGAGGTCATGAATCGATCTATTCGCTCAGCAATGCACCTGTCACCCACCCTTCTATTGTTCCAAGTAAAGCATCCATTGCTGGGCTTGATATCCACTAGATTGAGTGCTGAAATATTATGCCAGAGCAATATAGAAGATGGATCCAGCCTTGCATTACCTCCCTGTTTCTCTGTTAAATCCAGAATAGCATTGAAGTCTCTAGCAATAATCCAAGGCAGGTAAAGAAATAATCTATGAACTAAGTGAATACTATTCCATACAAGAAGTTTACCTTGAAAATCTGTAGGAGCATAGATGTTAGAAAAAAGGACAGATTCACTCAACTCAATACACAAAGCAACCATGGATAAAGAGGACTTAAAGGAAATCCAGGACACAGGTTGGATCTTTCATGGGTTCTAGAAACATGCCACACCTCCCGAAGATCCCTAAGCTCCAATGCACTGACATAGACCATGCCTCCATAACTTAGGTGCGATACTCCTCATATCTTCCACAAAAACCTTAGTCTCTTGAAGAAAGAGAACATCAGGAGAATGCCTTCTAACTAGTTCTCGAATAGCTTTTTGTCTAGGGCCATTGTTCAAGCCCCTTACATTCTAAGAAATAATGATCATTTCAGAGGAGTTAAAAAGTGGGAATCTAAGGTCTTAACACAACCTGACTCTACCAAAGTCTCCCCAATCATCTTAATCTTCTCCATGTCTTTCTTTCACCCCAATTTAACACTTTTCTCTGAAACCCCCTTCTTACCCTCCTTTTAAAGAATGCCCAGATGAGGAGAAGATTTACCTCGCTTATCCATTTCTCTAACTGCAGTCCTTGCTGGAAGATCCACATCTTTTACACTCTGTCCTAGATCACCATTTGTCTCCAGAACCATCTATTCTCCTATCTTCCCATCTGTGACCATAGGTAAGGCAGACTCCTCATGAAGAGACGAATGAGGAGTGGAAGAGTTAATCTCTGATCTAGATCATCCTGCAAGCTACTCTACACTAATTAATCCTAGGTTAACTTCTTGCTGGTCCAATTCATCCAAGACCTCAAACCTATTCAAAGTATCCTCATCCTGTGACTCCATAAGGGTCTTCTTCTGGCCTCTATTTCAGTTTCAAGCTTTCACCTGAACAAAACCTTCAGCATCCTTTCCCTCACCAACACCAGACTTCTTCCCTTTATCAGCACTAGGAATGATACTAAGAGGAGGTGGAGGTTGCTATTCCACTGGCTTGGCCTTTGGGCATCTTCTCACCAAGTGGCCATATTCATGACAAAGGTGACACCTGAAAGGAAGGGTCTCATAGTCTAGTTGTTGCACCTAGGAATATGAGCCTACACTCATCTCCACCACATCTGGCAGTGGTCTACTCAAATCAATTTCCACACAAATTTGAGCAAAAGTCATAACTTTCTTACCTAAGGTTTGTGTTGAAGACCCCACCGGCCTTCTGAGTGTCAAAGCTAACATCTAAAGAACATCCTCTCGACAACATTTTATAGGAAATTTGGGTAACTGAACCCACACCAGAACCTAATTTAATAGTTCCTCAGAAGGATTAAATCTTGCATGCCAAGGTTTGATGAAAAGTCCAACTTGATTATAAAAATAGGGCCCACCCTCAAAAACCCTATTTCGATCAGCCAAGCATAGAAACGTCACCATGAAATAATTGTTTGCTAGCAACGTGACCTGCATTTCACCCTCTGGTTCCCACACTCTCTGAGCCCAACTCTCCAAAAATTGAAGGGAGACTCTCAATCCCAAAAACTTGCAATACAGTAAATGCTTGGAGTAATATTCCACATCTTTAGAGATCATATCAAAAGGGATTACCAGTTTGGGTCTCTCTTTGCACCGTTCTAGGCAACCATTAATCTTCATGATCCAGGATCCCCCGGGTGAGCTCAAATCTGTCACACCTGTAGTCTGAGAAAAAAATGCATTTCCCAATGTTCTCGCTTCCTGTCCCAGCATATTCAAGCCCACCACTTCGCTAAAAATCCTACCAGGCACAGTCTTAGAAGGCTCCCTCTGAGCCTTAACCATGCCCTTCCTTGGACCATCCTCAGCACTGGAATCTGCAACTCCCTTCCATGCACGTGATCCTCCACACCTCTCCTATGCAATCACTCACACAACAAAGACAAGCTAGGGCACGACTGCCCTAGCTCGGTGTCGAGTTGTAGAACCAAGTCATTTCCATTTTTCTTTCATATTATTATCCGTTTCCATCTAATGGTATTGTATTTTAAATAAAAGTGAAAGAGTAATATTTATT
The DNA here is from genome assembly GCA_037957365.1 of Torreya grandis. NCBI lineage: Eukaryota > Viridiplantae > Streptophyta > Pinopsida > Cupressales > Taxaceae > Torreya > Torreya grandis. The sequence continues at coordinate 291,896 of JARHVA010004094.1, read as the reverse complement.
TCAATTTTTTTTCATAATTGTTAAGCTAAAAATATACTTTAATTAATGTTTAATCATGTAATAAGTTTTTTAATAAAAAATGTAGTTATTAGAACTATTCTAGTTGATTTCATGGGAGATGTTCTAATAGAAGTGCACCATAAGTTTTGGTGTTCATAGTTATTGATGGGTGTTCTAGTAACATAAGTTGCAAAATCTAGTTATGCAAAAAGGAGAGAGGTGTGAAGTTTTTAACTACAAGGAAATTATTTAACATTTATTTTTGGGTCTAAATTTTTTTAAATGACTTTATTCATAATCTATAAACCCATTGAACCTTTATCTTTGATTTTATATTTAGTTCACATTAATGGATTCCCTACATAGAATAAATAAATATATAATACCTATCGAAATGGGATCAAGGGGTCACAAAGTCATGTATTCTTATAAATCACATCTTAACTTTAAATTAAAAGTGGTATTCATGGAAATGTTAATTTATGGATATCACATAAGTTAGACTATGACTAGGTCCATTGGTAATGAAGATATCATGTACTATGTGGCATGACACCAAATGTGAACCTTGATTTAAAACATATCATATCCTAGTACACAAAGTGTGAAAATTTGAAATTGTGATTAATGTATGTGGTATCCACTTTGGGTTTACAAGAACAGGGCCATTATACATGAGATAAATAATATGCAAAAAATAGGCCCATATTATTATCTAGGGTAGAATGGGCACATGCCCATTATATACATTGAGATAAGAATAATGAACTCTAAATCGATAATATGAGTAACAAAGTCCTATGTTATTATCTAGTGTAGAATGAGCACATTCCCATTTTACACAAGATACGAATAGTGATAATTATGTTTTACATTGGGAAAATGGGATTTTGAAAATGTTGTCTAAACTTGAACAGGATGATAATAAGTATGTTTTACAATGTTACACTAATATTTTTAAATCTTTCATATCGTGATGTGATTGGTTAATATATTGTAAAATTAGGATAAATATTAAATATTACTATAATAACTATTAGGTAATAATATGGTCACTATGGAGTCACATTATATAAATTACTAGGACCCATTTCAACTATTGGACCATGCTTAAAATTTGGACCATATCCCCTAAATATGAATTTAAAGGTGAAAAACCATTTCAGATATAATTGTAATCTGATTCCACACTATACATTGAAATCTAATAAAAGCTATATTGGAATCCAATACTATACTAGTTAAAACCAATAATAATAATAATATTAGAATCTAATATCTCACTAATTATAAATTAATAATAAAACTAGAAATGGTAATACTAAAAGTCCAAATTCTTGGGAATATGTCCAAATTTCATGAAATGATGGTTAAATCCACATTATACCTTGTAATTTATGTTATGATTATTTCATGTTTTACAAAGGAATCGATTGGTTAAGAATAATATTTTTTTTATTCACATCCAAGTTCAATTCTATATTTCCCTAACTTGATTTTTGTGAAGCTAATACATTTTCCATTATTAATTAGTTCAATCAAATCAAAATGACTTTCCATAATCATGAGAGCATGCTAAATAGAACCAACAAAAATGCAAAGGGTAATTTTTATATTCACTTGGGAATATTAGGGTAAACATTATTTGCCTTATACTTACATCAATATTTGTTTACTATAATAATTACCATAATCACTATCTTCTACATCATTATGAAAATAAACCACATTCTTAGAGTAATTTTAAACATCTTGAGAAAAAGATCTAAATGGTGAGACATTACAATCACACTGGGCTTAATGTGTTATGTGAAATTGAAAGAACCTATGGCTAATAATAATAATAATAATAATAATAATAATAATAATAATAATAATAATAATAATAATAATAATAATAATAAAAGTTGGGGATATTTAATAGAAGAGAATGTAATATAATTAGTCATTGGATAATTGAACATACTCATGTTTATATCTATTTAACCCTTTTTGGAAATAACAATTGGGGAAGAGTGGTCTAATAAAAGAGCAGTAAGCTACTCTAAAATTAGGTTCATTAATGAATTTAGAATCTACTAATAATCTCATAAGAAATACTAACTCTAAGTGTTATGACAAATATATAAAGTATAACATTCAATATTATGATAATATTAATAAGAATGACAAATTGTACTTAGCTTATACATTGATGTATAGGAAGGTATAAATAATGTAAATGTAGAAATATAATGTATGAATATTAATATCCTATCATCAGATTCTGAATATTAGCTTTCTATTAGTACAAAAACTTGCATCACTGTATAGACACTTGTGTTGACACTACTATCTATGATTTAATGCATTTGTTTGGTATAGAGTATTGACTATTAATTAAAACTTCTACCTATGTATTTTTAGGTTTCTTATTACCTTTCAAATTATATGTTCAGATCACACACATAGGCTCTCAATATCAGAATATATATCAAATCTTATATCTTCCTCTTAGGTCTTAACATGTTGCCAAAAAAGTGTTGGTAGGATCATGGATTTGAAATAACATCAAATAACCATCTATAATTGAGAATTACCTACATATACAATACTAAAAAATAGGGCTTAAGACATATTTAGCTTTCCCACAGGTATTAACTTATGTGTGAATAATGGTACATAATGATCTATGTACATGCATTTAGTGATATAGATTGTAACTTAATAAATATGGATCATGGGATGATATTTGAATGATTTAGACCTATAATATGACTTTTCCTATGATTGATATGATTTTAGGAAAGAATAGATTAATTTTACAATTGATTTTTAGTAGTAGAGTATAAGCTTGAGTGATGCTTGCTATATGAATAATGAGTTGGTTTTAACTTGTATTTATACCACCTATTTTGAAAAGTTTCTCAAATAAGGGTTAATGAAACAAAATAGGTTGACCCATACATATTGAAATATTTACAAATTTGAGTGTTTATAAGGCATAAACACTTGCATTGGAGAATGGACAATAATATTGATATTATTGTCCAAATTTGAATATAACTATCTAGTAAAATAGGAGGTTGTTAGAGATCTATAATTGATAGTGAAATATATCTATCATATTTTATAAATATTATGGGCTATAGGTGACTTGGGTAATCAGAATATCAGGGTTGAACTATAAGATAAGAATTTAGGCCTAGTGAGATGGTGAACACAAGCCTATAAACTATAAGGAAGGTCAAGAACTTAAGGGTATAGCATTGAGTGATATTTTTCAAGTGTAAAATAATAGTTTAACATATAAATATATATTTAAGAATCTAAATTTACCCCTCCACCCCTTTAATCTAGTAATGCATAAAGACGAAATTACTAGTTTAACAAAAAGAAATGTGTACCATGGTGTGTATAATACACCTTGATTTTATTGAGCCATGTTTGAATTTTTTTGTGTTTATGACCTGTAACCAAGAACATGTTATAGAGGAAATTAGTTCATGTAATATAAAAATGAATAAATTAAATTTTATTGAAAGAAAAGAGTGTAACGAAGGAGTACACCCACGTGTTAATGCAACCATTATTGAGGTATAGTGTGAAACAATATTAATTTTACATTATTAATGATATAATGTTAATAGATTTGTTTTTAGTTTTATATTTGTTTGTTTTAATATTGTTGGGAGTTGCAAAAATATTATGAATATAGGTTATTTGTGAGATTTAATAATCATAGGGATATAGTGTGTTAGTTGTGGAGATATGAATATCCACCTTTATAAGAAAGATGCTTCTTATATATATGTAATGTACCTGAATGATTATTCAGAGTGAGAATATTAATTATTTGTTTTTGAATTTTTAATATTATTCCTATGTTCTTTGTGTTCGAATACAATATTTTAATCATGGTTAGACCTAAACTAAAATTAATATTTGGTATTAGAGTAATGGAATCCTACTAATGATGAGGGACAATTTCTTAGCATCTTGTCCTTGTGGATGAGAGATTTTATTGATGGTAAATTATGTTGTTGCATTCACATCTATTTATATGGTCATCCCTATCAATTTTTAATTACAACATACAATATCCATGACATCACCATACATCTGTGCTTCATGTCATTTTGGAACAACTAGCTATTTAGATTTCAGTCTTGACATTATGGTGTGCTTTTTCCAAGAGTGAGTTTTGAATAATGAATTTCACCAGATCCTCTTGTAGTGTATGTGGTGATTGTCATTTATTTCATTTCCATACATCTTTATGTATCTACAAATTGAACATAGTAGTTAATCATTCCAATTTATCAGAACTAGTGTGCATTATAGAAGTATTTATACCTCATATCTTAGTCGTGAATAGTTATGTGAGTCCCTATATATTTCCAATGGATTCATATTTTTTTGAAATTTTGTTTTGATAGCAAAGAACCCTTGATGTAGACATTTATAATTCAATACCCCTGCTCTATTCTTAAATAGTAGTGGCAGCCTGCTCATCTCCCAACATGAACGTTTTCCAATAAGCTGTCATCTTGTATGAGGATATAAATGTGCCAAAATCTTACTATAGTCTACATGGTGGAAGAATAGTATAAAAGTGTTAGTTCATAAGTTTTAGATTCTATGTCAAGTTTATTTGTCCCAAGTTGGTCATTAAATGTAATTAGTTTATAAGAACTTGTTTTCATTTAGTCAAAATGAGTTTGATGGAATGTCTTTAATATTTTCCTTTGTCATGTGTTTAGGTTTTTAGGAATATTATTTTATATGTTTTTTTTTTAGTCTATAAAGTTAAAGTCATTCTTTAAGGTGTCATTTATTAAGGTATAATAATGTTAGGTTGCTTATAGTATTTAAAAACTATTTTTTTAAATATAGTCTTATTCAAGTCAATTTTGATAATTATTTTATGGTAGTTTTAATTTGAGTCATTTTTTTTCAAAAAATACAAAAATTAAGTCATTATTTGTGACTTTTATTTAAAGTTTGTGTCAAGTCTTTATTATCATCATAGTCAAAGTTATCAATCATAAATGTTTAAAAGTGTCAAGTCTAGATTCAATTTTTTTGGGTCCATTATCAAAATTGTAATTTTTTTTTTTACCTCACAGATGCACTTTTTATTATATACAATGTCTGAATTATAGAGGGGATTTATCCTCAAAAAAATCATGCAGTGTAGATATAATTGAATGTTTCCAACAATTGTATAGGAGGGAAGCTAACTGTAGAGATCCTCTGATTTCCTTACTTCTTTATGAAGATGATTAGCCAGTGACACATCTATTATGGTCATATGGAGTAAATGTGAGATGTGTTACTTTGCATCGTAGTGTTCATGTGTATCAAGATCCATATAACAAGATTCATATGGTAGTATGTAGACCTAAAAGTATGTGTTGGCATATGATTTTATTCGAGCTAGTTATTGAAGATGTATTCTCCCCATGCTCACATTAAAGGGGTATCGATATGATTAATAATGTTCACAAGGGGATGAATGTTGAGGTATAGTGTGAAACATTATTAATTTAACGTTATTATTGATAGAACATTAATATATTTGTTATTAGTTTTATATTTAGTTGTAAAATTGTTGGGAGTTACAACAATATTATGAATATAGATTATTTATGAGATTACATAATCATAGGGATATAGTGAGTTAGTTATGGAGATATGAATCTCCACCTTTATATGAAGGACATTTCCTTTATATATGTAATATGACCAAATGATTAATCAGAGTGAGAATATTAATTATTGTGTTTTTGAGGTTTTAATATTATTCTTGTGTTCGATTGTAAGAGGTTAATCGTGCTTAGACCTAAACTAGAATCAATAACCATATTATTCCTTGGTAGTTTTATTTGGTAATGATGCTTCCTAGTTGAAGTATTGGATAGAGGTTCAAAATTGAATCTTGGAGACGTGAATAAAAGAATTTGAGGGTGATCATTGCCTCAATCTAGTATAAGGGTGAGTTGTGCCAAGACCATCAAGAGCTCAAAATCTCAATTGCATAACTCTAGTGTATAATAATTTGGAAAAATTCACTAGAGTCATATGTATAAACCTATCAAATTGAAATAATATAAAATATTGAAATTACATCAAGGGTAATGAATATCTATTACACTAATAAAATTATTTAACTACTACAATAGATAAAATTTTAAATGTTACAACTTGGTAGGGTCGTTGCATGAATAGTGTGTATATATTGAAAATATATCTTTGATCTGGTGTATATTCATGGAATATGCACCTCAAATGTGTCTCAAGTTTAAGTTTATATTAAAATTTAACCTTTTCTCTATAAAATATGTATCATAAATCTAAAAAATTTTGTCCCAAATCTGTGCTAAATGTATGAAATTTTATCCCAAGTGTATATCTAAATCATGTGAAGTAAATCAAATTTTGAATTTTTTTTCAATTGTATGTATGTGGAATCATTTCTCTATGACATATACCCACTGACATGCCATCCATTTTTAGGTGATGGGAATCAATAAAAAGGATAGTCACCCTATCTCAAAAGGATAAGATAATTATGTTGTATCTATGTGAATCATGCATTAAAGAAGCATATAATAGTATCATGTATAAGTAGGTATATTAATGAAGCTTACCATATACATACATAAAAAGACCTAAGATGCATGATATGAATCATGATAATGTATATAAAATAATAAGCTAAACAAACAATCAAACACACACATAAGAATACTTAGATGTCACACAAAGAGGGGTTTAAGGAGACCAAAAATAAGGGGATTATTAAAATGACACAAAATCAAGGGGATGACATATGAAAATGTCCACACACCAAATAAACAAATAATATTTAAGGAACTATGGACAATAATCAAGGAACATGTTCAAATGTTTTACAAGTAAGATAAAGAAACAAATAAGAAGTATAATCAAGTAAACCATGTGAATAAATGAAGTAAATGAAATAGAAGAAACTAGCATAAATATGTGATATTAGTACCTACACACATATGCTATCAAAATATCATGTAGAATATCATATCAAGTACACTATTTAAGATAGAAACATGAGTATAGGCATGTGTAATTGTCAATTATAAGCTTAATGTTATAAGGGAAATGATCATAAATAATAGAACCTATGTCAATAGTGATCATATAGAATTAATATGCCATCAATGTAATGTGTCACATTGGAAGAGGAAAGGTCCAAAATTTGCATGTTCATGTATCATGGATTTGATTATGCATGTATCACACTCAAGTACCTATGAAACATATGTGTATAGAAAATGATATGGTATATACTAGCATAAAGTAAACAATATATGCAAAAATATAGTAAATATGTGAAATTCTATTTTTTTTGTATTTGAATGTTTTTGTATTTTCTTGAATAGTTTAAATTTTTAAATTTTATGATTTTTTTTATATGTTTTGAAAGAGAGTGATAGTCAATGATATCATCTAAGGGATGATCATAAGGTGCTCTATACTCTACATATGGTACAATAAATTAGTCATGCTATCAAGGATCATATATATATACAAAATCTAGGACTTGAAAATATGTATTACTCTATGTATGCGTCATAGGACTCGATGGTTATGAGGTAGTAGTAGAAGGTGTAGTGGTTCATGGAACCCATAGTTTAATGCTTGATAGTTTGCTTTGTGTGATATTGGTTTTTTGTACCCATTCTAAAACATGGTGATCCATTGTAAATAATTGTCTAGATTATGGAGGTGTAAATGAGGATCTTGAAGAGTCCACTATAGATATATGATGCAATGGCCTCTCAAGTATTGGTTGCCTATAAAAGGGGACTTCCTATTACTTACCTTTCATTAATGATTAAATTTAGCAGGTTTTATAATTTACTATCATGGAATAAATTTTTATTATTGTAAAGGATATCTATATTAAATCCCTAAAACTATAATTGCCCTATTGGTATAAATATACTTAAGACACTCGTGCATTGTGGAAGGTACTAAATGGATCTTATGAATCCAAGGTCTTCCAAATAACATATCAAATAATACCATATGTGGTATAAATAAAAATGTTTTGGTCACATGTGTGAGACCAACCTGTAAATGTAAATCAATCTTACCAAAAACTTTTTGTGTCTTCCCATTGAATTATTTGAATATTTTGGTCAAAGGGAATAAATAATCCTATGTGTATCCCAAATGTGTGAGTAATATTATGGTACATAAATTATCACTATAACCATTATAAACCATAACATTGTGTATAGGCTAATGATAAATATGTGACCTGATAAATAAGGAATGAATATTTTAATCATAATCTACAATCTCACTATCATCGAATGAAATAGAAGGCCTCTAAACCATAAGAAGTATTCACATATAAATGTACCAAGAATAACATATAATGGATTCCCATAATGTGGTTGATGAGGATGTGCATGATATGACATTTTAACTTATTAAATTTATTTAGAGTGATCTTGTAATGGATTATTTAATATTTTTATTTTGATGATCAGTAGGTTATGATCCTGAATCTATTGGAGAATCCTCAAAGGTGAGTAGATCACTATCAATAAGATATTATATATTTAAATTCAATTTAAAACATATATTTGTATAATGCCCCAAACATTGTTGGTATTCATAATAATCATTGGCATCTTATCATTTTTGGTAGAGGTTGACTCGTATCAACCACCATAGGAGGAGCGAGAGATATTATATGACACTCCACTAGCTTTAGAAGTAGTAAAGCTAGAGACTCAAATAATCTTGTAAATTTTCCTTAGGTGAATTGGATAATATAAGATGATTAGGTTATTATGATACTATATTAACCATGGTGGTTGTTTCCTTTTTAGCCTCAGGAGGTTTGAACTTATAGCTTAGTTTGATATGAAACTTGGTATTGGATGCAATTGGTGTGCTTACTACATAATTAAGCTTGTTCAATGAAATAAGTTTCATTTCTATATCTTAAACAATATGACATAATTCATCAAAATATTTGAAATTATTAAAAATAATAAAATAATGTAAGGGAGAAAGAAAACTTTCCTTAAAGATATTTTGAATATCTTTATCTACCATTGGATTTATCATTTTAGCTAACATTATCTTATACCTCAAGACATATTCGTTAATAGGCTCATTGGTTCCTCGTTCGAACTTGAATTTTTTTGCATATGCCATATTTTAAGTAATGTTGATTTAAACGTGTGATAAATATTGATTTTCCAAAGGCTTGAATGATCTTAATGATTTTATTGGTAGATTATATAACCATCTCAAAGCATTGTCCTTTAAAAGTATTAGAAATAATTTGGTAAAATGTTTGTCATTAGAAGCATAGTCAAGCGATGCCACATAAAAAGATAGAAGATGTTACTCAGGATCACCCTTTCCATTATAATGTGTGAACTTGGGTACAAAAACCCCATTTGGTAATGGGTGAAAAGATATCTTAGGTGTTATAGGATCATGTAATAGATATTGTGAATCAATAGCACAAGTTGATTTCTAATCATTTTTTAATTTTTTAAAACCTTATCTTTCAAATCTTAAACAACCTAAAGAAGTGTTTGCATAGTAGACCCATTGGGATTTAGATTTGATATTTGATAAGTCACCAAAGAGGATAAAAACACCACTTGTGTTGATGTAGGCATATAAATAGTAATTTAGTTTGAGTATTAATTATTCCCATGGAGGATATATCAAGAGTTGAACTATATAAGGTTTCACCATTATTGGATGTGGATGAACTAGCCTTAACATGTTTATTGACTTATTCTTGTGTAACATGTAATTATGATTTAATTAATTATTGATTTGTAGTTAGATAGTTGATTAAGGTTTGTTTATCTTAAATTTATACGTGATATTTATTAACATTTTCCATATTTTATAAACGTAAACAAAGATGCCAAAATTAATGAAAATTTTTAGATATGAAAATAATGAAATCCAAAATCCTAGGAGGCTTAAAACCCTTAAACAAGCAAGGATTTACATGAGAAGACTCATAGGTTCACCAAATGTTTAACCCTTTTTAAAAATAAGGGTGAAAGATGAGTAGCCTAATCAATGAGTAATAAGATACTCTAAAAGTAGCCCAATTAATGGATTTAGATCTACTGATATTCTGATAAAAAAATACTAAATATAAGAATATGCCAATTACATAAAGTAAAAAATTCAATATTCTAATTAAAAAAATACGAAGGATAAATTTTACTTAGCTTATACATTGATGCATAGGTAGATTTAAATAATGCAAGTGTAAATATACTTTATGAATATTCCGATCCAGTCATCAAATTTTGAATATTAACTTTCTATCAACATAGAAACTTGCATTTACATATGGACACTTGCATTGACACTACTATCCATCATTCAACATATCTGTCTTAAATAAAATATTGACCATTGATTGAAACTTCCATTTGGGTCCTTTTATGTTTTATGTCACCTTTCAAAATGTGTGTTTAGATCATGTGCACAGGCTTTTGATATCATAATATAATTAAAACCCTATATCCTCATATTAGGTCTTTTCACCTTGAAAAAAATGGGTTAGTGTCCTCATGGAGTCAAACTAACCTCAAATACCCCTTTCTCAATAAACACTACCTATATAGCTAATACTTTGACAAGGGTGCTAGACATGTGTAGTTCATCACTATGTGTTGCGTTGTGTGTGAACAATGGTATAGAATATTTAATGTAAGTACATGTAGTGATCTAGCTTCCAACTTGAAAAAAATTACTCATGGGATACTATTTGAATGTTTCAGAAATATAATATGATTACTCCTATGATTGATGTTAAAATAAGAAAGAATAGGGTATAATAGCCTAGTTGTGAAATTGATTTTCATTAGTATACTATAAGCATGAGAAATGATTTCTAGATGAATAATGTTTTTTTTAACTTGTATTTATACCACCTCTTTTAAAAAGTTTCTCATAGAAGGTCTGATGGAAAATAATTGGTCAAACTATACATATCAAAATATTTACAAATTTGAGTATTTATAAAGCATAAACACTTGTGTTAGAAATTTGATAGTAGCATCGATACTATTATTCAAGTATAAATTCATCTATCCATGAAAATAGAAGGTTTATGGAGCTATATAACTCACATTGAAGATAGATATCAAAGTTTAATCACACTATACTCTAAAAGTGATTTGGGTAATCATAATATTAGGGTTAGACTAAAATATAAGTATTTAAGCCTAGTGATATGGTAAATGCAAGACTATTTGGTTGTAAAGAAGGTCAATAACTGAATGGTAGAGCCTTGAGTGATATTTTCAAGTGTAAAATACTATTCTAACATATAAATACATATTTAATCAAATATAACATCTATGTGAAACAATATATAAACCTATGGGAGAAGACATAATAAATTGGGGTTTATGAAACCTTAGAAGAATAATCTAAATAATAATTTCTAAGATAAATTAAATATATTAAAAATATATAAGTATATAACTATTTAATATATGTAAGTGATTATGAGTTCACCAAAATTTCATAAACATAAGTGTATTTCAATCATATTGTAACACAAATATCCATGAACATTTAACTAGTCATAAAACATATTTGAAATAATAAATTATAACTAATTGATTTTCTAAAACTAGATAAATAAATTACAAAGAGGGTTTACAAGTTTATCTTTAATACAAGGAGATATAAAAATATTTGTCGAAGTATCAGATTGAAAATCAAGGATTTATGGCAAGATAGTGATAACTATAAAAATATTTTGTGAATGGAGTATTGTGTCCCAATTATCATGTTTTTTTGAGTTATATAACCATAATGAGTAAATTTATTGGAAGGGTTAGGAAGGATTTTTTTTTTTTTATAAATTTTTACAATCATGTTTTCTAGATTAAGAGATCTAAAATCTAGCTTTGTTTTCTAAAACTTTAATCCAATCATTTGGAAATAACACTTCTTATACTTGACTTGATTGGGTAGGTAAACTTGAAAATCACAAAAAAAAAATAGTGTGTTTTTGGACCTAAAATATACCAATGAATATATAATGTTCTTTGATATTTTTTAAGCCCCTGAATAGTATATAGTATCAAAAAATACACTCCATTTTTTTTTAATAATATATTAATTATAAAAAGTAATGCAATGCAAAGAGTCATTATATTATCTTTCGTATGATAATGAATGCATTTTGTTGTCATTATAAATTGAGTTATATTAAACTTCCAATTATTTACATTAGTGTGTAGACTAGGTTGAAACATTAAATTTTAATTATCAACACTTAGTATAATTCTCAAATTTTCTTTGTTAACTAGAACTCTAGAATACTAAATCACCTTGATAAATTTTATATGTTCTCTACATACCCAAAATAATTGAAATACTCAAACAAAAAAATAGTTTCATAAGTTCTCCCAAGTCCCAATAAGTCTAGATAAAAAATATTACTACATATTACTTAGGTACTCGATGTACCAAAAATCCATGAAACCTCCAAACAAACTTGTTTCTTTAAATAAAAGTCTAATTTTACCAAAGCTTTCACATATAGTGGGAATTCAAATAAATATTATTGTTTCCCTCGATACTTGAACTCCATAAATTACCCAGAACTCTAGAATATTATTTAACACTATAATATTTAAAAAATACTAAAAATTTATTTTGGCATCCTGAAAGCCCAAAAATTATTGGAGGTATAATTTTTAAATAAATAATAAATTTAAAATTGATATAAGTTGAATTTAATGGTTCCATTTTCATGTATAACTTATAAATTATTATACTATTGTGCTTGGTATTGTCAAGACCTCTTGATTATCTACTTGTAATTGGACCATTGTGGTTTCATCTTTGCAAGGTTGGTTACTCTTCTTTTCTCATTTTCATGAATTTTATTTAATATTTGCTACCATTTAATATTTAAATTATTTCCTTTTGTTTCTCCCCTACTTTCCTTGTTTTCACTAGTTTCTCTTCCATTCTCTCCTATCCACCTATGCACTTTCACCTTTTAAGTGATCTAAAAGCTTTCCCATAAAATTATTGTTTTTATTTTGTAAATAGTTTCACTTAAGATTTTTGTAGTGTTGTGGGTACCTGAAAGTTTTAGTTTTCTCAAACACAGTCTAAAATATTTCCTAAAGAGATATTTAAATATTTTTATGATCACTATGGCCTCAACTCCATACTCATATAAAAATTTCCCGCCTCCTGACCATACCATTATATTTTTTAGATTACTAGATGAAACTGCATTTTACGTATCCCCATTTTAAATAAAAAAATTCAAGTATATATGTTACAAAGCTATTTCTACCCTAGAAAAAATATTTCAAAAAATTACATATAGTGAAATAGATCATGTATAGATATTGAAGAATTCTAGGAAAGAATGGAAAATGGGAAAATAACCATGTTGTGACAATGTATATTGGACAATTGACTTGCACATGATGTTGGTTTCCCACATCTGTTCAATGTTTAAACCTAGTGACGGCATGTTGAAAATACCATGACCCATAAAATATGTAAATTAAGTTTATTGATAGATAAGCTTGATGGTATTTCAATAAATGCAATATTTATCATACTAATTCATGATTTAAAAGTGGATATAAAAAAGGATGTTTCACTAAATTATTTGAATTAGGATAAGAACAAATGATTAATTATAATTGGCTAAGGAAGAAGAGAAAATGACCCTCAAAACTCCCTAAATTCCTAACAAGGGGAGAATTTAAATAATAATTATTTGACACTATAACTCTATTGAACATATTTATAAATAATTTTAACACTCAATTTTTATCTAAATAAATGTGTCTATATATTGATATTATTTGCATGGGAAAATAATTCATTAATTTTGGAGAAGTGATCAAAGAAAATATTCATGATAATTAACTAATCTTGAATCAACTTAGTATTTCTAAAAAAATTAATATTTGGTATATTTCATTGCTAATATGAGGCCATGGTTAGGACTAAATGTGGAAGGACGAGATTTTACATATAAATTGATATATGATAAGTTACCTTAAATTACTTTGGAGAAAGGAAATAAACACCTTATAAGAGTGAACAATGATTTCATATGCTAGTATTAAGGACTATTGAAGTTAAAATAAAAACATGGATATCAAATGAGTCTGCCTCTTTGGTCAATAAATATGGAAGCTATTTCATATACTTTCATAAAACCACATATATCAAGGTCAGGGGATTCATGGGTACTCCATAAAAAATTCTAAGGTATGAAGTGATAAGACTATAATTATTAAACTTTGTATAAAATTGAACTAAGTTCATAAGAAGTGAAATGAAAAAAATGTGGGGGGAATTTCATTTCTTATTGGTCTGAG